>JASDDO010000010.1:99943389-101188796 GCA_030015575.1 Agapanthus africanus | reverse complement strand
TCATCATCTTCAGAGCCTGTTTTTCATTCTTCACAAGGCTCTACTTCTTCTACTGCTCTGAATGGACCCACATCTCACTCCATGAAAAAACCAACACTGGGATCCATTCCTACTCCACAAACATTGGACTCAACCAATTTTCAAAATATTCCATTTCTAAACAGGTTTAGATCCAATAAACCAACTCCATAAATGGAGAAGATTGTTGAGTTATTTAAACAGGTTAGCATTAACATACCTTTCTTGGATGCAATCCAACAAGTCCCTTCTTATGCTAAAATCTTGAAGGACTTATGCATCAAGAAGAGGAAATCACAGGTACCTAAGAAAGTTTTCTTGGCTAGTGCAGTAAGTGATGCTCTTACCCAACCTTTACCTCAAAAATGAAAGGACCCTGGCTGTCCTACAATTTCAATAACTATTGGGGATAAGAACATCAACCGCGCACTTTTAGATCTTGGTGTCAGTGTTAATCTGCTTTCTTATTCAGTAAATGAGCAATTAGGCATTGGAGAGCTGAAACCCACATATTGTACTCTCCAAACGACCGACCGATCCATCACCCATCCTAGGGGTGAGTTAGAGGATGTGCTAATTAAAGTAGGGGACTTCATATTCCCCGTTGATTTCATTGTTACGGACACACAGCCTGTAGCTAACCCCCGAGTGAAATTCCGGTGATACTCGTCGACCATTCCTTGCGACTTCTAATGCGGTGATCAATTGTCGAAATGGTTCGATGAACCTATCTTTTGGAAATATGATAATTGAGCTCAACATTGTTAAGTTGGGGAATCAGCTCTCCGAACCTAATGCTAATATACTTGATGTTTGCTCGATCCAAGAGATCTCTCAGGAGGACTGTGAGCGCAAAAAATTTATGTTCGATCACAACAATTTTGATGCAATTAGTGTGTTCCTCCTTGATTCTGACACTGCTTTCATGCTCGATAATGATTACGAGTGTTTCACTTTCTCGAACGATTTTGAAGAATCACCACTCGAGTTTGAATCCTTTGAATTTTCGGACGAGTCAGCTGAACCATCCGACTCGGTTGCTTACACTCGCTTTGAATCTCTGTTAGAATCCTTCGAGTTTGAGACAATTTCACCGATTTTACCTTCAATTGTTTCGCCTCTAACACTCGAACTAAAGCTATTACCATCTCACCTTAAATATGCTTACTTAGGTGAGAATAAGACCCTTCTTGTTATCATCTCGGCTTCTCTAGCCCCCGAGCAAGAGAAAGCCCTTTTAACGGTCTTACAAAACAATCGGCAAGCTTTTGGATGGACTATGGAGGACATCAAGGGGATTAGTCCCCTAATAGTTGAACATCATATTCATATGATGGATGATGCCAAGCCAGCAAGGGATCTACAGAGACGACTAAACCAAATAATGAAGGAGGCTATTAAAAAGGAGATTGTAAAATGTCTTGATAGTAGTATCATTTACCCTATCTCTGATAGCCAGTGGGTTAGCCCCATTCACATTGTCCCAAAGAAATCGGGCATAACGGTCATAACTAATGAGGTGAATGAGTTAATACCTACTCGCACCCAAACTGGGTTGCGAGTTTGCATCGATTATAGAAAACTCAACGCCGCGACACGGAAAGACCACTTTCCGTTACCTTTTATTGACCAAATGCTAGAACGATTGGCTGGCCAGGAATTTTACTGCTTTTTGGATGGCTACTTCGGCTATAATCAAGTTCCCATCCCCGAAAAAGACCAAGACAAGACCACATTCACTTGTCCTTTCGGTACGTTTGCTTACCGTCGTATGCCCTTTGGGTTATGCAATGCACCCGCTACTTTCCAGCGTTGTATGATGGGTATTTTTTCAGACATGGTGGAAAAATTCTTGGAGATTTTTATGGATGATTTCTCCATTTTCGGTGACTCCTTTGATGAGTGTTTGTTACATTTAGACGCAGTTCTTACCCGGTGTAGGGATAAGAACCTTACTTTAAATTGGGAGAGATGCCACTTTATGGTACGAGAAGGTATTATCTTAGGACATATTATCTCACAAAATGGCATTGAGGTAGATAAAGCTAAGATTGAAGTCATTTCCAATCTTCCTACTCCAAAATGCGTCCGAGACATTCGAGCCATTCTTGGCCATGCCGATTTATATAGACGGTTCATCAAGGATTTTAGCAAGATAGCTAGACTCTTGACTCTTTTGTTGGCCAAGGATATAATATTTGATTTCGACTCAAGCCGTATGAAGGCGTTCGAGTCATTGAAAAACTCACTTATTTCCGCTCCCATTATTTCATCTCCTGACTGGACGCGTCCATTTGAAATTATGTGCGATGCATATGATTTTTCCATTGGTGTTGTCCTTGGGAAGCACATTAATAAGATGCCGCATGTAATTTATTACGCTAGCCGAACCTTGAACGAGGCCCAATTAAATTACACAACAACTGAGAAGGAATTCTTAGCTGTTGTGTTTGCATTAAAAAAGTTCAGGCCCTATCTAATCGGCTCTCCAGTCATCATTTACACTGACCACTTAGCTCTTCGCCATCATTTTGCAAAGATGGATGCTAAATCTCGGTTGATACGTTGGATCCTCTTACTACAAGAGTTTGACCTTGTCGTCAGAGACAAGAGAGGATGGGAAAACGTAGTCGCCGACCACCTTTCACGCCTCCCTTCTTCACCTACGCTTAAAATTCCGATAAAAGACGTTTTTTCAGATGAGCAGCTCTTGACTGTATCATGTGAATCTTGGTTTGCAGATAATGTAAATTATTTGGCCACCGAACTTATACCAAACAAATGGTCGAACCAGGACAGACTCAGATTTTTATCCAGGTAAAACATTTTTACTGGGATAAACCATATCTATTCAAATACTATTCTGACCAAATTATTCGTCGGTGTGTCCCCGACAATGAGTTTAAGAGCATGCTGTCATTTTACCACGATCAAGTGTGTGGCGGGCATTTTCGCCCTAAAAAGACAGCAGAAAAGATTTTGCAGTGTGGCTTCTACTGGCCACAACTTTTTAAAGACGCACATGATTACTACAAGACATGCTCCCAGTGCCAACACTTTGGCCGGATATCTAGGAGAAATGAAATGCCACTCCAACTAATATTGGTTGCTGAAAGTTTTGATGTTTGGGGGATAGATTTTATAGGACCGTTTCCCAATTCTTTTGGGAACGTGTATATTCTCCTCGCTATTGACTATGTTTCAAAATGGGTTGAGGCTGTGCCCAGCCGGACTAAAGACAATAAGATTGTCATTAGATTCCTCAAACAAAACATTTTCCCTCGGTTTGGGCATCCCCGCGCAATTATCAGCGATAATGGATCTCATTTTCGTAATAGGACTTTCAAGTCCTTAATGCGGAAATATTCCATTACCCACAAGATATCAACGCACTATCATCCCCAAACATGTGGGCAAGCCTAGATTTCAAATCGGCAAATTAAACAGATATTGGAGAAAACGGTTTCCAAAAACCATAAAGATTGGTGGTCAAAACTTATTGATGCCCTTTGGGCATTTCGAACTGCCTATAAGACCGATCTTGGCATGTCTCCATATAGGCTTGTTTATGGAAAGACTTGCCACCTTCCAGTTGAAATTGAGCATAGAGCATTTTGGGCAATAAAAGAATTGAATCTATCTCTAGGAGATGCGGGCAGCAATAGAAAGCTGCAATTGAATGAATTGAACGAGCTTCGGGATGAAGCTTACTAGAACGCGGTTGTCGTCAAAAATCGAACGAAGGTGTTCCACGATAAACACCTTAGGCGCAAAACTTTCAAACCTGGTCAACAGGTTTTACTTTACGACACTCGGTTAAATTTCTTTCCCGGCAAGCTCATATCTCGATGGAAAGGGCCATTTTTGGTACGCACCGTATATCCGCACGGTGTGGTCGATTTAGAAAATCCGGAGGACGATTCACTATTTAAAGTGAACGGACATAGACTTAAACTGTTCCTCACTACGAACCGTGCGGAGGAGCTCCTGCTTTTGCAGGAGCTGATTTACATTGACTGATCTTCCTCCAACTACCCCTAAATTTCGGTTTTCCAGCCATAAACAGTGGAAACACTGTTTCAAATAAGTTTACTAGGGTTAAGGGTTCCTAGACAGTCATACAAGGGTCTATAAGGCATCAACCATGCCTAATTTAAAATTTAGACGTGCCGAAACAACCCAAAGCCGGGATCTTTGCTAGATTATTAGGGTTTAACATGCAAGTAAATATCTTTACAACTAAGAGTGAGAGATTACAACCTTTGTAGTCCGCTCCTTCGCTTCATAAGCTCCGAGTAGAAGTCCCTTCGCCGCGATCCATGATCTCACGGACTCAAGAGAGGCTCCACAACCCGAATGATCCATGCCAGCTTGTAGTCTTCCTTTTCTCCGATGATCTACCTCGAAGTTTCTATAACTCAAGCTTTTTCTCACTAATGAGGTGAACACCCTAATCTAATTGGCTAGATTAGATGAGGATGATGAAGTAGGATTTATGCTCTCTTTTATTATCAAATTCTCACTTTAATTCATCACCTAAAGAAAACCTAGAAAGCTTTTTCAAAGCTCAAGCAAGAAGAAGAAGAAAAAGGAAATTCCTTTTGTGATGAATAATGAAATTGAAGTGATAATTACAAAATGCAACCATGGTTGATAAAGAGAAGGCTAACCATTGTAGAGAGTTAACTAGGGCTAAGGGTTTGGGTAGGGTTAAAGAATGAGTCACTAAAATATCAACCATAATATCTTAGCTCAAAACAAAAGAAAACCTTCTAGAAGGTTCATGAAAGAACTAACCCAAATCAAACCCTAACCATGTTTAATCTCCAAAAATCTTGTTGCATTAGTAATTATAAAATGTTACAATAATATATTTCACATATATAATATTTTTTTGTAACAAAAGAAAATAATACAATTAACATATATCGCATATATATCAATGTATTATCCGGTGAGAAAATGAATCAATAAAGCGAGTCAATATTAGATAATGTAAAGTAATATAGCATATATATAATTATACATTAAATTATCGAATCAACACTTGATCCGACAATCCGGCTACATCGAATATAACCGACTAATATATCATGTACCGATTCATCGAATCAACACTTGATCCGATAATCCGGCTATATCGAATATAACTGACTAATATATCATGTACCGATTCATCGAATCAACACTTGATCCGATGACCCTGCTCATATCAAAATATCACGAGAATATAATACGGTATCTCATATCGCATTATCCTCGGTCATGCACATATCACATATGTGCTCCTACTCCATTTTTCTTGAGTCAGGAAACCTCTGTGTAGGACTTTAAAGAATCGTCAATACGCCGGCAGTAGGTGATGATCATATCAAACACCCACAAGCTGCAAGCGGTCAGCTAAACGTAACAGCCACCCAGGTATTGAACGATCAGAAGATCAACAAGAAAGCCTGTACATTCTTCTGTGAATCCAAATCAGTAACACTCCCGTACAGTCCAGTCTCTTCGTCTGATATGTCGCATATCTAGTCTAGGGGTGGTATACGTCAGACCCCAGTAACCGATAAGTCGTGTCGATGTGAGGCTCATAACAGGTCGAGAACCAACTGATAAAACTTACCAGTAGTACTCAATATCCTCCCTGGCCAGGGACTTCCAGTTATAGCCAATCGAACACAACACAACATCAACTCCCTATACCGGGAGAGACGAATCCCCTCCTATCGCTCATTGCGTCCATGTGATTCGGGACTGTACCCAAAAACCACCATTTTGCACGCCCTCTTGGACATGGTAAGGTGGAAATCAAAGCACAGTGGGAATCACACAAGACTCTATGACAATCTCGGGTCTACAGACTAACATGTACCAGTGTCACCGGAGAACTGCCATCTGACGTGAGGTATAATACCATCTGAGAGTGAAAGGTTCCTAGGCACCCTAATGAGGTCTCGCAAGGCATCGATCATGCCAATTTCAAATTTTAACGGTGCCTACAAACCCGACTACGGATCGTTGGCTAGAAAACTAGGCGAAAACGCTAACTAGTTAACAACTTAACTAATGGGATATCGAAAATACAACCTTTGTAGATCCGGTGCTCCACCTCCATAGCTCCGCAACGAAGTCATCTCCGCTGTCCAAAAGGAATCCGGGATCTAGAGTCGGCTTCGTCGGAGAAAAAGCGAGCTAGGTCGTCGATGTCCATGCCGAAGATGATCTACGTCGAAGCATCACTAGATCGAGCTCCACCTTCACCAAGTCTTGAAAACTTGTGAAGGAAACACACTCTACTACTTGGCAAGAGGTAGAGGATGAAGAAATAGGAAGTGGGTAGACTTTAGAATTGGATTTCTCACTCTTTATCATCAATCACCATTGATGACCTTGCTTTCTTCACTTGAAGAAAAATGAGGAAGAAGAAGATAATAATTATGATTAGTTATGATAAAAAGAATAATACATTTATTCTTATCATAATATTAACCCAAGTTAAGTGTAGAGATTTGACCAAGGTTAAAGAATGGTTAGGGTTAAGGAGATGAGACAAAAATGGTCACTTCATGAATGCTTCATGAAGCTTCATGTTGCAAACAAAATAAGCCACCATTTTTCTCTCATTTCATTTCCTTTTTTCCAAAAATAAAAGGATAAATAAATGAATAAGTAAAACCCTAATTATCCACTTAACCATGGTTTAAATCTTTACACTTAACCAAAAAGATATGTATCATCAAACATGATACAATCAAGTGCACAAAATCATATCGCATATGTAATGCGCACATCCGAGCGAGAAAATCCATTTAAAGTGAACCGATACCAGTTAATGCAAAGTAATATATCAAATATATAATTATGCATCAAATCATTAAATCAACACTTGATTTAACGATCCGGTCATATCGTATATAACCGACTAGTATGCAATGCATCGGTTTATCGAATCAACCCTTGATTCGATAACTAGGGTATATCGCATATAACCTAATCGATACATTGATCGCGAGAATGGAATACGGTATCACATACACGCATTATTCTCGGTCCCGCACATATCTCATATGCGCTCCTATTTCGTTTCGCTTGAGCCAGGAAACCTCTATGTAGGACTCTAAAGACTCGTCAATACGCCGGCAGTAGATGATGATCATATCAAACACCCACAAGCCGCAAGCGGTCTGCTAAACGTAACGGCCACCCGGGTATTGAGCGATCTGAAGATCGACGAGCAAGCCCGCTCACACTCCAGTGAATCCGACCAGTAACACTACCGTACAGTCCGGTCTGATCGTCTGATATGTCGCATATCTCGCCTAGGGGTGGTAAACGTCAGACCCCAATAGCTCGATAAGTCGTGTCGATATGAGGTCTATAAAAATTCGAGAAACTACTGGTAACACTTACCAGTAAATCTCAGCAACCCTGGCCAAGGATTTCCTGTTATAGCCAATCGAACACAGCTCAACATCAACTCTCTATACCGGGAGAGACGAATCCCCTCTATCGCTCATTGCCTCCATGTGATTCGGGACTGTACCCAAAAACCACCGTTTTGCACGCCCTCTTGGACATGGTAAGATGGAAATCAAAGCACAGTGGGAACCACACAAGACTCTATGACGATCTCGGGTCAACAGACTACTCTATACCAGTGTCACCAAAGAACTGCCATCTGACGTGAGGTATAATACCATCTGGGAGTTCTCGGCGAGTCCGTCCAGTGTACCCAGTCTCCACTGAGCACCCGTATATCATCTCCGATGTCAAACACCAATGGATATGGGATCATCCATCGCCCATCTGTATGGGTCGAGAAGGTATACGCTAGTCTACTCTGGTATATCGATGCCCCGTCTCGATACACCCACGACTAGGGACTTTGAAGGATGTACTTATGGACTACCTTGTCCCCATTAGTATGATCCGCATCATAGTCCAGGTAGTCAAGTACACATCCTAAGGGCTTTACCAACATGTAACAGAGAGACAATCAATGTATACGTTAAGGTAAAGAGTAACCAGATAGCATACTATCATGTCGAGCAAGAAAGTCCTCCCTATATATGTCCCAGCATCCACTACAATATACATCCAATGTACAGTAATGGCCTCTAGGGCATACATATAACTAACAATCTCCCACTTGCACTAGGGCCATCTGTAGCAGTGGTCGAAGTATCTCATACTCAACCATCCCATAAAAGTCTCTCTCTGGGAATAGGCCTTCGTGAGTGGATCCGCCGTGTTATCCTCTGAGTCTGCTCTCCTTGCCTCGATCACCTTGGAGATCATCCATCTCCATGATCAGGTGACACTGCCTTAGAATATGTCTGGATCACTGATAGGACGAGGGTTCCTGGCATAAGCCACAACTCCATTGTCACACAATGGTAGGAACTTGGTTCATCTCATGAACCTATATACACCCAAACAGCCTCTTTGGTAGCATCTTAAGTAGCGATGTATTCTGCCTTTATCGTCTAGTATTTCTCGGTATCTAGCTTGGAACTCTTCCAACATACCGTCCCTCTACTGAGGGTAAAGACAATGCCTGCGACTGACATTCAGTCGTCTTTATCACCCTGGAACACTTCCAATGATTCTCCCCAAGATCGATTGATACCATCTCACTACAGCTAGTGAGTTACCTAACATCCATTTAGATCTATCTCATAGATCCAAAATCCAGGATTTAGTAGGTATCACTTTGATTCTATATGGAGAGTCCTTGTGATAAGCGGAAATTGATCGAGCGTAGCATAGGAAACTCCTTCCCTAACAAGAGTATGTCATCCACGTACTCTACGAGGATCGTCACCATACTCCCTACTACCTTTTTGTTTATACAAGGTTCATCTATCAATTTGATGATGTCAACTTCTTTGACGAATCCATCAAAATAGATGTTCCAACTCCGCGATGCCTGCTTTATCTTATAAAGCATCTTGCACACGTTTCCGCTGCTCCCACTGTCTACGAGGCCCTCTGGCTGTGTACTTATAGATGCACTCTTCTAAAACATCATTTAGAAAACCAGTCATGACACCCAACCACCAGATATCGTAGTCATGGTATGTAGCCGTGGCAAGTAGGATCTGGATGGACTTAAGCATAGCTACTTGAAGAGGTTTCACCACTATCCATGCCTGGTTGATGATGAAAACCTTTAACAAGTCTAGCTTTGAAAGTCTCAACCTTTCCATGTACACCAAGTAATCTTCTCAAGATATACTTGCTCCTGATGGGGATTTAACCTTTCAGATATAGCAACTAAAGTCCATACTTTGTTGGTGTATAAGGATTCCATCTCAGATCGCTAAACATCCAGCAATTCTTACAGAGTCTTACTCCTGATGGCCAGGTCGAAACTAGTTGGGTCATCATCTCATGACGCAGTCCTCGCTCCCACTGTCATAGAGAAACCGAAGTATCTCTCAGGTGGGTGAGGAACCCTACTAGATCGGCGGAGAGGCTGAGGTTCGTTGGAATCTACTGAATCCTTTGGTTCTATCAAATCATCAGCTGCAATTTGTATAGCTGGAACCTTTCCAGTTCTACATTACAGACCTTGCCTCGAGCTTGTCCGGATTTTGCTTTTAGACATAGGCCGGACAACCCCAAATCTTAACCAACTTAAGATATGGGCTCTTCCCTTTCCATATCATATATGAAGTGGTAGGCAATTGATTTGATTGGAACCCTATTCAATAGGCAGCTTCTCAAGTGCACAACTCCCTTAAGGAAAAAGGTAACTCAGTAGTACTCATCATAGAGCACACCATATCAAATAGAGTGTATCTGCTCCACCCTGATATACCATCGTACTATGGTGTATACAGAGGAGTAATGCTGAAAGAGAATCTCATTCTCCTTTAGAATAATCCAGGAATTCCGTGCTCAAGTATTCTCCTCCTTGATCTCATCAAAGGACATAATACTTATACCCGTATTGGTTCTCTACTTGTAACTTATATTCTGTGAATATCTCAAAAGGTTCGGACTCATGTTTCAACAGGAACATATGACTGAATCTTGAGAGATTATCAGAGAATATAATGAAGTATAAAGAACCAGTCTTGGTATGTGTAGACAGGGGACCTTCATACATCAACATGTATCATCCCAAGAGTTTACGAACTCTTTCACTGTTTCCAATAAACAGAGCTATGGTCATCTTATCTTTGTAACATGACTGGCGAGTTTCACAAGATGTAAATTCAAACTGATTTAAATATGCATCTTTATGTAACTCAAGCTAGTCGGGTCGCATTGATATGACATAGTCTACAATGCCTCAAGAAGGATTCGTTCATTTCTGAACTCTTCCTCTTGTGTGTGTTCTGTATACTAAGAACTGTAGTTTGATTTAGAACATTAATGCTTTTAGATAACGTGCCTGAACCGATCAACTTTTGATATAGGAAATGTTCAAAACATTATCCAACAATACAAAATTTTATCGTTTCTTTACTAATAAAGAGAGTGATATGATTTTGTATATCAGGTTCGGTATCTAATAACATTCGTTCAGAATCAATGTATTGGTAATACAGGGTGACAGTGACCGACAGACTTGGCTGCAACACTTGCCCCGTTTTCTGCCTCATGAAACTTATCACCCGTTCTCAGTTTTTCTACCCTTTTGTAGCCCTATGTAACAGATTACATATCTGGGATCCTGATCTGGTATCATATACCATGGATGCGGAGGAAACTGAGAAACAGTTCTGTGTAATGAACACACCCGAAGATAATACATCAGCATGCACTCTCTTCGTTTGGGCGGCACGGGAAATCTGGTATTCCCCAAATTCCTGCTCTGTCTTATAACAATTATAAGTTGGAGCGGGACCAACGTTCCCCAGCTCAGTATAATAAGCGGGTTCGGTCAATATTCCGTATTATTATCTTGATTAAGGCGTGATATGGTCGCTACCTGGAGAGAGAGAGAAGAAAACACTCAGCGTGCGCTCTTGCAAGAATAGATTGGTTATTATTTTATCTAATCAGGATGGCTCCCACTGCTTTTTATCAAATCTTCCTTCAAACCCTAAAAGGAAAGACTAGCCGGGATTAATTACACACTACAAGTTCGCCAATCTTTCAGCCAGGCCAGTGTCGGTACTTTGAGGGAGGTCCCCCGTGCTTTCGCACGAACCTAATTAATGTAAACCTCGTTTTCCCAGAGGCGTAACCCCGTTGACACCTTTCTAGACGCCTACTTGATCGGCTAATTGTAATGTGTAAAACTCTCCCAGGAGTAACTCTTACTCGCAGCGGGTATCGGGATCCAACTATCTCATAAAAGGTATGAAATCTCATTGCAAATTTCAACACTTGAAATTCCCGATAATATTTTGCCCCTAACGTGCTATGACCTTGACGAAAGCCAACAAACCATAGCTCGCTAGTCAAGTTCAACCCATACATTTCTTGATCGAATTAAACCCACCCGCACGACCCTTGACGAAAGCCAACAAAGCCGTACGACTACCCTAATCCAATCGCATTGTATGCTAGCAGATAAGCAGCATATAGCTACCGCACACTGCACCTTGACGAAAGCCAACAAATGCAGCACGAATACTATATACAACTTATCTGAAATGACGGAGGGCTACGACAGGTTTTTCTGAAAACCTATTGCGTAATGAACTTGATATCGTTGTAGAATCAAATGAATTTAAAATGGAGTGCTTTTGAGGCTTTTCTAGTTTTGCTAAAGGAGTCACTCCCGGTGAAGGGATCGTCGGTCATTTCCTCGTCGAATGAGGTGCGGGATATATCATATATATCACTGTGCAAAGCAGAACTCTTAAAAGCAATCAAAAGACAAACCGAGTGTGTAGCATCTGCCAGTTATTGCTAAAGGAGTCACTCCCGGTGAAGGGATCTCGGTCCTTTCCTTATCGAATAAGGTGCAGGATATATCGTATATACTGCTGTGCAAAGCAAGAACTGTAGCTACCTGTTTTATTTTGAAATTCGATTCTACAACATCTTAGGTTTCTTTTATTTCATTAATCACATTAATGAAGTCCCATCATTTAAGTACCTAAACATCACTGATAAATACGACGTACACTTATGCCATCCGCATTCGCCTCGATGTCCCCTCGTGCACCGTTAGGTTAGGTAACTAACGACAGAGCGGGGCAGGGCTAGCGCGGGTGTAAAACATAAGTAACGTCTATATAATATATCATATATACTATATACTGTATCTATCAAAGAACATCACATGATCACATCACAGATATCGCAGCAGAAGAATCATATGAAATATTGGATATACTAGGACGTCCGTGTTTTCAATACGAGCCAGTATAAAACACGGATTCCACGGTCGTGATGAATAGCCAAACCCACACCCCTAGACCCCTACGAGAGCGGCAAGCAATCCTACCAATTCTGGAGTTAGGAGCCCCGGACTCGACTCCTCGAGTTGGTCTCCCACTGGACTCCAGAACCCGGTTACTTGTGTCCTCCTCCTTGGGTCTATCCTAGTGCAGAAAAGTAAATAATATACATCAACGGTGACAACTTCCGCAACCTGGAAGCGCCCCAATAAAAGAATATTACATACAAGTTTTTACATGAATGAAAATGAAAAACACTCATCTCACATAAAAACCCCCGGCTATTCAAACACGACGATCCAATATAACATATCCAGCAACACATAACATCACATGTCATCAACGTAAGTAAATATGCGCATCCCAATTGTCGTTGACATATAGCAACGAAACCGGCGATATCACATATTACACTTACGGTCACAGAAAAGAAAGTGTAAAACTACAACAGTTGGAATCCGCAACCACCTCAGACATCGCATGCCTGACCAAATGAATTACTTAGACATCGCATGCCTAACAATTATAAACCCCGCATTTTAGTCTCAAAATCGAAAACACTTTTCAATATCAAGTCGGGCAATTCAACAAGATTCCCGACAGTCTGATCGAATGCTCGTCGCAAACTT
This sequence comes from Agapanthus africanus, assembly GCA_030015575.1. NCBI lineage: Eukaryota > Viridiplantae > Streptophyta > Magnoliopsida > Asparagales > Amaryllidaceae > Agapanthus > Agapanthus africanus. Next base: position 101,175,784 of record JASDDO010000010.1, on the reverse strand, counting down.
TAGTAGGCGGCCGCACCCCCGATACCGTCGACGAAGTGCACCAAGGCGGAACACCGCTGCCACGAGCACCCGAACGGATGCTTTCGGCGACGGGGTTCTCCTACAGTCACTTGGTCGAGGCTATGGGGTGTAGCTGTCTATTAAGTTTACCGGCGAATATCCGCGTACGCTACGTGATTGCAACGGACTTTTGATCACATCAAAATTCCGTGGCAATCGATCAAGTGAGACTAAATTGCTATGTTTATAACATTCATCCAGTTATCATATAACTATTGTGAATTCCAATTATTGTATCCCATTCCAGATAAACAGAAAATGTTAAACTTTTCGATCGAACAATCGAACACCCAAGTTTTCCCGATACAGATCAACACATGAAATAAGTCTAACAACATTCAGTTCGTGCCTCAGTACCAACGGTCCAGCCGTAGAAGGGTCAAGCCAACGCCTCACATGTGGCACGCCGTACTGTCCCAAACCCGAAGGTTCAAAGGGCAGTTCAAGACGGTCACATAATCGAGTTAAGGTTTGTTGTCTTCTAGAGGGTCCATCGCGTTACTTGCACTACTTAGAACGTCGTTAAACTACGGAAAAATCCAACACTTGGAAATTTCCCGACAGGGGAAAAATTGGGTATTTATATACGGTCGAACTTTTTAACATATTCTAAAAAATTTATCCGGAAAGCCACATAGACAAAATTTGATACTCCGATCGAAACACCGAATCCCCCAAAACAAGCCCAAAAATTCAACTCTGGAATAGGTTTTAAATATTCCCAGAAAACTCAGAATAAAATAATAGGAATTACAGTGCATAATAGGTACGATGAAGTCACCATGGTACCGCGGAACCGCCGCAGAAGCAGTGCTTCTGCCGCGGTTCCGCCGCCGTTCAAATGAATTATTCGCCTGAGTTTGCACCGTAATTCTTAGTTTTATTTTATGTATTTTCTAGAAATTTTTAATTCACAAAAATCCGCATTTTAGAAAAAAATCCAGAGAGCAATTTTTGGGTCGGGTTTCGGTTCGATCGGACTTCAGATTCCGTCTGGACTTCGCCTAAGGCTCTAGCTAGGCTCTGATACCAGTGAAAGGTTCCTAAGCACCCTAATGAGGTCTCGCAAGGCATCAATCATGCCAATTTCAAATTTTAACGGTGCCTACAAACCCGACTACGGATCGTTGGCTAGAAAACTAGGCGAAAACGCTAACTAGTTAACAACTTAACTAATGGGATATCGGAAATACAACCTTTGTAGATCCGGTGCTCCACCTCCATAGCTCCGCAACGAAGTCATCTCCGCTGTCCAAAAGGAATCCGGGCTCTAGAGTCGGCTTCGTCGGAGAAAAAGCGAGCTAGGTCGTCGATGTCCATGCCGAAGATGATCTACGTCGAAGCATCACTAGATCGAGCTCCACCTTCACCAAGTCTTGAAAACTTGTGAAGGAAACACACTCTACTACTTGGCAAGAGGTAGAGGATGAAGAAATAAGAAGTGGGTAGACTTTAGAATTGGATTTCTCACTCTTTATCATCAATCACCATTGATGACCTTGCTTTCTTCACTTGAAGAAAAATGAGGAAGAAGAAGATAATAATTATGATTAGTTATGATAAAAAGAATAATACATTTATTCTTATCATAATATTAACCCAAGTTAAGTGTAGAGATTTGACCAAGGTTAAAGAATGGTTAGGGTTAAGGAGATGAGACAAAAATGGTCACTTTATGAATGCTTCATGAAGCTTCATGTTGCAAACAAAATAAGCCACCATTTTTCTCTCATTTCATTTCCTTTTTTCCAAAAATAAAAGGATAAATAAATGAATAAGTAAAACCCTAATTATCCACTTAACCATGGTTTAAATCTTTACACTTAACCAAAAAGATATGTATCATCAAACATGATACAACCAAGTGCACAAAATCATATCGCATATGTAATGCGCACATCCGAGCGAGAAAATCCATTTAAAGTGAACCGATACCAGTTAATGCAAAGTAATATATCAAATATATAATTATGCATCAAATCATTAAATCAACACTTGATTTAACGATCCGGTCATATCGTATATAACCGACTAGTATGCAATGCATCGGTTTATCGAATCAACCCTTGATTCGATAACTAGGGTATATCGCATATAACCTAATCGATACATTGATCGCGAGAATGGAATACGGTATCACATACACGCATTATTCTCGGTCCCGCACATATCTCATATGCGCTCCTATTTCGTTTCGCTTGAGCCAGGAAACCTCTGTGTAGGACTCTAAAGACTCGTCAATACGCCGGCAGCAGATGATGATCATATCAAACACCCACAAGCCGCAAGCGGTCTGCTAAACGTAACGGCCACCCAGGTATTGAGCGATCTGAAGATCGACGAGCAAGCCCGCTCACACTCCAGTGAATCCGACCAGTAACACTACCGTACAGTCCGGTCTGATCGTCTGATATGTCGCATATCTCGCCTAGGGGTGGTAAACGTCAGACCCCAATAGCTAGATAAGTCGTGTCGATATGAGGTCTATAACAATTCGAGAAACTACTGGTAACACTTACCAGTAAATCTCAGCAACCCTGGCCAGGGATTTCCTGTTATAGCCAATCGAACACAGCGCAACATCAACTCCCTATACCGGGAGAGACGAATCCCCTCCTATCGCTTATTGCCTCCATGTGATTCGGGACTGTACCCAAAAAACACCGTTTTGCACGCCCTCTTGGACGTGGTAAGATGGAAATCAAAGCACAGTGGGAACCACACAAGACTCTATGACGATCTCGGGTCAACAGACTGTTAGTGTTTATGCCCTAGAAGGCCATTACTGTATCATACTAGCTTGTATATTACTTAATGGAAGCTTGGGATATTCACATGTATATAACAGTCTTGCTAAACATGGTAGTATGCTACTTGGTTTTTCTATCTTAATATGTGAGTGTACGTATTGATAGAGCTCTTAGGATCTTGCTTGTCTACCAGCGTTGTGATGGCAGTCACACTAGTGGGGGCTGGGTAGTCTACAAGCACATCCTCATTCAGGTCCCTGGTCGTTGGATTATCGAGACAGAGCATCGATACTCCGGAGTAGACTAGTGTGTACGCTTCTCATCCCAGTTGGGGAGATGGTCTGTCCCACAGCCATCAGTACGTCGTACTGGAGATAGTATACAGGTGCTCGTTAGGTTACGGGTACACCGGACAGGACTCACAGGGAACTGTTGGTTGGTTTGATACCAGTCGTCAGTGAACAGTTCCCAGGTGACATGAGTACAGCGTAGTCCGCAGACTTGACACTGCTACTTCGCCTTGAGTGTGTCCCACTGTTCTTAGATTGCTACCCTACCACGGCTCAAAGGAGTCGTGCAAACAGGTAGCAGTTGGGTGCAGTCCCGAGCACTTGGAGGCAGTGGCGGTTAGACAGGATTCGTCCCTCCCGGTATTGGGAGTAGATATCGTGCTGTGTCAGAGAGCCATTACGCAAAGTCCCTGGCCAGGGCAAGCGAGATTTGCTGGTAGGTTCCAGCAGTTTCTCAGGGTGTAATGGGCTTCACTCCGACACGACTTATACCGCTATTAGGGGACTGACGCTTGCCGCCCCCCTAGGCCCGATATGCGATAGTCTTGGACGAACGGACCGGACTGTATGGAGATTGTCACATCAGACTCAGTAGGAGTTCGGATGGGTTTACTCATCGGCCTTCTTATCGACAACTACCTGGGGACCGTTACGTACAGCTAGTGCCGCTTGCGGTCTGTGGTTAAACCCACTGCCAGCGTAGTAGTCGAGTCTCTAGAGTCCCACACAGAGAGTTTCCTACTCCAGGCGAAACGATATAGAGGTTGCATGGTTTTGCGACAAAGGGTTCGGACGCATACGTGCGTTTACGCGCGTACGACTTTCGGACAGTTTTTACCAGTCGGCTTTGGTTTAAGCCAGTTACTGGTATCCGGTTATTGGATTTTTACAGTCTAAAGTTTTTCCGTATTTTTACGGATCGGAGGGGCGTTCTCGTAATTACTCGAGAAGCTTCTAGAAGTGGTGACTAAGGAGGTTTAGGTGTCATTTGCATTTAATGAGTTTAGTGAGTCATGAGGGTGATTCATGCATATCATTAATGCATGATAAATGCTTAATGAGTCATGGTTATGAATCACCACTTGATATTTATGAAACTTCATTATTCATCATTTTAGTTTTTCTTTAATGGATGAATTTTAAAGGTTCATATATATTATGATAGATTTACTATTCTCATATAATTCATTCTCACCTTCTCTCTCCTCAAGCTCTCTCTCTTCAAAAGACTAATCCTCACCCTCATGTGTTGAGATCTAGGATTAGTAAGACTAATCAATCCATAACCATCTCTATATTACACCTAGCTTCTTTGATTAGCAATCTAAGAAGGTTAGTTGCCTCAAGCTTAGAGGTTTAGCTTGGAGTTTTGCTCTCGGGTGGATCGTCTACTACCTAGAGAAGGCCGAGGAGAACAAGGAGATCGTAAAGACGAAGGACTAGTATCGATAGGTATAATCCCTAATCACTTGTGAAATGAAACTCATAGAATACGGTTATTTATTGTTTAGCTTCGATTCAAGCGGTTAGTCGATGTTCGTTGTTTAAACTTGATCGTTTTTGTAAATTCCGCCTCCCCACAAGTACTGGGGTGTACTACATCGACTTACAGTGGTATCAGAGCCTCGCTAAACACTAAATAACTTAATCGCAAATTTGTACGAATTTCGAACGAAAAAACGAAGCCGGAAAACCCTAATTCTGTTTAGTTTCTGTCGAACTTAAAATGAAGTCCTAAAATTGTTTTGGTGTGTTCAGAGAGCTAGAAAGGGGTCCAGGAGAACACCCAAGAAATTCGAGCCCATGAATCGGCAACTCGGCCGCTGAAGCGCGGCGGATCGGTGGGATCCGCCGCGCTTCCGCGGCGCTTTGGCCGAGTCATGGACTCGTCTTTCTTGTGTGGGTCCCCTGTGACATTTGGGGTTTTCTGGAATATTTAATTATTGCTCAGGTTACTGTTTAACAGAGCAGATTTTGGAGCAATATTGAAGTTGTTTATTCGATCGAAAAATACAGTATTTGCGTATTGGATTATATCTGTGATTGTTTAATGTGTTCGTAAACCTCCCCCAACTGCTAGTATGTCGGTTGGCAGGGGGTTGCACATTTCTGAAATGGTTATATCTGTTTGTGCATATAAACTGTATTGGACTGTTGTGGTGTATAGCCGGGGTTAGCAATGGTTTATTGATTTATTCATTTGTTGTAAATGTAATTTGTTGTAATATTATTTTCGCGGGGCACTTCCAGGTTGCGGTTGTAGCCACCGTTGTATTATTTCATTTTACTGTTTTTGCTCCTAGGACTGACCCAAGGTGGGGTACACAGACTGCCGGGTGGGTAGTTTGCCGTACCCGTAGGGGTCGAGGGTGGGGTAAACGGCTATTCATCACAACTGTGTAATCTGTCTTTTCTTGCAGGCTCAAAAGAAATACAGATTGCTTGCAAATCCAATATTGTTTATCTGTGTTCTGGAATGAATATCATTGCGTCAGACGAATGTAAAATATCTATATTTATTATAGCTATTTAGACGTCACTTATGTTTTACACCCGCGCTAGCCCAGCCCCCGCTCTGTCGTTAGTTAAGTAACCTAACGGGTGATGACGGGACCCCGTGGCGAATGCGGATGGCATAAGAGGACGTTATATTTTCGTTGTTTTCTGCAATGATAGGTTAATGATGGGACGCATTATCTATAATGCAAAGTAAAACAAACCAAAGTTTAAATCGTTGGAACAATTTAAAAGAAACCACTCGGTTATTTTTAAAACAGATATTTTTAAATGCGGAGATTTAACCACTCCTTTTAAAAGCTATCAGGTTCCTTCGGTTATATCAAGTTCACTACGTTCACGGTTTCGCCAAAACCAGTCGTAGCCCTCCGTCATTTCTTATGGATAGTCAGTAGTATTCAAGCTATGTTTGTTGGCTTTCGTCAAGACATAGTGTTTGGTAGCTGCTGGGGTATTCATTTGTTACATAGATAGATGTGTTGGTTTGGGACAGTCGCATTACCTTGTTGGCTTTCGTCAAGGGTATATACGGGTGGGTTCAAATTAACAAGATAATGATGGGCAGAACTTGACATGTGACTTATGATTTGTTGGCTTTCGTCAAGGTCATAAGAGCATGGGGCAAAAACTTATATCGGGAATTTCTAAAGAAACTGAAATTTGCAAAGAGATGCATACCATTTGGAGTTTGATGAATGTTGGTAGGATTCCTTCAACATTATCAGACGATGATATTTGGATCCCGATCCTACTGTGAGTATATGCTACTTATCAGGATATTCGTCGCTTAACGATCAATGCTATAAACCTAGTAGGTGTCCAGAAAAGTGTCAGCGGGGTTACGCCCCCAGAGAAAAGAGGTTATTTAATTAAGGAACTTCGCGAAAGCGTTGGAAAACCTCCCTCGAAGTATCGACACCGGCCTGGCTGAACGGTTAAGCAAGTATTGTACGGTGAGAATAGTCTTGGCTAATTCTTCTTTTATGGTTTGAGGAAGGATTCGAGAAACAGTGGGAGCCATCCAGTTTAGATAAACTAAAAACCACTCTAAACTTGCAAGAGCATCATGCTAAAGAGTTTTCTTCTCTCTCTCCTAATTGCAGCGACCCTGAAAATGACTGGACTTAAGTTACTTTTAGAGAAAAATATACTGACGGGGCCAAACTATAAAGATTGGCTGCGGAATGTCAAGATGGCTTTGACCTATGACAAACTGGGGTACGTCCTCACCGCTACAGCACCTGCTGTCCTTGGTCCCAAATCCAGCAATGCGGATAAGGAAATCCGCAAAACCTGGGATTTAGATTGCGCGAGAGCCAAGTGCATCGTGCTTGCCTCGATGAACAATGAACATCAGAGGAGGCACGAGGATATGTCCCTAGATGGCATATTTCTCCATACAAAGGAACTTTATGGAGAGCAATCTCGTATAGCAAGATACGAGACCTCTAAGAAATTGTTTCGAGCGAGGTTGGCTGTCGGGTCATCGGTAGGTGAACATGTCCTACAGATGATTGGCTATATAGAAGAGCTCGCAGACCTTGGGACGACTTTGGATAATGAGCTCTATACAGACCTTGTTCTCCAGTCCCTTCCTCCCACCTACGCCCAGTTTATCCTCAACTTCAAATCTTCAAGGAAAAGAAGTTGAACTTGCGGAACTCCTGAACATGTTAAGGAGTGCGGAGGGCACCTTGCAGAAGGCAAGGGAAACACCCGCTATGTTTGTTGGCGGTTCATCTTCTTCCGGGTCCAAGGCTAGGGCCAAAGGAAGGAAGAAGAAGGCCGCACCCAGACCTAGAGGAGGTGTTAGTAAGGTGGGAAAGAAGGGAAAGAAAAAGAAAGCAGCACCGGTAGTTGGCCTGGATGAGTGCTTCCATTGTCACAGGAAAGGGCACTGGAAGAAGGATTGCAAGGCGTGGAACGCCAAGAACCAGGAACCGAAGCAAGCTGTGGCTTCGACTTCAGGTGTGTTTGTAATTGAGAATTGTCTGTCGATCAACTCTACTTCCTGGGTATTGGATACCGGGTCAGGATCTCATATTTGCAATTCATTGCAGGCACTGAGAAACCGTAGAGTGCTGAAGGAAGGTGATATGATCCTCAGGGTTGCTAACGGAGCTAGCGTGGGAGCTGCGTCCGTCGGGGATTATCACCTAGGATTGACGAGTGGACACATTTTGGTTTTACATAACTGTTATTTTGTACCCAGCTTAACGTGTAATATCATATCAGTTTCCTTGTTATCAAATAAAGGTTATGATTTCACGTTTGTAAGAGATGTTGTCAACATCCACCTTAATCATGGTTTGATTGGGTCCGGTACTCTAAATAACGGCATATATGTGTTAAACCAACTCCAAATTTTCAATGTCCAGAACACACTAAAAAGAAAGTCTCCAGATTTAAATAAAGCTTTCTTATGGCATTGTAGACTGGGTCACATCAATGAGAGAAGGTTGACTAAGTTGCATAGAGAAGGATATTTGGACTCGTTCGAATATCAATCTTATGACACTTGTCAATCCTGTCTCAAAGGAAAGATGACAAAGACTCCATTTACTGGACAAGGAGTAAGAGCGAGCGAGCTCTTAGGACTCATACACAGCGATGTATGCGGTCCAATGTCTACTCATGCGAGAGGTGGTTATTCCTACTTCATTACTTTTACAGATGATTTCTCTAGGTATGGATATGTTTTCTTAATGAAGCATAAATCAGAGGCCTTTGAGAAATTCCTGGAATTCAAGAATGAAGCGGAAAACCAAACAGGCAAAAGTATTAAGACACTAAGATCTGATCGAGGTGGAGAATACTTAAGTGCCGAGTTCCTAGGTTACCTAAAAGAGAAAGGAATTCTCTCTCAGCTTACTCCTCCATACACTCCACAGCACAACGGTGTATCGGAGAGAAGGAATCGAACCCTATTGGATATGGTACGATCCATGATGAGTAATGCTGAGTTACCACGATCTTTCTGGGGGTATGCGCTAGAATCAGCGATACATCTTTTGAACAGAGTTCCAACCAAAACTGTGCCTACCACACCATATCAGATGTGGAGTGGGAAGAAACCCTATCTTCAGTACCTGAAGACGTGGGGATGTCCAGCTTTTGTAAAAAAGCAGCATGTGGACAAGCTCGAGGCACGCTCAGTAGAGTGTAAGTTTGTGGGATATCCAAAGAACTCTATGGGATATTATTTCTATTACGCAGAGGAACAAAAGGTTTTTGTTTCTCGTCATGCCCGCTTCTTAGAAACTGAATTTTTGGAAAATCAGAAGAGTGGGAGCGAAATAGAACTGGAAGAAATTCCAGAACCATAAACTACTACTGAAAGTTTGGTAGAACCAGAGGTTCAAGAAGAACAGAACATTCCCGCACCCCTCCGCAGGAGTAGTAGGCCGTCTCGTCCGCCTGAGAGATACTACGGTTTTCTCATTGACGGGGATAGAGAGGATTGCATCATAGATGATGATGACCTACTGACTTCCAGCAGGCCATCCAGAGCGGCGACTCGGTACGATGGCTAGATGCAATGCGGACCGAGATGGAGTCCATGTACACCAACAAAGTATGGACTTTGGACTTTGCTCCAGATGGGGTAAAACACATAGGATGCAAATGGATCTTCAAGAAAAAGATTGGTGTAGATGGACAGGTGGAAACCTATAAGGCTAGACTTGTTGCAAAGGGTTTTCGTCAAAGACCTGGTTTGGACTATGACGAAACCTTTTCTCCAGTGGCTATGCTCAAATCCATTCGGGTCCTTCTTGCTATTGCTGCCTTCCATGATTATGAAATCTGGCAGATGGACGTAAAGACGGCTTTTCTGAATGGAAATTTAGAAGAGAGCGTCTATATGGATCAGCCAGAGGGTTTCAATCAGAGTGGGAGCAGCGGGAAAGTATGCAAGCTGCTTAAGTCCATTTATGGACTAAAGCAGGCATCGCGGAGTTGGAACATCTGTTTTGATGAGACAGTCAAAGAATATGACTTTATCAAAAATCCAGATGAACCGTGCATATATAGTAAAGTTGTGGCCAGAAGTGTCGTGTTCCTCGTCTTGTACGTGGATGACATTCTATTGATAGGAAATGACATTCCTATGCTACAATCTGTCAAAAGATTCTTGTCACACAGGTTCTCCATGAAAGACCTGGGTGATGCCTCTTACATTCTGGGGATCCGGATCTATCGTGATAGATCCAAGAGGATGTTGGGACTTTCGCAGTCAAGGTATATCGACACTGTACTGAAAAGATTCAGTATGGAAGATTCTAAGCGCGGTAATCTACCGGCTTGTCACGGAATCACCCTCTCCAAAGAGATGTCTCCCAAGACTGATTTGGAAAGGGAACGCATGTCTATTATACCCTACGCTTCTGCGGTAGGCTCTATAATGTATGCGATGTTGTGTACCAGACCAGATGTAGCTTACGCACTGAGCGTGGTAAGCCGGTATCAGTCAGACCCAGGGGAGAAACACTGGATAGCAGTAAAGAACATTCTCAAGTACCTGAGGAGGACTAAGGAGATGTTCTTGGTTTACGGCGGAAAAGACCTCAGGTTGGAGGCCTTTGCTGATTCCGGCTTCCAGAGTGATAAGGACGATTCCAAGTCCATGTCGGGTTATGTCTTTACCCTCAATGGAGGGGCGGTGTGCTGGAAGAGCTCCAAGCAGGACACCGTTGCTGACTCGACGATGGAAGCGGAGTATATAGCTGCTTGCGATGCCGCAAAAGAAGCAGTCTGGATGAAGAAGTTCCTAACAGAACTTCAGGTGGTTCCTACCATAGTTGATCCAATACCTCTGTATTGCGACAACAACGGAGCTATAGCTTTAGCGAAGGAACCAAGGTCCCATCAGAAGTCCAGACACATCTTAAGGCGGTATCACCTGATCAGGGAGATCATTGATCGTCAGGAGATCGAGGTTCGGAGAGTTGCTTCAGAAGAGAACATTGCTGATCCATTCACGAAGGCCCTTCCTCAGATTCAGTTCGAGAGGCTGCTCGAGATCATTGGTCTGCGATATGCCAGTACATGGCCCTAGTGCAAGTGGGAGATTGTTAGTGTTTATGCCCTAGAAGGCCATTACTGTATCATACTAGCTTGTATATTACTTAATGGAAGCTTGGGATATTCACATGTATATAACAGTCTTGCTAAACATGGTAGTATGCTACTTGGTTTTTCTATCTTAATATGTGAGTGTACGTATTGATAGAGCTCTTAGGATCTTGCTTGTCTACCAGCGTTGTGATGGCAGTCACACTAGTGGGGGCTGGGTAGTCTACAAGCACATCCTCATTCAGGTCCCTGGTCGTTGGATTATCGAGACAGAGCATCGATACTCCGGAGTAGACTAGTGTGTACGCTTCTCATCCCAGTTGGGGAGATGGTCTGTCCCACAGCCATCAGTACGTCGTACTGGAGATAGTATACAGGTGCTCGTTAGGTTACGGGTACACCGGACAGGACTCACAGGGAACTGTTGGTTGGTTTGATACCAGTCGTCAGTGAACAGTTCCCAGGTGACATGAGTACAGCGTAGTCCGCAGACTTGACACTGCTACTTCGCCTCGAGTGTGTCCCACTGTTCTTAGATTGCTACCCTACCACGGCTCAAAGGAGTCGTGCAAACAGGTAGCAGTTGGGTGCAGTCCCGAGCACTTGGAGGCAGTGGCGGTTAGACAGGATTCGTCCCTCCCGGTATTGGGAGTAGATATCGTGCTGTGTCAGAGAGCCATTACGCAAAGTCCCTGGCCAGGGCAAGCGAGATTTGCTGGTAGGTTCCAGCAGTTTCTCAGGGTGTAATGGGCTTCACTCCGACACGACTTATACCGCTATTAGGGGACTGACGCTTGCCGCCCCCTAGGCCCGATATGCGATAGTCTTGGACGAACGGACCGGACTGTATGGAGATTGTCACATCAGACTCAGTAGGAGTTCGGATGGGTTTACTCATCGGCCTTCTTATCGACAACTACCTGGGGACCGTTACGTACAGCTAGTGCCGCTTGCGGTCTGTGGTTAAACCCACTGCCAGCGTAGTAGTCGAGTCTCTAGAGTCCCACACAGAGAGTTTCCTACTCCAGGCGAAACGATATAGAGGTTGCATGGTTTTGCGACAAAGGGTTCGGACGCATACGTGCGTTTACGCGCGTACGACTTTCGGACAGTTTTTACCAGTCGGCTTTGGTTTAAGCCAGTTACTGGTATCCGGTTATTGGATTTTTACAGTCTAAAGTTTTTCCGTATTTTTACGGATCGGAGGGGCGTTCTCGTAATTACTCGAGAAGCTTCTAGAAGTGGTGACTAAGGAGGTTTAGGTGTCATTTGCATTTAATGAGTTTAGTGAGTCATGAGGGTGATTCATGCATATCATTAATGCATGATAAATGCTTAATGAGTCATGGTTATGAATCACCACTTGATATTTATGAAACTTCATTATTCATCATTTTAGTTTTTCTTTAATGGATGAATTTTAAAGGTTCATATATATTATGATAGATTTACTATTCTCATATAATTCATTCTCACCTTCTCTCTCCTCAAGCTCTCTCTCTTCAAAAGACTTATCCTCACCCTCATGTGTTGAGATCTAGGATTAGTAAGACTAATCAATCCATAACCATCTCTATATTACACCTAGCTTCTTTGATTAGCAATCTAAGAAGGTTAGTTGCCTCAAGCTTAGAGGTTTAGCTTGGAGTTTTGCTCTCGGGTGGATCGTCTACTACCTAGAGAAGGCCGAGGAGAACAAGGAGATCGTAAAGACGAAGGACTAGTATCGATAGGTATAATCCCTAATCACTTGTGAAATGAAACTCATAGAATACGGTTATTTATTGTTTAGCTTCGATTCAAGCGGTTAGTCGATGTTCGTTGTTTAAACTTGATCGTTTTTGTAAATTCCGCCTCCCCACAAGTACTGGGGTGTACTACATCGACTTACACAGACTACTCTATACCAGTGTCACCAGAGAACTGCCATCTGACGTGAGGTATAATACCATCTGCGAGTTCTCGACGAGTCCGTCCAGTGTACCCAGTCTCCACTGAGCACCCGTATATCATCTCCAATGTCAAACACCAATGGATATAGGATCATCCATCGCCCATCTGTATGGGTCGAGAAGGTATACGCTAGTCTACTCTGGTATATCGATGCCCCGTCTCGATACACCCACGACTAGGGACTTTGAAGGATGTACTTATGGACTACCTTATCCCCACTAGTATGATCCGCATCATAGTCCAGGTAGTCAAGTACATATCCTAAGGGCTTTACCAACATGTAACAGAGAGACAATCAATGTATACGTTAAGGTAAAGAGTAACCAGATAGCAAACTATCATGTCGAGCAAGAAAGTCCTCCCTATATATGTCCAGCATCCACTACAATATACATCCAATGTACAGTAATGGCCTCTAGGGCATACATATAACTAACAGGGAGTTCTCGGCGAGTCCGTCTAGTGTACCCAGTCTCCACTGAGCACCCGTACACCATCCTTGATGTCAAACACCGATGGATATGGGATCATCCATCGCCCATCATATTGGTCAAGATGCGTATACGCTAGTCTACTCTGGTGCATCGATGCCCTGTCTCGATACACCCTCGACTAGGAACAGTTTTAGGATGTACTTGTCGACTACCGTGGCCCCACTAGCATGATCTCATCATAGTCCTAGTAGTCGAGTACATATCCTAAGGGCTTTATCAACATGTGAGAACAAGACAGTAAACTAATACAAGTCAACATGTTAAGATAAAGTGAAACCAAATAGCATACTATCATGACGAGCAAGAAAGACCTCTCTATATATATCCAAGCATCCACTATAATATACATCATATGTACAACAATGGCCTCTAGGGCATATATATGACTAACAATCTCCCACATGCACTAAGGTCAGCTGTTGTAGTATCTCATACCCATCATCCCGAAGAGTCTCTCAAACTGTGTCTGGAGAATGGCCTTTGTGAGTAGATCCGCAGTGTTGTCCTTCGTATTAACTCTCTTGACCTCGATCTCTCTGCGATCAACTATCTCCCGGATCAGGTGATACCGCCTCAGAATATGTCAGGACTTCTGATGGGACCTGGGTTCCTTGGCCAAAGCTACAGTTCCATTGTTATCACAATACAGAGGTATTGGATACTCAATGGATGAAACCACACCAAGTTCACTAATGAACTTCTTTATCCAGACAGCCTCTTTGGCAGCATCGTTGGCAGCGATGTATTCAGCCTCCATCGTCGAGTCTGCAACGGTATCCTATTTGGAACTCTTCCAACACACCGCCCTTCCATTGAGGGTAAAGACAAACCCGAGTGCGACATAAAGTCGTCCTTATCACTTTGAAAGCTCGAATCGGTAAAGGACTCGACCTGGAGTTCTCCGTTACCCTACATCAAGAACATCTCTGTAGTCCTTCTCAAGTACTTGAGAATGTTCTTCACAGCTATCCAGTGACTCTCTCCAGGATCTGCTTGATACCTACTCACTACACTTAGTGAGTATGCTACATTGGGTCTGGTACATAGTATCGCATACATGATAGAGCCTACTTCCGAAGCATAGGGTATCCTTTGCATGCGAGCTCTCTCCAAATCAGTCTTGGGAGACATCTCTTTGGAGAGAGTGAGTCCAGAGATCGTGGGTAGGTTCCTACGCTTGGATTCTTCCATACTAAACCTCTTTAGTATGGTTTCAATGTACCTGGATTGGGACAATCCCAATATCCGTTTAGATCTATCTCTATAGATCATAATTCCCAGTATGCAGGAGGCATCACCTAGATCTTTCATTGAGAATCATTGTGATAAGAAGAGCTTGAATGATTGCAGCATAGGAATATCATTTCCTATCAAGAATATGTCATCGACGTACAATACGAGGAAGAAAACCTTACTCTCTGCAAGCTTCTTATAAATACAAGGTTCATCTACGTTTTTGATGAAGTCAAACTCATTGACTACAACATCAAAGCAGATGTTCCAACTCCGCGATACTTTCTTTAACTCATAAATGGATTTAAGTAGTTTGCACACCTTTCCGCTGCTCCCACTATCTACGAAGCCCTCTGGCTGAGTCATGTGCACGCACTCTTCTAAATCACCATTTAGAAAGGCAGTCTTAATATCCATCTGCCAGATTTCGTAGTCATGGTATGCAGCAATGGCAAGTAAGATCCGGATGGACTTTAGCATAGCCACTGGAGAAAAGGTTTCGTCATAATCCACACCTGGTCGTTGACGAAAACCCTTTACAACAAGTCTAGCTTTGAAAGTCTCAACTTTTCCATCTACACCAAGTTTCTTCTTAAAGATCCACTTGCTCCAAATGGGTTTAACCACTTTAGGAGCAACTTCCAAAGTCTATACTTTGTTGGTGTACATGGATTCCATCACAGATCGCATTGCATCCGGCCATTTCACAGAGTCACCACTCGTGATGGCCTGCTCGAAACTAGTCGGGTCATCATCTTCCATGATGCAATCCTCGCTTCCACCATCAATGAGAAAACCATAGTATCTCTCAGGTGGATGAGAAACCCTGCTAGATCGGCGGAGAGGCCGGGGTTCGTCGGGTACTACTGAATCTTCTGGTTCCAATAAATTATCAGTTGTAGTTTGCGGTGCTGGAACCTCTTCCAGCTCTACCTCATCGCCACTAATTTCTTTTGCAAGAAATTCCTTTTCTAAAATGGTGGCATGTTGAGCAACAAACACCTTTTGTTGTTCACTGTGGTAGAATAGATATCCATACGAATTTCTTGGATATCCTACAAACTTATAAATAACTGATCGTGCCTCGAGCTTGTCCGAATTTTGCTTTTTAACATAGGCCGGACAACCCCATATCTTAACTCTTTTAAGAGATGGTCTCTTCCCATTCCATATCTCATATTGAGTGGTAGGCACAGATTTGGTTGGAACTCTATTCAATAGGTACGGCTGTCTCCAGCACATACCCCCAGAAGGAAATAGGTAACCCAGCTGTACTCATCATAGAGCGCACCATATCGAATAGGGTGCGATTCCTCCGTTCCGATACACCGTTGTGCTGTGGTGTATAAGGAGGAGTAAGCTGAGAGAGAATCCCATTCTCTTTTAGATAATCTAGGAACTCATTGCTTAAGTATTCTCCTCCTCGATCAGATCGAAGGATCTTAATACTTTTGCCCGTTTGATTCTCTACTTCGTGCTTATATTCTATGAATTTCTCTAAAGCATCCGACTTGTGTTTCATTAGGAACATATGTCCGAATCTTGAGAGATTGTCAGTGAATGTAATGAAGTAAGAAGAACCGTTCCTAGTGTGTGTAGACACGGGACCGTATACATCACTATGTACCAGTCCTAAGAGGTCCGTAACTCTTTCTCCGTGTCCACTAAACGGAGTTTTGGTCATTTTTCCTTTGAGACATGAATGGCAAGTATCATAAGATGATAATTCGAACGGATTCAAATATCCATCCTTATGTAACTTAGCTAGCCGTGTCTCATTGATATGACCAAGTCTACAATGCCATAAGAAAGATTCGTTCATTTCTGAACTCTTCCTCTTGTGTGTGTTTTGTATATTAAGGACTGTATTTTGATTGAGAATGTATATGCCATTATGTAACGAGCCTGATCCAATCAACTTTTGATCTAGGAATATGTTCATAACATTATCCTGTACTACAAAATTATATCCTTCTTTACTTAATAAAGATACTGATACATTGTTGCACATCATGTTCGGTATATAATAGCAGTCGTTCTGTATCAATGTATTACTACTTGGTAATACAAGGTGATATTCGCCAACTGCTTTGGCTGCAATACTTGCACCATTCGCTACTTGTACGGAATGATCACCTCTTCCCAGTTCTCTACCTTTACGTAGCCCACGTAACAATTTACATATGTGGGATCCCGATCCGGTATCTAATACCCAAGACGTAGGGTGAACTAAGAAACAGTTCTCAATAACTAACACACCCGAAGAAGATGCATCAGCATGCTTGTTCTTCGTTTGGGCGGTATGAGAATCCAGATATTCTCCCGTTTCCTGCTCAGTCTTATAACTCTTATAAGAAAGAACGGGACCAACGATCCCCTGCTCAGTATAATAAGCGGGTTCAGTCAATACATCCATATTATTATCTTGATTAAGTCCTGACATGGTCTCTACCTGGAGAGAGAGAGAAGGAAACACTTTAGCGTATGCTCTTGCAAGATTAGATTGGTTATTATCTTATCTAATCAGGATGTCTCCCACTGTTTTTATCAAATCTTCCTTCAAACCCTAAAAGGTAAGATTAGCCGGGATTAATTACACTCTACAATTTCGTCAATATTTCAGCCAGATCAGTGTCGGTACTTGAGGGAGGTTCCTCGTGCTTTCGCACGGACCTAATTAAAATAAACCTCATTTTCCCAGAGTCATAACCCCGTTAACACCTTTCTAGACACTTACTTGATCGGCTAATTGTCCTGTGTAAAATTCTCCCAGGAGTAACTCTTACTCATAGTGGGTATCAGGATCCATCTATCTCATAGAAGGTATGCAATCTCATTGCAAATTTCAACACTTGAAATTCCCGATAATACTTTTGCCCCTAGCAACTCCTGACCTTGGCTAAGGTCAACAAATCATAAGTGCTAGCCAAGTGCAACCCGTCATTTCCCGATTGAATTAAACCCACCCGTACGACCCTTGGCTAAGGTCAACAAAGTCGTACGACTACCCTAACTCAATCACATATCATGTTTTAGCAGATAAATACTAATTAGCTACCGTACACCACGCCTTGGCTAAGGTCAACAAACGCAGCACGAATACTAACTAGTCTCTATCTGAAATGACGAAGGGCTACGCAGGTTTTTTAGAAAACCATGAGCGTAAAGAACTTGGTATCGTTGTAGAAACAAGTGATTTTGAAAAGGAGTGTCTTTGAGGTTTTTCTAGTTTCGCTAAAGAGGTCACTCCCAGTGAAGGGATCTCGGCTCTTTCCCCATCGAATAAGGTGCAGCATATATCATATATACCGCTGTGCAAAGCAAGAACTATATAATCTGTAAAAAACTAAACGGCGAGTTTGTAGCATCTGCCAGTTTTTCTAAAGAGGTCACTCCCGGTGAAGGGATCTCGGCTCTTTCCCCATCGAATAAGGTGCAGGGTATATCATATATACCGCTGTGCAAAGCAAGACCGTAGCTACCTTTTTATAAAGTTTTGATTGTACAATATCTTTTAGGTTTCTTTTCTTTTATTAATCTCATTAATAAAAATCCCATCAAATAATGCTTCCTAAGTATCACAGAAGAAACGAAAGCAGTAATATTTACATATCAACATATATATATATAGTATAAGCATTCGTCTCAGGCAGTAACATGATCTCATCACAGAACATTGCAGCAGAAGATAACATATGAAATATTGGATATACTAGGACGTCCGTGTTTTATTTCGAGCCTGTATAAAACATGGATTCCACGGTCGTGATGAATAGCCAAACCCACATCCCTAGACCCCTACGAGAGCGGCAAGCAACACTGCCAATTCTAGGGTTAGGAGACCCGGTCTCGACTCCTCAAGGTGGCCTCCCACTGGACCCTGGAACCAGGTTAGTTGTGCTCCCCTCCTTAGGTCTACCTAATGCGGAAAAGTAAATAATATACACTGGTGACATCAACCTCATCCCGGAAGTGCCCCAAAAAAAGAATATTACATACAAATGAATTTTACATGAATGAAAATAAAAACCCTCATCTCACATAAAACCCCAGCTATTCAGAACACGACGATCCAATATAACATATCACAACAACACATTATATCTCATACCATTAATGTAAGTAAGTATGCATACACCGATCGTCGTTGATGTATAGCAACGAAAACCGGCAATACAACTGCATACTACACTTACGGTCACAGAAAAAAATTGTAAAACTACAACATTTGGAATCCACAATCACTTTAGACATCATAAATCCGAAATATCACATACTTCGCATTTCATGCTTAACTATATGAATTCCGCATATTGTATCACATTCCAGATAAATAGACAATATTAAACTTTCCGATCGAATAATCAAATACCCAAAATTTCCCAAACGGCTCAACACTTGAGCGGAGTTCAAATAATCCCAGAATATGTCACAGTACCAATGGTCCAGCCAAATAAGGGTCAAGCCAACGCCTCACATGTGGCATGCCATACTGCCCCAAACCCTAAGGTTTAGAGGCGGTTTAGGTGGTCACATAATCGAGATAAGGTTTGTGTTCTTCTAGAGGATCCACCGCGTTACTTTCACGTTTTTCCGAAAGATTTAAACCCAAGAAAAATTCAACACTTGAAAGTTTTTCGTGTCAGGAAAAAGTGATTTAATGATATCCGTTCGAACATTTTAACAGTTTCTAAAATATCCGAAAAACAGAACGAAATTAAACTTTTCGATCGAATCAATGAATTCAAAATAATCCCCAGAACACTCAACACTTGAGTCAGATTAAAAATACCCAGAAGTATGCAGGAACACCTGCGAATATTACTGTGCCAAAAGCAAAGCCCAATTCACCTGTACGGCCACGGATCCGCGGCGCAAGCATGGTATTGCCGCGGTTCCGCGGCAGTCCGTACGAATTACATGCTCGTTTTCAACAGTAATTCTTATAATTCCCTGATTATTTTTTTGAGTATTTTTAATGCAGAAAAAATAACATTTTTACAAAATTTCCAGAGAGGGATCTATTTCGGCGTTTCGGGGTTCGATCAGAGTTTTAACTTCGTATACACGTCGCCTAATGCTCTATCTTGGCTCTGATACCACTGAAGGGTTCCTAGGAAGTCATACAAGGGTCTATAAGGCATCAACCATGTCCGATTTAAAATTGAGACGTGCCGAAACAATCCAAAGCCGGGATCTTTGCAAGATTATTAGGGTTTAACATGCAAGTAAATATCTTTACAACTAAGAGTGAGAGATTACAACCTGTGTAGTCCACTCCTTCGCTTTATAAGCTCCGAGTAGAAGTCCCTTCGCCGCGATCCATGATCTCCCGGACTCAAGAGAGGCTCCACAAGCCGAATGATCCATGCTCGCTTGTAGTCTTCCTTTTCTCCGATGATCTACCTCAAAGTTTCTTTAACTCAAGTTTTTTCTCACTAATGAGGTGAACACCCTAATCTAATTGGCTAGATTAGATGAGGATGATGAAGTAGGATTTATACTCTCTTTTATTATCAAATTCTCACTTTAATTCATCACCTAAAGAAAACCTAGAAAGCTTTTTCAAAGCTCAAACAAGAAGAAGAAGAAGGAAATTCCTTTTGTGATGAATAATGAAATTGAAGTGATAATTACAAAATGCAACCATGGTTGATAAAGAGAAGGCTAAACATTGTAGAGAGTTAACTAGGGCTAAGGGTTTGGGTTGGGTTAAAGAATGAGTCACTAAAATATCAACCATAATATCTTAGCCCAAAACAAAAGAAAACCTTCTAGAAGGTTCATGAAAGAACTAACCCAAATCAAACCCTAACCATGTTTAAACTCCACAAATCTTGTTGTATTAGTAATTATAAAATGTTACAATATTATTTATTACATATATAATATTTTTTTGTAACAAAATAAAATAATACAATTAACATATATCGCATATATATCAATGTATTATCCGGTGAGAAAATGAATCAATAAAGCGGGCCAATATTAGATAATGTAAAGTAATATAGCATATATATAATTATACATTAAATTATCGAATCAACACTTGATCCGACAATCCGGCTATATCGAATATAACCGACTAATATATCATGTACCGATTCATCGAATCAACACTTGATCCGATGACCCGACTCATATCAAAATATCGCGAGAATATAATACGGTATCTCATATCGCATTATCCTCGGTCATGCAAATATCATATATGTGCTCCTACTCCGTTTTTCCTGAGTCATGAAACCTCTGTGTAGGACTCTAAAGAATCGTCAATACGCCGGCAGTAGGTGATGATCATATCAAACTCCCACAAGCTGCAAGCGGTCAGCTAAACATAACAGCCACTGATTGATACGATTTCTGGTGTGTGTAGAAAATGTGTAGAAATCACAACCAAAAATATTTTGACCGCAATCAATAACAATGTCGAATGTAGCGTGTTAGTAAGTGCGGATCGTCCATAGAGAAAGTGTAATCGTTCGTGTTTCGATTTAGATGAGTTGAAACATTAAAGAAAAGAAAGCAAACAATTCATGATTTGTAAAATTGAATTTCAAGAATTCGAAAATCTAGGTCTAAATCAAGAAAAACAATAAAATCAAGAATTGATATGTGATGATTTCCAAACCAACAATCAAGATTCGAAGTGTGGCTCGTAGGAGTAGATCGGATCTATAGATGTGATGAGATCTAATGATTACATACTCTTATCCATTAAAGAATTGATACTTGATCGATGACGATTTATCGAGGTTAAGGATTTTTCAAAGAAACTCGGGTTTCCTTATCTTATCCTTTGTCCTTTCGATGAATCTCATTCACAAACTAGCTTCAAGTAAATCAAATGATAGATCGTTGATCTCTGGTTTCGCGGGAACACAATCAAGAAAGCATCGCATCGAAATTTGGTCATCGATCACTTTATTTACAAGAATTTGAAAACGTTATAGGATTTAAGAATTGTGAAAGAATCTAAATCATCATCATTCTATCGATCGTCTCGACTCCTTTACGAGCGGAGTTTTACTCAAACATTATCACAAAGCAAACATTCAAGAATCTAGATTGAATCATAATGCTCAAATTCAAAAGATATGCAAGATAAAAGAATTGTCACCTTTATTATTCAACAATTAGTTACAACTCTCAAGAACTACAAGAGGAAGGAACTTTGATCGTTGAATCTAGCATCGCATCG
This sequence comes from Agapanthus africanus, assembly GCA_030015575.1. NCBI lineage: Eukaryota > Viridiplantae > Streptophyta > Magnoliopsida > Asparagales > Amaryllidaceae > Agapanthus > Agapanthus africanus. The sequence continues at coordinate 101,154,213 of JASDDO010000010.1, read as the reverse complement.
TCTCCGTGAGTTGCGGATCGGCTTTGATCACTTGCTCGGATGAAGATCGGCTTCGCTCCAAAAGGATCTCGGCTTCTTTCTTTGATTGAACTCGGAATTCTTGATCTTGGATTGGAATTAGGGTTAGGTTTTTGAGGCGCAAGTTGTGTCAGTCAACTTGTGGGTGGAAGATGAGGAGAGGAGAAGAAGAGCAACTAACTAATGATTAACCCTTAACCCTAGATCTAAGTTCCCTTTTATAGACTTCACAACCCTAGATCTAGGATTCAAAATTTGAATTTCCCTCCAAAAGTTTGTTAGGGAGATAGGCTTCTAGAAGTAGTTAGTTGGAGGGATCTTCTAGAACTAGGTTGTCGGTTGGCTTGCTTTGGAAGCTTGGAGCTTAATCATGATTAGCTTGCTTAATGATCCTTGCTGATCTGGCAGAATATTCTGGAGTGTTCTGGAAATTGCAGTGGCTCGAAGAGATGTAGGAACTGAGAGAAGCATTCTGCAGTAAAGTTCTCCTGATGACATGGCAATAGGGTCGCGGATCCGCGGCATTAGCCTGCTCCGGCTGCGGATCCGCGGTCCAATAGCAGCCTTAGGACTTGGAATTTCTGGTACTTGTTTGTAATGATCCATGGGCCTTGAATAAATTTCTGGAATAGTTTTACACCTTATTGTTCACTTCCAGATCACCAGACTTAGACTTGGTGTTATTTTGATCAGCACTTTTAACAGTTTGGCTCGGTTTCTGGAATTTCATGCACAGACTCCGAAACAAGTGTTGCGCTACATAAGAATGATGCGATGCCGTGATAAATAGTCAATTTCCCTAAAAATTCTGGTTTTAGAGTATAACACATGTAATCTGGTATTTCAGGGATGTTTTTCTAATATGTGCAATTTGAATACCGAACACTTCTAGATGAGTGCAAATGATAGGGAAATTGACGTGTTAAAAATGCAGTATTTTCGACAGATCAAATTCCCCAAAACTTATTTTCGGTCGTCTTGAGCGAATTGTTTTATTAAAAAGAGAAGGAGAAAATAAAGAAAAAGAAAAACTAACTAGCACACTTTCGTAGGCAACACGATTGCACTGAGCACGTGCAACAAGCCTTTAAACCTCTAGGTGTCCCTAGTATGAAGAGTGTTGTCTCCTGAGAGTTTTCAGTGGATTGCACTCACAAAATCCAAAAATAAAAGGAAGACCGTGAATATTACATTTAAAGATAAGAATTGTAAAAGAAAGACTTTGAAAATTAGAGTTTCCAACTATGCTAGCTTTTCGGTTGTCATGAGCCCTATCTTAATAGTCATGAAAAGATGTCAGAAATCACATCATTCCTCAATAAAATATCGTCTTATTCTTCATTCCTATCTTTCTTCCAAATATCGATCATATCACCCTACGTGTGTGTAATATACATCCCTACACCCGGAGAATTCAATTCAATCTATCATACTCTTGTCCATCTGCCTTAGTACTTTTTAATTAATGAATATTTATATGAATTTGTTCACACACTTTCATGCGACCGTTAATACTTCTTGAGGTACTAACCGACCGATTACTCATGTACTTGCTTATTAGGTGTTTTTCATCGTCTTGCATCACCTAAGGCTTAGCAGTGACTCCCAGACCAGTTGGCCTTAGGGCACTAGGTGAAGAGGCACCCTCGCTATATTTTATTTATTGCTACCTTGGCGATAACAAAACCAGTGTTCATTTTTCTCACCATTTTATATTCTCTTCATATTTTTATTTTCTTCATACATCGGCTTTAAGACAAGAGCATTTCAAGGTATCCTCTACTATCCCGAGTTTCAAGACGTGTGTAAGTGCGTATAGTAGGGTATCAACGTTCAAAATGTTTGGCTTACAGAATAGGAACTATTTTTTAGACTTATTTTTATCCTCAGATTAGTGACTTCCTTCATCTTACTAACCCTTGGGACAACGGCTCATAACTACTTATTACTAGTTCGTATAAGAAAACTTCTAATTTTCTTGGTTTTCTTAAATTTTTCCAATCTTTTAGATGTAAATTTTCACTATCTAAACTTTTATTATCTTGTTTATGTACAAAAATATTTTTATTTTTTTTTAAATTTTTATAAAACTTGTTTGCAACAGTGTCCTCACTGTTGCCATCCGCTAATCTCGAAAAACCTGTAAGCTTGGAAGGAAATTTATTAATGGGGGCAAAATATATAAGTGAAGATCCCCCCAAACTTATTTTTGGCTCAAAATTTTGTAAAAAATTTTCATTTCAAGAGCCAGATTATACCCCCCCAAACTTGAGTTAAACAATGTTAAGCTTTGAAAATCACATGAGGGGGTCAAAATTAGTGGTCGATGCCAAGCTTTGCAAAGAACGAAGGTTAACACCAACCACTCGATGATTTTATCAATGTAGTGCTCAGGTTAGTGGAAGAAGAAATGGGGAAAGGGTAAGTGGTGGAATAGAATGTGAGTGCGTCTCGTATTGGAGAGACGATGCAGTGAATGTGATGGATTACTCGTATTCTTTTTACAGTCCAGAAGAAGGGGTGGAGGTTCAATTTCATTGATTGGGAGATGATTCATCTCAACACCCGTGTCTTTCAAAAATGCGAGTTCGTCAGCGAAGATTCCATCAATACCCCGGAGAATAATGTCATCACAAAGCGCGGGGTGATCTTCAGACTCTAAAAGCAGTTCATAATCAGTGTTAGTTGTTGACCCAGACATCTCGGTGGAAGAGTCCGTATGTGTGTGATACATAATTGGGTCAAACGGCATATGAAAAGAGTCTATATCGGTATCACGAGGATCATCAATTTCGCTGCTGTCGACATCAATTAAGTCGACAGAACAGACCTGAGCAATTGGTTCGGAGGGTACACTTCCCAACCTGTAAATGTTCAGCTCTATTGACCTATTTCCGAAAGATAGGGTCATAGAGCCATTACGACAGTTGATGATAGCATTGGAAGTGGACAAAAAGAGGCAACCTAAAATCACCGGAATTTGATTCCGTGGGTTCGCTACAGGCTATGTATCAAGTACAATAAAGTCCATAAGGAATACAAATTCCCCGATTTTTATTAACACATCCTCCAGTTCACCCTTAGGTTTGGTGATTGATCGGTCAGCCATCTGGAGAGTTATGCTCGAGGGATTTAACACTCCGATACCTAGTTGCTCGTAAACAGAGTATGGAAGCAAGTTAGCACTGGCGCCAAGGTCTAGTAGAGCACGGTTGATGTGTTTTTCCCCAATAGAAATAGAAACAGTAAGACAGCCAGGGTCCTTACGTTTCCGTGGTACTTGTTGGGGGAAAGCCATGTCTACAGTCTTTGCCATGAATATCTTCTTGGGCACTTGAGTCTTCCTCTTCCTAGTGCATAAGTTCTTAAGAGTTTTCGCATAGGACGGAACTTGTTGGATGGCATCTAGGAGAGGGATGTTGATGTTTACTTGCTTAAACATGTCCATAATCTTCTCCATATGTAGACTCGATTTGTTAGCCCTTAACCCATTAGGATAAGGTGCTTTAGCAATAAGCGCTGGGTCCATCATAGGAGAAGGAAGTGTGTTTGGAACCGATCCCAGAATAGAAGTGGGGATCGTCCGTGGAGAACTAGAAGAGCTGGGCTGAAGTGGCGAGCCTTGTGGGAAACGAAGAATAGGCTCGCAAGAATGTGGTGGGGTAGAAGAACTTGGGTCAGAATTAGAAGTAGAAGTAGAAGGAAAGGTCTCAGCCGGGGCATCATTAATAGATTTTTCAGTGTCATCAATCTCTTCCCCAACCTGATTATTCAGCACTCTTCCTGATCTCAACGTTGTGATGGAATTTACATTGTAATTCCCAGGATTCGGTAGGGGTTGAGGCAGAAGTTTCCCTTTTTCTCTCGCACTCATTTCGTCTTTAAGTCGTGCAATTTCTGCTTCCATCGATTTTAAACTCTGAGCCTGGAGGTCAGAGTTTTCTCAAATTTATCGAGGGAAGACTTAATTTCAGCCGACATTCATTTCATGTACGTTTCAAAAGTCCGTTCGAGTGAAGCAGATAGATCAGTACCAGTCAACTGTGCAGGTCTATGTGTGTTGACTGGATCTTGAAAGTTTTGTGATTGGTAGGGGTGCTGAGTTAGGTAAATGGTTGCTGTTGTGGTGGAAAAGCCCTTTGAAAATTGTTTTGGTTTGGAACCGTGTTTTGATTTTGTGATTGGTTCCAAGCAAAATTAGGGTGATTCCTCCAACCCTGATTATATGTGGAAGAATAAGGATCGTTTCTAGGTCTTTGAAATGCGGCATTGGTATGCTCATGACCTTGAAACGGACATTCTTCCGTCAAGTGAGAAGGATCAGAACAGCATCCACATACAGTTTTGGAGAGTGACATTTGATTTAGGGCGGCAGCTAAAATTTTGTTTTCCATAGTGTCAAATTTCATGTGTAAAGCTGAAATTTCAGCTCTAACTCCTATGGAAACATCCGATTGGTTATTGCCACCCCTAAATGATGTACTCTCCCACTGTAAAGATTTTTCAGCGAAATCTTCTAAGTATTTCCAAGCTTCCCCATCATCTTTGATCATGAAATTTCCTTGACACATGTTTTCAAGGCTCTGTTTAGTGGTAGGGTTACTGTCCTCATATATGATTCGGCACAGTTCCCATCTAGGGATTCCGTGATATGGACATTGAACTAACAGATCCTTGAACCGGTCGAGACATTTTGAAAATGGTTCATTTGGAAGATGGGTGAATTGATTTATTTCGCTACGGACTCGAGTTGTCTTGTGATTAGGGTAGAATTTCTTAAGGAATGCTGCAACAAATTCTTCCCAATTCGTAATGGAATGTGCGGTAGTGTTATACAGCCACTTCTCAGCTATATCGCACAAGGTAAATGGGAGAAGACGAAGACGCATTGCATCCACAGAAAGCTGTGAAGTACCCATCATTGCGCATACATTTTCAAATTTTGTAATAATGACATATGCGTCCTCAGTCTCGAAACCTTGATATTTGGGTAGAAGGTTGATGTATTGGGGTTTAATCTCAAAATTATCCCCGTTGTCTGGTGGAATGGATAAGCAGGTCGAAAGAGGACTTCGCATAGGATAGCACCGCTCTTGGAGAGAGATGCGTGGTGGATTTTGCGCACCAACGGACGGCGGCAGAGTAGTTGTAAAGAGGTTCGATGGATACGGATCCATCGATGTGGGTGTGGTGTTGGGTAAAGAAGAGGTAAGTGTAGAATTACCGACTTCGGAGTCGATCGGGGCGATGCGGACTAAACGGGTACTAGAATCCCGTGTACAGCCTATCTAGCACTAAAAAGGGTTAGTACAAGTGGCAGCGTGACTTATAATTAGGGGAAATGAATGAATGTGGTGTTTGTTTTGAAAAATGATACGGATTTTTTGAAAAAATGATGCGATCACAACAAATGCAACAAGCAAAACCCTAAAATCTAGTGGTCACCTAGGTCAAAGCTTTAGACCGCTCCTAACTGCCAAAAGACAAGTCGCAGGATCAATCCTCCACTGCCTCTTTGTCTCTCCTGTAGCCAGGTAAGTGCCAGGTAAGTGGGAGGTTCTCCACTACGTAAGTAGTGGGCCTAATTAAGTAACCACTAGCCTTCGACGCACTTGCCTTAGACACCACAAAAGAAACGCGGATAAGCAATGAATTACCCACGGCCTTCTTCTGTCCTAAGTGAGCGCGACGGTCCTTAGAGTCATTTCTAGATATTTTTTAGTTAATGAGGGTAATGCGGATGCAAGTTTATGATTTTTGGGGCTTAGGAAGGGTAATGAACTCCCTACCTAATCTGGATTTGGCCGTGCCCCTTAATTTCCGTATTAATATGCAAACAACCAAAAATCAAAAACACGCACAATTTTTATTGCTTTTTGCGACGCTGCGAATTTTGCAAAGAAACCTGCAGCAAATTGTTAATTGGAGCAGATTAAGAGAGAGATAAGAAAGTCAAGAAGTTACTGAGCAAGTTTTGAAACAATGATGCCCTAGGATAACCGCGCTTCCGCCGCGGTAGCCTCCTAATGCCGTGGATCCGCGGTGGTAAGAGGAGATCACTGCAAAAAAAAACTTACAGAATGCCTCTGTTCATCTCCTTAGCCCTCTTGAATATTCAGAAATTTTTTCCACAAGCTCCATAGATTCCAGATTTCCTCGCAACAAATCCCAACGAATCGTTTAGTGTTTTGCGCGAATTTTGATCTAAAAATTATGATGGAATAAACTTTTCAACTCAAATTTCAAAAACGAACGAATTGACGGACTATCCCTGGCAACGGCGCCATTTGATTGATACGATTTCCGGTGTATGTAGAAAATGTGTAGAAATCACAACCAAAAATATTTTGACCGCAATCAATAACGGTGTCGAATGTAGCGCGTTAGTAAGTGCGGATCGTCTACATGGAAAGTTTAATCGTTCGTGTTTCGATTTAGATGAGTTGAAACTTTAAAGAAAAGAAAGCAAACAATTCATGATTTGTAAAATTGAATTTCAAGAATTCGAAAATCTAGGTCTAAATCAAGAAAAATAACAAAATCAAGAATTGATATGTGATGATTTCGAAACTAACAATCAAGATTCGAAGTGTGGCTCGTAGGAGTAGATCAGATCTATAGATGTGATGAGATCTAATGATTACATACTCTTATCCATTAACGAATTGATACTAGATCGATGACGATCTATCGAGGTTAAGGATTTTGCAAAGAAACTAGGGTTTCCTTATCTTATCCTTTGTCCTTTCGATGAATCTCATTCACAAACTAGCTTCAACTAAATCAAATGATCGATTGTTGATATCTAGTTTCGCGTGAACACAATCAAGAAAGCATCGCATCGAAATTAGGTCATCGATCACTTGATTTACAAGAATTTAAAAACGTTATAGGATTTAAGAATTGTGAAAGAATCTAAATCATCATCATTCTATCGATCGTCTCGACTCCTTTACGAGTGGAGTTTTACTCAAACATTATCACAAAGCAAACATTCAAGAATCTAGATTGAATCATAATGCTCAAAATCAAAACATAAGCAAGATAAAAGAATTTTCACCTTTATTATTCAACAATTACTTACAACTCTTAAGAACTACAAGAGGAAGGAACTTTGATCGTTGAATCTAGCATCGCATCGTCTCCATGAGTCGCGGATCGGATTTGATCACTTGCTCGGATGAAGATCGGCTTCGCTCCAAAAGGATCTCGGCTTCTTGCTTTGATTGAACTCGGAATTCTTGATCTTGGATTGGAATTAGGGTTAGGGTTTTGAGGCGCAAGTTGTGTCACTCAACTTGTGGGTGGAAGATGAGGAGAGGAGAAGAAGAGCAACTAACTAATGATTAACCCTTAACCCTAGATCTATGTTCCCTTTTATAGAATTCACAACCCTAGATCTAGGATTCAAAATTTGAATTTCCCTCCAAAAGTTTGTTAGGGAGAGAGGATTCTAGAAGTAGTTAGTTGGAGGGAGCTTCTAGAACTAGGTTGTTAGTTGGCTTGCTTTGGAAGCTTAGAGCTTAATCATGATTAGCTTGCTTAATGATCCTTGTTGATCTGGCAGAATATTCTGGAGTGTTCTGGAAATTGCAGTGGCTCGAAGAGATGTAGGAACTGAGAGAAGCATTCTGCAGTAAAGTTCACCTGATGACGTGGCAATAGGGCTGCGGATCCGCGGCATTAACCTGCTCGGGCCGCTGATCCGCGGCCCAATAGCAGCCTTAGGACTTGGAATTTCTGGTACTTGTTTGTAATGATCCATAGGCCTTGAATAAATTTCTGGAATAGTTTTACACCTTATTGTTCACTGCCAGATCACCAGACTTAGACTTGGTGTAATTTTGATCAGCACTTTTGACAATTTGGCTCGATTTCTGGAATTTCATACACAGACTCCGAAACAAGTGTTGCTCTACACAAGAATGATGCGATGCCGTGATAAACAGTCAATTTCCTTAAAAATACCGGTTTTAGAGTATAACACATGTAATCTGGTATTTCAGGGATGTTTTGCTAATATGTGCAATATGAATACTGAACACTTCTAGATGACTGCAAATGATAGGGAAATTGACGTGTTAAAAATGCAATATTTTCGACTGATCACCCACCCAAGTATTGAGTGATCAGAAGATCAACAAGCAAGCTGTACATTCTTATGTGAATCCAAATCAGTAACACTCTCGTACAGTCCGGTCTCTTCGTCTGATATTTCGCATATCTAGTCTAGGGGTGGTATACGTCAGACCCCAGTAACCGATAAGTCGTGTCGATGTGAGGCTCATAACTGGTCGAGAACCTACTGATAACACTTACCAGTAGTACTCAATATCCGCCCTGGCAAGGGACTTCCAGTTATAGCCAATCGAACACAGCATAACATCAACTCCCTATACCGGGAGAGACGAATTCCCTCCTATCGCTCATTGCCTCCATGTGATTCGGGACTGTACCCAAAAGCCACCGTTTTGCACACCCTCTTGGATGTGGTAAGGTGGAAATCAAATCACAGTGGGAATCACACAAGACTCTATGACGATCTCGGGTCTACAGACTAACCTATACCAGTGTCACCGAAGAACTGTCATCTGATGTGAGGTATAATACCATCTGGGAGTTCTCGGCGAGTCCGTCCAGTGTACCCAGTCTCCACTGAGCACCCATACACCATCCTTGATGTCAAACACCGATGGATATGGGATCATCCATCGCCCATCATATTGGTCAAGATGCGTATACGCTAGTCTACTCTGGTGCATCGATGCCCTGTCTCGATACACCCTCGACTAGGAACAGTTATAGGATGTACACGTCGACTACCGTTGCCCCACTAGTATGATCCCATCATAGTCCCAGTAGTCGAGTACATATCCTAAGGGCTTTATCAACATGTGAGAACAAGACAGTAAACTAATACAAGTCAACATATTAAGATAAAGTGAAACCAAATAGCATACTATCATGACGAGAAAGAAAGTCCTCTCTATATATATCCAAGCATCCACTATAATATACATCATATGTACAACAATGGCCTCTAGGGAATATATATAACTAACATCTCTATTAGAATCCTTCGAGTTTGAGACAATTTCACTGATTTTACCTTCAATTGTTTCGCCTCCAACACTCGAACTAAAGCTATTGCCGTCTCATCTTAAATACGCTTACTTAGGTGAGAATGAGACCCTTCCTGTTATCATCTCGGCTTCTCTAGCCCCCGAGCAAGAGAAAGCCCTTTTAACGGTCTTATAAAACAATCGACAAGCTTTTGGCTGGACTATGGCGGACATCAAGGGGATTAGTCCCCTAATAGTTGAACATCATATTCATATGATGGATGATACCAAGCCAGCAAGGGATCTACAGAGACGACTAAACCCAATAATGAAGGAGGCTATTAAAAAGGAGATTGTAAAATGTCTTGATAGTGGTATCATTTACCCTGTCTCTGATAGCCAGTGGTTTAACCCTATTCATATTGTCCCAAAGAAATCAGGCATAACGGTCATAACTAATGAGGTGAATGAGTTAATACCTACTCGCACCTAAACTGGGGGGCGAGTTTGCATCGATTATAGAAAACTCAACGCCGCGACACGGAAAGACCACTTTCCATTACCTTTTATTGACCAAATGCTAGAACGATTGGCTGGGCAGGAATTTTACTGCTTTTTGGATGGCTACTCCGGCTATAATCAAGTTCCCACCGCCGAAAAGGACCAAGACAAGACCATATTCACTTGTCCCTTCGGTACGTTTGCTTACCGTCGCATGCCCTTTGGGTTATGCAATGCACCCGCTACTTTCCAGCGTTGTATGATGGGTTTTTTTTCAGACATGGTGGAAAAATTCTTGGAGATTTTCATGGATGATTTCTCCATTTTCAGCAACTCCTTTGATGAGTGTTTGCTACATTTAGACGCAGTTCTTACCCAGTGTAGGGATAAGAACCTTACTTTAAATTGGGAGAAATGCCACTTTATGGTATGAGACGGTATTGTCTTAGGACATATTATCTCGCAAAATGTCATTGAGGTAGATAAAGCTAAGATTGAAGTCATTTCCAATCATCCTCCTCCCAAATGCGTCCGAGACATTCGAGCCTTCCTTGGCCATGCCGGTTTCTATAGACGGTTCATCAAGGATTTTAGCAAGATAGCTAGACCCTTGACTTTTTTGTTAGCCAAGGATACAATATTTGATTTCGACTCAAGCTGTATGAAGGCATTCGAGTCATTGAAAAACTCACTTATTTCCGCTCCCATTCTTTCGTCTCCTGACTGGACGCATCCATTTGAAATTATGTGCGATGCATCTGATTTTGCCATTGGTGTTGTCCTTGGGAAGCACATTAATAAGATGCCGCATATATTTTATTACGCTAGCCGAACCTTGAACGAGGCCCAATTAAATTACACAACAACTGAGAAGGAATTCTTAGCTATTGTGTTTGCATTAAAAAAGTTCAGGCCCTATCTAATCGGCTTTCCAGTCATCGTTTACACAGACCACTCAGCTCTTCTCCATCATTTTGCAAAGAAGGACGCTAAATCTCGGTTGATACATTGGATCCTCTTACTACAAGAGTTTGACCTTGTCATCAGAGACAAGAGAGGATGGGAAAACGTAGTCGCCGACCACCTTTCACGCCTTCCTTTTTCACCTACGCTTCAAATTCCTATAAAAGACGTTTTTCCAGATGAGCAACTCTTGACTGTGTCATGTGAATCTTGGTTTGCAGATATTGTAAATTATTTAGCCACCGGACTTATACCAAACAAATGGTCGAACCAGGACAGACTCAGATTTCTATCCAGGTAAAACATTTTTACTGGGATGAACCATATCTATTCAAATACTGTCCCAACCAAATTATTCGTCGATGTGTCCCCGACAATGAGTTTAAGAGCATGTTGTCATTTTACCACGATCAAGCGTGTGGCGGGCATTTTAGCCCTAAAAAGACAGCAGAAAAGATCTTGCAGTGTGGCTTCTACTGGCCACAACTTTTTAAAGATGCACATGATTACTGCAAGACATGCTCCCGGTGCCAACACTTTGGCCGGATATTTAGGAGAAATGAAATGCCGCTCCAACCAATATTGGTTGTTGAAATTTTTGATGTTTGGGGGATAGATTTTATAGGACTGTTTCCCAATTTTTTGGGAACGTGTATATTCTCCTCGCTGTTGACTATGTTTCAAAGTCGGTCGAGGCTGTGCCCAGCCGGACTAATGACAATAAGGTTGTCATTAGATTCCTCAAAGAAAACATTTTCTCTCAGTTTGGGCATCCCTGCGCAATTATCAGCGATAATGGATCTCATTTTCATAATAGGACTTTCAAGTCCTTAATGCGGAAATATTACATTACTCACAAGCTATCAACGCACTATCTTCCCCAAACATGTGGGCAAGCCTAGATTTCAAATCGACAAATTAAACAGATATTGAAGAAAACGGTTTCTAAAAACCATAAAGATTGGTCGTCAAAACTTATTGATGCACTTTGGGCATTCCGAACTGCCTATAAGACCGATCTTGGCATGTCTCCATATAGGCTTATTTATGGAAAGACTTGCCACCTTCCAGTTGAAATTGAGCATAGATCATTTTGGGCAATAAAAGAATTGAATCTATCTCTAGGAGATGCGAGCAGCAATAGAAAGCTGCAATTGAATGAATTGAACAAGCTTCGGGATGAAGCTTACGAGAATGCGGTTGTCGTCAAAAACCGAACGAAGGTTTTCTACGATAAACACCTTATGCGCAAAACTTTCAAACCAGGTCAACAGGTTTTACTTTACGACACTCGGTTACATTTCTATCCCGGCAAGCTTATATCTCGATGGAAAAGGCCATTTTTGGTACGCACCGTATATCTGCACGGTGTGGTCGATTTAGAAAATCAGAAGGATGGTTCACTATTTAAAGTGAACGGACATAGACTTAAACTGTTCCTCACTGCGAACCCTGCGGAGGAGCTCCTGCTTTTGCAGGAGCCGATTTATATTGACTGATCTTCCTCCAACTATCCCTAAATTTCGGTTATCCAGCCATAAACAGTGGAAACACTGTTTCAAATAAGTTTGGGGGTATGTACCACTTGTAATTATATAAAAACAACATAAAAAAATAAATAAATAAAAAATTCAAATTTTTGTGGGTACTTTTGTAAATTTTCAGTTTTAATAAAAATAAATAAATAAATAAAAAATAAAAAAATTTATTTACAAATAAATTCCTCTTTTTAAGAGGACCTTTTTACAAATAACCAAAATATACCCATCCACAAGCTGCAAGAGGCCTGCTAAACATAACGGTCATCCAGATATTGAGCGATCAGAAGATCAACAAGCAAGCATGCTCATACTCCTGCGAATCCAATCAGTAACACTACCATATAGTCCGGTCTGTTCGTCTGATAATTCGCATATCTCGCATAGGGGTGGTAAACGTCAGAACTCAATAGCTTGATATGTCATGCCGATATAAGGTCCATAACGGGCTAGAAACTACTGATAACACTTATCAGTAAATCCCATCTACCCTATCCAAGGATTTCAGTTATGGCCAATCGAGCATAGCGCAACATCAACCCCCAATACCGGGAGAAACGAATCCCCTCCTATCGCTTATTGCCTCCATGTGACTCGGGACTGTACCCAGAAACCACCTGTTTGCACGACTCAGTAGAGCCATGGTAGGATAGAAATCAAAGCATAGTGGGAGACATACAAGAATCTATGACGATCTCGAGTCGACAGACTAACCTGTACCAGTGTCACCAGAGAACTTCTATCTGACGTGAGGTATAATACCATCTAGGAGTTCTCGGCAAGTCCGTTCAGTGTACCCAGTTTCCATTGAGCTCCCGTATACCATCTCTGATGTCAAACACCAATGGATATGGGATCATCCATCGCCCATCACATGGGTCGAGAAGATATACGCTAGTCTACTCTGGAATATCGATGCCCCGTCCCGATATTCCTACGACTAGGAACATTGAAGGATGAACTCATGGACTACCCAGGCCCCACTAGTATGATCTGTATCATAATCCTGGAAGTCAAGTACACATCCTAAGGGCTTTATCAACATGTAACAAAGAGACGGTAAGTGTACATGTTAAGATAAAGAGCAACAAGATAACATACTATCATGTCGAGCAAGAAAGTTCTCCCTATATATGTCTAAGCATCCACTATAATATACATCTCATGTACAATAATGGCCTCTAGGGCATACATACAACTAACAAAAACTAGGGTTTCCCCACTATTGACCCTTGTCCCTTCATTAACTTATATTCATGTCTAGCCCTTAACAAAAAAATTGTTAATCTAATCTCAAATCGTGGTCGCGACTATCAATAAATTGGTAGCGCGCCCGATTAGGATGTTAACATTTATTTTGCTAAAGTTTATAAACTTCATAAGAAGTTAAAATATTTTCCCATCCATTGCTCTACCCTAATCCTACGAACCCTAGCAAGTTAGGAATTACCCACGCATATTTTGAGAAGAAGAAGAAAGGATAAATAAAGAAATCATAATGTAAATGGAGAAAGTTGTAAGTTTATGTCGCTCACCCCAAAAGCTAGCAAGGAAGCGGAACAAGTAAAAAATCAAAACTTTCTTACATAGCAACATAGACTAACGCTAAAGGATCTTTGCCAAACCATTTCAAACAAACAAGTAGAGGTTCTATCTACTAAGCTTAGGAGATTATACCTCATGCAACAAGTCCTTCGGGTCTTCTCCGCTGTCCTCCTCATCTCTGTAGGCTCCATGGATCGACCGGATCGTGGCTTCTTCAACGGCCTCCTTAAGTCGAAGATGATCCACCCGAGAGTCTATAGTCCGAGCTTCACCTCAAGAACCGAGGTAACTAGGGCAACAAGTATGCTAAGCTTGATGTCCTAGGTGATGTAGAGGAAGAAGATGGATTTGTTTGTCTATTTAAATCCCAATTTTCTCAACACATGAGAGTTATAGAATTTTCTAGTGAGGAGGAAGAAGAAGAGAGTATGAGAGCTCTCTTTTTTTATGAGAGAGAATGAGCAAGAGATAATAATCCATAAGAAAAATAATTACCATTCTTTTGTCATGATAAATTGTGATGGTTACAATTGATTTGACCATTATCATGTCAAGTTAAATCCAAGCCATAAGAAGAGTCTAGAGCTCACAAAAAATATCCAAGTCAACAATGGTCAACTAGATCAAATGGTCAATATGGTCAAATGGTCAAAGCAATAAGCCATAACACAATTATCATTAAAAGGATTAGTAAATATTTTCCTCCACCACATAATGGTTTTGACCAAGTCAATGGTCAAAACCCTAATGAGGCATCCCCTTCTTCGCTCCTCACAACCGTGCATACACACCCGCATCCGTATTTCGTAGAATACGAATGCATAGAAGACAAAACTAATCGATTTATACAATACTAGGATCCGGCTTAAACCAAAGCCCACTAGTATTGTCTGCCCGAACATCATACGCACACAAGTGCATGTAAGTGATCGTAGCCCTGCCGTAAAAACCATACGGCCTCTACACCTTTTGCCCAGTGCAGGGAAACTCTCTGTATGGGACTCTAAAGACTCGACACTACGCTGGCAGTGGGTTTAACTACAGACTGCAAGCAGCACTAGCTGTATGTAACGGTCCCTAGGTAGATGTCGATAAGAAGGCCGACAAGGTAAACCCCATCCGAACTCCCACTGAGCCTGAATGTGACAATCTCCGTACAGTATGGTCTGTTCATCTATGAGTATCTCATGTCGGTGTCACGACCCGAAATTGGCACGTGACGTCCCTAATACTACGCAACGCCTAAAGACGTAACGCAGTAAAATAAAGCCAAAACCCAGAAATCTAAACCATGAAAATACGGAAAAGATAATAAAAGATTTTGAAACATTTGAAATCGCAACCCAAATTCTTTAAAAGTACAACTTTCTATATTTAAAATTTTGGCAACACCCCTTTTGTAAAAACTGGCCCAAAGGCGGAAAACAATCACATCATCACAAATATACGACGCCGTAGCAAAGAAATAAAGACAATAGAGATAAAGCTGTATATAAGACAACAAAGCCACAATAATATACAATATCGTCCTCACCAAGCCTCTAAGTCAACAACATAATAGTAGATGGAGACTAAAAGATACAACAAATGTACAATATGAAATACAGATAATCATCCAACCCAACTAAGTAAAATAGTATACTGTGAGCCGATGAGGTATCTGTAGCAAAAGATGATAGGTGATAGCTGAATAGCCTGTCTCGACTACTCTGGGGAACAACCTGCAACACCTGTGGCACAACGGGGGTGAGTTGCCAACTCGTGAATAGTAGATAACATATGCAGGTAATCGCAGTAATGTACGTACAACATTAATCTAAGATATACAATTTACAGTAATAACAGGTCATGTGAATGCAAAATAATGGAAAGTACACTAGCAGGTAAAATCAATATGTGAAGCAATAATAACATGACAGTAGTGTGCTATAACCATGCAATAGGGATATGAGAATGTAGATATGCAGCAATCATGAAGGGTAGACTAACAGGTACTCCTAATACATGGAACAGTGCATAAGTGAAAAGGTATAAGGTATGGAGTGAAATATGTCATCCCACGGAATCCTGTCATCGTGGTAGGATCACAATCCATCAAGACACTCAAATCCCAATTCCTCAATCAGCCCCCAAGTTGGGCTCTCACATCATATAAGTCTCACATCTCCTCAATATACAATATCGAGTAATCTCCTATATCCCGAATGTACAAATCATTAATCCCATATGTATGTCCAATATCCAATCTCAATGAATCACCTAATATCCCGAATCAAATCTCAAGTAGAATTCCAACATTTTAAAGGTATATATTTGTAGAAATAAATATGATGGGGTCAATACACATATATTAGCGTCCCACTCCAGTAATATTGGTGTAAGGGTATATATAACAACGGCTAAATCCCCTGTTATATATACAAAAGTGTTAAAAGAAATATCATGAAAGCAATGTGCCAAGCATCGACACAGAAATCCTGATCTATCAGATGCCGTCACCAAGGCTAGCATCCTGATAGGTACGTATCATACGCTATCCCGAAAGCACGAGTGCCTAGCTCTGACCCTCACCTTTCGACGTATGCAAACGTGCATGACTCCCAACGGTATCTCCATGATCCCCACCGAGTCATTGGTACTGTCACCGGTAGGTACAAGCCCGCCTCCTGGCTCAATCGGCAAAGTCCATCGATCTTCTTGCCGAGGGGAACCATACCGAGCCCCGCCATGTACCCTCATACGGCAACCACACCTCGTATGGAGTATATAATCAGAACCGATAAATCTCATGGTGGCAGCGCAAATATCATATCAAGGAAACCGGGTTTTTCAATGTATGCATAATTTCATGAACTCCCGCGGTTCCCAAATCAAGAAAACATCATGTAAAATCCAAATAACAATGTGCAAATCCAGGAATAAATATATGCGATATATCTGAAATGCGAGCATATAAAGGAAAATATGTAGCTGAAACCAGATGTATACGAAATCAAAAAGTACAGCTGAGTATAGGTGTCTACCTATAAGTAAATGATGTCGTATACCCCCCTGGGTATAAGTAGAATATGTAGGATACCCCCTGGGTACAAGTAAAATATGAGCAAGGTATACCTGTAGCTGTATCGTAAGGAGTATATGTACCTATCACTAATGGTATGATACACCATAGGTATACCGACAAGCTATATGTCATGTGTGATAAGCAATATAGTATCTTTAAGGGGTTTGTGTGTGACATGGAAATTATTGACGGTCTGTGTAGCATACAATCCGTGCTCGTGCAACATGAACCGTCAATAATATGTGCAGTGTCCTACGGCTGCTAGTCATAGTACCATTATATCTAATAAATAGGGTAAGGCGCAATTCTAACAATGACGTAGAATACGCAACAAATATTAGAATCCTAGCCCAGACGCATAACGCCATGCGGGCGATTCCCCTGTAGATGTTAAATCTACTCACCTACGCTTCACGCTTGGTGAATCCTACCACTTGTCTCCCTTTGTAGCCGTGTCCGTAATCCCCGCCTGCAAACCTGAAAATGAGACAAGGAAATCATATATAAGCCAATATTCCGCAAAACGCGATATCGAACCCAAACGAGAAACTCGCGTCGCGAACTAAACGCGTGTATGCACGATACGCAAAAATGTGTGTATACGTGTCTAAAAATACCGCGAAACGCTGGATCGCAGAACCCACTCACGTATCGTGCATATCCCGCAAACACAACAGACATGAAATACGATATTTGATCCCAGATTTTCCCACAGGCCAAACCTTACAAAACTATACATGCCAAAACACTAGAAAACAAAGCAGAGAACCCTAGCCAAGACCCCAACACCCATGTCCCCTTCCTGGCCGTAATTTGCGGCCAGATGCAATAAATTAGCGGCCAGATTTGGGAGAGGATGGCTCGTGTTCTGGTGGTGTAATCTAGACCTAGTGTGCATGCTGCAGTTTCCTCAATTTTGTCCTGAAGGCCCCGGGTCAATAGCAGATCTTAGATTGCCAAAATATCGCATAAAAACACCAACTATGCACAAAGATCAAACCCTATTGTATTTTAGTGAAATCCGGGGTTGCTCTCAGTTAAGGTGACCCTAACAACACTAAAATAAGCTAGGTTAACTAACACAATCTTCACTTAATCATCATTCCACATAATTCACCATAATTAGCACTAAACTAGCTTTAAATGCATACCGAAGCTAATCACTGTTGGAGATAGTGCCCTCAGAGTCGATTATTGGATCACAGGCACGTGATTGCAATGATTGAGGAAGGACCTATCCCGGTAGGACAGTCTTACTCGAGATGATAGTATGCTATCTGGTTTACCTTTATCATCGTGTACTGCTTTAGGTGACCTGAGAGGTCGTTATTGCACGTTGATAGAGCCCCTAGGATTCTTGCTTGACCACCAGCAGTATGAGGGCGATCATATAAGTGGGAGCTGGGGGTCTATAAGCTTTTCCTTAAAAGGTCCCTAGTCGTGGGAGTTTCGAGACTGGGCATCGATACTCCATTAGTAGACTAGTGTATACAGTCGAGACCCCGACGAGGGGCGGTGGCCGGTCTCACAAGCCACTGGTGTCAGTTGGATCACCTAAGATGTATACAGGTGCTCATTGGGTTATGAGTACACCGGACAGGACTCGCCGGGAACATGCTAGTTGGTCATATACCAGACGTCAGATGGCAGTTCCCTGGTGACATGTGTGCAGGTTAGTTCATCGACCTGGGGATCGTCATTTGTCTCGTGTGAGTTCCCACTGTACTTTGATTACTACCCTACCACGGCTCAAAGGAGTCGTGCAAACAGGTTTTAGTTGGGTACAGTCCCGAGCCACATGGAGGCAGTGAGCGGATCTTCAGGGGTTCGTCTCTCCCGGTATTGGGGGTGAGGTCGCGCTGTGTCTAGGAGAGCCATTACACAAAGACCTTGGCCAAGGCAGGAGATTTACTGGTAGGTATTCCAGTAGTATCTCAGGGTGTTCTGGGCTACACTCCGACACGACTTGTATCGCTTTTGGGGGTCTGACTTTTACCAACCCCCTAGGCCCGCCATGCGATGCTCATAGACGAACGGACCGGACTGCACGGATATTGTCACTGACAGGCTCAGTTGGGTGTCGGGGTGAGCTTCCTCATCGACGTCCCTTTTAGTCAATAGCTGGTGGCCCGTCACGTATTGGCTTATACCTCTGACGTGCTAGTGGTTAAATCCACAGCCATAGTATTGACGAGTCTTTAGAGTCCACCACACTTTCAGTTACTCAAGTTTCGGGCGAAATGCTGTAGAGGCCGTATGGAGATATGGCAGGGTCCGATCAGATACGTGCGGTATTGCACGGATCAGGATCGGACAGTTTGTACTAGTGGCCGTATGGTTATATGGCAGGGTTCGATCAGATACGTGCGGTATTGCACGGATCAGGATCGAACGGATATTACTAGCCGGCTTTGTTTTAAGCCGGTCCTAGTTTAGTACAGTGTAGATTCTGTCTCATTGCATTTGTATCCGGACGGAATACAGATGCGGGTGTGTATGCACAGTATGGGATTTTCCTGTAATTTATTACGGGACCAGTTTTCTGGGGTTGCCAGTTTGCTTTCCGTTCCGGCCGGTTTTCCTTTGTTCTTTCCCGGCCGGACTTTTCCGATGGAGGGGGTTATTTGCAATTGTGCAAATAACTTTAGTGGAGGGGTTTTCTTGCATAATGGATTGATTATGATAGCTTTCTTTTCTTTGCACCATAACTTGCTTTGACTTGTGATTTGATGAGGGTATGGTTTGATTAAAGTGAAGCATGGTTCATGTTTCCTTGTCTCTTGATGTGGTCACCTTTTCTTCACTCCTACACTCACCTCCCTTCATGCTTCATATCCTTGCTCCACCATTCTCTTAGTATGATAGTTTTCATTTTTGAGAGAGATGAGAAAAAGAAAGAGAAGAAGAATGAGAGCTTCATCTTTGAGAGGAGAAAAATGAGAGTGATTCATTTTGTGTATATCATTCTTCATCTCATTCCATTGCTAGAAAATTGAAAGCACCAATTTTCTATATACCATTCCTCCATCTTCTAAAGGCAACACCAAAACCCTAATGAGACATAGACTATACACTTCCTACAGCAAACCTTGGGCATGTCGAGTTGCCGGCTTCATGCCCGAGTTGCCTCGGTATAGAGGCGGGAGCCCGTAAAAGATGTAGGCGACGTGGTGCCCTTCCGGCGAGGAGGCGACGACCGGAGATCCCGCGAGGAGAACGGAGTGGAGATGAAGACCGGAGGACTCGGATCAGTCGGTATATCTCTAACCCGTATTCTAGTTAGCTTAGACTTGTTAATGGTTACGATCCGGAGTTTAGTGCGCGGTGGTGCCGGTTTGCAAAGTCCGCAAAATTTAAGTTATTCACCGTTTCCGCATTCCGGCGTCGGATTGACGGCCGGGGCGCCGCCGTGCACTTACAGTGGTATCAGAGCCTCGCCATTAACTTCGTCTAGCTTTTGTGTAATGTGTTTTTACGTTTCCGATCGAACAAAATCCCGAAAACACGTATTTCATGCACATCAGTTTCTGTCGAATTTTTTTTGAGTCCAAAAATTTTTCTGGTTGTCTCAGTGTGATGTGCAGGGAATTATAAGGTTACTGTAAAAATTTGGTACAACGATCTCACTATTCCGCCGCGCAAGCGCCGCGAAACCCCACCTCGTGCGGCGCTTCCGCCGCGGAATTTACTGTTCACCCTCCCAAATTTTTCCAGTATGTTCCTGAATGAGAAATGTGGTTTCTGGAATATTAAAATTGGGCCCAGGTTTTCTGTGGTTGCTACAGTTTTGTTTGGGGGCCCACTTGTTAAGTTTGATCAATCGGAATATTTTAAAACACATTTTTCACAGTATTTACATTATATCTGCGACCGTGAATGTCACTCGATCGGTAAATCCTGTCTAACTGCTATAGCCCGGTTAGACGGATTTGCGAACGTGACTTTCACGTTGATGTTCTATGTTTATGCTGTGATGTTGCGGATCGGTCGTGGGGATAGCCTGGATGCAATGCTAGTACTGTATTGTGGTATTATGTACATTTGATATTGCGGGGCGAGCGTCCGACATGTGGACTGCCGTCACTGCCTGTTTGTATTATTCTTTTGGGGCACGACCTGGTTGCGGTCGATGTACCCGGTGTATGTATATTTTACATTCTGTACTAGGATTACCCCGCGGTGGGGTGCACGGATGGTCGGGTTCTAGAGGGCAACAAGCCCGCATCTCATGGCATTGAGACGGAGGGGGCTTCACTCTGGGATTGGCGGGCTATTCGCCGCACTCGTAGGGGGTACAGGTTGACCCAGGAGGGGTGCCCAAGTTGCCGGACTCCGTGGAGTGCTGGGTGGTCCATTCACGGAGCTGAAGGGGGCTGCCTCGCTTCAGGTTTTGGCGGGTGACTTGCCGCGCCCGTAGGGGTCTAGGATTTCATTGCACAGGCTATCCACACGACCAGGGGAACGTCGGGTTTCAGTAGTGGCTCTGTGAAACCCGGGGATCCCAGATATCTGTATTGTTCTGTGATGCTGTACATTTCTGTGATGTTGCATTTCTATTCACGCCTTGAGCGAAATACTATATATTGGTATATATATATATTAGTAGATGTTGTATATGCTTTTCATCCGCGCTAGTCCAGTCCCCGCTCTGCCGTTAGTTAGCTAACCTAACGGGTGATGACGGGACCCAGTGGCGAATGCGGATGGCATATACGTACGTCAGTATATTTTCGTTCTTTGTGGTGTGATCAATTGATGGGACTGCATTGATTCGGATCAATGCAAGTTAAACAAACCTAATCTGATGTTGTTGGAACACTTTTCAAAAAGCTGTTATTGCAAGGACGTTCTCTTTTGTTTTGCATCGTGGTATTCATTTGGAATATCCTGCTCCTCAGTCGACGAGGCAAGGGCCGAGATCCCCTCACCGGGAGTGACCCCTTGGACAGAAGTTTGCGTCAGGGCAGTAACTTCACTATAGCCGATTACTTTTGCTTTGCATCGCGGTATTCATTTGGAATATCCTGCACCCCATTCTACGGGGAAAGAGCCGAGATCCCTTCACCGGGAGTGACCTCTTTAGTAAAGGTTTTCGTCACTATATTTTCTAAAAAGCTATCCGTTCCTTCAACGAGATCAAGTTCATTACGTTAAAGGTTTTCGCCAGAAACCATTCGTAGCCCTCCGTCGTTTCATATGGGTAGTCAATAGTATTCAAGCTGTGTTTGTTGGCCAAAGTCAAGGCACAGTGTTTGGTAGCTATTGGTTATTCATATGCAGCATAGATAGATGCGTTGGTTTGGGGCAGTCGTATAGCTTTGTTGGCCAAAGTCAAGGGCTTGTACGGGTGGGCTCAAATTAACCTGGAGAATGACGGGCAGAACTTGACATGTGACTTATGATTTGTTGGCCAAAGTCAAGGTCATAAGAGCATGGGGCAGAAATCACATCGGGAGTTTCAAAAGAACTGAAACTTGCCAGGTATGCGCATACCATCTGGAGTGTGATAACGTGAGCGGATTCCGTCACGTTGTCATGCGATGAGAGTTGGATCCCGATTCCCACTGATGAGTTAGTATACTCCTCGGGTGACCCCGACTAATTCTTCTTTCAGGTTTGGAGGAAAATTTGAGGTACAGTGGGAGGATTCCTGATTAGATAAATTGGTAACCATTCTGATCTAGGTTAGAGTGCACGCTGAGTGTTTCTTTTCTCTCTCTCTTTGGCAGCGACCATTGACCCGACCCTATGACTTTGACTCAGTGACCAAGTTGACCGAACCTTCTTAACACAGGCTTTTGGATTGTCAGAGTTGCAGACCTCATTGCCACTCCTACTTTTACCCTTTTCTCCAGGACACCCCGTATTACTACGAACGTCCACTTCCATTGGACAAAACCATCGTATGGTTAGATACGAACTCGAAGGAATTCGAGGATGGTTTCTGGTTCTGGAGAAAACGGATAGGATTATTCAGTTGTCTTTTCTTTTCACCCTCTCTCAGGTTGTGAGTACTCCTTGGTTTAGGAGTAGTACACCTATTACGCAAATTGGATAGTCTTCTTCCAAACCATAGGCTGGTGCCGACCGGTAGGGAATGAAGAAAACCAGTTAGCCTAAATGGTGTACAGAAGGTATTAAGTTCAGACAAAGCAAGGGATTAGTAAGAGGGCAAAGTAAATTGCGACTGCTATTCACGACCAAACCAAGTATTTCTTCGCCAATCCTAAATCACCTTTGTATTTCTCCAGGACACTCCGTATCACTACGAAGATCCCATTTTATTGGATAATCCATCGTATGGTTATATACGAACTCGAAAGGAACTTGTTCCAGTTCGGGGATGGATCCTGGTTCAGGAGAAATAGGAATAAAGTACATTCAGGTGTATTTTATCTTCACCTTCTCTCGCGATGCGAGTGCTCCTAGGATTAGGACAGTACACCCTTTATGCTTTTTGGATAGTCTTCTTCCAAACCATAGGCTGGTGCCGAACGGTAGGGAAGGAAGAAAACCATTTGGCCTAAAGGGGTGTACAGAAGGTAATGACTAAAGACATATGAAGGGATTTGGAGAGGTGGCAAAGAATTATACGGTTATAGTTGTGAATCTGGATAATGGATGAGGCATTGCTAGGAATACCAGGATACCCCAACGAAACATTTCAATGTTTCAGTTTCACTGTGTACTGTTAATGGAAAACTGTTTTCCCGATTAGATACTTGCTCCAGGGTATGTATTTACCAGGTTTGATTCTCACATCTGTATGGTTTTACAGATGATGAGTGGGAGTAGGTTATTGGGAATTGGGTGATCATCCTCATTATATCGGGATTCGTAGTAATCGGTGATATTTGAGGAGATCACCTGGGCTGTTTGCCGGTCGGCAAATATTTGGTTTTGAATATCCGCTGTTATGCACCAATTTCAAATTGATATATCTGTACGTCTATTTTCATAGAGTGAGATATACTTTTTGATATTATGTCGATGACATTTACCTATATCAGTGGATGGTTAGGTAAGGAGCATTGAACAGCGGTGTAATTCTTCTTAACCAAAAGTACAGTTTTCAACCTACGACACACAGTGAATGAGTTATCTGACTCAAGGGACTTATACAGAGTATTGTATGTTGTCCAGGGTCCATCAGGACAGAGGGGTTGGTCCTCGTACTGTATTCTGCTTACTTATGACTTCTCTAGTTCTTAGACAGGTGTTTCGTTGAAACACAGGGTCGAAGTTTTGAGAAGTTATAGGTATAAGAATAAAGTAGAGAACCAGGTGTTGCAAGCATCGGGATTCTTCAAAGTGATCGAAGATGTAGATACTTGTGTATGGTATTCAGTTAATAGTAATGATAAAGAGAAATTGCTTCTCTTTCAGGTTACTCATAATTGGAAGCATTCCTAAG
The DNA here is from genome assembly GCA_030015575.1 of Agapanthus africanus. Taxonomy (NCBI): domain Eukaryota; kingdom Viridiplantae; phylum Streptophyta; class Magnoliopsida; order Asparagales; family Amaryllidaceae; genus Agapanthus; species Agapanthus africanus. The sequence continues at coordinate 101,130,108 of JASDDO010000010.1, read as the reverse complement.
TTGAGTAACGCTGATCGGCCTCTCTCCATTTAGTTGACATGCACTGGAGATAGTTGCATGATTTGAATCTGGTTCAATTAAATCAGTGCCTCTGGTTCTATATTGGATGTAGAACAGTTCATATCTTAACGTTGTTAAGGTACGGGGAGTTGTCCGGCTTATGCTTAAAACCAGACACTGGACAACTCAAGGCACGTTTCTGTAATGGCTGTTTGTGGGTTGACCCAGGCTATGACGCGGGTTGACTTTCTACCATCTGGATGAACAATAGCAATATTGTTCTAGACTCGCCACAATTTTATTAAAAATGGATTTTTTCAAAAACAGCAGTGGGAGTATGGTAGAACTGGAAGTGATTCCAGAACCGCAAACGATTACTGAAGATTTGATAAGGAACCTGAAGATTCAATCGGATTTGACATTCCATTGGCCACTCCGCAGATGAGGTGGGTAACTTCAGGCACCCGAGAGGTACTCCGGTAACCTCAAGGACGGTGACATGGAAGTTCTTGTTTACCCACAACTGCCATTGTTGTTGTTCCAGGCTGCGAGACCCGGCAGGAGGATGAATATAGCGTCGTTCTAAACTAGTTTTAGAAGTGCACGTCTATATGACTCTGGCAGAGGGTTGTCGTAGTCAGTGGGAGCAGCGGAAGCATTGGTGGACATCAGGCTTATGTCTATTTATAGACTAAAGCAGATGTAGCGGAGATAGATCATCTGATTCTGACGTGACAGTCATGGGTTTGACTTCATCAGAATAAGGGATGGATCTGTTGAGAAGGTAGTAGGAAGTGATATTCCTATACTTCGATCGGTTATGCTTCGGTCGTCACACAGTGGTTTCTCCACATAGGACTTGGACATTATATCAGACATATTGGTTACTAGATCTATGGTTTTAGATCTAGATTTGGGTGGTTTCCCAATCTGGGTACTTAGACAGCATTCTAAGAGTATTTAGAATGGACGACTCCTGGCACGGTAGTGTACCTGCAGGTGATGGAGTCACCCTCTCTGAAGGTGTCTTACAGACTAAAGGGGAGAGGGATGTGCATGATTGGCAGATCACTTGCTCAGGCAATTGAGTCAATCATGAGATGTCAAGTACCACTCCAGATGTTGTTCTTGCAGTAGGTGCAATAAGTTGACATTGATCCAATCCTGGAGAAACAGTCGGAAGCAGTTTTAGAACATAAGTGGCTGTTCTAGGGATATGATAACGATAGCCTCATTCGGGAGACAGTTATCATTCCAGGCTTCCAAGGTGACATGGACGACAAGGAGGTTGTCAGAGTTATAGTTTTCCTTCTGACGAGGGGCAGTTTTTGGGACAGGTGATCCAAGGCAATACTGAGGGTGGCATGGCGCAGGATACTGATTAAGTTCAGTTGAAGATACAGTCTAAGAAGTTTGGATTTGGAGTTCATTTATGAGCTACGTCCCATCAGACATCCAGACATTCTAAGGCAGGTATTGCTCATTTCGGGAGATGGCTTTCTCCGCGAACTTGAGATATAGAGAGACATAGAAAGAAACTTCTAGGCGGATCCACTCACTGAGGCTATTCCTCGAACGCAATAGTTTCACAAACGGTTTTTGTGAGACTGACTAGTAGAGGAGTTGGGTGTTCGGTATCACACGGGCTGTGAGTATGCGACATCGCAATAATTAGCCTTGAGTGCAAGTGGGAGATTGTTGGAGATAGTGCCCTCAGAGTCGATTATTGGATCACAGGCACGTGATTGCAATGATTGAGGAAGGACCTATCCCGGTAGGACAGTCTTACTCGAGATGATAGTATGCTATCTGGTTTACCTTTATCATCGTGTACTGCTTTAGGTGACCTGAGAGGTCGTTATTGCACGTTGATAGAGCCCCTAGGATTCTTGCTTGACCACCAGCAGTATGAGGGCGATCATATAAGTGGGAGCTGGGGGTCTATAAGCTTTTCCTTAAAAGGTCCCTAGTCGTGGGAGTTTCGAGACTGGGCATCGATACTCCATTAGTAGACTAGTGTATACAGTCGAGACCCCGACGAGGGGCGGTGGCCGGTCTCACAAGCCACTGGTGTCAGTTGGATCACCTAAGATGTATACAGGTGCTCATTGGGTTATGAGTACACCGGACAGGACTCGCCGGGAACATGCTAGTTGGTCATATACCAGACGTCAGATGGCAGTTCCCTGGTGACATGTGTGCAGGTTAGTTCATCGACCTGGGGATCGTCATTTGTCTCGTGTGAGTTCCCACTGTACTTTGATTACTACCCTACCACGGCTCAAAGGAGTCGTGCAAACAGGTTTTAGTTGGGTACAGTCCCGAGCCACATGGAGGCAGTGAGCGGATCTTCAGGGGTTCGTCTCTCCCGGTATTGGGGGTGAGGTCGCGCTGTGTCTAGGAGAGCCATTACACAAAGACCTTGGCCAAGGCAGGAGATTTACTGGTAGGTATTCCAGTAGTATCTCAGGGTGTTCTGGGCTACACTCCGACACGACTTGTATCGCTTTTGGGGGTCTGACTTTTACCAACCCCCTAGGCCCGCCATGCGATGCTCATAGACGAACGGACCGGACTGCACGGATATTGTCACTGACAGGCTCAGTTGGGTGTCGGGGTGAGCTTCCTCATCGACGTCCCTTTTAGTCAATAGCTGGTGGCCCGTCACGTATTGGCTTATACCTCTGACGTGCTAGTGGTTAAATCCACAGCCATAGTATTGACGAGTCTTTAGAGTCCACCACACTTTCAGTTACTCAAGTTTCGGGCGAAATGCTGTAGAGGCCGTATGGAGATATGGCAGGGTCCGATCAGATACGTGCGGTATTGCACGGATCAGGATCGGACAGTTTGTACTAGTGGCCGTATGGTTATATGGCAGGGTTCGATCAGATACGTGCGGTATTGCACGGATCAGGATCGAACGGATATTACTAGCCGGCTTTGTTTTAAGCCGGTCCTAGTTTAGTACAGTGTAGATTCTGTCTCATTGCATTTGTATCCGGACGGAATACAGATGCGGGTGTGTATGCACAGTATGGGATTTTCCTGTAATTTATTACGGGACCAGTTTTCTGGGGTTGCCAGTTTGCTTTCCGTTCCGGCCGGTTTTCCTTTGTTCTTTCCCGGCCGGACTTTTCCGATGGAGGGGGTTATTTGCAATTGTGCAAATAACTTTAGTGGAGGGGTTTTCTTGCATAATGGATTGATTATGATAGCTTTCTTTTCTTTGCACCATAACTTGCTTTGACTTGTGATTTGATGAGGGTATGGTTTGATTAAAGTGAAGCATGGTTCATGTTTCCTTGTCTCTTGATGTGGTCACCTTTTCTTCACTCCTACACTCACCTCCCTTCATGCTTCATATCCTTGCTCCACCATTCTCTTAGTATGATAGTTTTCATTTTTGAGAGAGATGAGAAAAAGAAAGAGAAGAAGAATGAGAGCTTCATCTTTGAGAGGAGAAAAATGAGAGTGATTCATTTTGTGTATATCATTCTTCATCTCATTCCATTGCTAGAAAATTGAAAGCACCAATTTTCTATATACCATTCCTCCATCTTCTAAAGGCAACACCAAAACCCTAATGAGACATAGACTATACACTTCCTACAGCAAACCTTGGGCATGTCGAGTTGCCGGCTTCATGCCCGAGTTGCCTCGGTATAGAGGCGGGAGCCCGTAAAAGATGTAGGCGACGTGGTGCCCTTCCGGCGAGGAGGCGACGACCGGAGATCCCGCGAGGAGAACGGAGTGGAGATGAAGACCGGAGGACTCGGATCAGTCGGTATATCTCTAACCCGTATTCTAGTTAGCTTAGACTTGTTAATGGTTACGATCCGGAGTTTAGTGCGCGGTGGTGCCGGTTTGCAAAGTCCGCAAAATTTAAGTTATTCACCGTTTCCGCATTCCGGCGTCGGATTGACGGCCGGGGCGCCGCCGTGCACTTACAATCACTGCACAACTTAAGCAATAAGGGAAATTGGGTTTAGGAAATATATCCCAATGAACCCTAGAAGGCAGCTGAAGAAGTGGAAGGAGCTACTGTAAGTAGCTGGAGCTCCTGCTGCTGTTGTTGCTGCCTTTGGTGCTGCTGCTGCCACTGCTGTAAGTGTGTGTTTGTGAGAGAGAATGAGAAAAAGAGAAAATGAGAGGAGAAATGAGAGAACAAAGCCAAGACCCCCCTCTCTCTCTTCCCTCATAAATGAGGCATGGCTCACACCATGCTCCCCATGCCCTCTCACACACAAAGTCAACATTTCAAACCAATTAAAAACCCTTTTATTTTCATTTTATTTTAATAACAACCATACCCAAAACACTTAAATAAATTTAAAACTAGCTTATGGAAATGGTTAAACCCCAAATTAACACCCTAGTTATCATGCACAAGTGTGTGCAAGCCTAGGAAAAATCTAATAAAATATTCATTAAATAGGATAAAATAATTGAAAATCAATTTGGTAAAATTTTTATTAAAAAACCATACATTAAAATATAATTAGCCATAAAACAAATTCTAAGGTGTTACAATCTCCCCCCCTCCCCTAAAAGAAATTCGTCCCCGAATTTAAAAATATACTTCTACGCGTACCTTCAAAGAGAAGATTACAACTCTCAAATCTCGCTCGCAGCCTCCCAAGTGATTACCTAACTATACGGCTACGTCCAAGAAAGCCCTTCATAGATGGCAAGACCCTTGACCGACCTCTCCACCTACCGAGCCATTAACACAATTGGCCGTTGGTGAACGAAAGATCGCGATCAAGCTAAATGGTCTGGTGCCAAATAATGTGAGAAAGGTCAAGAAGGTAATTGTAAAGTATCATCACAAGGAATACGGGGTGAAAACTCAATAATCTGGGCGGAAGTGCCAAATTAAAGGCAACGAAACTAACCCGCTTATAGGATCTCAGAAGGACCTATATCCTGGGATAAGCTTCCCAAAATCCAACACGTCTTTTATCGAAAAAATCCACAGGAATACATGGTTTTCCATTGCGCACTTAAGTCTACGACCAACGCGGTCGCATAAGACCTCTGTCCGAAATGAACAATTTTCATCCTGACCTGAATCAATTGGATCATCTCCGAAGTCTCTAGACATAGCCGGGGTCCAAAGTCCTACTTACGCAGAGTCAGAAAAACAACAGACTGGTGATCGACACGACCTAACCCCTAAGCCTAAAGGTTGCCAATTGGAGTGTCTCTTGATAACAGCTATCGAAGGAGAACCCTAACGATAGCGAGTGACGATCCCCAACTGCTGACAACAATTAACACAAACCCACAATTTAACAAAGAACAACCGAGCAAACTGAGTATAACCGGACAACAAGAATCCGAATGGAGTCACACCCTGACTAACCCTGGGTAGAAACCATAACGAAAGTTATGGAGATCTGCTCCCACTCCTACTTTGGAACGGTAAAAGGTTGCAACTCTCCAGCCGGTCTCAGATGCTCGACCTAAGCACACAACAAGACAGACACCTTGAAACAAACTATGGAACTTCTATTTACATCCCTGTCCACCCGTAACTATCTCACAAGCCACGTCAATGTTGGTGGAACTTGAATGAATATAGAGAGTTGACAGATGTGCTACTCTAGGATTGCACGTCTCTACATGATAATATCAGGTACACAAACGCGTCCCTAACTTAGCACACCATTGTCACAAATCAAGGACTCTGAATCATTACCCAGCCGAGTATGCTCAAGTATCTCTGACGAACGAGCATCGGCGGGCAGTGTCTCGCAAAAGCGATTCAAAGAAAGTGGTCGGGCGCGGACATGAGCAAGCTGTCCCCTCCGTATAGACAAACTTAAGCTATACTCGACGATCGCATAAGAACTGTAAATCTGCAGAAGACTATCACAACCATCGAAATCCGCTGCAGAAAGATGTACATTAAGCTCTGGTGGTCCGTGAAAATTTGACACGACTCTCGAACAAGTAGTGTCTCCAAATCTCCAACGCAAAACCACCGCGGCCATCTCCAGATCATGAGTGGAATATCCTTCTCGTACTTCCTCCGAATGTAGGGAAGCAAAAGTGATAACTCTATAGTATCACCTCAGTACACACTAGAGCCCCACTCAAGAAACATTACAGTTAAACAACAAGGTCGCCCGAACCAAAAGCAAAGGAAGAACTGATGCAGTTGTTAACAGAATCTTCAACTGCTGAAACTCTGCACACATGCCTCAGTCCACAGAAGAAACCTCCCTTCCGGTCAATTTAGTCGACGGTGCAGCACTACTCTAGTAATCCTGCACGAAACGGCGGTAAAACCTGCTAAGCCCAAAAATCCACGGACCTCCGTCCTGCACATAAGTCTGGGTTTAAGCTGTAAGGCCACAATCTCTCTCGGAACCATACAAAACCGTCTCCCGTGACTTCAAGACCTAGGAGTCAACACAAACAAGCCTGAAGAAACACTCCGAGAATCTAGCAAACTACCGGTGCTCTCCCAGTATCTGCATAACAATTCCTTAAGTGCTACTCCTGTCCCTCAAGACATATTAAATAGACCAGAATGTCATAAACAGCACAACAATAACAGGTCGAGGAACGGCCTGAATAAATCTGGTTCATCACATCTACGAATGCTGCTAGGGCATTAGTGAATCCAATGACTCACTAATACACACAAAGCCCGTAGCACGAATAAGGCAGTCTTCGGAATGCCATCACTCTGAACCCACAATAATGATGACCTGATCCTAAGCAAACTTAGAAAATGTCTCGCACTGTGGAGCTAATCGAAGAAATCGTCACGGCGAAGTAAAGGATACCTATCCGCACCTTAAGCCGGTTCAATTAACGATCCGTCGATACAAAATCCTAAACTTCCGTCCTTCTCCTCGACGAACAGAAATAGGAGTTTCCAAAAGCGAAACACTCAGACGCACAAAACTCCCCAAACAACAACTCTTCAGCTGATCCTTAAGCTCCCTAAGCTTCGCCGGCTCATCTGGAACAACGTCGGAAAACTCTCGCATGAAAGGAACCCGATCTAACAAACTAACTGTGGCTACGATATCACGAATGAACTTCAAGAATCCACGACATCTCCTCAATAGCTGACTAGCGAAAAAGGCTGAATTCAAGCTGTGAGAGACGGCACAACTATCCACCTGCACAACAAGAACTGACCTGCCGGGGAAAACAGAACCAAACTGTTTTCCTCACGGTAGTCCACAGACGCCTAGCACGTAGTTAACCAGTCCGTGCCTAGGAGAAAGTCAAATCCAACATCTCAAGAAGGACCAAAACGACGGATGAATCTCTATCTCCAATCCGATTGGCACACAACTGAAATACGTGTCGCGCAACAAAAGAATCGCTGACAGAACTTAACAAAAAAAATGGCTAATCTACCTAATACGGCACAAGTATGAAAAACAAACGAATACATCAAAAGAACATGCGAATTAAGGATACCTGAAAACTCTGCATTGGACGCTTGCGCGTCCCGATGAGTAGAAGCAAACTCCTGTGTCTGCCCTCTATCCGCAACTGGCTGAACTCCTCTGGTAGACTGATCCCTCTGAGCGAGCCTTCCACGTCCACAGCCTCTCTGAGTACGATCCTGATGCCGTGCTAAGGAACAATCCCTGACGAAGTGCTGAAGGCTTCCGCATCGAAAACATCCACGCGCTGACTGCTGACCACCCTGGGGATGAAAGCTGAACGACTGTCCTCGTCCTGAGCCTCTGCTACTCCCGCTACGGCCACGAAAGCTGTCTCGATGACCAAACCTCTGTCTCTGGGCTGGTGTACTGGTATGAGTCCTCCACTGTCCTGGAACTCTCAGCGTCTCTGGAATATGCGCCTCGTCAACTGGAGCTGCAACAACTGGTGCTATGTAGGTGACGGACCGCTGCATGCTGATCGTAAGTGACAATTGAGTAACAGGGGTGACAACCTCCTGTCGTAGCTCCCGAACAACATCAACCAATGAACTCATAGTCTGGCGGAAGTCCCGCATCTCTGCCAAAAGCCTATCGATACTATATGTCGAAGGCTGATCCGTCTGCACCTGTGCAACTAGAGTGCCATCCTGGTCAGTACTCGTCTCACCCGAGCCAACTCTGACCTCGGCCCTTGCTGCATCACTCTGAGTCCCCATAATCATCGGTGGCAAGGCTATAAATAGGTATAAGATTCGATAAGAATACGGAAATCGAATCACAAGGATATGAATCATCAATGAAGGAATTTCAAGCAATTTTTACTTAGGTCACTTAAGGCGAAGTACCGCATCATGGGTATGCTACAGACATACACACACTACGTTACTTTGCTTAAGCTACCTACTCCATCATACTAAGGTCATCCTACACTCCGAAAGCTAGAACCTAACGCTCTGATACCAACTTTGTCATGACCCGAAATTGGCACGTGACGGCCCTAATACTACGCAACGCCTAAAGACGTAACGCAGTAAAAGAAATCCAAAACCCAGAAATCTAAATCATGAAAATACGGAAAAGATAATAAAAGTTTCTGAAACATTTAAAATCGCAACCCAAATTCTTTAAAGGTCCAACTTTCTATATTTAAAATTTTGGCAACACCCCTTTTGTAAAAACTGGCCCAAAGGCGGAAAACAATCACATCATCACAAATATACGACGCCGTAGCGAAGAAATAAAGACAATAGAGATAAAGCTGTATATAAGACAATAAAGCTACAATAATATACAATATCGTCCTCACCAAGTCTCTAAGTCAACAACATAATATTAGATGGAGAGTACAAGATAAAACGAATGTACAATATAAAATACAGATAATCATCCAACCCACCTAAGCAAAATAGTATATTGTGAGCCGATGAGGTATCTGTAGCAAAAGATGATAGGTGATAGCTGAATAGCCTGCCTCAACTACTCAGGGGAACAACCTGCAACACCTGTGGCACAACGGGGGTGAGTTGGCAACTCGTGAATAGTAGATAACATATGGAGGTAATCGCAGGAATGTACGTACAGCATGAATCTAAGATATACAATTTATAGTAATAACAGGTCATGTGAATGCAGAATAATGGAAAGTACACTAGCAAGTAAAATCAATATGTGAAGCAATAATAACATGACAGTAGTATGCAATAACCATGCAATATGGATATGAGAATGTTGATATGCAGCAATTATGAAGGGTACACTAACAGGTACTCCTAATACATAGAACAGTGCATAAGTGAAAAGGTATGAGGTATGGAGTGAAATATGTCATCCCACGGAATCCTGTCATCATGGTAGGATCACAATCCATCAAGACACTCAAATCCCAATTCCTCAATCAGCCCCCAAGTTGGGCTCTCACATCATATAAGTCTCGCATCTCCTCAATATACAATATCGAGTAATCTCCTATATCCCGAATGTACAAATCAGTAATCCCATATGTCTGTCCAATATCCAATCTCAATGAATCGCCTAATATCCCAAATCAAATCTCAAGTAGAATTCTAACATCCTAAGGTTATATATTTGCAGAAATAAATATGATGGGGTCATTACACATATATTAGCGTCCCACTCCACTAATATTGGTGTAAGGGTATATATAATAATGGCTAAATCCCCTATTATATATACAAAAGTGCTAAAAGAAATATCATGAAAGCAATGTGACAAGCATCGACACAGAAATCCTGATCTATCAGATGCCGTCACCAAGGCTAGCATCCTGATAGGTACGTATCATACGCTATCCCGAAAGCACGAGTTCCTAGCTCTGACCCTCGCTTTTCGACGTATGCATACGTGCATGACTCCCAACGGTATCTCCATGATCCCCGCCGAGTCATTGGTACTGTCACCGGTAGGTACTAGCCTGCCTCCAGGCTCAATCGTCAAAGTCCATCGATTTTCTTGCCGAGGGGAACCATACCGGGCCCCACCATGTACCCTCATACGACAACCACACCTCGTATGGAGTATATAATCAAAACCGATAAATCTCATGGTGGCTGCGCAAATATCATATCAAGGAAACCGGGTTTTTTAATGTATGCATAATTTCATGAACTCCCACGGTTCCCAAATCCAGAAAATATCATGTAAAATCCAAATAACAATGCGCAAATCCAGGAATAAATATATGCGATATATCTGAAATGCGAGCATATAAAGCAAAATATGTAGCTGAAACCAGATGTATGCGAAATCAATAAAGTACAGCTGAGTATAGGTGTCTACCTATAAGTAAATGATGTCGTATACACCCCTGGGTATAAGTAGAATATGTAGGATACCCCCTGGGTACAAGTAAAATATGAGCAAGGTATACCTGTAGCTGTATCGTAAGGAGTATATGTACCTATCACTAATGGTATGATACACTATAGGTATACCGACAAGCTAGATGTCATGTGTGATAAGCAATATAGTATCTATAAGGGGTTTGTGTGTGGCATGGCAATTATTGACGGTGTGTGTGTAGCATACAATCCGTGCTCGTGCAACATGAACCGTCAATAATATGTGCAGTGTCCTACGGCTGCTAGTCACAGTACCATTATATCTAATAAATAGGGTAAGGCGCAATTCTAATAATGACGTAGAATACGCAACAAATATTAGAATCCTAGCCCAGACGCATAACGCCATGCGGATGATTCCCATGTAGATGTTAAATCTACTCACCTACGCTCCACGCTAGGTGAATCCTACCACTTGTCTCCCTCTGTAGCCGTGTCCGTAATCCCCGCCTACAAACCTGAAAATGAGACAAGGAAATCATATATAAGCCAATATTCCGCAAAACGCGATATCGAACCCAAACGAGAAACTCGCGTCGCGAACTAATCGCGCGTGTGCACGATACGCTAAAACGTGTGTATACGCGTTTAAAACTACCGCGACACGCTGGATCGCAGAACCCACTCACGTATCGCGCGTATCGCGCAAACACAACGGATATGAAATACGATATTTGATCCCAGATTTTCCTACAAGACAAACCTTACAAAACTATACATGCCAAAACACAAGAAAAAACAGCAGAGAACCCTAGCCAAGACCCCAACACCCATGTCCCCTTCGTGGCCGCAATTTGCGGCCAGATGCAATAAATTGGCGGCCAGATTTGGGAGAGGATGGCTCGTGTTCTAGTGGTGTAATCTAGACCTAGTGTGGATACTGCAGTTTTCTCAATTTTGTCCTGAAGGCCCCGGGTCAATAGCAAATCTCAGATTGCCAAAATATCGCATAAAAACACCAACTTTGCACAAAGATCAAACCCTATGGTATTTTAGTAAAATCCGGGGTTACTCTCAGTTAAGGTGACCCTAACAACACTAAAATAAGCTAGCTTAACTAACACAATCATCACTTAATCATCATTCCACATAATTCACCTTAATTAGCACTAAACTTGCTTTAAATGCAAACCGAAGCTAATCACTGCACAACTTAAGAAATAAGGGAAATTGGGTTTCAGAAATATACCCCAATGAACCTTAGAAGGCAGGTGAAGAAGTGGAAGGAGCTGTTTTAAGTAGCTGGAGCACCTGCTGCTGTTGTTGCTGCCTGCTGTTGCTACTGCTGCTGTTGTTGATGGCTGCTGTTTCTGCTGCTGATGATGATGGCTGCTGCTGCTGTCTCTGTTGTTGTTGTTGATGATGCTGAGGTTGTTGTTGCTGCCTCTAGTGCTGATGCTGCCACTGCTGTAGGTGTGTGTTTGTGAGAGAGAAAGAGAAAATGAGAGGAGAAATGAGAGAACAAAGCCAAGACCCCCCTCTCTCTCTTCCCTCATAAATGAGGCATGGCTCACACCATGCTCCCCATGCCCTCTCTCTCACACAAAGTCAACATTTCAAACCAATTAAAAACCCTTTTATTTTCATTTTATTTTAGAAACAACTATACCCAAAAAACATAAATAAATTTAAAACTAGCTTATGGAAATGGTTAAACCCCATATTAATACCATAGTTATCATGCACAAGTGTGTGCAAGCCTAGGAAAAATCTAATAAAATATTCATTAAATAGGATAAAATAATTGGAAATCAATTTGGTAAACTTTTTATTAAAAAACCATACATTAAAATATAATTAGCCACAAAACACATTCTAAGGTGTTATAGTCGGGCCTAAGGGCGGTAAACGTCAGACCCCTAATAGCGGTACAAGTCGTGCCAGAGTGTAGCCCAGAACACTATGAGAAACTACTGGAAACACTGCCAGTAAATCATGCTTGCCCTGGCCAGGGACTTTGTGTAATGGCTCTCCTAGACACAGCGCGATATCAACCCCCAATACCGGGAGAGACGAATCCTGTCTAACCGTTACTGCCTCCAAGTGCTTCGGGACTGCACCCAACTACTACCTGTTTGCACGAATATTTTGAGCCGTGGTAGGGTAGTAATCAAAGTACAGTGGGAACACACTCGAGGCGAAGTAGCAGTGTCAATTCGACGGACTAAGCTGTACTCCTGTCACCTGGGAACTGTTATCTGACGATAGGTATAGTACCAACCAACAGTTCCCGACGAGTCCTGTCCAGTGTACTCGTAACTTAACGAGCACCCGCATACTATCTCCAGTACGATGTACTGATGGCTGTGGGATAGACCATCTTCCCTGCTGGGATGAGAAGCGTATACGCTAGTCTACTCCAGAGTATCGATGCCCCGTCTCGATAATCCTACGACTGGGGACCTGTATAAGGATGTGCTTGTAGATTACCCAGTCCTCACTAGTGTGACTCGCATCATAACGCTGGTAATCAAGCAAAGATCCTAAGGGCTCCACTAATATGTATAAGCGATATGCTAAAAGAAACACATGCACATATTGAAGTAGAAACAAACCAAGTAGCATACTACCATTTTGAGCAAGACTATCTATACAACTGTGAATATCCCAAGCTTCCATTAAGTAATATACAAACTAGTATGATACAGTAATGGCCTCTAGGGCATATACACTAACAATCTCCCACTTGCACTAGGGCCATATGCTGGTGTATCGAAGACCTATCATCTCAATCGGCCGCTCGAACTGAGTATGGGGTATGGCCTTTGTGAGTGGATCTGTAGTGTTATTCTCCGAATCTACTCTCGTCACCTCGATCTCCCGACGATCTACGATCTCCCTGATCAGGTGGTACCGCCTTAAAATGTGTCTGGATTTCTGATGGGACCTAGGTTCCTCTGCTAAAGCTATAGCGCCGTTGTTGTCGCAATACAGCGGTATTGGATCAACAATGGTAGGAACAGCCTGAAGCTCCATGAGGAACTTCCTCATCCAGACAGCTACCTTTGCAGCATCGCAAGCAGTTATGTACTCCGCTTCCATCGTTGAGTCAGTAACGGTTTCCAGCTTGGAGCTCTTCCAGCAAACCGCCCCTCTATTGAGGGTAAAGACATAACCCGACAAGGACTTAGAGTCATCCTTGTCACTTTGGAAGCTGGAGTCAGCAAACGCCTCGATCTGGAGGTCTTTTCCGCCATATACCAAGAACATCTCCTTAGTCCTTCTCAGGTACTTGAGAATGTTCTTTACTGCTATCCAGTGTTTCTCCCCCGGGTCCGACTGATACCGGCTTACAACGCTCAATGCGTATGCTACATCTGGTCCGGTACACAACATCGCATACATTATAGAGCCTACCACAGATGCGTAGGGTATAGATGACATGCGAGCCCTTTCTAAATCAGTCTTGGGAAACATCTCTTTGGAGAGGGTGATTCCGTGAAAAGCCGGTAGATTACCGCGCTTTGAATCTTCCATACTGAATCGTTTCAGTATGGTGTTGATGTACCTGGACTGCGAAAGTCCCAACATCCTCTTAGATCTATCACGATAGATCTGGATTCCCAGAATGTAGTTGGCATCGCCCAGGTCCTTCATGGTGAACCTCTGTGACAAGAATCCTTTGACTGACTGTAGCATAAGAATGTCATTTCCTGTTAAGAGAATGTCATCCACGTACAAGACGAGGAATACCACAGTTCTCCCTACAATCTTACTGTAAATGCATGGTTCCTCTAGATTTTTGATAAAGTCAAATTCTTCGACTGTATCATCAAAGCAGATGTTCCAACTCCGCGATGCTTGCTTTAGTCCATAAATGGACTTAAGCAACTTGCACACTTTACCGCCGCTCCCACTCTGAATTAAAACCTCCGGCTGATCCATATAGTCGCACTCTTCCAAATTACCATTTAGAAAAGTCGTCTTTACGTCCATCTGCCAGATCTCATAATCGTGGAAGGCAGCAATGGCAATAAGGATCCGAATGGATTTAAGCATAGCCACTAGAGAAAAGGTTTCGTCATAGTCCAAACCAGGTCTTTGTCGAAAACCCTTTGCAACAAGTCTATCTTTATAGGTTTAAACCTGCCCTTCTACACCAATCTTCTTTCTGAAGATCCATTTGCAGCCTACGGGTTTTACCCCTTCTGGAGAAATGTCCAAAGTCTAAATTTTGTTGGTGTACATGGACTCCATCTTGGTCCACATTGCATCTAGCCATTTTACTGAGTCACCGCTCTGAATGGCTTGTTGGAAGGTTGTAGGCTCATCATTTTCAATGATGCAATCCTCTCGATCCCCGTCTATGAGAAAACTGTAGTAGCTCTCGGGAGGATGAGACTGCCTACTACTCCTACGGAGTGGCGCTGGGATGTCCGGTTCTCCTGAAACTTCTGGTTCTACCAAGCTTTCAGTAATAGCTTGTGGTTCTAGAATTTCTTCCAGTTCTATTGCGCTCCCACTTATCTGATTTTCTAAAAATTCAGTTTCCATGAAGTAGGCATGACGAGAAACAAATATCTTTTATTCATCCGCGTAATAGAAGAAATATCCCTTAGTGTTCTTTGGATATCCCACAAACTTGCACTGTACTGAGCGTGCCTCGAGTTTGTCCGAATGCTGCTTTTTGACAAAAGCTAGACATCTCCATGTCTTAATGTGTTTAAGATAGGGTTTCTTCCCACTCCACATCTAATATGGTGTGGTAGGCACTGACTTAGTAGGAACCCGGTTCAAAAGATATGTTGTTTTTTCTAGTGCATAACACCAGAAAGATTGCGTTAACTCAGCTTTACTCATCATGGAACGAACCATATCTAATAGGGTTCAATTCCGCATTTCCGATACACCATTGTGTTGTGGTGTGTATGGAGGAGTAAGCTGAGAGAGAATTCCATTCTCTTTTAAGTATCCCAGAAACTCGGCACTCAAGTATTCACCACCTCGATCAGATCTCAGTGTCTTGATACTTTTGCCTGTTTGTTTTTCCACTTCATTCTTGTATTCCCGGAATTTCTCAAAGGCCTCAGATTTATGCTTCAGCAGGAAGATATGTCCATACCTAGAGAAATCATCCGTAAAAGTAATGAAGTATGAATAACCACTTCACGCATGTGTAGACATTGGACCACACATGTCACTGTGTATGAGTCCCAAGAGCGAGCTCGCTCTTACTCCGTGTCCAGTCAACGGAGTCTTTGTCATCTTTCCCATGAGATAAGATTCAGAAGTAACATAAGACTGATACTCGAACGGATTCAAATATCCCTCTTTATGTAACTTCGTTAACCGTGTCTCATTGATGTGACCCAGTCTACAATACCATAAGAAAGCCTGATTTGTTTCCGGAGACTTTCTTTTAAGTGTGTTCTAGACACTGAAAACCTGAGCTTGATTTAATACGTATATATTGTTATCTAATGTACCTGACCGAATCAGAACTTGATTTAGGTAGATGTGGACCACATCGCTTATAAATGTAAAATCATATCCTTCCTTAGATTGTAAGGATACATATATGATATTACAAACCAGACTAGGTACATAGAAATAGTTACGTAGAATCAATATTAGCCTACTTGTCAATCCCAGGTGATATTCCCCTACAGATTCAGCGTTCACGCTTATTCCGTTCGCAACTCTGAGAGTCATATCACCTACCTTGATAACTCTACGGTTTCTCAAAGCCTGTAATGAATTACAGATATGAGATCCTGATCCGGTATCTAGTACCCAGGAAGTAGTATTAATTGACATGCGGTTTTTAATTACAAACACACCCGAAGTTGAAGCCACAACATGCTTCGAATCCTGGCTCTGGCTTTGCAAGCCATGCAATCCCTCTGCCAATGTCCTTTCCTGCAACAATACGGACGTCCCACCTTCGCTATATCTAGTCCCAAAACTTTTGCCCTTCCCTTTCCTTCTACTTCCCTGGTTTCCTTCAGGGTGTAAGTAGAGGGTAGAGACTGTAGAACCAAGTCAGTATTTGACCCGTTCTTCAACATGGTCTTCAGGTACATGAGCTTATCAAAATAGCTAGTCTCTGTAAGGACGCTGTCCCCTACAGATGACCCGACAGCCAACCTCGCTTGAAGCAATTCGTTCGAGGTCTCATATCTTGCGATATGTGATTGCTCTCCATATAAATCTTTTTTATGGAGGAAGACAGAAACTAAGTCCATCTTCTCGTGCTGCCTCTGGTATGCACCATCAACTGAAGCCAACATGAGGCACTTGGCATTCGCACAGTCTTTTTCCGATGTCTTACAGATATCAGTATCCGTGACGATGGAAACTGGTCCTGAAACGGCAGGGGTTTGATTAGTGAAGAGGTGTCCCGGTTTGTCATGGGTAATGGACATGTGGACAGACCTTTGCCAGTCATTATAGTCAGATTCAGTCATTTTATTATCTAGATGTAACCTATATCTGGTCACTGGGTTGCTGCAATTAAGAGAGAGAAGAAAACACTTAACATGATGCTCTTGCAAGTTTAGATTGGCTTTATGTTTATCTAAACAGGATGGATCCCACTGTTTCTCGAATCATTCCTCAAACCATAAAAGAAGAATTAGTAAGGATTAATCTCACCGTACAATTCTTGCTTAACCGTTCATCCAGGCTAGTGTCGATACTTTGAGGGAGGTTTTACGACGCTTTTGTGAAGTTCCTTAATTAAATAACCTCTTTTCCCTGTGGGCGTAGGCCCACTAACACCTTTCTAGACACCTACTTGGTTCATAGTATTGATCGTTAAGTGAGAAAATTTCCCGAGGAGTAGCATATACTCATAGTAGGATCGGGATCCAAATATCATCGGGTGAAAAAGCTGAAGGAATCCTTCCAAAATCATCACACTCCAAATGGTATGCAGTACTAGCAAGTTTCAGTTTCCGTAGAAACTCCCGATGTGGATTTTTTTGCCCTATGCTCTTATGATCATGACTTTGGCCAACAAATCATAAGTCACATATCAAGTTCCACCCGTCATTTTCCAGGTTAATTTGAACCCACCCGTACCTACCCTTGACTTTGGCCAACAAAGCAGTACGACTGTCCCAAACCAACGCATCTATCTATGCTACATATGAATATCGAACAGCTACCAATCACTATGCCTTGACTTTGGCCAACAAACATAGCTTGAATACTATTGACTATCCATATGAAATGATGGAGGGCTACGAATGGTTTTGGTGAAACCGTGAATGTAGTGAACTTGATATAATCGAAGGAACGTGATAACTTTTTAAAAGGAGTGGTTTAAGCTCCGCATTTAAAAGTTTTGTTGTTTTGATAAAACCGAGTGGTTTTGAAATTGTTCCAACGATTCAGCTTTGGTTTGTTTTCTTTGCATAAATTTAATGCGTCCCATCAATTAATCCTACCATTGCAGAAAACAACGAAAATATGGCGTACGCTTATGCTATCCGCATTCTCCACTGGGCCCCATCATCACCCGTTAGATTACTTAACTTACGACAGAGTGGGGGCTGGACTAGCGCGGATGCAAAACATAAGCAACGCTTACTAGATATCATATATAGATATATACACATTCGACAGATGCAATTCCAAATCACAGATGAACACATTGGATATAATAAGAATTCGCGCTTCGTTTGAGCCTACAATGAAAGACGGATTACACGGTCACGATGAATAGCCAAACCCCACCCAAGACCCATACGGTTGCGGCAAACTACCCGCCAAATACCCGAAGTGAAGCAACCTCCCTCAACAACGTGAGTAGGCCATTCGGCACTTCAAAGTACCCGGTAGTTAGTGCACCCCACCTTGGGTCTATCCTAGGAGCAAAACACAGCAAAAGAAATAATATACAATGGTGGCTACAACCTCAACCCGGATGTGCGACCATAAAATAATATTACATCAATTTACAAATATTACATTGAATGAAAGATAAATAAACACTCATCTCACATCCCCGTCTATTCATCCACGACAATCCAACAAGGTCATATACACAATCCAATATCACAGATCACATATATGTACAACCCCCACTAATCGACGTATAGCGATTAGTAAACGTTCAGTACATATATCACATCACAGAAGATCTGATTAGCTAAAGTACTTAGAATTTCGATCGATAACTTGATTTGAAACTACCCCAAGTACAACACAATACTCAACAAAATCTCGGTAGAAACAAACTATCAGAAAAATCACAAAATACAAATCTGGACAGACTGCAGGAAAAACGAGTTGACTCGGCGTCGACTCAGCTGCGGATCCGCGGCTAAACGCTTGGTTTCGCCTCGCTTCCGCGGCGGTCTGACCGATTCACGAGCTCATTTTTCTTGTGTGTCCTTCAAAAAGCTTGCACGTATTTTTAAGGTCCCTGAAATAATTTTTGGACCGGTTTTAAAATCGACAGAAAACGTGCATTTTTGACGTGTTTTTGCGATTTCTCCAGCGATCGAATTTCTAACACTTTGCTAATATGTTAATAATGGTTTAGCTAGGCTCTGATACCACTGTAAGTCTATGTCGCTCACCCCGCAAGCTAGCGAAGATGCGGAACAAGTAAAAAATCAAAACTTTCTTACATAGCAACATAGACTAAAGCTAAAGGATCTTTGCCAAACCATTTCTAACAAACAACTAGATGTTCTATCTACTATACTTAGGAGATTATACCTCATGCAACAAGTCCTTCGGGTCTTCTCCGCTGTCCTCCTCGTCTCCGTAGGCTCCATGGGTCGATCCGGATCGTGGCTTCTTCAACGGCCTCCTTAAGTCGAAGATGATCCACACAAGAGTCTATAGTCCGAGCTTCACCTCAAGAACCGAGGTAACTAGGGCAACAAGTATGCTAAGCTTGATGTCCTAGGTGATGCAGAGGAAGAAGATGGATTTGTTTGTCTATTTAAATCCTAATTTTCTCAACACATGAGAGCTATAGAATTTTCTAGTGAGGAGGAAGAAGAAGAGAGTATGAGAGCTCTCTTTTTTTTATGAGAGAGAATGAGCAAGAGATAATAATCCATAAGAAAAATAATTACCATTCTTTTGTCATGATAAATTGTGATGGTTACAATTGATTTGACCATTATCATGTCAAGTTAAATCCAAGCCATAAGAAGAGTCTAGAGGTCACAAAAAATATCCAAGTCAACAATGGTCAACAAGGTCAAATGGTCAACATGGTCAAATGGTCAAAGCAATTAGCCATAACACAATTATCATTAAAAGGATTAGTAAATATTTTCCTCCACCTCATAATGGTTTTGACCAAGTCAATGGTCAAAACCCTAATGAGGCATCCCCTTCTTCGCTCCTCACAACCGTGCATACACACCCGCATCCGCATTCCGTAGAATACGAATGCACAGAAGACAAAACTAATCCATCTATACAATACTAGGATCCGGATTAAACCAAAGCCCACTAGTATTGTCTGCCCGAACATCATACGCACACAAGTGCACGTAAGTGATCATAGCCCTGCCGTAAAAACCATACGGCCTCTACACCTTTTGCCCAGTGCAGGGAACTCTCTGTGTGGAACTCTAAAGACTCGACACTATGCTGGAAGTGGGTTTAACTATAGACCGCAAGCGGCACTAGCTGTACGTAACGGTCCCCAGGTAGATGTCGATAAGAAGGCCGATGAGGTAAACCCCATCCGAACTCCTACTGAGCCTGAATGTGACAATCTCCGTACAGTCCGGTCTATTCATATATGAGTATCGCATATCAGGCCTAGGGGGCGGTAAACGTCAGACCCCTAATAGTGGTACAAGTCGTGCCGGAGTGTAGCCCAGAACACCATAAGAAACTACTGTAAACACTGCCAGTAAATCATGCTTGCCCTGGCCAGGGACTTTGTGTAATGGCTCTCCTAGACACGGCGCGATATCAACCCCCAATACCGGGAGAGACGAATCCTGTCTAACCATTACTACCTCCAAGGGCTTCGGTACTGCACCCAACTACTACCTGTTTGCACGACTCCTTTGAGCCGTGGTAGGGTAGTAATCAAAGTACAGTGGGAACACACTCGAGGAGAAGTAGCAGTGTCAAGTCGACGGACTAAGATGTACTCCTGTCATCTGGGAACTGTTATCTGACGAAAGGTATAGTACCAACCAACAGTTCCCGACGAGTCCTGTCTTGTGTACTCGTAACCTAACGAGCACCCGCATACTATCTCAAGTTCGACGTACTAATGGCTGTGGGACAGACTATCTCCCCTGCTGGGATGAGAAGCGTATACGCTAGTCTACTCCGGAGTATCGATGCCCCGTCTTGATAATCCTACGACTAGGGACCTGTATAAGGATGTGCTTGTAGATTACCCAGCCCCCACTAGTGTGACTGCTATCACAACGCTGGTAATCAAGCCAAGATCCTAAGGCCTCCACTAATATGTATAAGCGATATGCTAAAAGAAAAACATGCACATATTGAAGTAGAAACAAACCAAGTAGCATACTACCATTTTGAGCAAGACTGTCTATACAACTGTGAATATCCCAAGCTTCCATTAAGTAATATACAAACTAGTATGATACAGTAATGGCCTATAGGGCATATACACTAACAAAAGTAATGCAGAAATTAAATGCAAAAAAAACTAAACTAAACCTATTAATCAACGTTACAAGTACAATCCTTCGAATTTAGATTATAAGAAGAAGAAGTTGCTCTCAATCACTGCCTCGTAGGAAGTATTTGCTCCGTCGATATTCACGTCGCCCTATCACGTCGAATTGTGGACCTATCGTGGATCAGTTGTTCTCTGACGGTAATTTGCTTCGTGTTAAAGATGATGAGTTTTAACTTTAGCCCTCGGTCCTTTATATAGCCCTCAAATCATAAACCCTAGATCTCATAGGTTTAGACTTACCATAAAGATCCACTTTCCAAGTTTTCAGATCCTACGATTTTATTGGCAGATTTTTTATCCTGCCATCTTGAATTTCTTGATCTCTGGACCTGAGCTAAATCTGCACAAAATCTCCATGAATAATGTTAGTAATATTTATTAAATTAGAGAGAGTATTTTAATTACTTTATATGTTAATAAATCTTTAAGAAACATGATTAAGAATATTTGATATTCTATGCATCTTTTAATTTCTAAAATATTATATAAATATAATATGCATATATTTTCCTTCATAATATTAATTATAATATATAAACATATGGTAAAGAGTATTTTGCAGATAAACCCAAATATGTTCTATATTTATAATAAACACCTTTAAATGTTTAAAAAAATTAAGGAAAATGTTATATCAAATGTGCAATATTTTCTACTGAACAAATACCCCCAAACTTAACTTTGATCATCCCGAGCAAACTAGTTATTCAAGAGAGGGAGAAAAAGAAAAACCTAAGTAGCACACTTTCGTATGCAACACGATTGCACTGAGCAGGTGCAACAAGCCACTAAACCTCTAGGTGTCCCTAGTAGGAGGAGTGTTGTCTCTTGAGGGTTTTTCAGCGGACTACACCCACAAAATCTCATAATTAAAGAAAGAAAATGAAAGTTATGTACAAAGATAAGAACTATAAAAGAAAGAACTTGAAAATAAGAGTTTCCAACTACACCAGCTTTTCAGTTGCCACGAGCCTTATCTTAATGGTCATGAAAAGATATTAGAAATCACATCACCCCTCAATAAAACATCGCCTTTAGTCTTCCTCCCTATCTTTCTTCCAAACATCGATCGTATACCGCTACGTGTGTGTAAAAGACATCCCTACACTTGGAGAATTCAATTCAGGCTATCATACTCTTGTCCATCTTTCTTAGTACTTTTTAGTCAGTGAATAGTTTAGATGGAATTGCTCACACATTCTTCATGCGACCGTTAATACTTCTTGAGGAACTAACCAACTGATTACAAAATGTGCTCGCGCATTAAGGCCTAAAATCCTTGTCTTGCAACACCTAAGACTTAGCAGTGGCTCCCAAACCACTTGGTCTAAGGCACTAGGTGATGAAGCACCCTCGCTATATTTTTTTATGCTGTCTTAAGTAATTACAAAACCAGTGTTCATTTTTTTTCTTCACCACTTATACCTTTTTTATTTTTATTTTCCTTCATACTAAGGCTTTTAAACAAGAGCATTTCAAGGTATCCTCTACTATCTCAAGTTTCAAGACGTGTGTAAGTGTGTATATTAGAGTATCAACGTTCAAATGTTTGGACTCAAGAATATGAACTATTTTTCAGAATTATTTTTATCCTCGGATTAGTAATTTCCTTCATCTTACTAACCCTTGGGACAACGTCTCATAACTATTTATTACTAGTTTCATTTAAGAAAACGTCTAACTTTCTAGCTTTTCTTAAACTTTTCCAATCTTGTCGTATATAATTTTTCACTTTCAAATTTTAATTATCAAAAAAATTTGTGCTTATATTTATGATAACGAAAAATAATGCGTGAATAAGCACAAACCTCCCCCAAACCTGTTTGCAGCAGCGTCCTTACTGATGTCATCTGTTAAGCTAAAAAACTGTAGACTTGGGAGGAAAAGTTAGTAACGCAAACATGAATAAATGACAGTGAAATCCTCCCCCAAACTTAATTTTTTGGCTAACAATTTTGTAAAAATTTATTTTCTGTCAAGAGCCAAAAGATCCTCCTCCCAAACTTGAGTAATATAGTATTAAGCATTTAAATTTATAAGGGGGTTAAATTTATTGGTCTATGCAAAGCTTTACAAAGACAAAAAGTCAACACCAACCATTCAAAGAATTTATCAATATAACAATATAGTTGGTGGAATATCAGAGATTGAAGAAATTGTGAGATAGGAGACGGAATCGATCAGGTTTACGTCTCGGTTTGGAGAGACGAAACGGTAATGGTGAAAGAAAACGAGAATGCGAATGAGTAGGTATGGGTAGAATAGTTACATTCTCGTATGTGATAAGAAGAAATGGTGGTGGTTCAACTTCTTCGGGTGGAGGTTGATTAATCACAAAATCCGCGTCGTTTAGGAATGCGAGTTCGTCGGCGAAAATATCTTCGAAACTTTCATCGATAGTCCGAGTGAACGTTTCAATGTCAATCTGTTTCACGCCCGAATTCAACACACTTGATTTGTCAGAAATTATGGCGGTAGGAGACTCGAAAAGCACATTTACCTTATTGTCAAAAGAGTCTAAATCAAATTGTCCTTCTAGAATTATCGAACTCGAAATATCGGAGTGTGGTTTATCAAAACTCAATAGAATTAAAGGAAGATTAGAAGAAGAACCAAAGAAAATGGGTGATGAAATAGGAAAACAAATTTTTGTGTCGAGCATTGTTGAACCAAATGTGGGAAATGAAGGCTGAATATCGTTCTGCTTTTCGGTCATGCATTTATCATCAATTTCCAGACGCATATGGGGTTCGGGAAAAATAGTTAAAGGTTTGAGATGATGTCCACACGGAAGTGAAAGGACCTGATGAACTGATGAGAAAAACTCATCCAAAACTGTGGGTTCATCATCCAAAATCTTCCCAGCGTCAATATCCTCAATCTAGTGAAAGTTAAAATTCTCAGACACCTCATCAAAAGCATGGTTTTCAATCAATTTTGGTTCTAGAGTGGAGGTGTAGAGATCAAAAGAATTGGGTGTGGTTTCATGTGAAATGGACCATTCACAATCGGGTAAATCAAACACTATAAAGTCACACAACTCATCAAACATTCTATCTTCAATTGGTGAATAATTTGGTGTACTTGATAGATTTGTTAAACTGGAGTTGTTGATTTCAATTTAGGATGGGGAGCTTTGATTTGGAAGGGTGTACTGCTCTCTCTCGCTACTCAAATTCTCAATTCATCCTACTGTTATATCAGACATTGGAAAATTTTGAGCTAGTTGGAAACTAGTTGCTCGTTCATGTCATGACCCATAATTTAGCACGTGACCGGCACTTAAATTACGCAACGTCTAAAGGCGTGATGTAAATCAAGTAAGCCGAAGCCCAGAAAATCTAAACCTTTTTGCGGAAAATAGTGGGGGTGCAGTTTTGAAATA
The DNA here is from genome assembly GCA_030015575.1 of Agapanthus africanus. Taxonomy (NCBI): domain Eukaryota; kingdom Viridiplantae; phylum Streptophyta; class Magnoliopsida; order Asparagales; family Amaryllidaceae; genus Agapanthus; species Agapanthus africanus. Next base: position 101,105,802 of record JASDDO010000010.1, on the reverse strand, counting down.
AAGGTATAATGAATCATGTTTTTCTTTAAATGTATAGCTAATGAAACATAAAAATGCAAGTGGATTATACTGGAGTTGAAAACATGTTTCGTCATTAAAAATTTGGGCAGCACCTCCCTCGTATATTTTGATCCAAACACAAATACACAATAATATATATAGGCATCCCCAAACGGGAGCTAGCTCTTCGCCAATCGGTGGAATCACAACCACGCAATAACATATATACGATGCCCAACGGCGGAGAATCAACCCAGAAAGAAAAAATAAGGAAGAAAGACATCAGAAGTCAAGAAAATGATCATAAACCTATCGCTCTAAGTCTCGCACAATACCCAAGTCTGACTAGGTCTACCAATATACAATTCTAGTCTCTGATTTGATGTGATGGAGTTTATCTAGATACAATAGAATATAACAGTACGATAGTGGGCACGATCCAACTGTTAGTTATATGTATGCCCTGGAGGCCATTACTGTACATACGATGTATATTGTAGTGGATGCTAGGACATATATAGGGAGGACTTTCTTGCTCGACATGATAGTATGCTATCTGGTTGTACTTTATCTTAACATGTACTCTGATTGTCTCTATATTACATGTTGATAAAGCCCTTAGGATATGTACTCGACAACTAGGACTATGATGAGATCATACTAGTGGGGACACGGTAGTCGACGAGTACATCCTATAACTGTTCCTAGTCGAGGGTGTATCGAGACAAGGCATCGATACACCAGAGTAGACTAGCGTATACGCATCTTGACCCATATGATGGGTGATGGATGATCCCATATCCATCGGTGTTTGACATCTAGGATGCTGTATGGGTGCTCAGTGGAGACTGGGTACACTGGACGGACTCGCCGAGAACTCCCAGATGGTATTATACCTCACGTCAGATGGCAGTTCTCCGGTGACACTGGTACAGAGTAGTCTGTTGACCCGAGATCGTCATAGAGTCTTGTGTGATTCCCACTGTGCTTTGATTTCCATCATACCACGTCCAAGAGGGCGTGCAAAAAGGTGGCTTTTGGGTACAGTCTCGAATCACATGGAGGCAATGAGCGATAGGAGGGGATTCGTCTCTCTCGGTATAGGGAGTTGATGTTGTGCTGTGTTCGATTGGCTATAACCGGAAATCCCTGGCCAGGGTTGCTGAGATTTACTGGTAAGTGTTATCAGTAGTTTCTCGAATTGTTATAGACCTCATATCGACACGACTTATCGAGCTACTGGGGTCTGACGTTTACCACCCCTAGGCGAGATATGCAACATATCAGACGACGAGACCGGACTGTACGGGAGTGTTACTGTTTGGATTCACAGGAGAATGTACAGGATTGCTTGTTGATCTTCTAAGCGCTCAATACCTGGTTAGCTGTTACGTTTAGCTGACCGCTTGCAGCTTGTGGTTGTTTGATATGATCATCACCTACTGCTGGCGTATTAACAATTCTTTAGAGTCCTACACAGAGGTTTCTTGGCTCAGGAAAAATGGAGTAGGAGCACATATGTGATATGTGCGGGACCGAGGATAATGCAATATGTGATACCGTATTATATTCTCGCGATATTTGATATCAGTCGGGTCATCGGATCAAGTGTTGATTCGATGAATCGGTACGGATAAATATTAGTCGGTTATATGCGATATAGCCGGATTTTCGGATCTAGTGTTGATTCGATAATTTAATGTATAATAATATATTTGATATATTAAATTGCATTAAATAATATTTGCTCACTAAAAGATTCTTTTTCTCACGCGGGTAATACATTGATATATATGCGATATATGTTAAATGTGTTATTTTATTTTGTTACGATAAATATTATATATGTGATATATAATATTGTAACATGATATGATAACTAATGCAACTTGTTTAGTGGTGTTTAAACATGATTAGGGTTTGGATTAGGGTTAAGCTTTCTAGATGTTTCTAGAAGGTTTTGGTTTTGTTTTGTGAAAGATATTTGTAAGTGACTCATGCTTTAACCCAACCCAAACCCTAACCCTAGTTAATTCTCTACATAGGTTTGGTCAACCATGGTTGCATTATTCATCATATTATTCTTTTTCTATTCATCACAAAAGGATTTCTATTATTATTCATCATCTTCTTCCTTCATTCTCTTCATGAAAAAGCTTTCTAGATTTTCTTCAAGTGATGAATAAATGTGAGAAAAAGATAAATAAAGAGAGCAAAAATCCTACTTCATCATCCTCATCTTCCCTTGCCATTTAGATGAGGGTGTTCACATCATTTCATGAGTGTTAGCTTGTTAACGAAACTTCAAGGTAGATCATCTTAGTATCGAAGATCGGAAGCAAAGGTTGCATCTTTCTCTTCGTGGAACCTCTCGAGAGTCCGGAACCCGATGATCGCAGCGAAGGGACTACAAAACGGAGCATATGAAGTGAAGGACCGGATCTACAAAGGTTGTAATCCCTCTCACTTAGTGTTAAAATGTTTAGCATGTTAGTTTTCGCCTAATCTCTAGTTTAAAGATCCGGCTTCGAGTTTTTCGGCATGGCTAATTTTTAAATCGGGCATGGTTGATGCCTCGTAGAACCTTGTGCTCGTGCATAGCAACCCTACAGTGGTATCAGAGCAAAGCTAGAGCTTTAGGCGAAGTCTAGACGAAGTTTAAAGTCCGATCGAACCCGGAAAACCTGATATACCCTAGTTTCTGGAAATTTTTTAAAACTGTGATTTTTTCCAAATTAAAAATGCTCAAAAAAATCAGCAGGGAAATACAAGAGTTACTGTGAAGCACGTGCGCCTGATTCCACCAAAGCGTGGCGGAACCGCGGCACATGCATGGCATGTGCGGCGGTTCCGCGGCACTTTAGTCACTTCACTGTTTGAAATTTGCACAGTAATTCTTGTCTTTTAGTGCTGTATTTTCTGGGAATTTTTAATATTTATTCAACTGTTGAATTTTCTGGGTTGTATTGGGGATTCGATGATTCGATCGGGAACTTTAACTGCGTCTTTGTGTTTTGTCCGGATAACTTTTAGAAACTGTTAAAAAGTTCGAACGGATATCAATAACTCCCTTTTTCCCCTGTCGGAAAATTTTTCAAAAGTTGGATTTTTCCTCGTGTTTAAGAATGTTCTAAGTCATGCAAGTAACGCGGTGGACCCTCTAGAAGACAACAAACCTTAACTCGATTATGTGACCGTCTTGAACTGCCTTTTGAACCTTAGGGTTTGGGGCAGTACGGCGTGCCACATGTGAGGCGTTGGCTTGACCCTTCTACGGCTGGACCATTGGTACTGTGGCATGTGATGAATGTTTTTAAACTGATTTCAAGTGTTGAGATATATTGGGGAAATCTTGGGTGTTTGATGATTCGATCGGAAAGTTAACTTTGTCTATTTATCTGGAATGTGATACAATATTTGGAATCCACAAAAAGTTATGAGATAACTAATTTGAATGTTATAAATCTAGCAGTTTAGTGTCAAATTGATCGGTTGCCACGGAATTTTGATGTGATCAAAAATCCGTCGCAATCACGTAGCGTACGCGGATACTCACCGGGTAAACTTAATAGACAGCCACGCCCCATAGCCCCGACCAAGTGACTGTAGGAGAACCCCGTCGCCGAAAGCATCCGTTCGGGTGCTCTCGGCAGCGGTGTTCCGCCTTAGTGCACTTCGTCGACGGCATCTGGGGGTGCGGCCATCTACTAAAGTTTGCGACGAGCATTCGATCAGGACGTCGGGAATCTTGTTGAATTGCCCGACTTGATATTGAAAAGAGTTTTCGATAATGAGATTGGTTTATAATTGCTAGGTATGCGATATCTAAGGAATTCATTTGGTTAGGCATGCGATGTCTAAAGAAGTTGCGGATTCCAACTGTTGTAGTTTTACACTTTCTTTTCAGTGACCGTAAGCGTAGTATGCGGTGTATCACCGGCTTCGTTGCTATACATCAACGACAATCGGGATACGCATACTTGCTTACGTTGATGATATGAGATATTATGTGTTGCTGTGATATGTTATATTGGATCGTCGCGTTTTGAATAGCCGGGGGTTTTATGTGAGATGAGAGTTTTTCTTTTTCATTAATGTAAAATTCATTTGTATGTAATATTCTTTTATTGGGGCACTTCCAGGTTGCGGAAGATGTCACCGTTGTATATTATTTACTTTTCCGCATTAGGTAGACCCAAGGCGGGGAGCACAAGTAACCGGGTTTTAGGGTCCAGTGGGAGACCATCTCGAGGAGACGAGACCGGGTCTCCTAACCCTAGAATTGACAGTGTTGCTTGCCGATCTCGTAGGGGTCTAGGGATGTGGGTTTGGCTATTCATCGCGACCGTGGAATCCGTGTTTTATAAAGGCTCGTATTGAAAACACGGACGTCCTAGTATATCCAATATTTCATATATGTTTCTTCTGCTGCAATGTTCTGTGATGAGATCATATTACTGCCTGAGACGAATGTTTATATTATATATATGAGATATATGTTATATTGCAGATTTCGTTTCAAATGTGATGCTTGCGAAGCATATTAAAATGGGACTTCATTAATGAGATTAATGAAATAAAAGAAACCTAAGATGTTGTAGAAACTTGTTTAATAAAAACTGGTAGCTCTCGTTCTTGCTTTGCATCGCGGTGTTCCTTGTAGAACATCCTGTACCTTATTCGATAGGGAAAGGACCGAGATCCCTTCACCGGGAGTGACTCCTTTAGCGATAACTGGCAGATGCTACAACACTCGGTTTGTCTTTTGATTGCTCCTATAGTTCCTGCTTTGCATAGTGATATATATGATATATCCTGCACCTTATTCGATGAGGAAAGGGCCGACGATCCCTTCACCGGGAGTGACCCCTTTAGCAAAACTAGAAAAGCCTCAAAACACTCCATTTAAAATCACTCGATTCTACGACGATATCAAGTTCATTACGCAAAGGGTTTTCTTAAAAACCTGTCGTAGCACTCCGTCATTTCAGATAAGGACTGTTTAGTATTCGTGTTGCGTTTGTTGGCCTTTGTCAAGGCGTAGTGTGCGGTAGCTGAATAGTACTTATCTGCTTATGCATATGATGCAGATTGGATTAGGGTAGTCGTGCGACCTTGTTGGCCTTTGTCAAGGGCCGTGCGGGTGGGTTTAATACAATCAAGAAATGACGGGTTGAACTTGACTAGCAGCCTATGGTTTGTTGGCCTTTGTCAAGGTCATAGGACGCTTGGGGCAAAATATTATTGGGAATTTCAAGTGTTGAAATTTGCAATGAGATTGCATACCTTCTATGAGATAGTTGGATCTCGATACCCGCTGCGAGTAAGAGTTACTCCAGGGAGAGTTTTACACATTACAATTAGTCGATCAAGTAGGTGTCTAGAAAGGTGTTAACGGGGTTACGTCTCTGGGAAAACGAGGTTTACTTTAATTAGGTTCGTGCGAAAGCACGGGGGACCTCCCTTAAAGTACCGACACTGGCCTGGCTGAAAGATTGGCGAACTTGTAGCGTGTAATTAATCCCGGCTAGTCTTTCCTTTTGGGGTTTGAAGGAAGATTTGGTTAAAACAGTGGGAGACATCCTGATTAGATATATTAGATAACCAATCTAATCTTGCAAGAGCATACGCTGAGTGTTTTCTTCTCTCTCTCTCCAGATAGTGACCATATCACGCCTTAATCAAGATAATAAAACGGATATATTGACCGAACCCGCTTGTTATACTGAGCTGGGGAACGTTGGTCCCGCTCCAACTTATAATTGTTATAAGACAGAGCAGGAAATTGGGGAATACCAGATTTCCCGTGCCGCCCAAACGAAGAAAGTGCATGCTGATGTATCATCTTCGGGTGTGTTCATTACACAGAACTGTTTCTCAGTATCCTTTACATCCTGGGTATGTGATACCGGATCAGGATCCCGTATATGTAATCAGTTACATGGGCTACAGATAGGTAGAGAACTGAGAACGGGTGATAAGTTTCATGAGACAGAAAAAGGTGCAAGTGTTGCAGCCAAGTCTGTTGGTCACTATCACCCTGTATTACCAGAATACATTGATTCTGAACAAATGTTATTAGATACCGAACCCGATATACAAAATCATATCGGTCTCTTTATTAGTAAAGAAGGATATAATTTTGTATTGTGGGATAATGTTTTGAACATTTCCTATATCAAGAGTTGATCGGTTCAGGCACGTTATCTAAAAGCATTGACGTTCTAAATCAAACCACAGTTCTTAGTATACAGAACACAAACAAGAGGAAGAGTTCAGAAATGAACGAATCCTTCTTGAGGCATTGTAGACCAGGTCATATCAATGCGACCCGACTGGCTGAAGTTACATTTAGATGCATATTTAAATTAGTTTGAATTTACATCTTGTGAAACTTGCCGGTCATGTCACAAAGATAAGATGACCATAGCTCTGTTTATTGGAAACAGAGAAAGAGTTAATGAACTCTTGGGAATTGATACATACTGATGTATGAAAGTCCCCTGTCTACATATGCCATGACCGGTTCTTTGTACTTCATTACATTCTATGATGATCTCTCAAGATTCAGACATATGTTCCTGTTGAAACACAAGTCCGAAGCTTTTGAGATATTCACAGAATATAAGTTAGAAGTAGAGAACCAAAATACGGGTATAAGTATTATGTACTTTGATGAGATCAAGGAGGAGAATACTTGAGCACGGAATTCCTGGACTATTCTAAAGGAGAATGAGATTCTCTCTCAGCATTACTCCTTCGTATACACCACAGCACGTCAGTGTATCGGGGCAGAGCAATAGCACCCTATTTGATATGGTGTGCTCTATGATGAGTACTACTGAGTTACCTATTTCCTTTTGGGAGTTATGAACTTGAGAAGCTACATACCTATTGAATAGGGTTCGAATCAAATCAGTAGCCTACCACTTCATATGTGATATGGAAAGGGAAGAGCCCATATCTTAAGCTTGTTAAAATTTGGGGTTGTCCGGCCTATGTCTAAAAGCAAAATCCGGACAAGCTCGAGGCATGATCTGTTATGTAGAACTGGAAATGTTCCAGCTATACAAACTGCAGCTGATGATTTGGTAGAACTAAATGATTCAATAGTTTCCAACGAACCTCAGCCTCTCCGCCGATCTAGTATAGTTCCTCACCCACCTGAGAGATACTTCGGTTTCTCTATGACAGTGGGAGCGAGGATTGCATCATGAGATGATGACCCAACTAGTTTCGAGCTGGCCATCAGGAGTGGGACTCTGTAAGAATGGCTGGATGCTTATCGATCTGAGATGGAATCCTTATACACCAACAAAGTATGGACTTTGGTTGCTTCATCTGAAGGGTTAAATCCCCATCCGGAGCGAGTATATCTTGAGAAGATTACTTGGTGTACATGGTAAAGTTGATACTTTCAAAGCTATGCTTAAGTCCATCCAGATCCTACTTGCCACGGCTACATACCATGACTACGATATCTGGTGGTTGGGTGTCATGACTGCTTTTCTAAATGTTGTTTTAGAAGAGAACGTCTATAAGTACACAGCCAGAGGGCTTCGTAGACAGTGGGAGCAGCGGAAACGTGAGCAAGATGTTTTATATGATAAAGCAGGCATCGCGGAGTTGGAACATCTGTTTTGATGTGGTAGTCAAAAAGTTTGACTTCATCAAAATGGTAGATGAACCTTGTATACACAAAAAGGTAGTAGAGAGTATGATGGTGATCCTCGTAGAGTACGTGGATGACATACTCTTGATAGGGAAGGAGTTTCCTATGCTACGCTCGATTAATCTCCGCTTATCACAAGGATTCTCCATATAGGATCAAGGTGATACCTCCTAAATCCTAGGTTTTGGATCTATAAGATAGATCTAATTGGATGTTAGAATTCTTACTAGATGTAGTAAGATGGTATCAATTGATCCTGGGGAGAATCACTGGAAAGGTTCCAGGGTGATAAGAACGACTGAATGTCAGTCACAGGCACTGTATTTACCCTCAGTGGAAGGACGGTATGTTGGAAGAGTTCCAGGCAAGATACCGTGACAAAACTAGACAATTAAAGGCAAGATACATCATTACCAAAGATACTACCAAAGGGGCAGTTTGGATATATATAAGTTCATAAGATGAACTTCGTTCCTACCATTGTGTTACAATGGAGTTGCGGCTTTTGCCAAGGAACCCCCCATCCCATCAGAAATCCAGATATAATTCTTAGGCAGTATCACCTGATCATGGAGATGGTTGAACTCTAGGGAGATCGAGGTTAGGAGAGCAGACACAGAGGACAACAGCGCGGATCCACTCACAAAGGCCTTTATCCCAGTAGAGACTTTTATGGGATGGTTGAGTATGAGATACTTCAACCGCAGCTAATTGTTGGGTATGCGATACCATAACAGATGGCCTTAGTGCAAGTGGGAGATTGTTAGTTATATGTATTCCCTATAGGCCATTACTGTACATACGATGTATATTATAGTGGATGCTAGGACATATATAGGGAGGACTTTCTTGCTCGACATGATAGTATGCTATCTGGTTGTACTTTATCTTAACATGTACTCTGATTGTCTCTATATTACATGTTGATAAAGCCCTTAGGATATGTACTTGACTACTAGGACTATGATGAGATCAAACTAGTGGGGCCACGGTAGTCGACGAGTACATCCTATAACTGTTCCTAGTCGAGGGTGTATCGAGACAGGGCATCGATACACCAGAGTAGACTAGCGTATACGCATCTTGACCCATATGATGGGCGATGGATGATCCCATATCAATCGGTGTTTGACATCTAGGATGGTGTACGGGTGCTCAGTGGAGACTGGGTACACTGGACGGACTCGCCGAGAACTCCCAAATGGTATTATGCCTCACGTCAGATGGCAGTTCTCCGGTGACACTGGTACAGAGTAGTCTGTTGACCCGAGATCGTCATAGAGTCTTGTGTGATTCCCACTGTGCTTTGATTTCCATCATACCACGTCCAAGAGGGCGTGCAAAAAGGTGGCTTTTGGGTACAGTCCCGAATCACATGGAGGCAATGAGTGATAGGAGGGGATTCGTCTCTCCCGGTATAGGGAATTGATGTTGTGCTGTGTTCGATTGGCTATAACCGGAAATCCCTGGCCAGGGTTGCTGAGATTTACTGGTAAGTGTTATCAGTAGTTTCTCGAATTGTTATAGACCTCATATCGACACGACTTATCGAGCTACTGGGGTCTGACGTTTACCACCCCTAGGCGAGATATGCAACATATCAGACGACGAGACCGGACTGTACGGGAGTGTTACTGTTTGGATTCACAGGAGAATGTACAGGCTTTCTTGTTGATCTTCTGAGCGCTCAATACCTGGGTAGCTGTTACGTTTAGCTGACCGCTTGCAGCTTGTGGGTGTTTGATATGATCATCACCTACTGCCGGCGTATTGACGATTCTTTAGAGTCCTACGCAGAGGTTTCTTGGCTCAGGCAAAACGGAGTAGGAGCACATATGTGATATGTGCGGGACCGAGGATAATGCGATATGTGATACCGTATTATATTCTCGCGATATTTGATATCAGTCGGGTCATCGGATCAAGTGTTGATTCGATGAATCGGTACGGATAAATATTAGTCGGTTATATGCGATATAGCCGAATTGTCGGATCAAGTGTTGATTCGAAAATTTAATGTATAATAATATATTTGATATATTAAATTTCATTAACTAATATTTGCTCACTAAAAGATTATTTTTCTCACTCGGGTAATACATTGATATATATGCGATATATGTTAAATGTATTATTTTATTTTGTTACGATAAATATTATATATGTGATATATAATATTGTAACATGATATGATAACTAATGCAACTTGTTTAGTGGAGTTTAAACATGATTAGGGTTTGGATTAGGGTTAAGCTTTCTAGATGTTTCTAGAAGGTTTTGGTTTTGTTTTGTGAAAGATATTTTTAAGTGACTCATGCTTTAACCCAACCCAAACCCTAACCCTAGTTAATTCTCTACATAGGTTTGGTCAACCATGGTTGCATTATTCATCATATTATTCTTTTCCTATTCATCACAAAAGGATTTCTATTATTATTCATCATCTTCTTCCTTCATTCTCTTCATGAAAAAGCTTTCTAGATTTTCTTCAAGTGATGAATAAATGTGAGAAAAAGATAAATAAAGAGAGCAAAAATCCTACTTCATCATCCTCATCTTCCCTTGCAATTTAGATGAGGGTGTTCACATCATTTCATGAGTGTTAGCTTGTGTTAACGAAACTTCAAGGTAGATCATCTTAGTATCGAAGATCGGAAGCAAAGCTTGCATCTTTCTCTTCGTGGAACCTCTCGAAAGTCCGGAACCCGATGATCGCAGCGAAGGGACCACAACACGGAGCATATGAAGTGAAAGACTGGATCTACAAAAGTTGTAATCCCTCTCACTTAGTGTTAAAATGTTTAGCATGTTAGTTTTCGCCTAATCTCTAATTTAAAGATCCGGCTTCGGGTTGTTCGGCACGGCTAATTTTTAAATCGGGCATGGTTGATGCCTCGTAGAACCTTGTGCGCGTGCATAGCAACCCTACACCAACATGTGTCCCACCTACCAAAGCAAAGCACCCTGGAAGAAGCTGTGTGCCAGCAATACCGCAACTGATCCCAAGCGGTCAAACCTGCAATAACTGTGGCACAACGGGGGTGAGTTGCCAACCCGTGAATAGAAAACATCAGCAAATAGAAATCGAATAAAACAACGATTTCCACGGTCACTATATCCTGAAGGTAATACTATGATATCTAGGGTGACCAAATACGCGTATATATCAACAATCGAGTCAATGCAATGACATATATAAATAAATATACAACATCATATGCCGGTATGCATGTGGATATCATCCACGTGTCCATCAACGACACAAAACAATATCATGGAACCTGAGTGTCCCACACCGACACTCGAACATCATGAAAACATATACATGTATATATATATATATATATATGAGTATATCAACCACGTGTGTCTATCAATGACACATCAAAATCATGGAACCTGAGTGTCCAACACCGACACTCGAAACATCATGAAAACCCGTGTCCAGCATCGACACGTAAATCCTCATATCTCAGGCCCCGCATCCTCAGATCAGTCCTTATATCCATCTCATATCATAACTCCAAAACGGTATCCTCCGGATATCCACCGAGCTATATACAATCACCTGTAGGTAATGTTTGTAGGGATTCCTTAGCACCCTACTAGGTTTTCTAGGAAACTACCATGCCATATTAAAAAATTCTAAGGTGCTAATCAATCCTAAGCTAGGATCAAGCTAAAGTAAATACACAAAATGAAATATGTATTCTACCATTACAAGTAGTGAGCAAAGAATACAACCTTTGTAGACTGGTCCTTCACTTCTAAAGCTCTGTGTTGAAGTCCCTTCGCTGCGATCGCTGCAAGTGAAGATTTCCCGAACTCTAGAATGGTTCCCTCGGAGAAATGAACAAGCTTGCACGAAGTCTTCGAGGCCGAACATGATCTACGTCGAGGAGACCCAAACTCAAGCTACCTCTTCACTAGGTCAAGAACTTTGTGAAGAGAACACCCTTTACTACCCAAGCAAGTGTATAGGATGATGAAGTAGGAAGTGGGCTCACTTTAGTTTTTATTTTCTCACTCATTTTCACCAATTTCCATGGAGCTAGAGAGCAAGAGGAAGAAGATGAAGAAAGCAACTCAAGAAAATAAATCGAGATGAATGAATGAGTTATGCAACCATGAGTGAGTTAGTATCATATACTAACCGTTGTAGAGACATAACCATGGTTTAAGATAATGGTTTGGTTAATAAATATTTTTAGTAAAACAAAACAAGTGGACTTGGTCAATGGTTATCACTAAGCTTCATGCAGCTTTATGCCATTACAAAATGCCGCCAATTTTGAATTACAAAATAAATAAAAACCCTAACCATTATCTTAAGTATGGTGTAAGTCATACACACACCCAAGTTTGCATGTATCATCAAGCATGATACAGGCATGTACACAAACATATACCTCATATACACTATGTGCACATCAAGTAAGGAAAACAATCTTAAGTGAGCCAATACTCGTTAATGTAAAGTAATATATCAAATATATATAATTATACATTAAATCATTAAATCTACACTTGATTTAGTGATCCGGTGATATCATATATAACCGACTAATATCTAGTGTATCAATTTATCGAATCAACACTTGATTCGGTAACCCGGCTATATCGCATATAACAGACCGATGATACAAATCGCGAGAATAGAATAAGGTATCACATACTCTTATTAATCTCGGTCCCGCACATATCTCATATGTGCTCCTACTCCGTTTCGCCTGTGCCAGGAAACCTCTGTGTAGGACTCTAAAGACTCGTCAATACGTCGGCAGTAAGTGATATGTAGGGTTGGCTTAGCACCTTGTGAAGGTTTTGGTAAGCATCAATCATGCTACACTAAAATTTTTGGGGTGCTAAACAAACCCTAAACAATATCTTAACTAGAGTATTAGGATAAACATAACAAGTAAACAACTTTACTTCTAAGAGTTAGGGATTAAAACCTTTGTAGTCTGTTCCTTCACTTCTAAAGCTCCGTGTTGAGGTCTCTTCGCTACGATCATCGAGTACCCGGACTCAAGAGAGGCTCCATGAAGAGAAAGATGCAAGCTTGCTTCCAATCTTCGACAACAAAGATGATCTACCTTGACGAAACTCAAGCCCAAGCTCTTGCTTTACTAATCAAGTATTAGCAAAGCAAACACCCTAATCTAAGTGTCTAGAATAGACACTTAGATTAGGGTGATGAAGTAGGAATTTAGCTCTCATTTTTTTCAATTTCTCACTCAAAATCATCACATAAGAAAAAGCTAGAAAGCTTTTCTCAAAAGAAGAAGAAGAAGAAATCAACCTGGCGCTTGAAAAGTTCAGTCGAGTTCCCAACTTTGCCCAAAGTGTCTTCCATAAAGAACTTACGAATTTGAGTAAGAATGGGTCCTGTGTCAGCCCACTCGATTAGGCTTACTTTATGATGAATAATAAAATCCTTGGTTATGGTTACAAATCAACCCTTGGTTAAGAAAGAAAAGACTTAACCATTGTAGAGAATAAACCATGGTAAAGGGTTTGGGTTGGGTTAAGAAATATCTTCATAAAATATCTAAGCTTAAAACAAAAATAAAGCTTCTAGAAGCTTCATGAAAAAGCTAACCCAAATCAAACCCTAACTGTGTTTAATCTCCACAAATCTTGTTGCATTTGTAACCCTAACTTGTTGCAATATTATATATCACATATATAATATATATTTTGTAACAAAATAAAATAATATAATTAACATATATCACATATATATCAATATATTATCTGAGAGAGAAAAAGAATCTTTAAGTGAGCTTATATTAGTTATTGTAACTTAATATATCACATATATAATTATACATTAAATTATCGAATCAACACTTGATCCGATAATCCGGCTATATCGCATATAACCGACTAATATAATCTGTATCGGTTCATTGAATCAACACTTGATCCGATGACCCGGCTATATCACATATACCCGGCCGATATCACATAACGCGAGAATCTAATACGGCATCGCATACGCGTATTATTTTCGGTCCCGCACATATCACATATGTGCTCCTACTCCATTTTGCCTGAGCCAGGAAACCTCTGTGTAGGACTCAAGAATCGTCAATAAGCCGGCAGTAGGTCATGATCATATCAAATACCCACAAGCTGCAAGTGGTCAGCTAAACGTAACAGCCACCTAGGTATTGAGCAATCAGAAGATCAACAAGCAAGCCTGTACATTCTCCTGTGAATCCAACCAGTAACACTCCCGTACAATCCGGTCTCTTCGTCTGATATGTCGCATATCTCGCCTAGGGGTGGTAAACGTCAGACACCAGTAGCTTGATAAGTCGTGTCGATATGAGGTCCATAACATTTCAAGAAATTACTGATAACACTTACCAGTAAATCTCAGCAACCCTGGCCAGGCATTTCCAGTTATAGCGAATCGAACACAGCGCAACATCAACTCCCTATACCGGGAGAAACGAAACCCCTCCTATCGCTCATTGCCTCCATGTGATTCGGGAATGTACCCAAAAGCCACCATTTTGCACGCCCTCTTGGACGTGGTATGATGGAAATTAAAGCACATTGTGAATCACACAAGACTCTATGACAATCTTGTAGGGTTCCTAGGCACGCTAATGAGGTCTCACAAGGCATCAACCATGCCAATTTCAAATTTTACATGTGCCGAGAAACCCTAATACGGATTCGTTGACTAGAGTTTAGGCGAAAAGTGAAACTAGTTAACGTTTTAACTAAAAGAAAGAGGCTACAACCTTTGTAGATCCGGTTCTCCACTTCCTTAGCTCCACGTAGACGTCCTCTCGCTGTCCATGTCGGATCCCGGACTCTTGCATCGGCTCCATCGGAGAAATGGGCGGGCTAGGTCGTCGGCTTCGTTGCCGAAGATGATCTACATCGAGGCAACACTAGATCAAGCTCCTACTTTACCAAGCATGAAACTTGTGAAGTAAACACCCTATACTACTTGGCAAGAGGTAGAGGATGAAGAAATAGGAGGTGGGTTCACTTTAGAATTGGATTTCTCACTCTTTTGCTCAAGATGCCATTAATGGTGGCAAGCTTTTTCTTGAAGAAGAAGAAGAAGATGATGATAGAATATGATAAGTATTCATTTTAAAAAAGAAACTAATATGAATACTTATCATATCCTAACCATAGTCAAGTGTAGAGAGTAAACTAGGGTTAGGTGAATGGTTGGGTTAAGGGAAGCAAACAAAATGGTCAATTTTTCAACTCTTCATGAAGTTTCATGAAAGAAACAAGAAAAGCCACCATTTCCTTTTTGCTTTTCCAAAATAAATAAACAAAATAAATAAATGAATAAGTAATTAAAACCCTAACCATTTATATAACCATGGTTTAGTCTTTACACATGCACAAGTTAACATGTATCATCAAACATGATACAATCAAGTGTACACAAAAATATATCACAAATACAATGTGCACTTCAAGTGAGAAAATCCTTTTAAAACGAACCAATACTAGTTAAGGCAAAGTAATATATCAAATATATAATTATACATTAAATCATTAAATCAACACTTGATTCAATGATCCGGTCATGTCGCACATAACCGACTAGTATTCAATGTATCGATTTATCGAATCAATCTTCGATTCGATAGCTAGGTTATATCGCATACAACCAATCGAAACATTCATCGCGAGAATGAAATACGGTATCACATACACACATTATTCTCGGTCCCGCACATATCTCATATGCGCTCCTATTTCGTTTCGCTTGAGCCAGGAAACCTCTGTGTAGGACTCTAAATACTCGTCAATACGCCGGCAGCAGATGATGATCATATCAAGCACCCGCAAGCCACAAGCGGTCAGCTAAATGTAACGGCCACCCAGGTATTGAGCGATCAGAAGATCGACGAGCAAGACCGCTCACACTCCTGTGAATCCAACCAGTAACACTTACCGTACAGTCCGGTCTGTTCGTCTGATATGTCGCATATCAAGTCTAGGGGTGGTAAACGTCAGACCCCAATAACCGATAAGTCGTGCCGATGTGAGGCTCATAATGGGTTGAGAAACTACTGGTAACACTTACCAGCAAATCTCTGATCAGCCCTGGCCAGGGACTTCCCTGTTACGGCCAATCGAGCACAGCGCAACATCAACCCCCAATACCGGGAGAGACGAAACCCCTCCTATCGCTCATTTCCTCCATGTGACTCGGGACTGTGCCCAAAAACCACCGTTTTGCATGCCCTCATGGACGTGGTAAGGTGGAGATCAAAGCACAGTGGGAATCACACAAGACTCTATGACGATCTCGGGTCTACAGACTAACCTGCACAAGTGTCACCTGAGAACTGCCATCTGACGTGAGGTATAATACCATCTGGGAGTTCTCGGCGAGTCCGTCCAGTGTACCCAGTCTCCACTGAGCACCCGTAAACCATCTCTGATGTCAAACACCAATGGATATGGGATCATCCATTGCCCATCTCATGGGTCAAGAAGCGTATACGCTAGTCTATACTGGTATATCGATGCCCCGTCTCGATACACCCACGACTAGGGACCTTGAAGGATGTACCTATGGACTACCATGTCCCCACTAGTATGATCTGCATCATAGTCCAGGTAGTCAAGTACACATCCTAAGGGCTTTACCAACATGTAACTATAAGACAGTTTAAAGAGACTAGTATACATGTTAAGATAAAGAGTAACCAGATAGCATACTATCATATCGAGCAAGAAAGTCATCTCTATATATGTCCAAGCATCCTATATAATATACATCATCTGTACAATACTGGCCTCTAAGGCATACATACAACTAACAATCTCCCACTTGCACTAGGGCCAGCTGCTGTAGTATCGCATACCGAGCATCCCGAAGAGTCTCTCAAACTGTATCTGGGGAATGGCCTTCGTGAATGGATCCGCCGTGTTGTTCTTCGTGTCAACCCTCCTGGCCTCGATCTCCCGGCGATCAACTATCTCCCGGATCAGGTGATACCGCCTCAGAATATGCCTGGATCGCTGATGGGACCTGGGTTCCTTGGCCAAAGCCACCGCTCCATTGTTATCACAATACAAAGGTATTGGATGCTCAATGGATGGAACCACTCCAAGTTCAGTAATGAACTTCTTGATCCAGACAGCCTCTTTGGCAGCATCGTTGGCAGCGATGTATTCAGCCTCCATCGTCGAGTCTGCCACGGTTTCCTGCTTGGAACTCTTCCAGCTAACCGCCCCTCCGTAAAGGGTAAAGACAAATCCCGACTGCGACTTAGAGTCGTCCTTATCACTCTGGAAGCTCGAATCGGTAAAGGACTCCACTTGGAGTTCTCCGTTACCATACACCAAGAGCATCTCTTTAGTCCTTCGCAAGTACTTGAGAATGCTCTTCACAGCTGTCCAGTGACTTTCTCCAGGATCAACTTGATACCTGCTCACTACACTTAGTGAGTATGCAACATCGGGTCTGGTACATAGCATCGCGTACATGATAGAGCCCACTACCGAAGCATAGGGTATCCCTTGCATGCGAGCTCTCTCCAAATCAGTCTTGGGAGACATCTCTTTGGAAAGAGTGACTCCAGAGATCGTGGGCAAGTTCCCACGCTTGGATTCTTCCATACTAAACCTCTTTAGTATGGTGTCAATGTACCTGGATTAGGACAATCCTAATATCCGTTTGGATCTATCTCTATAGATCCTAATTCCCAATATACAGGAGGCATCACCAAGATCTTTCATTGAGAATCTTTGTGATAAGAAGAGCTTGACCGATTGCAGCATAGGAATATCATTTACTATCAAGAGTATGTCGTCCACGTATAATACGAGGAAGACAACCTTACTCTCTGCCACCTTCTTGTAAATACAAGGTTCATCTGGGTTTTTGACGAAATCAAACGCTTTGATAACGACGTCAAAGCAGATGTTCCAACTCCGCGATGCTTGCTTTAATCCATAAATGGATTTAAGCAGCTTGCACACCTTCCCGCTGCTCCCACTGTCTACGTAGCCCTCTGGCTGAGTCATGTACACGCACTCTTCTAAATCACCATTTAGAAAGGCGGTCTTAACATCCATTTGCCAGATTTCGTAATCATGATATGCAGCGATGGCAAGCATGATCCGGATGGATTTAAGCATAACTACTGGAGAAAAGATTTCATCATAGTCCACACCTGGTCTTTGACGAAAACCCTTTGCAACAAGTCTAGCTTTGAAAGTCTCCACTTTCCCATCTACACCAAGTTTTTTCTTGAAGATCCACTTGCTCCCAATGGGTTTTACCCCTTCAGGAGCAACTTCCAAACTCCATACTTTGTTGGTGTACATGGAATCTATCTCGGACTGCATAGCATCCAACCATTTCACTGAGTCCCCACTCGTGATGGCCTGCTCGAAGCTAGTTGGGTCATCATCCTCCATGATGCAATCCTCGCTCCCACCATCCATGAGAAAACCGTAGTATCTCTCAGGTAGGCGAGGTACCCTACCAGATCGGCGGAGAGGCTGAGGTTCGTCGGGAGCTACTGAATCATCTGGTTCCACTAAATCTTCAGTTTGAGTTTGTGTTGCCGGAATTTCTTCCAGTTCTACCTTATCCCCACTAATTTCTTTTGCAAGAAATTCCTTTTCTAAAAAGGTGGCATGTCGAGAAACAAACACTTTTTGTTCCTCTGCATGGTAGAAAAGATATCCATGTGAATGTTTGGGATATCCCACAAACTTGCATAGAATTGACTGTGCCTCGAGTTTGTCCGGATTTTTCCTTTTGACATAGGCCGGGCAACCCCATATCTTAACTCGTTTAAGACATGGTCTCTTCCCACTCCATATCTCATATGGTGTGGTAGGTACAGATTTAGATGGAACTTGATTCAATAGGTATGCTGCTGTCCCCAGCGCATATCCCCAGAAGGAAATAGGTAACTCAGCTATGCTCATCATGGAGCGCACCATATCTAATAGGGTGCGGTTCCTCCGTTCTGATACACCGTTGTGCTGTGGTGTATATGGAGGAGTCAGCTGAGAGAGAATCCCATTCTCTTTTAGGAAGTCTAGGAATTCATTGCTTAAGTATTCACCTCCTCGATCAGATCGAAGGATTTTAATACTTTTTCCGGTTTGGTTTTCGACTTCTTGTTTATATTCTCTAAATTTCTAAAAAGCTTCTGATTTGTGTTTCATCAGGAACACATATCCGAATCTAGAGAGATCGTCAGTGAATGTAATGAAGTACGAAGAACCATCCCTGGCATGTGTAGACGTGGGACCGCATACATCACTATGTATCAGTCCCAAGAGTTCGGTAACTCTTTCTCCGTGTCCCGTAAACGGAGTTTTGGTCATCTTGCCTTTGAGACATGACTGGCAAGTGTCATAAGATGAAAATTCGAAAGGTTTCAAATATCCATCCTTATGCAACTTAGCTAGTCGTGTCACATTGATGCGACCCAGTCTACAATGCCACAAGAAGGATTCGTTCAGTTCTGAACTCTTCCTCTTGTGTGTGTTTGTTATACTTAGAACTGTTGATTGATTTAGAACATAAATACCATTGCACAACGTGCCTGATCCAACCAACTTTTGGTTACGGAAAATGTTCATAACATTGTCCTGTAATACAAAATTATATCTCTCTTTACTCAACAAAGAAACCGATATAATGTTGCATATCATGTTCGGCATGTAATAACATTCGTTCAGAACCAATGTATTACCAGTCGGTAATACAAGGTGATATTCCCCGACAGTCTTAGCTGCAACAATTGCACCATTTCCAACTCTAATGTCTTTATCACCTTCTCCAAGTTCTCTACCTTTCCTAAGCCCATGTAACTGATTACATATATGGGATCCTGACCCGGTATCTAATACCCAGGACGTAGGGCAAATGGAGAAACAGTTCTCTATAACGAACACACCCGAAGAAAATGCATCAGCATGTACTTTCTTCATTCGGGTGGCATGGGAATCCTGGTATTCCCCTATATCATGTTCAGTCCTATAACTCTTATAAGAAAGAACGGAACCAACGTTCCCCGACACAGTATAACATGCGGGTTCGGTCAATACAACCATATTATTATCTTTATTAGGGCATGACATGGTCGCTACCTGGAGAGAGAGAGAAGAAAACACTTTAGCGTATGCTCGTGCAAGATCAGATTGGTTATTATCTTATCTAATCAGGATGGCTCCCACTGGTTTTTATCAAATCTTCCTTCAAACCCTAAAAGGAAAGACTAGCCGGGATTAATTACACCCTACAACTTCATCGATCTTTCAGCCAGGCCAGTGTCGGTACTTTGAGGGAGGTTCCCCGTGTTTTCGCACGGACCTAATTAAAGTAAACCTCGTTTTCCCAGAGGCGTAACCCCGTTGACACCTTTCTAGACACCTACTTGATCGGCTAATTGTAATGTGTAAAACTCTCCCAGGAATAACTCTTACTCGCAGTGGGTATCGGGATCCAACTATCTCATAGAAGGTATGCAATCTCATTGCAAATTTCAACACTTGAAATTCCCGATAATATTTTGCCCCTAGCGTCCTATGACCTTGACAAAGGCCAACAAATCATATGATACTAGTCAAGTTCAACCCGTCATTTCTTGATTGAATCAAACCCACCCGCACGACCCTTGACAAAGGCCAACAAGGTCGTACGACTATCCTGAAACAATATGCATCACATGCACAAGAAGATAAGCACTATTCAGCTGCCGCACACTACGCCTTGACAAAGGCCAACAAACGCAGCACGAATACTAAACAGTTCTTTTCTGAAATGACGGAGGGCTACGACAGGTTTTTCTGAAAACCTATTGCGTAATGAACTTGATATCGTTGTAGAATCAAGTGAAGTTTTGAAATGGAGTGATTTTGAGGCTTTTCTAGTTTTGCTAAAGGGGTCACTCCCGGTGAAGGGATCGTCGGCCCTTTCCTCGTCGAATGAGGTGCGGGATATATCATATATATCACCGTGCAAAGAAGAAACTATAGAAGCAATCAAAAGACAAACCGAGTGTGTAGCATCTGCCAGTTATTGCTAAAGGAGTCACTCCCGGTGAAGGGATCTCGGTCCTTTCCTCATCGAATAAGGTGCAGGATTTATCACATATACCGCTGTGCAAAGCAAGAACTGTAGCTACCTGTTTTGTTTAAAATTAGATTCTACAACATCTTAGGTTTCTTTTCATTCATTAATCACATTAATGAAGTCCCATCATTTAAGTCACCTAAACATCACAGATAAATACGACGTACACTTATGCCAACCGCATTCGCCTCGATGTCCCCTCGTGCACCGTTAGGTTAGGTAATTAACGACAGAGCAGGGCAGGGCTAGTGCGGGTGCAAAACATAAGTAACGTCTATATAATATATCATATATACTATATACTGTAACCATCAGAACATATCAAATGATCACATCACAGATATCGCAGCAGAAAATATCATATGAAATATTGGATATACTAGGACGTCCGTGTTTTTAATACGAGCCAGTATAAAACACGGATTCCACAGTTGTGATGAATAGCCAATCCCACACCCCTAGACCCCTACGAGAGCGGCAAGCAACCCTACCAATTCTAGGGTTAGGAGACCCGGACTCGACTCCTCGAGATGGTCTCACACTGGACCCTAGAACCCGGTTACTTGTGCTCCCCTCCTTGGGTCTATCCTAATGCGGAAAAGTAAATAATATACAAAAGGTGACAGCTTCCGCAACCTGGAAGTGCCCCAATAAAAGAATATTACATACAAGTTTTTACATGAATGAAAATGAAAAACACTCATCTCACATAAAAAAACCCCGGCTATTCGAACACGACGATCTAATATAACATATCCAGCAACACATAACATCACATGTCATCAACGTAAGTAAGTATGCATACCCCAATTGTCGTTAACGTATAGCAACGAAACCGGCGATATCGACATACTACACTTACGGTCACAGAAAAGAAAGTGTAAAACTACAACAGTTGGAATCCGCAACCTCTTTAGACATCACATGCCTAATCAAATGAAATACTTAGATATCACATGCCTAACAATTATAAACCCCGCATTTTAGTCTCATTATCGAAAACTCTTTTCAATATCAAGTGAGACTAAACCACTAGATTTATAACATTCATTCAGTTATCTCATAACTGTTTGTGAATTCCAATTATTGTAACCCATTCCGGATAAATAGAAAATATTAAACTTTCCGATCGAACATTCGAACACCCAAGTTTTCCCAAAACCGATCAACACATGAAATAAGTTCAAAGATATTCACTTCATGCCTCAGTACCAACGGTCCAGCCGTAGAAGGGTCAAGCCAACGCCTCACATGTGGCACGCCGTACTGCCCCAAACCCTAAGGTTCAAAGGGTAGTTCAAGACGGTCACATAATCGAGTTAAGGTTTGTTGTCTTCTAGAGGGACCATCGCGTTACTTGCACTACTTAGAACGTCATTAAACTACGGAAAAGTCCAACAATTGGAAATTTCCCGGCAGGGGAAAGATTGGGTATTTACATCCGGTCGAACCTTTTAACATATTCTAAAATATCCGGAAAGCCACATAGACAAAATCTGATAATCCGATCGAATCATCCAAGCACCAAAACACGCCAGAAAACCCAACTCTTGAGTTTCGATTAAAAACTCCCAGAAAACTCAGAATCTCAAATAACAAATTACTGTGCAAAATTGGAAGGCTGACGTCATTAGATGGCCGCGGAACCGCCGCAGAAGCCAGGCTTATGCCGCGGTTCCACCGCACTTTGGACGTATCGCTTCGAAAATTTTGCACCGTAATTCTTAGAATTTCCTGCTGAATTTTTTAAGAATTTTTAATCTGGAAAAAACCCAGTTTTTGAAAAAAGTCCAGAGAGCATTTTAGAATTAGGGTTTCGGTTCGATCGGGTTTCAAACGTCGTCTACACTTCGCCTAAGGTCTAGCTAGGCTCTGATACCACTGTAGGGTTCCTAGGCACGCTAATGAGGTCTCACAAGGCATCAACCATGCCAATTTCAAATTTTACAAGTGCCGAGAAACCCTAATATGGATTCGTTGACTAGAGTTTAGGCGAAAAGTGAAACTAGTTAACGTTTTAACTAAAAGAAAGAGGCTACAATCATTGTAGATCCGGTTCTCCACTTCCTTAGCTCCACGTAGACATCCTCTCGCTGTCCATGTCGGATCCCGGACTCTTGCATCAGCTCCATCGGAGAAATGGGCGGGCTAGGTCGTCGGCTTCGTTGCCGAAGATGATCTACGTCGAGGCAACACTAGATCAAGCTCCTACTTCACCAAGCAATGAAACTTGTGAAGTAAACACCCTATACTACTTGGCAAGAGGTAGAGGATGAAGAAATAGGAGGTGGGTTCACTTTAGAATTGGATTTCTCACTCTTTTGCTCAAGATGCCATTAATGGTGGCAAGCTTTTTCTTGAAGAAGAAGAAGAAGATGATGATAGAATATGATAAGTATTCATTTTAAAAAAGAAACTAATATGAAAACTTATCATATCCTAACCATAGTCAAGTGTAGAGAGTAAACTAGGGTTAGGTGAATGGTTAGGTTAAGGGAAGCAAACAAAATGGTCAATTTTTCAACTCTTCATGAAGCTTCATGAAAGAAACAAGAAAAGCCACCATTTCCTTTTTGCTTTTCCAAAATAAATAAACAAAATAAATAAATGAATAAGTAATCAAAACCCTAACCATTTATATAACCATGGTTTAGTCTTTACACATGCACAAGTAAACATGTATCATCAAACATGATACAATCAAGTGTACACAAAAATATATCACATATACAATGTGCAATTAAAGTGAGAAAATACTTTTAAAATGAACCAATACTAGTTAATACAAAGTAATATATTAAATATATAATTATACATTAAATCATTAAATCAACACTTGATTCAATGATCCGGTCATGTCGCACATAACCGACTAGTATTCAATGTATCGATTTATCGAATCAATCTTCGATTCGATAACAAGGTTATATCGCATACAACCAATCGAAACATTCATCGCGAGAATGAAATACGGTATCACATACACGCATTATTCTCGGTCACGCACATATCTCATATGCGCTCCTATTTCGTTTCGCTTGAGCCAGGAAACCTCTGTGTAGGACTCTAAAGACTCGTCAATACGCCGGCAGCAGATGATGATCATATTAAGAACCCGCAAGCCGCAAGCGGTCTGCTAAACGTAACGGCCACCCGGGTATTGAGCGATCAGAAGATCGATGAGCAAGCCCGCTCACACTCCTGTGAATCCAACCAGTAACACTTACCGTACAGTCCGGTCTGTTCGTCTGATATGTCGCATATCAAGTCTAGGGGTGGTAAACGTCAGACCCCAATAACCGATAAGTCGTGCCGATGTGAGGCTCATAACGGGTCGAGAAACTACTGGTAACACTTACCAGCAAATCTCTGATCATCACTGGCCAGGGACTTCCCTGTTACGGCCGATCGAGCACAGCGCAACATCAACCCCCAATACCGGGAGAGACGAAACCCTTCCTATCGCTCATTGCCTCCATATGACTCGGGACTGTGCCCAAAAACCACCGTTTTGCATGCCCTCATGGACGTGGTAAGGTGGAGATCAAAGCACAGTGGGAATCACACAAGACTCTATAACGATCTCGGGTCTACAGACTAACCTGCACAAGTGTTACCTGAGAACTGCCATCTGACGTGAGGTATAATACCATCTGGGAGTTCTCGGCAAGTCCGTCCAGTGTACCCAGTCTCCACTGAGCACCCGTATACCATCTCTGATGTCAAACACCAATGGATATGGGATCATCCATTTCCCATCTCATGGGTCAAGAAGCGTATACGCTAGTCTACACTGGTATATCGATGCCCCGTCTCAATACACCCACTACTAGGGACCTTGAAGGATGTACCTATGGACTACCATGTCCCCACTAGTATGATCTGGATCATAGTCCAGGTAGTCAAGTACACATCCTAAGGGCTTTACCAACATGTAACTATAAGACAGTTTAAAGAGACTGGTATACATGTTAAGATAAAGAGTAACCAGATAGCATACTATCATATCCAGCAAGAAAGTCATCTCTATATATGTCCAAGCATCCAATATAATAAACATCATCTGTACAATACTGGCCTCTAGGGCATACATACAACTAACAAATCTCGGGTCTACAGACTAACCTATACCAGTGTCACCAGAGAACTGCCATCTGACGTGAGGTATAATACCATCTGGGAGTTCTCAGCGAGTCCGTCCAGTGTACCCAGTCTCCACTGAGCACCCGTATACCTTCTCTGATGTCAAACACCAATGGATATGGGATCATCCATCGCCCATTATATGGGTCAAGAAGCGTATACGCTAGTCTACTCTGGAGTATCGATGCTCTGTCTCGGCATTCCCACGACTAGGAACATTTGAAGGATGTACTTGGCGACTACACTGTCCCCACTAGTATGATCTGTATCATAGTCCTGGTAGTCAAGTACTTATTTTAAGGGCTTTATTAACATGTGACATAGAGACAATCAGAGTACATGTTAAAATAAAGAGTAACCAGATAGCATACTATCATGTCGAGCAAGAAAGTCCTCCTTATATATGTCCAAGCATCCACTACAATATACATCGTATGTACAGTAATGGCCTCTAAAGCATACATATCACTAACATGATGATCATATCAAACACCCACAAGCCGCCAGAGGCGTGCTAAATGTAACGGCCACACGGGTATTGAGCGATCAGAAGATCAACAAGCAAGCCTGCTCATACTCCTGCGAATCAAATCAGTAACACTACCGCACAGCCCGGTCTGTTCGTCTAATATGTCGCATATCTCGCCTAGGGGCGGTAAACGTAAGACCCCAGTAGCTTGATAAGTAATGCCGATGTAAGGTCCATAACGGGCGAAAAACTACTAATAACGCTTATCAGTAAATCTCATCTACCCTAGCCAGGGATTTCAGTTATGACCAACCGAGCATAGCGCAACATCAACCCCCAATACCGAGAGAGATGCATCCCCACCTATTGCTCATTGCCACCATGTGACTCAGGACTGTACCGAAAAACCACCTGTTTGCACGACTCGGTAGAGACGTGGTAGGGTGGAAATCAAAGCACAGTGGGAGACACACTGATTGATCTTCTTTTATGTGTACGGAAAATTTTTATCACAACCAAAGAAATTTATACCACAATCAATTAACGGTGTCGATGTAGCGCGTTAATGAATACCGATCATCCACTGAGAAGTGTGTACTTGTTCAATTATGCTAGATTTGAGTCGAATTGAAAATATAAAAGAAAATTCAAGATAGTTGATTCAAGATTTGTGAGATTTGATTTTTTTAAGAAACATAAAGAAATAGATCAAGAATCAAGAATATTTCCAAATCAATATAGTTATCAAGATTTGTAGAATAGCTTGTAGGAATCGATCGAATTAGTAGCTATGATGAATACTAATTATGACGAATCTTATCTATTGATGGATTGTAGCTAGATCGATGATGAATGAATGAAGATTAGGGATCTATTGAAGAAACTAGGGTTTCTCCTTCACTATCCCTTGTCTTTTCATTGATCCTCATTCAATTCTAGCCTCTAGTAAAGAGGATCATCATTAATTTGATCCCAAATTTGCAACAAAATAATCTAGAACATTGATTTCGATCCAAATTAGGTCATTGACGATTCTTTTTCCTAGAGTTTACAATTCTCATAAGACTTGAGATTGGTAAAATGATTTTATCATCATTAGATCTACCGATTCTCTCGATTCCGTTACAAGCGGAGATTTCACTCATACATCATGAAAATTAAAGAATCACAAATGAGATATTTCATAATGCAAGAATGTAAAGAAAGCATGAATTATAATTATCACCTTTATTAATCGATGACTAGGTACGCATTCCCTCAATTCGAGATTACACGATTTTGCTCTCGGTTGCTTCTTTTTGAAGAGGTAACTAGTTCCTTCGAAATTTGCTTCACATCGATCTCGTGAGACTTAGACCAGTCGAGGATCGAGCGCTCTTGTTGAAGACCGGCATTGTGATAAAAGATTGTTGATTGCTTGCTTGATTCACTTCTCGATGGATCTTGATTTGGCTTTGGAATAGGATTTGGGTTAGGATTTGGATTGGATCACAAGTTGTGTCACTCAACTTGTGTGTGAAATTATTGAACAACCAGCAACCTTTACAATGAAGCCCTAGTTCTCCTTTTATAGTTCTCCCAATCTTCCACTAGAAGCTAGGTTTATCTTCCACTAAAAGCTAGGTTGTTATGAAGCTTGCATGAGAAGCTTGGTAGGTATTAAACTTGCATGGGAAGCTTGGCTGTGAGAAGGGAAGATTCTGGAGAAATCTACATAATTCGAAGCGTCTTGGAGAAGCTAAGAAGTTATAAGGAGGCCTCTGGAGAAAGTACCGACCGCCGACGAGTCAAATCAGCTGCGGATTCATGGCGGATCGGGCTGGATCGGCTGCGGATCCACGGCCATATGATGAGTTTGATGGCTGGTTTTCTCTGTGTAAGTGCACGGCGGCGCCTCGGTCGTCAATCCGACGTCGGAATGCGGAAACGGTGATTTACTTTAACTTTTCAAACCGGCACCACCGCGCACTATAAACCCGGATCGTGCCATTAAACTAGTCCTAGCTATCTAGAGAGCGGGTAGAGAAATATACCGAGTGATCCGAGTCCTACGGTCTTCTCGTCGTCGTCCCGATCTCCCGCGGAATCTCCGGTCTCCATCACGTCGCCGGAAGGGCACCACATCATCGGCTTCTTTTACGAGCTCCCACCTCTGGTCCGAGGCAACTCGGGCACCAAGTTGGCGAGTCGACGTGCCCAAGATTTGCTGTAGAATAGTGTAGTGAACTATGTCTCATTTGGGGTTACTTGAAGTCGCCTTTTGGTGGAGGAAATGAAGTGAACCTTTTGGAGAGGGAACTTGGGGATTTTTGCAAGCAAATGAGACCAAAAATCCCCATGAAAAATTTGGGACAGCCCCCACCTTAGAATGGCCGGCTTCATGAGGTGGGAGAGGAGAGATTGAGAGAGGGAGTGAGTGAGCCAATAATGCAAGAGGAAATCAAATGATATCATGAAAAGAAAATGATCACAAACACAAACCCACACTCCACCAACCTCATCATCTCAACACAAAGTCAAGCCATCATGAAAGAAGAAGTCAAATGGTCAAGGGATGGTGCAATCATCATGATCCAACAATATGCAAAGACCCCCTTCCAAATTGCTTATTTGCACAAATGCAAATAAGCCCTCCTCCACCAATTTTCGGCCAATGAAAGATACAAAGAAATATGGCCGAAACGGAAAGCAAACTGGCAACTCCAGAAAACTGATCCCGTAATAAATTACAGGAAAACCCTGATTCTGTGTATACACACCCGCATCTATATTCCGACCGAATACAAATGCAATGAGACAAAATCTACACTGTACTATACTAGGATCCGGCTTAAACCTAAGCCGGCTAGTATTATCCGTCCGATCCTGATCCGTGTAATACCGCACGTATCTGATCGAACCCTGCCATATATCCATACGGCCACTAGTACTAACCGTCCGATCCTGATCCGTGCAATACCGCACGTATCTGATCGAACCTTGCCATATCTCCATACGGCCTCTACAGCGTTTCGCCCGAAACTTGAGTAACTGAATATGGGGGACTCTAAAGACTCGTCAATACTATGGCAGTGGATTTAACCACTAGCACGTCAGAGGTATTAGCCATACGTGACGGGCTACCAGCTATTGACCAAAAGGGACGTCGATGAGCGAACTCATCCTGACACCCTACTGATCCTGTCAGTGACAATATCCGTACAGTCCGATCCGTTCGTCTATGAGCATCGCATGGTGGGCGGTAAAAGTCAGAACCCCAAAAGCGGTAAAGTCGTGTCGGAGTGTAGCCCAGATCACCCTGAGATACTACTGGAATACCTACCAGTAAATCTCCTGCCTTGGCCAAGGACTTCGTGTAATGGCTGTCCTAGACACAGCGTGACCTCACCCCCAATACCGGGAGAGACGAACCCCTGAAGATCCGCTCACTGCCTCCATGTGGCTCGGGAATGTACCCAACTAAAACCTGTTTGCATGTCTCCTTTGAGCGTGGTAGGGTAGTAATCAAAGTACAGTGGGAACTCACACGAGAAAAATGACGATCCTCAGGTCGATGAACTAACCTGTACACATGTCACCACGGAACTGCTATCTGACGTCAGGTATAAGACCAACTAGCATGTTCCCGGCAAGTCCTGTCCGGTGTACTCATAACCCAACGAGCACCTGTATACATCTTAGGTGAACCAACTGATACCGGTGGCTTGTGAGACCGGCCACCGCCCCTCGTTGGGGTCTAGACGATATATACTAGTCTACTCTGGAGTATCGATGCCCTGTCTCGAAACTCCCACGACTAGGGACCTTTTAAGGATGTGCTTATAGACTACTAGCTCCCACGTATATGATCGCCCTCATACTGCCGGCAGTCAAGCAAGAATCCTAGGGGCTCTGTCAACGTGCAATAGTGATCTGTAAGGTCACCTAAAGCAGTACACGATGATAAAGGTAAACCAGATAGTGTACTATTATCTCGAGTAAGACTGTCCTACCGGGATAGGTCCTCCCTCAATCATTGCAATCACGTGCCTGTGATCCAATAATTGACTCTGAGGGCACTATCTCCAACAATCTCCCACTTGCACTCAAGGCTAATTATTGTGATGTCGCATACTCACAGCCCGTGTGATACCGAACGCCCAACTCCTTTACTAGTCAGTCTCACAAATCCCGTTTGCGAAACTATTGCGTTCGAGGAATAGCCTCAGCGAGTGGATCCGCTTTGATGTTTCTTTCTATGTCTCTCTATATCTCAAGTTCGTAGAGAAACCCTTCTCCCGAAATGAGCAACACCTTTCTTAGAATGTGTCTGGATGTCTGATGGGACCTAGCTCATAAATGAACTCCAAATCCAAACTTCTTAGACTGTATCGTCAACTGAACTTAATCAGTATCCTGCTCCATGCCTCCCTCAGTATTGCCTTGGACCACCTGTCCAAAATACTGCCCCTCGTCAGAAGGAAAAACTATAACTCTGACAACCTCCTTGTCGTCAAGGTCACCTTGGAAGCCTGGAATGATAACTGTCTCCCGAACGAGCCTGTCGTTATCATATCCCTAGAACATCCACTTATGTTCTAAAACTACTTCCGACTGTTTCTCTAGAATAGGATCAATGTCAACTTATTTCATCTAGTGCAAGAACAACATCTGGTGTGGTACATGACATCTCATGATTGACTCAATTTTCTAAGCAAGTGATCTGCCAATCATGCACATCCCTCTACCCTTTAGTCTGTAAGACACCTTTAGAGAGGGTGACTCCATCACCTACAGGTACACTACCATGCCAGGAGTCGTCCATTCTAAATACTCTTAGAATGTTGTCTAAATACCCTTAATTAGGAAACCACCCAAATCTAGATCTAAAACCATAAATCTAGTAACCAGTATGTCTGATAAAATGTCCAAGTCCCATGTGGAGAAACCACTGTGTGACGACCAAAGTATAACCGATCGTAGTATAGGAATATCACTTCCTACTCTGTGTATGTCATCCAAATACTATGACAACACACCCTACTACCTTCTCAACAGATCCATCCCCTATTCTGATGAAGTCAAACCTATGACTGTCACATCAAAAATTGATGATCTATCTCCGCTATATCTGCTTTAGTCTATAAATAGCCATAAGCCACCTGTCCACCAATGCTTCCGCTGCTTCCACTGACTACGACAACCCTCTGGCAGAGTCATATAGACGTACACTTCTAAAGCCAGTTTAGAACGACGCTATACTCATCCTCCCGCCGGGTCTCGCAGCCTGGAACAACAGCAATGGCAAGTCTGGGTAAACAAGAACCTCCCTGTCACCGTCCTTGAGGCTACCGGAGTACCTCTCGGGTGCCTGAGGTTACCCACCTTAGCTGCGGAGTGGCCAATGGAATGTCAATCCAGATTGAATCTTTAGGTTCCTTATCAAATCTTCAGTAATCGTTTGCGGTTCTGGAATCACTTCCAGTTCTACCTTACTCCCACTACTGTTTTCTGAAAAAATACATTTTTATTAAAACTGTGGCGAGTCTAGAACAATATTTCTATTGATCTTCCAGATGGTAGAAAGTCAACCCTCGTCATAGCCTGGGTCAACCCACAAACAGCCATTACAGAAACGTGCCTTGAGTTATCCAGAGTCTGGTTCTAAGCATAAGCCAGACAACTCCCCGTACCTTAACATCGTTAAGATATGAACTGTTCTATATCCAATATAGAACCAGAGGCACTGATTTAATTGAACCAGATTCAAATCATGCAGCTGTCTCCGGTGCATGTCTACTAAAATGGAAAGAGGCCGATAAGTGTTACTCAACTTAGGAATGCTTCCAATTATGAGTAACCTGAAAGAGAAGTAAGTTCTCTTAATCATTACTATCAACTGAACACCATACACAAGTATCTACATCTTCGATCACTTTGAAGAATCCCGATACTTGCAATACCTGGTTCTCTACTTTATTCAAATACCTATAACTTCTTAAAATTCGGACCCTGTGTTTCCACGAAACACCTGTCTAAAAACTAGAGAAGTCATAACTAAACCGAATATAGTACGAGGACCAACCCCTTTGTCCTGATGGACCCTGGACAACATAGAATACTCTGTATAAGTCCCTTGAGTCTGATAACTTATTGACCGTGTGTCGTAGGTTGAAAACTGTACTTACGGTTAGGAAGAATTACACCACCGTTTAATGCTCCTTACCTAACCATTTACTGATATAGGTAAATGTCACAGACATAATTTCAAAAAGATATATCTCACTCTATAAAAATAGACGTACAGATATATCAATTTGAAATTGGTGCATAACAGCGGATATTCAAAACCAAATATTTGCCGTCCGACAACCAACCCAGGTGACTTCCTCAAATATCACCGATTACAATGAATCCCGATATAATGAGGATGATCACCTAATTCCCAATAACTTACTCCCACTCATCATCTGTAAAACTATACAGATGTGAGAATCATACCTGGTAAATACATATCCTGGAGCAAGTGTCTAATTGGGAAATCAGTTTTCCTTTAACAGTACACAGTGAAACTGAAACATTGAAATGTTTCGATGGGGTATCCCGGTATTCCTAGTAATGCCTCTTCCATTATCCAGATTCACAACTGTAACTGTGTAATTCTTTGCCACCTCTCCAAATGCCTTTATATGTCTTTAGTCATTACCTTCTGTACACCCCTTTAGGCCAAATGGTTTTCTTCCGTCCCTACCGTTCGGCACCAGCCTATGGTTTGGAAGAAGACTATCCAATAAACATAATGGGTGTACTGTCCTAATCCTAGGAGCACTCGCAATGCGAGAGAAGGTGAAGATAAAAGACAACCGAATAAACCTTATTCCTATTTCTCCTGGACCAGAATCCATCCCCGAACTGGAACAAGTTCCTTTCGAGTTCGTATATAACCATACGATGGAGTATCCAATAAACTGTGGATCTTCGTAGTGATACGGAGTGTCCTGGAGAAAATAAAAAGGTGATTTTAGGATTGGCAAAGAAATACTTGGTTTGGTCGTTAATAGCAATCGCAGTTTACTTTGCCCTCTTACTAATCCCTTGCTTTGTCTTAAATTAATACCTTCTGCACACCATCGTTATGCTAATTGGTTTTCTTCATTCCCCACCGTTTGGCACCAGCCTAAGGTTTGGAAGAAGACTGTCCAATTTGCGTAATAGGTGTACTATCTCCTAAACCAAGGAGTACTCGCAACCTGAGAGAAGGTAAAAGGAAAAGACAACTGAATAGTCCTATCCGTTTTCTCCAGAACCGGAAACCATCCTCGAATAAATTCCTTCGAGTTCGTATATAACCATACGATGGTTTTGTCCAATGGAAGTGCACGTTCGTAGTAATACGGGGTGTCCTGGAGAAAAGGGTAAAAGTAGGAGTGGCAATGAGGTTTGCAACTCTGACAATCCAAAAGCCAGTGTTAAGAAGGTTCGGTCAACTTGGTCACTGAGTCATAGTCTTAGGATCGGGTCAATGGTCGCTGCCAAAGAGAGAGAGAAAAGAAACACTCTGCATGCACTCTAACCTAGATCAGAATGGTTACCAATTTATCAAATCTGGAAACCTCCCACTGTACCGTCAAATTCTCTTCAAACCTAAAAGAAGAATTAGTCGGGATCACCCGAGGAGTAAACCAACTCATCAGTAGGAATCGGGATCCAACTATCATCGCATGATAACATGACGGAATCCGCTCACGTCATCACACTCCAGAAGGTATACGCATATCTGGCAAGTTTCAGTTTGTTTAGAAACTCCCGATGTGATTTTTGCCCCATGCTCTTATGACCTTGACTTTGGCCAACAAATCATAAGTCACATGTCAAGTTCTACCCATCATTCTCCAGGTTAATTTAAGCCCACCCGTACAAGCCCTTGACTTTGGCCAACAAGGCTATACGACTGCCCCAAACCAACGCATCTATCTATGCTGCATATGAATACCCAACAGCTACCAAACACTGTGCCTTGACTTTGGCCAACAAACACAGCTTGAATACTATTGACCACCCATATGAAACGATGGAGGGCTACGAATGGTTTCTGGCGAAAACCTTTAACGTAAAGAACTTGATATCGTTGAAGGAACTGGATAGCTTTTATGAAAATATAGTGACGAAAACCTTTGCTAAAGAGGTCACTCCCGGTGAAGGGATCTCAGCTCTTTCCCCGTAGAATGAACTGCAGGATATTCCAACTAAATACCACGGTGCAAAGCAAAAGTAATCGGCTATAGTGAAGTTATTGCCCCGACGCAAACTTTTTGTCCAAAGGGTCACTCCCGGTGAAGGGATCCCGGCCCTTGCCTCGTCGACTGAGGAGCGGGATATTCCAACTGAATACCACGATGCAAAACAAAAGAGAACGTCCTTGCAATTACAGCTTTTTGAAAAGTGTTCCAACAACATCAGATTAGGTTTGTTTTTAACTTGCATTGATCCGAATCAACGCAGTCCTATCAATTGATCACACTAATAAAGAACGAAATATAATGATGTACGTATATGCCATCCGCATTCGCCACCGGGTCCCGTCATTACCCGTTAGGTTAGCTAACTAACGACAGAGCGCGGACTGGACTAGCGCAGATGCAAAACATATACAACATCTACTAGTATATATATCAATATATAATATTTCGCTCAAGGCGTGAAAAAATGCAACATCACAGAAATGTACAGCATCACAGAACAATACAGATATCTGGGATCCCCGGGTTTCACAGAGCCACTACTGAAACCCGACGTTCCCCTGATCATGTGGATAGCCTGTGCAATGAAATCCTAGACCCCTACGGGCGCGGCAAGTTACCCGCCAAAACCTGAAGCGAGGCAGCCCCCTTCAGCACCGTGAATGGACCACCCAGCACTTCACGGAATCCGGCAACTTGGGCACCCCTCCTGGGTCAACCTGTACCCCCTACGAGTGCGGCGAATAGCCTGCCAATTCTAGAGTGAAGCCTCCTCCGTCTCAATGCCATGAGACGCGGGCTCGTTTTCCTCTAGAACCCGGCTATCCGTGCACCCTTCTGCGGGGTAATCCTAGTACAGAAAGTAAAATATACATACAATGGGTACATCGACCGCAACCTGGTCGTGCCCTAAAATAATAATACAAACAGGCAGTGACGGCAGTCCAGATGTCGAACGCTCGCCCCGCAATACCAAATGTACATAATACAACAAAAATTGTACTAGCATTGCATCCAGGCTATCCCACATGACCAATCCGCAACATCACAGCATAACACAGAACATCAACGTGAATGTCACGTTCGCAAATCCGTCTAACCGGGCTATAGCAGTTAGACAGGATTTACCGATCGAGTGATATTCACGGTCGCAGATATAATGTAAATACTATGAACTAATGTGTTTAAAATATCCGATCGATCAAAATTTACCAAGTGGGCCCCAAGCATTACTGTAGCAGTTAAAGAAATTCTGGACCCAAAAATAATATTCCAAGAACCCTATTTTCAACCCAGAAGCCCACTGGAAAAAAATGGTGAACTGAAGCTTCATTACTGTTGCGGAACCGTGGCCAAAGTGGGGTCATGGTCGCGGTTCCGCGGCCCTTTTGAAGGATCATGTCACCAAATTTTTTCAGTGACCTTACAAAACCCTGCACATCATTCTGCAACAACCTGAAAAATTTTTGGAGCTAAAAAAATTTCGACAGAAACCGATGCTTTTGAAAACACGAGTTTTGGAATTTTGTTCGATCGGAAATGTAAACACATTAGACAAAGCTAGACTAGGTTAATGGCGAGGCTCTGATACCACTGTAAGTGCACGGCGGTGCCCCGGCCGTCAATCTGACGCCAGAATGCGGAAGCGGTGATTTACTTTAACTTTTCAAACCGGCCCCACCGCGCACTATAAACCCAGATCGTGCCATTAAACTAGTCCTAGCTATCTAGAGAGAGGGTAGAGATATATACCGAGTGATCCGAGTCCTCCGGTCTTCTCGTCGTCGTCCCGATCTCCCGCGGAATCTCCGGTCTCCATCACGTCGCCGGAAGGGCACCACATTGTCGGCTTCTTTTACGGGCTCCCACCTCTGGTCCGAGGCAACTCGGGCCCCAAGTTGGCGAGTCGACGTACCCAAGATTTGCTGTAGAATAGTGTAGTGAGCTATGTCTCATTTGGGGTTACTTGAAGTCGCCTTTTGATGGAGGAAATGAAGTGAACCTTTTGGAGAGGGAACTTGGGGATTTTTGCAAGCAAATGAGACCAAAAATCCCCATGAAAAATTTAGGACAGCCCCCACCTTAGAATGGCCGGCCTCATGAGGTGGGAGAGGAGAGAATGAGAGAGGGAGTGAGTGAGCCAATAATGCAAGAGGGAATCAAATGATATCATGAAAAGAAAATGATCACAAACACAAACCCACACTCCACCAACCTCATCATCTCAACACAAAGTCAAGCCATCATGAAAGAAGAAGTCAAATGGTCAAGAGATGGTGCAACCATCATGATCCAACAATATGCAAAGACCCCCTTCCAAATTGCTTATTTGCACAAATGCAAATAAGCCCTCCTCCACCAATCTTCGGCCAATGGAAGATACAAAGAAATATGGCCGAAACGGAAAGCAAACTGGCAACTCCAGAAAACTGATCCCGTAATAAATTACAGGAAAACCCCGATACTGTGTATACACACCCGCATCTGTATTCCGACCGAATACAAATGCAATGAGACAAAATCTACACTGTACTATACTAGGATCCGGCTTAAACCAAAGCCGGCTAGTATTATCCGACCGATCCTGATCCGTGCAATACCGCACGTATTTGCTGCCATATATCCATACGTCCTCTAGTACTAACCGTCGGATCCTGGTCCGTGCAATACCGCACGTATCTGATCGAACCCTGCCATATCTCCATACGGCCTTTACAGCGTTTCGCCCGAAACTTGAGTAACTGAATGTGGGGGACTCTAAAGACTCGTCAATACTATGGCTGTGGATTTAACCACTAGCACGTCAGAGGTATTAGCCATACGTGACGGGCTACCAGCTATTGACCAAAAGGGACGTCGATGAGCGAACTCATCCTGACACCCTACTGAGCCTGTCAGTGACAATATCCGTACAGTCCGGTCCGTTCGTCTATGAGCATCGCATGGCGGGCCTAAGGGGTTGGTAAAAGTCAGACCCCCAAAAGTGGTACAAGTCGTGTCGGAGTGTAGCCCAGAACACCCTGAGATACTACTAGAATACCTACCAGTAAATCTCCTGCCTTGGCCAAGGACTTCGTGTAATGGCTCTCGTAGACATAGCGCGACCTCACCCCCAATACCGGGAGAGACGAACCCCTGAAGATCCGCTCACTGCCTCCATGTGGCTCGGGACTGTACCCAACTAAAACCTGTTTGCACGTTTCCTTTAAGCGTGGTAGGGTAGTAATCAAAGTACAGTGGGAACTCACACGAGACAAATAACGATCCTCAGGCCGATGAACTAACCTGTACACATGTCATCAGGGAACTGCTATCTGACGTCAGGTATAAGACCAACTAGCATGTTCCCGGCCAGTCATGTCCGGTGTACTCATAACCCAATGAGCACCTGTATACATCTTAGGTGAACCAACTGATACAAGTGGCTTGTGAGACCGGCCACCGCCCCTCGTCGGGGTCTCGACTGTATACACTAGTCTACTCTGGAGTATCGATGCCCTATCTCGAAACTCCCATGACTAGGGACCTTTTAAGGATGTGCTTATAGACTACCAGCTCCCACGTATATGATCGCCCTCATACTGCTGGCAGTCAAGCAAGAATCTTAGGGTCTCTATCAACGTGCAATAGTGATCTGTAAGGTCACCTAAAGCAGTACACGATGATAAAGGTAAACCAGATAGCATACTATCATCTCGATTAAGACTGTCCTACCGGGATAGGTCCTCCCTCAATCATTGCAATCACGTGCCTGTGATCCAATAATTGACTCTGAAGGCACTATCTCCAACACTCTGTGTCTCTTGATGTTGGCTTTAGGGTTCTTCTCTGATACCTAGAATCTTATTATTGTTTCTTGGTTGCTGTGAGATTTCAAGTCTTTGACTTGTTGCATTTTATCGGCACTTTTGTGATTCCGGTTCTTTGACCAGAAGAAATTTCTGCACACAATCTCTATAAAGTATGTTGAGATATACAAAATCATGCGTGTAGTAATAAACACACAATTTCCCTCATAATGCTGGTTATAATATATAACACATGTTATTTGATATTTTGCAGACGAATTGCTAATATGTGCTATATTTATACCAAACACCTTTAGATAATTAGAAAGAGTAGGGAAATTAATGTGTTAAGAATGCAATATTTTCGACTGATCAAATCCCCCCCAAACTTAATTTTGGTCGTCTCGAGCAAACATCTTTTATTTAAGAGAAGGAGAAAATATTAGAAAAATAAAAACTAATTAGCACACTTTCGTAGGCAACACGATTGCACTGAGCATGTGCAACAAGTCTTTAAACCTCTAGGTGTCCCTAGTAGGAGGAGTGTTTTCTCCTGAGGGTTTTCAGCGGATTGCACCCACAAAATCCTATAATAAAAGGAAGACTGTGAAAGTTACATGTAAAGATAAGAATTGTAAAAGAAAGATTTGAAAATCAGAGTTTCCAACAATACTAGCTTTTTGGTTGTCATGAGCCCTATCTTAATAGTCATGAAAAGATATTAGAAATCACATCATCCCTCAATAAAACATCGTCTTTATTCTTCATCCCTACCTTTCTTCCAAACACCGATCATATACCCCTACGTGTGTGTAAAAGATATCCCTACACTCGGAGAATTCAATTCAAGCTATCATACTCTTGTCCATCTATCTCAGTACTTTTTAATCGGTGAATATTTAGATGGATTTCCTCACACTTTTTTCATGCGACCGTTAATATTTCTGGAGGTACTAACCGACCGATTACTCATGTGCATGCTGATTAGGTGTATTAGTATTTTCCTCGTCTTGCAACACCTAAGGCTTAGCAGTGACTCCCAAACCAGTTGGTCTACGGCACTAGGTGATGAAGCACCATCACTATATTTTTTATTATTGCCATGGTGATTACAAAACCAGTGTTCATTTTTCTTCACCATTTTATCTTTTATACTTCATTTATTATTTTCTTCGAACTTTGGCTTTTAGACAAGAGCATTTCAAGGTATCCTCTACTATCCCGAGTTTCAATACGTGTATTAGTGCGTATAGTAGAGTATCAACATTCAAATGTTTGGCTTCCAGAATAGGAACTATTTTTCAGACTTATTTTTATCCTCAGATTAGTGACTTCTTTCATCTTACTAACCCTTGGGACAACGGCTCATAACCACTTATTACTAGTTCGTTTAAGAAAACTTCTAACTTTCTAGGTTTTCTTAAATTTCTCTAATCTTTTGAATATAATTTTTCACTATCTAATCTTTTATTATCTTATTTATGTAAAAAAAAAAATTATATTTCTTTTTATATTTATGCTTATGCAATGTATGATGCAAAGTGATATGCAAATAAGCACAAATCTCCCCTAAACTTGTTTAGAACAGTGTCCTCACTGTTGTCATCTGTTAAATCTCGAAAACCTGTAAGCTTGGGAGGCAAAGTTATTAATGGGGATATGAAATATGATCGTGAAAATCTCCCCCAAACTTATTCTTTATTTATGTACAACAATTTATTTAAATTTTTTTTACATGTATGTACAAGTTGACTCACCTCCATTCTAAAAGATGAGACATGGAGGTAAGGTGGAGGAAAATCAATCATTATAAAGCGACTCCTGTAAAAATAGGAGCTCCTCCGAGGGGTCAGTGGAAAAATACGGCTTTAATCTATGTCCATTTACTTTGAAAATTGTACCTTTTTCAACATTTTCAACCTCAACGACCCCGTGCGGATATACATACCGCACAACAAATGGTCCTTTCCACTGAGATTTTAGCTTACCCGCATGAAGATGGAGACGTGAATCATAAAGAAGAACTTGTTGACCAGGTGTAAAAGTTTTTCTCAAAATGTTTTTATCGTAAAATACCTTAGTCCGATTCTTTACTATCACAGTATTATCATAAGCTTCATCACGAAGTTCGCTTAGCTCGTTTAATTGCAGCTTTCGAAAGTTGCAGGCATGATTTAAGTCAAAGTTCAGTTCTTTAATTTCCCACAATGCTTTGTGCTCAATCTCGACTGGAAGGTGGCAAGCCTTACCAAACACTAGACGGTAATGAGACATACCAAGATCGGTTTTATATGCGGTAAGAAATTCCCAAAGAGCATCCGTTATCTTTTCGATTTTTAGAAACAGTTTTCTCCAAAATTTGTTTGATTTGTCTGTTTGAAACCTCAGCTTGCCCGCTCGTTTGGGGATGATAGGGTGTGGAAAGTTTGTGGTTGATTGCATATTTCTGCATCAAAGTCTCGAAAGACCGATTACAGATATGCGTCCCGTTATCGCTAATGATAGCACGTGGGTGTCCAAATCATGAAAAGATATTTTCTTTAAGGAACTTAAAGAAAACCTTGTTGTCATTAGTGCGACAAGGAATAGCTTCCACCCATTTCTAGACGTAATCAACCGCAAGCAATATGTATAAATTCCCGAAAGAGTTGGGAAAAGGACCCATAAAATCTATACCCCAAACGTCAAAAATTTCAGCCACCAAGATCGGTTGAAGAGCCATCTCATTTCTTTGAGAAATCTGACCCGTATGTTGACACTATGAACAGGTTTTGCAATGATCAAATGCATCTTTGAATAAATTCGGCCAGTAAAAACTGCATTGCAAAACCTTCTCCGTCGTCTTTCGAGGACCAAAGTGACCCCCACATGCCTGATTATGACAAAAGATAGAACACTCTTGAATTCATCATTTGGGACACATCTGCGAATGATCTAGTCAGGACAATACTTAAATAGATAAGGTTCATCCCAGTAAAAATGTTTTACTTGGGATAGAAATCGATGTTTGTCCTGTTTAGACCATTTTCTAGGAATTAGTCCCTTTGCAAGATAATTCACAATATCCACAAACCAAGGTTCGGTGAATACATTCAAGAGTTGTTCATCCGGAAAAGAGTCATTAATTGGCAGGGTCACAGGTAAAGAAGAGATGCGTGAAAGATGGTCGGATACTACATTTTCACATCCTTTCTTATCTCGAATAACAAGATCAAATTCTTGTAATAGAAGGATCCAACGTATTAGCCTACCTTTAGCATCTTTCTTCGCCAAAAGATGTTTTAAGGTGGAATGGTCACAGTACACAACTATTGGTGTGCCAATCAAGTAAGGCCTAAATTTTTCTAATGCAAATACAACTGCCAAAAGTTCCTTCTCGGTAGTTGTATAATTAATTTGAGCATCATTCAGGGTCTTGCTTGCATAATAAATCACGTGTGGCATCTTTTCAATGTGATGTCCTAAGACTACACCAACTACAAAATCTGATGCATCACACATTAGCTCAAACGGATGGTTCCAAGCAGGAGATGATAGAACAGGGGCTGTAGTGAGGGAATTTTTAAGTGAGTCAAATGCAGCCTCACAATCCGAGTCAAAGTGAAAGGTTGTGTCCTTGGCCAAGAGAAGAGTTAAAGGTCTAGCAATTTTGCTAAAATCCTTAATGAATCTCCTGTAAAAGCCTGCATGGCCAAGAAAAGATCGTATATTTTTGACGCATTTAGGATGAGGAAGGTTATAAATGATATCTATTTTAGCTTTGTCAACCTCAATGTCTTTTCGTGAAATTACATGTCCAAGCACAATTCCCTCTTGGACCATGAAATTGCATTTTTCCCAAGTCAAAGTTAGGTTCTTCTCTTTGCAACGAGTAAGAACTGCATCAAGATGAGATAGGAAGTCATCAAAAGAATCTCCGAATATCGAGAAATCGTCCATGAAAATCTCCAGAAAATTCTCGACCATGTCCGAGAATATCCCTATCATACACCGCTGAAATGTAGCGGGAGTATTGCATAACCCAAAGGGCACGCGTCTATAAGCAAAAGTACCAAAAGGACAAGTAAATATGGTTTTGTCTTGATCCTTTTTAGCAATAGGGACCTGGTTATAGCCAGAGTATACGTCCATGAAACAATAATATTCCCGTCCAGCTAAGCGTTTTAGCATCTGGTCAATGAAAGGTAGAGGAAAGTGGTCTTTTCTTGTTGCGGCATTGAGTTTTCTATAATCAATACATACACGCCATCCAGTTTGAGCGCGTCTCTGGATTAACTCATTTGCCTCATTTGTTACGACCGTGATACCAGATTTCTTAGGAACTACATGAATTGGACTTACCCATTGGCTATCAGAGATTGGGTAAATGATACCACTGTCAAGGCATTTGACGATTTCTTTCTTTACCGCCTCCTTCATTACGGGATTCAACCGTCTTTGTGGTTCTCGAGTTGGCTTGGCTTCATCCATCAGATGTATATGATGTTCAACAATCAAGGGACTAATCCCTTTGATGTCAGCCATAGTCCAACCAAAAGCCTGTCTATTAGATCTCAATACCGTCAAAAGCAAATTCTCTTCCTCTAAGGCTAGAGAAGCTGATATGATCACAGGTAAAGACTCATTTTCACCTAAATATGCATATTTAAGGTGAGAAGGTAACAATTTGAGATCTAATGCCGGCGGAGAAACTATTGAAGGTGGGATAAGCGAATGACATTTAGATTCACGAAGAAGCTCGTAGCCTGCAAAGGATACAAACTCGGAAAGTGAGGAGTCAAAAGTTTCAGACTCAGGAGTGGAAAAAGTGTCCTCACTAAGATGTGCAAGATCAAACATTGATGTGCTAATGTCGTCAAGAATATCAAAGCAAAGTTCATCAACCTCGCAGCTTTCGGGAGCAATCTCGTGGACAGAACAAACATCAAGTATTGAGCAGAGGGTTTAGCCGGCTGACTTCCAATTTTGTAAATGTTTAGCTCTATGGACATCTTCCCAAAGGATAGGGTCATAGAACAATTTCAA
Source organism: Agapanthus africanus (assembly GCA_030015575.1). Classification (NCBI taxonomy): domain Eukaryota; kingdom Viridiplantae; phylum Streptophyta; class Magnoliopsida; order Asparagales; family Amaryllidaceae; genus Agapanthus; species Agapanthus africanus. The sequence continues at coordinate 101,063,387 of JASDDO010000010.1, read as the reverse complement.
CAATTTATTACAGCATTGGAAGTGGCATGGAATGGTCGACCCAGAATCACCGGAATTTGGTTCCGTGGGTTTGCTACAGGCTTTGTATCGAGAAAAATAAAGTCCACAGGAAATATAAATTCCCCGACTTTAATCAACACATCCTCGAGTTCACCCTTAGGTTTGGTGATTGATCGGTCTGCCATTTGGAGAGTACAATGAGCTGGTTTCAACTCTCCAATCCCTAACTGCTCGTAAACTGAATATGGAAGCAGGTTAATGATTGATAGTCGTTCTGCGTGTTCAAGTTTTAGTTTAAATACCGCAATCAAGACGGTTTCACTTATAGCTAGCCGGTTGAGTACGGGTCGTCCGCAGGGAGATGGGAGTCTTTTTCAATGTGTTTTAACGAGTTAAGTCCGGTTTTTTCAGATTTTGTTGTGATTAATTAAGCGGTAAAATGATATGTAAAGAGAGCTTGTTAGGGTTAGGATTAGGTTAGTTTGAGTTAGGAGTCTCCACATCTTTCGTTTCCCCTCTTAAAATCGGTGTTACGGTAATCGGCAACAACGGGGATTAGCACGACTAGGAAGGAACTTGCGAGTATAAGCTAGGCTTTCCAACGCATAAGTTCTTCCTTTTGGTGCTTGTCCGTCCGTTCTTGGCTCTTAGCCATAACCTCCGGTTAATTCAACCACAACCGGTCTCACTACGGAATCACCGCTATCATGTAGGATAGGGTGTCGTAAGGAGCGGATTGTGGTTCAATTAACGGGAGTCGAATTAAGCTGTTGGGCAAGGAAAGAGTGAGAGAGATTTCTTTCTCTCAAACTTCCCTTATCCTACCCTAACAAGTATTAAACTACTCACACATCATGATACGGAAAAATAAAACAAAACAAAAGAGAGAAGATAGAAAGAAAGAGATTAGAAGATAACGACTAGCTATTTGCGACCTCACCTTGGCGAGGATCGAGCGTAAGCATCATTTTCGTATTAAGGATAAAGAAAAAGAGAGAAGAAAGAAACACAAGAAATAACAACAACTAGTTAACAAATTAAAATTACAACAATTATAGAAAAAGTAAGACAAGCATGATAATAAAATGATCTTCTTTATTCACCATTTTTCACTCACCAAGCTCATTACAAGTTTTAATGGAGAAGAGATGAGAAGAGGAAGAAGATAACACTAAACCTAGCAAAATGAAAATACAAGAATGGACCCTTTCCTTCACAAAGTTCTGGGCTATTTATAGGCCAAAAAATGAAAACCTAGGGCAACAACCAGAACACACATGAAAAGACCAAAACACCCCTGGAAAAGTTTTGTCTGCCGCCACTATACGGCCGCGGATCCGCGGCCTAAGCATGCTTAGGCCGCGTTTCCGCAGCCATAGTAGGGTATTAGGCCTCCGTATTTTGTGGCTTTTCCTGGTCTTCTTTGTACTTCAGTATGGCATATGTGTTTTCTGAAAATACCTCCACATTTCTTCCAGAATTTCTGTTGAGGGAAAGGTGGACTTTTTGTCAAGATTTGGCATGATTGCCTCGAGCTCCGCGTAGATTTCTTGGATCTTGTGCTGCCATTGAGCCTTGTGCATGAAAACTACATTGATTTGCCATTTTGTCTTCCTAAACTGGTATCTGGCAACATACGGATGAAGAGCGGAGACCGTGTTTCCTCAGTGGTTGGCAGGAACCCGGATTTTGTCGTGTTTTCCATGAATTTCACCGTCTTTAGAACCGAGAACCTGTATCCTGTAATTGACTAGCAAACACGGCTCAAGAGTATCTACCGATATGCAATGTGATAAAAATTGGGCGGTATGAAAATGCAAAAATCTGATATGAACAAATACCCCCAAACTTATCATTTGCTCGTCCCGAGCAAAGCCAATTTATTCAAAAAAAATTTCCTAACCTCACTTTCGCGGGGAACGCGATTGCACTGAGCATGTGCAACAAGCCGTTAAACCTCTAGGTGTCCCTAGTAGGAAGAGTGTTGTCTCCTGAGGGTTTTCAGCGGATACTACCCACAAAATCCGGTCAAGTTGGTTTTGTAAAATAACTAAGATTCAAACCCTAAGGTTTTGTTTCAGAAAATAACAATTCTATAATCCTAAGTCTAGACTATCGAACCTTTATTTTTCACACCTCGCTTCTTATTTAACTATAGATTTTATATGTCTTTACGTGCAGTGCAAATAGTGTCGTTAAGTTCCCGAAAGGTCGAATAAAGTCATCATGTCGCACAATAAAGCCCAGATAACAATTTTAAAAGGATCACATAAGTTTTATAAAGAGTTAAGCATTTTTCAAGTTTCGTTTCCCAGTAAGGTTTCAACTTCAGAATTTCTATCTTCCTTAACAGGAAACTAAGTCGTATTTTTCACTCCACCTTTTTCTTGTTTTTATTTCATACACACCTCTGTGAACGTGCAATAGTCTTTATCATAGAATAAAACCTTCATATCTCCGTTAGGAATTTTAACTCAGAGAGAACACTTGCTTGACTTTGTTTTAACCTGGACTTTCTAGGCTTCTTAGCGAGCTTTGGGCCAATGCACCCAAACCAGTTGGTTTTAGGGCATTTGGTGTAGAAACACCCCAGCGGACTTAATTACTCAAGTTACCTAGGTCAAAAATAAAAGACAGTTTGGCGTGAAAATCAGATGATTTAATACGAACGGAGATATAACCGGCTGTTCAATTATTTTTTTGGATAAAAGACGTGTTTAGTGGGTTTGGTGTGTAATCATTCCAATCAAGTTTCAGATCGGTTATTTTTCAGACTTAGCTCCAATTACGGCATCAATAACATTCCTTCATATTAGCTTTACTTCATAAACTACTCTTGACGTTACTTATTTCAGAACAAATCTATTTGATCCTCAGAAAATCATTTATCTGTTTAAAAGTTTAAACATGAAAGACTTGTCATCTAATTCCCAAAATTCATGACACGTGTAGTGTGATGTAAAGACGTATATCAGCTATAGTTAACTTCAAAGGAGAGTTATCTTTCAGGTTTTCAAAATCCAAACATAAGATTTAGTTATTCCTATTTTTTCAAACAAAAACCGTCGAATGTTGAATCAGAGTTCTTCCACAAGCTAACTTGACAGAAAAGTTATTATGTTTTTAGAAAATTTTCAGATTTTTATGGATTTTATGGACATTAATATGCAGATGCAAAATATACATATGAATGCGAAGGTAAGAAATGCGTACCGAGCGTACCCCCAAACTTAAACTGGACAGTGTCCTCACTGTCATTGCATGAAGAGATCATTTGAAGGGTCAAAATTATTGGTTAGCGAAACACAAATTTTTATTTGTTTTTGTTAGTTAAAGAAAGAAAAAAAAAGAATATACACAAATATATACAAAATGGTTTGTACATACCCCCAAACTTATTTGGAACAGTGTCCACTATTCTTGGCTGGATAACCGAAGTTTGGAGGTCGGCAGAGGAAGATCATTCAGCGTAAACCGGCTCCTGTAAGAACAGGAGCTCCTCTGTTGGTTCGGCGCTAAGGTACGGTTTGCATCGGTGTCCGTTTACTTTGAAAAGTGAACCGTCCTTTGGATTTTCCAAATCCACAGCGCCCTGCGGATACACATTCCGCACAAAATACGGCCCTTTCCAGCGAGATCTGAGCTTTCCTGGATGGAAGTGAAGTCGGGTGTCGTAAAGCAGTACCTGCTGACCAGGTACAAAGGTTTTGCGCAAAAAGTGTTTATCGTGAAACACCTTTGTTCGGTTCTTAACAACAACCGCGTTATCGTAAGCCTCATCCCTAAGCTCGCTTAGTTCGTTCAACTGCAGCTTCCGATGGCTGCCCGCATCTTCGAGAGATAGATTCAGCTCCTTTATCGCCCAAAATGCGCGATGCTCTATTTCGACAGGCAGATGGCAGGCTTTTCCGTACACAAGCCGATAGGGAGACATGCCAAGGTCGGTCTTATAAGCGGTTCGAAAGGCCCAAAGGGCATCAGTGAGTTTCAGCGACCAATCCTTACGGTTCTTGGAAACCGTTTTCTCCAGTATCTGCTTGATTTGCCGATTTTAAACTTCGGCCTGCCCGCAGGTTTGGGGGTGGTAGGACGTAGAGAGCTTATGAATAATGGAATACTTCCGCATCAAGATCTCGAAAGTCCTATTGCAGAAATGACTTCCATTGTCGCTAATGATCGCTCGGGGGTGTCCAAACCGGGAGAAAATGTTTTCTTTAAGGAACCTTGTTGTCGTTAGTCCGGCTGGGCACAGCCTCGACCCATTTAGAGACGTAATCAACAGCTAGAAGGATGTACAAGTTCCCGAAAGAGCTGGGAAACGGCCCCATGAAATCTATCCCCCAAACATCGAAAATCTCCACAACCAAGATCGGTTGGAGCGACATCTCGTTCCTCCGGGATATTCGGCCCATATGTTGGCACCGGGAGCAAGTCTTGCGATAGTCATGAGCGTCTTTGAAAAGTTGTGGCCAGTAAAAACCATATTGCAAGATCTTCTCAGCTGTCTTTCTGGGCCCAAAATGTCCGCCACACGCTTGATCGTGGCAAAATGACAGCACACTCTTGAATTCCTCATCAGGGACACACCGACGAATAATCTGGTCGGGACAGTACTTGAACAAGTAGGGTTCGTCCCAGTAAAAGTGTTTTACTTGGGATAAGAAGCGAAGTCTGTTCTGACTTGACCATTCGGTCGGTAGTAATCCCGTGGCCAAATAGTTCACAATATCTGTGAACCAGGGTTCGCACGATACTGTCAAGAGCTGTTCATCTGGGAAAACGTCGTTGATCGGAATTGGAAGCGAAGGCGAAGAAGGAAGTCGTGAGAGATGGTCGGCAACCACGTTTTCACATCCTCGTTTGTCCTTAATGACAAGGTCAAACTCTTGAAGCAAGAGGATCCAACGTATTAACCGAGATTTTGCATCTTTCTTCGCAAAAAGATGGCGTAGAGCTGAATGGTCTGTGTAGACAATGACTGGAGAGCCGATGAGGTAGGGCCTGAACTTTTCTAGAGCAAATACAACAGCTAAGAATTCCTTCTCAGTTGTTGTATAATTGAGTTGGGCGTCGTTCAGGGTTCGGCTCGCATAATAGATTACGTGCGGCATCTTGTTGATGTGTTGTCCAAGGACAGCACCAATGGCAAAGTCGGATGCATCGCACATAATCTCGAATGGGTGCGTCCAGTCAGGTGAAGAAAGAACGGGAGCAGAAGTGAGTGAGCTTTTCAATGACTCGAAGGCAGTTACACAGCTCGAGTTGAAGTCGAATGGTGTGTCCTTGGCTAGCAAAAGAGTCAAGGGCCTAGCAATCTTGCTAAAGTCCTTGATGAACCGTCTATAGAAACCGGCATGGCCAAGGAAGGCTCGGATATCTCTGACGCATCGGGGAGGAGGCAGATTGGAAATGACCTCAATCTTTGCTTTGTCAACCTCTATGCCATTTTGCGAGATGATATGTCCTAAGACAATACCTTCGCGCACCATGAAGTGGCATTTCTTCCAGTTCAAAGTGAGATTCTTGTCCTTACATCGGGTAAGGACAGCGTCAAGATGCAGCAAACACTCGTTGAAGGAATCGCCGAAGATGGAGAAGTCATCCATGAAAATCTCCAGAAATTTTTCCAACATGTCTGAGAAGATACCCATCATACACCGCTGGAAGGTAGCGGGCGCATTGCATAACCCAAAGGGCATGCGACGATATGCAAACGTGCCGAAAGGACAAGTGAAAGTGGTCTTGTCCTGGTCTTTTTCGGCGATGGGAATTTGATTATAGCCGGAGTAGCCATCAAGAAAGCATTAGTACTCGTGTCCGGCCAATCGTTCAAGCATCTGGTCAATGAAGGGTAGCGGAAAGTGGTCTTTCCGCGTTGCGGCATTGAGTTTTCTGTAATCAATGCAAACTCGCCACCCAGTTTGGGTGCGAGTAGGGATTAACTCGTTCGCCTCGTTAGTGATGACCGTGATGCCCGACTTCTTGGGGACAACATGAATGGGGCTAACCCACTGGCTATCAGAGATAGGGTAAATGATACCACTATCTAGACATTTTACGATCTCCTTCTTCACAGCCTCTTTCATGACTGGATTGAGACGTCTTTGTGGATCCCGGGCTGGTTTGGCATCATCCATCAGATGAATGTGATGCTCAACGATTAGGGGACTAATCCCCTTGATGTCTGCCATGGACCAGCCAAAAGCTTGCCTGTTGATGTGCAAGACCGCGAGAAGGGCTTTCTCTTGCTCGGGAGCTAGAGAAGCCGAGATGATGACAGGGAGGGTCTCGTTCTCACCTAAGTAAGCATACTTAAGGTGAGACGGCAGCGGCTTGAGTTCGAGCGCTGGAGGTGAAACGATGGAAGGCAAGACTGGTGCAAAGGTCTCGAACTCAAAAGACTCCAGCAAAGGTTCAAAACGAGTGTAGGCAACCGAGTCGGATGGTTCAGGTAACTCATCCGGAAAGTCGAAGGATTCAAACTCGGATTGTGCGCAGCTAAGATCGTTCGAGAACGTGAAACACTCGTAGTCGTTGTCGGGCGCAGAAACAGCAGCAGGTTCGAAGAGAAACGCACTAGTGGCGTCAAGATTATCGTGTTCAAACAGAAACTCCTCGAATTCACACTCTTCTGGGGTGATCTCCTGGATCGAGCAGACGTCCAGTATATGAGCATTAGGTTCGGCGGGTTGATTCCCCAACCTAAAAATGTTGAGTTCAATCGTCATATTTCCAAAAGAGAGGTTCATCGAACCATTGCGACAATTGATCACAGTATTTGAGGTTGCGAGAAATGGGTGACCGAGTATCACCGGAATTTGATTCCGGGGGTTAGCTACAGGCTGTGTATCTAATACAATGAAGTCCACGGGGAATATGAAGTCCCCGACTTTTATTAACACATCCTCTAGCTCACCCCTAGGATGGGTGATCGATCGGTCGGCCATTTGGAGAGTGCAGTGCGTGGGTTTCAGCTCTCCGACGCCTAATTGCTCGTATACTGAATACGGAAGCAGGTTAACACTGGCACCAAGATCTAATAGTGCGCGGTTGATGTTCTTATCCCCAATGGTAATTGAAATCATAGGATAGCCAGGGTCCTTCCGTTTTTGTGGTAAAGATTGGGTAAGGGCATCACTCACAGTACTAGCCAAGAAAACTTTCTTGGGTACCTGAGACTTCCACTTTTTCGTGCACAAGTCCTTTAAGATTTTCGTGTAGGACGGGACTTGTTGGACAGCATCTAAAAGAGGAATGTTAATGTTAACTTGCTTGAATAACTCCAGAATCTTCTCCATTTGTGGATTTTGTTTGTTAGACCTCAACCGGTTTGGAAATGGAACATTTTGAAAATTGGTTGAGTCTAATGCTGGAGGAGGAGATTGTGGAGTCGGAACGGATCCCGGAACAGGTGTTTTCGTGGAGTGAGAAGTGGGTCCATTCGGAGCAGAAGAAGAGGAAGGTGAGCCTTGTGAAGAACGGAGAATAGGCTCAGAAGACGAAGAAGAAGAAGAAGAAGAAGCCGGGGTGTCATCGTTGATTCGCTTGCCAATGTTGTTTTGCAGCATCCTTCCCGATCTCAGTGTGGTCACGGCACTCACATTATGGTTCTGTTGTTCAAGAGCAACATGTGCATTATGTGGATGACCGGGATTTGGGAGTGGCAGGGACGGGAGCTTCCCCTTCTCTCGCTCGCTTAAGGCCGCGTTCAGCTGTGCAATCTGGGCCTCGATGGTCTTGATGCTTTGCCCGTGTGCGGCAGTGTGTTGCACTAAGGATTGAAGGGAAGACTGGATGTTGGCGGTGGATTGAGTCGATTGTTTAACAAACGCCTCCAGACTTCGTTCGAGATAGGAAACCTTATCGTTATTTGACGGAACAAAGTTGTTTGGTGGAAAAGAATTGTTGGGTGCAAAGTTGTTCGTCTGATTTTGGAAAGGTTGGGGTTGGAAGGGCTGCTGATACTGAGTTTGTTGTTGCGCTTGTTGTTGCGGCGGAGGGGCCCTTTGGAAATTGTTGCCCTGGAATTGATTCTGATTCTGATTCCAGGCGAAATTGGGGTGGTTCCTCCAATCGGGATTGTAGGTGGAAGAGTATGGATCATTCCTCGGTCTTTGCTGGAAGGCAGCATTAACCTGATCCTGTCCTTGCGAGGGTGGATTGTAAGGACACTCTTCGGTCAAGTGAGAAGGATCGGAACAACAAGCGCAGATGGTACGAAGGGGGAGAACAGGGGCAGGAGCAGGAGCAGAAAATTTGCTCTCTATCGCTTCAAGCTTTCTTGTTATTGCAGCCATTTCAGCTTTCATCGCAATAGAGACATCAAGTTGGTGGATTCCTACCCTAGACTGGCCGGTAGAAGTGGAGGTAGAAGAAGAAGACGTCGGTCTGGTGCTCTCCCACTGCAGCGTTTGCTCCGCAAGGTCGTCAAAGAACTGCCACGCTTCCTCGTCAGATTTCGATAGGAAGTGGCCCTGACAGATGGTTTCCAACAACTGCTTCGTTGCTGGGTTCAGTCCCTCGTATAAGGTTTGGCAAAGTTGCCATTTCTCTATACCGTGGAGAGGACACTGAACAAGAAGGTCTTTGTATCGGTCAAAGCACTTCCAGAAGGGTTCAGAAGGAAGCTGGGAGAATTGGTTGATTTCATTTCGAATCCTTGCGGTCTTATGATTCAGATAGAATTTTTTTAGGAACGCTTTAACAAACTCGTCCCAGCTGGTGATTGAGTGGGAAGCGGTGCTATACAGCCATTTTTCAGCAAGATCGCATAGAGTGAACGGAATGACCCGTAGACGTATAGCATCGTCCGACAGCAGGGTGGTTTTCATCATGGCACAGACGTTTTGAAATTTATTGATGATGATATAAGCATCTTCAGATTCAAGCCCATGAAAACGTGGAAGCATGTTGATGAAGTGGGGCTTAATTTCAAAGTTGTCCCCATTGGCCGGAGGAAGAGAAAGGCAGGTGGGAAGTGCAGAACGGGTGGGATAGAAACGATCCTGGAGCGCGATTCGCTGCGGCGCTACAACAGGCGGTGGTGGTGGAATATTGGTCTCCGTAGGAGGTGGAGCCAATCCAGCGGTAGTCAAAGAGATGTTCGGATTAAATCCCGACATCGCGGAAGAAGAGGTTGGTGAAGGTGAAGGTGAAGATGTATGAACAGAATTCCGGTCAACGTCGGAGTTGGCCGGCAAAGGAAGGGGTGAAAGAGGAGTGGACGGAGTATCGACGTCTGAGTCGATCGCGTAGTCGGTAGCGACTAACGTAACGCGGACTAGACGAGCGCTAGTGTCCCGAGTCCAAGCGGACATACACTAAATGAGTTTAGTATAGTCAAAGCGGAGAAGGTGAGGGTAAGAAAACGTCAATGGAGAAAGGCGATGGGTGGTGGGTGAAAAAAAATGGATTTGGCGACAAAGGGCAAGTTTTTATAAAAGTTTTTGATTTTTTTTCTTTTTTTTTGTTGTTTTTTTTTGAAAGATCTTTACAGAAATATGTACGGACTTACGGCTTTAAGCAATCACAAATAAGATATGCACAATCTCACCTAGATCTAGGGTCACCTAGGTCTACTAGACCTGCTCCTAACTGTTCCAGAGGGCTAGAAAAAGGACCTCAAACCGCCTCTTCTCCGTCTAATGCGGCCAGATAAGTGCCAGGTAAGTGGGAGGTTATCCAACGCTTTCGCGAAGTTCCTTAATTAAATAACCACTTGCCTTCGTCACACTTGCCTAGGCACCGCAAAAGTCAGATAGGATAAACGGCCAATGCCTGTAACTAGTCCTCTGTCCTATTGAGCGCGAAGTCCTTAGGGCTGAGTCTAGTATTTTTCAATTAACAATGGTCAATGCATATGCTTTTTGTGATTTTTGGGGTCCTGGGAAAGGTGATGAAATCCCCACCCAATCTGAATTGGTTTCAAGCCCCTTAAGTCCGTATTAATGAATGCAAAGCGATAACAAATTAACTGCAAACAATTTTTATATTTAGCGCGGCGCAAAGAATCCTACACAAGAACAGTTTATTGGAAGGAAGAGAAGAGTTTACGCAAAGAATGCTGCAGAAAACACAGTTTATTGGAGTCCAGAGGAGTAGGGAGAAGAAGAGGGATACTTACAGAAGATTTGGGACCCTGAAGCCACCAAACGGCTGCGGATCAGCGGCCTAAGCTTTCTTATGCCGCGGTTCCGCGGCAATATGATGGACTTGGGCCTTCATTTTTCTTGGGTATGCTATGTTGGGTGTCCTCTTCTTTTCTGGATGTGCTAAATTTTTTCTTGCTTACTGTATATGCTCCAGATTTTTACAGTAGACCGTTTACTTCGTTTGGATCCGTCGTGGTGTAGCAGCGAAATATGGGTCTATCTTCCCACGTCTTTGGCAATGAACTTGAACTCCGTATTATCCTGCACACTTGCACAAAAACTAATCAAAAATAACAAGATGATTTTTTTACAAAGTATATTTTTTTTGTTTTTCGGTTAGTTTTATATTCACAAATTAACCCGAAATTACACAAAGAAATAAACTACCGTCTCCCCGGCAACGGCGCCATTTGATTGATAGTCGTTCTGCGTGTTCAAGTTTTAGTTTAAATACCGCAATCAAGACGGTTTCGCTTGTAGCTAGCCGGTTGAGTACGGGTCGTCCACAGGGAGATGGGAGTCTTTTTCAATGTGTTTTAACGAGTTAAGTCCGGTTTTTTCAGATTTTGTTGTGATTAATTAAGCGGTAAAATGATATGTAAAGAGAGCTTGTTAGGGTTAGGATTAGGTTAGTTTGAGTTAGGAGTCTCCACATCTTTCGTTGCCCCTCTTAAAATCGGTGTTACGGTAATCGGCAACAACGGGGATTAGCACGACTAGGAAGGAACTTGCGAGTATAAGCTAGGCTTTCCAACGCATAAGTTCTTCTTTTTGGTGCTTGTCCGTCCGTTCTTGGCTCTTAGCCATAACCTCCGGTTAATTCAACCACAACCGGTCTCACTACGGAATCACCGCTATCATGTAGGATAGGGTGCCGTAAGGAGCGGATTGTGGTTCAATTAACGGGAGTCGAATTAAGCTGTTGGGCAAGGAAAGAGTGAGAGAGATTTCATTCTCTCAAACTTCCCTTATCCTACCCTAACAAGTATTAAACTACTCACACATCATGATACAGAAAAATAAAACAAAACAAAAGAGAGACGATAGAAAGAAAGAGATTAGAAGATAACGACTAGCTATTTGCGACCTCACCTTGGCGAGGATCGAGCGTAAGCATCATTGTCGTATTAAGGATAAAGAAAAAGAGAGAAGAAAGAAACACAAGAAATAATAACAACTAGTTAACAAATTAAAATTACAACAATTATAGAAAAAGTAAGACAAGCATGATAATAAAATGATCTTCTTTATTCACCATTCTTCACTCACCAAGCTCATTACAAGTTTTAATGGAGAAGAGATGAGAAGAGGAAGAAGATAACACTAAACCTAGCAAAATGAAAATACAAGAATGGACCCTTTCCTTCACAAAGTTCTGGGCTATTTATAGGCCAAAAAATGAAAACCTAGGGCAACAACCAGAACACACATGAAAAGACCAAAACACCCCTGGAAAAGTTTTGTCTGCCGCCACTATACGGCCGTGGATCCACGGCCTAAGCATGCTTTGGTCGCGTTTCCGCGGCCATAGTAGGGTATTAGGCCTCCGTATTTTGTGGCTTTTCCTGGTCTTCTTTGTACTTCAGTATGGCATATGTGTTTTCTGAAAATACCTCCACATTTCTTCCAGAATTTCTGTTGAGGGAAAGGTGGACTTTTTGTCAAGATTGCCTCGAGCTCCGTGTAGATTTCTTGGATCTTGTGCTGCCATTGAGCCTTGTGCATGAAAACGACATTGATTTGCTATTTTGTCTTCCTAAACTGGTATCTGGCAACATACGGATGAAGAGCGGAGATCGTGTTTCCTCAGTGGTTGGCAGGAACCCGGATTTTGTCGTGTTTTCCATGAATTTCACTGTCTTTAGAACCGAGAACCTGTATCCTGTAATTGACTAGCAAACACGGCTCAAGAGTATCTACCGATATGCAATGTGATAAAAATTGGGCGGTATGAAAATGCAAAAATCTGATATGAACAGTTAACACTTGCGCCAAGGTCAAATAGAGAACGGTTAATGTTTTTACCCCCAATAGAAATCGATATTGTTGGACATCCGGGGTCCTTACGCTTTTTTGGTAACTGTGGGGTAAAAGCAGTGCTAACATTATTTATCATGAATACCTTTTTGGGTGAGTCTTCCTCTTCCTAGTGCACAAGTCCTTTAAAATTTTCGCGTAAGCCGGGACTTGTTGAATAGCATCTAGGAGAGAGATGTTGATGTTAACCTGTTTAAACATTTTCATAATCTTCTCCATATGTGAAATCGTTTTGGTTCCCCTTAACCGATTCAGATAAGGAGATTTAGCAATAATAGCTGGGTCCCACATTGGAGAAGGTGGTGTGTATGGAACTGATCCCAGAATAGGATTGGGGATCGTCTTTGGTGGACTAGAATAGGTTTGCTGAGGGTTTGAGCCTTGAGGAAAACAAAGAATAGGCTCGCAAGAAGGTAGTGGAGTAGAAGAACAAGGGTCAGAAGTAGAAGTGGATATGGAAGGAAAAGTGAAAGTGAAAGCCGGGGTGTTATTGATTAATTCATCATGATTATCAATCTCTTCACCGACTTGATTATTCAGCACTCTTCCGGATCTCAATGTTGTAATGGCATTCACATTGTGTGAGTAGCCAGGATTAGGTAGGGGTTGAGCTGGAAGCTTCCCTTTCTCTCTAGCACTCATTTCGGCATTTATTCGTGCAATTTGTGCTTCCATCGATTTTATACTCTCAGCTTGGGAGGCGGAGTTTTTCTTTATATCATCGATAGAAGTCCTTATATCAGCCGACACTTGGATGGATCATTTCATAAACATTTCTAAGGTTCGTTCGAGTGAAGAGGAGTTATCAGTACCGGTCAATTGCAATGAGTTATTAAACGGTGCAGAAGTGATGACCGGATTTTGAAAATTTTGTGATTGATAAGGGTGCTGACTCAGTTGTAGTGGTTACTGTTGTAGTAGAGGGGCCCTTTAGAATTTGTTTTGGTTTGGAACCGTGTTTTGGTTTTGGTGTTGGTTGATTCCTCCAACCCTGATTATAAGTGGAAGAATACGGATCGTTTCTAGGTCTTTGCTGAAAAGCAACATTTATGCTTTTGACATTGAAACGGAGAATTTAATGGACATTCTTCTGTAAGATGTGATGAATCAGAACAGCATCCACAGACAGTTTTGGGGAGTGCCATCTGATTTAGGGAAACTAACAAAAATTTGTGTTCCATAGCTTCAAGTTTCTTTTGCATTGCTGCAATTTCATCTCTAACTCCTATGGAAACATCCAGTTGTTGGATACCACCCCTAGACGATGATTGACTTACACTCTCCCACTGTAAAGGTTTTTCAGCGAAATCTTCTAAAAGTTTCCAAGCTTCACCATCGTCTTTAGACATGAAGTTGCCTTAACACATGGATTCAAGATTCTGTTTTGTTGTAGGATTAATGCCCTCATATATGATTCTGCACAGATCCCATCGGTGGATTCCGTGATGAGGACATTGAACTAACAGATCCTTGAAGCGTTCAAAACACTTCGAAAATGGTTCATTGGGAAGCTGGGTAAATTGATTTATTTCGCTATGGACTCGGGCTGTCTTATGATTGGGGTAGAATTTCTTTAGGAAAGCTACATCGAAGTTATCCCAGTTTGAAATAGAATGTGCGGCTGTGTTATAAAGCCATTTCTCGGCTAAATCACACAAAGTGAACAGGAGAAGACGTAATCTCATAGCATCCACAGAAAGCTGTGAAGTACCCATCATAGCGCATACATTTTCAAATGTAGTAATAAAGACGTATGCGCCTTCAGACTCGAGAGCATGAAATTTGGGTAAAAGATTGATGTATTGAGGTTTGATTTCGAAATTGTACCCATTGGCTAGTGGAATGGAAAGACAGGTAGAAAGAGAACCTAGAATAGGGTAGCATCTCTCTTAGAGAGAGATGCGGGGTGGGGTCTGCGCACCTGCGGACGGTGGCAGAGTGGTGTTAAAGAAGTTCGATGGAGAACCGTCCATCGAAGTGGACGTGGTAGTGAGTGAAGAAAAAGTAGACATAGAATTACCGACTTCGGAGTCGATAGGGAAAACGAGGACAAGACGGGCACTAGAACCCGTGTCCAGCCGAGCATGCACTAAATGGATTAGCACAAGTGGCAGCGTTGTGATAATTAGAGAAAAGTTGGTTTGGTGTTTGTTTTGAAAAAGACGGATTTTTGAAAAATCACACAACAATGCACAAGCAACCCTAAATCTAATGGTCACCTAGGTCAAGTCACTAGACTGCTCCTAGACTTCCAGAAGACAAATCGCAGGATAGATCCTCTACTGTCTCTTTATCCCTTCTGTGGCCAGGTAAGTGCCAGGTAAGTGGGAGGTTCTCCACTACGTAAGTAGTGGGACTGATTAAGTAACCACTTGCCTTAGACATCACAAAAGAAACGCGGATAAGCAATAGATTACCCACGACCTCCTTCTGTCCTAAATGAGCGCGACGGTCCTTAGAATCTTGTCTAGATCTTTTTTAGTTAATGAGGGTGATGCGGATGCTAGTTTTGTGATTTTTAGGGCTTAGGAAGGGTAATGAAATCCCTACCTAATATGAATTTAGTCTTTGCGCCTTAATTTCCATTTTAAAATATGCAAACAACCAATTTCAAAACACGCAACAAATTTTACTTTTAGCGGCGCTGCAAATTTGCAAAGAATCCTGCAGAAAGTGGTTAATGGAAAAGAGCAGGAAAGAGATAAGAAATGCAGAGATATACCTGAGAAATTTGGATCACTGAATCTTCAAACTCGACGCGGTTCTGCTGCAGAATGAAGGTAATGCCCACGGTTCCGCGGTTTTATGAAGTGATCGCTGTACGAAAATTTCGTCGGCTGCCCCCTTCAATTCTCTGGCCTCCCTGAGATGATCTGAATATTTTTCCCCTTACTCCAGAAATTCCAGATTCCCTTGCACAATTCACAACTAATTGTTAAGCACTTGATGAGATTTTGATTCAAATTTTTGATGGAATAATAAAATTTCAACTCAAATAACAGGAACGAACAAAATAGCACGCAATCCCCAGCAACGACGCCATTGATTGATCTTCTTTTGTGTATACGGAAAAGTTTTATCACAACCAAAGAAATTTATACCGCATTCAATTAACGGTGTTGATGTAGCGCGTTAATGAATACGGATCTTCTATTAAGATGTGTGTACTTGTTCGATTATGGTAGATTTGAGTCGAATTGAAAATATAAAAGAAAATTCAAGATAGTTGATTCAAGATTTGTGAGATTTGATTTTTTTAAGAAACATAAAGAAATAGATCAAGAATCAAGAAGATTTCCAAATCAATTTATTTATCAAGATTTGTAGAATAGCTTATAGGAATCGATCGAATTAGTAGCTATGATGAATACTAATTATGAAGAATCTTATCTATTGATGGATTGTAGCTAGATTGATGATGAATGAATGAAGATTAGGGATCTATTGAAGAAACTAGGGTTTCTCCTTCACTATTCCTTGTCTTTTCATTGATCCTCATTCAATTCTAGGCTCTAGCAAAGAGGATCATCAATCATTTGATCCCTAATTTGCAAAGAAATAATCAAGAACATTGATTTCGATCCGAATTAGGTCATTGACGATTCTTTTTCCTAGAGTTTACAATTCTCATAAGACTTAAGATTGGTAAAATGATTTCATCATCATTAGATCAACCGATTCTCTTGATTCCTTTACAAGCGGAGATTTCACTCACACGTCATGAAAATTAAAGAATCACAAATGAGATATTTCATAATGCAAGAATGTAAAGAAAGAAAGAATTACAATTATCACCTTTATTAATCGATGAATAGGTACACATTCTCTCAATTCGAGGTTACAAGATTTTGCCCTTGATTGCTCCCTTTTGAAGAGGTAACTAGTTCCTTCGAAATTCGCTTCGCATCGATCTCGTGAGACTTGGACCTGTCGAGAATCTTGCGCTCTTGTTGAAGACCGGCATTGCGATAAAGGATCGTTGATTGCTTGCTTGATTCGTTTCTCGATGGATCTTGATTTGGCTTTGGAATTGGATTTGGGTTAGGGTTTGGATTGGATCACAAGTTGTGTCACTCAACTTGTGTGTGAAATTATTGAACAACCAACAACCTTTAGAATGAAGCCCTAGGTCTCCTTTTATAGTTCTCCCAATCTTCCACTAGAAGCTAGGTTTATCTTCCACTAGAAGCTAGGTTGTTATGAAGCTTGCATGAGAAGCTTGGTAGGTATTAAACTTGCACAAGAAGCTTGGCTGTTAGAAAGGAAACTTCTGGAGAAATATACACAATTCGTAGCGTCTTGGCGAAGCTAGGAAGTTATAAGGAGGCCTCTGGAAAAAGTACCAACCGCCGACGAGTCAGATCGGCCGTGGATCCGCAGCGGATCGGGCTGGATCGACCGCGGATCCGCGGCCGTGTGATGAGTTTGATAGCTGGTTTTCTCTGTGTCTCTTGATGTTTACTTTAGGGTTCTTCTCTGATACCTGGAATCTTATTATTGTTTCTTGGTTGCTGCTAGATTTCATGTCTTTGACTTGATGCATTTTATCGGCACTTTTGTGATTCCGGTTCTTTGACCTGAAGAATTTTCTGCACACAATCTCGATAAAGTTTGTTGAGATATACAAAATAATGCGTGTAGTAATAAACACATAATTTCCTTCATAATGCCGGTTATAATGTATAACACATGCTATTTGATATTTTACGGACGAATTGCTAATATGTGCTATATTTATACCAAACACCTTTAGATAATTAGAAAGAGTAGGGAAATTGATGTGTTAAGAATGCAATATTTTCGACTCATCACACACAAGACTCTATAACGATCTCGGGTCGACAGACTAACCTGTACCAGTGTCACCAGAGAACTGCTATCTGACTTGAGGTATAATACCATTTAAGAGTTCTCGGCGAGTCCATTCAGTGTACCCAGTCTCCACAGAGCACCCGTATACCATCTCTGATGTCAAACACCAATGGATATGGGATCATCCATCGCCCATCACATGGGTCGAAAAGATACAGGCTAGTCTACTCTGAAATATCGATGCCCCGTCTCGATATTCCCATGACTAGGAACATTGAAGGATGAACTCATGGACTACCCAGGCCCCACTAGTATGATCTGCATCATAATCCTGGAAGTCAAGTACACATCCTAAATGTTAGTTATGTATATGCCCTAGAGGCCATTGTTGTACATATGATGTATATTATAATGGATGCTTGGTTATATATAGAGATGACTTTCTTGCTCGTCATGATAGTATGCTATTTGGTTTCACTTTATCTTAACATGTTGACTTGTATTGGTTTACTGTTTTACTCTCACATGTTGATAAAGCCCTTAGGATCTGTACTCGACTACTGGGACTATGATGAGATCATACTAGTGGGGCCGCGGTAGTCGATGAGTGCATCCTATAACTGTTCCTAGTCGAGGGTATATCGAGACAGGGCATCGATACACCAGAGTAGACTAGCGTATACGCATCTTGACCCATATGATGGGCGATGGATGATACCATATCCATCGGTGTTTGACATCAGAGATGGTGTACGGGTGCTCAGTGGAGACTGGGTACACTGGACGGACTCGCCGAGAACTCCCAGATGGTGATATACCACACGTCAGATGGCAGTTCTCCGGTGACACAGGTACAGGGTAGTCTGTAGACCCGAGATCGTCATAGAGTCTTGTGTGATTCCCACTGTGCATTGATTTCCACCTTACCACGTCCAAGAGGGCGTGCAAAACGGTGGCTTTTGGGTACAGTCCCGAATCACATGGAGGCAATGAGCGATAGGAGGGGATTCGTCTCTCCCGGTATAGGGAGTTGATGTTGTGCTGTGTTCGATTGGCTATAACTGGAAGTCCCTGGCCAGGGCTGATATAGAGATTTACTGGTAAGTGTTACTAGTAGTTTCTCGACCCGTTATGAGCCATACATCGACACGACTTATCGGTTACTGGGGTCTGACGTAGACCACCCCTAGACTTGATATGCGACATATCAGACAAACAGACCGGACTTTACGGGAGTGTTACTGATCGGATTCACAGGAGAACGCACAGGCTAGCTTGTTGATCTTCTGATCGCTCAATACCTGGGTGGCTGTTACGTTTAGCTGACCGCTTGCAGCTTGTGGGTGTTTGATATGATCATCACCCGCTACCGGCGTATTGACGATTCTTTAGAGTCCTACACAGAGGTTTCTTGGCTCAGGCGAAACGGAGTAGAGGCACATATGTGATATGTGCAGGACCGAGAATAATGCGATATGGGATACCGTATTATATTCTCGCGATATTAAGATATGAACCGGGTCATCGGATCAAGTGTTGATTCGATGAATCGGTACATGATATATTAGTCGGTAATATTCGATATAGCCGGATCGTCGGATCAAGTGTTGATTCGATGATTTAATATATAATAATATATATGATATATTATTATATTAACTAATATTGGCTTGCTTTATTATTTCATTTTCTCAGTGGATGATACATTAATATATATGCGATATATGTTAATTGTATTATTTTCTTTTGTTGCAAATATATAATATATATATGATATATATTATTGTGACATGATATGATTAATTGTTAAACATGTTTAAGGATGATTAATTGAGGTTAGGGTTTAATTAGGGTTAGTTGCTTCATGCACCTTCTAGAAGCTATTTGTTTTGTCATTGTGAAGATATTTATGGATGACACTTTACTAAACCTAACCAAACCCTAACTCTAGTTATTTCTCTACAAAGTCTTATCCATTCATCCTTGACCATGGTTATATATCAATCATATGTTTTATTTCTATTCATCACAAAAGAAAAAGATATATCATTATCTTTTCATTATCATCTTCTTCCTTCTTCAAGAAAGCTTGCTGGTTTTTCTTAAGTGATGAAATAAAATGAGAAAATGATATTAAAAGAAAGCAAAATTACTACTCTCTCATCCTCATCTCATCTAGCCCTTGAGATTAGTGTGTTCTTCTCTTTTGAGTGAGAAA
Organism: Agapanthus africanus; assembly: GCA_030015575.1. Classification (NCBI taxonomy): domain Eukaryota; kingdom Viridiplantae; phylum Streptophyta; class Magnoliopsida; order Asparagales; family Amaryllidaceae; genus Agapanthus; species Agapanthus africanus. The sequence goes on along the minus strand of JASDDO010000010.1, from coordinate 101,044,169 downwards.
GCTTGAGTCAAAGCAACTTCAAGGTAGATCATCGGAGATTTGGATTACGACAAGCTAGAATGGATCGTTCGAGTCGTGGAGCCTCTCATGAGTCCGGGAGATCGTGGATCGCGGCAAAGGGACTTCTACTCGGAGCTTGTGAAGTGAAGGAGCGGACTACAAAGGTTGTAATCCCTCACACTTAGATAAAAGTTATCTTATTGCATGTTAAACCCTAATAATCTAGCAAAGATCCCGGCTTTGGGTTGTTCGGCACGTCTAAAATTTAATCCGGGCATGTTTGATGCCTTATGAACCTTCACAAGAGTGCCTAGGAACCCTACAGTGGTATCAGAGCCTAGCTAGAGCATTAGGCGATGTGTTTACGAAGTTAAAACTCCGATCGAACCCGAAACGACGAAACTTGACCCCTCTCTGGAAATTTTTTAAATTTTGGGATTTTTCTGAATTAAAAATATGTAAAAAAATCAGCAGGGTATTGTAAGAATTACCAAGAAGCCCGAGCTCCCAAGTCGATCAAACGGCCGCGGAAGCGCTGCACAAGCTTGCTTGCGCGGCGGTTCCGCGGCGGATTGGTCGATTCGCGACACGTGGCTTCTTGGTAATAACCGTAGGTACATGCTGACTATTCTGGGTATTTTTAATCTGTTCCAGGTGTTTAATATTCTGGGGTTTGTTTTGTAATAGTAGACTCGATCGGAAATTTTAAATTCGTATTTCTTTCCGGATATTTAGAAACTGTTAAACTATTTGAACGGATATCATTAACTTACTGTTTCCCGGTACGGCAAACTTTCAAGTGTTGAAATTTATTCGGGTTTAAATCTTTCGGGAAAATTGTACAAGTTAAGCGGTGGACCCTCTAGAAGACAACAAACCTTAACTCGATTATGTGACCGTCTTGAACTGCCTTTTGAACCTTCGGGTTTGGGGCAGTGCGGCGTGCCACATGTGAGGCGTTGGCTTGACCCTTCTACGGCTGGATCACCGGTACTGTGACATATTCTCGGATTATTTGAACCCCGCTCAAGTGTTGAGCAGTTTAGGAAATTTTGGGTGTTTGATAATCTGTTCGGAAAGTTTAATTCTGTATATTTATCTGGAATGTGATACAATATGTGGAATTCGTAGAGTTAGGCATGAAATGCGGAGTATGTGATATTTCGGATTTACGATGTCTAAAGTGATTGTGGATTCCAAATATTGTAGTTTTACACTTTCTTTTCTGTGACCGTAAGTGTAATATGTGATATCGCCGGTTTCGTTGCTATATGTCAACGACAATTGGGATGCGCATATTTACTTACGTTGATGATATGAGATATTATGTGTTGCTGTGATATGTTATATTGGATCGTCGCGATCAGAATAGCCGGGGGTTTTATGTAAGATGAGGGTTTTTATTTTCGTTCATGTAAAATTCATTTGTAATGTAATATTCTTTTATTTGGGGCACTTCCAGGTTGCGGTTGATGTCACTAGTGTATATTATTTACTTTTACGCATTAGGTAGACCCAAGGTGGGGAGCACAAGTAACCGGGTTCTAGGGTCCAGTGGGAGGCCATCTCGAGGAGTCGAGACCAGGTCTCCTAACCCTAGAATTGGCAGTGTTACTTGCCGCTCTCGTAGGGGTCTTGGGATGTGGGTTTGGCTATTCGTCGCGACCATGGAATCCGTGTTTTATACAGGCTCGTATTGAAAACACGGACGTCCTAGTATATCCAATATTTCATATATGTTCTTCTGCTGCAATGTTCTGTGATGAGATCATATTAATGCCTGAGACGAATGCTTATACTATATATATATGCTGATATATAAATATTACTGCTTTCGTTTCTTCTGTGATGCTTAGGAAGCATAAGCTGATGGGATTTTTATTAATGAGATTAATAAAAGAAAAGAAACCTACAGATGTTGTAGAATCAAAACTTAATAAAAAGGGTAGCTACAGTTTTGCTTTGCACAGTGATATATACGATATATCCTGCACCTTATTCGATGAGGAAAGGACCGAGATCCCTTCACCGGGAGTGACTCCTTTAGCAAAACTGGCAGATGCTACAAAACGCGGTTTTTCTTTTGATTGCTTTTAGTGTTTTGCTTTGCACAGCGGTATATATGATATATCCTGCACCTTATTCGATGAGGAAAGGGCCGACGATCCCTTCACCAGGAGTGACCCCTTTAGCGAAACTAAGAAAAGCCTCAAAAACACTCCTTTTCAAAACTTCACTCGATTCTACGACGATATCAAGTTCATTACGCTCAGGGTTTTCTGAAAAACCTGCGTAACCCTCCGTCATTTCAGATAGAGACTAGTTAGTATTCGTGCTGCGTTTGTTGACCTTAGCCAAGGCGTGGTGTACGGTAGCTAATTAGTATTTATCTGCTAAAACATGAGATGTGATTGAGTTAGGGTAGTCGTGCGACTTTGTTGACCTTAGCCAAGGGTCGTACGGGTGGGTTTAATTCAATCAAGAAATGACGGGTTAAACTTGACTAGCGCTTATGATTTGTTGACCTTAGCCAAGGTCATAAGTTGCTAGGGGTAAAAGCATTATCGGGAATTTCAAGTGTTGAAATTTGCAATGAGATTGCATACCTCCTATGAGATAGTTGGATCCCGATACCCACTACGAGTAAGTGTTACTCCTGGGAGAGTTTTACACAGGACAATTAGTCATTCAAGTAGGTGTCTAGAAAAGTGTTAACGAGGTTACGCCTCTGGGAAAACGAGGTTTACTTTAATTAGGTCCGTGCGAAAGCACGGGGAACCTCCCTCAAAGTACCGACACTGATCTGGCTGAAAGATTGACAAAGTTGTAGGGTGTAATTAATCCCGGCTAATCTTACCTTTTAGGGTTTTAAGGTAGATTTGATAAAAACAGTGGGAGACATCCTGATTAGATAAGATAATAACCAATCTAATCTTGCAAGAGCATACGCTAAAGTGTTTTCTTCTCTCTCTCTCCAGGTAGCGACCATGTCATGCCATAATCAAGATAATAATATGGATGTATTGACTGAACCTGATTATTGTACTGAGCAAGGGAACGTTAGGCCCATTCTTTCTTATAAGAGTTATGAGACTGAACAGGAAACAGGAGAATATCTGGATTCTCACGCCGCCTATAAGAACATGCATGTTGATGCATCTTCTTCAGGTGTGTTTGTTATTGAGAACTGTTTCTCAGTTCACCCTACGTCCTGGGTATTAGATACCGGATCAGGATCCCACATATGCAAACAGTTGCATGGTATACGTAAAGGTAGAGAACTGGGAAAAGATGATCATTCCATTCTAGTAGGGAACGGTGCAAATGTTGCAGCCAAAGTAGTTGGCGAATATCACCTTGTATTACCAAGTCGTAATACACTGATTCTAAATGAATGCTATTATATACCGAACATGATGTGCAACATTATATCAGTCTCTTTATTAAGTAAAGAAGGATATAATTTTGTAGTAAAGGATAATGTTATGAACATATTCCTAGATCAAAAGTTGATTGCATCAGGCTCGTTACATAATGGCATATTCATTCTAAATCAGAATACAGTCCTAAATATACAAAACAGACACAAGAGGAAAAGTTCAGATATGAACGAATCCTACTTGTGGCATTGTAGACTTGGTCATATCAATGCGACACGACTGGCTAAGTTACATAAGGATGGTTATTTGAATCCGTTCGAATTATCATCTTATGATACTTGCCATTCATGTCTCAAAGGAAAAATGACCAAAGCTCCATTTAGTGGACACAGAGAAAGAGTTACCGAACTCTTAGGACTGGTACATAGTGATGTATGCGGTCCCATGTCAACGCATGCCAGGAACGGTTCTTCCTACTTCATTACATTCACCGACGATCTCTCAAGATTCGGATATGTGTTCCTGATGAAACACAAGTCTGAAGCTTTTGAGAAATTCAGAGAATATAAGCACGAAGTAGAGAATCAAACGGGCAAAAGTATTAAGATTCTTCGATCTGATCGAGGAGGTGAATACTTAAGCGGTGAGTTCCTAGATTATCTAAAAGAGAATGGGATTCTCTCTCAGCGTACTCCTCCTTATACACCACAGCACAACGGTGTATCTGAGCGGAGGAATCGCACCCTATTAGATATGGTGCGCTCTATGATGAGTACCGCTGAGTTACCTATTTCCTTTTGGGGGTATGTGTCACGACCCGAAAGTACGGAACGCGACTGGCACTTAGATTACGAGACGTCTAAAGGCGTACCGTAACCTAAGTCAGCCAAAGCCCAGAAGAATCTAAGCCAAAATCAAAAGAGAGTGAAGGAAACATTTAATGAAAACGATTTTTTTTCAAATCAATTAAGTTGCAGAGAATCCCCCTTTTTTAAAAACATCATAAATTTCTGAAAATTTCGGCAGAGTCTCCCCTGTATTTTCTATCCCCCAAAATGGGTACAACAAGATAATAAACCTGTAATTATAAAAATGGCATCCCCAAGCGGAAGCTAGCTCTTCGCCCAAAGCGGATCACAACCACATGCAATATAATAGTAATATCAAGAAAAAGAGCATAAAAGAGAGGTAAATACCAGAAAACACACGTCGGCTCAAGTGAGCTCGACCCAAAAGAAACCACGAATATACAAATCTCCCAGTCTCATCACTAGGTCGCATATACAATACAAGTGGTAGATGGAGAATACTAGATACAATGATAAAGCAAAAAGAAATAAAGTATACTCGCAACCCACCTACGGGCGATGTCGCGAGTCTAAGCAAAAGGAACTGATGACAAGATAGCCCGCCGCTACAAGACTGACGGGTCCGACCTGCAAGACACTGTGGCACAACGGGGGTGAGTTGCCAGCTCGTGAGTAAATATAACATCTAATAAGGCAATCGTAAGAATGCACGCAATGCAGAACAACATGTATGTCCATATGTGATATAATAACTCTAGTATGCATGCACATGTATGCAATATCTTTTCTAACACTTTAAGTGTTTTAAATGTTAAAGTTTCTGCATTCTTAACTTTTAGAAAACGAATGTCTGCATAATAGCTAAATATCATCAAGAAATCCTCAGAAAACCCGTGTCAAGCATCGACACCAAATAGGAATCATATCTGTCTCAATGTCGGGCTCCGTCAGTCCGGATCGGCCCATATCATAAATCTTACGACAACGGTCGGTATCCTCCGGATATCCGCCGCGCCAGACATCACCGGTAGGTAGTCTTCCCCTGCCAGGTTCATCGTCTACAACTCGATCTTCTTGCCCCGGGGTACCATACCGGGCCCACCATGTACCCGAGACGGTTCATCCACTCCTCGAATCGGGTCTCGAAATCCAACAGAAAACATGAAAACTCATGGTGGACGACACATACATCACGAGAAAACCGCAACTTTGTTTTGAAAATGATAAATATAAGGTTTTGTTAAATTCTTGCGGTTTTCCCCAAAAATCCAGAAATCGCAGCAATACTGAAATCCTCAAGAAAACCATAATGTCCACATGTTATATATATGATAAATGTCTATGATATCAATGTGTATGATGTGAATTTTGGCTAGAGTTCTATGTAAATATGATGATGATGCAAGATATGTGCATGCGGTGCAGTTTCATATATCAAGTATGAATGCAGGTGACGATATTAAGATAAACAGGTTCTATCGTGCACGTGGCATGTCAATTTCCAAAGGCGTGTGTGTCACATGAATAGTGCACGTGCAATAGATGCCCATGGTAAGGTGTTCGTGTCCTACGAAATGATATCGCATAGGTAGAGATGAATGTCCATGCAATTTAACATACTGTTCGCCGTGAGGGTATGCAATGTACATAAAGGGATAAGCTGTCTAACAATATAAATCTTGCGTAAAGTAGGGTAATCCTAACTAGGGGGGCGCCTCGCGCCATCCAGACAATTCCCCCATAGATGAATACATCTACTCACCTGAAATCCCCGCTAATCTGATCCGGCCACCGCTTTGCCTTTACGCGCCGTGTCCGATGTTTCTCCGACCGATCCTATATTTGCACAATATCAAGCATAAGATTACAAAACCTAACACACTGCAAATCACAACATACAATTATTAACGCTCTCGAATTAATCATAGCATCCACTCAGTGCGCGGAAAAAACGCACGAAAATCGCAATCCTTTAACTAAAATAGTCATTTCGGGGAAATCGATTAAACTACAACCCGACTAGACGAAACCCCGCGTTCGCGCATTCTAATAATCCTATACGAAGCTAATAATATTGCTAACCTAACACAAATTGACCGCATTCTATTTTCTACAAAAATCTAGTAAGCGAATTTCTAGCCGATTTGATACAAACATCGAAATTTGACGATTTAACAAGCATATAAATACACCATTAACCACTACAACCAATTAGAAACCCAAAGCCCTAATTTAACTCTAACCCCATGCTTCAAACCCTACTCCACAATCAAATCCCTTACTTGAATTTTCAAAACTAACCATTTCAATGAAATTAATCATTTTAAAATACTAAACTAGCTTTATTAAACTACAAATTAACAACTAGTTTAGGATTTTCACCTCTCAAGCTTGAACCCTAGCTTGATCAAGTCACCAAGAAGCCTCCTTTCATCATGTTCTTGAACAAATTTGGGTTGAAGAGAGAAGGGATTAGGGTTAGGCTTTGAATGGAGAAAGAAATTGTGGATTTTTATTGATTTTTAGCATGAAAATGTAGCAAGAATGAAGTGGGAAGTGGGGAATTTCTGCAGGAAGAGGGTCGGCTGCAGCAAGAGGAGGAGGTGGGGAAATTTTGGGGAAGTTTCTAGCTAATTACAACATCATATGATATCATATCATGCTTTCATATCAAACTTTTTCCAAAAAAACCCCTTTTTAAGGCATTTTTTTCATAATTTTCCCACCAAAAATCTAAAAGTTTGCAAGACATGATATAATTTTATTAACACCATATTTTAGCTTATAAAGATTCCAAATTAAGAAATTTACCTAATTAAATTTGTATTTATCCCTAATTAAATGTATTTAAAAAGGCTTAAAATAATAAAAAAATAATTATTTACGAATTTTTTTTTATTTAACTAGAAAATTATAAATGACATTTTAGTGACAAAATTATAGTAATATCTTATTTGAATTTTGTATAATTAGGTCTACAATGAAAAATATCACTTTTGACTTTTTACGGAAAAAGCCGAAAAATTAGCCGATTACCGAAAAACTACCTAAACGATTTTTCGATGGGTTACAATCTTCCCCCCTTAAAGAAATTCGGTCCCCGAATTTAGAATTTAACTACGCGTACCTTCAAAAAGATGGGGATATCTCTTCCTCATCTCGACCTCGGTCTCCCAGGTGACCTCCTCGCTGTTCGGGCCACGCCGAAGGACCTTGACGGACGGTATGACCTTCGACCTCAATTTCTTTACCTGCCGATCCAAGATGACAACCGGCTGCTCGGTGAAAGAAAGGTCACGCTCTAGCTGAATCGTCTGGTGCTGAATCGCCTGGGAGGGATTATGAAGGTACTTGCGGAGCATCGAGACATGGAATACGGGGTGAACATCGGGGAAGCTGGGCGTAAGAGCTAACCGATAAGCGACTGGACCAACACGCTCTAGGATCTCGAAAGGACCAACATATCTAGGGCTCAGTTTCCCTTTCCGCCCAAATCTCATCACACCCTTCATCGGAGAGACCTTCAGGAAAACATGATCGCCAACAGCGAACTCGAGTCGGTGACGACGCCTGTCAGCATAAGATTTCTGCCTGCTCTGTGCCGCTCTCATCCTGTCCCGAATCAGCTGTATTTTCTCGGTCGTCTCCTGCACAATCTACGGCCCCAAAATACTGCTCTCCCTGAGCTCTGTCCAACATACTGGCGATCGACATCTTCTCCCATATAAAGCCTTGAAAGGTGCCATCTGAATCGTCTCCTGGAAGCTATTATTGTAGGAAAACTCGATCAAAGGCAAATGACGATCCCATCTACCACCGAAATCTAAAACAAAAGCTCTGAGCATGTCCTCAAGAGTCTGAATAGTACGCTCCGACTGACCGTCAGTCTGAGGATGAAAGGCTGTGCTAAAACTCAATCGGGTGCCCAAAGCTTCCTGTAGTTTCTGCCACAATCGGCTGGTAAACTGGGTGCCACGGTCGGACACGATGCAAGTCGGAACACCATGCAGTCGCACAATCTCATCAATATAAACATGGGCGTACTGAGAAAATCCAAAAGTGGTCTTCACTGGCAGAAAGTGAGCCGCTTTCGTCAGTCGATCCACAATCACCCAAATAGAGTCGTACCCTCGACTGGTCCTGGGTAGACCCACAACGACGTCCATGGAGACCTGCTCCCACTTCCACTCAGGGATGGGCAAAGGCTGTAACTCGCCGGCTGGCCTCTGGTGCTCGGCCTTGACTTGCTGACGAGTCAGGCATCTTGACACAAAGTCTGTAATATCCTTCTTCATCCCGTCCCACCAGTAAACCTCTCTCAAATCACGGTACATCTTGGTGGAACCTGGGTGAACACTGTATACTGATCTATGTGCCTCTTCGAGAATATCACGCCTCAGTCCCTCTGAATCTGGCACGCACAGTCGAGTCCCAAATCGAAGTATCCCCTGATCATCAATCACGAACTCAGAAACTCTGCCCTGCCGAATCTGCTCAATAATCTCTAAGATACGGGCATCGCCGGACTGTGCCTCGCGGATATGGTCAAGTAACTGTGGGCGTGCTCTGAAATCGGCCAGCTGTCCCCCCATAGGAGTAAACTCGAACTGCACTCTGCTATCACATAACGCCTGCCAATCCGCCGTCGACTGCATCTGTACTGCGCTCAAACAAGATAAGCTACCTCCGGGCCTCCTACTCAAAGCATCAGCCACCACATTCGCCTTGCCCGGATGGTATAAAATCTCGCAGTCATAATCCTTCACCAACTCCATCCAACGGCGCTGCCTCAGGTTCAAATCTCGCTGCTGGAAGATATATTTCAAACTTTTGTGGTCAGTGAATATCTGGCACGACTCACCGTATAGGTAATGTCTCCAGATCTTGAGTGCAAACACCACTGCAGCCATCTCTAAATCATGGGTGGGGTAGTTCTGCTCGTGTTTCCTCAGCTGCCGAGAAGCATACGCGATAACTCTGTCATGCTGCATCAATACACATCCCAGCCCCACTGTAGAAGCATCACAATATACCACGAACCCGCCTGATCCTGAAGGCAATGCTAACACTGGTACAGTAGTCAGACGAGTCTTCAACTGCTGGAAGCTATCCTCACATGCCGGGGTCCAATCAAAAGGAACCCCTTCCGGGTCAACCCGGTCAACGGTGCAGCAATGCGGGAGAAATCCTGGACGAAACGTCGATAATAGCCGGCCAGACCTAGAAAACTGCGAACCTCTGTAACTGATACTGGTCTAGGCCAACGCTGAACTGCCTCGATCTTCTTCGGGTCCACGCAAATACCATCTCTCGTCACCACATGACCCAAGAAGTCGACACTGTCTAACCAGAATGCGCACTTGGAGAATTTGGCGAACAGCTGATGCTCCCTCAAAGTCTGTAATGTGATACGTAAGTACTGCTCATGCTCCTCCCAGCTCCGAGAATAAACCAAGATGTCGTCAATGAACACAATGATGAACTGATCGAGATACGGCCTGAATACACTGTTCATCAAATCCATAAATGCTGCCGGGGCATTGGTGAGCCCGAACGACATCACCAAGAACTCATAATGACCATATCGAGTACGGAAAGCTGTCTTCGGAATATCCTCCTTCCGAACCCGCAACTGGTGATAACCTGACCGTAAATCAACCTTCGAGAAAAACCCTGCACCCTGGAGCTGATCAAATAAGTCATCAATGCGGGGTAGGGGATACCTGTTCCGCACAGTAACCCGGTTCAGCTGACGATAATCAATGCATAAGCGCATACTTCTGTCCTTCTTCTTAACAAACAGGACGGGAGCACCCCAAGGTGACACACTCGGTCGGATAAGCCCTTTGTCCAGCAAGTCCTGTAACTGATCCTTTAGCTCTCTCAGCTCCGCCGGGGCCATCCGATAAGGCGGTATAGAGATAGGCCCCGTGCCAGGGATCAAGTCAATACAGTTCTCAATCTCGCGCTCTGGTGGCAGACCAGGCAGCTCGTCAGGAAATACATCAGGAAACTCTCTCACAACAGGGACCTGGTCCAACGGAACCTCTGTGGAGCTAGTATCACAAACATAGGCTAAGAATCCCTGACACCCTTTCCTTAATAGCTGACCAGCGCGAGGAGAAGAAATCAAGCTGGGAAGGGTAGCGCTACGATCTCCCTGAATAATAAGAACCGGCTCGCCAGGAAAACTGAATCTGACTGCTTTTTCACGGCAGTCCACGGATGCATAGCAGGTGGTTAGCCAGTCCATACCAAGAAGAACGTCAAAGTCTAGCATATCGAGGAGAATCAAATCTACAGAAGAATCTCTCTCCCCGATACGAACGGAACAAGATCGGTACACAAAACGGGCAACAAAAGACTCGCCTACCGGGGTAATAACGACAAGCGGCTGATCTAACGGAGAAGACTCTCGGCCCAACCTCGGCGCAAAGTACGTGGATACATAGGAATGTGTGGAGCCTGGATCAAATAATACCCGTGCATCAAAAGAACATACTGGCAGAGTACCTGTCACGACAGCATTGGATGCCTGTGCATCCTGAGGAGTCAATGCGAACACTCGGGCCTGTCCACCACTAATAGCTGGCTGTGCTCTTCCTCTACCTCGGCCTCTGCCTCTGCCTCTGTCGCCTCGTCCTCTCTGAACCGGACCGCCATGCCCACGGCCTCTAGAAGCATCTGACTGGCGTGGAGCATCATCAGGAGTAGGGAGTAAAGCTCTCTGAGAAGGTGGTGAGGGTGGTAAAGTCACATGAGGGACTGTCGCCGCGCCCTGGCGTCCCATGGTACAGTCTCTGACACGGTGGTACTGACTCCCGCACCGAAAACATCCTGGAGACGACTGCTGGGTCTGTGGATATGAACCAAACAACTGACCTCGTCTCAATCCTCTGCCTCCACCATCTCCCGGAAATAATCTATCGCGGTGTCTACCCATCTGCCGCTGAGCTGGCGTATCAGTACGGATCCTTTTTGGCCCAGAAGCGACCGGAGTCTCAGAAATACGCTCCTCCAAAAGTAAGGCTGCATCCATCGCGGCTGCGTATGTATCAAAGTGCTAGGTGCCGATGGCAAGGAATAGCTGTGTATCAAGCCCTCGTACAAACCTCTTTATTCTCTACTCTTCTGTGTCGACTAGGTACGGAGCATATCGAGACAACTGGGTAAACTGTATATCATACTCTGACACTGTCATCCCAGGAGTCTTGCGCAAAGACTCAAAACTACGGGCTCGAGCATCTCGGACACTCTCCGGAAGAAAACGGGCAAGAAATGCAGCTGTAAACTCATCCCAGGTCATAGAAGGTAGACCTGCAGCTTGGCCTCTCTCTACTGAGTCGTACCATGTCTGGGCAAGACCCTCCAGACGAAAACTCGCAAACTCCACCAATCTATCATCAGAACACCTCAACGAACGGCAAATCCGAGCCATCCTATCAAGAAATGCCAGTGGGTCCTCTGTCGCATCTGTACCGGTAAAAGCTGGAGGTCTCAATCTCATGAACTCCTGTAGTGAAACAGGGATAGTCTCCGTAGTAGCAGCAGGAGTGACCATCTGTGCAGCAGGTACGATCGTGGTCTGTGCGGTGGAAGGAACGTCCTCGGGTCTCTGTGCCCGGCTGGACTCAACTAAAGATCCCATCATCTGCCGCAACTCTTACATGCCGGCCTCTAATCTGGCAATACGGTCAGGATAAGGCGGATCAGTATGACCCTGAGGGGTAGGCGTATCCTCCCGCTCGATCCTCGCCTCAGACGGGCCCGCCCGAATCTCATCCCTAGCAGCAGCCCGCTGAGCTCTCGTAGTCTTTGGCGGCATCGAAGCTGGAATAAGAAACAGGACTGATAAGGACATTGCAATTGAATCAAGGAATGCAAGGAATCAAGAAAGGAAATACAAGCAATTATGTCCTAAGGTTACTTAGGCGGAGTACCGTATCGTAAGTATGCCGCGGATCATACCCACGCTACGCCACTCTGCTTAAGTCACCTACTCCATCTACCAAGGTCGTCCTACACTCAGAAAGGTAAAACCTACGCTTTGATACCAACTTTGTCACGACCCGAAAGTACGGAACACGACTGGCACTTAGATTACGAGACGTCTAAAGGCGTACCGTAATCTAAGTCAGCCAAAGCCCAGAAGAATCTAAACCAAAATCAAAAGAGAGTGAAGGAAACCTTTAATGAAAACGATTTTTTTTTCAAATCAATTAAGTTGCAAAGAATCCCCCTTTTTTAAAAACATCATAAATTTCTGAAAATTTCGGCAGAGTCTCCCCTGTATTTTCTATCCCCCAAAATGGGTACAACAAGATAATAAACCTGTAATTATAAAAATGGCATCCCCAAGCGGGAGCTAGCTCTTCGCCCAAGGCAGATCACAACCACATGCAATATAATAGTAATATCAAGAAAAAGAGCATAAAAGAGATGCAAATACCAGAAAACACACGTCGGCCAAGTGAGCTCGACCCAAAAGAAACCACGAATATACAAATCTCCCAGTCTCATCACTAGGTCGCATATACAATACAAGTGGTAGATAGAGAATACTAGATACAATGATAAAGCAAAAAGAAATAAAGTATACTCGCAACCCACCTACGGGCGATGTCGCGAGTCTGAGCAAAAGGAACTGATGACAAGATAGCCCGCCGCTACAAGACTGACGGGTCCGACCTGCAAGACACTGTGGCACAACGGGGGTGAGTTGCCAGCTCGTGAGTAAATATAACATCTAATAAGGCAATCGTAAGAATGCACGCAATGCGGAACAACATGTATGTCCATATGTGATATAATAACTCTAGTATGCATGCACATGTATGCAATATCTTTTCTAACTCTTTAAGTGTTTTAAATGTTAAAGTTACTACATTCTTAACTTTTAGAAAACGAATGTCTGCATAATAGCTAAATATCATCAAGAAATCCTCAGAAAACCCGTGTCAAGCATCGACACCAAATAGGAATCATATCTGTCTCAATGTCGGGCTCCGTCAGTCCGGATCGGCCCATATCATAAATCTCACGACAACGGTCGGTATCCTCCGGATATCCGCCGCGCCAGACATCACCGGTAGGTAGTCTTCCCCTGCCAGGCTCATCGTCTACAACTCGATCTTCTTGCCCCGGGGTACCATACCGGGCCCACCATGTACCCGAGAAGGTTCATCCACTCCTCGAATCGGGTCTCGAAATCCAACAGAAAACATGAAAACTCATGGTGGACGACACATACATCACAAGAAAACCGCAACTTTGTTTTGAAAATGATAAATATAAGGTTTTGTTAAATTCTTGCGGTTTTCCCCAAAAATCCAGAAATCGCAGCAATACTGAAATCCTCAAGAAAACCATAATGTCCACATGTTATATATATGATAAATGTCTATGATATCAATGTGTATGATGTGAATTTTGGCTAGAGTTCTATGTAAATATGATGATGATCCGAGATATGTGCATGCGATGCAGTTTCATATATCAAGTATGAATGCAGGTGACGATATTAAGATAAACAGGTTCTATCGTGCACGTGGCATGTCAATTTCCAAAGGCGTGTGTGTCACATGAATAGTGCGCGTGCAATAGATGCCCATGGTAAGGTGTTCGTGTCCTACGAAATGATATCGCATAGGTAGAGATGAATGTCCATGCAATTTAACATACTGTTCGCCGTGAGGGTATGCAATGTACATAAAGGGATAAGCTGTCTAACAATATAAATCTTGCATAAAGTAGGGTAATCCTAACTAGGGGGCGCCTCGCGCCATCCAGACGATTCCCCCATAGATGAATACATCTACTCACCTGAAATCCCCGCTAATCTGATCCGGCCACCACTTTGCCTTTACGCGCCGTGTCCGATGTTTCTCCGACCGATCCTATATTTGCACAATATCAAGCATAAGATTACAAAACCTAACACACTTCAAATCACAACATACAATTATTAACGCTCTCGAATTAATCATAGCATGCACTCAGTGCGCGGAAAAAACGCACGAAAATCGCAATCCTTTAACTAAAATAGTCATTTCGGGGAAATCGATTAAACTACAACCCGACTAGACGAAACCCCGCGTTCGCGCATTCTAATAATCCTATACGAAGCTAATAATATTGCTAACCTAACACAAATTGACCGCATTCTATTTTCTACAAAAATCTAGTAAGCGAATTTCTAGCCGATTTGATACAAACATCGAAATTTGACGATTTAACAAGCATATAAATACCCATTAACCACTACAACCAATTAGAAACCCAAAGCCCTAATTTAACTCTAACCCCATGCTTCAAACCCTACTCCACAATCAAATCCCTTACTTGAATTTTCAAAACTAACCATTTCAATGAAATTAATCATTTTAAAATACTAAACTAGCTTTATTAAACTACAAATTAACAACTAGTTTAGGATTTTCACCTCTCAAGCTTGAACCCTAGCTTGATCAAGTCACCAAGAAGCCTCCTTTCATCATGTTCTTGAACAAATTTGGGTTGGAGAGAGAAGGGATTAGGGTTAGGCTTTGAATGGAGAAAGAAATTGTGGATTTTTATTGATTTTTAGCATGAAAATGAAGCAAGAATGAAGTGGGAAGTGGGGAATTTCTGCAGGAAGAGGGTCGGCTGCAGCAAGAGGAGGAGGTGGGGAAATTTTGGGGAAGTTTCTAGCTAATTACAACATCATATGATATCATATCATGCTTTCATATCAACCTTTTTCCAAAAAAACCCCTTTTTAAGCCATTTTTTTCATAATTTTCCCACCAAAAATCTAAAAGTTTGCAAGACATGATATAATTTTATTAACACCATATTTTAGCTTATAAAGACTCCAAATTAAGAAATTTACCTAATTAGATTTGTATTTATCCCTAATTAAATGTATTTAAAAAGGCTTAAAATAATAAAAAAATAATTAATTACGAAAAAAAATTTATTTAACTTGAAAATTATAAATGACATTTTAGTGACAAAATTATAGTAATATCTTATTTAAATTTTGTATAATTAGGTCTACAATGAAAAATATCACTTTTGACTTTTTACGGAAAAAGCCGAAAAATTAGCCGATTACCGAAAAACTGCCTAAACGATTTTTCGAAGGGTTATAGTATGCGCTGGAGACAGCCATATATCTATTGAATAGAGTTCCAACTAAATCAGTGCCTACCACTCCATATGAGATATGGAATGGGAAGAGACCGTCTCTTAAAAGAGTTAAGATATGGGGTTGTCCGGCCTATGTTAAAAAGCAAAATCCGGACAAACTCGAGGCACGATCAGTTCTTTGTAAGTTTGTAGGATATCCAAGCAATTTGTATGGATATCTATTTTACCACAGTGAACAACAAAAGGTGTTTATTGCTCAACATGCCACCTTTTTAGAAAAGGAATTTCTTGAAAAAGAAATTAGTGGCAAAGAGGTAGAGCTGGAAGAGGTTCCAGAAACACAAATTACAACTGAAGATTTAGTAGAACCAGAAGATTCAGTAGTACCCGACGAACCCCAGCCTCTCCGCCGATCTAGTAGAGTTTCTCGTCCACCTGAGAGATACTACGGTTTTCTCATTGATGGTGGAAGCGAGGATTGCATCATGGATGATGATGACCCAACTAGTTTTGAGCAAGCCATCACGAGTGGTGACTCTGTGAAATGGCTGGATGCAATGCGATCTGAGATAGAATCCATGTACACCAATAAAGTATGGATTTTGGAAAATGCTCCTGAAGGGGTAAAACCCATTGGGAGCAAGTGGATTTTTAAAAGGAAATTTGGTGTAGATGGAAAAGTTGAGACTTTCAAAGCTAGACTGGTAGCAAAGGGATTTCGTCAACGACCAGGTGTGGATTATGACGAAACCTTTTCTCCAGTGGCTATGCTTAAGTCCATCCGGATCTTACTTGCCATTGCTGCATACCATGACTACGAAATCTGGCAAATGGATGTTAAGACCGCCTTTCTAAACGGTGATTTAGAAGAGTGCGTGTACATGACTCAGCCAGAGGGCTTCGTAGATAGTGGGAGCAGCGGAAAGGTGTGCAAGCTGTTAGTTATATGTATGCCCTAGAGGCCATTACTGTACATACGATGTATATTGTAATGGATGCTAGGACATATATAAGGAGGACTTTCTTGCTCGACATGATAGTATGCTATCTGGTTGTACTTTATCTTAACATATACTCTGATTGTCTCTATGTTACATGTTGATAAAGCCCTTAGGATATGTACTCGACTACTGGGACTATGATGAGATCATACTAGTGGGGCCACGGTAGTCGACGAGTACATCCTATAACTGTTCCTAGTCGAGGGTGTATCGAGACAGGGCATCGATGCACCAGAGTAGACTAGCGTATACGCATCTTGACCCATATGATGGGCGATGGATGATCCCATATCCATCGGTGTTTGACATCAAGGATGGTGTACGGGTGCTCAGTGGAGACTGGGTACACTGGACGGACTCGCCGAGAACTCCCAGATGGTATTATACCATACGTCAGATGGCAGTTCTCCGGTGACACTGGTACAGAGTAGTCTGTTGACCCGAGATCGTCATAGAGTCTTGTGTGGTAACCACTGTGCTTTGATTTCCATCATACCACGTCCAAGAGGGCGTGCAAAAAGGTGGCTTTTGGGTACAGTCCCGAATCACATGGAGGCAATGAGCGATAGGAGGGGATTCGTCTCTCCCGGTATAGGGAGTTGATGTTGTGCTGTGTTCGATTGGCTATAACCGGAAATCCCTGGCCAGGGTTGCTGAGATTTACTGGTAAGTGTTATCAGTAGTTTCTCGAACTGTTATAGACCTCAAATCGACACGACTTATCGAGCTACTGGGGTCTGACGTTTACCACCCCTAGGCGAGATATGCAACATATCAGACGACGAGACCGGACTGTACGGAAGTGTTACTGTTTGGATCCACAGGAGAAAGTACAGGCTTGCTTGTTGATCTTCTGAGCGCTCAATACCTGGGTAGCTGTTACGTTTAGCTGACCGCTTGCAGCTTGTGGGTGGTTGATATGATCATCACCTACTGCCGGCGTATTGACGATTCTTTAGAGTCCTACACAGAGCTTTCTTGACTCAGGCAAAACGAAGTAGGAGCACATATGTGATATGTGCGGGACCGAGGATAATGCGATATGTGATACCTTATTATATTCTCGCGATATTTGATATCAGCCGGGTCATCGGATCAAGTGTTGATTCGATGAATCGGTACGGATAAATATTAGCCGGTTATATGCGATATAGCCGGATTGTCGGATCAAGTGTTGATTCGATAATTTAATGTATAATAATATATTTGATATATTAAATTACATTAACTAATATTTGCTCACTAAAAGATTCTTTTTCTCACTCGGGTAATGCATTGATATATATGCGATATATGTTAAATGTATTATTTTATTTTGTTACGATAAATATTATATATGTGATATATAATATTGTAACATGATATGATAAATAATGCAACTTGTTTAGTAAAGATTAATCATGATTAGGGTTTGGATTAGGGTTAAACTTTCTAGATGTTTCTAGAAGGTTTCCTTTTTGTTTTGTGAAAGATATTTGTGTGTGACTCATTCTTAACTCAACCCAAACCATAACCCTTGGTCAATTCTCTACATTGGTTAAGTAAACCATGGTTGCATAATTCTATCATATCTCCTTTTCCTATTCATCACAAAGTGATTAACATTATTCATTCATCTTCTTCCTTCATTTTCTTTCATGAAAAATGCTTGCTTGATTTTTCCAAGTGATGAATAATAGTGAGAAAAAGATAAATAAATAGAGAAAAAATCCTACTTCATCATCCTCATCTTCCCTTGCCATTTAGATGAGGGTGTTCACATCATTTCATGAGTGTTAGCTTGTGTTAAAGAAACTTCGAGGTAGATCATCTTAGTATCAAAGATCGGAAGCAAAGGTTGCGTCTTTCTCTTCGTGGAACCTCTCGAGAGTCCGGATCCCGATGATCGCAGCGAAGAGACCACAACATGGAGCATATGAAGTGAAGGACCGGATCTACAAAGGTTGTAATCCCTCTCACTTAGTGTTAAAGTGTTTAGCATGCAAGTTATCGCCTAATCTCTAGTTTAAAGTTCCGTATTCGGGTTGTTCGGCACGGCTAAATTTTTATTCGGGCATGGTTGATGCCTCATAGACCCTTGTGCGTGTGCTTAGCAACCCTACAGTGGTATCAGAGCCAAGCTAGAGCTTTAGGCGAAGTCTAGACGGAATTTGAAACCCGGACGAACCGAAAACCCGAACCCAAAATTGCTCTCTGGACAATTTCTGAAATCTGGTCTTTTTCAAAATTAAAAATATCCAGAGAACACATCACAAACATCTAAGAGTTACTGTAAAATTTGGAGGCCCAATTCAATATTTCGAGCGCGGATCCGCGGCATGAGCAATAGCTCATGCGGCGGTTCCGCGGCCGTACGGCCACAATATTTAATTTATTTTGCACAGTAACTGTTAGTTTCCAGTGGTGATTTTTCTGGGAATTTTTAATATTTTTTCAAGAGTTGAATTTTCTGAGTTGTTTTGGGCATTCGGTGTTTCGATCGGGGTATCAAATTTTGTCTATTTGGCTTTCCGGATAATTTTTAGAAACTGTTAAAAAGTTCGAACGGATATCAATAACTCACTTTTTCCCTGTCGGAAAATTTTTCAAAAGTTGGATTTTTCCTCGTGTTTATGAATGTTCTAAGTCGTGCAAGTAACTCGATGGACCCTCTAGAAGACAACAAACCTTAACTCGATTATGTGACCGTCTTGAACTGCTCTTTGAACCTTAGGGTTTGGGGCAGTACGGCGTGCCACATGTGAGGCGTTGGCTTGACCCTTCTACGGCTGGACCATTGGTACTGTGGCATGTGATGGACGTTTTTAAACTGATTTCAAGTGTTGAGATATATTGGGGAAATCTTGGGTACTTAACATTCGATCGGAAAGTTTAACTTTTTCTATTTATCTGGAATGTGATACAATAATTGGAATCCACAGATAGTTATGAGATAACTAATTTGAATATTATAAACATAGCAGTTTAGTCTCAGATGATCGGTTGCCACGGAATTTTGATGTGATCAAAAGTCTGTCGCAATCACGTAGCGTACGCGGATACTCGCCGGGTAAACTTAATAGACAGCCTCACTCCATAGCCCCGACCAAATGACTGTAGGAGAACCCCGTCGCCAAAAGCATCCGTTCGGGTGCTCGCGGTAGCGGTGTTCCGCCTTGGTGCACTTCATTGACGGTATCGGGGGTGCGGCCGTCTACTAAAGTTTGCGACGAGCATTCGATCAGGACGTCGGGAATCTTGTTGAATTGCCCGACTTGACATTGAAAAGAGTTTTCGATAATGAGACTAAAATGCGTGGTTTATAATTGTTAGGCATGCGATGTCTAAGGAATTCATTTGGTTAGGCATGCGATGTCTAAAGAGGTTGCGGATTCCAACTGTTGTAGTTTTACACTTTCTTTTCTGTGACCGTAAGTGTAGTATGTGGTGTATCGCCGGCTTCGTTGCTATACATCAACGACAATCGGGATACGCATACTTGCTTACGTTGATGATATGAGATATTATGTGTTGCTGTGATATGATGTATTGGATCGTCGCATTTGAATAGCCTGGGGTTTTATGTGAGATGAGAGTTTTTCTTTTTCATTCATGTAAAATTCATTTGTATGTAATATTCTTTTATTGGGGCACTTCTAGGTAGCGGAAGATGTCACCGTTGTATATTATTTACTTTTCCGCATTAGGTAGACCCAAGGAGGGGAGCACAAGTAACCGGGTTCTAGGGTCCAGTGGGAGACCATCTCGAGGAGTCGAGACCGGGTCTCCTAACCCTAGAATTGGCAGTGTTGCTTGCCGCTCTCGTAGGGGTCTAGGGATGTGGGTTTGGCTATTCTTCGCGACCGTGGAATCCGTGTTTTATACAGGCTCGTATTGAAAACACGGACGTCCTAGTATATCCAATATTTCATATATGTTCTTCTGCTGCAATGTTCTGTGATGAGATCATATTACTGCCTGAGACGAATGTTTATATATTATATATATGAGATATATGTTATATTGCAGATTTCGTTTCAAAAGAGATGCTTGTGAAGCATAATTAAAATGGGACTTCATTAATGAGATTAATGAAATAAAAGAAACCTAAGATGTTGTAGAAACTTGTTTAAAAACTGGTAGCTCTAGTTCTTGCTTTGCATAGCGGTGTTCCTTGTAGAACATCCAGCACCTTATTCGATAAGGAAAGGACCGAGATCCCTTCACCGAGAGTGACTCCTTTAGCAATGACTGGCATATGCTACAAACTCGGTTTGTCTTTTGATTGCTTCTATAGTTTTTGCTTTGCACAGCGGTATATATGATATACCCTGCACCTTATTCGATGAGGAAAGGGCCGACGATCCCTTCACCGGGAGTGACCCCTTTAGCAAAACTAGAAAAGCCTCAAAAACACTCCATTTAAAATCACTCGATTCTACAACGATATCAAGTTCATTACGCAATAGGTTTTCTGAAAAACCTGTCATAGCTCTCCGTCATTTCAGATAAGTTGTATATAGTATTCGTGCTGCATTTGTTGTCTTTCGTCAAGGTGCAGTGTGCGGTAGCTATATGCTCCTTATCTGCTAGCATACGATGCGATTGGATTAGGGTAGTCGTGCGGCTTTGTTGGCTTTCGTCAAGGGTCGTGCGGGTGGGTTTAATTCAATCAAGAAATGTACGGGTTGAACTTGACTAGCGGACTATGGTTTGTTGGCTTTCGTCAAGGTCATAGCACGTTAGGGGCAAAATATTATTGGGAATTTCAAGTGTTGAAATTTGCAATGAGATTGCATACCTTCTATGAGATAGTTGGATCCCAATACCCACTGCGAGTAAGAGTTACTCCTGGGAGAGTTTTATACATTACAATTAGCCGATCAAGTAGGTGTCTAGAAAGGTGTTAACGGGGTTGCGCCTCTGGAAAAACGAGGTTTACTTTAATTAGGTTCGTGCGAAAGCACGGGGGACCTCCCTCAAAGTACCGACACTGGCCTGGCTGAAAGATTGGCGAACTTGTAGCGTGTAATTAATCCCGGCTAGTCTTTCCTTTTAGGGTTTGAAGGAAGATTTGACTAAAACAGTGGGAGACATCCTGATTAGATATATTAGATAACCAATCTAATCTTGCAAGAGCATACGCTGAGTGTTTTCTTCTCTCTCTCTCCAGATAGCGAACATATCACGCCTTAATCAAGATAATAAAACGGATATATTGACCGAACCCGCTTGTTAAACTGAGCTGGGGAACGTTGGTCCCGCTCCAACTTATAATTGTTATAGGACAGAGCAGGAAATTGGGGAATACCAGATTTCCCGTGCCGCCCAAACGAAGAAAGTGCATGCTGATGCATCATCTTCGGGTGTGTTCGTTACAGAGAACTTATTCTCAGTATCCTTTACGTCCTGGGTATGTGATACCGGATCAGGATCCCGCATATGTAATCTGTTACATGGGCTACAGATAGGTAGAGAACTGAGAACGGGTGATAAGTTTCATGAGACAAAAAACGGCGCAAGTGTTGCAGCCAAGTCTGTTGGTCACTGTCACCCTGTATTACCAGAATACATTGATTCTGAACAAATGTTATTAGATACCGAACCTGATATACAAAATCATATCAGTCTCTTTATTAGTAAAGAAAGGATAAAATTTTGTATTGTTGGATAATGTTTTGAACATTTCCTATATCAAGAGTTGATCGGTTCAGGCACGTTATCTAAAAGCATTGACGTTCTAAATCAAACTACAGTTCTTAGTATACGGAACACACACAAGAGGAAGAGTTCAGAAATGAACGAATCCTTCTTGAGGCATTATAGACTAGGTCATATCAATGCGACCCGACTGGCTGAAGTTACATATAGATGCATATTTAAATTAGTTTGAATTTACATCTTGTGAAACTTGTCGGTCATGTCACAAAGATAAGATGACCACAGCTCTGTTTGTTGGAAACAGAGAAAGAGTTAGTGAACTTTTGGAATTGATACATGCTGATGTATGTAAGTCCCCTGTCTATACATGCCAAGATCGGTTCTTTTTACTTCATTACGTTCTCTGATAATCTCTCAAGATTCAGACATGTGTTCCTGTTGAAACATAAGTCCGAACCTTTTGAGATATTCACAGAATATAAGTTAGAAGTAGAGAACCAAAATACGGGTATAAGTATTATGTCCTTTGATGAGATCAAGGAGGAGAATACTTGAGCACGGAATTCCTGGACTATTCTAAAGGAGAATGAGATTCTCTCTCAGCATTACTCCTCCGTATACACCATAGCAAGATGGTATATCGGGGCGGAGCAATAGCACCCTATGTGATATGGTGTGCTCTATGATGAGTACTACTGAGTTTCCTATTTCCTTTAGGGAGTTATGCACTTGTGAAGTCGCATACCTATTGAATAGGGTTCAAATCAAATCAGTTGCCTACCACTTCATATGTGATATGGAAGGGGAAGAGCCTATATCTTAAGTTTGTTAAGATTTGGGGTTGTCCGGCCTATGTCTGATAGTAAAATCCGGACAAGCTCGAGGCAAGGTCTGTTATGTAGAACTGGAAGGGTTCCAGCTATACAAAATACAGCAGATGATTTGGTACAACCAAAGGATTCAGTAGATACCAACGAACCTCAGCCTCTCCGCCGATCTAGCAGGGTTCCTCACCCACCTGAGAGATACTTCAGTTTCTCTATGACAGTGGGAGCGAGGATTTCATCATGAGATGATGACCCAACTAGTTTCGAGCTGGCCATCAGGAGTGGGACTCTGTAAGAATGGCTGGATGCTTATCGATCTGAGATGGAATCCTTATACACCAACAAAGTATGGACTTTGGTTGCTTTATCTGAAGGGTTAAATCCCCATCAGGAGCAAGTATATCTTGAGAAGATTACTTGGTGTACATGGAAAAGTTAAGACTTTCAAAGCTAGACTTGTTAAAGGTTTGCATCAATGACCAGGTATGGATTATGATGAAACCTTTTCTAAGGAGCTATGCTTAAGTCCATCCAGATCCTACTTGCCACGGCTAGATACCATGACTACGATATCTGTTGGTTGGGTGTCATGACTGCTTTTCTAAATGATGTTTTAGAAGAGAGCGTCTATAAGTACACAGCCAGAGGGCTTCGTAGACAGTGGGAGCAGCGGAAACGTGTGCAAGATGTTTTATATGATAAAACAGGCATCGCGGAGTTGGAACATCTGTTTTGATGTGGTAGTCAAAGAGTTTGACTTCATCAAAATGGTAGATGAACCTTGTATATACAAAAAGGTAGTAGAGAGTATGGTGGTGATCCTCGTAGAGTACGTGGATGACATACTCTTGATAGGGAAGGAGTTTCCTATGCTACGCTCGGTTAATCTCCGCTTATCACAAGGATTCTCCAGATAGGATCAAGGTGATACCTCCTAAATCCTGGGTTTTGGATCTATGAGATAGATCTAAATGGATGTTAGGACATTCACTAGTTGTAGTGAGATGGTATCAATCGATCCTGGGGAGAATCACTGGAAAGGTTCCAGGGTGATAAGGACGACTGAATGTCAGTCGCAGGCTTGTCTATACCCTCAGTGAAGGGACGGTATGTTGGAAGAGTTCCAAGCTAGATACCGTGACATACTAGACGATTAAAGGCAAGATACATCGTTACCAAGGATGCTACCAAAGAGGCAGTCTGGATATATATAAGTTCATAAGATGAACTTCGTTCCTACCATTGTGTGACAATGGAGTTGTGGCTTCAGCCAAGGAACTTCCGTCCCATCAGAAATCCAGATATAATTCTTAGGCAGTATCACCTGATCATGGAGATGGTTGATCTCCAGGGAGATCAAGGTTAGGAGAGTAGATACAGAGGACAACAGCGCGGATTCACTCACGAAGGCCTTTTTCCCAGTAGAGACTCTTATGGGATGGTTGAGTATGAGATACTACAACCGCAGCTAATTGTTGGGTATGCGATACCATAACAGATGGCCCTAGTGCAAGTGGGAGATTGTTAGTTATATGTATGCCCTAGAGGCCATTACTGTACATACGATGTATATTGTAGTGGATGTTAGGACATATATAAGGAGGACTTTCTTGCTCGACATGATAGTATGCTATCTGGTTGTACTTTATCTTAACATGTACTCTGATTGTCTCTATGTTACATGTTGATAAAGCCCTTAGGATATGTACTCGACTACTGGGACTATGATGAGATCATACTAGTGGGGCCACGGTAGTCGACGAGTACATCCTATAACTGTTCCTAGTCGAGGGTGTATCGAGACAGGGCATCGATGCACCAGAGTAGACTAGCGTTTACGCATCTTGACCCATATGATGGGCGATGGATGATCCCATATCCATCGGTGTTTGACATCAAGGATGGTGTACGGGTGCTCAGTGGAGACTGGGTACACTGGACGGACTCGCCGAGAACTCCCAGATGGTATTATACCATACGTCAGATGGCAGTTCTCCGGTGACACTGGTACAGAGTAGTCTGTTGACCCGAGATCGTCATAGAGTCTTGTGTGGTTCCCACTGTGCTTTGATTTCCATCATACCATGTCCAAGAGGGCGTGCAAAAAGGTGGCTTTTGGGTACAGTCCCGAATCACATGGAGGCAATGAGCGATAGGAGGGGATTCGTCTCTCCCGGTATAGGGAGTTGATGTTGTGCTGTGTTCGATTGGCTATAACAGGAAATCCCTGGCCAGGGTTGCTGAGATTTACTGGTAAGTGTTATCAGTAGTTTCTCGAACTGTTATAGACCTCAAATCGACACGACTTATCGAGCTACTGGGGTCTGACGTTTACCACCCCTAGGCGAGATATGCAACATATCAGACGACGAGACCGGACTGTACGGGAGTGTTACTGTTTGGATCCACAGGAGAAAGTACAGGCTTACTTGTTGATCTTCTGAGCGCTCAATACCTGGGTAGCTGTTACGTTTAGCTGACCGCTTGCAGCTTGTGGGTGGTTGATATGATCATCACCTACTGCCGGCGTATTGACGATTCTTTAGAGTCCTACACAGAGGTTTCTTGACTCAGGCAAAACGAAGTAGGAGCACATTTGTGATATGTGCGGGACCGAGGAATATGCGATATGTGATACCGTATTATATTCTCGCGATATTTGATATCAGCCGGGTCATCGGATCAAGTGTTGATTCGATGAATCGGTACGGATAAATATTAGCCGGTTATTTGCGATATAGCCGGATTGTCGGATCAAGTGTTGATTCGATAATTTAATGTATAATAATATATTTGATATATTAAATTACATTAACTAATATTTGCTCACTAAAAGATTCTTTTTCTCACTCGGGTAATGCATTGATATATATGCGATATATGTTAAATGTATTATTTTATTTTGTTACGATAAATATTATATATGTGATATATAATATTGTAACATGATATGATAAATAATGCAACTTGTTTAGTAAAGATTAATCATGATTAGGGTTTGGATTAGGGTTAAACTTTCTAGATGTTTCTAGAAGGTTTCCTTTTTGTTTTGTGAAAGATATTTGTGTGTGACTCATTTTTAACTCAACCCAAACCCTAACCCTTGGTCAATTCTCTACATTGGTTAAGTAAACCATGGTTGCATAATTCTATCATATCTCCTTTTCCTATTCATCACAAAGTGATTAACATTATTCATTCATCTTCTTCCTTCATTTTCTTTCATGAAAAATGCTTGCTTGATTTTTCCAAGTGATGAATAATAGTGAGAAAAAGATAAATAAATAGAGCAAAAATCCTACTTCATCATCCTCATCTTCCCTTGCCATTTAGATGAGGGTGTTCACATCATTTCATGAGTGTTAGCTTGTGTTAAAGAAACTTCGAGGTAGATCATCTTAGTATCGAAGATCGGAAGCAAAGGTTGTGTCTTTCTCTTCGTGGAACCTCTCGAAAGTCCGGATCCCGATGATCGCAGCGAAGGGACCACAACACGGAGCATATGAAGTGAAGGACCGGATCTACAAAGGTTGTAATCCCTCTCACTTAGTGTTAAAGTGTTTAGCATGCAAGTTATCGCCTAATCTCTAGTTTAAAGTTCCGTATTCGGGTTGTTCGGTACGGCTAAATTTTTATTCGGGCATGGTTGATGCCTGGTAGACCCTTGTGCGTGTGCTTAGCAACCCTACACAAGCTGCTTAAATCCATTTATGGATTAAAGCAACCATCGCGGAGTTGGAACATCTGTTTTGATGTTGTAGTCAAAGAGTTTGACTTCATCAAAAATATAGATGAACCTTGTATCTATAAGAAGGTAGCAGATGGTAAGGTAGTCTTCGTCGTATTATACGTGGATGACATACTTTTGATAGGAAATGATATTCCTATGCTGCAATCAGTCAAGCTCTTCTTATCACAGAGATTCTCAATGAAAGATCTAGGTGATGCCTCCTGCATATTGGGAATCATGATCTATAGAGATAGATCTAAACGGATACTGGGATTGTCCCAATCCAGGTACATTGACACCATACTAAAGAGGTTTAGTATGGAAGAATCCAAGCGTGGGAACCAACCCACGATCTCTGGACTCACTCTCTCCAAAGAGATGTCTCCCAAGACTGATTTGGAGAGAGCTCGCATGCAAGGGATACCCTATGCTTCGGCAGTAGGCTCTATCATGTATGCGATGCTGTGTACCAGACCCGATGTAGCATACTCACTAAGTGTAGTGAGTCGGTATCAAGCAGATCCAGGAGAGAGTCATTGGACAGCAGTGAAGAACATTCTCAAGTACTTACGAAGGACTAAGGAGATGTTCTTGGTGTATGGTAACGGAGAACTCCAAGTGGAGTCCTTTACTGATTCCAGCTTCCAAAGTGATAAGGACGACTCTAAGTCGCATTCGGGTTTTGTCTTTACCCTCAATGGAGGGGCGGTATGTTGGAAGAGTTCCAAACAGGATACCGTTGCAGACTCGACGATGGAGGCTGAATACATCGCTGCCAACGATGCTGCCAAAGAGGCTGTCTGGATCAAGAAGTTCATTAGTGAACTTGGTGTGGTTCCATCCATTGAGCATCCAATACCTCTGTATTGCGATAACAATGGAGCTGTGGCTTTGGCCAAGGAACCCAGGTCCCATCAGAAGTCCAGACATATTCTGAGGCGGTATCACCTGATCAGGGAGATAGTTGATCGCCGGGAGATCGAGGTCAGGAGAGTAGATACGAAGGACAACACTGCGGATCCATTCACGAAGGCTATTCCCCAGATACAGTTTGAGAGATTATTCGGGATGCTAGGTATGAGATACTACAGCAGCTGGCCTTAGTGCAAGTGGGAGATTGTTAGTTATGTATATGCCCTAGAGGCCATTGTTGTACATATGATGTATATTATAATGGATGCTTGGTTATATATAGAGATGACTTTCTTGCTCGTCATGATAGTATGCTATTTGGTTTCACTTTATCTTAACATGTTGACTTGTATTGGTTTACTGTTTTACTCTCACATGTTGATAAAGCCCTTAGGATCTGTACTCGACTACTGGGACTATGATGAGATCATACTAGTGGGGCCGCGGTAGTCGATGAGTGCATCCTATAACTGTTCCTAGTCGAGGGTATATCGAGACAGGGCATCGATACACCAGAGTAGACTAGCGTATACGCATCTCGACCCATATGATGGGCGATGGATGATCCCATATCCATCGGTGTTTGACATCAGAGATGGTGTACGGGTGCTCAGTGGAGACTGGGTACACTGGACGGACTCGCCAAGAACTCCCAGATGGTGATATACCACACGTCAGATGGCAGTTCTCCGGTGACACAGGTACAGGGTAGTCTGTAGACCCGAGATCGTCATAGAGTCTTGTGTGATTCCCACTGTGCTTTGATTTCCACCTTACCACGTCCAATAGGGCGTGCAAAACAGTGGCTTTTGGGTACAGTCCCGAATCATATGGAGGCAATGAGCGATAGGAGGGGATTCGTCTCTCCCGGTATAGGGAGTTGATGTTGTGCTGTGTTCGATTGGCTATAACTGGAAGTCCCTGGCCAGGGCTGATATAGAGATTTACTGGTAAGTGTTACTAGTAGTTTCTCGACCCGTTATGAGCCATACATCGACACGACTTATCGGTTACTGGGGTCTGACGTAGACCACCCCTAGACTTGATATGCGACATATCAGACGAACAGACCGGACTGTACGGGAGTGTTACTGATCGGATTCACAGGAGAACGCACAGGCTAGCTTGTTGATCTTCTGATCGCTCAATACCTGGGTGGCTGTTACGTTTAGCTGACCGCTTGCAGATTGTGGGTGTTTGATATGATCATCACCCGCTACCGGCGTATTGACGATTCTTTAGAGTCCTACACAGAGGTTTCTTGGCTCAGGCGAAACGGAGTAGAGGCACATATGTGATATGTGCAGGACCGAGAATAATGCGATATGGGATACCGTATTATATTCTCGCGATATTAAGATATGAACCGGGTCATCGGATCAAGTGTTGATTCGATGAATCGGTACATGATATATTAGTCGGTAATATTCGATATAGCCGGATCGTCGGATCAAGTGTTGATTCGATGATTTAATATATAATAATATATATGATATATTATTATATTAACTAATATTGGCTTGCTTTATTATTTCATTTTCTCAGTGGATGATACATTGATATATATGCGATATATGTTAATTGTATTATTTTCTTTTGTTGCAAATATATAATATATATATGATATATATTATTGTGACATGATATGATTAATTGTTAAACATGTTTAAGGATGATTAATTGAGGTTAGGGTTTAATTAGTGTTAGTTGCTTCATGCACCTTCTAGAAGCTATTTGTTTTGTCATTGTGAAGATATTTATGGATGGCACTTTACTAAACCTAACCAAACCCTAACTCTAGTTATTTCTCTACAAATTCTTATCCATTCATCCTTGACCATGGTTATATATCAATCATATGTTTTATTTCTATTCATCACAAAAGAAAAAGATATATCATTATCTTTTCATTATCATCTTCTTCCTTCTTCAAGAAAGCTTGCTAGTTTTTCTTAAGTGATGAAATAAAATGAGAAAATGATATTAAAAGAAAGCAAAATTACTACTCTCTCATCCTCATCTCATCTAGCCCTTGAGATTAGTGTGTTCTTCTCTTTTGAGTGAGAAAGCTTGAGTCAAAGCAACGTCAAGGTAGATCATCGGAGATTTGGATTACGACAAGCTAGAATGGATCGTTCGAGTCGTGGAGCCTCTCATGAGTCCGGGAGATCGTGGATCGCGGCAAAGGGACTTCTACTCGGAGCTTGTGAAGTGAAGGAGCGGACTACAAAGGTTGTAATCCCTCACACTTAGATAAAAGTTATCTTATTGCATGTTAAACCCTAATAATCTAGCAAAGATCCCGGCTTTGGGTTGTTCGGCACGTCTAAAATTTAATCCGGGCATGTTTGATGCCTTATGAACCTTCACAAGAGTGCCTAGGAACCCTACAGTAAAGGCTTTATCAACCTATAACAGAGAGACAGTAAGTATACATGTTAAGATAAAGAACAACCAGATAGCATACTATCATGTCGAGCAAGAAAGTCCTCCCTATATATGTCCCAGCTGTAAGTGCACGGCGGCGCCCCGGCCTCCATCCCTAGGCCAAAATGCGGAAGCGGTGATTAACTTAAATTTTCTTGAACTGGCTCCACCGCGCACTAAAACCCGGATCGAACCATTAACTAGTCCTAGCTAACTACAAGATGGGGAAGAGAGATATACCGACTGATCCGTGTCCTCCGGTCTTCTCGTCGTCGTCCCGATCTCCCGCGGAGACTCCGGTCGTCGCCTCCTTGCCGGAAGGGCACCACATCGTCTACATCTTTTACGGGCTCCCACCTCAATACCGAGGCAACTCGGGCACGAAGCTGGCAAGTCAACATGCCCAAGATTTGCTGTAGAATCTAGTGTGGAACTCATGTCTCATTTGGGGTTATGGAGTTGCCTTTGGTGGAGGAATGATACTTGGAGTTTTTGGAGATTGATCTTGTGGGATTTTTGCAACATGAAATGAACCAAAATCCCACACGAAAAATGTTGGACAGCCCCTCCCCTATCATGGCCGGCCAATGCAATTGCAAGAGAGTGAGAGAGTGGAGAGTGAAGCAAAAGAAAAAGAGAGCCATCCAATAATCCAAGGGGGAGAGAGAGAAGGCTATCATGCAAAAAGAAATGATCACTAGCTTAATCCAACACTCCATCATCAAATCAACCATCATCAACACCCATCACCATCACAAAAGTCATGCCATGATGAACCATCATGAAGTCAAGAAGTCAAGTGATCATGACATGGCAATATGCAAAGAACACCCTCCACAAATACTTATTTGCAACAATGCAAATAAGCCCTCCTCCACCAATCTTCGGCCAATGAAGGATACAAATGAAATTGGCCGAAACGGAAATCAAACTGGCAACTCCAGAAAACTGGTCCCGTAATAAATTACAGGAAAACCCCGATACTGTGTATACACACCCGCATCTGTATTCCGACCGAAATACAAATGCAATGAGACAAAATCTACACTGTACTGTACTAGGATCCGGCTTAAACCAAAGCCGGCCAGTAATATCCGTTCGATCCTGATCCGTGCAATACCGCACGTATCTGATCGAACCCTGCCATATATCCATACGGCCTTTAGTACTAACCGTCCGATCCTGATCCGTGCAATACCGCACGTATCTGATCGAACCGTGTCATATCTCCATACGGCCTCTACAACTTTTCGCCCGAAAGCCTGAGTAACTGAATGTGGGGGACTCTAAAGACTCGTCAACACCTTGGTTGTGGATTTAACCACTAGCACGTCAGAGGTATACGCCAATACGTAACGGGCTACCAGGTATTGACCAAAAGGGACGTCGATGAGCGAACTCATCCTGACACCCTACTGAGCCTGTCAGTGACAATATCCGTACAGTCCGGTCCGTTCGTCTATGAGCATCGCATGTCGAGCCTAGGGGGTTGGTAAAAGTCAGACCCCCAAAAGCGGTACAAGTCGTGTCGGAGTGCAGCCCAGAACACCCTAAGATACTACTGGAATACCTACCAGTAAATCTCCTGCCTCGGCCGAGGGCTTCGTGTAATGGCTCTCCTAGACACAGCGCGACCTCACCCCCAATACCGGGAGAGACGAACCAATGAAGATACGCTCACTGCCTCCATGTGGCTCGGGACTGTACCCAACTAAAACCTGTTTGCACGTCTCTTTTGAGCGTGGTAGGGTAGTAATCAAAGTACAGTGGGAACTCACACGAGACAAATGACGATCCCCACATCGATGAACTAACCTGTACACATGTCACCAGGGAACTGCTATCTGACGTCAGGTATAAAACCAACTAGCATGTTCCCGGCGAGTCCTGTCCGGCGTACTCATAACCCAATGAGCACCTGTATACATCTTAGGTGAACCAACTGACACCAGTGGCTTGTGAGACCGGTCACTGCCCCTCGTCGGGGTCTCGACTATATACACTTGTCTACTCTGGAATATCGATGCCCTGTCTCGAAACTCCCACGACTAGGGACCTTTTAAGGATGTGCTTATAGACTGCCAGCTCTCACGTATATGATCGCCCTCATACTGCTGGTGGTCAAGCAAGAATCCAAGGGGCTCTATCAACCTGTAATAGCGACCTGTCAGGTCACCTAAAGCAGTACACGATGATAAAGATAAACCAGATAGTAAACTATCATCTTGAGTAAGACTGTCCTACCGGGATAGGTCCTCCATCAATCATTGCAACCACGTGCCTGTGATCCAATAATTGACTCTGAGGGCATTATCTCCAACAATCTCCCACTTGCACTCAAGGCTAATTATTGCGATGTCGCTTACTCACAGCCCGTGTGATACCGAACACCCAACTCCTCTACTGGTCAGTCTCACAAATCTCGTTTGCGAAACTCTTGCGTTCGAGGAATAGCCTTAGTAAGTGGATCCACTTTGTTGTTTCTTTCTATGTCTCTCTATATCTCATGTTCGCGGAGAAACCCATCTCCCGAAATGAGCAATACCTGTCTTAGAATGTGTCTGGATGTCTGATGGGACCTATCTCATAAATGAACTCCAAATCCAAACTTCTTAGACTGTATCGTCAACTGAACTTAATCAGTATTCTGCGCCATGCCACCCTCAGTATTGCCTTGGACCACCTGTCCAAAATACTGCCCCTCGTCAGAAGGAAAAATACAACTCTGACAACCTCCTTGTCGTCTATGTCACCTTGGAAGCCTGGAATGATAACTGTCTCCCGAATGAGGCTATCGTTATCATATCCCTAGAACATCCACTTATGTTCTAAAACTGCTTCCGACTGTTTCTCCAGGATTGGATCAATGTCAACTTATTGCATTTAGTGCAAGAACAACATCTGGTGTGGTACTTGACATCTCATGATTGACTCAATTGCCTGAGCAAGTGATCTGCCAATCATGCACATCCCTCTCCCCTTTAGTCTGTAAGACACCTTTAGAGAGGGTGACTCCATTACCTGCAGGTACACCACCATGCCAGGAGTCGTCCATTCTAAATACTCTTAGAATGCTGTCTAAGTACCCTGATTGGGAAACCACCCAAATCTAGATCTAAAACCATAGATCTAGTAACCAGTGTGTCTGATATAATGTCCAAGTCCCATGTAGAGAAACCACTGTGTGACGACCAAAGTATAACCGATCGTAGTATAGGAGTTTCTTTTCCTATTCTGTGTATGTCATCCAAATATCATGACATCACACCCTACTACCTTCTCAACAGATCCATCCCCTATTCTGACGAAGTCAAACCTATGACTGTCACATCAGAAATCGATGATCTATCTCCGCTATATCTGCTTTAGTCTATAAATAGACATAAGCTACCTGTCCACCAATGCTTCCGCTGCTCCCACTGACTACGACAACCCTCTGGCAGAGTCATATACACGTACACTTCTAAAGCTAGTTTAGAACGACGCTATACTCATCCTCCCACCGGGTCTCGCAACCTGGAACAACAGCAATGGCAAGTGTGGGTAAACAAGAACTTCCATATCACCGTCCTTGAGGCTACCGGAGTACCTCTTGGGTGCCTGAAGTTACCCACCGTATCTGCGGAGTGACCAATGGAATGTCAAACCAGATTGAATCTTTTGGTTCCTATCAAATCTTCAGTAATCGTTTGTGGTTCTGGAATCACTTCCAGTTCTACCATACTCCCACTACTGTTTTTCTGAAAAAATCCATTTTTAATAAAAACGGTGGCGAGTCTAGAACAATATTTCTATTGATCTTCCAGATGGTAGAAAATCAACCCTCGTCATAGCCTGGGTCAACCCACAAACAGCCATTACAGAAACGTGCCTTGAGTTGTCCAGTGTCTGGTTTTAATCATAAGCCGGACAACTCCCCGTACCATAACAATGTTAAGATATGAACTGTACTATATCCAATATAGAACCAGAGGCACTGATTTAATTGAACCAGATTCAAATCATGCAGCTATCTCCAGTACATGTCAACTAAATGGAAGGAGGCCGATCAGTGTTACTCAACTTAGGAATGCTTCCAATTATGAGTAACCTGAAAGAGAAGCAAGGTCTCTTAATCATTACTATCAACTGAATACCATACTCAAGTATCTACATCTTCAATCACTTTGAAGAATCCCGATACTTGCAATATCTGGTTCTCTACTTTATTCAAATACCTATAACTTCTCAAAATTCGGACCCTGTGTTTCTAAGAAACACTTGTCCAAAAACTAGAGAAGTCATAAGTAAACCGAATATAGTACGAGGACCAACCCCTCTGTCCTGATGGACCCTGGACAACATACAATACTCTGTATAAGTCTCTTAAGTCTAATAACTCATTCACTGTGTGTCGTAGGTTGAAAACTGTACTTGTGGTTATGAAGAATTACACCACTGTTTAATGCTCCTTACCTAACCATCCACTGATATAGGTAAATGTCACAGACATAATTTCAAAAAGGTATATCTCACTCTATGAAAATAGACGTACAGATATATCAATTTGAAATTGGTGCATAACAGCGGATATTCAAAACCAAATATTTGCCGTCCGGCAAACAACCCAGGTGACTTCCTCAAATATCACCGATTACAACGAATCCCGATATAATGAGGATGATCACCCAATTCCCAATAACCTACTCCTACTCATCATCTGTAAAACCATACAGATGTGAGAATCTTACCTGGTAAATACATACCCTGGAGTAAGTATCTAATCGGGAAATCAGTTTTCCTTTAACAGTACACAGTGAGACTGAAACATTGAAATGTTTCGATGGGGTATCCTGGTATTCCTAGTAATGCCTCTTCCAGATTCACGTCTGTAACCTTGTAATTCTTTGCCACCTCTCCAAACCCCTTTATATGTCTTTAGTCATTACCTTCTGCACACCCCTTTAGGCCAAATGGTTTTCTTCCTTCCCTACCGTTCGGCACCAGCCTATGGTTTGGAAGAAGACTATCCAATAAGCATAATGGGTGTACTGTCCTAATCCTAGGAACACTCGTAATGCGAGAGAAGGTGAAGATAAAAGACACCTGAATAAATCTTATTCCTATTTCTCCTGAACCAGAATCCATCCCCGAACCGGAACAAGTTCCTTTCGAGTTTGTATATAACCATACGATGGAATATCCAATAAACTGTGGATCTTCGCAGTGATACGGAGTGTCCTGGAGAAATACAAAGGTGATTTAGGATTGGCGAAGGAATACTTGGTTTGGTCGTGAATAGCAGTCGCAATGTACTTTGCCCTCTTACTAATCCCTTGCTTTGTCTTAACTTAATACCTTCTGTACACCATCGTTATGCTAATTGGTTTTCTTCATTCCCCACCGTTGGGCACCAGCCTAAGGTTTGGAAGAAGACTATCCAGTATGCGTAATAGGTGTACTATCTCCTAAACCAAGGAGTACTCGCAACCTGAGAGAAGGTAAAAAGAAAAGTCAACTGAATAATCCTATCCGTTTTCTCTAGAACCGGAAACCATCCTCGAATAAATTCCTTTGAGTTCGTATCTAACCATACGATGGTTTTGTCCAATGGAAGTGGACGTTCGTAGCAATACGGGGTGTCCTGGAGAAAAAAGGGTAAAAGTAGGAGTGGCAATGAGGTTAGCAACTCTGACAATCCAAAAGCCAGTGTTTAAGAAGGTTCGGTCAATCTTGGTCACTGAGTCATAGTCTTAGGGTCGGGTCAATGGTCACTGCCAAAGAGAGAGAGAAAAGAAACACTCAGCGTGCACTCTAACCTAGATCAGAATGGTTACCAATTTATCTAATCTGGAAACCTCCCACTGTACCGTCAAATTCTCCTCCAAACCTGAAAGAAAAATTAGTCGGGATCACTCGAGGAGTAAACCAACTCATCAGTGGGAATCGGGATCCAACTATCATCGCATGATAACGTGACGGAATCCGCTCACGGTGTCACACTCCAGGAGGTATGCGCATATCTGGTAAGTTTCAGTTTGTTTAGAAACTCCCGATGTGATTTCTGCCCCATGCCCTTATGACCTTGGCTTTGGCCTACATATCATAAGTCACATGTCAAGTTCTACCCGTCATTCTCCAGGTTAATTTGAACCCACCCGTACCTACCCTTGACTTTGGCCAAAATGGCAGTACGACTGTCCCAAACCAACGCATCTATCTATGCTGCATATGAATACCCCAATAGCTACCAATCACTGTGCCTTGACTTTGGCCAACATACACAGCTTGAATACTATTGACCATCCATATGAAACGACGGAGGGCTACGAATGGTTTCTGGCGAAAACCTTTAACGTAACGAACTTGATATCGTTGAAGGAACGGATAGCTTTTTGAAAATATAGTGACGAAAACTGTTGCTAAAGAGGTCACTCCCGGTGAAGGGATCTCGGCTCTTTCCCCGTAGAATGGGGTGCAGGATATTCCAACTGAATACCACGGTGCAAAGCAAAAGTAATCGGCTATAGTGAAGTTATTG
Source organism: Agapanthus africanus (assembly GCA_030015575.1). Classification (NCBI taxonomy): domain Eukaryota; kingdom Viridiplantae; phylum Streptophyta; class Magnoliopsida; order Asparagales; family Amaryllidaceae; genus Agapanthus; species Agapanthus africanus. Next base: position 101,007,793 of record JASDDO010000010.1, on the reverse strand, counting down.
CCCTGACGCAAACTTTTTGTCCAAGGGGTCACTCCCGGTGAAGGGATCTCGGCCCTTGCCTCGTCGACTGAGGAGCAGGATATTCTAACTGAATACCACGATGCAAAACAAAAGTGAACGTCCTTGCAACAACAGCTTTTTGAAAAATGTTCCAACAACATCAGATTAGGTTTGTTTTTTAACTTGCATTGATCCGAATCAACGCAGTCCCATCAATTGATCACACCAAAAAGAACGAAAATATACTGATGTACGTATATGCCATCCGCATTCGCCACTGGGTCCCGTCATTACCCGTTAGGTTAGCTAACTAACGACAGAGCGGGGACTGGACTAGCACGGATGCAAAACATATACAACATCTACTAATATATATATACCAATATATTATATTCGCTCAAGGTGTGATAAAAATGCAACATCACAGAAATGTACAGCATCACAGAACAATACAGATATCTGGGATTCCCGGGTTTCACAGAGCCACTACTGAAACCCGACGTTCCCCTGGTCGTGTGGATAGCCTGTGCAATGAAATCCTAGACCCCTATGGGCGCGGCAAGTTACCCGCCAAAACCTGAAGCGAGGCAGCCCCCTTCAGCAACGTGAATGGACCACCCAGCACTTCACGGAATTCGGTAACTTGGGCATCCCTCCTGGGTCAACCTGTACCCCCTACGAGTGCGGCGAATAGCCCGCCAATCCTAGAGTGAAGCCCCATCCGTCTCAATGCCATGAGATGCGGGCTTGTTGCCCTCTAGAACCCGGCTATCCGTGCACCCCACCTTGGGGTAATCCTAGTACAGAAAGTAAAATATACATACAACGGGTACATCGACCGCAACCTGGCCGTGCCCCAAAATAATAATACAAACAGGCAGTGACGGCAGTCCACATGTCGGATGCTCGCCCCATAATATCAAATGTACATAATACAACAAAAAATGTACTAGCATTGCATCCAGGCTATCCCCACGACCGATCCGCAACATCACAGCAAAATCACAAAACATCAACGTGAAAGTCACGTTCGCAAATCCGTCTAACCGGGCTATAGCAGTTAGACAGGATTTACCGATCAAGTGACATTCACGGTCGCAGATGTAATGTAGATACTGTGAAATAATGTGTTTAAAATATTCCGATCGATCAAATTTTAACAAGTGGGCCCCCAAGCATTACTGTAGCAGATCAAGAAATTCTGGGCCTAATGTTATTATTCCAAAACCCCTGTTTTCAGCCAAAAAAGATACTGCAGAAATTTGATGCAGCGACCCCAAAATAGTGCGGCGGAACCGCGGCCCAAAGGGGTGTTTGGCCGCGGTTCCGCTCTCCTGTAGTGGAGTTAGTGCATCGAATTTTCACAGAACTCTTATTTCTCCTAGAACATCACTTTTCTACAACCTGAAAAATTTTTGGACTTCAAAGAATTTCAACAGAAAACTGATGTGAACAAAACGCGGATTTTGGAATTTTGGTCGATCGGAAATGTAAACACATTAAACAAAGCTAGACTAGGTTAACTACGAGGCTCTGAAACCAATGTAAGTGCCCGGCGGCGCCCCGGCCTCCATCCCGAGGCCAAAATGCGGAAGCGGTGATTAACTTAAATTTTCTTGAACTGGCACCACCGCGCACTAAAACCTGGATCGAACCATTAACAAGTCCTAGCTAACTACAAGATGGGAAAGAGAGATATACCGACTGATTCGTGTCCTCCGGTCTTCTCGTCGTCGTCCCGATCTCCCGCGGAAACTCCGGTCGTCGCCTCCTTGCCGGAAGGGCACCACATCGTCTACATCTTTTACGTGCTCCCACCTCAATACCGAGGCAACTCGGGCACGAAGTTGGCAAGTCGACGTGCCCAAGATTTGCTGTAGAATCTAGTGTGGAACTCATGTCTCATTTGGGGTTATGGAGTTGCCTTTGGTGGAGGAATGATACTTGGAGTTTTTGGAGATTGATCTTGTGGGATTTTCGCAACATGAAATGAACCAAAAACCCACACTAAAAATGTTGGACAGCCCCTCCCCTATCATGGCCGGCCAATGCAATTGCAAGAGAGTGAGAGAGTGGAGAGTGAAGCAAAAGAAAGAGAGAGCCATCCAATAATCCAAGGGGGAGAGAGAGAAGGCTATCATGCAAAAAGAAATGATCACTAGCTTAATCCAACACTCCATCATCAAATCAACCATCATCAACACCCATCACCATCACAAAAGTCATGCCATGATGAACCATCATGAAGTCAAGAAGTCAAGTGATCATGACATGGCAATATGCAAAGAACACCCTCCACAAATACTTATTTGCAACAATGCAAATAAGCCCTCCTCCACCAATCTTCGGCCAATGAAGGATACAAATGAAATTGGCCGAAACGGAAATCAAACTGGCAACTCCAGAAAACTGGTCCCGTAATAAATTACAGGAAAACCCCGATACTATGTATACACACCCGCATCTGTATTCCGACCGAAATACAAATGCAATGAGACAAAATCTACACTGTACTATACTAGGATCCGGCTTAAACCAAAGCCGGCCAGTAATATCCGTTCGATCCTGATCCGTGCAATACCGCACGTATCTGATCGAACCCTGCCATATATCCATACGGCCTCTAGTACTAACCGTCCGATCCTAATCTGTACAATACCGCATGTATCTGATCGAACCGTGCCATATCTCCATACGACCTCTACAACTTTTCGCCCGAAAGCCTGAGTAACTGAATGTGGGGGACTCTAAAGACTCGTCAACACCTTGGTTGTGGATTTAACTACTAGCACGTCAGAGGTATAAGCCAATATGTAACGGGCTACCAGGTATTGACCAAAAAGGACGTCGATGAGCGAACTCATCCTGACACCCTACTGAGCCTGTTAGTGACAATATCCGTACAGTCTGGTCCGTTCGTCTATGAGCATCACATGGCGGGCCTAGGGGGTTGGTAAAAGTTAGACCCCCAAAAGTGGTACAAGTCGTGTCGGAGTGCAGCCCAGAACACCCTGAGATACTACTGGAATACCTACCAGTAAATCTCCTGCCTCGGCCGAGGGCTTCGTGTAATGGCTCTCCTAGACACAGCGCGACCTCACCCCCAATACCGGGAGAGACGAACCCATGAAGATACGCTCACTGCCTCCATGTGGCTCGGGACTGTACCCAACTAAAACCTGTTTGCACGTCTCCTTTGAGCATGGTAGGGTAGTAATCAAAGTACAGTGGGAACTCACACGAGACAAATGACGATCCCCAGGTCGATGAACTAACCTGTACACATGTCACCAGGGAACTGCTATCTGACGTCAGGTATAAGACCAACTAGCATGTTCCCGGCGAGTCCTGTCCGGTGTACTCATAACCCAATGAGCACCTGTATACATCTTAGGTGAACCAACTGACACCAATGGCTTGTGAGACCGGCCACTGCCCCTCGTCGGGGTCTCGACTATATACACTAGTCTACTCTGAAGTATCGATGCCCTGTCTCGAAACTCCCAAGACTAGGGTCCTTTTAAGGATGTGCTTATAGACTGCCAGCTCTCACGTATATGATCACCCTCATACTGCTGGTGGTCAAGCAAGAATTCTAGGGGCTCTATCAACCTGTAATAGCGACCTGTCAGGTCACCTAAAGCAGTACACGATGATAAAGATAAACCAGATAGCATACTATCATCTTGAGTAAGACTGTCCTACCGGGATAGGTCCTCCATCAATCATTGCAACCACGTGCCTGTGATCCAATAATTGACTCTGAGGGCACTATCTCCAACACCAGCATCCACTATAATATACATCTTATGTACAATAATGGCCTCTAGGGCATACATACAACTAATATTCTCCCACTTGCACTAAAGCCAGTTGTTGCAGTATAGTATACCCAACGTCCTATAAAAGTCTCTCGCAGGAAAGGCCTCAGTGAGTCGATCCGCCGTGTTAATCTCTGAGTCTACTCTCCAAACCTCGATCTTTTAGAGATCAGCCATCTCCTAGATAAGGTGATACTCCATAGAATATGTCTGGGTCACTGATGGGACCGGGGATCCTGGGCCAAAGCGACACCTCCATTGTCACACAATGGTAGGAACCTTGTTCATCTCATGAACAAATATACACCCAGAATTCCTCTTTGGTAGCATCTTTGATAGCGATGTCACCAGCCTTTATCGTCTAGTTTGTCACAGTATCTAGCTTGGAACTCTTCCAACATACCGTCCCTCCACTGAGGGTAAAGACAATGCATGTGACTGACATTCAATCGTCCTTACCACCCTGGAAGTTATCCAGTGATTCTCCCTAGGATCGATTGATAGCCTCTCACTACACCTAGTGAGAATCCTAATATCCACTTAGATCTATCTCATAGATCTAAAAACTAGGATTTAGGAGGTATCACCTAGATCCTATACGGAGAATCAATGTGATAAGTGGAGATTGACCGATCGCAGCATATGAAACAATTTTCCTATCAAGAGTATGTTATCCACGTACAATACGAGAAAGACCGCCTTACTCTCTACTACCTTTTCGTATATACAAGGTTCATCTACAATTTTGATGAATTCAAACGTATTGACTATCACATCAAAACAGACGTTCCAACTCCGTGAAGCCTGCTTTATTGCATAAAGCAACTTGCACACGTTTCCGCTGCTCCCATTGTCTACGAAGCCCTCTGGCTGTGTACTTATAGACGCTTTCTTCTAAATCAGTATTCAGAAAATCAGTCATGATATACAACCGTCAGATATCGTAGTCATGGTATGTAGTAAATAGCAAGTAGGATCTGGATGGACTTAAGCATAGGTACTGGAGAAAAGGTTTCATCAAAAACCATACCTGGTTAATGGCGAGAACCTTTTACAACAAGTCTAGCTTTGAAAGTCTCAACTTTTCCGTCTACACCAAGTAATCTTCTCAAGATATACTTGCTTCTTATGGGGATTTAACCCTTCAGATAAAGCAACCAAAGTCCATACTTTGTTGATGTACATAAATTCCATCTCAGATCGCTTAGCATCCAGCTATTCTTATAAAGTCCCCACTCTTGATGGCCTGCTCGAAACTAGTTGGGTCATCATCTCATGATGCAATCCTCGCTCCCACTGTCATCGAGAAACTGAAGTATCTCTCAGGCGGATAAGGAACCCTACCAGATCGGCGGAAAGGCTGAGCTTCGTCGGGAACTATTGAATTCTCCGGTTCTACCAAATTATCAGCTGTAGTTTGTATAGTTGGAACTCCTTCCAGTTCTACCTCATGACCACAAATTTCTTTCCAAAATAAATTCCTTTTCCTAAAAAGGTGGCATGCCGAGAAATAAAACACCTTTTGTTTCTCAGGGCGGTAGAAGATATTCCCTTGCAAATGCTTAGGATATCAACCAAACTTCCACAGAACTGACCTTACCTCGAGCTTGTCCGGATTTTGCTTTTAGACATAGGCCGGACAACCCCAAATCTTAACTTACTTAAGAGATGGGCTCTTCCTATACCATATCTCATATGGAGTGGTAGGCACTGATTTGATTAGAACCCAATTCAATAGGTATGCAGCTTCCCCAAGCGCATAACCCCTAAAAGGAAATAGGTAACTCAGTAGTACTCATCATAGAGTACACCATATCTCATAGGGTGCATTGCTCCGCCCCGATACACCGACGTGCTGTGCTGTATACAGGGGAGTAATGCTGAGAGAGAATCTCATTCTCCTTTAGAATAGTCCAGAAATTCCATGCACAAGTATTCTCCTCCCTGATCACATCATAGGACATAATACTTATACCCAGTTTTGGTTCTCTACTTCTGACTTATATTCTATGAATTTCTCAAAAGCTTCAGACTTACGTTTCAATAGGAACACATGTCCAAATCTTAGGAGATCATCAATGAATGTAATGAAGTACAAAGAACCAGTCCTGCCATGTGTAGACATGGGATCTATATACATCCCTATGTATCAGTCCCAAGAGTTCACTAACCATTTCTCTGTTTCAAGAAAACGGAGCTATGGTCATCTTATCTTTGTGATATAATTGGAAAGTTTCACAAGATGTAAATTCAAAATGATTTAAACATGCATCTAAATATAACTTAGCTAGTCGGGTCGCATTGATATGACCTAGTCTACAATACCTTAAGAAGGATCCGTTCATTTCTGAACTCTTCCTTTTGTGTGTGTTCTGTACGTTAAGAACCGTGGTTTGATTTAGAATGTATATGTCATTAGATAACGTGTCTGAACCAATCAACACTTTGATATAGGAAATGTTCAAAACATTATCCAACAATAAAAAATTATATCCTTCTTTACTAAATAAAGAGACTGATATGATGTTGTATATCAGGTTCGGTATCTAATAACATTCGTTCAGAATCAATGTACTTGATAATACAGGGTGATAACTGCCAATAACTTGGCTGCAACAATTGCACCAATCTCTATATTTAGAGATATATCACCCTTTTCTCAGTTCTCTACCTTTCTGTAGCCCATGTAACAGATTACATATGCGGGATCCTGATCCGGTATCATATACCCAGGACGTAGAGGATACTGAGAAACAGTTTTCGGTAATGAACATACCCGAAGAAGATGCATCAGCATTCACTTTCTTCGTTTGGGCGGCATGGGAATCCTGGTATTCCCCATTTCCTACTCGGTCTTATAACAATTATAAGGTGGAGCGGAACCAACGTTCCCCAGCTCAGTATAACAAGCGGGTTCGGTCAATACAACCATATTATTATCTTGATTAAGGCGTGACAAGGTCGCTACCTGGAGAGAGAAAGAAGAAAACACTCTGCGTGCGCTCTTGCAAGATTAGATTGGTTATATATTTTATCTAATCAGGATAGCTCCCACTGTTTTTATCAAATCTTCCTTCAAACCTTAAAAGGAAAGACTAGCCGGTATTAATTACATCCTGCAAGTTCGCCAATCTTTCGGCCAGGCCAGTGCCGTTACTTCATGGGAGGTTCCCCGTGCTTTCGCACGGACCTAATTAAAATAAACCTTGTTTTCCCACGGGGCGTAACCCCATTGACACCTTTCTAGACACCTACTTGATCGGATAATTGTAATGTGCAAAACTCTCCCAGGAGTATCAATTACTCACAGTGGGTATCAGGATCCAACTATCTCATAGAAGGTATGCAATCTCATTGCAAATTTCAATACTTGAAATTCCCGATAATAGTTTTTACCCTTAGTGACTTATGACCTTAACTATGGTCAACAAATCATAAGCACTAGTCAAGTTCTACCCGTCATTTCGTGATTGATTAGACCCACCCACATGATCCTTAACTATGGTCAATAAAGTCACGTGACTGTCCTAACTAATCGCATCATAAGAAGTGTAGGAAGACATCACTTAGCTACCGTACACTGTGCCTTAACTATGGTCAACAAACACAGCACGAATACTAAGTACTCTACTTCCTAAAATGAAGGAAGGTTGCGGATGGTTTTTAAGAAAACCTTTTAACTCTTTGGACTTGATATCGTTGTAGAATCAAATGGTTTAAAATGGAGTGTTTTTTAGGCTTTTTCTAGTTTCGCTAAAGTGGTCACTCCCGGTGAAGGGATCTCGGCTCTTTTCTCATCGAATGAGGTGCAGGATATTCACAATATCACTATACAAAGCAAGAACCAGAAAAGAAATCAAAAGGCAAAACCGATGGTTGTAGCATCTGCTAGTTATTGCTAAAGAGGTCACTCCCGGTGAAGGGATCTCGGCTCTTTCCTCATCGAATAAGGTGTTGGATATTCTACAAAGAATACCGCTATACAAAGCAATAACTAGAGCTACCTATTTTTGAAAATTCAATTCCACAACATCTTTAGGTTTATTTTCTTTCATTAATATTATTAATGAATGTCTCATCATTTAAATTACCTAAACATCACAGATAAATACAACGAACGCTTATACCATCCGCATTCACCATGAAGTCCCGTCGTGCACCGTTTGGTTAGGTAACTAACGGCAGAGGGGGCAGGGCTAGCGCGGGTAAAAAACATAAGCAACGCCTATAATATATCATATATATTATATAATGTATCCATCTCAACATATCAAATGATCACATCACAGATATCGCAGCAGAAAACAACATATGAAATATTGGATATACTAGGATTTCCAGGTTTTATATTTAAGCCTGTATAAAATACGGATTCCACGGTCCTGATGAATAGCCAAACCCCACATCCCTAGACCCCTACGAGAGCGGCAAGCAACCCTAAAAATTATAGAGTTAGGAGACCCAGACTCGACGCCTCGAGATGGTCTCCCACTGGACTCTAAAACCTGGTTACTTGTGCTCCCCTTCTTGGGTCTATCCTAATGCAGAAAAGTAAATAATATACATCAACGATGACATCTTCCTCAACCCGGAAGTGCCCCAATAAAATAATATTACATACAAGTTTTTATATGAATGAAAATGAAAAACTCTCATCTCACATAAAACCCCCGGCTATTCAAACACGACGATCCAATATAACATATCACAGCAACACATAACATCACATGTCATCAACGTAAGTAAATATGCATATCCTAATTGTCATTGACGTATAGCAAAGAAACCGGCGATACACCACATATTACACTTATGGTCACAGAAAAGAAAGTGAAAACTATAACAATTGGAATCCGCAACCACCTTAGACATCATAAACCCGTAATATCTCATATTGTGGATCTCATGCCTAACAATATGAATTCCTTAGACATCGCATGCCTAAAAATTATAAACCCTGTATTTTCAACAAGATTCTCGGGTAGTTCAACAAGATTCCTGACATCCCGGTTGAATGCTCGTCGGAAACTTTAGTAGACGGCCGCACCCCCCGATACCGACGACGAAGTGCACTTAGGCAGAACACCGCGGCCGCGAGCACCTGGACAGATGCGTTTGGCAACGGAGTTCTCTTATAGTCACATGGTCGGGGTTATGGGGCATAGCTATCTAGTAATATTACCCGGCGAGTTTTCGCAAACACAATGTGATTGGGACGGACTTTTGATCACATCAAAATCCTATGGCAACCGATCAAATGAGACCAAATTGCTAGATTTATAAAATTCAAATATTGTTGATTCCAAGTATTGTATCCCATCACATTATATCCCGAAGACGTTAAACTTTTCGATCGATTCATCAAAGTCCCACAATTTTCTGACAGCTCAACACTTGAGCACAGTTTTAATAATACCCAGAACATGCCACAGTACCTATGGACCAACCGTAGAAGGGAAAACCCAAGCCTCACTCATGTCGCCACGGAATTGTGGCAAACCCTAGGGTATGACCGCGGTTCCGCGATCCAAAAAGTCGAGTTAGGGTTTCATTCTTCTAGAGGGTCCACAGAATTACTTGCATGTTTTTCCGAATACATTAAACTTGGAAAAATGGGTTTTTGACATTCGATCGAACTTTTTAACTTCGCCTAGACAACTTGTGAAAACCCAAATACAATGTTAAACTACGAATACGAAACATTCCGAGTTGCTTATAGTGTAAGAGTACATCACATTAAAAATTAGCAAAAATAAACAACACCCAAAACACCACAATACAAAGATGGGAACATGACGGAAATTTGAACACAATCTGCCAACATATGGCCGGCCACAACCCCCATGAGCTCGGCCAAAATCCGAGCTATGGTTCCCAAATTTTTGCCATGTTCTTATAATCTTACATATATCACTCTACACTTGTTTGAAAAAATTTTCGAGGTCATATAAAAATCGACAAAACCTAGTATTTGGTGTTTCAAGTTTCAGAGCAGTTTCGGTTTCGTAATCTAGCAAACACCGTCTAATACTCTAGCCCGGCTCTAACACCACTGTTGGGATTCCTTAGCACCCTACTGGGTTTTCTAGGCAACTACCATGCCATATTAAAAAATTCTAAGGTGCTAATCAATCCTAAGCTAGAATCAAGCTAAAGTAAATAGACAAAATGAAACATATAATCTACCATTACAAGTAGTGAGCAAGGAATACAACCTTTTTAGACCAGTCCTTCACTTCTAAAGCTCTATGTTCAAGTCCCCTCGCTGCGATCGCTGCAAGTGAAGATTTCCCGAACTCTAGAATGGTTCCCTCGGAGAAATGAACAAGCTTGCACGAAGTCTTCGAGGCCGAAGATGATCTATGTCGAGGAGACCTAAATCCAAGCTACCTCTTCACTAGGTCAAGAACTTTGTGAAGAGAACATCTTTTACTACCCAAGCAAGTGTATATGATGATGAAGTAGGAAGTGGGCTCACTTTAGATTTTATTTTCTCACTCATTTTCACCAATTTCAATGGAGCTAGAGAGCAAGAGGAAGAAGATGAAGAAAGTAACTCAAGAAAATAAACCAAGATGAATGAATGAGTTATGCAACCATGGATGAGTTAGTATCATATACTAACCATTGTAGAGACATAACCTTGGTTTAAGGTAATGGTTTGGTTAATAAATATCTTTAGTAAAACAAAACAAGTGGACTTGGTCAATGGTTATCACTAAGCTTCATGAAGCTTCGTGCCATGACAAAATGCCACCAATTTTGAATTACAAAATAAATAAAAACCCTAAACATTATCTTAAGTATGGTGTAAATCATACACACACCCAAGTTTGCATGTATCATCAAGCATGATACAATCATGTACACAACCATATATCTCATATACACTATGTGCACATCAACTGAGAAAAACAATCTTAAGTGAGCCAATACTAGTTAATGTAAATTAATATATCAAATATACATAATTATACATTAAATCATTAAATCAACACTTGATTTAATGATCTGGTCATATCACATATAACCGACTAATATCTAGTGTATCAATTTATCGAATCAACACTTGATTCGGTAACCCAGCTATATCGCATATAACCGACCGATGATACAAATCACGAGAATAGAATATGGTATCACATACTCGTATTAATCTCGGTCCCGCACATATCTCATATGTGCTCCTACTCCGTTTCGCCTGTGCCAGAAAATATCTGTGTAGGACTCTAAAGACTCGTCAATACGCAGGCAGCAGGTGATGATCATATCAAACACCCACAAGCCGCCAGAGGTGTGCTAAACGTAACGGCCACCCGAGTATTGAGCGATCAGAAGATCAACAAGCAAGCCTGGTCATGCTCCTACGAATCCAATCAGTAACACAACCGTACAGTCCGGTCTGTTCGTCTGATATGTCGCATATCCCGCCTAGGGGAGGTAAATGTCAGACCCTAATAGCTTATAAGTCAAGTCATGCCGATGTAAGGTATATAACGGGTGAGAAACTAATGATAACGCTTATCAGTAAATCTCATCTACCCTGGCCAGGGATTTCAGTTATGACCAATCGAGCATAGCGCAACATCAACCCCCAATACCGGGAGAGACGAATCCCCTCCTATCTCTCATTGCCTCCATGTGACTCGGGATTGTTCCCAAAAACTACATGTTTGCACGACTCAGTAGAGCCGTGGTAGGGTGGAAATCAAAGCACGGTGGGAGACACATTAGACTCTATGACGATCTCGAGTCGACAGACCAACCTGTACCAGTGTCACCAGAGAACTTCTATCTAACGTGAGGTATAATACTATCTAGGAGTTCTCGACGAGTCCGTTCAGTGTACCCAGTCTCCACTGAGCACCCGTATACCATCTCTGATGTCAAACACCAATGGATATGGGATCATCCATCGACCATCACATGGGTCGAGAAGATACACGCTAGTCTACTCTGGAATATCGATGCCCCGTCTCGATATTCCCACGACTAGAAACATTGAAGGATGAACTCATGAACTACCCAGGCCCCACTAGTATAATCTGCATCATAATCCTGGAAGTCAAGTACACATCCTAAGGGATTTATCAACATGTAACAGAGAGACAGTAAGTATACATGTTAAGATAAAGAGCAACCAGATAGCGTACTATCATGTCGAGCAAGAAAGTCCTCGTTATATATGACCCAGCATCCACTATAATATATATCCCATGTACAATAATGGCCTCGAGGGCATACAACTAACAGTGTTCCCTCTTCCGGGCTCATCGTGTACACCACAAAAATCATTTCTTGCCCCGGGGTACCATACCGGGTCCACCATGTACCCGCAAACAGCATCTGCCAACTCCTCGAATCGGGTCTCGAAAACAAGCTCAGAACTGAGAAAAATCATGGTGGACGTCTCGAAATATCATATCAAGAGAAACCGTGTTTTTAAAACAATACGCAATTTTCTTGGTAATATAACCACGGTTCTCAAATCCAGAGATCTCATGAAAACAACATCTCAAGCAAATAACCATAAAGTACGATGTATGCAACATAGAGTAGTAATATGAGCATATCGAGTATATCATGTAAGCATGTCAGGTGATAATACAGAACAATGAATGTACTTTTACTCTTAAGAATAATATCATGACAAGGAAGATCCACTGTGTAAGTAGCATGGCAATTACCGATTAAGAATGTGTGTGAACCGGCAAATCTGTGTATGTATAACATATGCATCAACGGTAATTGTGCAGGTGTACTAGCAAATGATATCATATAGCATTAAATATGGGCATGTGATATGTACATCACGATGGGTAATATCCTAGACAACATGAACAATAAATAGGTATATCTATCTACACAAGGATTAGACGGTCACTTTTAAACGATACACATCGTCGTTTTGAAAATAGGTATGGTTCAGGTGGCAATCTTTATATCAGCGATCCCGCCTCATAACATCCGATATGAAAATAATCTTCAATCATCATCCTCAAATCACTAGCGCGGATCAATCATCCAGTACATCTTATCACATACAGTAATCTATCGTACGGGGTCATCAAACAACATAGGGAATCTATCGACCTATACAATAATGAGGGTACGGATCTAAAGTCTCGTACGGCATATTACTCAGAAATATATATATATACACCTTTATCTCAAATCACATTTGTATAAACATCAAATCTTATTAATTTCACAACACGTCTATCTCAATCTCGTATCGTGTTTATCGATCACGATCTCATATCATACCATCATCAACTCATACTTGTTCTCTTTCAATTCGTACCAATCGTGATTCACTTCCCATTTCATATTCTCAAGCAAATATATCCATTAACATCAATTTTATCATAATTATAATTTAAAACAAAATCTTCCATATCAATGGTTGCGGGGACGCTATACGCCATCCACCCAACCTCCCCCATAAATATAAATCTACTCAGCTGCTAAACTCCTCGCTTAGCTAAAGTCGATGTGCTTCGTCTCCTCAGAAGTCCACGTGAAGTACATACAATCAATACACAATTGCAATTCTATTAAAACTAATATCCGAAAACCGATATGGCATACGGATTGCTTATAGGTTAGAACCTATAGCCTACGCATGCAAAAACAACCAAACAACCCTCGTCCGTTGACGTGTCCAACGAAGGAATCAAACCCAAATATAAAAACCACACATTCCAAATATAAAACCAAGAATTCGCATATCGAAAAACATAACCAAAACACTCGCAAACAACTCCAAGATTCTGGCTTGGGTAAATAGGGACTAAATAAGCAAGTACAGGGGATAGGTTATAGGGTAAGTGAGCAACAGGAAAAACCACAACACCAATGCCCACAGGAAATCCGACGACATTATCCCCAAATCCGGCCTCGCCGGCCTAAGTATGGTGGAATGGGTTCGTACTTCTGTGGTGGTCTTCTAGTGGTCTATCTAGGTTAATGGACTTACTTGATTTTCTTAGAAATACCCTAGATAGCTCCAGATACTCTGTAGGTCTTTAGGTTCACAAAACCGTCACAGAACAATTCTAACTTCGTGTATCGGGTTCTATTCTCTTTTCCAGGCCTCTAAATCAATCTCTAAGGTCTTGAAAACACTCACTAAATCTCAGTTAACCACTTAACAGCAACTTAGAATTTTCTAAGATCACATATCCTATTTATATCAAATTCTAAACTAAACTAGCATATTTAACATAAACACTAATTTAAAGTGTATGGATTACCTCATTAGCAACATGGGAAAATTCTTGAGTTGCCCAAAATCTTCAAAATCCAAAATTGAATGGTTCTAAGGGTTTAGAATAAGTTTGTGCACGTTTTATGTGAAGGTTGCATATGGTTTTGGCAAGGAAATGAAGATGATGCATGGAGGTAGTGTGAAGGGAATGAAGCATGAAGCAAATGATGAAGAAAGCAATGGAGAATGAGGAAATAGGCAGCCAAGTCTCTCTCTTAGGCTCACTCTCTCTCACAAATATCTCCCTCTACACTCACCCCCTCAGAAATATCAATTTTGTTTCTTTCACATAACTCATGGCATCAATTTTATTCCACTCACACTCAAACTCTTATCATTTTCTTTTCTTTTCTTTTCTTTTCTCTTTACTTATTCTCACAACTTCTCTTTGTTCTCACAAGCCACAAGTCACAAACACAAAAACTTACATGCACATGACATGGTGCACAAGTTACGGAAAAATGTAAATGTTAGTTATATGTATGCCCGAGAGGCCATTACTGTACATACGATATATATTGTAATGGATGCTTGGACATATATAGGAAGGACTTTCTTGCTCGACATGATAGTATACTATTTGGTTGTACTTTATCTTAACATGTATTCGGATTGTCTCTATATTACATGTTGATAAAGCCCTTAGGATATGTACTCGACTACTGGGACTATGATGAGATCATACTAGTGGGGCCACGGTAGTCGACGAGTACATCCTATAACAGTTCCTAGTCGAGGGTGTATCGAGACAGGGCATCGATACACCAGAGTAGACTAGCGTATACGCATCTTGACCCAAATGATGGTCGATGGATGATCCCATATCCATCGGTGTTTGACATCAAGGATGGTGTACGGGTGCTCAGTAGAGACTGGGTACACTGGACGGACTCACCGAGAACTCCCAGATGGTATTATACATCACGTCAGATGGAAGTTCTCCGGTGACACTGGTACAGAGTAGTCTGTTGACCCGAGATCGTCATAGAGTCTTGTGTGATTCCCACTGTGCTTTGATTTCCATCATACCACGTCCAAGAGGGCGCGCAAAAAGGTGGCTTTTGGGTACAGTCCCGAATCACATGGAGGCAATAAGCGATAGGAGGGGATTCGTCTCTTCAGTATAGGGAGTTGATGTTGTGCTGTGTTCGATTGGCTATAACCGGAAATCCCTGGCCAGGATTGCTAAGATTTACGTAAGTGTTATCAGTAGTTTCTCGAACTGTTATAGACCTCATATCGACACAACTTATCAAGCTACTGGGGTCTGACGTTTACCAACCCTAGGCGAGATATGCGACATATCAGACGACGAGACCGGACTGTACGGGTGTGTTACTGTTTGGATTCACAGGAGAATGTATAGGCTTGCTTGTTGATCTTCTGAGCGCTCAATACCTGGGTGGCTGTTACGTTTAGCTGACCGCTTGCAGCTTATGCGTGTTTGATATGATCATATCCTACTGCCGGCGTATTGACGATTCTTTAGAGTCCTACACAGAGGTTTCTTGGCTGAGGAAAAATGGAGTAGGAGCACATATGTGATATGTGTGGGACCGAGGACAATGCGATATGAGATACCGTATTCTATTCTCGCGATATATGATATCAGTCGGGTCATCGGATCAAGTGTTGATTCGATGAATCGGTACGGATAAATATTAGTCTGTTATATGCGATATAGCCGGATTATCGGATCAAGTGTTGATTCGATAATTTAATGTATAATAATATATATAATATATTAAATTACATTAACTAATATTAGCTCACTAAAAGATTCATTTTCTCACGGAATAATACATTGATATATATGCGATATATGTTAATTGTATTATTTTCTATTGTTACAAAATATATTGTATATGTGATATATAATATTGTAACATGTTAGGGTTACAAATTTAACAATGGATTAGGTTTAAAACTTGGTTAGGGTTTGGATTAGGGTTAGCTTTTGCCTGAAGCTTCCATGAAGCTTCATGAAGCTTTGACTTTGTGGTTGCTTGATATTTTTGTGAGATATTATGTTAACCCAATCCAAACCATTAACTCTAGTTAATTCTCTACAAGGGTTAACTCTTTCATACTTAACCCTTGGTTAGATTTGTAACCACTACAATAATACATTGTTCATCACAAAAGGATTAAGTGATCATCTTCATTCTTCTTGTTCTTCCTTGAGTTTCTTCTTGAAAAAGCTTTCTTTTGTGATGAAAGTGAGTGAGAAAAAGATTATAAATGAGAGCAAAAATCCTACTTCATCATCCTCACATATCCTTGCCATTTAGATGAGGGTGTTCACTTCATTTAGTAAGCGTTAGCTTGTGTTAATGAAACTTCAAGGTAGATCATCTATGTTATCGAAGATCGGAAGCAAGGTTGCATCTTTCTCTTCGTGGAGCCTCTCGAGAGTCCAGAACACGATGATCGCAGCGAAAGGACCTCAACACGGAGCTTAAGAAGTGAAGGACCGGATCTACAAAGGTTGTAATCCTTCTCACTTAGTGTTAAAGAGTTTAACATGTTCGTTTTCGCCTAAACCCTAGTTTAAAGATCCGACTTCGGGTTGTTCGGCACGGCTAATTTTTTAATCGGGCAAGGTTGATGCCTCGTAGAACCTTGTGAGCGTGCCTACCAACCATACAGTAAAAACACGGATTTAACCAAAAATCCGATAAATATCATTAAAATAAATAAATCCTTTTAATCTCCGATAAATTTCCAAATATTGGTATATACTTATACCATTTTACGAAAAATCCCTATTAAATTATTTTAATATTAAATTCCAAAATTAATATTTTATATTTCTGAATTGTTACAGTCTTCCCCCATTAAATAAATTCGGTCCCCGAATTTAAAAATTTAAATCCCCAACTACTAAAACATTTCAATAATCAGCTCAAATCAACGGGGCTCCGAAATCACGGAAGATACAGAAATACCACAGCGCATCATATGCGTCTGCAAACGAGTACGAAACTCAAATCAAACTCCGTCAAACATCACGCAATCACTGGAGTTGCAATAGAGATACCAAATATCGAAATCCACTGCTGAAATCCAAATGCACTAAGTCGAATCATAATACGTATATAGCACGCATCTTTGTAAAACCATTTTAAAAGTTGAATATCTCATGCCAAATCCTTTCCAAATCTTTGTGCTATGCGTAGCTCACGGCACAAGTGGCGGACGATCATTAGTAAAGTAGTAAATATATACTTATATATGTTTAGCTCAATTTATACGTCCTGCCTTTTAGAAATATCCCAGAAGGTTCTCTTATAAAATTTCGTGTCACTCGCGGACACGTAGAAAATAGCGAGACTATAGCCCTTATTTTGAAAACCACTAGGTAACTTTTATGCATGCAAAAGTACTTAGGCACTGTCCTCAGACCAGCCTTCCTCGGCTACTATATAATATAGTATCCATCATCAAAACACGATACTCATAAATAACATCAGCCTCAAAAGGCGTATCCAACATCACATGCGTCTGGTGCGCACGGAAAACCAAATCCAATACAAGTGCCACAATATGCACAAAAGCAAAACTAAGTGCAACAGGTGTGCACGAAAGAAAAATCAAATGCATCTAGAGTACACAAAAACATATGTCCAGTGCAACGAATGTGCACGACAATCTCAACCCAGTGCAACAAACATGCACGAATAAAAATCTCAATCGAGTGCACCCGGTGTGCACAAAATCTCATATCATGCGCCCAATGTGTGCAAAAATCCAAATCAAGTGCGTCTGGTCCGTATAAAACATCCAGTGCAATAGTATGCACGATAACGAACATCAAGTACAAGCGAGCACGAAAACATAAAATCTGGTGCAATAAATGCACAAAAACTCATCAATATCTCAAATACGTATTAAAACAACACCGAGTATACCAAGGTGTATTGAGTCATAAACGTGTGCAACTGTCTGTACAAAACATGAATCAACACACTGCAAGCATATATAAGCAATACCGAGTGCATAAGTAAAGGCAAGTGCATACAATATGCATGAAATCAAATCAACTGTATCGATTCCACGAAACCATAAATACGTGCTACGAAGGCACAAATCGATACCAAGTGCAATAGATATGCACAAATCATAAACCAATGTAGCGGTGTATAAAACATAAATCAAGTGCAATAACTGTGCATAAAATATAAATCCCCAATAGGTACAGCCATGGCGCACAAAAAATATAAATCACGAAACCCAATCATCGAACTCAAGTCTAAGTGATAAAAGTGTGATACTCGGATCACAAAACGCAATCGCAATAACTAACATTGAGGTACACTTCCTATAATGTCGAAAAATATGCCGGTGCACCCAAACTTGTAGAGCAAGATCATCTGCTTGTCTCCTTCCCACTATATGGCATGTCCGGTGTCTGGGTTCCCTGTTCCTCTCTGGATTACCAATCTCACGATCCTTCTGCTTGACGGCTCAGTCAGGTGTACCAACGGAACAGTCCCGCTCTGGAACTCCTCTGTTCACCGTTAGGCCAATCAGCATGACCACTCTCAATGGTACAATACTAACGGTGGCATCTGGCCCTCTGAATATTCACGCTAAAACCAACCCTGGGTGCAAATCTCTATCGCTGTGGTGTCCTAGAAAGAACCTGCTCACGGCTTCTTCCGATCTCATCTATGCCGAACTATACGAAGGTTGGCACTCTTGCGTAACTCTTTTCTCATAACTGGACAGCTGCGTACTCAGCACGGCTTTCATTTAGAAATTGGGCTGTATCTAACACTTCTGCACACATATCAATCTTCTGGCATCAATGGAGAGTAACAACCACTTGTTAGCATCTCGCATGAACCTCTTGTTCCACTCGTCTTTATTATCGTCCACTTTGACGTCATCTCTTGATGTCTGGATATTGCAATTCGTCCTCGGCTACGGTCAATTTGGAGTCCCTCACACGGACTCGAAATTACGAATTCGGTATCTTCATCACTCTGTAGAAGATATATAGCCTAACACATCCTCGGGAACTCGTCCAAATCATCGAAGGAATACACTTTATTTGTTCGTTCTCGATCAACTCACAACGCATCTGGGTGAGGTCCTTCTATCCGAAACTGGTCAACTTATTGATCTCATATCGGAACATCCAACGAACAACGTCCTCTCTTGCTCAATTTAATCTAGATCTCAGTAAAATCTTTCAACTGGAATTCTTCAACACTACAGAGCCTGCATCGGCACATCAAATCTGACGAATCATCTCTGTCGTTCAACTCAAGATAGACTAGCTATCTCCTATCCCATCTCTGCCAGAAAGCTCCAGCGGTTTCAGCTCTTAAACTCTGGAAACGACATCCCATCAATCTCAGCAACAGCTGGGTCATCTGTCTGCACGGTAGACAGCATCACGATATCTGAGGTAGGCTGTACATTAACAGTCCTCACAATCTGGCAGCCTCTATCAATAACCTAATCATCCGGTGCAAAACCAAACACTCGCCTCAAACAAGAGGTCACAACACAACACAATACGTGCACATTTCTGTGTCACCAGAAAACAACATCATGGTCAACCCTCGTCCATGACGAGCTTGCCCTGATCACAACACTAGCAGAAACTCAATTTGCGCTCAAAACATGGTGACAGGAACCTCAAGCAGGTATCGATAAAGATAGATCAATGAATGAAAGAAATCAACAGATCCCAAATGGATATATGATCAAAGGAACGAATAGTATCACAAATCTCAAGATATGTACATCCTATGGTTTCTTAAGTGGAGTATCATATCGTAAATATGCCGCGGAACATACGTACAGTACGTCACTCTACTCAAGCTACCTATTCCATCAATCAAGGTTAACCTATGAAACGAAAGTTCGGGTCTAATACCCACCGTTAAGTCTAATTTCCGTAAGGTCAAGCCTAGGTTCCGAAATATATACGCCCTAGACGCTGCATAGTCAAACCCAGACTCAAACCAAGGTTAAACATAATGCTCTGATACCAACTTTGTCACGACCCGTAATTTAGCACATGACCGGCATTTAAATTACGCAACGTCTAAAGGAGTGATGTACATCAAGTAAGCCGAGGCCCAGAAAATCTAAACCTTTTTGCGGAAAATAGTGGGGGTCCAGTTTTGAAATAAAGATATAATGAATCATGTTTTTCTTTAAATGTATAGCTAATGAAACATAAAAATGCAAGTGGATTATACTAGAGTTGAAAATATGTTTCGTCTTTAAAAATTTGGGCAGCACCTCCCACGTATATTTTGATCCAAACACATATACACAATAATATATATAGGCATCCCCAAGCAGGAGCTAGCTCTTCGCCAATCGGCGGAATCACAACCACGCAATAACATATATACAATGCCCAAAGGCGAAGAATCAACCCAAAAAGAACAAATAAGGAAGCAAGGCATCAAAAGTCAAGAAAACGATCATAAACCCATCACTCTAAGTCTCGCACAATACCCAAGTCTGACTAGGTCTACCAATATACAATTCTAGTCTCTGTTTTGATGTGATGGAGTTTATCTAGATACAATAGAATATAACAGTACGATAGTGGGAACGATCTAACATGTGTCCCACCTACCAAAGCAAAGCACCCTGGAAGAAGCTGTGTGCCAGCAATACCGCAACTGATCCCAAGCGGTCAAACCTGCAATAACTGTGGCACAACGGGAGTGACTTGCCAACTCATGAGTAGAAAACATCAGCAAATAGAAATCTAATAAAACAACGATTTCTTAGGTCACTATATCCTGATGGTAATACTATGATATCTAGGGTGACCAAGTATGCGTATATATCAACAATCGAGTCAATGCAATGAAACATATAAATAAACATCCGACATCATATGCCTGTATGCATGTGGATATCATCCATGTGTCCATCAACGACACAAAACAATATCATGGAACCTGAGTGTCCCACGCCGACACTCGAACATCATGAAAACATATGCCTATATATATATATATATATATATATATATATATATATATATATATATATATATATATAGGATATCAACCACGTGTGTCTATCAACGATACATCAAAATCATGGAACCAGAGTGTCCAATACCGACACTCGAAACATCATGAAAACTCATGTCCAGCATCGACATGTAAATCCCCATGTCTCAGGCGCCGCATCCTCAGATCGGTCCTCATATCCATCTCATATCATAACTCCAAAACGGTATCCTTCGGATATCCGCCGAGCTCTATACAATCACCGGCAGGTAGTGTTCCCTCTGCCAGGCTCATCGTCTACACCACAAAAATCATTTCTTGCCCCGGGATACCATACCGGGTCCACCATGTACCCGCAAACGGCAACTGCCAACTCCTCGAATCGGGTCTCAAAAACAAGCTCAGAACTGAGAAAACTCATGGTGGACGTCTCGAAATATCATATCAAGAGAAATCGTATTTTTAAAACAATACGCAATTCCTTGGAAATATAACCACGGTTCTTAAATCCAAAGATCTCATGAAAACAGCATCTCATGCAAATAACCATAAAGTATGATGTATGCAACATAGAGTAGTAATATGAGCAAATCGAGTATATCATGCAAGCATGTCAAGTAATAATACTGAACAATGAATGTACTTTTACTCTTAAGAATAATATCATGACAGTGCAGTTCTACTGTGTAAGTAGCATGGCAATTAACGATTAAGAATGTGTATGAGCCGGAGAATCTTTGTATGTGTAACATGCGCATCAACGGTAATTGTGCAAGTGTACTAGCAAATGATATCATATAGAATTAAATACCGGTACGTCGTATGTACATCATGAGATGTAATTTCCTACAGAACATGAACATAAATGGGTATATCAATCTACACAAGAATCATACGGTCACTTTTAAACGATACACATCATCGTTTTGAAAATAGGTATGGTTCAGGTGGCAATATTTATATCGGCGATCCCGCCTCATAACATCCGATATGACAATAACCCTTAATCATCATCCTCAAATCACTAGCGCGGATTAATCATCCTGTACATCTCATCACGTACGGTAATCCATCGTACGGGGTTATCAAACAACATAGAGAATCTATCGACTTATACAATAATGTGGGTACGGATCTAAAATCTTGTACGGCATATTACTCATAAATATATATATATATATACACTTATATCTCAAATCACATTTGTATAAACGCCATATCTTATTAATTTCACAACACCTCTATCTCAATCTCGTGTCGTGTTTATCGATCACGATCTCATATCATACCATCATCAACTCATACTTGTTCTCTTTCAATTCGTACCTATCATGATTCACTTCCGATTTCATATTCTCAAGAAAATATATCCATTAACGTCAATTTTATTATAATTATAATTTAAAACACAATCTTCCATATCAATGATTGCGGGGGTGCTATACGCCATCAATCCGAATTCCCCCATAGATATAAATCTACTCACCTGCTAAACTCCTCGCTTAGCTGAAGTCGATGTGGTTCGTCATCTCGGAAGTCCACGCAAAGTACCTGCAATCAATATGAAAGGTCCCGGCAGCACCCCGGCCATCGAAAGGTGGCCAAAATGCGGAACAAAAATTTCTGAAACCGACACTACCACTACCCGAATCCCGGATCGACCTTAAACCCAAAACTCGAAAGCCAAACTAAGAGTTAGAATTTTAATACCGAGTTGATCCAAGTCCTTCGGTCTTCATTCCAAGCTCCTAGCGGTTTTTTGACGAAGTTTGGTTGCCGGTCTTCCTCCATCTCCGATGATCCACCTGAGGGAAACGACGCAAGCTCCAACCTCGTCGAACGAGGTAACCGATGCTCCAAAGTCGCTAGCGATAGAGAGTGGGGGTGTATGAAAATGTCACTATAATTTTTTCTCTTATCCATATCCTCCATGAGCAACTCAAGAAGAAGATGAAAGAGGTGATGAGGATTTTTGGCATGAGCAAAATGGTTAAGGGTTTTTGTGAGCATGAGAGAGTGAGAGTGTAATGTCCAATTAGCCAAATGAAAAATGATCCCCTTCATCATGAAGTGGCTGCCCCCCCTCTCCCATGCCCAAAAAAATCTCCACCATTTCTTTTTTAATTAAAACAATAAACAATTCAAACCATACCACAAAGACCATGCTTTGACCCATGCCCATTCCTTGTCACCTTTTCCACCCTCCACCTCATTATTAAACAAAATGAATTTCCATAAATGGAAAATCAAATAATGGTGGCAAAGCTTCTAGAAGCTATTCCATATAAAATACGGAATACTTCCCGGTACATGTATCGAAATACATATACGCGTATTCGTACAAAAATACGAATAGCCAAGAGAGAAAATAAATAACGAACAATAATACTAGAATACATATATATATATATATATAAATACATATGTAAATTATTAAATCAAAACCTGATTTAATAAACTGGTTTAATCCTAAACCACTAGTATTATCAACCGTCCAATTAAAGTCTGCGCGGCAAGTGCACATATTTAATCGGACATCTGTATGTATCAACATACCTCATGTACACCATATCGCCTGAACCGTGAAAACCCTCTGTGTGGGACTCTAAAGACTCGTCAATACGCTGGAAATGGGTTTAACCACAAGCACGTCAGTGGCACTAGCTGTACGTAACGGCTACCTAGGTATTGAGCGAAAGAGAGGCCGACGAGCAAACTCATACAGAACCCCTGCTGAGCCTGACAGTGACAATATCCATACAGTTCAGTCTGTTCGTCGAAGAGTATCGCATATCGAGTCTAGGGGGGTGGATAAATTCAGACCCCCAACAACGCGATATTTAGTGTCTGTATGAAACCCTATCACCACCTGAAAAACTATCGATCCTAGATCGATAATTCTCTTCCACCGTGGCCACGTATTTTTGGTGATGTCCATCCATTCACAACGTGACAACAACCCCCAATACCGGGGGAGACGAATCCCCGACGATCCAATCACTGCCTCCATATGGCTCGGGACTGTACCCAACTAAAACCTATTTGCACGACTCCTTTGAGCCGTGGTAGGGTAGTAATCAAAGAATAGTGGAAACTCACACAAGACAAATGATGACCTCAGGTCGACAGACTAACCTGTACACATGTCACCTGGGAACTGCTATCTGACAATAGGTATAATACCAACTAGCAGGTTCCCGGCGAGTCCATCCAGTGTACTCATAACCTAATAAGCACCTGTATACTATCTTAGGTGAACAAACTAACACCAATGGCTTGTGAGACCTGTCCACCGCCCCCTGTCGGGGTCTCAATCAGTATACACTAGTCTATACAGGAGTATCGATGCCCGGTCTCGATACTCCCACGATTAGGGGCATTTAAGGATGTGCTTATAGACCCCCAGCTCCCACGTATGTGATCGCCATCACAATGATGGCAGTCAAGTAAGAATCTTATTGGCTCTATTAACATGTATATGATGATAAAGACAAACCAGATAGCATACTATCATCTTGAGTAAGATTGTTTCATCGGTATAGGTCATGCCTCAATCATCATAATCACAAGTCTGCGACTATGATAATTACCTTGAGGGCACTATAGCCAACAATCTCCCACTTGCACTTAAGGCCAATTATTGCAATGTCGCATACTCACAGCATGTGTGATACCGAACACCCAACTTCTCTACTAATCAGTTTCTCAAAGCCCGTTTGTGAAAATGATTGCGTTCGAGAAATTGCCTCAGTGAGTGGATCCGCTCCAATGTTTCTTTCTATATCTCTCTTAATCTCAACTTCGCGGAGAAAACTATCTCTCGAAATGAGTAATACCCGTCTTAGAATTTGTCTGGATATCTGATGGGTCCCAGTTCACAAACGAACTCTAAATCTAGCAAATCTCCTAGACTGTATCATCCACTGAATTCAATCAGTATCCTGCACCATGCTTTTCCTCAGTATCCGCTTGGACCACCTGTCCAACATACTGTCCCTCAAAAGAGGGAAAACTATAACTCTGACAGTCACTCTGTCATCCAGGTCACTTTGGAAGCCTGATATGATAACCGTCTCCAGAAGGAGGCTGTCGTTACCATATCCCAAGAACTTTCACTTATGTTCATAAACTACTTCCCAATGTTTCTGCAGGATTGGATATGTTTATTGCAGCTTGTGCAAAAACAACATCTGATGTGGTACTTGACATTTCATGATTAACTCAATTGCATAAGCAAATGATATGTTAATCGTGTAGATCCCTCTCCCCTTTAGTCTGTAAGACACCTTTAGAGAGGTTGACTCCATCACCTACAGGTTCACCACCATGCCAAGAGTCGTCTATTTAATGTCAATGTACCCAGATTAGGATACTTCTAAAATATAGATCTAAAACCATAGATCTAGTAACCAGAAACCCTGATATAACATCCATATCCTGTGTGGAGAAACAACTTTGTGATAACCATCGTACAACCGATCGTAGTATAGGAATATGTCTTCCTATCAAGTGCATTTCATCCCAATACCTGGACATCACTCTCTGCTACCTTCTTACCAGATCCATTTCCTATTCTGATGAGGTCCAGACCTATGACTGTCACATTAAAAATAGATGATCTATTTCCGCTATACCTTCTTTAGTCTATAAATAGACATAAGCTACTTGCCTACTATGCTTCCGCTGCTCCCACTGACTACAACAACCCTCTGGCAGAGTCATATACACGTGCACTTCTAAAGCTAGTTTAGAATGACGGTATACTCATCCTCCTGCTGGGTCTTATAGTCTAGAACAGCAGCAATGGAAAGTCTGGGTAAACAAGAACCTCCCTGTCACCGTTACTGAGACGACCGAAGTACCTCTTGGGTGCCTGAGGTTACCCATCAAATCTGCGGAGTGGCTAATAGAACGTCGAAAACAATTGAATCTTCAGGTTCTATTAAATCTTCAGAAATCGCTTGTGAATCTGGAATCACTTCTAGTTCTACCATACTCCCACTATTGCTGTTCTGAAAAAATCCATTTTACTAAAACTGTGGCGAGTCAAGAACAATATAAATATTGATCTTCCTGATGGTAGAAAGTTAACCCTCGTCGAAGCCCGGGATAACCCACAAACTGCCATTACTGAAACGTTCCTTGAGTTTATCCGGATTCTGGTTTTAAGTATCAGCCGGACAACACCTTATACCTTAACATCGTTAAGATATAAATTGAATCTATATGTATCTGATATAGAAAAAAAAGCACTAATTTAATCAGAACCAGATTCAAAATCATGCAGCATTCTCCAGTGCATATCAACCAAATGGAAAAAGGCCATTCAGCATTACTCATCTAGGAGTGCATCCATATATGAGTAACCCGAAAGAGAAGCAAGTTCTCAAAACCATAACTATCAATAGAATACCAAACACAAGTATCTACATCTTCGACTTCATCGAAAAATCCTGATACTTCTAACAAATGGTTCTCTACTTTATTCTTATACCTATAAATTCTCAATATCTGGACTTTGCATTTCAACGAAATACTTGTCCAGAACTGGAGAAGTCACAAGTAAATAGAATTTAGTACGAGTACCAACCCTTTTGTCCTAACGGACACTGGACAACATACAATACTTTATATAAGTCCTCTGAGTCCAATAACTCAAACTCTGTGTGTCGTAGGTTGAAAAACTGTACTTTGGTTAAGAAGAGTTACACCGCTGTTGAATACATCTTACCTAATCACCAATTGATATAAGTAAATGCCATAGACACAATATCAAAAAATAATATCTCACTTTATAAAATAAATGTACAGATATACCAGTTTGAAATTGGTGCATAACAACGGATATTCAAAACCAAATATTTGTCATCCGGCAAAATCCAGATGATTTCCTCAAATATCACCAATTACTACGAGTTCCGATGAGGATCTAATCACCCAATTCCCAATATCTTACTCCCACTCACTATCTGTAATAACATACAGATGTGAGAAACTGATCTGGTAAATACATACCCTGAAGTTAGATTCTTATTGGGAAAACAGTTTTCAATTAATATTGCATAGTAAAACTGAAACATGAAAATGTTTCAAAAGGGTTAACTGGTATTCCTAGTAACGCCTCTTCCATTATCCTGAATCATGACAGTAACCATATACTTACCTGTCCTCACTGCAATCCCTTTATTATGTCTTTACTTATTACCTTATGTACGCCTCCTTTACGCTAATTGGTTTTCTTCATTCCCTACCTTTCAGCACCAGCCTAAGGTTTGGAAGAAGACTATCCAATAAGTGTAATAGGCGTACTCTCCTAATCCTAGGAGCCCTCGTAACCTCAGAGAAGGTAAAGAGAAAAGACATCTGAATAATCCTATTCAATTTCTCCTGAACCAGAATCCATCCTCGAAAAAGTTCCTTCGAGTTCGTATGTAACTATACGATGGATTTATCCAATGGAAGTGGAAATCTGTAATGATACGGAGTGTCCTAGAGAAATGCAAAGTGGATGTAGGAGTGGCAGGGGTGCACACGGTCTTTGTCGTGAAAGATGGTGATCGTAATTTCCTTTGCCATTATTCTAATCCCTTTATATGTCTTTACTTATTACCTTCTATACACCATAGTTAAGCTTGTTGGTTTTCTTCCTTCCCTACCATTCGGCACCTGCCTATGGTTTGGAGAAAGACTATCCAATAAGCTCAATAGGTATACCCTCTCCTAATCCTAGGAGCCCTCATAACCTGAGAGAAGGTAAAGGGAAAAGACAACCAAATAATCCTATGCAATCTCTCCAGAACCAGAATCCATCCTCGAAAAAGTTCCTTCGAGTTCGTATGTAACTATACGATGGACTTATCCAATGGAAGTGGATGTTCGTAGAAATACGAGGTGTTCTGGAGAAATGTAAAGGTGATATAGAAGTGGCAATGATGTATGCGACACCGTGACATTCCAAAAGCCAAAGTGTTTTAATGAAGGTTCGGTTAACTTGTTTCTTGAGTTTTAGTCAAAGGTCGGGTCATAGTCGCATCCAGAGAGAGAGAGAGACAAGAAACACTCAGCGTGCACTCTAACCCAAATCAGAATGATTAATCATTTTTTCTAATTTGGATGGCTCCCACTGTTTCGTCGAATTCTCCTCCAAACCCAAAAGGAGAATTAGTCGGAATCACCCGAGGAGTAATCCTACTCATCAGTGGGAATCGGGATCCAACTATCATCGCATGATGACTTGATGGAAGCGACTGAAGTCACCACACTCCAGAAGGTATGCGCAAGCCTGGCAAGTTTCCTGTATGTTTGAAACTCCCGATATGATTTTTACCCCTAACGACCTATAACCTTGACGCTTGCCAACAAGTTGTAGGCCACTAGTCAAGTTCAACCCGTCATTGTCCTGGATTAATTCGAACCCACCTGCATAAGCCCTTGACGCTTGCCAACAAAGTTGTACGACTGTCCCGATCAATCGCATATCCATGCTACAAATAAGTATTATTCAGCTACCGTACACTATGCCTTGACGCTTGCCAACAAACATAGCACGAATACCAAATAGTACTTATAAGAAATGACGGAGGGCTACGGCTGGTTTTTGGCGAAAAACCTTTAACGTAATGAACTTGATCTCGTTGAAGGAATCCAAGTGGTTTTGCAAATATATAGTGGCGAAAACTTTTGCTAAAGAGGTCACTCCAGGTGAAGGGATCTCGGCTCTTTCCCCGTCGAATGGGGTGCAGGATATCTCAAACTGAATACCACGATGCAAAGCAAAAGGAAACGACTATAGTAAAGTTATTACATTGACGCAAACTTTGACTCAAGGGGTCACTCCCGATGAAGGGATCTCGGCCCTTGCCTCTTCGAATGAGGTGCCGGATATTCATAACCGAATACCACTGTGCAAAGCAGAAAAGAACATCTGTAATGTCGGTTTTTTAAAAAACTTGGTTCCAACAACATCATATATATGTTTGTTTTATCCTTGCATTGATAAGAATCTATGCAGTCCCATCAATTAATCACACCAAAAAAAAACGGAAAAAAGTACGTATATGCCATCCGCATTCGCCACTGGGTCCCGTCATCATCCGTTAGGTTACTTAACTAACGACAGAGCGGGGACTGGGCTAGCACGGGTGCAAAACATACACAACATCTACTAGTATATATATAAATATATATAAAACATTCGTCCCAGGTATGATATAAAGCAACATCACAGAAATATCACAGAAGCAACACAGAATGGTGGATAGTCTGGAGCCCCGGGTTTCACTTGAGCCGCAAGAGAGACCCGACGTTCCATGTCGTGTGGATAGCATGTACAATGAAACCTAGACCCCTACGAGCACGGCAAGTTACCCGCCAAAACCAGAAGTGAGGCAGCCCCCTTCAACAATGTGAATGGACCACCCAGCACTTCACGGAATCCGGTAACTTGAGCACCCCTCCTAGGTCAACCTATACCCCCCATGAGTGCGGCGAATAGCCCGCCAATTCTAGAGTAAGGTCCCCTCCGTCTCAACGCCATGTGATGCGGACTAGTTGGCCTCTAGAACCTGGCTATTCATGCACTCCACCTCTGGGTAATCCTAGTACAGAAAATAAAATAATATACAAGGGTGATATCGACCTCAGCCTGGTCGTACCCCAAAAGAATAATATACAAACTGGCAGTGACGGCAGTCCACATGTCGGACGCTCGTCCCACAATATCAAATGTACAAATGAAATAAAACTGTACCACCACTGCACCCAGGCTATCCACCACGACGATCCAACCAACATCACAGCACAATACAGAACATCAACGTGAATGTCACGTTCGCAAACCCGTCTAAAAGACATATAGCAGTTAGACGGGTTTACCGATCAAATGACATTCACGGTCGCAGATTTAAATGTATGTACTGTCAAACGCACGCTTAAATTATCGATCGACAAAATTCCAAATTGTCCCCAATAGCAAAAACAGCACTGCACAGAAAACTGGGCCAAAACAGAATATCACAAAAATCACATTTCAAAGTATATGATCTACAGAAAAAATTTGGACGCCCGTTGCCACTAAAAAGACGCGGAACCGCTGCCAATATGGCCTAAGTACGACGGTTCCACGGCGCTTTAGTGGAATCATGGGCCCAAATTTTTTGTGTACTCCTAAAAAAGCCTGCACGGATTTTTAAGCCACTGGAAAATATTTTTTGACCACTTTTGAAAATCGGCAGAAAGTATAAAAATGGAATCGTCATTTCGGTAAAATCCGTCGATCGATCTTTTAAGCATGTCTAAACAAGCTAGTAAGGGGTTTAAAGGGTGGCTCTGATATTATGAATGGTCCCGGCAGCGCCCCGGCCATCGAAACGCGGCCAAAATGCCGAACAAAAATTTCTGAAACCGACGCTACCGCTACCCGAATCCCGGATCGACCTTAAACCCTAAACTAGCAAGCTAAACTAAGAGTTAGAATTGTAATACCAAGTTGATCCAAGTCCTTCGGTCTTCATTCCAAGCTCCTAGCGGTTCTTTGACGAAGTTTGGTTGCCGGTCTTCCTCCATCTCCGATGATCCACCCGAGGGAAACGGCGCAAGCTCCAACCTCGTCGAACGAGGTAACCGACGCTCCAAAGTCGCCAGCGATGGAGAGTGGGGGTGTATGAAAATGTCACAATAATTTTTTCTCTCATCCATATGATCCATGAGCAACTCAAGAAGAAGATGAAAGATGTGATGAGGATTTTTGGCATGAGCAAAATGGTTAAGGGTTTTTGTGAGCATGAGAGAGTGAGAGTGTAATGTCCAATTAGCCAAATGAAAAATGAACCCCTTCATCATGAAGTGCCCCCCCTCCCCCATGCCCAAAAAAATCTCCATCATTCTTTTTTAATTAAAACAATAAACAATTCAAAACATACCACAAAGACCATGCTTTGACCCATGCCCATTCCTTGTCACCTTTTCCACCCTCCACCTCATTATTAAACAAAATGAATTTCCATAAATGGAAAATCAAATAATGAGGTGGCAAAGCTTCAAGAAGCTATTCCGTATAAAATACGGAATACTTCCCGTTGCATGTATCGAAATACATATACGCGTATTCGTACAAAAATACGAATAGCCAAGAGAGAAAATAAATAGCGAACAATAATACTAGAATACATATATATAAATACATATGTAAATTACTAAATCAAAACCTGATTTAATAAACTGTCTTAATCCTAAA
This sequence comes from Agapanthus africanus, assembly GCA_030015575.1. Taxonomy (NCBI): domain Eukaryota; kingdom Viridiplantae; phylum Streptophyta; class Magnoliopsida; order Asparagales; family Amaryllidaceae; genus Agapanthus; species Agapanthus africanus. The sequence continues at coordinate 100,976,473 of JASDDO010000010.1, read as the reverse complement.
CCACTAGTATTATCAACCGTCCAATTAAAGTCTGCGCGGCAAGTGCACATATTCAATCGGACATCTGTATGTATCAACATACCTCATGTACACCATATCACCTGAACCGTGAAAACCCTCTGTGTGGGACTCTAAAGACTCGTCAATACGCTGGCAGTGGGTTTAACCATAAGTACGTCAGCGGCACTAGCTGTACGTAACGGCTACCCAGGTATTGAGCGAAAGAGAGGCCGACGAGCAAACCCATGCAGAACCCCTATTGAGCCTGACAGTGACAAAATCCGTACAGTCCGGTCTGTTCGTCTAAGAGTATCGCATATCGAGTCTAGTGGGGTGGATAAAGTCAGACCCCCAACAACGTGATATTTAGTGTCTGTATGAAACCCCATCACCACCTAAATAACTATCGATCATGGATCGATAATTCTCGTCCACCGTGGCCACGGATTTTTGGTGATGGCCATCCATACAGAACGCGACAGCAACCCCCAATACCGGGGGAGACGAATCCCCGACGATCCGATCACTGTCTCCATGTGGCTCGGGACTGTACCCAACTAAAACCTGTTTGCACGACTCCTTTGAGCCGTGGTAGGGTAGTAATCAAATCACAGTGGGAACTCACACGAGACAAATGACGATCTCAGGTCGACAGACTAACCTGTACACATGTCACCTGGGAACTGCTATCTGACAATAGGTATAATACCAACTATCAGGTTCCCGGCGAGTCCGTCCAGTACTCATAACCCAATGAGCACCCGTATACTATCTTAGGTGAACAAACTAAAACCAATAGCTTGTGAGACCTGGACACCGCCCCTCGTCGGGGTCTCGATCAGTATACACTAGTCTACACTGGAGTATCGATGCCCGGTCTCGATACTCCTACGACTATGGGCATTTCAGGATGTGCTTATAGACCCCCAGCTCCCACAAATGTGATCGCCATCACAATGCTGGCAGTCAAGCAAGAATCTTATGGGTTCTATCATCATGTATATGATGATAAAGACAAACCAGATAGCATATTATCATCTTGAGTAAGACTGTTTCATCGGTATAGGTCCTGCCTCCTTCATCATAATCACAAGTCTGCGACTATGATAATTGCCTTGAGGGCACTATAGCCAACACAATACACAATCGCAATTCTATTAAAACCAATATCCGAAAACCGATACGGCACACGGATTTCTTATAGGTTAGAACGTATAGCCAACTCATGCAAAAACAACCAAACAACCCTCGTCCGTTGATGCACAAACGTCCAACGACGGAATCAAACCCAAATATAAAAACCACGCATTCCAAATATAAAACCAAGAATTCATATATCGGAAAACATAGCCAAAACACTCGCAAAACAACTCCAAGATTTTAGCTCTGGTAAATATGGACTAAACAAGCAAGTATAGGGAATAGGTTATAGGGTAAGTGAGCTACGGGCAAAACCACAATACCAATGCCCACAGGAAGTCCGTCAACATTGTCCCCAAATCCGGCCTCGCCGGCCTAAGTACGGTGGAATGGGTCCGTACTTCTATGGTGGTCTTCTAGTGGTCTATCTAGGTTAATGGACTTGCTTGATTTTCTTAGAAATACCCTAGATACCTCCAGATACCCCGTAGGTCTTTAGGTTCACAAAACCGATACGGAACAATTCTAACTTCGTGTATCGGGTTCTATTCTCTTTTTCAGGCCTCTAAATCAATCTCTAAGGTCTTGAAAACACTCACTAAATCTCAGTTAACCACTTAACAGCAACTTAGAATTTTCTAAGATCACATATCCAATTTATATCAAATTCTAAACTAAACTAGCATATTTAACATAAACACTAATTTAAAGTGTATGGATTGCCTCATTAGCAACTTGGGAAAATTCTTGAGTTGCCTAAAGTCTTCAAAATCCAAACATGAATGGTTCTAAGGGTTTAGAATAGGTTTGTGTACGTTTTATGTGAAGGTTGCATATGGTTTTGGCAAGGAAATGAAGATGATGCATGGAGGTAGTGTGAAGGGGATGAAGCATGAAGCAAATGATGAAGAAAGCAATAGGGAATGAGGAAATGGGTAGCCAAGTCTCTCTCTTAGGCTCACTCTCTCTCACAAATATCTCCCCCTACATTCACTCTCTCACAAATATCAATTTTGTTTCTTTCACATAACTCATGGCATCAATTTTATTCCATTCACACTCAAACTCTTCTCATTTCCTTTTCCTTTTTTTCTCTTTACTCATTCTCACAATTTCTCTTTGTTCTCACAAGCCACAAGTCACAAACATAAAAACCAACATACACATGACATGGTGCACAAGTCATGGAAAAATGTAAAAACATGGATTTGACCAAAAATCCGATAAATATCATTAAAATAAATAAATCATTTTAATCTCTGATAAATTTCAAAATATTGGTATATACTTATACCATTTTACGAAAAATCCCTACTCGCAATTCGAATAGTTTTCGCGAAATATATTATTTTAATATTAAATTCCAAAAATAATATTTTATATTTCTGAAATGTTACAGTTCATTGGGTTGTATGAGGGCGGTCATGGATGCATTCAATTCCTTTATCTGGCGGCACGACGCTACCCGAAATTCTTCCAATGATCGTTCAAGACCAGACATGGGTTGTAAAGGGCTTTCGGTAAAAGATTGAAATTCTTGTAGAGATGTGAAACTCTCAAATGACTGCTTAGAAGAAATGTCTAGAGAATGTGTAAAAGTCGGGTAGGATTGATAGGAATCAAATGGTTGTGAAAAATGGACAGGAGTAAGATCAACATTGTGACAAGAAGAATATTGAGTTTGGTTGGTTGGTTGGCGACTGGCAACAGAGGTCATATACGCCACAAAACGAGTAGCAATACATTCTTCAGGAAATGATGGTGTGTGTTGTCCTAACGGTTTGACCGGATTGAAAATTTAGGATTCAGTCTTTGCAATATACTCAGCAATAGACATGCGTTTAGATGGTACCTCACTTTCTTTAAATGAATTATCAACATAAGCCGATGTTGAATTTTGGTGAGGAGTCCAGCTGTTTCTTTCCGCTCTGAAAGACATGGTAGAGTCGGATGGTATACCTAAGCGATTATGAAAACAAGAAATATCTAGTTCTGGATAGCAAAGCTCCGCAAAAGTTCGTCTGTTTGGGTTACCCATTATAAGAAGGTGAAAAGAAAAGAGGAAAGGGAAAGATTTAAGATCTATTTGGATTGTTTTTCTTTGAAAGAAGGACTTGAGGGTTGACTCAATAAATCACAAAATGCATAAGAAAATCTAGTACTAAGGTCAACTAGGTCAAGCACTAGACCGCTCCTAGACTTCCACAGGACAAGCCGCATGATCAATCCTCTACCATCTCTTTATCACTCTTGTGGACAGGTAAGTGTCAGGTAAGTGGGAGGTATCCGCTATACGAATCACTGAAATAGCGGGCCTAATTAAGTAACTACTTTCCTTAGTCACACCTGCCTTAGACACCATAAAAGAAATGCGGATAAGCGATAGATAAAAAATTACCCACGACCCTCCTTTATCCTAATTTGAGCGCGACAATCCTTAGGGCTTGGTCTAGATATTTTTTATTAATATAAGTTTATGCACATGCACGTTTGCGATTTGTGGGGCTTAGGAAGAGTGGTAAAATCCCCACCTAATCTGAATTTGGGTTATTGCCCCTTAAAGTCCGTTTTGTAAAATATGCAAAAACAACCCGAAAATAAAAACACGCAAAAAGATTTTTGAGCGGCGATATTTTGCAAAGAATCCAGCAGAAAAATATATTATTGGATTTCAGAGGAAAGAGAAGAATATGAGAAAGATACCAGAGGAGTTTGGGGACCAAACTCTACCAAGCCGCTGCCCTTCCGCCACCAAAACCACGCTTAAGTCATGGTTCCGCCGCGCAATAGAGGAATCTTTTGACATTTTTTCTACAGTGGCCTCCTTTGCTCCTATGGTCCTCTCTATATCTCTATTTCCTCATTCTAATTGCTCCAGATTCCCTCGCAAAAATCGCACAACAATCTTTAAATATGCACGATACGGTTTTTTTTATGGATTGGATAATAATTCAACCCGAATAGCAAAAAAAAAATTACGCACGTATCCCCAGCAACGGCGCCATTTGATTGATCTGTTTAAAAGTGTGTTTATGTGTAGTAACCGCAATCAATAATGGTGTCGCGTGTAGCTGGCTGAGATGAGTACGGGTCGTCCGCAGGGATGCATGGAACTTTTAATCTTCCTTTAGACAAGTTGATTAAAAAGAAGGATGATTATTTGTTGTTACGAATATAGAATTGATAAAGAAATTGCTCGTAGGGTTCATAGGATTTAGTAGTTGATGGATGACTAATAAATATGACTCTTTTTATCGTTTGATAAATTTAAATCTAGATAGATAGTGGTGAATGAGAATTAGGGTTCTTGGATGAAACTAGGGTTTCCCCACTATTGACCCTTGTCCTTTCATTGACCTTTATTCATGTCTCGCCCTTAACAAAACAATTGTTAATCTAATCTCAAATCGCGGTCGTGACTATCAACAAATTAGTAGCACGCCTGATAAGGAAGTTAACATTTATTTGCTAAAGTTTATAAATTTCATAATGTATAAAAGAAGTTAAAATATTTTCTCATCCATTGTTCTACCATAATCCTACGAACCCTAGCAAGCTATGAATTACTCACGTAAGTTTTGAGAAGAAGAAGAAAGGATAGATAAAGAAACCATAATGTAAATGCAGAAAGTAATGTAGAAATTAATTGCAAAAAAAACTAAACTAAAGATCTACCTTTATTAATCAACGTTATAAGTACAATCCTTCGAATTTAGATTATAAGAAAAAGAAGGTGCTCTCGATCTCTGCCTCGTAGGAAGTATTTGCTCCGTCGATATTCACGTCGCTCTATGTTGGGAATTTACCCGCGCGTGCAAACGCGTATATTATGGAAACGGATATGAAATGAAGGAAACGGAATGCACACACGAGATCGTTCTCGTTTTACTATTTATAACCGCAAGTGCACGGCGCGTTGTAGCGAGCCGGCAAGCATGGGTCGATCCGCAGGGAGTTGTGTATTAAGCATTGTTGTTTAAGGTTAACAAATTAATGAATTGGGTTGTTTGTCACAAAAAAAATATAAAAAGAAAACAAAAGAAAGAAGAAGCAAGAAAACAAGTTAAGGAAGCACGGTTGTGGCATTGGCTTTGAAGTTCGAATCGCGACGCTTACCTCTACACTCTCTTGATCATAAGTTGTCTGGCCTTACCTTGATCCTGGCATGAAGCACGAAATGAGTCCTTTTGGTCACTTACCGTTTGTATGTCTGCGCTTGGGGTATCAACACTAAGCATAAAGGTTAGCAAACATACCGCAACAACAAAAACATAAAGTGGTTAGTGAGAGCAAATGATATTAGTGTTGAGTTTTCTAAGAAGTTGTGATGGTATATCGTATAAGAAATTAAGAGATTTTTCACGTCCTTAATCACAAGATACGATATTCAAGCTCAGCAAACTTAGCACTAAATAGATTTTAACTTAAACATTGAAAATGGGGAAAGGGAATAAATACGGTATATGAGGAGGTTACAGGTAACCATATGTCAAAATACCGTATCATATCAATGCATAAACAATATTCAAGTTAGAATCAAAAGTTAAGCACACGAAACATAAACAAGGGGTGGAGGAGGCAAAGCCTTTCATCTCACTTTCTCACCCACACCACAACCAAATAAAGAATTAGTTAAGCATGAATAAAAAGCAAGTAAAGAAAGCAAGTATAAAAAGAAAGCAACAATTTATTAATCACTTGAAGAATTGAGACACAAGATTATGGTAGCTTGTTCAACCTCCTTAATGAAGCTCTCCGAAGATAGCTTCAAGAGGGAAGAAGAAGAAGAAACCAAATGAAGATCACTCACCCTCAAGCTAAACCAAAAAGAAAGAAACTAAGAAATATACATTGTATGGAAGAATATGTGTGAGAGCTCTTCCCTTTCCTGCTGGTCTGCTATTTATAGGCCTCAAAGAGGAATAAACAAACAATAAGAATAAGCTGACGTGGCAGAAAGGGAGAGACAGAGAAAATATGGGGTACATTGGGGGTAGTACGGCCGAGCTCGCCGGTTTTAGTGAGCATGTGCTCAGCCAAATTTTGAGGTGTGGGGCTCGTATTTGCATGGTAGGTTTATGTGCTCTCCAGAATCACTCTGGTGTTGTTTGCTTGGTCTACATCAACCCGGTTTGTCTTCAGAGTTTTGGAGGGAAACTAGATTGCTTTAACTCACATCAAAGCTTTTAGAAATAAATGCACAATCAATGCACATCACACCCATATAGCCCACTTTCTCATTAGCCATCATGCCATGGCAGCCCCACTTGGTCCATGCCCAAGAGTTGTGTGCAACATGTATTGTGTTGGACCAAAATTATGTGCACACACTTATTTGCAAAAACTCTTGGGATATCGGTCGGTTCTCCATTCTGATTGCAGTGTCGGCTCCCAAATGCTATATCCGTGATATTGAGTATGTTTTCAGTGTTGTATCACGAATACCTGTAAACTGTAATTACTGAGCAGACACTGATTAATAGCACTGATATATAGCAAAACAGATAACGAATGAGAGGTATTAAAATGCAGTTTTCTGTGGTGAACACTCTATCACGTCGAATCGTGAACCTATCATGGATCTCTTGTTCTTTGACAGTGATTTTCTTCGTGTTAAAGGTGATGCGTTTTAACTTTAGCCATCGATCCTTTATATAGCCCTCAGATCAGAAACCCTAGATCTCATAGGTTTAGACTTTCCAAAAAGATCCACTTTCTAAGTTTTCAGTTTCTACGATTTTATTGGCAGATTTTTGATCCTGACATCTTGAATATCTTGATCTCTTAACCTGAGCTAAATCTGCACAAAATCCCCATGAATAATGTTAGTAATATTTATTAAATTAGAGAGAGTGTCTTAATTAATTTATATGGTAATAAATTTTTAAGAAACTTGATTAAGAATATTTGATATGTTATGCATCTTTTAATTACTAAAATATTATATAAATATAATATGCATATATTTTCCTTCATAATATTAATTATAATATATAAACATATAGTAAAGAGTATTTTGCAGATAAACCCAAATATGTTTTATATTTATAATAAACACCTTTAAATATTTAAGAAAATTAAGGAAAATGTTATATCAAATGTGCAATATTTTCGAACAGTGATATGACTCTAAGAGTTGCAAACGGAATGAGCGTGGACGCTGAATCCGTAGGGGAATATCACCTAGGATTGACAAGTGGGCAGATATTGATTTTACGTAACTGTTTGTATGTACCTAGTCTAGCCTGTAATATCATATCTGTATCTTTACTTTCTAAAGAAGGATATGATTTTACATTTGTAAGCAATGTAGTACACATCCACCTAAATCAAAATTTGATTGGGTCAGGTACATTAGATAACGGCATATACGTATTGAATCAAGCTCAGGTTTTCAACGTGCAGAACACACTTAAAAGAAAGTCTCCGGAATTAAATCAGGCTTTCTTATACCATTGTAGACTGGGTCAAATCAATGAAACACGGTTGACGAAGTTACATAAAGAGGGAAATTTGGATCCGTTCGAATATCAGTCCTATGCAACTTGTCAATCATATCTCAAAGGAAAGATGACAAAGACTCCGTCCACTGGACACGGAGTAAGAGCGAGCGAGCTCTTGAGACTCATACATAGTGACGTGTGTGGTCCAATGTCTACACATGAAAGAAGCGGTTATTCCTACTTTATTACTTTTATGGATGATTTCTTAAGGTATGGACATGTGTTCTTGATGAAATATAAATCCGAGGCCTTTGAGAAATTCCGGGAATACAAAAATGAAGTGGAAAAACAAACTAGCAAAAGTATCAAGACACTGAGATCTAATCGAGGTGGTGAATACTTAAGTGCCGAGTTCCTGAGCTATTTAAAAGAGAATGGAATTTTCTCTCAGCATACTCCTCCATACACACCTCAGCACAATGGTGTATCAGAAAGGCGGAACAAAACCCTATTGGATATGGTTCATTCCATGATGAGTAATGCTGAGTTACCGCGATCCTTCTGGGGCTATGCACTAGAATCAGCTGCATATCTTTTGAACAAGGTTCCTACTAAGTCAGTGCCTACCACATTATATCAGATGTGGAGTGGGAAGAAACCCTATCTTAAGTACCTTAAGACATAGGGATGTCCAGCTTTTGTAAAAAATCAGCATGCGGACAAGCTCGAGGCACGCACAATATTCTGTAAGTTTGTGGAATACCCAAAGAACTCTATGGGGTATCTTTTCTATTACGCAGAGGAACAAAAAGATTTTATTTCTCGAGATGCCCACTTCTTGGAAACTGAATTTTTAGAAAATCAGATAAGTGGGAGCGTAATAGAACTGGAAGAAATTACAGAACCACAAGCTATTACTGAAAGCATGGTAGAACCAGAAGTTTCGAAAGAACCAGACATTCCCGCACCACTCCGCAGAACTAGTAGGCTATCTTATCCGCCCGAGAGATACTACGGTTTTCTCATAGACGGGGATCGAGAGGATTGTATCATCAAAGATAATGAGCCAACTAGCTTCCTGCAAGCCATTCAGAGCAGATATTTGGTAAAATGGCTAGATGCAATGCGGACCGAAATGGAGTCCATTTGCACAAAAAAAGTATAGACTTTGGACATTGCTCCAGAAGGGGTAAAACCCGTAGGCTGCAAATGGATATTCAGAAAGAAGATTGGTGTAGATGGACAGGTGGAAACTTATAAGGCTAGACTTGTTGCAAAATGTTTTCATCAAAGACCTGGTTTGGAATACAAAGAAACCTTTTCTCCAGTGGCTATGCTCAAATCCATTCAGATCCTTCTTGCCATTGCTGCCTTCCACGATTATAAAATCTTGTAGATGGACGTAAAGAATGTAGGGATTCTCTAGCACAATCCTAGGTTTAGGGTTGCATCACACATGCTATAACAAAAATTTTAGGGGATGCTAAACAATTCCAACCATGAATCAAACTAGAAAAATAGAGTAACAACATGCTAGCATCATATACTACAAGTGTCTACCACTAAGTGGGGAGAAATAAAACCTTTTTAGACCTTCTCCTTGACTCCTTAGATCGAGTGGGGTTTGAACCGGTTAGCTTGTTTCCATCCAACTCCACGATGATCCACCACGAAGTCCCTTTGCACTAAGCTCCAAGCTTCACTTGATCAAGGATGAAGATGAAGCAAACACTCCACACTAGTGGCTAGACTAAAGTAGAATGGTGATGTGGGTTTGGATCTCACTTAAAAAGCCTTTCTTTTTTAATTTCTTCTCTTTCTTTTAAAACCCTAGAGAGCTTTGAGGAGAGAGAGGAAGAAGGAGATGGCTCAAAACTAAACTCAAGAGAATAATATGATAAATCTAACTAAACTCAAAAGAGTAAGTGATAACTTTAACTAAACTCAAGAGAGTAAGTGAGAGTCATGTCATGCTAAACCATGGTTACAAAATATCTAGATATTTTGTGACCTAAGTTTAAGCAAAACCATGGGCTACAAAACCATTGACTATTGTCAACTCAAGAGAGTTGAATAATCAACCATGATTATATTGCCATTTTGCTTTTCTCAAATAAACAAAATATCTAAATATGTTACCATGTGAATCTTGCATTTCCGCCACCAATGTATCATCAACCATGACACATGTATGCTTGCATGTGTGCATCCATATCAACATATACATACACTCATGCATGCATCATAAAGAAATCCGTTTTAATAAATGAGCTAATAGACTTAATATTAAATCAACACATGATCTAATAACCCAGTCATATCACATACGACCCGTCCAATAGTAAACGCCCGATTAAAATGTGGTATCCAATACACGCATTTAATCGAGCTCCCGTGCATATCTCATATGCACCCCATATCTTTTCGCCTGAGCTAGCCCTTTGTGGGACTCTAAGACTCGTCAATTTGCTAGCAGTAGGCAGTGATCACATCACATGTCCACAAACCGTCAGTGGAACAAACTGTACATAACGGTTCACAGGTATTGAGCGATCAGAAAAAAACACAAGCAAACCTGCTAAAATTCCCGTCGAGCCAACTGGTAACACTTACCATACAGTCTGGTCTCTTCGTCAATAGTGTTGCATATCAACTATAAGGGTGGTGTCGTCGACCCCATTAACCCAATAAGTTATGTCGGTATATGGCTAATAATAGATCTAGAAACTACTGATAACACTTATCAGTATATCTCAGCAGCCCTAGCCAGGGACTTCCTGTTATAGCTAATCGAACATACCACAACATCAATCCCCAATACCGGGACAGACGAAACCCTTCATATCGCTCATTGCCTCCATGTGCCTCGGGACTGTACCCAAAATCCACCTATTTTCATCACTTAGTAGAGCCGTGGTAGGGTCGAGATCAATGTACAGTAGGAGGACACACAAGACTCTTTGACGATCTCGGGTCTACAGACTAACCTGTACCAGTGTCACCTAAGAACTGCTATCCGACGATAGATATAATAACACATAAGTGTTCTCGGCGAGTCCGTTCAGTGTACCCAGTCTCACTGAGCACCCGTATACGGTCTTTGGTGTCACCACACCAATGGATATGGGATCATCCATCGCCCATCATATGGGACTAGTAACGTATACGCTAGTCTACTCTGGTGATATCGATACCCCATCTAGATACACCCACGACTAAGAACATTTTAAGGATATGCTTATATGAACTACACATGTCCCACTAGTATAATCCGCATCATAATCTCAGTAGTCAAGCATATCCTTAGGGCTATATCAACATGTACCAAATGAATGAAAGCATGATCAAATGAACATGTCAAGATAATGGTGCAACCAGATAGCATACTATCATGTCGAACAAGAATGTCCCCTGAATATATATATATATATATATATATATATATATATATGCATACCGGTACATACACTATCATATAATGGCCTCTAGGGCATACATATATCCAACAATCTCCTACTTGCACTAAGGCCAATTATTGGCGTATCTCATACCCAACATCTCAAAAAGTCACTCATGCTGCGGAAAAGGGAGGGCCTTACTGAGTGGATCCGCGGTGTTATCTTTTGTATCTACTCTCCGAATCACGATCTCGTGGCGATCAACTATCTCCCGGATTAAATGATATCGCCTGAGGATGTGTCTGGATCGCTGATAGGACCTAGGCTCTATGGCTAACACCATAGCCCCATTATTATCACAATACAATGGTATTAGATCAATAATGGTCGGAACCACTCCTAGCTCCGAAATGAACTTCCTCATCCATACGGCTTCCTTGGCAGAATCTTTGCAGCAATATACTCAGTTTCCATCGTGGAGTCTGCAACGGTATCCTGTTTGGAACTCTTCCAACATACCGCCCCTCTATTGAGGGTAAAGACAAACCCTGAGATAGATTTGCTGTCATCCTTATCACTCTAGAAACTCGAATCGGTAAAGGCCTCCATTTGGAGATCCCCGTTACCATACACCAAGAACATTTCTTTAGTTCTTCGCAAGTACTTAAGAATGTTCTTCACAGCAGTCCAGTGATTCTTTCCTGGGTTGGATTGATACCTGCTTACTACACCCAGTGCGTAAGCTACATCAGGGCGTGTACATAACATCGCATACATTATAGATCCTACAGCAGAAGCGTAGGGTATAATGCTCATGCGAGCTCTCTCTTCATCAGTCTTTGGGCAAAAGTCCTTAGAGAGAGTGACTCAATGACTAGCGGATAAGGAACCCCGCTTGGAGTCTTCCATTCTAAAGCTCTTTAGGATGGTGTTAATGTACCTGGTTTGGGACAATCCCAACAACCATTTAGATCTATCCCTATAAATCTTCATGCCTAGTGTGTACGAGACATCACCCAGGTCCTTCATAGAAAACCTTTGTGATAAGAATAGTTTGACCGATTGTAGCATTGGAACGTCGTTTCCTATCAGAAGAATGTCATCCACGTACAATACGTGGAATGTGACAATACTTCCTACAATCTTCTTATAAACACAAGGTTCATCTGGATTCTTGAAAAAATCAAACTCTTTGATAACATCATTAAAAAAGATGTTCCAACTCCGTTATGCCTGCTTTAATCCATAAATGGATTTAAGCAATCTACATGCTTTCCCGCTGCTCCCACTACCGATGAAGCCCTCTGGCTGATCCATATAAACGCACTCTTCTAAATCACCATTTAGAAAAGTAGTTTTAACGTCCATCTGCTAGATTTCATAGTCGTAGTGAGAAGCAATAACAAGTAGGATCCAAATGGATTTAAGCATGGCTTCAGGAGAAAAGGTTTCGTCATAGTCCAGTCCCAGTCTTTGCCGAAATCCTTTCGCCACAAGCCTTGCCTTATAGGTCTTTACCTACCCATCTACACCGATCTTTCTCCTAAAGATCCATTTGCACCCTACGGATTTTACCCCCAAGGTTACAACATCCAAAGTCCATACTTCGTTGGTGTACATAGACTCTATTTTGGATCTTATGGCATCCAGCCATTTCACAGAGTCACCACTTATGATAGCTTGCTGAAAACTGGTAGGATCATCATCATCCATGATTCAATCTTCTCTATCACCGTCAACGAGAAAACCGTAGTATCTCTCCGGTGGGCGAGAAGTCCTACCAGATCTACGGGGTGGCTGAGGTTCATTAGGTTCTATTGCAACTTCAGGTTCAACCAAGTCGTTATTTGTAACTTGTGACTCTACAACCTCTTCTAGATCTACCACTTTGCTATCAGAATCATTTAGAAATATCTCATTTTATAAAAATGTGGCATTTCGAGAAACAAACACCTTTTGTTCCTCCTTATGGTAGAAAAGATATCCATATGAATCTTTTGGATATCCCACAAATACACACTTGACTGATCGTGTCTCGAGTTTGTCGAGATTCTGCTTTTTGACAAAAGCCGGACAACTCCAAATCTTAACTCGCTTAAGAGATAGTCTCTTCCCATACCATATCTCATATGGAGTGGTAGACACGGTCTTGGTTAGAACCCTGTTCAACAGAAAAGCTACAGTCTCCAATGCATGCCCCCAAAAGGAGAGGGGAAACTCAGCATCACTCATCATGGATCATACCATATCTAATAGGGTTCGATTCCACCGCTCTAACACACCGTTGTGCTGTGGTATGTAAGTGGGAGTGAGCTGAGAGAGAATCCTATTCTTTTTCAGGAAGTTCGAAAACTCTGTACAAAGTTACTCACCACCTCAATCTGATCGAAGCATCTTGATGCTCATTCTAGTTTGTTTTTCTACTTCAAGTTTGTGCTCATTGAATTTCTCGAAAGCTTCAGACTTATGTTTTATTAAAAACACATGACCGGATCTTGAGAAATCATCAGTAAAAGTTATGAAGTAAGAAAAATCGCCTCTCGCATGTGTAGACATTGGTCCACATACATCACTATGTATGAGGCCCAAGAGCTCAGTAGCTCTTTCTCCGTGTCCAGCAAACGGAGTTTTGGTCATTTTCCCTTTGATACAAGACTGACACGTCGCATAAGATTTATACTCAAAAGAATTTAAATATCCATCTTTATGAAGCTTGTTTAGTCTTGTTTTATTAATATGACCAAATCTACAATGCCAACGAAAAGCTTCATTTATATCTGAAAATTTTCTTTTGTTTGTGTGTTGTATGTTGAAAGCTGTGTGTTGATTAAGGATGTCTATCCCATTATTAAGTGTACCACAACCAATCAACTATTGATTTAGTTTAATGTTCATAACATTGTGCTGCAATACAAAATAATATCCTTCATTGTCTAACAAAGAAACGGGTATTATATTACAAAGCATGATTGGTACAAAATAACATGGGTTCAAAACCAATACACAACCCGATGGCAACCCCAGATGATACTCTCCTACTGAAACTGCATGTACATTGGAATCATTTCTAACCCGGAGAGTATGATCACCTGTCTTCAAAACTCTGCTATTTCTCAGCCCCTACACGGAATTGTAGATATGAGAACCCGAACTGGTATCCAATACCCAGGAGGCAGAGTTTATAGAAAAATAGTTTTCAGTTATGAACACACCTGAAGCTGAAGCATCACCATGCTTCTTTTTCTTGAGACCAAGGTACTCAGTACAGTTCCGCTTCGAGTGTCTCGTCTTCTTGCAAAAGAAACATTCTCCTTTTCCTGACTCCGCAGCTTCGGATTTGTCTTTCCCCTTTGCTTTCTTGATTCCACCTCTCGGCTTAGTGGATTTCTTCTTGTTCTTTCCCTTGGCCTTGGCTTTTGGGACGGAAGAGGAAGATTTTCCAACAAGCAGAGAGGGAGACTTTGCCTTAAGCGTGCTCTCCGCATTTCTCAACATATTGGGAAGTTCGGGTAGTGATTTCTCCATGCTATGCATGTTGAAGTTCGCTACAAAAAGAACAAAGGCAGAGGGGAGAGACCGTAGAACAATATCCGTATATTGCTCGTTGTCCATTTTCCATCCGAGGCCCTCAAGCTCTTCAATAAGAGCTATCATCTTCAAAACGTGGTCACCTACTGATGTGCCGGAGCCATTCGCATCTGAAATAGCTTTCGAGATGCTTCGTATCGAAGGATACGAGATTGCTCCCCATACAACTCTTTTGTATGGAGAAAGATGGATTGAACATCCATCTCCTCGTGCTGCTTTTGATGTGTATTGTCCATCGATGCAAGCGCGAGGAATTTGGCAGTAGCACAGTCAATATCCCACATTTTACGGATCTCCCTATCCGCAACAGAAGATTCAGGGCCTGGTTTGGGCGGGGCTGTGGCAGTGAGGACATATAATATTTTATCATATGTGAGAGCAATGTTAATGTTTCTCAGCCAATCATTATATTTCAGTCCACTTAGCTTATTTTTCTCTAATAGTAGCTTAAGTCCAATCATGGTTATCTGCCATTAGGAGAGAGAAAAGAATACACTCAGCAAAAGCTCTTGTAAAGATCAGATTGGTTTATTATCTTATCGATGTCTCCTACTGCTTTTATCAAATTTTTCTTTAAACCTTAAAGGGAAAAAATTAGCCAGGATTAATTATATTCTACAACTTCGCTAGCCGTTCAGCCAGGCCAGTGCCGGTACTTCTGAAGGAGGTTCCCCGGGCTTTCGCATGGACCTAATTAAAATAAACCTCATTTTTCCAGAGGCGTAGCCCCGTTGACACCTTTCTAGGCACCTAATGAGTTAGATAATTGTAAAGTGCAAAACTCTCCCAGGAGCAACAACTGCTCACAGTGGGATCGGGATCCTACTATCATATAGTAGGTATGCAATCTCATTGCAAATTTCAACACTTGAAACTCCCGATATGGTTTTTACCCTTAGTAACTTATGACATTGCCTATAATCAACATATTATAAGTACTAGTCAAGTTCTACCCACCATTTCATGATTAATTAGACCCACTCACATGACCCTTGACTATAATCAACATAATCACATGAATGTCCTAATTAATCGCATCTTATGCTATGTAGGAAGACATCACTTAGCTATCGTACACTACGCCTTGACTATAATCAACATACGTAGCACGAACACTAAGTACTCTACTTCCTAAAATGATGGAGGGTTGCGAATAGTTTTTAAGAAAACCTTTAATGCTTCGAACTTGATATTGTTGTAGAATTCAATGGTTTAAAAAGGAGTGCCTTAAGCTCTGCCTTTTGAAATCTTGCTTTTTCATAAAAAGCCGAGTAGGTTTCAAATCTGATTGTACAACATCTTTTTAGGTTTCTTTTTATTTACATTAATCTTATTAATGTAGTCCCATCATTTAAGTCCTTAAGCCATTACAGAAAAGAAACGAAAATAGAACGTACGCGTATGCCATCCGCATTTGCCATAATGTCCCGTTATGTATCGTTAAGTTACTTAACTAACGGCATAGCGGGGCGGGACTAGCGTGGATGCAAAACATAAGCAACGTTTATTATATATCATATATATAATACATTATTCGTCTCATCATATAAAATGAACACATCATAGAATATCAACAGCAGAAGCACATATATAAAAATACAAGATATACTAGGAGGTCCGTATTTTGTATTTAGCCAACAATAGAAAATACGGATTCCACGGTCACGATGAATAGCTAAGCCCACACCCCTAGACTCGTAGGAGAGCGGCAAGTGACCCTTCCAATTCTAGAGTTTAGGGGACCCGGTCTCGACTCCTCGAGATGGCCTCTCACTAAACCCTAGAACCCGGTCACTTGTGCTCCCCTCCTTGGGTATATCCTAATGCGGAAAAGTAAATAATATATATCAATGGTGACATCATCCTCAACCCGAAAGTTGTAGGGTTACTAGGCACACTAAGGAGGCTCTACAAGGCATCGACCATGCCGGAATAAAATTTTATCCGTGCCGAATAACCCTTAGCAAGATCGTTAACTAGAGATTAGGCGAAAACTAAGCAAGCTAAACACTTTAACCCTAAAGGAATACGAAATACAACCTTTGTAGATCGGTCCTTCACTTCTTAAGCTCCTTGATTTAGTCCCTTCGTTGTGATCATCCAATTTCCGGACTCTCGGACGGCTCCATGAGAAATTGCAACGGGATCGCTTAAAGTCTTCGATGCCTAAAATGATCTACGTCGAGGGAATACGGACTCAAGCTTCTACCTCACTAACCATAGAATTAGTGAAGCAAACACCCTAAACTAAAGTGCTAGTCTAGTAGAGGATGGTGAGATAGGAAATGGGTTCACTTTGGATTTGGATTTCTCACTTGATTTCAACACTTGAAATTTTTCTAGAAAGCTATCTCTTTTTCTTCAAGAAGAAGAAGAAGAAGAAAAGAAAAGAAAAGAATGAATGAAAAAATAGAAAATCAAGTGAAGGGTTATCATAATGCAACCATGGGTGAGGTTAACTCATGTAGAGAGCAAACCATAGTTTAGGCAATGGTTAGGTTTAAGCATAAAACAAAATGGCTAGACTTTTCAAAGATGCTTAAAAAAACTCATGAAGCTTCTAGCAAATTGCAAAGAAAGCCACCATTTTGTTTTTGCATAATAAATAAAGAAAATAAAACCCTAACCATTAACTAAACATGGTGTATAGCACACACACACCCAAGTTTGCATGTATCATAAATCATGATACAATCTAGTGCACAAAAATATATCATATATACAACTTTTGCATATCAAGTGAGAAAATCAATCTTAAGTGAACCAATACTAGTTAATGTAAAGTAATATATCAAATATATAATTATACATTAAATTATTAAATCAACATTTGATTTAACGATTCGGTCATATCGCATATAACCGACTAATATCAATGTATCGACTTATCGAATCAACACTTGATTCGATAACTAGGTTATATCGCATACAACCAATCGATACAATCATCGTGAGAATAGAATACAGTATCACATACTCTTATCATTCTCGGTCTCGAACATATCACATATGCGCTCCTATCTCGTTTTTCCTGAGCCAGTACAACCTCTATGTAGGATTCTAAAGATTCGTCAATATGCCCGCAGTAGGTGATGATCATATCAAGCACCGACAAGCCGTCAGCGGTACTAGCTGGACGTAACGGCTACCCGGGTATTGAGCGATCAGAAGATCAGCAAGCAAGCCCGCTCCAACTCCTGCAAAAAGCCTAACAGTGACACTACCGTACAGTCCGGTCCCCTCGTCTTATATGTCGCATATCAAGTCTAGGGGTGGTAAACGTAAGACCCCAATAACCGATAAGTCGTGCCGATATGAGGCTTATAACGGGTCTAGAAACTACTGGTAACACTTACCAGTATATCTCTAAACCAGCCCAGGCCAGGGACTTCCCTGTTATGGCCAATCGAGCACAGCGCAACATCAACCCCCAATACCGGGAGAGACGAAACCCCTCCTATCGCTCATTGCCTCCATATGACTCGGGACTGTACCCAAAAACCACCATTTTGCATGCCCTCTTGGATGTGGTAAGGTGGAAATCAAAGCACCGTGGGAATCACACAAGACTCTATGACGATCTCGGGTCTACAGACTACCCTGTACTAGTGTCACCAGAGAACTGCCATCTGACGTAAGGTATAATACCATATGGGAGTTCTCGGCGAGTCCATCCAGTGTACCCATTCTCCACTAAGCACCCGTATATCATCTCTGATGTCAAACACCAATGGATATGGGATCATCCATCGCCCATCTGTATGGGTCGAGAAGGTATACGCTAGTCTACACTGGTATATCGATGCCCCGTCTCGATACACCCACGACTAGGGACCTTGAAGGATGTACTTATGGACTACCATGTCCCCACTAGTATGATCTGCATCGTAGTCCAGGTAGTCAAGTACACATCCTAAGGGATTTACCAACATGTAACATAGAGACAATCAGTATACAAGTTAAGGTAAAGAGTAACCAGATAGCATACTATCATGTCGAGCTAGAAAGTCCTTCCTATATATGTCCAAGCATCCACTACAATATACATCCTATGTATAGTAATGGCCTCTAGGGCATACATATAACTAACAATCCCCCACTTGCACTAAGGACATCTGATAACAGTGGTTGAAGTATCCGATACTCAACCATCTCATAACTAGTCTCTCTCTGGGAAAAGGCCTTCGTGAGTGGATCCGCCGTATTGTCCTCTGAGTCTACCCTCCTAACCTCGATCCCCTGGAGATCAACCATCTCCATGATCAGGTGACACTGCCTTAGAATATGTCTGGATCACTGATGGGACGGGCGTTCCTTGGCATAAGCCACAACTCCATTGTCACATAATGGGAGGAACAAAGTTCATCTCCTGAACTAATATACACCCAGACTGCCTCTTTGGTAGCATCTTTGGTAACGATGTATCCAGCCTTTATCGTCTAGTATGCCACGGTATCTAGCTTGGAACTCTTCCAACATACCGTCCCTTTACAGAGGGTAAAGACAATGCCCGTGACTGACATTCAGTCAACCTTATCACTCTGGAACTTTTCCAGTAATTCTCCCTAGGATCAATTGATACCAGCTCACTACATCTAGTGAGTATCCTAACATCCAATTAGATCTATCTCATAGATCCAAAACCCAGGATTTAGTAGATATCACTTTGATCCCATGTGGAGAATCATTGTGATAAGCGGAGATTGACCGAGCGCAGCATAGGAAACTCCTTCTCCATCAAGAGCATGTCATCCACGTACTCTACGAGGATCACCACTCTACTCCCTACTACCTTTTCGTTTATACAAGGTTCATCTACCATTTTGATGATGTCAAACTCTTTGACTAACACATCAAAACAGACGTTCCAACTCCGCGATGCCTGCTTTATCACATAAAACATCTTGCATACGTTTCCGCTGCTCCCACTGTCTACGAGGCCCTCTGGCTGTGTACTTATAGACGCACTCTTCTAAAACAGCATTTAGAAAAGCAGTCATGGCACCCAACCGCCAGATATCGTAGTCATGGTATGTAGCCGTGGCAAGTAGGATCTGGATGGACTTAAGCATAACACCTTAGAAAAGGTTTCATCATAATCCATACCTGGTCAATGATGCAAACCTTTAACAAGTCTAGCTTTGAAAGTCTCAACTCTTCCATGTACACCAAGTAATATTCTCAAGATATACTTGCTCCTGATGGGGATTTAACCCTTCAGATAAAGAAACCAAAGTCCATACTTTGTTGGTGTAAAAGGATTCCATCTCAGATCGCTAAGCATCCAGCCATTCTTACAGAGTCCCACTCCTGATGGCCAGCTCGAAACTAGTTGGGTCATCATCTCATGATGCATTCCTCGCTCCCACTGTCATAGAGAAACCGAAGTATCTCTCAGGTGAGTGAGGAACCCTACTAGATCGGCGGAGAGGCTGAGGTTCGTTAGGATCTATTGAATCATTTCCAGTTCTACATAACTGACCTTGCCTCGAGCTTGTCCGGATTTTGCTTTTTAGAAATAGGCTGGACAACCCCAAATCTTAACAAACTTAAGATATGGGCTCTTCCCTTTCCATATCACATATGAAGCGGTAGGCAACTATTTTGATTTGAACCCTATTCAATAGGTATGCAGCTTCTCAAGCGCATAACTCCCAAAAGGAAATAGGTAACTCAGTATTACTCATCATAGAGCGCACCATATCTCATAGGGTGCTATTGCTCCGCCCCGATACACCGACCTGATGTGGTGTATACGGAGGAGTAATGCTGAGAGAGAATCTCATTCTCTTTTAGAATAATCCAGGAATTTCGTGCTCAAGTATTCTCCTCCTTGATCACATCAAAGGACATAATACTTATACCCGTTTTGGTTCTCTACTTCTAACTTATATTCTGTGAATATCTCAAAAGGTTCGGACTTGTGTTTCAACAGGAACATATGTCTGAATCTAAAGAGATCATCAGAGAATGTAATGAAGTACAACGAACCGGTCTTGGCATGTGTAGACAGGGGACCTTCATACATCAACATGTATCATCCCAAGAGTACACTAACTCTTTCTCTGCTTCAAATAAACAGAGCTGTAGTCATCTTATCTTTGTGACATGACCGGCAAGTTTTCATAAGATGTAAATTCAAACAGATTTAAATATGTATCTATATACAACTTAGCTAGTCGGGTCGCATTGATATGACCTAGTCTACAATACCTCAAGAAGGATCCGTTCATTTCTGAACTCTTCCTCTTGTGTGTGTTCCGTATACTAAGAACTGTAGTTTGATTTAGAACATCAATGCTTTTAGATAACGTGCCTGAACCGATCAACTTTTGATATAGAAAATGTTCAAAACATTATCCAAACAATACAAAATTTTATCATTTCTTTACTAATAAAGAGACTGATATGATTTTGTATATCAGGTTCGGTATCTAATAATATTCGTTCAGAATCAATGTACTGGTCATACAGGGTGACAGTGACCAACAGACTTGGCTGCAACACTTCCACCGTTTTCTGTCTCATGAAACCTATCACCCGTTCTCAGTTCTTTACCTATCTGTAGCCCATGTAATAGATTACATATGCAGGATCCTGATCCGGTATCACATACTCAGGACGTAAAGGATACTGAGAAACAGTTCTATGTAACGAACACACCCGAAGATGATGCATCAACATGCACTTTCTTCATTTGGGCAGCACGGGAAATCTGGTATTCCCCAAAATCCTGCTCTGTCTTATAATATTTATAAGTTGGAGCGGGACCAATGTTCCCCAGCTCAAAATAACAAGCTGGTTCGATTAATACATCCGTATTATTATCTTGATTAAGGCGTGATATGGTCGCTACCTGGAGAGAGAGAGAAGAAAACACTCTGCGTGCACTCTTGTAAGAATAGATTGGTTATTATTTTATCTAATCAGGGTGGCTCCCACTGTTTTTATCAAATCTTCCTTCAAACCCTAAAAGGAAAGACTAGTCGGGATTAATTACACCCTACAACTTCGCCAATCCTTCAGCCAGGCCAGTGTCGGTACTTTGAGGGAGGTTCCTCGTGCTTTCGCACGGACCTAATTAAAATAAATCTCGTTTTCCCACAGGCGTAACCCTGTTAAAACCTTTCTAGACACCTACTTGATCGGCTAATTATAATGTGTAAAACTCTCTCAGGAGTAATTCTTACTCGCAGTGGGTATCGTGATCCAACTATCTCATAGAAGGTATGCAATCTCATTGCAAATTTCAACACTTGAAATTCCCGATAATCTTTTGCCCCTAGCCTCCTATGACCTTGACAAAGGCCAACAAACCATAGGCTGATAATCAAGTTCAACCCGTCATTTCTTGATTGAATTAAACCCACCCACACGGCCCTTGACAAAGGCCAATAAGGTCGCACGACTACCCTAATCCAATCTGCATCATATGCATAAGCAGATAAGCACTAGTCAGCCACCACACACTATGCCTTGACAAAGGCCAACAAACGCAGCACGAATACTAACTACTACTTATCTGAAATGACGGAGGGCTACGACAGGTTTTTATGAAAACCTATTGCGTAATGAACTTGATATCGTTGTAGAATCGAGTTCTTTTTAAATGGAGTGTTTTTTAGGCTTTTCTAGTTTTGCTAAAGGGGTCACTCCCGGTGAAGGGATCGTCGGCCCTTTCCTCATCGAATAAGGTGCAGGATATTTCACAAATATCACTATGAAAAGCAAGAACTATAGAAGCAATCAAAATACAAACCGAGGGTTGTAGCATTTGCCAGTTATTGCTAAAGGGGTCACTCCCGGCGAAGGGATCTCGGCCCTTTCCTTATCGAATAAGGTGCAGGATGTTCTACAAGGAACACCGCGATGCAAAGCAAGAACTGTAGCTACCTGGTTTTGAAAATTCGATTCCACAACATCTTTAAGTTTCTTTTATTTCATTAATCTCATCAATGAAGTCCCATCGTTTAAATCTCCTAAACATCACAGATAAATACGACATACACTTATGCCATCCGCATTCGCCTCGATGTCCCCTCATGTACCGTTAGGTTAGGTAACTAATGGCAGAGCGGGGCAAGGCTAGCGCGGGTGTAAAACATAAGTAACATCTATATAATATATCATATATACTGTATACTGTATCTATCACAACATATCAAATGATCACATCACAGATATCGCAGCAGAAGAAACATATGAAACATTGGATATACTAGGACGTCCGTATTTTATTTTGAGCCTCTATAAAACACGGATTCCACGGTCGCGATGAATAGCCAAACCCACACCCTTAGACCCCTACGAGAGCGGCAAGCAACCCTTCCAATTCTAGGGTTAGGAGACCCGGACTCGACTCCTCGAGTTGGTCTCCTACTGGACCCTAGAACCCGGTTACTTGTGCTCCCCTCCTTGGGTCTATCCTAGTGCAGAAAAGTAAATAATATACAAATGGTGACATCTTCCGCAACCTGGAAGTGCCCCAATAAAAGAATATTACATACAAGTTTTTACATGAATGAAAATGAAAAACACTCATCTCACATAAAAACCCCCCGGCTATTCAAACACGACGATTCAATATAACATATCCAGCAACACATAACATCGCATGTCATCAACGTTAGTAAACATGCGTATCCCAATTGTCATTGACATATAGCAACGAAACCGGCGATATCACATATTACACTTACGGTCACAAAAAAGAAAGTGTAAAACTACAACAGTTGAAATCCGCAACCTACTTAGACATCGCATGCCTAACCATCTGAATTCCTTAGACATCACATGCCTAACAATTATAAACCCCGCATTTTAGTCTCTTTATCGAAAACTCTTTTCAATATCAAGTCGGGCAATTCAACAAGATTCCCGACATTCTGATCGAATGTTCGTCGCAAACTTTAGTAGGCGGTCGCACCCCCGATGCCGTCAACGAAGTGCACCAAGGCAGAACACCGCTGCCGTGAGCACCCGAACGGATGCTTTCGGCGACGGGGTTCTCCTACAGTCACTTGGTCGGGGCTATGGGGTGTGGCTGTCTATTAAGTTTACCCGGCGAGTATCCGCGTACGCAACGTGATTGCGACGGACTTTTGATCACATCAAAATTCCGTGGCAACCGATCAAGTGAGACTAAACTGCTATGTTTATAACATCCAATCAGTTATCTCATAACTACTTGTGGATTCCAAATATTGTATCACATTCCAGATAAATAAAAAATGTTAAACTTTCCGATCGAACAATCAAACACCCAAGTTTTCCCGAAACAGCTCAACACATGAAATAAGTTTAAAAACATTCACTTCATGCCACAGTACCAATGGTCCAGCCGTAGAAGGGTCAAGCCAACGTCTCACATATGACACGCCGTACTGCCCCAAACAATAAGGTTCAAAGGGCAGTTCAAGACGGTCACATAATTGAGTTAAGGTTTGTTATCTTCTAGAGGGTCCATCGCGTTACTTGCGTTACTTAGAATGTTCTTAAACCACGGAAAAATCCAACACTTGGAAATTTCCCGGCGGGGGAAAAAGTGGGTATTTATATCCGGTCGAACTTTTTAACATGTTCTAAATTTACCCGGAAAAACATAACAAAATTAAATTCTCCGATCGAATCGACAATTACAAAATAAACCCCAAAATACTCAACACTTGAGTCAAGTTAAAAATATCCATAAATTATAAAACAGAGAAATAGAAATTATGGTGCAAATACGAGTCGCTCATTCCTCATAACTGTTGCGGATCCGCGGCCCAAGGGCAGTACGGCCGTGGTTCCGCGGCAGGTTTAAAGGAACAATGTCTCGTTTTTCACCACAATTCCTATTTTCACCTGCTGAATTTTTAGATATTTTTAATTCTGGAAAATCCCGGATTTTAAAAAATGTACAGAGAGGGTTTTATTTTGTCGTGTTCGGGTCGTTCGGAGTTTTAACTTCGTTAACGCATCGCCTAATGCTCTAGCTAGGCTCTGATACCACTGTAGGGTTACTAGGCACACTAAGGAGGCTCTACAAGGTATCGACCATGCTGGAATAAATTTTATCCGTGCCGAATAACCCTTAGCAAGATCGTTAACTAGAGATTAGGCAAAAACTATGCAAGCTAAACACTTTAACCCTAAAGGAATACGAAATACAACCTTTGTAGATCGGTCCTTCACTTCTTAAGCTCCTTGATGCAGTCCCTTCGCGGCGATCATCCAATTTCCGGTCTCTCGGACGGCTCCATGAGAAATTGCAACGGGATCGCTTGAAGTCATCGATGCCGAAGATGATCTACGTCGAGGGAATACGGACTCAAGCTTCTACCTCACTAACCATAGAATTAGTGAAGGAAACATCCTAAACTAAAGTGCTAGTCTAGTAGAGGATGGTGAGATAGGAAATGGGTTCACTTTGGATTTGGATTTCTCACTTGATTTCAACACTTGAAATTTTTCTAGAAAGCTATCTCTTTTTCCTCAAGAAGAAGAAGAAGAAGAAAAGAAAAGAATGAATGAAAAAATAGAAAATCAAGTGAAGAGTTATCATAATGCAACCTGGGTGAGGTTAACTCATGTAGAGAGCAAACCATAGTTTAGGCAATGATTAGGTTTAAGCATAAAACAAAATGGCTAGACTTTTCAAAGATGCTTAAAAAAAACTCATGAATCTTCTAGCAAAGTGCAAAGAAAGCCATCATTTTGTTTTTGCATAATAAATAAAGAAAATAAAATCCTAACCATTAACTAAACATGGTGTATAGCACACACACACCCAAGTTTTCATGTATCATCAATCATGATACAATCTAGTGCACAAAAATATATCACATATACAACTTGTGCACATCAAGTGAGAAAATCAATCTTAAGTGAACCAAAACTAGTTAATGTAAAGTAATATATCAAATATATAATTATACATTAAATCATTGAATCAACACTTGATTTAACGATCCGGTCATATCGCATATAACCGACTAATATCAATGTATCGACTTATCGAATCAACACTTGATTCGATAACTAGGTTATACCGCATACAACCAATCGATACAATCATCATGAGAATAGAATACAGTATCACATACTCTTATCATTCTCGGTCCCGCACATATCACATATGCGCTCCTATCTCGTTTTGCCTGAGCCAGTACAATCTCTATGTAGGACTCTAAAGACTCGTCAATAGGCCGACAGTAAGTGATGATCATATCAAGCACCCACAAGCCGTCAGCGGTACTAGCTGGACGTAACGGCTACCTGGGTATTGAGCGATCAGAAGATCAGTAAGCAAGCCCGCTCCAACTCCTGCAAAAATCCTGATAGTGACACTACCGTACAGTCCGGTCTCCCCGTCTTATATGTCGCATATCAAGTCTAGGGGTGGTAAACGTCAGACCCCAATAACCGATAAGTCATGCCGATATGAGGCTCATAACGGGTCGAGAAACTACTGGTAACACTTACCAGTATATCTCTAAACCAGCCCTGGCTAGGGACTTCCCTGTTATAGACAATCGAGCACAGCGCAACATCAACCCGCAATACCGGGAGAGACGAAACCCCTCCTATCGCTCATTGCCTCCATGTGACTCGGGACTGTACCCAAAAACCATCGTTTTGCACGCCCTCTTGGACGTGGTAAGGTGGAAATCAAAGCACAGTGGGAATCACACAAGACTTTATGACGATCTCGGGTCTACAGACTACCCTGTACCAGTGTCACCAGAGAACTGCCATCTGACGTAAGGTATAATACCATCTGGGAGTTCTCGGCGAGTCCGTCCAGTGTACCCAGTCTCCACTGAGCACCCGTATATCATCTCTGATGTCAAACACCAGTGGATATGGGATCATCCATCGCCCATCTGTATGGGTCGAGAAGGTATACGCTAGTCTACACTGGTATATCGATGCCCCGTCTCGATACATCCACGACTAGGGACCTTGAAGGATGTACTTATAGATTACCATGTCCCCACTAGTATGATCTGCATCATAGTCCAGGTAGTCAAGTACACATCCTAAGGGCTTTACCAACATGTAACAGAGAGACAATCAGTATAAAGTTAAGGTAAAGAGTAACCTGATAGCATACTATCATGTCGAGCAAGAAAGCCCTCCCTATATATGTCCAAGCATCTACTACAATATACATCCTATGTATAGTAATGGACTCTAGGGCATACATATAACTAACAAAAGTTCCCCAATAAAAGAATATTACATAAAATTAATTTTACATGAGTGAAAAGAAAAACTCTCATCTCACATAAAACCCCTGGCTATTCATTCGCGACGATCCTGTACATCTTATCTCAGCAACACATAATATCACATATCATCAACGTAAG
Organism: Agapanthus africanus; assembly: GCA_030015575.1. Lineage (NCBI taxonomy): Eukaryota > Viridiplantae > Streptophyta > Magnoliopsida > Asparagales > Amaryllidaceae > Agapanthus > Agapanthus africanus. Next base: position 100,949,551 of record JASDDO010000010.1, on the reverse strand, counting down.
TATGTATGCGTACCCCAATTGTCGTTGATGTATAGCAACGAAACTGGCGATACACCACATACTACACTTACCGTCGCAGAAGAGAAAGTGAAAAACTACAACAATTGGAATCAACACTGCCTTTAGACATTATAAACCCGGATTATCACATATTCTGGATTTCATGCCTCACAATGCAAATCATATATTTAGGTCTCAACTTTGAAAACACATTTTCAAAAGAATCCAGGTAATTCAACAAGATTCCCGATTCTACCACGACCGAAATATTAGACTTACACGCAACTAATTACTTTTCACAAAACTAATTAATATAGATTCCAAATATTTTATCACATTCAGAAATATCAAGACAAAGTTAAATATTTCGATCAAGTCAACAAACACCCACAAAATACCCCGAAAGCTCAACACTTGAGCAAAGCTAAAAATATCCAAAAACGTGCCACAGTGTCTATAGACCAACTGTAGAAGGGTCAACCCTTACCTCACCTATGGCGCCATAGGACTACGGAAAACCCTAAGGTTTAACCGCGGTTCCATGATCATAGAATCGAGTTAAGGTTTTGTTCTTCTAGAGGGTCCATAGGGTTACTTGCATGAACATTCAAATATATTTCACTTGGAAAATTCCGACACTTGGAAATTTTCAGCGAGGGTAATGAGACGGTGTGTGATGTCCATTCGAACTGTTTAATGTCTTCGAAGTTACCAATACAATGTTAAAATATACGACTACGAAACACTCCGAATAAACACCTAAGAAAAATTAGCATCACATGAAATTTTGGCCTAAACAAATAATACCTGAAACCCCAAAACCTAGACACCAGAGCACAGGAGAAATTCGTGGCAATTTTGGGCTAAATGGGCCGGCCTACTCAGATTTGAAGGGCTTTTTCTCGGCCAAATTCCAAGGGAATTGCCTCAAATTTGTTCTGTGTTCTCAGTGCAACATATACACTCTTCTGTAGTTGTTTAAAAAATTTATAGTTGTTTAAAAAAATTTCAAGCTCGTTTTAAAATTGACAGAGAGCTATATTTCAGGGTTGCAGTATTGTTAATTCGGAGTTGTTTCGATTTCGTAATTAATCTAACATCGTCTAAGTTTATAGCTTGGCTCTGATACCACTGTAGCGATTCTCTAGCACCATCCTTGGTTTAGGGTTGCATCACACATGCTATAACAAAAATTTAAGGGGGTGCTAAACAATTCCAACCATGAATCGAACTAGAAAAATAGAGTAACAACATGCTAGTATCATATACTACAAGTGTCTAACACTAAGTGGGGAGAAATACAACCTTTGTAGATCTCCTCCTTGACTCCTTGGATCGAGTGGGGTTTGAACCGGTTGGCTTGTCCTTCTAAGTCCACGATGATCCACCACGAAGTCCCTTTGCACCAAGCTCCAAGCTTCACTTGATCAAGGATGAAGATGAAGCAAACACTCCACACTAGTAGGCTAGACTAAAGTGGAATGGTGATGTGGATTTGGATCTCACTTAAAAAGCCTTTCTTTTTAATTTCTTCTCTTTCTTTTAAAACCCTAGAGAGCTTTGAGAAGAGAGAGGAAGAACGAGATGGCTCAAAACTAAACTCAATAGAATAATATGATAACTCTAACTAAACTCAAGAGAGTAAGTGATAACTCTAACTAAACTCAAGAGAGTAAATGAGATTCATGCCATGCTAAACCATGGTTACAAAATATCTAGATATTTTGTGACTTAAGTGTAAGCAAAACCATGGGCTACAAAACCATGGGCTAGAAAACCATTGACTATTGTCAACTCAAGAGAGTTGAATAGTCAACCATGATTATATTGCCATTTTACTTTTCTCAAATAAACAAAATATCTAAATATTTTACGATGTGAGTCTTGCATTTCCACCACTAATGTATCATCAACCATGACACATGTATGCTTGCATGTGTGCATCCATATCAACATATGCATACACTCACGCATGCATCATAATGAAATAGGTTTTAATAAATGAGCTAATGGACTTAATATTAAATTAACACTTGATCTAATAACCCGCTCATATCACATACGACGCGTCCAATAGTAAACGCCCGATTAAAATGCGGTATCCAATACACGCATTTAATCGAGCTCCCGCACATATCTCATATGCACCCCATATCTTTTCGCCTAAGCTAGGAGACCCCTTTGTGGGACTCTATAACTCATCAATATGCTAGCAGTAGGCAGTGATCACATCATATGTCCACAAACCATCAGTGGCACAAACTATACGTAACGGCTCCCAGGTAAGAAGAAACACAAGCAAACCTGCTAAAATTCCTGTCGAGCCAACTGGTAACACTTACCGTACAGTCCAGTCTCTTCGTCAATAGTGCTGCATATCAAGTCTAAGGGTGGTATCGTCGACCCCATTAACCCAATAAGTTATGTCGGTATATGTCTAATAACAGATCGAGAAACTACTGATAACACTTATCAGTACATCTCAGCAGCCCTGGCCAGGGACTTCCTGTTATAGCCAATCGAACATAGCACAACATCAACCCCCAATACCGGAAGAGACGAAACCCCTCCTATCGCTCATTGCCTCTATGTGCCTCGGGACTGTATCCAAAATCCACCTGTTTGTACGACTCAGTAGAGCCGTGGTAGGGTGGAGATCAAGGTACAGTGGAAGGACACGCAAGACTTTATGACAATCTTGGATGTACAGACTAACCTGTACCAGTGTCACCTGAGAACTGCTATCCGACGATAAATACAATACCAAATAGGAGTTCTCGACGAGTCCGTTCAGTGTACCCAGTCTCACTGAGCACCCGTATACGGTCTTTGGTGTCACCACACCAATGGATATGGGACCATCCATCGCCCATCATATGGGACAAGCAACGCATAAGCTAGTCTACTTTGGTGATATCGATACCCCGTCTCGATACACCCACGACTAGGAATATTTTAAGGATATGCTTATATGAACTACACATGCCCTACTAGTATGATCCACATCATAATCTCAGTAGTCAAGCATATCCTTTGGGCTATATCAAATGTACCAAATGAATGAAAACATGATCAAATGAACATGTCAAGATAAAGGTGCAAACAGATAGCATACTATCATGTCGAACAAGAATATCCCCTGAATACACACACACACACACACACACACACACACATACCGGTACATACATTATCATATAATAGCCTTTAGGGCATACATATATCCAACAATCTCCCACTTGCACTAAGGCCAATTATTGGCGTATCTCATACCCAACATCTTAAAAAGTCACTCATGCTGCGGAAAAGGGAGGGCCTTGGTGAGTGGATCCACGGTGTTATCTTTTTTATCTACTCTCTGAATCACGATCTCGTGGCGATCAACTATCTCCCGGATCAGATGATATCGCCTGAGGATGTGTCTAGATCGCTGATGGGACATAGGCTCTTTGGCTAACGCCATAGTCCTATTATTATCACAATATAATGGTATTAGATCAATAATGGTTGGAACTATTCCTAGCTCCGAAATGAACTTCCTCATCCAGACGGCTTCCTTGGAAGTATCTTTGGAGCAATATACTCAGCTTCCATCGTGGAGTCTGCAACGGTATCCTGTTTGGAACTCTTCCAACACACCGCTCCTCTATTGAGGGTAAAGGAAAACCTTGAGATAGATTTTTTGTCATCCATATCACTCTGGAAACTCGAATCAGTAAAGGCCTCCATTTGGAGATCCCCGTTACCATACACCAAGAACATTTCTTTAGTCCTTCGCAAGTAGTTAAGAATGTTCTTCACAGCAGTCCAGTGATTCTCCCGTGGGTTGGATTGATACCTGCTTACTACACCCAGTGCGTAAGCTACATAAGGGCGTGTACATAACATCGCATATATTATAGATCCTACAGCAGAAGCGTAGGGTATAATGCTCATGCGAGCTCTCTCTTCATCAGTCTTTGGGCAAAAATCCTTATAGAGAATGACTCCATGACTAGCGGGTAAGGAACCCCGCTTGGAGTCTTCCATACTAAACCTCTTTTGGATGGTGTTAATATACCTGGTTTGGGACAATCCCAACAACCGTTTAGATCTATCCCTATAGATCTTCATGCCTAATATGTACGAGGCATCACCCAGGTCCTTCATGGAGAACCTTTGTGATAAGAACCGTTTGACCGATTGTAGTATAAGAACATCATTTCCTATCAGAAGAATCTCATCCACGTACAATACGAGGAATGTGATACTACCGTACAGTCCGGTCTCCTCGTCTGATATGTCGCATATCAAGTCTAGGGGTAGTAAACGTCATACCCCAATAACTCGATTAGTCATGCCGATACGAGGCTCATAACGGGTCGAGAAACTACTGATAACAATTACCAGTAAATCTCTAAATCATCCCTAGCCAGGGACTTCCCTGTTATGGCCAATCGAGCACAGCGCAACATCAACCGCAATACCGGGAGAGACGAAACCCCTCCTATCGCTCATTGCCTCCATGTGATTCGGGACTGTACCCTAAAACCACCGTTTTGCACGTCCTCTTGAACGTGGTAAGGTGGAAATCAAAGCACAATGGGAATCACACAAGACTCTATGATGATCTCGGGTCAACAAACTAAGATGTAACAGTGTCACCAGAGAACTGCTATTTGACAATAGGTATAATACCAACTAGGAGATCTCGGCGAGTCCTTCCAGTGTACTCAGTCTCCACTGAGCACCCGTATACCATCTCTGATGTCAAGAACCAATAGATATGTGATCATCCATCGTCCATCAAATGGGTCGAGAAGCGTATACACTAGTCTACTCTGGTATATCGATGGCTCATCTCGATACACCCACGACTAGGAACATTAATGGATGAACTTATGGACTACCATGGCCCCACTAGTATGACCTGGTTTATAATCCTGGTAGTCAAGTACACATCCTAAGGGCTTTACCAACATGTATCCATAAGACAGTATCAAGAAACAAGTATACATGTTAAGATAAAGAGCAACTAGATAGCATACTATCATGTCGAGTAAGAAATTCCTCTCTATATATGTCCAAGCATCCACTATAATATACATCATATGTACAATAATGGCCTCCAGGGTATACATACAACTAACAATCTCCCACTTGCACTAGGGTCAGCTGCTGTAATATCATATACCCAGCATCCCGAAGAGTCTCTCGAACTGTATCTGGGGAATGGCCTTCGTGAGTGGATCCGCAGTGTTATTCTTCGTGTTAACCCTCCTGACCTCGATCTCCCGGCGATCAACTATCTCCCGGATCAGGTGATACCGCCTCGGAATATGTCTGGATCGCTGATGGGACCTGGGTTCCTTGGCCAAAGCTATCGCTCCATTGTTATCACAATACAAAGGTATCGGATACTCAATGGATGGAACCACTCCAAATTCAGTTATGAACTTCTTCATCCAGACAGCCTCTTTGGCAGTATCGTTGGCAGCGATGTATTCAGCCTCCATCGTCGAGTCTGCCATGGTTTCCTGCTTGGAACTCTTCCAGCATACCGCCACTCCATTGAAGGTAAAGACAAATCCCGAGTGCAACTTAGAGTCATCCTTATCACTCTGGAAGCTTAAATCGGTAAAGGACTCCACTTGGAGTTCTCTGTTACCATACACCAAGAGCATCTCTTTAGTCCTTCTCAAGTACTTCAGAATGCTCTTCACTGCTGTCCAGTGACTCTCTCCTGGATCTGCTTGATACCTACTCACTACACTTAGTGAGTATGCTACATCGGGTCTGGTACATAGCATCGCGTACATGATAGAGCCTACTGCCGAAGCATAGGGTATCCCTTGCATGCGAGCTCTCTCCAAATCAGTCTTGGGAGACATCTTTTTGGAGAGAGTGAGTCCTGAGATCGTGGGTAAAAACCCACGGTTGGATTCTTCCATACTAAACCGCTTTAGTATGGTGTCAATGTACCTGGATTGGGACAATCCCAATATCCGTTTAGATCTATCTCTATAGATCTTAATCCCCAAGATGTAGGAGGCATCCTCTAGATCTTTCATTGAGAATCTTTGTAATAAGAAGAGATTGACCGATTGCAGCATAGGAAAATCATTTCCTATCAAGTGTATGTCATCCAAGTACAATACGAGGAAGACAACCTTACTCTCTGCCACCTTTTTGTATATACTGTAAGTCCACGGTAGCGCCACGGCCGTCTAACAGACGCCAAATGCGGAACAAAAACTTTTCATAAACTAGCGCTATCGTGTACCGTAACCCGGATCTGCCATTAAAGCTAAACTAACAAACTACAAAGGGGTAGAAACGTTATACAGAATGATCCGAGTCCTTCGGTCTTTAACCATCATCCCACGCTTGTTGCGGCTACTCCGATCTCCAGAATCTCCAATCGTGTCGTCCAGGTGGCACCACGTCGACGGATCTTTAATCGGGCTCCCGCCTCTGAACCGAGGCAACTCGATCGTCAAGTTTGCTAAAAGAGACAACCAAGATGAAGTAGAGAATGAGTAGAACACTTTGTCTCGTTACGTCCAAGGCTATGGACGAACGGTTAATGAAGTTGCCTTTTGGATCGATACGAAATGAGAAATGAAGTATATCAATTTCCATGAACCAAAATCCTTAATCTTTTCAAACAACAACCATTTCCATCAAGTGTATATGAGAGAGGGGAGGGGCCGACCATCTTATAGGAGTTGGGGGGGTGAGTGTAGGAGAGAGGAAAGTGACCACAAGAGAAATATCTAGTGTGAACACAAAGTGTAAACACAATAAATGCACCATTAAAGCACTATTAATGAACAAGTGAGTCACAAGCCTAATCACCTCTTCTAGAACCTTCTAGAAGAATCCACACTTATCTAAAGAAAAGATAAATCCGTCTTTAACCGAATGTTAAAAGACGGCTGATAGAAAACAGGAAACTGGCAACTTCCAAAACTGATCCTGAAACGAATTTCAGGATAACCCCGTAATGGTATAAACAAACCCGCATTTGTATTACGACCGAATACAAATGCATCTGAGACAAAGATATTATATCTACACAGTATAATAATGGGTTCCGGCTTAAACCAAAGCCTACCAGTATTATCTGCCCGAAAAACGACACGTGCGAAAACGCACGTGCTTTTTCCGAACCTTGCCATAAACCCATATGGCCTCTACAGCGTTTCGCCCGAACTTGGGAAAGTGTCTGTGGGGGACTCTAATGACTCATCAACACACTGGCACTGGGTATAACCACTAGCACGTCAGAGGTACAAGATGTACGTAACGGTTTGCCTATGTATTGATTGGAAAGGAAGCTGACGAGCGAACTCATCCATAAACCCTACTGAGCCTAACAGTGACAATATACATACAGTTCGGTCCGTTCGTCTATGAGTATCGCATATCTGCCTAGGGGCTGGTAACGTCAGACCCCCAATAGCAGTATAAGTCGTGTCAGAGAGTGGCCCAGAACACCCTGAGATACCACTGGAGTACCTACCAGTAAATCTCCTGCCTCGGCCGAGAGCTTTGTGTAATGGCTCTCCTAGACACAGCGCGATCTCACCCCCAATACCGGGAGAGACGAATCCCCTGCCGATCCTCTCACTTGCCTCTAATGTGGCTCGGGACTGTACCCAACTAAAACCTGTTTGCACAACTCCATTGAGCATGGTAGGGTAGTAATCTAAGCACAGTGGGAACTCACATGAGACAAATGACGATCTCAGGTCGATGAACTAAACTGTACACATGTCACCAGGGAACTGCTATCTGACGATATGTATAATACCAACTAGCATGTTCCCGGCGAGTCCTGTCCGGTGTACTCATAACCCAATGAGCACCTGTATACATCTTAGGTGATCAAACTGACACCAGTGGCTTGTGAGACCGGCCACCGCCCCTCGTCGGGGTCTCGACTGTATACACTAGTCTACTCTAGAGTATCGATGCTCTGTCTCGAAACTCCTATGACTAGGGACACTTTAAGGATGTGCTTACAGACCCCAGCTCCCACGTATATGATCGCCATCATACTGCTGGTAGTCAAGCAAGAATCCTATGTGATCTATCATCATGCAATAGTGAACTAAAGCATATATACGATGATAAAGACAAACCAGATAGCATACTATCATCACGAGCAAGACTGTCATATCGGTATAGGTCATGCCTCAATCATTGCAATCACGTACCTGTGATCCTATAATTGACTTTGAGGGAACTATCTCCAACATATACAAGGTTCATCTGTGTTTTTGCCGAAATCAAACTCTTTGATAACGACATCAAAATAGATGCTCCAGCTCCGCGATATTTGCTTTAACCCATAGATGGATTTAACAAGCTTGCACACATTTCTGTTGCTCCCACTGTCTACGAAGCCCTCTGGCTGAGTCATGTATGCGCACTCTTCCAAATCACCATTCAGAAAGGCGGTCTTAACATCCATTTGCCAGATTTCGTAGTCATGGTATACGGCAATGGCAAGCATGATCCGGATGGATTTAAGCGTAGCCATTGGAGAAAAGGTTTCGTCATAATCCATACTTGGTCGTTGACGAAAACCCTTTACAACAAGTCTAGCTTTGAAAGTCTCCACTTTCCCATAAACACCAAGTTTTTTCTGTAGGGTTCCTAGGCACTCTTGTGAGGGTTCATAAGGCATCAACCATTCCCGAATAAAATTTTAGACGTGCCGAACAACCCAAAGCCGGGATCTTTGCTAGATTATTAGGGTTTAATATGCAAGTAAACATCTTTAGTACTAAGTGTGAGGGATTACAACCTTTGTAGTCCGCTCCTTCGCTTCATAAGCTCCGAGTAGAAGTCCATTTGCCGCGATCCACGATCTCCCGGACTCAAGAGAGGCTCCACGACTCGAACGATCCATGCTAGCTTGTAGTGTTCCGTTTCTCCGATGATCTACGTCAAAGTTGCTATAACTCAAGCTCTCTCACTTTAATGAGGTGAACACCCTAATCTAATGGGCTAGATTAGATGAGGATGATGGAGTAGTATTTATGCTTTCTTTTTATATCATATTCTCACAAGAAATCATCACCAAAGGAAAATCTAGCAAGCTTTCTCAAAGCTCAAGAGAGAAGAAGATGATGAATAATGAGATAATCCTTTTGTGATGAATAATAGAAATGAATATATGATTAATCATGGAACCATTGTCAAGGATGACAAGGATAACCTTTGTAGAGAATAAACTAGGGCTAGGGTTTGGTTAGGTTAAAGAGTGAGTCATGGATAAATATCAACATAATATCTTTCTCATGACAAAAGGAATTCTTTCTAGAATGTGCAAGAAAGAGTTAACCCTAATCAAACCCTAACCTTGCTTTATCTCCACTGAACATGTTCCATTATTAATCATATCATGTCACAATAATATATATCACATATATTATATATTTGCAACAAAAAGAAAATAATACAATTAAGATATATCGCATATATATCAATGTATTATCCGGTGAGAAAATGAAATAATAAAGCGAGCCAATATTAGATAATGTAATACAATATATCATATATATTATTATACATTAAATCAACACTTGATCCGACAATCCGGCTATATCGAATATAACCGACTAATATATCATGTACCGATTCATCGAATCAATACTTGATCCGATGTCCCGGTTCATATCTAAATATCACGAGAATATAATACGGTATCTGTTCAGTTGATAAAACTACACATTTTTCCTACTATTTCCATATTTAAAAAGGTCTTTATTATAATATATCATACATATGAGGGTTTATTTGTAAAAATACTATTTTCCATGTATTGATATATTATAATTAGCATTTGGTAGGGAAATGTATGCAAATAATATCATTGACCAAATCTTAACTCTACTAAATATTATTTGAGTTGTTGTGCAGAATTTTCAGGTCTAAAATCAAGAAATCAAGTTGTTAAAGTAAACCTGCCTAATTAAGAAACCAAAACTTAGAAGTCAAGTCTGGCAGCAATTACGAGAAGATTTCCAAGTTCCAAAGCTTCCAGAGATCGCCAAATGTGACACAGATGAAGACCCAAAAATTTGATGAAGAGATCTTGACCATTGGCCGCGGATCCGCGGCCAAACCCCCCTGTTGGCCACGGATCCGCGGCAGGGAAAGGGAGTTAGAGGATGCATTTTTTTGGGGTGAATCTTTATAGTTAGCTTCCATATTTGGAAGCAATAGTTCTGGCTTTGGGGCTATAAATAAAGACCGAGAGCCTCTTGGAAAAATCATCAAGTCAACGCGATCACGAAGTCCAAGACGACTCACGCATTTAGACTGATCATCAACTGTTCGTCTACCTCCTTGGAAGAGATCGAGAAGCAAACTAGTCTTTGTAATCATTTTCTCAGGAATCAAAGTGTAATGAATATTGTTGATTAATAAAGGGAGCATTCTTTTTCTTATTCTATTTCTTCGTAGTTTAATTATATATTTTCTCTCTATCTCTTTCTCTCCCAACATGCGCGAGTAATTCTCCGCTTGTTAGGGTTCGTAGAATTAGGGTAGGTTAATGGATGATGAAAATACCTAAACTCTTTTTACGTACTATAAAGTTTATGAACTTTATCAAAAGAATTATTAACATCCTAATCGGGTGCGCTAACAATTCTTTGTTAGCCTCGACCGCGATTAGAGATTAGATTAATGATTGTTTTGGTAAAGGCTAGATATGAACAGAGTTCCATGTCGAGAAAGGGGTTAAGAGTGTGATTCCTTTTCCATCCAGAAACCCTAATCTACACGCATCATCGTCGTTCTAGTTTTAAATCTATTAAAAGATAAAAAAGGGTAACTTTTAATTAATCATCCATAACTACTAAATCCTAACGAACCCTACAAGCCCTCTTATTATATTAACTACATCCCTAAAATAATCTAGATCTATATTTTTGCATTCTTGCTTAACGTAGATCTAGAAACCATTCACAAAATTCTTTATTCCTCCCCTTTTTCAACACAACTAAAGTAAGAGTAAAAGATTCAACGTTTCCCTGAGGATGACCCGTACTCATCTCGGTCTAGCTACACGCGACACCGTTCTGATTACGGTTATTCTACATACAAACACACTTTTTCGAATCAATCAAATGGCGACGTTGCCGGGGATCGAACCCGGGTCACCCGCGTGACAGGCGGGAATACTCACCACTATACTACGCAAACTTTGCATTATACTATATATAAGCACAAAAAAAAATTTGATAATAAAAGAATAGAAAGTGAAAAATTATATATGAAAGATAAGAATAGTTCAAGAAAACCAAGAAATTTAGAAGTTTTCTTAAACGAACTAGTAATAAGTAGTTATGAGCTGTTGTCCAAAGGGTTAGTTAGATGAAGGAAGTCACTAATCTGAGGATAAAAATAAATCTGAAAAATAGTCCCTATTCTGGAAGCCAAACATTTGAATGTTGATACCCTACTATATACACTTACACACGTCTTGAAACTCGGGATAGTAGAGGATACCTTGAAATGTTCTTGTCTAAAAGCCAAAGTATGAAGAAAATAATAAATGAAGAAAATTTAAAAATGGTGAAAAGAAAAATGAACAATGTTTTTGTTATCGCCAAGGCAGCAATAAAAAAATATAACGAGGGTGCTTCATCACCTAGTCCCTTAGACCAACTGGTTTGGGAGTCACTGCTAAGTCTTAGGTGGTGCAAGATGAGGAAAATACTATCACCTAATCAGCAAACACATAAGTAATCGGTCGGTTAGTACCTCAAGAAGTATAAACGTTCGCATGAAAATGTGAGCAAATCTAAATATTAATCAAATTACAAAGTACTGAGGTAGATGGACAAGAGTATGATAGCTTGAATTGAATTCTTCGAGTGTAGGGATGTTCTATTCATACACGTAGGGGTATATGATCGATGTTTGGATGAAAGGTAGGAATGAAGAATAAAGATGATGTTTTATTGAGGGATGATGTGATTTCTAACATCTTTTCATAACTATTAAGATAGGGCTCATGACAACTGAAAAGCTAGTGTAGTTGGAAACTCTAAATTTTCAAAGTATTTCTTTTATGGTTCTTATCTTTATATGTAAATTTCACCATCTCTCTTTAATTATAGGATTTTGTGGGTGTAATCCGCTGAAAACCCTCAGGAGAAAACACTCCTCCTACTAGGGACACCTAGAGGTTTAACGGCTTGTTACACATGCTCAGTGCAATCGTGTTTGCTACGAAAGTGTGCTTAGTTTTCTCCTTTCTTTTCCTTCTCTTGAATAAACTAGTTTGCTCGGGACGATCAAAGATAAGTTTGGGGGTATTTGTTCAGTTGATAAAACTGCACATTTGTTATTACACTTTTCCTACTATTTCTATATTAAAAAGGGTCTTTATTATAATATATCATACATATGAGGGTTTATCTGTAAAATTACTATTTTCCATGTGTTTATATATTATAATTAGCATTTGGTGGGAAATTGTATGCAAATAATATCATTGACCAAATCTTAACTCTACTAAATATTATTTGAGTTGTTGTGCAGAAATTGCAGGTCTAAAATCAAGAAAATCAAGTTGTTAAAGTAAACCTGCCTAATTAAGAAACCAAAACTTAGAAGTCAAATCTGGCGGCAACCACGAGAAGATTTCAAAGATCCAAAGATTCCAGAGAACTCCAAGTGGCAATTAAAGAAAAATCCCAGAAATTGATCAAGGGCTCTGATTAAATGGCCGCGGATCCGTGGCCATACCCCCCTTGGGCTGCGGATCCGCGGCAGGAAAGGGGAGTTAGAGGATGCATTTTTTTGGGGAGAATCTTTACAGTTTCTTTCCTAATTTGGAAGCAAAAGCTCTGGCTTTAAGACTATAAATAAAGACTGAGAACCTCTTGGAAAAATCATCAAGACGAAGAGATCACGAAGTCCAAGACGACTCACGCATCCAGGCTGATCATCAACGGCTCATCTACCTCCTTAGAAGAGATCGAGAAGCAAACTAGTATTTGTAATCATTTTCTAAGGAAAACAAAGTGTAATGAGTTTGGTTGATTAATAAAGGTAGTACTTTTTCTTATTCTATTTCTTTGTAGTTTCATTATGAATTCTCTCTCCAACTCTTTTTCTCCCAATATGCACAAGTAATTCTCCGCTTGTTAGGGTTTGTAGGATTAGGGTAGGCTAATGGATGATGAAGATCCTTAAACTCTTTTTAAGTCTTATAAAGTTTATAAACTTTATCAAAAGAATCATTAACATCCTAAGCGGGCACGCTAACAATTCTTTGTTAGTTCCGACCGTGATTAGAGATTAGATTAATGATTGTTTTGGTAAAGGCTAGATATGAACGGAGTTCCGTGTCGAGATAAGGGTTAAGAGTGGGATTCCTTTTCCTTCCAGAAACCCTAATCTACACGCATCACCGTCGTTCTAGTTTTAGATCTATTAAAGGATAAAAAGAGAAATTTTTAATTAATCATCCATAACTACTAAATCCTAATGAACCCTACAAGCCCCTTCTTATATTAACTACATCCATAAATAATCTAGATCTATATTTTGCATTAGTGCTTAACGTAGATCTAGAAACCATTCAACAATATTCTTTATTCCCCCCCCCCTCCTCTCTCTCAACATATCTAAAGTAAGAATAAAAGATTCAACGTTTCCCAGAGGACGACCCGTACTCACCTCGGTCTAGCTACACGCGGCACCGTTCTGATTGCAGTTATTCTACATACAAACACACTTTTTCTTAACAATCAAATGGTGCTGTTGCCGGGGAGACGTGTGTAATTTTTTTAGTCTTACTATTTTTTTTGAATTCTTATACGATCTATATCATAAATAAAACAAAACTGCAAATTGTATATTTAACGATTATTGTGTGAATTTTGCGAGGGAATCTGGAGTCACAAACTTGAGGAAACAGGAGACAGATACATTCATTAAGATCCAAAGAAGTAGAGAAGGCCACAGAAAAAAAAAATCATCAATTGATCTCTCCCTCTTGAGGCGGAACCGCGGCCGGATGTGCACATCGGCGGCGGAAGCGCGGCCAGTTAGGAGATCTAGGGCTTCAATCTTCTCTGCTAAGATTCTAACCTCCTTCTCTCTCCTCTGAAATCCAATAAAATATCTTTTCTGCAGGATTCTTTGCAAAATATCGCCGCTCAAAAATCTTTTTGCAAATTTTTGTTTTACGGTTTGTTTTTGCATATTTTAATACGGATTTTTAAGGGGCAAGTCCAAAATCCAGATAAGGTTGGGATTTCATCACCCTTCCTGAGCCCCACAAATCACAAACCGAGCATCTGCATCAACCATACATTAATTTTTAAAATATCTAGACCAGACTTTAAGGAATATTGCACTCAATAAGGACAGAGGAAGGTCGTGGGTAATCTATCGCTTATCTGCATTACTTTTGTAGTGTCTAGGCAAGTGTGTCTAAGACGAGTGGTTACTTAATTAGGACCACTACTTTCGTAGTGGGGAGCCTCCCACTCACCTGGCACTTACCTGGCTACAAGAGTAGTAAAGAGGAGGTAGAGGATTTATCCTGCGGCTTGTCCTTTGGAAGTCTAGGAGCGGTCTAGAGACTGGACCTGGGTAACCATAGTTCTAAGGTTGTTTATGCATTTTTGTGTGATTTGTCTAAATCCGTCATTTTTCAAAACAAACGAATTATTTTCTTCCCTTTTTACCCCTTCCCCCTTCTTCTCTTCTTATAAATGGGTGACCTAAACAGAAGAACACTTGCCGATCTTTGCTGTCCACAACCAGATATCTCTTGTTTTCGTAATCCCTTCGGTATACCGTCCGGCTCGTCCATGTCCTTAAGAGATCATATAGAACAAGCAGGAAGAAACAGTTGGCCACCTTAGTCTAGGTCTTATCAACCGTATCCTAATCCTACACCTGTTTCAGTTCATACCCAGAGTGTGGAAGCCCCTAGACGAATGTCCATTGCTGAGCATATAGCTAGGGCTAGAGGCCAAAGTTTCAACCCGGACCAATATCAACCATCACCACCACTGTCCAGAGAAGAGTTTGATAGGCGGTTTGTGGCATATAAGATGTCTATTGAAAATAGGCAACCAACCAACCCATATCAATATTCTTCTTATCATAATATTGATCCTACTCCAACCCAAGTTTCGCAACCATTCTATTCCTATCAATCCAATCCGACTTTTCCACCTTCTCTAGATAGTTCTTCTAATCAGTCATTTAGGAGTTTTAATTATCCACAGGAATTTCAATCTTATCCTGAATTCCCTTATCGACCCAAGTCTAGTCTTGAGCAAACATTAGAAAAATTTCTGGAATTGTAGAACCAAATTAGGAAGGAAACAACAGAGTGGATGCAAGCAAAGAATTTCAAACCTGCCCAAAATTTTTCAGTATATGATTTGGGCATAGGATAAAATGAGAATTTGGGTAGTGAGACAGAACTGTACACCCTTCCTAATCAAACCTCCCCATTCCAAACTGAAATCTACAACTCCAGTTTCATAGATTTATCAAGTACACCAAATAGAATGTCTAATAAGTTGTGTGACTTTGTAGTGTTTGATTTACCCAACTGTGAAAGGTCCATTTCAAGTGAAACCATACCTAACCCTTGTGATCTCTACACCTCCACTCTTGAACCAAAACTGATTGAAAACCATACTTTTGATGAAGTGTTTGAGAATTTTAACCTTCACTTGAAAGAGGTAATTGACGTTAGGGATATATTGATTGATGAACCCGAAATTTTGGATGATTTTGTCCTACCAATTCATCAAATCCTTTCACTTCCTTGTGGTCATCATCTTGAGCCTTTAATTCTTCCCGAACCCCAAATATGTTTTGAAGTTGATGATAATGGTATACCCGAAGATCAGACCGAAATACAGCCTACATCTTCCACATCTGGTTCAGCAACACTCGACACACCAATTTGTTTACCCATTTCACCTTCTACTTTCTTCGGTTCTTCTTTTGTTCTTGTAGTTTTAGTAAGATTTGATGAATCACAATCCGTTAATTCAAGTTCAATAATACCAAAAATTCAACTTGATTTGGATATTTTTGAAAATGAGGTAGATGAGTTTTTCGAGTCCTCTATCTCAATAATTTTTAATCAAGTAGGATAAATTCTGGCACAAAACTCTTTGACAGCAAAATGTTCAATCACACCATTGATAAAAGTTTTGAAGAACTTTTTGCTTACGAACATAAATTTTTAAACAATACGGATTTTGTGATTAATCAATCTCCACCTATAGAGGTTGAACCGTCACCATTTCTTCTTCCTAATCATTCACATCCATCCTCATTCTTTCTTTTCTCTAATTTCAAACCCTTTCCAGACCACCTCTTATCCCTTCCCCATTTTTTCTTGACTCGATACAACAGATTCTTCCACCAACCTATACGCTATACTGATAAAATCTTTGAATGATTGGTGTTAACTTTTGGTCTTTGTAAAGTCTTACTTTGACCAAATGACTCACCCCCTCTTAAAATACTTCGTATTGTCTAACTCAAGTTTGAGGGGGGTATATTTTTGGCTCTTGAACATAACTTTTGTCCTCAAATTTGTGAGCCAAAAATAAGTTTGGGGGAGGATTTTCACTTTCATTTATTCTTGCCCCCATTAATAATTTCCTCCCAAGCTTACAGGTTTTTGTGATCCAGCAGATAGCAACAGTGAGGACACTATATATAAGCACACTTTGAAAACAAGTTTGGGAGAGGTTTGTGCTTATTTACTCATACTTTGCATTAAACTATATATAAGCACACAAAAATTTTTGATAATAAAAGAATAGAAAGTGAAAAATTATATATGAAAGATAAGAATAGTTTAAGAAAACCAACAAAATTAGAACTTTTCTTAAACAAACTAGTAATAAGTAGTTATGAGCTGTTGTCCCAAGGGTTAGTTAGATGAAGGAAGTCACTAATCTGAGGATAAAAATAAGTCTGAAAAATAGTCCCTATTCTGAAAGCCAAACATTTGAATGTTGATACCCTACTATATGCACTTACACACGTCTTGAAACTCGGGATAGTAGAGGATACCTTGAAATGCACTTGTCTAAAAGCCAAAGTATGAAGGAAATAATAAATGAAGAAAATATACGAATGGTGAAAAGAAAAATGAACACTGGTTTTGTTATCGCCAAGACAGCAATAAAAAATACAGCGAGGGTGCTTCATCACCTAGTGCCGTAAGGCCAACTGGTCTGGGGGTCACTGCTAAGCCTTAGGTGGTGCAAGACGAGGAAAATATTATCACCTAATCAGCAAGCACATGAGTAATAGGTCGGTTAGTACCTCAAGATGTATTAACGGTCGCATGAAAATGTGTGAGCAAATCTAACTATTCATCAAGTTAAAAAGTACTGAGGTAGATGGACAAGAGTATGATGGCTTGAATTGAATTCTCCGAGTGTAGGGATGTCCATTTCACACACGTAGGGGTATATGATCAATGTTTTGATGAAAGGTAGGAAAGAAGAATAAAGACGATGTTTTATTGAGGGATGATGTGATTTCTAACATCTTTTCATGACTATTAAGATAGGGCTCATAACAACTGAAAAGGTAGTGTAGTTGGAAACTCTTATTTTCAAAGACTTTCTTTTATGGTTCTGATCTTTATATGTAAATTTCACCATCTCTCTTTTATTATAGGATTTTGTGGGTGTAATCCGCTGGAAACCCTCAGGAGACAACACTCCTTCTACTAGGGACACCTAGAGGTTTAACGGCTTGTTCCACGTGCTCAGTGCAATCATGTTTGCCTACGAAAGTGTGCTTAGTTTTCTCCTATCTTTTCCTTCTCTTGAATAAACTAGTTTGCTCGGGACGATCAAAGATGAGTTTGGGGGTATTTGTTCAGTTGATAAAACTGCACATTTGTTATTACATTTTTCCTACTATTTCCATATTTAAAAAGGTCTTTATTATAGTATATCATACATATGAGGGTTTATTTGTAAAAATACTATTTTCCATGTGTTGATATATTATAATTAGCATTTGGTAGGGAAATGTATGCAAATAATATCATTGACCAAATCTTAACTCTACTAAATATTATTTGAGTTGTTGTGCAGAATTTTCAGGTCTAAATTCAAGGAAATCAAGTTGTTAAAGTAAACCTGCCTAATTAAGAAACCAAAACTTAGAAGTCAAGTTTGGCAGCAACTCCGAGAAGATTTCCAGGTTCCAAAGCTTCCAGAGATCGCCAAATGTCACACAAATGAAGACCCAAAATTTTGATGAAGAGATCTTGACCATTGGCCGCGGATCCGCGACCAAACCCCCATGTTGGCCGCGGATCCGCGACAGGGAAGGGGAGTTAGAGGATGCATTTTTTTTGGGGTGAATCTTTATAGTTAGCTTCCATATTTGGAAGCAATAGTTCTGGCTTTTGGGATATAAATAAAGACTGAGAGCCTCTTGGAAAAATCATCAAGTCGACGCGATCATGAAGACCAAGACGGCTCACGCATCCAGACCGATCATCAACTGTTCGTCTACCTCCTTGGAAGAGATCGAGAAGCAAACTAGTCTTTGTAATCATTTTCTCAGGAATCAAAGTGTAATGAATATTGTTGATTAATAAAGGTAGCTTTCTTTTTCTTATTATATTTCTTCGTAGTTTAATTATGCATTTTCTCTCCATCTCTTTTTGTTGGATATATGTATGCCCTAGAGGCCATTATGTGATAGTGGATGTATCTATACATGTATATATATATATATTCAGTATGCATTCTTTCTCGACATGACAGTATGCTATCTGGTTCTTCTTTATCTGACATGTTGATTTGATCATGCTTTTATTCACTCGTACATGATGATAAAGCCCTGAGGATATCGGCTTGACTACTCTGATTATGATGGAGATCATACTAGTGGGACATCTGTAGTCTGTAAGCATATCATGGAATGTCCCTAGTCATAGGTATATCGAGACGGGGAATTGATATACCAGAGTAGACTAGCGTATATGATACTAGACCCATACGATGGGCGATGAATGTTCCCACATTCATCGATGTTTGACATCAAGATCATATACGGGTGCTCAGTGGTGACTGGGTACACTGGACGGACTCACCGAGAACTCCTATATGGAATTATATCTATCGTCGGATAGCAGTTCTCAGGTGACACTGGTACAGGTTAGTCTGTAGACCCGAGATCGTTATAGAGTCTTGTGTGTTCTCCCACTGTACTTTGATTGCCACCCTACCACGGCTCTACCGAGTCGTGCAAACAGGTGGCCGTTGGGTACAGTCCCGAGACACACGAAGGCGATGAGCGATAGGAGGGGTTTCATCTCTCCCAGTATTGGGAGTTGATGCCGTGCTGTGCCCGACTGGTTATATCAGCAATTCCCTGGCCAGGGCTGCTGAGAATTGCTGATAAGTGTTATCAGTAGTTCCACGATCTGTTATAGACCATTTATCGGCATGACTTATTGAGTTATTGGGGTCGACGTGACCATCCCTAGGCTCGATATGCAGCATATCTGACGAAGAGACCGGACTGTACGGTAGTGTTGCCGGTTGGCTCAACGGGAGTTGTTGCAGGTTCGCGTGTTTTCTTCTGATCGCTCAATATCCAGGTGGCCGTTACGTTTAACTGACCGATTGCGGCATGGGGGTGCTTGATATGATCATCACCCACTGCCGGCGTATTGACGAGTCTTAGAGTCCCACAAAGGAGTTACCTAGTCCAGGCGAAACGTTGTGGTGTGCGTATGCGATATGCGCATGGACCCGATTAAAATGCGCGTATAGGATACCGAACATTGATCAGGTGGCTTGCTTTTGGTGCGGTCATATGTGATATGGCCGGATTGATAAATCAAGTGTTGATTTATCATTTAACCATTAGTTATCTCACTTAAAACCTTTTCTAGTATATGATGGATGTATGCATGCATGCATGTTTTTCTATCTTTCTTTTAGTTTCATGCACATAAGAATGTGCACACATACATACATACATACATACACCATCTATAATGGTTGATTACACATGGAAAATGGTGGCAATATTAGACTCACACCATGGATAAATGGATGGATTATTATTTGATTTTATGTTTAAAACAAAATAGAAAAGAAAAGGATAATTCTTGCTTAGCTTCTATACTATTCTTTAAACCTAACCATGCTCACCTACTTCTAACCATGAGTTATCCTTCTCTTTGTGTTTTAAACTCAAGTTAAATAATGTCTCCATCATCTAACCATGGTTTGAGATGAGGATTAGAAAATATATATACATATATTTTCTTTTTACTTGCTATGGTTATCACTTTTACTCTTGTTAAAAGAAAGCCACCATCTTCCTCCTCCTTCTTCCTTTGCTCTCTAGTTTCTTCTAGTGACTAAAACACACATAAAGAAAGGTTTTTGAAGTAAGAATCATAACCACAACATCATTCTACACAAGTTTAGCCAACTTATTTAGAGTGTTCTCTTCATTTCTCATCTTGAAAAGTGAAGTTGCGAGCTTGGACGAGGAACTTCGGGTGGATCGTCGTGGACACGAGAAGACTTCAAGAGGACCTTCTTACAACACCCAAGAGGCTAAAGAGTCTAGCAAAGGGAGCTACAAAGGTTGTAGTCTCGAAACCCTAGTCTTTATTGCCTTTAAGTTTTGAAACCCTAATTTTCTAAGATCGATTCCTTTGTATGCTTGCTTAGCACCATAAAAACTTGAACTTTGTGACATGTGATGCTTCCAAACTCTACATCGGGTGCTAGACAAACCTAACTTTGGTATCAGAGCCGACCTAGAATATTAGGCGACACTTTTACGAAGTAAAAATCCCGATCGGACAAAAATACGACTTTTTGAGACCCTCTTTGGACAAATTTTAAAATCTCATTTTTTTCAGAATTAAAAATACTTAAAAAATACAGCAGGAAAAACTAAGAAACATGGTGAAATTCGATGCCATGAACAGTACAAATGGCCGCGGAACCGCGGCAATTCCTTGCTTAGGCCGCAGCTCCGTGGCCGTACAGAGGTATCATTGCATCTAATTTACATTGTAATTCTTATTACTGCTTGTAGAGTGTTTTGGGTATGTTTAATCTGAATATAGTACTGTATTTTCTGGAGATAGTTTTGGACTCGTAGATTCGATCGGAATTTTCATTTCGTTGCTTTTCCCGGTAAATTAGAAAGTATTGAAGTGTTTAAACGAGTATCATTTGCTCACTATTCACGGGGTTTAAATACTTTGGAGATACGTGCAAGTCTTTTTGTGGTGGACCCTCTAGAAGACAACAAACCTTAACTCGATTATGTGACCGTCTTGAACTGCCCTTTGAACCTTTGGGTTTGGGGCAGTACAGCGTGCCACATGTGAGGCGTTGGCTTGACCCTTCTACGGCTGGACCCTACTATTGTGTCACAATCCGGATTTTTGAACCCTGCTCAAGTGTTGAGCTTTAGTGAATCTTGGGTACTTGATCGTTCGTTCGAAAACTTTAATACTGTCTGTTTATCTGGAATGTGATACAATTGTTCATATCAGATTTTTGCATTTTCATACCGCCCAATTTTGATCACATTGCATATCGGTAGATACTCTTGAGCCGTGTTTGCTAGTCAATTGCAGGATACAGGTTCTCGGTTCTAAAACGGTGAAATTCATGGAAAACACGACAAAATCCGGGTTCCTGCCAACCACAGATAAAACACGGTCTCCGCTCTTCATCCGTATGTTGCCAGATACCAGTTTAGGAAGACAAAATAGCAAATCAATATCGTTTTCATGCACAAGGCTCAATGGCAGCACAAGATCCAAGAAATCTACGCGGAGCTCGAGGAAATCATGACAAAAAGTCCACCTTTCCCTCAACAGAAATTCTGGAAAAATCGTGAAGAAAAAATGAGAAAATACAGATACAAGAATAAAGGGCACACAGAACCAGGGAAGCACAAGAAAAACGAGACCCCAACTCACCTATACGACCGCAGAACCGCGGCCAATGGGGGGTCTAGGCCGCGGTTCCGCGGCCATACTGGCGCCGCAGTTGTCCAATCTTCGGGGGTAGTTTTGTCTTTTTACAAGGGTCCAGAATTCTGCCCTAGGTTTTCATTCTCCAGCCTATAAATAGCCCAGAACTTTGTGAAGGAAAGGGTCCATAATCTTGTATTTTTCTTTTCTAGGTTTAGTGTTGTTTCTTCTTCCTCTTCTCATCTCTTCTCCATTAAAACTTGTAGTGAGCTTGTGAGTGAAGAATGATGAATAAAGAAGAACCGTTTATTATTTTGCTTGTCTTATTATCTTGTTAATTTTTGTAATTTTCATTTGTTAACTAGTTGTTGTTATTTCTTGTTGTTTCTTTCTTCTCTCTTTTTCTTTATCCTTAACACAACCATGATGCTTACGCTTGATCCTTGCCGAGGTGAGGTCGCAAATAGCTAGTTGTTATCTTCTAATCTCTTTCTTTCTATCTTCCTCTTTTGTTTTGTTTTATTTTTTCCGTATCATGATGTGTGAGTAGTTTCATACTTGTTAGGGTAGGATAAGGGAAGTTTGAAAGAAGGAAATCTCTCTCACTCTTTCGTTGCCTAACAGCTTAATTCGACTCCCGTTAATTGAACCACAATCCGCTCCTTACGGCACCCTATCCTACATGATAGCGGTGATTCCGTAGTGAGACCGGTTGTTGTTGAATTAACCGGAGGTTATGGCTAAGAGCCAAGAACGGACGGACAAGCACCAAAAGGAAGAACTTATGCGTTGGAAAGCCTAGCTTATACTCGCAAGTTCTTTTCTAGTCGTGCTAATCCCCGTTGTTGCCGAGTACCGTAACACCGATATTAAGAGGGGCAATGAAAGATGTGGGAGACTCCTAACTCAAACTAACCTAATCCTAACCCTAACAAGCTCTCTTTACATATCATTTTACCGCTTAACTAATCACAACAAAATCTGAAAAACTGGACTTAACTCGTTAAAGCACATAGAAAAAGATTCCCATCTCCCTGCGGACGACCCGTACTCAACCGGCTAGCTACGAGCGAAACCGTCTTGATTGCGGTATTTAAACTAAAACTTGAACACGCAGAACCACTAACAATCAAATGGCGCCGTTGCCGGGGAGACGGTAGTTTATTTCTTTGTGTAATTTCGGGTTAACTTGTGAATATAAAAACAACCGAAAAACAACAAAAACAAATATACTTTGTAAAAAAAATCATCTTGTTATTTTTGATTAGTTTTTGTGCAGGTGTGCAGGATAATACGGAGTTCAAGTTCAGTGCCAAAGACGTGGGAAGATAGACCCACATTTCGCGGCTACACCGCGATAGATCAAAACGAAGCACACGGTCTACTGTAAGATTCTGGAGCAGTTACAGTGAGAAAATCCAGATTCAGGGTCTTAAAAACAGCAGAGGACACCAAACCCAGACCACACCAGAAAAATGGAGCTCCATTTCCTCAACATAGCCGCGGAACCGCGGCATTAGAGCCATATTGCCGCGGATCCGCGGCCACTTGGTGCCATCATGGGGCCAAAATCTCTCTGTAAGTCTCTCTCCTCTCTCCCACTCCTCTGGACTCCAATAAATTGTGTTTTCTGCAGCCTTCTTTGCTCAAACTCTTCTCCCCCTTCCAATAAACTGTTCTTGTGCAGGATTCTTTGCGCCGCGCTAAAAAAATAAAAATTGTTTGAAGTTGATTTGTTACTGCTTTGCATTTCTTAATACGGACTTAAGGGGCTTGAAACCAATTCAGATTGGGTGGGGATTTCATCACCCTTCTCAGGACCCCAAAAATCATAAAAAGCATATGCATTGACCACTGTTAAAAATTAAAAAATACTAGACTTCAGCCGTAAGGACTTCGCGCTCATTTGGACAGAGGACTAGTTACAGGCATCGGCCGTTTATCCTATCTGACTTTTGCGGTGCCTAGGCAAGTGTGACGAAGGCAAGTGGTTATTTAATTAAGGAACTTCGCGAAAGCGTTGGGCAACCTCCCACTTACCTGGCACTTATCTGGCCGCATTAGACGGAGAAGAGGCGGTTTGAGGTCCTTTTTCTAGCCCTCTGGGACAGTTAGGAGCAGGTCTAGTTGACCTAAGCGACCGTAGATCTAGGTGAGATTGTGCATATCTTGTTTGTTATTACTTAAAGCCGTAAGTCCGTACATATTTCTGTAAATCTCTTTCTAAAAACAAAAAAAAATCAAAAACTTTTATAAAAACTTGCCCTTTGTCGCCAAAATCCATTTTTCACCCACCACCCATCACCTTTCTCCATTGACGTTTTCTTACCCTCACCTTCTCCGCTTTGACTATACTAAACTCGTTTAGTGTATGTCCGCTTGGACTCGGGACACTAGCGCTCGTCTAGTCCGCGTTACGTTAGTCGCTACCGACTACGCGATCGACTCAGACGTCGATACTCCGTCCACTCCTCTTTCACCCCTTCCTTTGCCGGCCAACTCCGACGTTGACCGGAATTCTATTCATACATCTTCACCTTCACCTTCACTAACCTCTTCTTCCGCGATGTCAGGATTTAATCCTAACATCTCTTTGACTACCGCTGGATTGGCTCCACCTCCTACGGAGACCAATATCCCACCACCACCGCCTGTTGTAGCGCCGCAGCGAATCGCGCTCCAGGATCGTTTCTATCCCACCCGTTCTGCACTTCCCACCTGCCTTTCTCTTCCTCCGACCAATGGGGACAACTTTGAAATTAAGCCCCACTTCATCAACATGCTTCCATGATTTCATGGGCTTGAATCTGAAGATGCCTATATCTTCATCAACAAATTTCAAAATTTCTGTGCCATGATGAAAACCACCCAACTGTCGGACGATGCTATACGTCTACGGGTCATTCCGTTCACTCTATGCGATCTTGCTGAAAAATAGTTGTATAGCACCGCTTCCCATTCCATAACCAATTGGGACGAGTTTGTTAAAGCGTTTCTCAAAAAGTTCTATCCGAATCATAAAACCGCAAGGATTCGAAATGAAATCAACCAATTCTCTCAGCTTCCTTCTGAACCCTTCTGGAAGTGCTTTGACCGGTACAAAGACCTTCTTGTTCAGTGTCCTCACCACGGTATAGAGAAATGGCAACTCTGCCAAACCTTATACGAGGGACTGAACCCAGCAACGAAGCAGTTGTTGGAAACCATCTGTCAGGGCCACTTCCTATCGAAATCTGACGAGGAAGCGTGGCAGTTCTTTGACGACCTTGCGGAGCAAACGCTACAGTGGGAGAGCACCATACCGACTTCTTCTTCTTTTACCTCCACTTCTGCCGGTCAATCTAGGGTAGGAATTCACCAACTTGATGTCTCTATTGCGATGAAAACTGAAATGGCTGCAATAACAAGAAAGCTTGAAGCGATAGAGAGCAAATTTTCTTCTCCTGCTCCTGCTCCTGCTCCTGCCCCAGTTCTCCCCCTTCGTACCATTTGCGCTTGTTGTTCCGATCCTTCTCACTTGACCGAAGAATGTCCTTACAATCCACCCTCGCAAGGACAGGATCAGGTTAATGCTGCATTCCAGCAAAGACCGAGGAATGATCCATACTCTTCCACCTACAATCCCGGTTGGAGGAACCACCCCAATTTCGCCTGGAATCAGAATCAGAATCAATTCCAGGGCAACAATTTCCAAAGAGCCCCTCCGCCGCAACAACAAGCGCAACAGCAAACTCAGTATCAGCAGCCTTTCCAACCCCAACCTTTTCAGAATCAGACGAACAACTTTACACCCAACAATTCTTTTCCACCAAACAACTTTGTTCCGTCAAACAACGATAAGGTTTCCTCGCTAGAACGAAGTCTGGAGGCGTTCGTTAAACAATCGACTCAATCCATCGCCAACATCCAGTCTTCCATTCAATCCTTAGTGCAACACACTTCCGCACACGGGCAAAGCATCAAGACCATCGAGGCCCAGATTGCACAGCTGAACGCGGCCTTAAGCGAGCGAGAAAAGGGGAAGCTCCCGTCCCAGCCACTCCCAAATCCCGGTCACCCACATAATACACATGTTGCTCTTGAACAACAGAACCATAATATGAGTGCCGTGACCACACTGAGATCGGGAAGGATGCTGCAAAACAGCATTGGCACACGGATCAACGATAACACCCCGGCCACTTCTTCTTCTTCTTCTTCTTCTTCTTCTTCTTCTTCTTCTTCTTCGTCTTCTAAGCCTATTCTCCGTTCTTCACAAGGCTCCCCTTCCTCTTCTTCTGCTCTGAACGGACCCACTTCTCACTCCACGAAAACACCTGTTCTGGGATCCATTCCAACTCCACAATCTCCTCCTCCAGCATTAGACTCAACCAATTTTCAAAATGTTCCATTTCCAAACCGGTTGAGGTCTAACAAACAAAATCCACAAATGGAGAAGATTCTGGAGTTATTTAAGCAGGTTAATATTAACATTCCTCTTTTAGATGCTGTCCAACAAGTCCCATCCTACGCGAAGATCTTAAAGGACTTGTGCATGAAAAAGAGGAAGTCTCAGGTACCAAAGAAAGTTTTCTTGGCTAGTGCTGTGAGTGATACTCTTACCCAATCTTTACCATAAAAACGGAAGGACCCTGGCTGTCCTACGATTTCAATTGCCATTGGGGATAAGAACATCAACCGCGCACTATTAGATCTTGATGCCAGTGTTAACCTGCTTCCGTATTCAGTATACGAGCAATTAGGCGTCGGAGAGTTGAAACCCACGCACTGCACTCTCCAAATGGCCGACCGATCGATCACCCATCCTAGGGGTGAGCTAGAGGATGTGTTAATAAGAGTCGGGGACTTCATATTCCCCGTTGACTTCATTGTATTAGACACACAGCCTGTAGCTAACCCCCGGAATCAAATTCCGGTGATACTCGGTCGCCCATTTCTTGCAACCTCAAATGCTGTAATCAATTGTCGCAACGGTTCGATGAACCTCTCTTTTGGAAACATGACGATTGAACTCAACATTTTTAGGTTGGGGAATCAGCCCGCCGAACCTAATGCTCATATACTGGACGTCTGCTCGATCCAGGAGATCACCCCAGAAGAGTGTGAATTCGAGGAGTTTCTGTTTGATCACGATAATTTTTACGCCACTAGTGCGTTTCTCTTCAAACCTGCTGCTGTTTCTGCGCCCGACAACGACTACGAGTGTTTCACGTTCTCGAACGATCTTAGCTGCTCACAACCCGAGTTTGAATCCTTCGACTTTCCGGATGAGTTACCTGAACCATCCAACTCAGTTGCCTACACTCGCTTTGAACCTTTGCTGGAGTCCTTTGAGTTCGAGACCTTTGCACCAATCTTGCCTTCCATCGTTTCACCTCCAACGCTCGAACTCAAGCCTTTGCCGTCTCACCTTAAGTACGCTTACTTAGGTGAGAACGAGACCCTCCCTGTCATCATCTCGGCTTCTCTAGCTCCAGAGCAAGAGAAAGCCCTTCTTGCGGTCTTACACAGCAACAGGCAAGCTTTTGGCTGGTCCATGGCGGACATCAAGGGGATTAGTCCCCTAATCGTTGAGCATCACATTCATCTGATGGATGATGCCAAACCAGCCCGGGATACACAAAGACGTCTCAATCCAGTCATGAAAGAGGCTGTGAAGAAGGAGATCGTAAAATGTCTAGATAGTGGTATCATTTACCCTATCTCTGATAGCCAGTGGGTTAGCCCTATTCATGTTGTCCCCAAGAAGTCGGGCATCACGGTCATCACTAACGAGGCGAACGAGTTAATCCCTACTCGCACCCAAACTGGGTGGCGAGTATGCATTGATTACAGAAAACTCAACGCCGCAACGCGGAAAGACCACTTTCCGCTACCTTTCATTGACCAGATGCTTGAACGATTGGCCGGACACGAGTACTACTGCTTTCTTGATGGCTACTCCGGCTATAATCAAATTCCCATCGCCGAAAAAGACCAGGACAAGACCACTTTCACTTGTCCTTTCGGCACGTTTGCATATCGACGCATGCCCTTTGGGTTATGCAATGCGCCCGCTACCTTCCAGCGGTGTATGATGGGAATCTTCTCTGACATGGTGGAAAAATTTCTGGAGATTTTCATGGATGATTTCTCCATCTTCGGCGATTCCTTCAACGAGTGTTTGCTGCATCTTGACGCTGTCCTTACCCGATGTAAGGACAAGAATCTCACTTTGAACTGGGAGAAATGCCATTTTATGGTGCACGAAGGTATTGTCTTAGGACATATCATCTCGCAAAATGGCATAGAGGTTGACAAAGCAAAGATTGAGGTCATTTCCAATCTTCCTCCTCCCCGATGCGTCAGAGATATCCGAGCCTTCCTTGGCCATGCCGGTTTCTATAGACGGTTTATCAAGGACTTTAGCAAGATTGCTAGGCCCTTGACTCTTTTGCTGGCCAAGGATACGCCATTCGACTTCAACTCGAGCTGTGTGACTGCATTCGAGTCATTGAAACGCTCACTCACTTCTGCTCCTGTTCTCTCTTCACCTGACTGGACGCACCCATTTGAGATTATGTGCGATGCATCCGACTTTGCCATTGGTGCTGTCCTTGGACAACACATCAACAAGATGCCGCACGTAATCTATTATGCGAGCCGAACCCTGAACGACGCCCAACTTAATTATACAACAACTGAGAAGGAATTCTTAGCTGTTGTATTTGCTCTAGAAAAGTTCAGGCCCTACCTCATCGGCTCTCCAGTCACTGTCTCCACAGACCATTCTGCTCTGCGCCATCTTTTTGCGAAGAAAGATGAAAAATCTCGGTTAATACGTTGGATCCTCTTTCTTCAGGAGTTTGACCTTGTCATTAAGGACAAACGAGGATGTGAAAACATAGTTTCCGACCATCTCTCACGACTTCCTTCTTCGCCTTCGCTTCCAATTCCGATCAATGACGTTTTCCCGGATGAACAGCTCTTGACAGTATCTTGCGAACCCTGGTTCGCAGATATTGTGAACTATTTGGCCACGGGATTACTACCGACTGAATGGTCAAGTCAGGACAGACTTCGCTTCTTATCCCAAGTAAAACACTTTTACTGGGACGAACCCTACTTGTTCAAGTACTGTCCCGACCAGATTATTCGTCGGTGTGTCCCTGACGAGGAATTCAAGAGTGTGCTGTCATTTTGCCACGATCAAGCGTGTGGCGGGCAATTTGGGCCCAGAAAGACATCTGAGAATATCTTGCAATGTGGTTTCTACTGGCCATAACTTTTCAAAGACACTCACGACTATTGCAAGACTTGCTCCTGGTGCCAACACATGGGCCGGATATCCCGGAGGAACGAGATGCTGCTCCAACCGATCTTGGTTGTGGAGATTTTCGATGTTTGGGGGATAGATTTCATGGGGCCGTTTTCCAGCTCTTTCGGAAACTTGTACATCCTTCTGGCTGTTGATTACGTCTCTAAATGGGTCGAGGCTGTGCCCAGCCGGACTAACGACAACAAGGTTGTCGTTAGGTTCCTTAAAGAAAACATTTTCTCCCGGTTTGGGCACCCCCGAGCGATCATTAGCGACAATGGAAGTCATTTCTGCAACAAGACTTTCGAGGCCTTGATGCGGAAATACTCCATTAATCATAAGCTCTCTACGCCCTACCACCCCCAAACCTGCGGGCAGGCCGAAGTTTCAAATCGGCAAATCAAGCAGATACTGGAGAAGATGGTTTCCAAGAACCGTAAGGATTGGTCGCTGAAACTCACTGATGCCCTTTGGGCATTTCGAACCGCTTATAAGACCGACCTTGGCATGTCTCTCTATCGGCTTGTGTACGGAAAAGCCTGCCACCTACCTGTCGAAATAGAGCATCGCGCATTTTGGGCGATAAAGGAGTTGAATCTGTCTCTCGAAGATGCGGGCAGCCATCGGAAGCTGCAGTTGAACGAACTAAGCGAGCTTAGGGATGTGGCTTACGATAACGCGGTTGTCGTTAAGAATTGAACGATGGTGTTTCACGATAAACACCTTTTGCGCAAAACCATCGTACCTGGTCAGCAGGTACTACTTTACGACACCCGACTTCACTTCCATCCAGGAAAGCTCAGATCTCGCTGGAAAGGGCCGTATTTTGTGCGGAATGTGTATCCGCAGGGCGCTGTGGATTTGGAAAATCCAAAGGACGGTTCACTTTTCAAAGTAAATAGACACCGATGCAAACCGTACCTTAGCGCCGAACCAACAAAGGAGCTCCTGTTCTTACAGGAGCCGGTTTACCCTGCCAAATCTTTCTCTGCCTACCTCCAAACTTCGGTTATCCAGCTAAGAACAGTAGACACTGTTCCAAATAAATTTGGGGGTCTGTATAAACCATTTTGTATATACTTGTGTATATTCTTTTTCTTTTTCTTTTTCTTTTCTTTAAAAACAAAAACAAAAACAAAAAATTGTATATCGCTAACCGACAATTTTGACCCTTCAAATGATCTCTTCATGCAATGACAGTGAGGACACTGTCCAGTTTAAGTTTGGGGGTACGCTCGGTACGCATTTCTTACCTTCGCATTCATATGTATATTTTGCATCTGCATATTAAAATCCATAAAATCCATAAAAATCTGAAAATTTTCTAAAAACATAAAAACTTTTCTGTCAAATTAGCTAGTGGGAGAACTCTGATTCAACATTTCGACGGTTTTGTTTGATTAAATAAGAATAACTAAATCTTATATTTAGATTTTGAAAACCTGAAAGATAACTCTCCTTTGAAGTTAACTATAGCTGATATACGTCTTTACATCACACTACACGTGTCATGAGTTTTTGGAAATTAGATGACAAGTCTTTTATGTTTAAAAACCTTTAAACAGATAAATGATTTTCTGAGTATCAAATAGGTTTGTTCTGAAATAAGTAATGTCAAGAATAGTTTATGAAGTAAAGCGAATATGAAGGAATGTTATTGATGCCCTAATTGGAACTAAGTCTGAAAAATAACCCATCTGAAACTTGATTGGAATGATTACACACCGAACCCACTAAACACGTCTTTTATCCAAAAAATAATTGAACTGCCGGTTATATCTCCGTTCGTATTAAATCATCTGATTTCCACGCCAAACTGTCTTTTATTTTTGGACCTAGGTAACTTGAGTAATTAAGTCCGTTGGGGTGTTTCTACACCTAATGCCCTAAAATCAACTGGTTTGGGTGCATTGGCCCAAAACTCGCTAAGAAGCCTAGAAAGTCCAGTTTAAAACAAAGTCAAGCAAGTGTTCTCTCCGAGTTAAAATTCCTAACGGTTTTTTGTGTGAGAATAATCTTGATAAAAGACAGGCTTTTATAAAAAAAATTAACGGAGATATGAAGGTTTTATTCTATGATAAAGACTATTGCACGTTCACAGAGGTGTGCATGAAATGAAAACAAGAAAAATGTGGAGTGAAAAATACGACTTAGTTTCCTGTTAAGGAAGATAGAAATTCTGAAGTTGAAACCTTACTGGAAAACGAAACTTGAAAAATGCTTAA
Source organism: Agapanthus africanus (assembly GCA_030015575.1). NCBI lineage: Eukaryota > Viridiplantae > Streptophyta > Magnoliopsida > Asparagales > Amaryllidaceae > Agapanthus > Agapanthus africanus. Next base: position 100,918,041 of record JASDDO010000010.1, on the reverse strand, counting down.
CTCTTTATAAAACTTATGTGATCCTTTTAAAATTGTTATCTGGGCTTTATTGTGCGACATGATGACTTTAATCGATCCTTCTGGAACTTAATGACACTATTTGCACTGCACGTAAAGACATATAAAATCTGTAGCTAAATAAGAAGCGAGGTGTGAAAAATAAAGGTTCGATAGTCTAAACTTAGGATTATAGAATTGTTATTTTCTGAAACAAAACTTTAGGGTTTGAATCTTAGTTATTTTACAAAACCAACTTGACCGGATTTTGTTGGTAGTATCCGCTGAAAACCCTCAGGAGACAACACTCCTCCTACTAGGGACACCTAGAGGTTTAACGGCTTGTTGCACATGCTCAGTGCAATCGCGTTCCCTGCGAAAGTGAGGTTAGGAAATTTTTTGTGAATAAATTGGCTTTGCTCGGGACAAGCAAATGATAAGTTTGGGGGTATTTGTTCATATCAGATTTTTGCATTTTCATACCGCCCAATTTTGATCACATTGCATATCGGTAGATACTCTTGAGCCGTGTTTGCTAGTCAATTGCAGGATACAGGTTCTCGGTTCTAAAACGGTGAAATTCATGGAAAACACGACAAAATCCGGGTTCCTGCCAACCACAGATAAAACACGGTCTCCGCTCTTCATCCGTATGTTGCCAGATACTAGTTTAGGAAGACAAAATGGCAAATCAATGTCTTTTTCATGTACAAGGCTCAATGGCAGCACAAGATCCAAGAAATCTACGCGGAGCTCGAGGAAATCATGACAAAAAGTCCACCTTTCCCTCAACAGAAATTCTGGAAAAATCGTGAAGAAAAAATGAGAAAATACAGATACCAGAATAAAGGTCACACAGAACCAGGGAAGCACAAGAAAAACGAGACCCCAACTCACCTATACGGCCGCTGAACCGCGGCCAATGGGGGGTCTAGTCCGCGGTTCCGCAGCCATACTGGCGCCGCAGTTGTCCAATCTTCGGGGGTAGTTTTGTCTTTTTACAAGGGTCCAGAATTCTGCCCTAGGTTTTCATTCTCCAGCCTATAAATAGCCCAGAACTTTGTGAAGGAAAGGGTCCATAATCTTGTATTTTTCTTTTCTAGGTTTAGTGTTATTTCTTCTTCCTCTTCTCATCTCTTCTCCATTAAAACTTGTAGTGAGCTTGTGAGTGAAGAATGATGAATAAAGAAGAACCGTTTATTATTTTGCTTGTCTTATTATCTTGTTAATTTTTGTAATTTTCATTTGTTAATTAGTTGTTGTTATTTCTTGTTGTTTCTTTCTTCTCTCTTTTTCTTTATCCTTAACACAACCATGATGCTTACGCTTGATCCTTGCCGAGGTGAGGTCGCAAATAGGTAGTTGTTATCTTCTAATCTCTTTCTTTCTATCTTGCTCTTTTGTTTTGTTTTATTTTTTCCATATCATGATGTGTGAGTAGTTTCATACTTGTTAGGGTAGGATAAGGGAAGTTTGAGAGAAGGAAATCTCTCTCACTCTTTCCTTACCTAACAGCTTAATTCGACTCCCGTTAATTGAACCACAATCCGCTCCTTACGGCACCCTTTCCTACATGATAGCGGTGATTCCGTAGTGAGACCGGTTGTGGTTGAATTAACCGGAGGTTATGGCTAAGAGCCAAGAACGGACGGACAAGCACCAAAAGGAAGAACTTATGCGTTGGAAAGCCTAGCTTATACTCGCAAGTTCCTTCCTAGTCGTGCTAATCCCCGTTGTTGCCGATTACCGTAACACCGATATTAAGAGGGGTAATGAAAGATGTAGGAAACTCCTAACTCAAACTAACCTAATCATAACCCTAACAAGCTCTCTTTACATATCATTTTACCGCTTAACTAATCACAACAAAATCTGAAAAACTAGACTTAACTCGTTAAAGCACATAGAAAAAGATTCTCATCTCCCTGCGGATGACCCGTACTCAACCGGCTAGCTACGAGCGAAACCGTCTTGATTGCGGTATTTAAACTAAAACTTGAACACGCAGAACCACTAACAATCAACACTATGTGGAATTCATATAGTTTAGGCATGAAATACGAAGTTTATGATATTTCGCATTTATGATGTCTAAAGAGAATGTGGATTCCAAATATTGTAGTTTTACACTTTCTTTTCTGTGACCGTAAGTGTAGTATGTTCGATATTGCCGGTTTCGTTGCTATACATCAACGACAATCGGGGTACGCATACTTACTTACGTTGATGATATGAGATATTATGTGTTGCTGAGATATGATATGCAGGATTGTCGCGATCGAATAGCCGGGGGGTTTTATGTGAGATGAGAGTTTTATATTTTCATTCATGTAAATTCAAATGTAATGTAATATTCTTTTATTTGGGGCACTTCCAGGTTGAGGTTGTGTCACCAGTGTTGTATATTATTTACCTTTCCGCATTAGGATAGACCCAAGGTGGGGAGCACAGGTGACCGAGTTCTGGGGTTCAGTGGGAGGCCATCTCGAGGAGTCGAGACCGGATCTCCTAAACTCCAGGATTGGTAGGGTCGCTTACCGCTCTCGTAGGGGTCTAGGGTGTGGACTCGGCTATTCATCGCGACTGTAGAATCCGTATTTTCTATTATTGGCTAAATACTAAATACGGACGTCCTAGTATATCCCACATTATATATATGTTTCTGCTGCCTGTGTTCTGTGATATCAGAGACGAATGACATATTATATATATATGATATATAGTAGACGTTTCTTATCTTTTACACCCGCGCTAGTCCCGTCCCGGTATGCCGTTAGTTAAGTAACCTAACGGTGCATAACGGAACATTGCGGCGAATGCGGATGGCATAAGCGTACGTGTTATTTTCGTTTCTTTTCTGTGATTGGCTTAAGGACTTAAATGATGGGATTACATTAATATGATTAATGTAAAGAAAATAAACCTAAAAAGATGTTGTAGAATCAGATTTGAAAACCACTCGGCTCTTTATGAAAAAGCTATATTTCAAAACTGCGGAGCACAAGCCACTCCTTTTGAAAACCGTTTGATTCTACAACGATATCAAGTTCAAAGCGTTAAAGATTTTCTTAAAAATCATCCGCAACACTCCGTCATTTTAAGAAGTAGATTACTTAGTATTCGTGCTACGTTTGTTGACTTTAGTTAAGGCGTAGTGTACAGTAGCTAAGTGATGTCTTCCTACACTGCATATGATGCAGATTAATTAGGACATTTATGCGACTTTGTTGACCATAGTTAAGGGTCATATAGGTGGGTCTAATTGATCAAGAAATGACGGGTAGAACTTGATTGGTACTTATGATTTGTTGACCATAGTTAAGATCATAAGTACTAGGGGTAAAAATTACATCGGGAATTTCAAGTGTTGAAATTTGCAATGAGATTGCATACCTTCCATGTGATGGTTGGATCCCGATCCCACTGTGGGCAATAGTTGCTCCTAGGAGAGTTTTGCAGTTTACAATTAGCTAACTCATTAAGTGTCTAGAAAGGTGTTAACGGGGCTACGCCTCTGGGAAAATGAGGTTTACTTTAATTAGGTCCATGCGAAAGCACGGGGAACCTCCCTCAAGTACCGACACTGTCCTGACTGAACGGTTGGCGAAATTCTAGACTGTAATTAATCCTGGCTAGTTTTCTTTTTAAGGTTTGAAAGAAAAACTTGATTAAAGCAGTGGGAGACATCGATTAGACAAGATAATAACTCATCTGATCTATGCAAGACCTTTCGCTGAGTGTATTCTTTTCTCTCTCTTAATGGCAGATACCCATGACTGGACTCAAGCTTCTACTAGATAAAAACAAACTGAATGGGACCAATTATAAAGAATGGCTGAGGAATCTGAAAATCTCCTTGACTTATGATAAAGTATCATATGTCCTCACGGCTTCAGCCCAGCCCGTCCCAGGTCCAAAATCCTTAGTTGCGGATGTTGAAGTCCGCAAGACATGGGACGCTGACTGTGCCACGGCCAAATGCCCCGCGCTTGCATCGATGGACAATACACATCAAAAGCAGCACGAGAATATAGACATTCAAACCATATTTCTCCATACAAAGGAGTTGTATGGAGAGCAATCCCGCGTATTACGATACGAAGCATCAAAGAAATTGTTTCAGATGCGAATGGCCCCTGGCACACCAGTAGGAGACTATGTTCTGAAGATGATAGCTATTATAGAAAAGCTTGAGGACCTAGGATGGACAATGGACAATGAACAATATATAGATATTATTCTGCAGTCCCTCCCCTCCACCTATGCTCAATTCATAGTGAACTTCAACATGCACGGCATGGAGAAGGAACTCCCTGAACTCCTTAACATGTTAAGGAGTGCAGAGAGCACTATGAAGTCAACAAAAACTCCCGTTATGACTATTGGACAGTCTTCCTCTTCTCGCCTAAAAGCTAAGGCCAAGGGAAAGAAAAAGAAGAAGCCCACTAATCCTAAGGTGGAGTTAAAAAGGTGAAGGGAAAGGAAAAGTCCAAGGATGGAGACTCGGGGAAAGGCGAATGTTTTCATTGCCACAAGACAAGACATTGGAAGCGCAACTGCACGGAGTACTTAAGTCTCAAGAAGAAGCATGGTGATGCTTCTGCTTCAGGTGCGTTTGTAACATAAAACAGTTTTTCAATAAACTCTACTTCTTGTGTATTGGATACCGGTTCAGGTTCTCACATTTGCAATTCTATGCAGGGGCTGAGAAATAGCAAAGTTTTGAAGACAGGTGACCATACTCTCCGCGTTGGAAATGGTTCCAATGTACATACAGTCGCAGTAGGAGAGTATCACTTGGGGTTGCCATCTGGATCTATTTTGGTTTTGAATCCTTGTTATTTTGTACCCAGTATGCTTTGTAATATAATATCCGTTTCTTTGTTAGACAATGAAGGATATAATTTTGTATTGCAGAAAAATGTTATGAACATTCACCTGAATCAAATGTTGGTTGGGTATGGTACGCTTAATAATGGAATATATGTCCTAAATCAACACACAGTTTTCAGTATACAAAACACTAATAAAAGAAAGCTTTCAGAATTAAATGAAGCTTTTCTTTGGCACCGTAGACTTGGTCCTATTAACGAAACAAGACTAAACAAGTTACACAAAGATGGATATTTAAACTCTTTTGAATATAAATATTTTGCGACTTGCCAGTCTTGTATCAAGGGTAAAATGACCAAAACTCCGTTCACCGGACACGGAGAAAGGGCTACTGAGCTCTTAGGCCTCATACATAGTGATGTATGTGGGCCAATGTCTACACAGGCTAGAGGCGGTTTTTCATACTTCATTACGTTCACTGACGATTTCTCAAGATTAGGTCATGTATTTTTATTAAAGCACAAGTCCGAAGCTTTCGAGAAATTCATTGAATATAAACAAGAAGTAGAAAAACAAACCGGCTTGAGTATCAAGATGCTTCGATCAGATCGAGGTGGTGAGTATCTCAGTACAGAATTTGCAAACTTCGTAAAAGAGAATGGGATTCTCTCTCAGATCACTCCTCCTTACACACCACAGCACAACGGTGTGTCAGAACGACGGAATAGGATCCTATTAGATATGGTCCGGTCCATGATGAGTGACGCTGAGTTACCAGTCTCGTTTTGGGGGCATGCATTGGAGACTGCAGCGTTTCTACTAAACAGGGTTCCAACCAAAACCGTGTCTACCACGCCATATGAGATATGGCATGGGAAGAGACCATCTCTTAAGAGAATTAAGATTTGGGGTTGCCCGGCCTATGTTAAAAAGCAGAATCCGGACAAACTCGAGACACGGTCAGTCATGTGTAACTTTGTGGGATATCCAAGGAACTCTTATGGATATCTATTCTACCATAAGTAGGAACAAAAGGTGTTTGTTTCTCGGTATGCCACATTCTTAGAAAAAGAGTTTTTCACAGATAAAGATGATGGCAAGGTGGTGGATCTAGAAGAGGTTCTAGAAACACAAACTACTAATGACGATTTGGTTGAACCGACTGTTGCAATAGAAACTGAGGAACCTCGGCCACTCCGAAGGTCTAGTAGGACTTCTCGCCCACCGGAGAGGTACTACGGTTTCCTCATTGATTGTGACGGAGAAGATTGCATCATGGATGATGATGATCCTACCAGTTTTCAGCAAGCTATCACGAGTGGTGACTCTGTGAAGTGGCTGGATGCCATGAGATCCGAAATGGAGTCTATGTACACCAACAAAGTATGGACTTTGGACATTGTACCCCCTGGGGTAAAACCTGTGGGATGCAAATGGATCTTTAAAAGAAAGATTGGTGTAGATGCGCAGGTAGAGACCTATAAGGAAAGACTTGTGGCAAAAGGTTTTCGTCAAAGACCAGGTTTGGACTTTGACGAAACTTTTTCGCCCATAGCCATGCTTAAATCCATTCGGATCCTACTTGCTATTGCTACTCACTACGACTATGAAATCTGGCAGATGGATGTTAAAACAGCATTTCTAAATGGAGATTTAGAAGAATGCGTTTATATGGATCAGCCAGAGGGCTTCATTGACAGTGGGAGCAGCGGGAAAGCATGTAGACTGCTTAAATCCATATATGGGTTAAAGCAGGCATCTCGGAGTTGGAACATCTGTTTCGATGATGTTATCAAAGAGTTTGATTTCATCAAAAATCCAGATGAACTTTGTGTTTATAAGAAGGCTGTAGGAAGAGCTGTCACATTCATCGTATTGTACGTGGATGCCATTCTTCTGATAGGAAATGATATTCCTATGCTACAGTCGGTCAAATCATTCTTATCACTAAGGTTCTCTATGAAGGACCTGGGTGATGCCACATACATCCTGGGCATAAGGATCTATAGGGATAGATCCAAAAAGTTATTGGGATTATCCCAAACCAGGCACATCAACACCATCCTAAAAAGGTTTAGTATGGAAAACTCCAAGCGGGGTGCCTTACCCGCTTGCCATGGAGTTACTCTCTCCAAGGATTCTTGTCCAAAGACCGATGAAGAGAGAGCTCGCATGAGCATTATACCCTATGCTTCGGCAGTAGGATCTATAATGTATGCGATGTTATGTACACGCCCAGATGTAGTTTATGCACTTAGTGTTGTAAGCAGGTATCAATCCAACCCAGGGGAGAACCACTGGACAGCTGTGAAGAACATTCTTAAGTACTTACGAAGGACTAAAAAATTGTTCTTGGTGTATGGTAATACAAATCTCCAAATGGAGGCCTTTACCGATTCGAGCTTCTAAAGCGATAAGGTTGACAGCAAATCTATCTCAGGGTTTGTATTTACCCTCAATGGAGGGGCGGTAAGTTGGAAGAGTTCCAAACAGGATACCGTTGCAGACTCTACGATGGAGGCTGGGTATATTGCTGCAAATGATGCCGCCAAGGAAGCCGTCTGGATGAAGAAGTTCGTCTCGGAGCTAGGAGTAGTTCCAACCATTATTGATCCAATACCCTTGTATTGTGATAATAATAGGGATATGGTGTTAGCCAAGGAGCCCAGGTCCCATCAGCAGTCCAGACACATCCTGAGGCGCTTTCATTTGATCCGGGAGATTGTAGATCGCCGCGAGATCGAGATTAAGAGAGTAGACACAAAGAATAACGCCGCGGATCCACTCACCAAGGCCCTCCCTCAGCCGCAGCATGAGCGACTTTTTGAGATGTTGGGTATGAGATACGCCAATAACTGGCCTTAGAGCAAGTGGAGATTGTTGGATATATGTATGCCCTAGAGGCCATTATGTGATAGTGGATGTATCTATACATGTGTGTGTGTATATATATATATATATATATATTCAGTATGCATCTTCCTCGACATGATAGTATGCTATCTGGTTCTTCTTTATCTGACATGTTGATTTGATCATGCTTTTATTCATTCATACATGCTGATAAAGCCCTGAGGATATCGGCTTGACTACTCTGATTATGATGGAGATCATACTAGTGGGACATCTGTAGTTTGTAAGCATATCCTGGAATGTCCCTAGTCATAGGTATATCGAGACGGGGCATTGATATACCAGAGTAGACTAGCGTATATGATACTAGACCCATACGATGGGCGATGAATGTTCCCACATTCATCGATGTTTGACATCAAGATCATATACGGGTGCTCAGTGGTGACTGGGTACACTGGACGGACTCACCGAGAACTCCTATATAGAATTATATCTATAGTCAGATAGCAGTTCTCAGGTGACACTGGAACAGGTTAGTCTGTAGACCCGAGATCGTCATAGAGTCTTGTGTGTTCTCCCACTGTACTTTGATTGCCACCCTACCACGGCTCTACCGAGTCGTGCAAACAGGTGGCCGTTGGGTACAGTCCCGAGACACACGAAGGCGATGAGCGATAGGAGGGGTTTCGTCTCTCCCGATATTGGGAGTTGATGTTGTGCTGTGCCCGACTGGTTATATCGGCAAGTCCCTGGCCAGAGCTGCTGAGAATTGCTGATAAGTGTTATAAGTAGTTTCTCGATCTGTTATAGACCACTCACCGGCATGACTTATTGAGTTATTGGGGTCAACGTGACCATCCCTAGGCTCTATATGCAGCATATCTGACGAACAGACCGGACTGTACGGTAGTGTTGCCGGTTGGCTCAACGGGAGTTGTAGCAGGTTCGCTTGTTTTCTTCTGATCGCTCAATACCCGGGTGGCCGTTACGTTTAGCTGACCGCTTGCGACTTGGGGGTGCTTAATATGATCATCACCCACTGTCGGCGTATTGACGAGTCTTAGAGTCCTACAAAGGAGTTACCTAGTCCAGGCGAAACGTTGTGGTGCGCGTATGCGATATGCGCATGGACCCGATTAAAATGCGCGTATAGGATACCGAACATTGATCAGGTGGCTTGCTTTTGGTGCGGTCATATGTGATATGGCCGGATTGATAAATCAAGTGTTGATTTATCATTTAACCATTAGTTTTCTCACTTAAAACCTTTTCTAGTATATGATGGATATATGCATGCATGTATGTTTTTCTATCTTTCTTTTAGTTTCATACACATAAGGATGTGCACACATACATACACCATATATCATGGTTGATTACACATGGAAAATGGTGGCAATATAAGACTCACACCATGGATAAATGGACGGATTATTATTTGATTTTATGTTTAAAACAAAATAGAAAAGAAAAGGATAATTCTTGCTTAGCTTCTACACTCTTCTTTAAACCTAACCATGCTCACCTAGTTCTAACCATGAGTTATCCTTATCTTTGTGTTTTAAACTCAAGTTAGATAATGTCTCCATCATCTAACCATAGTTTGAGATGAAGATTAGAAAATATATATACATATATTTTCTTTTTACTTGCTATGTTTATCACTTTTACTCTTGTTAAAAGAAAGCCACCATCTTCCTCCTCCTTCTTCCTTTGCTCTCTAGTTTCTTCTAGTGAGTAAAACACACATAAAGAAAGGTTTTTGAAGTAAGAATCATAACCACAACATCATTCTACACAAGTTTAGCCAACTTGTTTGGAGTGTTCTCTTCATTTCTCATCTTGAAAAGTGAAGTTGCGAGCTTGGACGAGGAACTTCGGGTGGATCGTCGTGGTCGCGAGAAGACTTCAAGAGGACCTTTTTACAACACCCAAGAGGCCAAAGAGTCTAGCAAAGGGAGCTACAAAGGTTGTAGTCTTGAAACCCTAGTCTTTATTGCCATTAAGTTTTGAAACCGTAATTTTCTAAGATCGATTCCTTTGTATGCTTGCTTAGCACCATAAAAACTTGAACTTTGTGACATGTGGTGCTTCCAAACTCTACATAGGGTGCTAGACAAACCTAACATTTTTCTCCCAACATGCGCGAGTAATTCTCCGCTTGTTAGGGTTCGTAGGATTAGGGTAGGTTAATGGATGATGAAAATACCTAAACTCTTTTTACGTCCTATAAAGTTTATGAACTTTATCAAAAGAATTATTAACATCCCAATCGGGCACGCTAACAATTCTTTGTTAGCCTCGACCGCGATTAGAGATTAGATTAATGATTATTTTGGTATAGGCTAGATATGAACGGAGTTCCGTGTCGAGATAGGGGTTAAGAGTGGGATTCCTTTTCCCTCCAGAAACCCTAATCTACACGCATCATCGTCGTTCTAGTTTTAAATCTATTAAAGGATAAAAAGGGTAACTTTTAATTAATCATCCATAACTACTAAATCCTAACGAACCCTACAAGCCCTCTTATTATATTAACTACATCCCTAAAATAATCTAGATCTATATTTTTGCATTCTTGCTTAACGTAGATCTAGAAACCATTCACAAAATTCTTTATTCCTCCCCTTTTTCAACACAACTAAAGTAAGAGTAAAAGATTCAACGTTTCCCTGAGGACGACCCGTACTCATCTCGGTATAGCTACACGCGACACCGTTCTGATTACGGTTAACTACAAACTACACTTTTTCGAATCAATCAGTATCTCATATCGTATTATCCTCGGTCCTGCACATATCACATATGTGTCTCTACTCCGTTTTGCCTGAGCCAAGAAACCTCTGTGTAGGACTCTAAAGAATCGTCAATACGCTGGTAGCAGGTGATGATCATATCAAACACCCACAAGCTACAAGCGGTCAGTTAAACGTAACAACCACCCAGGTATTGAGCGATCAGAAGATCAACAAGCTAGCCTGTATGTTCTCCTGTGAATCCAATCAGTAACACTCCTGTACAGTCTGGTCTGTTCGTCTGATATGTCGCATATCAAGTATAGTGGTGGTATACGTCAGACCCTAGTAACCGATAAGTCATGTCGATGTGTGGCTCATGACGGGTCGAGAAACTACTGGTAACACTTACCAGTAAATCTCTATATCAGCCCTGACCAGGGACTTCCAGTTATAGCCAATCGAACACAGCACAACATCAACTCCCTATGCCGGGAGAGACGAATCCCCTCCTATCGCTCATTACCTCCATGTGACTCGGGACTGCACCCAAAAGCCACCGTTTTGGACGCCCTCTTGGACGTGGTAAGGTGGAAATCAAAGCACAGTAGGAATCACACAAGACTCTATGACGATCTCGGGTCTACAGACTACCCTGTACCAGTGTCACCGGAGAACTGCCATCTGACGTGTGGTATATCACCATCTGGGAGTTCTCGGCGAGTCCGTCCAGTATACCCAGTCTCCACTGAGTACCCGTACACCATCTCTGATGTCAAACACTGATGGATATGGGATCATCCATCTCCCATCATATGGGTCAAGATGCGTATACGCTAGTCTACTCTGGTGTATCGATGCCCTGTCTCGATATACCCTCGACTAGGAACTATTATAGGATGTACTCATCGACTACCATGGCCCTATTAGTATGATCTCATCATAGTCCTAGTAGTCGAGTACAAATCCTAAGGGCTTTATCAACATGTGAGAGTAAGACAGTAAACCAATACAAGTCAACATGTTAAGATAAAGTGAAACCAAATAGCATACTATCATGACAAGCAAGAAAGTCCTCTCAATATATATCCAAGCATCCATCATAATATACATCACATGTACAACAATGGCCTCTAGGGCATATACATAACTAACAATCTCCCACTTGCACTAAGGCCAGCTGCTGTAGTATCTCATACCTAGCATCCCGAATAATCTCTCAAACTGTATCTGGAGAATGGCCTTCATGAGTGGATCCGCAGTGTTGTCCTTCTTATCTACTCTCCTGACCTCGATCTCCCGGCGATCAACTATCTCCCTGATCAGGTGATACCGCCTCAGAATATGTCTGGACTTTTGATGAGACCTGGGTTCCTTAGCCAAAGCCACAGCTCCATTGTTATCGCAATACAGAGGTATTGGATGTTCAATAGAAGGAACCACACCAAATTCACTAATGAACTTCTTTATCCAGAAAGCCTCTTTGGCAGCATCGTTGGCAGCGATGTATTCAGCCTCCATCGTCGAGTCGGCATTGGTATCATGTTTGGAACTCAACATATCGCCCCTCCATTGAGGGTAAAGACAAATCCCGAGTGCGACTTAGAGTCGTCCTTATCACTTTGGAAGCTAGAATCGGTAAAGGACTCCACCCGGAGTTCTCCGTTACCATACACCAAGAACATGTCTCTAGTCCTTCGCAAGTACTTGAGAATGTTCTTCACAGCTGTCCAGTGACTCTCTCCAGGATCTGCTTGATACCGACTCACTACACTTAGTAAGTATGCTACATTGGGTCTGGTACATAGCATCGCATACATGATAGAGCCTACTGCCGAATCATAGGGTATCTCTTGCATGCGAGCTCTCTCCAAATCAGCCTTGGGAGACATCTCTTTGGAGAGAGTGAGTCCAAAGATCGTGGGTTGGTTCCCACGCTTGGATTCTTCCATACTAAACCTCTTTAGTATGGTGTCAATGTACCTGGATTGGGACAATCCCAGTATCCGTTTAGATCTATCTCTATAGATCATAATTCCCAATATGCAGGAGGCATCACCTAGATCTTTCATTGAGAATCTTTGTGATAAGAAGAGCTTGACTGATTGCAGCATAGGAATATCATTTCCTATCAAGAGTATGTCATCCATGTACAATACGAGGAAGACAGCCTTACTCTCTGCTACCTTCTTATAGATACAAGGTTCATCTATATTTTTGATGAAGTCAAACTCTTTGACTACAACATCAAAACAGATGTCCCAACTCCGCGATGCTTGCTTTAACCCATAAATGGATTTAAGCAGCTTGCACGCCTTTCTGTTGCTCCCACTATCTACGAAGCCCTCTGGCTAAGTCATGTACACGCACTCTTCTAAATCACCGTTTAGAAATGCGGTCTTAACATCCATTTGCCAGATTTCGTAGCCATGGTATGCAGCAATGGCAAGAAAGATCCGGATGGACTTAAGCATAGCCACTGGTGAAAAGGTTTCGTCATAATCCACACCTGGTCTTTGACGAAAACCCTTTGCAACAAGTCTAGCTTTGAAAGTCTCAACTTTTCCATCTACACCAAATTTCTTTTTAAAGATCTACTTGCTCTCAATGGGTTTTACCCCTTCAGGAGCATTTTTCAAAGTCTATACTTTATTGGTATACATGGATTCCATCTCAGATCGCATTGCATCCAACCATTTCACAGAGTCACCACTCGTGATGGCCAGCTCGAAACTAGTCGGGTCATCATCTACCATGATGCAATCCTCGCTTCCACCATCAATGAGAAAATCATAGTATCTCTCAGGTGGATGAGAAACCCTGCTAGATCGGCGGAGAGGCTGGGGTTCGTCGGGTACTACTGAATCCTCTGGCTCCACTAAATCATCTGTCATAATTTGTGTTGCCGGTACTTCTTCCAGTTCTACCTCAGAGCCACTAATCTCTTTTGCAAGAAATTCCTTTTCTAAAAAGGTGATGTGCCGAGAAACAAACACCTTTTGTTCTTCGGTATGGTAGAAGATATACCCGTGCGAATGTTTGGGATATCCAATAAACTTGCACAGAATCGACCTTGCCCCGAGCTTGTCCGGATTTTGTGTTTTCACATATGCCGGACAACCCCATATCCTAACATAATTAAGATATGGTCTCTTTCCTTTCCATATCTCATATGGAGTGGTTGGCACAGATTTGGTGGGAACCATATTCAATAGGTCTGTAGCTGTCTCCAGTGCATATCCCCAGAAGGAAATCGGCAACTCAGCCTCGCTCATCATAGAGCGCACCATATCTAATAGGGTGCGATTCCTCCGTTCCGATACACCGTTGTGCTGTGGTGTATAAGGAGGAGTAAGCTGAGAGAGAATCCAATTCTCTTTTATATAATCTAAGAACTCATTACTTAAGTATTCACCTCCTCGATCAGATCGAAGAATCTTAATACTTTTGCCCGTTTAGTTCTCTACTTCGTGCTTATATTCTCTGAATTTCTCAAAAGCTTCAGACTTGTGTTTCATCAGGAACACATGTCCGAATCTTGAGAGATCGTCAGTGAATATAATGAAGTAGGAAGAACCGTTCCTGGCATGTGTAGACATAGAACCGCATACATCACTATGCACCAGTCCTAAGAGTTCCGTAACTCTTTCTCCGTGTCCACTAAACGGAGTTTTGGTCATTTTTCCTTTGAGACATGAATGGCAAGTATCATAAGAAGATAATTCGAACGGATTCAAATATCCATCCTTATGTAACTTAGCTAGCCGTGTAGCATTGATATGACCAAGTCTACAATGCCACAAGAAGGATTCGTTCATTTCTGAACTCTTCCTCTTGTGTGTGTTTTGTATATTGAGGACTGTATTTTGATTGAGAATGAATATGCCATTATATAACGAGCCTGATGCAATCAACTTTTGATCTAGGAATATGTTCATGACATTATCCTTTACAACAAAATTATATCCTTCTTTACTTAATAAAGAAACTGATATAATGTTGCATATCATGTTTGGTATATAATAGCACTCATTCAGAATCAGTGTATCACGATTTAGTAATACTAGGTGATATTCGCCAACTGCTTTGGCTGCAATACTTGCACCATTCCCTACTTGAACGGAATGATCGCCTTTTCCCAGTTTTCTACCTTTACATAGCCCATGTAACAATTTACATATGTGGGATCCTGATCCGGTATCTAATACCCAGGACGTAGGGTGAACTGAGAAACAGTTCTCAATGACTAACACACCCGAAGAAGGCGCATGAACATGCATGTTCTCCGTTTGGACGGCGTGAGAATCCAGATATTCTCCTGTTTCCTGTTCAGTCTTATAACACTTATAAGATAGAACGGGTCCAACGTTCCCCTGCTCAGTATAATAATCGGGTTTAGTCAATAAATCCATATTATTATCTTGATTATGGCCTGACATGGTCGCTACCTGGAGAGAGAGAGAAGAAAACACTTTAGCGTATGCTCTTGCAAGATTAGATTGGTTATTATATTATCTAATCAGGATGTCTCCCACTGTTTTTATCAAATCTTCCTTCAAACCCTAAAAGGTAAGATTGGCCGGGATTAATTACACCCTACAATTTCGTCAATCTTTCAGCCAGATCAGTGTCGGTACTTGAGGGAGGTTCCCCGTGCTTTCGCACGGACCTAATTAAAGTAAACCTCATTTTCCCATAGGCGTAACCCCGTTAACACTTTTCTAGACACCTACTTGATCGGCTAATTGTCCTGTGTAAAACTCTCCCAGGAGTAACTCTTACTCGCAGTGGGTATCGGGATCCAACTATCTCATAGGAGGTATGCAATCTCATTGCAAATTTCAACACTTGAAATTCCCGATAATACTTTTACCCCTAGCGTTCTATGACCTTGACGCAGGCCAACAAATCATAGTCCGCTAGTCAAGTTCAACCCGTACATTTCTTGATTGAATCAAACCTACCCGTACGACCCTTGACGCAGGCCAACAAAGTCGTACGACTACCCTAATCCAATCTCATCTTATGTTGCAGATAAGTATTATTTAGCTACCGCACACTACCCCTTGACGCAGGCCAACAAACGTAGCACGAATACTAAGTAATATCTATCTGAAATGACGGAGGGCTGCGCAGGTTTTTCAGAAAACCTTGAGCGTAATGAACTTGATATCGTCGTAGAATCAAGTGATTTTTGAAAAGGAGTGTTTTTTAGGCTTTTCTCGTTTTGCTAAAGTCGTCACTCCCGGTGAAGGGATCCGGCTCTTTCCCCATCGAATAAGGTGCAGGATATATCATATATACCTCTGTGCAAAGCAAGAACTATATAAGCTGTCAAAAACTAAATCGCGAGTTTGTAGCATCTGCCAGTTTCGCTAAAGAGGTCACTCCCGGTAAAGGGATCTTGGCTCTTTCCTCATCGAATAAGGTGCAGGGTATATCACATATACCGCTGTGCAAAGCAAAACTGTAGCTACCCTTTTTATAAAGTTTTGATTCTACAACATCTTTTAGGTTTCTTTCCTTTTATTAATCTTATTAATAAATCCCATCAGCTTATGCTTCCTAAGCATCACAGAAGAAAAGAAAGCAGTAATATTTATATATCAGCATATATATATAGTATAAGCATTCGTCTCAGGCAGTAATATGATCTCATCACAGAACATTGCAGCAGAAGAACATATATGAAATATTGGATATACTAGGATATCCGTGTTTTCAATACGAGCCTGTATAAAACACGGATTCTACGGTCGTGATGAATAGCCAAACCCACATCCCTAGACCCCTACAAGAGCAGCAAGTAACACTGCCAATTCTAGGGTTAGGAGACCCGGTCTCGACTCCTCGAGATGGCCTCCCACTGGACCCTAGAACCCGGTTACTTGTGCTCCCCTCCTTGGGTCTACCTAATGCGGAAAAGTAAATAATATACACTGGTGACATCAACCTCATCCCGGAAGTGCCCTAATAAAATAATATTACATATAAATGAATTTTACATGAATGAAAATAAAAACCATCATCTCACATAAAAACCCCGGCTATTCAGAACACGATGATACAATATAACATATCACAGCAACACATAATATCACATATCATCAACGTAAGTAAGTATGCATACACCGATTGTCGTAGATGTATAGCAACGAAGACCGGCAATACAACTACATACTACACTTACGGTCACAGAAAAGAAATTGTAAAACTACAACATTTGGAATCCAAAATCACTTTAGACATCGTAAATCCGAAATATCACATACTTCGCATTCTATGCCTAACTATATGAATTCCACATATTGTATCACATTCCAGATAAATAGACAGTATTAAACTTTCCGAACAGATAATCAAATACCCAAAATTTCCTAAATAGCTCAACACTTGAGCAGGGTTCAAATAATCCCAGAATAGGTCACAGTACCGATGATCCAGCCGTAGAAGGGTCAAGCCAACGCCTCACATATGGCACGCTGTACTGCCCTAAACCCTAAGGTTTAAAGGCGGTTCAGACGGTCACGTAATCGAGTTAAGGTTTGTGTTCTTCTAGAGAGATCGCCGCGTTACTTGTACGTTTTTCCGAAAGATTTAAACCCGATAAAAATTTAAGACTTGAAAATTTTACGTGCCGGGAAAAAGTGAGTTAATGATATCCGTTCGAACATTTTAAGAGTTTCTAAATATCCGGAAAACATAACAAAATTAAATATTCCGATCGAATCTACGATTACAAAATAAACCTCAGAATACTCAACCCTTGAGTCAGATTAAAAATACCCAAAAAAATATAACTTACAGAAATAGAAATTACTGTGCAAAAAAATAGGTTAAATAACACTGTACGGCCGCGAATCCGCGGCCCAAGAAAGTATTGGCCGCGGTTCCGTGGCAGTCCGTACGGTTTACCCTGTCATTTTGCACAGTTATTCTTATAATTTTCTGCTGGTATTTTTAAGCATTTTTAATTTAGAAAAATCACAGTTTTTAAAAAATATCCAGAGAGGGGTTTAAAATGTCGTTTCGGGGTTCGTTCGGAGTTTTAACTTTATATACACGTCGCCTAATGCTCTAGCTAGGCTCTGAAACTACTGTAGGGTTCCTAGGCACTTTTGTGAGGGTTCATAAGGCATCAACCATTCCCGAATAAAATTTTAGACGTGCCGAACAACCCAAAGCCGGGATCTTTGCTAGATTATTAGGGTTTAACATGCAAGTAAACATCTTTACTACTAAGTGTGAGGGATTACAACCATTGTAGTCCGCTCCTTCGCTTCATAAGCTCCGAGTAGAAGTCCCTTTGCCGTGATCCACGATCTACCGGACTCAAGAGAGGCTCCAAGACTCAAATGATCCATGCTAGCTTGTAGTGTTTCGTTTCTCCGATGATCTACGTCGAAGTTGCTATAACTCAAGCTCTCTCACTCTAATTCGGTGAATACCCTAATCTAATAGGCTAGATTAGATGAGAATGATGGAGTAGTATTTATGCTTTCTTTTTATATCGTATTCTCATAAGAAATTATCACCAAACGAAAATCAAGCAAGCTTTCTCAAAGCTCAAGAGAGAAGAAGATGATGAATAATGAGATAATCCTTTTGTGATGAATAATAGAAATGAATATATGATTAATCATGGAACCATGGCCAAGGATGACAAGGATAACCTTTGTAGAGAATAAACTAGGGCTAGGGTTTGGTTAGGATAAAGAGTGAGTCATGGATAAATATCAACATAATATCTTTCTCATGACAAAAGTAATTCTTTCTAGAATGTGCAAGAAAGAGCTAACCCTAATCAAACCCTAACCTTGCTTAATCTCCACTAAACATGTTCCATTATTAATCATATCATGTCACAATAATATATATCACATATATATTATATATTTGCAACAAAAAGAAAATAATACAATTAACATATATCGCATATATATCAATGTATTATCCGGTGAGAAAATGAAATAATAAAGCGAGCCAATATTAGAAAATGTAATACAATATATCATATATATTATTATACATTAAATCATCGAATCAACACTTGATCCGACAATCCGGCTATATCGAATATAACCGACTAATATATTATGTACCGATTCATCGAATCAACACTTGATCTGATATCCCGGTTCATATCTAAATATCACGAGAATATAATACGGTATCTCATATTGTATTATCCTCGGTCCTACACATATCACATATGTGCCTCTACTCCGTTTTTCCTGAGCCAAGAAACCTCTGTGTAGGACTCTAAAGAATCGTCAATACGCCGGTAGCAGGTGATGATCATATCAAACACCCACAAGCTGCAAGCGGTCAGCTAAACATAACAGCCACCCAGGTATTGAGCGATCAGAAGATCAACAAGCTAGCCTGTATGTTCTCCTATGAATCCAATCAGTAACACTCCCGTACAGTCTGGTCTGTTCGTCTGATATGTCGCATATCAAGTCTAGGGGTGGTATACGTAAGACCCCAGTAACCGATAAGTCGTGTCGATGTATGGCTCATAACGGGTCGAGAAAATACTGGTAACACTTACCAGTAAATCACTATATCGGCCCGGGCCAGGGTCTTCCAGTTATAGCCAATTGAACACAGCACAACATCAACTCCCTATACCGGGAGAGACGAATCCCCTCCTATCGCTCATTGCCTCTATGTGATTCGGGACTGCACCCAAAAGCCACCGTTTTACATGCCCTCTTAGACGTGGTAAGGTGGAAATCAAAGTACAGTTGGAATCACACAAGACTCTATGACGATCTCGGGTCTACAGACTACCCTGTACCAGTGTCACCGGAGAACTGCCATCTGACGTGTGGTATATCACCATCTGGAAGTTCTCGGCGAGTCCGTCCAGTGTACCCAGTCTCCACTGAGCACCCATACACCATCTCTGATGTCAAACACCGATGGATATGGGATCATCCATCTCCCATCATATGGGTCAAGATGCGTATACGCTAGTCTACTCTGGTGTATCGATGCCCTGTCTCGATATACCCTCGACTAGGAACTATTATAGGATGTACTCATCGACTACCATGGCCCCACTAGTATGATCTCATCATAGTCCTAGCTGTCGAGTACAGATCCTAAGGGCTTTATCAACTTGTGAGAGTAAGACAGTAAACCAATACAAGTCAACATGTTAAGATAAAGTGAAACCAAATAGCATACTATCATGACGAGCAAGAAAGTCCTCTCTATATATATCCAAGCATCCATCATAATATACATCGCATGTACAACAATGGCCTCTAAGGAATATATATAACTAACATTTTCTTGAAGATCCACTTGCTCCCAATAGGTTTTACCCCTTCAGGAGCATCTTCCAAAGTCCATACTTTGTTGGTGTACATGGATTCCATCTTGGATCGCATTGCATCCATCCACTTCACAGAGTCTCCACTCGTGATGGCCAGCTCGAAGCTAGTTGGGTCATCATCCTCCATGATGCAATCCTCGCTTCTACCATCAATGAGAAAACCATAGTATCTTTCAGGTGGATGAGGAACCCTACTAGATCGGTGGAGAGGCTGGGGTTCGTTGGGCACTATCGAATCCTCTGGTTCCACTAAATCTTCTATTACAGCTCTTACAGCTGGAACCTCTTCCAGTTATACCTCATGTCCACTAATCTCTTTTGCAAGAAATTCCTTTTCTAAAAAGGTGTCATGGCGAGAAACAAATACCCTTTGTTCCTCGGTATGGTAGAAGATATACTCTTATGATTTTTTGGGATATCCTACAAATTTGCACAGAACAGACCGTGCCTTGAGTTTGTCCGGATTTTGCCGTTTGACATAGACCGGACAACCCCATATCTTAACATAATTAAGGCGTGGTCTCTTCCCCTTCCATATCTCATATGGAGTGGTAGGCACTGATTTGGTGGGGACCATATTCAATAGATGTATGACTGTCTCCAGCGCATACCCCCAGAAGAAAATAGGTAACTCAGTTGTGCTCATCATAGAGCGCACCATATCTAATAGGATGCGGTTCCTCCGTTCCGATACACCGTTGTGATGTGGTGTATATAGAGGAGTTAGCTGAAAGAGAATCCCATTCTCTTTTAGGAAGTCCAAAAATTCATTGCTCAAGTATTCACCTCTTCGATCAGATCGAAAGACTTTAATACTTTTTCCCGTTTGGTTCTCGACTTCTTGTTTATATTCTCTAAATTTCTCAAAAGCTTCATACTTGTGTTTCATCAGGAACACATGTCCGTATCTTGAGAGATCGTTAGTGAATGTAATGAAGTACGAGTAATCATCCCTGGCATGTGTAGACATAGGACCGCATACATCACTATGTATCAGTCCCAAGAGTTCACTAACTCTTTTTCCGTATCCTGTAAACAGAGTTTTGGTCATCTTACCTTTGAGACATGACTGGAAAGTGTCATAAGATGAAAATTCGAACGGATTCAAATATCCATCCTTATGCAACTTAGCTAGTCGTGTTGCATTGATATGACCTAGTCTACAATGCCACAAGAAGGATTCGTTCATCTTTGAATTCTTCCTCTTATGTGTGTTTGTTATGCTCAGAACTGTTGATTGATTTAGAACATAAATGCCATTGTACAACGTGCCTGATCCAACCTACTTTTGATTCAGTAAAATGTTCATAACATTATCATGTAATACAAAATTATATCCCTCTTTACTTAATAAAGAAACTGATATAATGTTGCATATCAGGTTCGGCATGTAATAGCATTCGTTCAGAATCAATGTATTACCACTTGGTAATACAAGGTGATATTCCCCGACGGATTTAGCTGCAACAATTGCACCATTTCCAACCCTTATGTCTTTATCACCTTCTCCCAGTTCTCTACCTTTCAATATCCCATGTAACAAATTACATATATGGGGTCCTGACCCGGTATCCAATACCCAGGACGTAGAGTAAAGGGAGAAACAGTTCTCTGTAACGAATACACCCGAAGAAAATGCATCAACATGTACTTTCTTCAATCGGGTAGTATGTGAATCCTGGCATTCAACTAAATCCTGTTCAGTCTTATAACTCTTATAAGAAAGAATGGAACGAACATTCCCCGGCACAGTATAACATATCGGTTCGGTCAATACATCCATATTATTATCTTGATTAAGACGTGACATGGTCGCTACCGGGAGAGAGAAAGAAGAAAACACTTTAGCGTATGCTCTTACAAGATCAATTTGGTTATTATTTTATCTAATCAGGATGGCTCCCACTGTTTTTATCAAATCTTCCTTCATACCCTAAATGGAAAGACTAGCTGGGATTAATTACACCCTACAACTTCGTCAATCTTTCAGCCAGGTCAGTGCAGGTATTTTGAGGGAGGTTCCCCGTGCTTTCGCACGGACCTAATTAAAATAAACCTCATTTTTCCAGAGGCGTAACCCCGTTGACACCTTTCTAGACACCTACTTAATTGGCTAATTGTCTTTTGTAAAACTCTCACAGGAGCAACTCTTGCTCGCAGTAGGATCGGGATCCAACTATCTCATAGAAGGTATGCAATCTCATTGCAAGTTTCAACATTTGAAACTCCCGATATATTTTGCCCCTAGCGTGCTATGACCTTGACGAAAGCCAACAAACTATAGTGCGCTAGTCAAGTTCAACCCGTACATTTCATGATTGAATTAAATCCACCCGCATGACCCTTGACGAAAAACAATAAAACACGGACCTCCTAGCATATCCAATATTTCATATGTTTCTTCTTCTGCTTTGTGATGTGATCACTGTGGATTCTAAGACGAATGAATATACATTATATACATGCAAGAGTCCGGGAGTTCCATGATCGCAGCGAAGGGACCACTACAAGGAGCAAATGAAGTGAAGGACCGGTCTACAAAGGTTGTATTCCGTTATAACTTAGAACTAAAGATGTTTACTTTCTAGTTTGCTCCTAAAACACTAGTTAGATCCTTAGTTAGGGTTGTTTGGCACACCAAAATTTTAAATATAGCATGTTTGATGCCTTGTGAAACCTTGTGGTTGTGCCTAAGAACCCTACAATTTATGGACTAAAATAGGCATCGCGGAGTTGGAACATCTGTTTGATGAGACGGTCAAGGAATTCAACTTTATCAAAAATCCAGATGAACCATGCATATATAGTAAAATTGTAGCGAGAACTGTGGTATTCCTCGTCCTATACGTGGATGACATTCTCTTGATAGGAAATGATGTTCCTATGCTAGAATCAGTCAAAGGATTCTTGTCACAGAGGTTCTCCATGAAGAACCTGGGTGATGCCTCCTACATTCTGGAGATCCAGATCTATCGTGACAGATCTAAACGGATGTTGGGACTCTCACAGTCAAGGTACATCGATACCATACTGAAAAAATTCAGTATGGAAGATTCTAAGCGCGGTAATCTACTGGCTTGTTATGGAATCACTCTCTCCAAAAAGATGTCTCTCAAGACTGATTTGGAAAGGGATCGCATGTCTACTATACCCTACGCATCTGCGGTAGGCTCTATAATGTAGCATACGCCCTGAGCGTTGTAAGCCGATATCAGTCAAACCTAGGGGAGAAGCACTGGATAGCAGTGAAGGACATTCTCAAGTACCTGAGAAGGACTAAGGAGATGTTCTTGGTGTACGGCAGGGAAGACCTCCATATCGAGGCCTTCACCAACTCCAGCTTCCATATTGACAAGGATGACTCCAAGTCTATGTCGGGTCATGTCTTTAACCTCAATGGAGAGGCGGTTGTTCCAAGCAGGAAACCATTGCTGGCTCGACTGTTTCCCCCCATCAAAGCAAAGCTCTGTTTGAATTTCAAAAAATTCAAAAATTGAAGCAACGCTTCAGATTCCTTGCGCTACGCGCAACGCGCCACGTGTCAAAAGCAGACACGACAGCGCACCCAATCAGAGCAAAGCTCTATTTTAAAATAAAAATAAAGGAAGCAACGCTTCAGATGACTTGCGCTCTGCGCTGCGTGACACGTGTCAGCGTAGTTGCGCTGCGCGACACGTGTCAAGCACAGGTGCGCTTGCGCCAACTGTGCCAGCACTAAATCAGAATTAAAATTCTAGAAAAATCTTTCTAATCTTGTTAAAACTAGAATATTATCTTCTGTAAAACAGAAGCCCTGGGATCAAAAGATCCAGCGGTGGGGAAACATCTCTAAATCAATCAGAGAAAGATCTTTTTAACTAACCTAACAAACTAATTGGCTCTATATAAAGGCCCCTAGACTCCAAGTCTAGGAGATACAGAGAGATAGAGATACAGAGAGCTCTTCTGAAAACTTTGAGAAGAATTCAAAGAGAAAGAAAAAAGGTAAATCTTTGAAAAAAAAGAAGAGTTTCTTCTAAAAAGATCAATGATCTAAGAACAAGATCAAGATAATGGATTAAAAAAAAAGATCAAAGATCAAAAAAAGATCTAATTGAAAAAAAGATAAAACAGAAGTAATTTACTTCATTGATTAGATCTTTTGATCTATATAAAGGCATTTCCTTTTGATGAACCATCGGTTCTTGAATCTTGAGGTAGCACCTCTAAAAAGATTCTTTTCTTTGATCTAAATCAGATAAAGATGCGCTCTGCGCTACTGTACAGTGCCCTGCACTCCTAATTTGCGCTGTTGTGCTCTTGGATTGGCGCAAGTCACCAGAGCGCACCACGTGTCAGCAGCGCACTAGCGCAGTGCACTGGAGCAGCGCACTGGCGCAGCGCAGTGCACTGGAGCAGCGCACTGGCGCAGCGCAGTGCACTGGAGCAGCGCACTGGCGCAGCGCACTGCGCTAACAGACTTGCGCTCAGCAGAGCGCGCCACGTGTCAGCAGCGCACTGCGCTGACAGACTTACGCTCACCAGAGTGTGACACGTATCACCTCCACATCAGTTTGTGCCTTGCGCTCCTCAATCGGCGCAAAGCGCCTCACAGGCCACGTGGCGCGCTGTCAGACCATTGAATGCTCTGCATTATTAAAGAAAAGGGACAGAGCCCAATTAAAAAGGCCTAACAGGACAAAATAAATGCTATGCGTTTAATTAAAAAGCCCAATGTTGTACATTATTTTAAAAAGGGGGCAGAGCCAAAGCAAAGGCCTAAACAGGCCAATCATGAACAAAATGTTAAACATTTTCAAATGGACTTAACCCAATTCTGGCCGTAAGTCCTCAAATTAAATTGAACTGAGTACGACTGCTCTTTCAAATCAATTTACCCCCGGTTCAAGGGTACATCTCTGAACTCCTCTGATATTCGTCGTTGTAATCCCTCAACGTCGTCAGAGAGGTGACGGGTCCCAACAACTATACATTGATACGGAATGTGGGGTACTTAAACTCATGGAGTAATGCGTCCTTAAAACAATATTCGTCCCCAAAATGGGAACGCTGGACCACCATGTCCCTAAAGTGGCAATGGACCACCATGTCCCTAAACTGGCAATGGACCACTATGTCCCTAAACTAGAACAACAGAACCCCCAAATGCTCTTTTGTCGGATCTAAACGATCCCGTTGAGTTGATCTTAGTCTCAAATTAGACTAACGTATTCTTAACAAACGTTTGAGTTGATCTTAGCCTCAAATATGGCTAACATATCCTCAAACCAAAACCCCAAACCCAAATCTAAGAAAATACGGATTTGGACTAATCCACGTCCTACGGGCGACGACATAAATTAGTCTCCGTATAAAATCCACGAGCAACCACAAAAAAAACAAACACCCACGACACGAAGTGAACATCTGGAGAAGAAGAAAGTTGTTACCGCGATGCGGTAGCGTAATTAACTGCAGGGGCTTGTGCCTGCAAGGAAGAGCGTCCCCACAATCAAAAACCCCTCAAGCGAGGGGGAATCTGACGAAGTCTGCTACATCGTCCGCATCTGTCTAAACCTTTGATACACGGTGCCATAAATCAACTTGGCATCTTCGGAGAGGTGGACGGATAAAACCAAATAGCATCTGCCCCGAATCTCAGGCAAGACGTCTCTACGTCGCGCCGTCATACGGAGGGGAACAGATTCTGGCACGCCCGGTGGGACCTCTTTCTCTTTCTACTCCACGCTTCGTGTGTCGTGTTCGCGAACGAATCGCGGTTTGCTGTGGTTGCCTGTGGATTCGAGGTACTTAGATTTGGTGTCTTGCTTCGTGCAGAAAACAGAAGATCAATGGCTTCAAACTGCACTACCTGCAACTACAACTCTCACTCCGTCCTTGCTGGAGGAATGACTTACGGGCCCTGAGCGGCCTCCCTTTTCAAGATACCAGTGGAGCAGGTGACTCAAGCCAACACTGGACTATTCTTCGGGACCATGCTCCTACCGATGAGCTTCAATACCCTAATGACGTCGCAAGAAGCTCCAAAGAAGTCGGTCTTTGATCGGCTTACAACTACCGTGGCCCCTCTCAACGGGTCGTCCAACTCCACTGCCTCGGTTTTTAACAGACTAGGAAAGAGCTCCAACGGGCCCAGGAAGAAGCCTGCAATACCAGAAGGCGTTATCCCTCCCGTTCCAGGCGAAATCACCAAGGTTGCTTCCTCTACTCGGAAGTCTGCTTTCGATCGGTTGGTCGTCCCCATTCAATGGACGTCGGTCTTTAAAAGGCTGATAACAGTGAATTCTGACCAACACAGAGGGGCATGAGGAGGTCACCCCTGCGGCTGAACCAACACCATCCACGCGACATGCTCGCCGTCGTCACCGGCGCTGAGTACGGAAGGCAGGGGGCAGCTCTCCCTCTGGATTTACTCCACCAGCTCCAACGGTGGGGATCGATGCTGCTGTTCGAACCGAGAACAGCTTTGAACTGCTCAACAAGGTGTACAGAAACTCTCCTACTACAGTGCTGAAGAGAACTCCTTCACCTGTGAGGAATGATACAGAGAAGAAGCTAGAGCAGCCTCCTCAGCGGCTGTCCTCTAAGATTTAGAAAGTCTGGCGTCAAGTCCAAGACTCGGTTGTTGATCAAGACTACCTCCGCCGACAGAAAAAGATAAAGGTTTGGCAGGGGAAGGACTACTCTGTCAAGCCGGAAAAATCAACAGCTGGCTGGGTGCCCACTGCAACGGCTCCCTCAACGTCAATCACTTAAAAGAAAAGGAGGCCGCAAAAAGCCCCTGTGAACATGGCGAACCGTAAAAGCGCTGAGCAAAAACGCCCCAAGTATGAGGGCATGGTGGTCCATACTGTTTATATGGCTTCCGGAAAGGAGGAAAGCCGTGCTTCGACGGGTCACCGACCGCTCACTCGATCCGTGACCAAAGCCCAGGAGCAACAACAGAAGCTTCAGGAAATGATGACTGCAATGGCCGCACTTACCGGGCCAAAAGAAAGCCCGGAGGCATCATCACAGTAGCGTCACGAACAAGAAACCGATGCAGACTTCTCACGCAGAGTCCTCGAAAAGAAGGACAAAGAAGCCGCAGTGCAAGAGGCTAACATAAAACAAATGGCGCTCCTCTTCCAAGATATGGTAGGGATGATGTTACAGCCAGACCCTCCAGCTGAAGACCCTCCAATCATTATCAGAGACGGCGGAGGGGAGACATCTAATCCTCCTCCGGCCCTTTCAGCAGACAAGAGGAAACCATTTCCAAAGCTGCACTAGACGACTATATAGCTCAGCAGATACGAGTTCATCAGGCGAATGAAGCGGCTGGGCAAATTGTTAGAACCGGATGACCCTATCCGGGCTGGTATGACCAAATCAGTTACCCACCGGGATATACGATCCCTAAGTTTCATGTATATAAAGGGACGGGGAATCCACATCAGCATGTCACTCAATTCAGAGCCTTATGTGGCAAGACAGGAGGCGATGATAAATTGTTGCTTCGCCAATTCGTCAGCAGCTTAGCGGGAACGGCCTTTGAATGGTATTCGGAGCCACCTAACGACTCTATCAAAACATTTGCAGAGATGGAGCTACTGTTTACACAAAGATTCACGAGTGCTAGTGAACGCACCCCGATAACAGCACTGATGTCACGACCCGAAAGTACGGAACGTGACCGGCACTTAGATTACGAAGCGTCTAGAGGCGCAACGTAACCTAAGTAAGCCGAAGCCCAGAAATCTAAACCAATAAAAGAAGAAGAAGAAGTAAAAGAAACATGAAGGAAACAAGTTTAAAAGCATCAGCAAATTTTCCCAAAAATTTCGGCAGAGTCTCCTCTGCAAAAACTGGCCCCAAACGGGTACAACAAGTATAATATACATAAACAATAAAAAGCATCCCCAAACGGGTGCTAGCTCAACGCCAACAGGCGGAAACAACCACAACAAGCACAATAATATACAACGCCAAAGGGCGAGGCTCAAAACTCAAAAGAAAACAAAACCACCAGATCAGAATAATACAAGCGCGACTCTAAGGTCGAAATAAATAACTGGTCCAATAAACTTATCAAGTAATACAAGTATGGTTGATGGAGCTTACTAGATACAAATGAAAGAATAAAAGTACAATGGTGGTTCAGATACAAGTGAACCAACCTACCGTGCAAATCACCCTGAATGAAATGATGTGCCAGCAAGCTGCCAGGGAAACCTGTACATCGAACCTGTAATAAAATTTGGCACAACGGGGGTGAGTTGCCAACTCGTGAGTAGAAGACATCTACGAAAAGAAATCGAATGCACGACGCTATCCTAGGTCATAATAATACACTAATATATCCTAATCATCTAGTAATAGCAAGATAAAACTACGTGTAAATGCAGATACTTCGTGCTCGTGTCAATGCCTCATATAATAATATGTCATATGAATGGGTATGCATGCACCATGAATATAAAATAATCAATCCTGAAATCCAGATATATATGTATAAGAAATCTTTAGCTGTTATCATAGTAAAATGTGTATAGGAATCTGAAATCTCAACAATGAAATTCATGGAAATCCGTGTCAAGCATCAACATAAACATGTAAATCTCAAGTATCATAGTCTCAATACCTCAGGCTCCGTCAGTCCGGATCGGCCCATATCATCAAATCTCATGACAACGGTCGGTATCCTCCGGATATCCGCCGCGCCAGACATCACCGGTAGGTAGCCTTCCCCTGCCAGGCTCATCGTCTACAACTCGATCTTCTTGCCCCGGGGTACCATACCGGGCCCACCATATACCCGAGACGGTTCATGCACTCCTCGAATCGGGTCTCGAAATCCAACAGAAAACATGAAATCTCATGGTGGACGACACATACATCACGAGAAAACCGCATCTTATGTTTTAAAAAGAGAGGAGGAGAGAGAGAGAGAAGTTTTTATATATCCTTGCGGTTTTCCCCAAAATCCAGAAATCTCATAGAAAACCAAAATCCCAAAATCATGAGTAAGTATATGATAAGTGTCGGCATATGCCCATAATACTGCATGATAACATGAAAATATGAATGCATGAATGTCTAAGTAATAAATACCATGTCTATACTAACATCAGAGAGTAATCACAATATTATATCGGTCTAGTTGTTAACTGATTCTATCAATAAAAGATAATATGATCTAAAGTGTACGTGACATAGCAATTACCGATGATGATGTGTGTGAGCCGGCAAATAAGTGTGCGTGGAATATGCGCATCATCAGTAATGGTGCTGGTGTCCTAACAGGCAAAGTTTTATGCTGATTATAGAATCATATATATGAACATGCACCTTATGATTACGGTATGAAAGTAAAGACAGATGTGCGTTACCCACCCAATTGATATACAAATAACTACCACTATAAGACTCGAACCTAAACTAGTGTCCATCTAACCTCCTAAAGAACTAAACCTAAGAACTAGTCGATAAGAAATAAGGGTACACCTAAAGTCTGAGTCCATATCTCTAATAGTCGGCGATCCAGCCTCAATAGCGTCACGTACGTAGTACGGTTTCCTCGAAACAAGAGTGCGGATCAATCATCATATCTATGCCTCGTACGGTAACATCCATCGTACGGTATCCCAATATCGGGATACGGGTCAAGTATCTCCTAGGTGTCTCATTATTCGTATAATATCATCATCAACACATGTCATGATCAAGGTGCTATGATGTAATCGCATACATCAATCATATGTCATTGCCATCATAATATGCATCATTAGTTTATCATCAGAAATATCATGTCATATGTATCATCTTGTGATTAAGTCATACTGACATCATATCGTCATCAAGTCACACCTATATAATATCGACGTCAGGTCACACCTATATGATGTCGTAATCAAGTCATACATATATCATATCGTGATCAGTCACAAGTTACAGTTCGGGTTCCATTTTAGAGTCCCATGTACCTCAATATCATCACTACCAATTATAATTTATGTATGCTTGTTCATTATCTCATTCTTTAATGATCCGCTAACACTTAATACGACTGTATAGCCAAGAATCACGGCATCAAGCCCAGGTATACTGTTTCATCATACCTCGGATATCATATCACATCAATGAATCCCATATACGTGTTGTATATATATATATACACCTATACCTAGTCCTATATATATATATATATACACATACACGTATACACCATGTCGAGTTTCAGCGTGTGCGTGTGTGTGTTTCTATCTGAAACCTACGAACCTTTTCCAAGATATTCATCCTCTGGTATGGTTTTCCTAAATCAGTCTAGTCCAGCCTAGGGTCATTACTAGGGTCCTAAGCATTAAGAATCTAGGGTCACATCTGGTTTCCTAATGACAATAAGTACTATTCCTATTCTACGTTGCGGGGGTGCTAAACGCCATCCACCCGACTTCCCCCCGTAGATATACATCTACTCACCTGGTCCATGTCTGCCGAAGACGGTGTCGCCATCCTCCTCTTCATCGCCCACAGTCTACGTGAGGGGTACCTAAACGTAAACATATAAATAGCATCGTAAACTGAATCACATACAAAAGTCAAAACAACGCAAGGAACGAGCATAGGTTAAAAACTATGTCCCGTCCACGCAAAAGCACCAAATATCGCTCGATATCGGCGTACAAACTCCGATGGATCGAGATAACATCAAAAAATAACTCATAGTTTTAAAACTCATTACTTATAATATATAACATGATTAAATCTATCGAAACCCTAAAAATCGATCAAACCGTCCAATTTCGTAAAACCCGAAAATGCCAATTTACCGTTTTTCTTCAAAACTTGACATTTAAATGAAATCAATGGTCATAAAACTCATTAAATAGCATGACTAGACTATACAACCCCTTACTATATTTTTATTACACAAATTTCCATTAATTTGAAATTTCTAGTTTGCAACCATTAGCAATTTTCATCTTTCAAGAAAAATTCACAATTCCACAACAAAACATGATTTTGCATTAATTAATGTATTAAACTAAAATTCATGATGATAATGATATGATGAAACCATAATTATATTTTTTTAATCTCATTTATTTAGGGATTTCCAAAATCTAGTTTACAAAAAATGGCATTTTAATTAGTATTTTCCAATTATCAAAAGAAACTAGTGATCAAACTAGGTTTTTCATTCCATTAATATGCTAATATTCTCATTAAAACTACCATCTAATGATAACAAACTAAATAAGAATTTTATTTTACCCACAAACACATTTTAGAAAAATCTAGTTAGCTAAATAGTTTAATTAAAACAATTTCAATAAACAATTTATTATACAACAACCATGCAAGATTTTTCCACTCTAAAAGATGTTAAACTAGCTATTATAACCTTATTTAATTGATAAAAACCACAACTTGAATTTACAAACCCTAACTTGAATTTTAAAATTTGCAAATAGAATTAATATATTAAATCTAATTATATTTAAAAGAAACAACTAATAACAATAAATAAAAAGGATAAGATTTATACCTCCAAACTATGAAATCCAAACATGAAAATGAGCCTCCAAAATTCATGCTTTCCCACTCCAAAATCCATGTAAAAATGAGCAAGAATAAAAGGGTAAGAAATAAATAGGATTTTGTGCAATTTTTGTTGAATTTTTTATGGATTTTTGATGAATTTTGAACAAAGAAATGAAGTGGAAATGGGGGGGGCTGCCATGAGGGTGTTGAGGCCGGCCACAATTAGGAGGAGGGGGTGGAGAGTGAGAAAAGTGAAGAAGAGTGTAGAAGGTCTCACTAAAATATCATAGAATTAAGTCTTTTCATGAAATTAATAAAAATTCTTTATTTTCCTCACTTAATTTAACCTAGAATGGTCTAGAACCATGGATAAATTTGAAAATAAATTTTGCATGAAACACACAAGATTCTAATATGCAATGGTTCATTTTTGCAAATTAAACCCACTCAAATTTGTAATTTACACTAATTTAATGTATAAATAAAGCTTATGTTAATGTATAAAATAATTAATTTAGGAAAAATATTTAATTAAACTAAAATTTTATAAGTGGATAAATAAACACCATTTACTAGTAATTACATAATTAAAATAGGTATTTTTGAAATTATAATGAAAAACAATCACGGTTTGGTTTTACGAAAAATACATTTTACTTTACCGAAAATCATAAAATTCACTTAAAAAATTTTATTCATTTAATTATTTATTTAATTATTTTTAAAACGTTACAACTGATTAATACCATGGTAATGCCGGGCGAAACGTGGGTTCAATACGCAATACGGTGGCAAAACTTATGGTCGAAGTGCGAACAACACATCGAAGAAGCACCTGCGGTGGGCATGTTCGTGGGCAAGCTAGACCCTCATGCAACTATTTCACAGTTCATGATGTTCTTTAAACCGACCACGTTCCTGGCTTTAATTGATAAGCTAGCCCAGATGGATCAAATGGGCCACAGACCGTCTCCTCCGAAGCCGGAACCCCGAAATGACAAGGGTAAAGGGAAGGCGACCTTCGTTGCGAACACCCAACAGCAGCCCAGTGCCCCAAAGCTAGCGGATCAACTGGAAGAGAGTCGGCGGTATTATAATGAGAAAATGAAGCGCCCTTACTCATTCCCGCGGGATAAAACGAAGTGGCTGTTCGATCTGGCGATGCGCAATAGGCTTATCTATCTCCCGAATCCAAGGAGACCACCACAACCCAGCGAGGTGAATAATCCCAATTATTGCCCTTACCACCAAACGGTAAGTCACCCGATCGAGGATTGCTTCGTCTTTAAGGGATTGATCGAGGATCAGTACCTACAAGGCAAGTTTGTGCTGTCTGAAAAGTAGAAAGTAAACCCACCACAGCCGCACACTCCAACGAAGATAGGCACGCCGGGGGCAACTTGTTCTTTTGTTGAAGAAGCTCTATGGGAGGTCGTGCTTTCCGCCAAAACCAAAAAGATGCTGAATGATCTCCAGACATGCCCGACGATCAGATAGAAGAACCCGTTGGAACCTGAGATCATCAAGGGGATGCTGAAGCCGCGCCCAACTCCAAAGATTGGTGATAGACAAAATGCTCACACTCAGCCATCAAAATCTTTGAAAAGGAAGAAGAAGTCCAAAAAGGCCGTGAAGCCTGGTGACAAGCTCACGAGCCTGCAAAAACAGATCGACGTGCTGGAGGAATATAATAAGAAGGCGCGGACTCCCATCACGCTCCAAGAGTTCCTCAGCCATGTCTTTCAGGAGGAAGATGATGGAGAAAGCTCGTCGGATGAATCTGAGGGTTACGTAGCAAGTTGTCATGTGATCTCTTACTCGTTTGCAGACGATGAAAATCTTCTTGCACAGAGAAACTGGGGGTAGGTCCCGAACCAGAACTGCTAGGACCATTAGACGAAATGATTGATGCATTCCTAAACAAAGCCCATCAGGAAAGCAAAACCAATCGAGAGTGTGAACTGGCTATATTTGAAAAGGCCAAACGCCAACGACTGGAGGAAAAGGTCGAGACGCCCCGACTGGAGCAAAGTGTCCCTATCTCCAGCAAAAGCAAGCTTAAAGTAAGGAATGAATTCGCTAGGGCCCTGGAAATAGGAATGAAGTTGCTCTCTTTCAAAGGAAATTCCCCTGGCAATATACGTCTTGATGAAGCGGAAATACATCCTAACTTCTGCCTATACCATCAGAGGATTACACACTCCACCGAGGAGCGCATAGCCTTTAAAAACTGGTGGCAGGGATATGTTGCCCATCGACGACACGTTCAACGAGTGAAGCGCAAGGCTCGTCGGGAACAGAAAAGTACAACAGATGAGCACGAAAGAGCTGCTGGCAACTGTCACATAGCCGACACCAAGGGATCGCAAGTTATCACCTTTGGAAGCGACACTGACAAAGAAGTCGCCCTCAGCCCTCTCTTCAAGGAATCCACATCCGACACAAAGCATGCGAAAATTTGCGACAAAATCTAGCTGCGTAATCGTGCGTTAACAGCGGACCGAAACGTCCTTAAACTAATGACGGACCACTACGTCCTAAAACTAGCTGTTGACCGAGATGTCAATAAACTATGATGGATTGCAACATCCCAAAGCCGATATATAAAAAAATAATATAAATAAAACAAAAGATATGTCCATAAGCAAAATGGGCGCGGATGAAAACCCGAAAGGGCTCCGTGAGTAAAAACAGCAGGGCTACCGGCGAGTGTTTGTGAAAACCTAAAAGGGCGCAACCTCGTTATATAAAAAAAAGGGAGAATAAAAAAAAAGAAGAGAAAAAAGGTATTTCCATAAGCAAAATGGGCATGGATGAAAACCTGAAAGGGCTCCGTGAGTAAAAACAGCAGGGCTACCGGCGAGTGTTTGTGAAAAGCCGAAAGGGTGCATCCTCGTTAAAAGACACTTACAGGGTCCTCTTGACCTTGTAAGGAGAAACCACCCGGGTGAGATCCTTACGACTCACAAGGGAGTAACACACTTAGGGATCCTCACGATTCCTAAGGAGAAATTAGACTTGCGAGATCCTTACGACTCGTAAGGAGAACTCTCTTATGGGACACCCACGGCTCATAAGATTTGAAAGTCTTAAGTTACAGAGACCTGAACCTGTTCTTAAGCAACCCCCACAACCTTCGATATTGCCCTACAGGTGGCTCAATACTGACCCTTGTATACAATCCACGGGCACGAATAAACATTTCCCCAGCAAAGTCCCACCCATGACTAGGGATATGTCCATATGGTGAACAACCCTTATAAGTCCTCTTGACTTATAAGGAGAAAGCACTCTTGTAAGATCCTTACGACTTATAAGAGAACATACACTTCGGAATCCTCACGATTCCTAAGGAGAAAACACACCTACGAGATCCTTACGACTTGTAGGGAGAAATCCTTTGTGAGACCCTTATGGCTCATGAAGTCGAAAGCCTTAGTCGACAGGACCCTAACCCTGTTCGCTAAGCCACCTTTATTCGACATCGACAAAGGCAAATGATAATTCGCTCCTGGAAACATCCCAGTTGTAGCGATGCTGATGCCTGAACCGGTATCAAATTCCAAGTCCTTTCATGGCAAATGATGATTCGCTCCTGGCAATATTCCAGTTGTAGCGATGTTGATACCAAAATCGGTGTCTAATTCCTAGCTTGCAGCGAAAAGACAGCAAGCCACACATGCATACGAAATAGCCGAAATGATGGGGTACAAAATCAGCAAGTAAAAATGTATGCATGCAAAATAGCCGAAATGATGGGGCAACTTGCAACAAAATCAGCAAGTAAAAATGTATGCATGCAAAATAGCCGAAATGATGGGGCAACTTGTAACGAAATCAACAAGTAAAAATATATGCATGCAAAATAGCCGAAATGATTGGGCAACTCGCAATAAAAAGCAGCGAGTAAAAAGAAAAATAGCCGAAATGATTGGGCACCGCGAAAAATAGCCGAAATGATTGGGCAATCGCGACCTTCGCGATATAAAAGCTGAAATGATAGAGCATCGCGGAAATAAAATAATAATATAAAAAAATGAATGAAACTTTTGCCCTACAGGTGAGATCACATCGATCCCTGTATACAATCCAGGGGCACAAACAAAGAGGGAACCATATCTTCCCAACAGGCTTCACTAGAAAGCGAAGCCAAATCTCGACGGTTCATAGACGACCTAGAGACAACCTCGATATTTGTCGCAATATTGCAGACACAATGTCAACAAATGAAGCGAAGGAAGATCCCTAGCTTTAGGGTCTCGACGTCGATATCGACAACTAAGAGATCACCAACGGCGTTCCTTCGCAGTCCAGAAGGATACGGATACAACGTCAACAAAAGACCTTACCGTCGAAACAAAGCGGAGCGACGGTAAAATCCCGCTTCACCTCAGCATTCGTCTCAATACAGTAGACGAGATGTCAACAACGGCGTTTCTTCGCAGTCCAGCAGGATGCAGATGCAACGTCAACAAAAGACCTCACGGTCGAAACAAAGCGGAGCGACGGCAAAATCCCAGCTCCACCTCGACGTTCGTCTCGATACAGCAGAAAAGATGTCACTAAGAGCGTTCTTCCTCCATCAGGATCCAAACACGGCAATCAAACAACGGAGCCACGGCAAAATCCCTAGTTCCAAACCTCGACGGTTCACCAGCAACCTAGAGACAACCGTGACATTCATCCCGATACAGCAGACGCAATGCCGGCAAACGAAGCAAAGGCCAAATTCCTAGCTTCAGGGTCTTGACGGCAACTCATATAAAGCCTGAAAGACAATCGAAGATCATCTCACACCAACATGAAGTGATCACCACCTCGACGTTCGTCTCTACACAACAGACGAAATGTCACAACAGTGTTCTTCCTCCAACAGGATTCAGATGTGACAAAGTAAATGAAGCGAAGGCCAAATTCCTAGCTTCAGGGTCTTAACGTCAAGTCATATAAAGCCTGAAAGACAATCGGAGATCATCTCGCACCAGTGCAGAGTAGTCACCACCTCGACGTTCGTCTCGACACAGCAGACGCAACATCACCAAAAGGAGCCCCGGCAAAATCCCTAGTTCCAAACCTCGACAGTTCACCAGCAACCTAGAGACGACCGCGAAATTCGTCTCAATACAGCAGACACAATGCCAGCAAACGAAGCGAAGGCCAAATTCCTAGCTTCAGGGTCTTAATGGCAAGTCATATAAAACCTGAAAGACAATCGGAGATCATCTCGCACCACTGTGGAGTGGTCACCACCTCGACGTTCGTCTCGACACAGCAGACGCAATGCCAGCAAACGAAGCGAAGGCTAAATTCCTAGCTTCAGGGTCTTAACGGCAAGTCATATAAAGCCTGAAAGTCAATCGGAGATCAACTCGCACCAGTACGGAGTGGTCACCACCTCGACGTTCGTCTCGACACAACAGCACTACTACAAATAAGGGTTGCCCCTACGGATTTATCAGTAGGGGCAAACCACTGCCCCTACGGCGATGTCCGTAGGGGCGAGAAAAGACTCCGTAGGTGCAAAGGCCGCAGGTGCAAGTTGAAACCCTGAACTTGTCCCTACGGGAAAACTTTTGCCCCTACGGAGTTCTGTGTAGGGCCAGTTTCACCTACGGAGTAGGCCGTAGGGTAAAAAAAGTTATATTATTTACGGTTTTTTTAAATATATTAACTGTACCTACGGAGATAGCCGTAGGGCCACGTACTATCCCCTACGGATATCTGCGTAGGTACTTATCCGTAGGGGCCTTTGCTTGCACCTCCGGACATATCCGTAGGGGCACTCCCAATCCCCCCGGTACAGAGATCGGGGGGAAATATCAGTTACTGCTGATATTGTGCCCCTACGGTTTAAGCCGTAGGGGCAACATGTGTACTTACGGGTTAATCCGTAGGTACACATTATCTGTATTTTTTAAAAAAAAAGGGCTGCCTGATTTTTTCCCGCCCTGTGCACAATAATATATATATCAATAAAATATAAAATTAATCATCACACAACATATATCGCAGTATTCATAATCACATCTCATGCATATAATATACAAAAGAAACCCAAAAACTGAATATGATATAAATATAAACCAATATCAATATCAATATCATTTCAAAATGTAATACAATATGTATGATATAAATAAATACATGTTTCAAAAAATATGAATCAAAAAACTACCCTAGCTTGGTCCAGCTCCACCCCTGATAAACGATAGAATCAGGCGCGCCTGCTCCTCGGTCAATAAACCCTGCAATTCGGCGCGTGCGGGAGTCTGAACGGCCTATGGAGATGGCAATGTGGTCTGCGCAGCCGCCGTTGAGGTAGTCGCTTGCGGAGCCACGGCTGCGGGAGTCTGAGTGGGCGGTGGAGCTATAGGAGCTGTATGCGGAACCGCAGCCGATGTAGTGGCTTGCGGAGCCGCAACCGAAGGAGATGCATATGGAGGCTCGGCCAATGTACCCTGTCGCGTCTGGACCTAACGTGTGTAAGAAGCGTGTAAGAACTGTGTATTATTCGAATTTGTATCATTATTAAGTTATTTCGAAACCCCATTTAGATATCTAGTTTGGAAAACCGTTGTTTATTTTAATTACATATGTATGTATGATTAATCAAACCTAAGTCTAAAACCAAATAAGCTCAAGCTACGTACTAATTATGGATATGTTGATATCTATAATATGACATGATATTTTACTATAAAGTAGTATACATACCAGCATCTCCTTCAACTCTTGAACGGTGGCCCTCAAGCTCTCCAGTTCCTGATGGACACGTCGCTCACTGGAGACGGAGGAAGTAACCGCCGGGGTGGAGTCCAACCTCATATGGGCCCTGCTAGGGCCCAGTCCCCGGCCTCTTTCCCAACCTCCGTGGTGCCCTCCCTGTGCGGCGTCCAGAACTGGGGTCAGCAGCCTTGGATCGCTCTGTCCGGTAAAATCGATCCCCGAGGCCTCGGCCTGCTCAACCACCCGCTCCTACACCCACATTAAACAGTAAAGTATAAGTATAAAATTTAAACTTAAACCTTCCAAAACTAAAATTTCAAATATGGGTAGAATAAATATTAACACTTACGCAATACTCCTGGGTAGCGACGTCGGGATATCGAAGCTCGCCCGTGGCGGGATCTGTCGAGGTGTCGTGGACGGCAAGATATGCGGACAGCGCGCTCGGTGTACCACCTGATGCCACGGTCCGAGCTGTCTGCAATATTAGAAAATAACTCTTAATATTGCAGAATATCACAAAGGTCGGTCTATTGTAATTTACCGATAACTCCATGGCTCGAGTAATATTTCTCGAGCCACCTGTGTAAGTAGGACGACCCCTCTTCGCCGACTTCTTGTCTCTGTATTCTGAACGGCCTGTTTCTGCACAACGCATTACCATTTAGTTTTCTAATTAAGGAACACAAAAAATAAATTATATCCTAAACAATGAATTACATTTAAAATACATACCTGTTTGTGCTGGGAGTCGAAATATTCGCACAATAGAGGCCATGTCTCTACGTCGACTCTCGCAAACGCCGGAGTAGATAGGAGGGCCGCTCTCTCAGCCTCGGGGGTCGCCATCCACAGGGAGTAGCAGTCGGCCTTCAGCTCATTCCTGTTGTATCGGACCTTGGCCTGCATGTTCTTCATCAGGCCATTGTACAGAGCATGAAGGTCGAGCACCCTCCCCGGGTGATCAGGGTCGGCTACAGGCTGAAAATCGTAATCCAACTGAAAATACAAAAAAACATTGTTATTAGATTGCAAGTGTTAATAATAAATATGATAAGTGGATAGATCAAATTAAAATATATATTAATACGTACCCGAGCCTGATCAAAGAAGAGGGCGAATGAGCGCTGGTGCTGCTCGCCCCACTCAACGTGAAGTGGATAGTTCTTCACGAGCCGGCGCTCGTCCCCCATATACTGGCCGAACCTCTCGGCATGAGGACCGGTATAGCGATAGTCAAGGGTAAAAAATAGGGGGAATGCTGCCCCCCTAGCTCTGTCAGGCCTCAGCCTATGGGACTGATTCGGGCCTCGAATCCCCCTCTAGGGATGGGGAGGCCCTGCGTCTGCACGAAATATCTAGACAATCAATATTAAGACAAAGTTGTATTAAGAAATCAAGCTTAAACAAAAATTCAAGTGTGATATATACCTCCGGTGACCAACGCACGAGCCTGGGTCCGGGCAGCAGCACGAGCGGGACGATAGTTCCTCCGGTGAGGAACAACCGGGGTTCCGGATGCGGATGCATCCCCTCCACCTAGAAAATAAACATTGACGCTAAATTTCCATGAATTTCATATTTATTCTATAGAGCATATGTAAAATGAATAAATATTTTATATTTATTCATACTAACCTGCAGACGATGCGGAGGGTATGGAAGCGGCAGGAGTGGCCCCTGTGAAAGATGTGGACGCACCACCTATAATTAGACAATTAAAAATAGATTATATAAGTAATTGCAAAAAGAATATGTAGATCAATAATATAACGTTCTAAATCAATATGTATGCACTATAGGATATATAAACATACCCGCAGGTGCGGTGGTGTCACCACCTACAGCTAGACAATAATAAAAATTGCTAAGTATGAGCAAAAGAAATGTGTGTATTTATGATATAGCATTCTAAATCAATATACATGCACTATATGATATATAAACATACCTGGAGGAGCGGGAGTGGCCTCTGTCCCAGATGTGGACGCATCACCAACAACTAGACAATCAAACATTGACAATATAAGTAATTTTGACATAAACAGGCATGAATATCTGTAATATTACATTCAAAATGGATATGCGTGCAGTATACCTGGAGGTGTGGCAAAATCCACACGGAAGGAGGCATCCGAAAGGGTTTCCGATCTGGGTGCAAGACCGGCCCTTTGAAGCTCCCTACGGAGCTCTCCGGGCGGCAGAACCGCTCTGCCTCTGCCTCTGCCGCGGCTGGAGCTCCTGCCGCCCCTCGCTGCTCCCGACATCGTCATAAAATCTAGATAAACGGTTCGTGGACGCATTAGACAATCATTAAAAGTATTGACTATATATGTATAGAGCGTAAAATGTGAAGTAATAATATAAAATTACTGATAACCTTTTTCGTTTCGTGGGCGCATTATACATATCTACTTGGATTTCATCGTCGATGTCATTTCTAACCTACGTAACTTCATGATCGGTCGAAAACAACCCGTCCTTCGAAACAGACGGTCGGAGCACTTTAAGCCTTCTCTCTTCTTCGTCCTCATCGCTGTCCTCGAATTCTGGGATATCGTAGACATCTCTGGGTTTCCATCGGCATACAACACTCCATCCCGGATGCTTCAAACACTGTGAGTAGTATACTTGGAACGCTTGGTTCGGAAAGATAAACGGATCTTTCTGACCGTAAAATCGAAGTGTGTTCACACTGGTCAATCCATATTTATCTTTCCAAGTCCCAAGATTGCTTCTCCACCTGTCCGTATCGGTTCACGTATCGTACCAAGTACAATGGAATATATAAAAGGGTTTGATCGTCCGGGATAGTGGATGCCGAGTATACAATTTAAGTACCCATAGTAAATCACACCGTCCGATCCTACCGTCCCAATCCCACTATTCTGAGTGGTTCTAGATGTTTCTATGTCCTTAATTTCGAATTTGTATCCAAGGACACCAAATCCTTTGTAATATGCAACCTCCATATTAGGAAATTGAGCTAAACATCTTGAATCACTCTCAAATGATGCAGACAAGTTCGGATCGTGGATCTAACAAAACAAATTTTACGACAAATACATAACGATACAAGTTTAGATTAAAACTGATAGCAATAAAATGTTATTCGAATAACTTACATGATCTGTGACCCAATCACAAAAATTATCCTGATGATATTTTTCCAAACGTTCTTCGTTCCAATCAGGATGCCCCTCACGTACCTCGTTAAAATGAATTCTGTTTTCGACAAATAATTGTGACATTAATATTATATCATTTCATACACACACAAACACAGATATAACAATTAATCCAAAAAAAACTTACTCTCTAATTTGTTCAAGACATGCGCAATTAAGCAAGATAAACCGGTATATCTTGTTGATAAACATAGTGTCTACCCTCTTATACTCGGCTTTACCATATGGCCCGTCTTGAATTCTTCGTGGTCGGTTAAGCCTTGTCTCAATGTTCTCGTCCAGATAGCGGGAACAAAATATGGTTGCTTCATCAAGAAGATAACCTTGCATGATAGAACCCTCTGGTCGATTTTTATTGTGTATATACTTCTTAAGAGTGTAGAGGTACCTAATGAAAATATGTTGAATAAATAAATACGGGCATACAGGACAACAATAAATTTATAAATTGCACGAAACAATAAATTACACGTACCTCTCGAATGGATACATCCATCGATATTGTACCGGTCCGGCTAACTTCGCCTCAGTTGCAAGATGAACCGTCAAGTGTATTATGATATCGAAGAATGACGGTGGGAAAATACGCTCAAACTTGCAAAGTATCAACGCAATAGAATTTTCTAGTTTATTCAGCGTCGCAACCTCCAGTGTTTTAGCACACAACTCCCTGAAAAAACAACATTGGTCGTTGATTACTAGACCAACCGAGTCAGGGAGAGAAGTCTTGAGGGCTAATGGAAGAAGGTGCTCCACGATAATATGGTGAACATGATTTTTCAGCCTATAGATCTTGCCCTTCACAATTTTTATTTTCTTGTTGAATGATCCTGAGAAACTTGTGGATACTTTCAAATCATGCAACACCTGCAGGAATCTTTTCTTCTCCGGTTGTGACATATGATAAGCGTCATTGGGAAATACAAACTTACCCGGTTTACCCGCTACCGGTCTAGGGTGCAATTCACTTCTTATTCCCCACTCTTGTAGATCCATCCAAGCATTCATGTTGTCTTTCGATTTCCCGTCTTTACAAAGAAGCAAGTTAAGTATGTGCTCTGATACTCCCTTCTCTATATGCATGACGTCCAGACAATGACGAACTGAATTTGTAGACCAGTACGGAAGCTCGAAGAAAATGCTTAACTTGTTCCAATATGGTGGTTTGACCTGTTTCGTCGGATCCATCCCGAAGGTCACGTTATTGTAACCATCCCATTTAGCAGTCACGTCTTCTCCGGACAATGGGGATGGAGGTCCAAGAAGCTCCTGATGACCATCAAAGTGAACCGTGTATAACCTATAGGGGTGGTCTGGAGGCAGGAAACGTCGATGGCCGCAATAACAAACCTTCCTGCTAAAATTCAAGAATTTCGATGTTGTGTGTTCATGGCAATGAGGACATGCTTTGTGACCATGTACGGACTAACCTGATAGCATTCCATACGCAGGAAAGTCATTAATTGTCCACATTAAAGCTGCACGCAGTATGAAGGTTGTATTTGTGTTTGCATCATATGTCTCTACACCATTAATAAACAAAGATTTCAACTCCTCGATCAGAGGTTGGAGATAGACGTCGATATTATTCCCCGGTGAGTTTGGTCCGTCGATAAGAAGAGGCATCATAAAGTATGATTGGTCCATATCCAACCAAGGCGACGGATTATAAATTATCATTACAACAGGCCATGTGCTGTGACTTCCAGCTATATAGTTGAATGGGCAGAAGCCATCAGTAGCCAGTCCGAGCCGGACATTGCGAGGATCGCTACTGAATATTGCGTGCCTCCTATCGAAATCCTTCCATGCCGGTGAATCTCTTGGATGGCTCATTTTTCCATCTTCACTTGGAGGAGCACGGTGATGCCAAATCATTGCCTCGGCTATTTTCTTGCACCTGAATAGCCTCTGTGTTATGGGAAAGTATCGTGCTATCTTCACAGGTATATCAGGCTTTTTATCAGAATCTTTCGGCTTATACCTGGCCTCTCCGCATGTTGGACACTCTTTCAAATCTGAATTCTCTTTCCGGTACAACACGCAATTTTTAGGACATGGTTGAATCTTCTCGCACTTTAGACCCAAATCAGACATCATCTTTTGGGCTTCGTACCAGCTGTCGGGCACATTATTTCCCGGAGGCATAGAATCTTTCAAGAACGAAAGAAGCATTGTGAATGACTTGTTGCTCCATCCATTTAGGCACTTAATCTGGAAAAGTTTGACGAACCATGAGAGCGTGGAATACTTCGCATTCTCATAAATTGGTTTCCTAGCATCATTCATGAAATTTTCATATTTATCCGCACGCGGTCCTTGACCGGAAGGAATGTCATCTTCGGTACGAATAGATTCACCTAGGGCAGCCTCTACCATATCCTCCATTTCTTCTGATGGAAATAAATTACCGTCTTCTCCTTCTGCCGCATTACCGAATTCTTCTTCTTCTCCTGCCACATTATCGTGTTCTCCTTCTTCTTCTGCCGCAGTACTGCATTCTTCTCCTTCCCCGTGATATTTCCAAGTTGTATAAAGTCTAGTAAACCCATGTTTTACAATATGAAGCTCTGCCAATTCTACCTTCTACCAGTACTTATTGCCACATCTATCGCACGGACAGAGAATCTTCTCTATTATGATCTTATTATGTGCGCGTGCAAATTCAAGGAAAGCAGCAACTCCTGCGACAAACTTAGGTTGCATACGTTGTTTCCAATCCACATACATCCAGTCCTTAACTCTGACGTACTCAGGGGCCATGTTAGACTGTATAACATATAAATTGTAGGTTATGCTGACTATATTGAGAAATATAAGAACAGGATAGTTACTGACAAATGAGAAAATCCGTGTATATACTTTGTG
Organism: Agapanthus africanus; assembly: GCA_030015575.1. Taxonomy (NCBI): domain Eukaryota; kingdom Viridiplantae; phylum Streptophyta; class Magnoliopsida; order Asparagales; family Amaryllidaceae; genus Agapanthus; species Agapanthus africanus. Next base: position 100,873,966 of record JASDDO010000010.1, on the reverse strand, counting down.
TGTGCGTTTGTCGTTGAAAAGAATAAATTATCGCACGCATGATAACCGATAGACGGGGAATAAGTGGCGCTTTTAGTTTCATATATGAGTATCGATGAGAATATGAAGGTTTCATATTATCATATATTGGTTTTAACTTGAACATCTCGAATCACTCTCTAATTATGCGTTTGTTGTGTATTCTTGTTGTATGTGTGTGTCCTGGCTGTCGGGGGTAGGCTTCTATCCCATTAAGAATGTATAGAGCGAACACCCATCACTTGTGCTTTCAACCGTTTCGAGTAAATTTCGGCAGCACCTCCCCGTTGTTCTCCGAGTACACTGTAATAGAATAGATAATCATTTCAAAGCTGTGAAACAACGTTGAAATGAACATCTAATCTATCTTTGTACACGGAGAACCAGGGGAAAGGTACCGACGAAATATCTCGAATCGGATGAAAACACAAGTGAATGAAGGCATTTGCTTTATACATTCTTAACTTGTCCACAAGGGACAAATTTATGTGTTACCATACGATTGAATTTTCTCGTCGCGTAGACTATACGACGGTTGTTAGTATCAAGCTATACTGTCCGATATTTAACAACCTTCGTATAGTTCTATGTCACGACGAGCATCGCACGTATGTTAACCGATAGACGGGGACTAAGTGGCGCTTTTAGTTTCATATATGAGTATCGATGAGAATATGAAGGTTTCATATTATCATATATTGGTTTTAACTTGAACATCTCGAATCACTCTCTAATTATGTGTTTGTTGTGTATTCTTGTTGTATGTGTGTGTTCCGGCTGTCGGGGGTAGGCTTCTATCCCATTAAGAATGTATAGAGCGAACACCCATCACTTGTGTTTTCAACTGTTTCGAGTAAATTTCGGCAGCACCTCCCCGCTGTTCTCCGAGTACACTGTAATAGAATAGATAATCATTTCACAGCTGTGAAATAACGTTGAAATGAACATCTAATCTATCTTTGTACACGGAGAACCAGGGGAAAGGTACCGACGAAATATCTCGAATCGGATGAACACACAAGTGAATGAAGGCGTTTGCTTTATACAATCTTAACTTGTCCACACGGGAAAAATTTATGGGTTACCATACGATTGAATTTTCTCGTCGCGTAGACTATACGACGGTTGTTAGTATCGAGCTATAATGTCCGATATTTAACAACCTTCGTATAGTTCTATGTCACGACGAGCATCGCACGTATGTTAACCGATAGACGGGGACTAAGTGGCGCTTTTAGTTTCATATATGAGTATCGATGAGAATATAACGGTTTCATATTATCATATAGTGGTTTTAACCTGAACATCTCGAATCGCTCTCTAATTATGCGTTTGTTGTGTATTCTTGTTGTATGTGTGTGTTCCGGCTGTCGGGGGTAGGCTTCTATCCCATTAAGAATGTATAGAGCGAACACCCATCACTTGTGCTTTCAACCGTTTCGAGTAAATTTCGGCAGCACCTCCCCGCTGTTCTCCGAGTACACTGTAATAGAATAGATAATCATTTCAAAGCTGTGAAACAACGTTGAAATGAACATCTAATCTATCTTTGTACACGGAGAACCAGCGGAACGGTACCGACGAAATATCTCGAAACGGATGAAAACATAAGTGAATGAAGGCGTTAGCTTTATACATTCTTAACTTGTCCACACGGGACAAATTTATGGGTTACCATACGATTGAATTTTATCGTCGCGTAGACTATACGACGGTTGTTAGTATCGAGCTATACCGTCCGATATTTAACAACCTTCGTATAGTTCTATATCACGAAGACCATCGCACGTATGTTAACCGATAGACGGGGACTAAGTGACGCTTTTAGTTTCATATATGAGTATCGATGGGAATACGAAGGTTTCATATTATCATCGAGTATCATATATTGGTTTTAACCTGAACATCTCGAATCGCTCTGTAATTATGCGTTTGTTGTGCATTCGTGTTGTATGTGTAACATGATTTTAAACCATTGAGATCAAGATTTGAGAAATTTTATAAGTGGCCGTTAACATGATAACAATCATCTCTTCTTATCAGTCCATATCTGAATTCTAAAGGGCAGTATATTTGCTATTAAAAGATCATGTTCAACTCTAAACTAAGGGAAAAACAGAGGAATATAGATCTATTAAAGTCAAGCCATAAAGCTAATCACATATTTACAACATTGCAAATACATTAACGCAAAACATAGTTATGATACTTCAAAAGAATCAATTATCAAGGATGAAGAGAGCTTGTGATAAAGCAATCAAATTTAGCTTTTGCATTAAAATTGTTTATGATAAAACTTTTGAGATCCTTCAAGAAAGTTATGGCACTGTGAGGTTCCACAACTTATCATAACCAATCGCAAATTTTCATGGTTCTTTACTGGTATAAGACTTGTACTTCTATGAGGCGGAGTAAATAAATTTGTCGAGAGCTCGTGATGCATGTGTAATGATAGAATCCAACAAAAATTATTCTCATGTACTAATAATAGCATCCCAATTGCAACTTTTTTATTCAATAAGATAACACATTTGCAAGAGTGCATCATTTATATTATGTTTTACTCCCTCCAAGGCCACCAAAATATACGGTATCTATAGGATGGCTATTGTCAATGGAGTAACAGTCGGGTCTAACTTGGACAATTTGAAAATCATTATCTCGTTGTTTATATAGATTACCGCTATTGTTTGTAAATCGTATATTGCTTATATATGCTAAGCCTCCCACTGCAAAACGGCCGCTCTCCATTGGCGGACTCGGTTCACCATTGTTAAAGCCCATTACTCCAATATTGATACGGGTTAATCTCTTGAAGAGAGCTTTTGGCCAATATCCCTAACCCTAACCGAACCCTACCCCCAGCCGCAGCCCCAGCCCCAGCCCAACCGAGCCCTAGCCCCAGCCCCAGCCCAGTCCAGCCCCAACCCCAAACCCCAACCAAACCCTAGCCCTAGCCCCAGCCCCAGCCGAACCACACAACCTAACCCTAACCCTTACCCTAACCGAACCCGATCGATGCCGACGCCGATGCCCTCACCCCTACCCGAACCTGGCCTGAACCCTAGAGTACAACGTCAAAATTAAAAATTATTTCAGGTTTACTTACAACCGTGCGCGCGGTGGAGGAGACGGTAGAAATTGGTGGTCGCCGACGATTGGCGAAGGTGAAGACGAGGCGCGGGAAGTCGACGAAGGTGTGGGGAAGACCAACGAAGCTGGCACAGGCTCGCGAGCACGGTGGTGACGAAGCTCGGAAACGAGCGACGAGAGGCGCGGGAGTGAGAGAGAGAAATTTGGGAACGATGAATATAATTTTTCTGTGCTTTTTTTTTATTAATAACCTATGTTGATGCCCCTACGGACATAACCGTAGGTCCCCGGCTTGCGGCTCCGTAGGGCCAAAGAAAAAATTAGAACGTAAGGCACCGTAGGGTTGTCCCTACGGATAAATCCGTAGGGGCAAGAAATATTTGCCCCTACGGATTTCTGAGTCCGTAGGGGCAACCCCATATTGTAGTAGTGCAGACACAACATCACCAAAAGGAGCCACGGCAAAATTCCTAGTTCCAAACCTCAACGGTTCACCAGCAACCTAGAGACAACCGCGACATTCGTCTCAATACAGCATACGCAATGCCAGCAAACGAAGCGAAGGCCAAATTCCTAGCTTCAGGGTCTTAACAGCAAGTCATATAAAGCCTGAAAGACAATCGGAGATCATCTCGTACCAGTGCGGAGTGGTCACCACCTTGACGTTCATCTCTACACAGCAGGCGCAATGCCAGCAAACGAAGCGAAGGCCAAATTCCTAGCTTCAGGGTCTTAACGGCAAGTCATATAAAGCCTGAAAGACAATCGGAGATCATCTCGCACCAGTGTGGAGTGGTCACCACCTCGACGTTCGTCTCGACACAGCGGACGCAACATCACCAAGAGAAGCCACGGCAAAATCCCTAGTTCCAAACCTCGACGGTTCACCAGCAACCTAGACACAACCGCGACATTCGTCTCGATATAGAGGAAGCAATGCCAGCAAACGAAGCAAAAGCCATATTCCTAGCTTCAGGGTCTTAACGGCAAGTCATATAAAGCCTGAAAGACTATCGGAGATCATCCCACACCAGCGCGGAGTGGTTATGACTCATCGGGGCTCTCCAAAATAAGCCTAACCTCAAGTAAAAAGCGGCATGGCAAAATTCCTAACGCTTGCTCTTCCGACGGTCAAACTGCCTAGGAGGATTGCTTGAAGACATCTTGTCCAGCCCCGAAGGGATCAGAGACACGACAGTCGCAAGGCTACTCGAACAGCAAGATCGCCTATCGAGGAATACATCAGCCAACGCGACAGTACGACGGACAAAACCCTAAGTACCACAGACCCAAACGGACCTCTTTCGTAAAGAGCAGAGGTTAACTGTGACGTTAGGATATTCTTGCGAGAACTGCACGATTCGTCTCCACTCGTGAGGAAATTAGTGTCTTTGCGAGAACTTCTCGATTCGTCTCGACTCGTGAGGAAAAGCCTTAGGCAGCGGGGATTACAAAAAAAACCTATTTCCTAAGCACTGGAGTCCTACAAGTCGGTCCAAAACGAACTCTTGCATACTATTCACGGACCACACTCTCCAAAGTCGAATCTCGACAAGGAGGGAAACAACCGTTTATGAGTCCTCTCGACTTGTAAGAGGGAAAATTCTATAGTGAGATCCTTACGACTCTCAAGAGAAAACACACTTAGGAGTCCTCACGACCCCTAAGGAGAAAATACACCTACGAGATCCTCTCGACTCGTAGGGAGAAAAGTCTTTGTGAGACCCTCACGGCTCATAAAGTTGAAAAGTCTTAGGCAGCAAATCTGAACCTCCAGCTTAAGCCATCACTACCTCTTGAAGAAGCCAAGACAGGATGCTCACTCTATCATCTATCGACCATGCTTACTAAGGTAACCTGCTGATAATAAAAGAAGGGGGAAATCACAGAGATGACACAAAACATTGCAAAAAAAAAGTGTGTATCTTTATTGATAAATTCAATTAAGTACAAGGCGAATCGCATAAAAGAATAAAGAATGGATACATATTATTCAAAGATCACAAGTGTATGATTGATACAAAATGTTCATGGAGAAGGAAGTGTCTTCAACAAATCCGCAAGCTGCTCTCGCACTTCCTTCAACACCTCCTCCTGAGCGGCTGCCGCGGCCACTTCTGCTTCCACCTGGGCCCGCTGCTGCAAGTAAGATGAAAGCTGTTCCTCAAGTGCCTGCTGAGCTGCCTCACGATTTTGTGCATCCCGCTCGACGACGTCAAGCGGCTGCCTCAGTGTTAACCCGTCAGAGATGCATCTCCGAAGGCCTTCAAAGATAACCTTCAACTGTGCAGCATTTGCATCCACCTGAGCATGCAGTCGGGTGGACTCGGTTGAGGTCTCCTTGCATTCCCTTCGCCTTAAAGCCGCTTCTTGCTCCAGATGGTGGAGGAAAGACGCACTCTGCTCGATCCATGCAGCCTGTTGAGTACTCGCGGCCGAAATCTCGGGGGCTGGACGCAAGAGCTCCAGCTGATACAAGCGGGCCTCGATCTCCCTGCAGTGATTAACCCAAGACTCAACGACGCCTTCATTATGAAAATTTACAAGCGTCGCCAGCATCGGATTAACCTCCGCAGCGAAATCTGCGGCAGATAGGGGAGCTTCGGCGTCAAGCTCTTCGATGCATCCGCTCAACATACTCAAACTCATCGCAGCACCCTTTGAGGATGGACGTCTGGAGAATGGGCCTGCTGGCATCATGATGCGAGACTCGAAAGGAACCAGAGCCGGAGTGACAGCTGCAGAACAAAACACAATCAAATGAAGATTCAAAGAAATATAAGAAAGTCATCAATAATGGAATTTACTATACCAGCAGTAGCAGGTGGCAAAGCCGAGAGAACCGGTGGCGCAACTGATCTCTCATCTCCTCCTTCGATCTGTAGCACTGCTATCAAGGCAAGGAAGAATCAAAAACAAGTTCATTATTGGAAAAAGAAAGAGCTTTAATTGAAAATTATACTCACCAGCGCCACTGGAGGAAGCAAGCTCCAACGTGAAGGAGAAGTGTGGGTGCAGCACCTGGTACAGGTGATCAAAAAGCACTCCTGCAAGGACGCAATAGTACAACGTCAGTACATAAAATATGCAGCCTAAAGATGAAACTGATAAGTCACAAATTCATACCTTCCAGCATCTGCGATGATACGAGAGAGGGTAGAGATGTGGCCACCGTCAGGGTGGCAACTGACGGCGCTCCCTCGAGTAAAGGGGTATCGGCACCAGCCGCACCTGCATTAGAAGTAAGATAAACATTATTAGGAAAGACTGCGGAATAAAAAAGAGAGAAAAGGACGGTGACCCAAAATTTACCTGATGGGCCGCCAGCCAGGGCCCTAACGAGGGCTTTACTTGATGTAACGGCGGCATCTTCCTCCTCCATTGGGACGGTCTCACCTCCCGTTGCCTCGTCGCCCGACTCCACAGGAGCCGTCATCACGCTCGCGGCACTGGGAGATGACAAGGAACCGAAAGCAGGGAGAGCGATGATCGGAGCGGCACCCGACTCTTGAGAAAGAGCGGCCGACTCATGCTCAGCGATCATGCCCGTCTCATCCTCTACCACCTCGGGCTCGGCGGTCGCAGTCGTCTCGTCCACCACCGCCATGGGTTCATCGGTCGCAGCCGCTCTATCCGCTACTGCCCCAGGCTCGGTCATAGCAGCCGTCTCACCCACCGCCCCCTCGGGCTCGGCATCGACAACCTTCTCGGGCATAGTAGGCGTGACTGTCTCGTCAGCCATTAGCTCGGGCCCGGCAACTACAACTGCACCGCCTACCGTCGCCTCGATTTCGGCTGCTGCCTTCTCCACCGTCCCCTCAGGCTCGACGGTCGCCGCCACTTCTTCAGTTGGACTCGGCCCTGCAGGACAAGATGCATAAGAACCGATAGTTTTACAACTTTTACAACAAAGCCTCAAAAAACACGTTACCTGAGGTGGATTGATCGTTGGTTTCTCAGGCTGCACGCACCGCCCGTCTATGAGCAGTAGACAAGGCGACCGGTGGCTCCTCGGAAGGAGTAGCAGCGGGAGTAACGGCACTTGGGCCCGCTCCAACGGCTAAAGCAGTGCTGCACTCCTTCGCTGCGCGCCTCAAGCGTTTCCTCTCCTCCCGGGCCATCACGACGAACCTCTTGGAAGCCTCCTTCAAGAAGGCGTCGTCGTCCGCGTTCAGAGTTGCCTCCAAAGCCTTCAAGGCATCCATCATCGGCTTTTTGAGTTGGATCTCTTGCGGCAATTCCGAAGAGGCCGGAACATCGGTAGCTGGCCCGGAGAGAAGTCCCGCATCAGTTTGCGAGATAGGTCTTGTGGCCCCTGCGATAAAACAAAAAGGGGGTCAGATTACTCATAAGGAATGGAAGGAGAGACATAACGAACCAAAATTTACCAAGGCCTAAGGATGCTCTGTGTCTCTCCTCCTCCTGGAAAGTTTTGAGGGAAGCAGCGATAGCTTCTTCGGTAGAAATGCCTGTTAAAAAAGTGGGAAAGCGTTAGTCAAAGACGATGATAAAAGTATGATGCAATGACGTAAAAATACAACTAGTAATTACCCGATTGTGCAAGTTTAGCCAACCACGCATCGCGCCTTGCCAATCGCTCAGAAGCTGCGATGGCGGCCACCATATCAGTGTCGTCTGGCGGCGTAAATAGGCCCTTGTTGGTCCCATACTCACCCAAGCCCTCGCTATAAAGGTCATGAGGTTCTTGACCAAATGCAACGTTAGCAGAGAAGAGCGACTTCTTCTTCCTCTTCTGTACGCGAGCTCTGGGAGCACCCAAAATCAACTTACGCTTCGTGGGCACCTTGGGACTGCGGGTCCCGATGTCTGAGCCCACACGGGTCTCCGGCGAGACCACATTCACCGTCTCCACCGGAACACGGGACGCTCGGGGCACGTCCACGGTATCACGAGGCAATCTGCGTGGAGGGCTCAACACGCGTGGTGGCTCGGCTCTAGCATCTCTTAGCAGAGGGACGACAGGAATCCTTGGCCTCAGGGGAGCTTTGCGGTCGCTGCCAGGGGGTGCACGCTTGCGATCAACCAATAATCGCTTCTCTTCCCGGATGACAGTACCCATCGCATGCGCGTACCAAGCCACGTACACGTTGAGGGCCCGTGGGACGCAGCTCGGCTCTCTGATAAAGAAGTGGGAGCCTGTGTTCAGCCGTATAAATTGGTGCAGCGCGCTCCGTATCCCCTCCCTGGTAGCCATGGGCTCTTCCAAAAATGCCTCCAGTAGGACCCCCTGGTTATAGCTCAGTTGTTAGGCGAACCGATGGGGGTTGTACCTCATGAAGAGCGCCATATCGTTTTGCCTAAACACCAGGAAGCCCGGCCGGATCGAGTATAAGTGAAGAATCTCCCGTGCTTTCAATACGGAGGCCCCGTCCTTGAAACCATCATGCAGCGCCAACACCGCCTTGGAGGTCTCCGGGCCGATGGTCACGACTTTGTCCATGAAAGAAATCATCGCTCCGACCAGGTGCGGACGAAGAAGCACCCCCCTGGTCTCCCACGGAGACGGATTCACAATCGAGGCGCCAATCAGCCGCATAACTCTTGGGAGCCTGCACTTCTCGAAAAATGAGGGGCTCTTATGAATGCCAAATACCCCAAGAACATGCATTTCCATCCACGAAGTGAAGTAGTGCATCGTGAAATTGGCAGGTTGCACCTCAGGTTCATTTACGTCCGCCGCCACGCTGAGTCCATGGTATAGGTGAGCCAACCCGGTAATTCCGATCGACAACTGTATACCAGCCGCCATCTGATGCACTGGGTAGAAGACAGACGACCTCATGTAACACGGGTGCATGGGGAGCACGAACCAGCACAGCCACAGCCCTAGAAACCCGAGGAAGAAGGTCTCCTCATCGATGCCAGGGGCGGCGATTTCCGATAAGGGCATGATGGCGGCATCGGGAAGGTAGAAACTTTTTTGGTCGTCCTCCGATACTGGTCGACGATTTAAGCCGAAGCCAAAGGGGACGTCGAGCTTGGCGAACTTTTCACTCCACTATGATAGAATCTCCGGTCGAAGGAAGCGGGCGATAAAATCTGCAAAACTAACTCCCCGGACTCCCGATTCCAAATAGAGACCTTCATATATATTCAGCACCTTCACCAGGCTCAGAAACTGGTGATGAATAGCATTCTCTGGTGTTAGGCCCATTACCAGTGGCTTGGTGGCGAAGACATACTCGTCAGGAGGAAGTAACTCATTATAATGCTCTCCCCTCGCCGGCAGACCGGAAATCTCAGCGAATTCTTCCAAGGGGATGGAGACTTCCCTGTCCGTCAGAAGAAAAGTATGGGTGGGGGTGTTCCATTGTTCCACGAATGCCTTAACCCACCACGTCGAAGGGGCAGGGTACTCAAAGAGCGAAGCGTAGACTGCGGGGTACAGACCAATCTTCATCAGATGTGTTTTCTTTGTTGACAAGATATACCTAGCCCACGGCAAATACCTGGCTGATTGTTGAGGGGTCAATCCGAGGTTATAAGATTGTCCCCAAGGGCACGCCTCACCCTGGCATATGCGCCGCCTCAAAATGTCCACGGCTGCCGGCGGCTGCACGGGAATGGCGGCGATCGAAGGCTGAAGAAGATCCTCTGAATTCCAATTTACAACCTCCACGGCATAGTTCACCGGGGTGCATCTGCATATGAGATCGACGAGATTGGCTCTGATGGCGTCGCGCAACAGAAGCTTTGGCGACCCTTGATGATTTCACTATACCATCTGCCCCATAGATGAAGGTTCTTATGCTCCGGGTCGTGATCCTTAATCAGAGCGAGAACCTCCTGGTCCATTGGCGCCTCAGGGAAACCTCCCTCTGAGCGGAAGAATGGGAATGACAGATCAGCAGACATGTTTCCTGCAAAGAAAAACGAAATTCAGCTGTCAGTGTCATAATTTAATTTTAAAAGCCTAATGCTTGATACTTTAAAAGTTGTACCACAATGCAATGCAGTAGAAAGGGAACCAAAGGGGGACCCACAAAATCTAGATGACAATGCATCAATTAATAAGACGGCCCCATCATTGGATGAGACTGTCAATTAATGAGGAGATCCCCAAAAGAATATTCTCATTAAATGAGAAATCCCTTGAGACAAGGAGAAAATCTCCCTTTTCAGAGCAAAGCTCTGTCACAGAGTGACACTTGTCAAACTCTGGTCACAAGCGAATAAAATTCCTTAAAAGAGCTTAGCTCTGTAATAATGATGGAAAAATCCATCAAAGGAAAAATTAACTCCTAAAAATGAAAGTGTGGGATCTTAAAGATCCATGAAAAACTCTTGAGAGTTCTTCATCAAAAGATCAAAAAGATCTATATTTTGTCCAAGAGCAAAGCTCTGTTCATGGGTTAAGAAACCCTGAAATAAGATCTCTTTAGATCCATGGATTCTTGAGAGCAAAGTTCTGTATATAAAACCCCAAAGGGGTTTTCTTTAGATCAGAAGATCTATGAGAGTAAGGCTCTGTTGGTTAAGATTAATTTAAGTTAATTTTTACCTAAAGTTTTTCTAAAAGTTCTAACTTTGAAAATGAGAGCAAGGCTCTGAAGTTCTTGAAAACGAGAGCAAGGCTCTGAAAGTATAAATCTTGAAGATGATAAACATCTGAGGAGGACCAAGGGTCCTATTTATAGGCGCTTAAGCACCCCTTCAACTCATAAGTTGATCTGACGGTTGGGGTCTTGCCACCGCTGCACTCACAAGCGCGCCACGTGAGCGCAACGGTGGGGGGAATTTGTTTCCCCCAATCAGAGAAAAGCTCTGTTTGAATTTCAAAAAATTCAAAAATTGAAGCAACGCTTCAAATTCCTTGCGCTGCGCGCAACGCGCCACGTGTCAAAAGCAGACACGCCAGCATTGGGCCTATGACAGCGCACCCAATCAGAGCAAGGCTCTGTTTTAAAATAAAAATAAAGGAAGCAACGCTTCAGATGACTTGCGCTCTGCGCTGCGTGACACGTGTCAGCGCAGGTGCGCTGCGCGACACGTGTCAGCGCAGTTGCGCTGCGCAACACTTGTCAAGCGCAAGTGCGCTTGCGCCAACTGTGCCAGCACTAAATCAGAATTAAAATTCTGGAAATATCTTTCTAATCTTGTTAAAACAAGAAGATTATCTTCTGTAAAACAGAAGCCCTAGGATCAAAGATCCAGCGGTGGGGAAACATCCCTAAATCAATCAGAGAAAGATCTCTTTAACTGACCTAACAAACTAATTGGCCCTATATAAAGGCCCCTAGACTCCAAGTCTAGGAGATACAGAGAGATAGAGATACAAAGAGCTCTTCTAAAAACTTTGAGAAGAATTCAAAGAGAAAGAAAAAAGGTAAACATTTGAATAAAAGAAGAGTTTCTTCTAAAAAGATCAATGATCTAAGAACAAGATCAAGATCTTGGATTAAAAAAAAAAGAGAAAAGATCAAAAGAAGATCTAATTGAAAACAAGATAAAACAGAAGTAATTTACTTCATTGATTAGATCTTTTGATCTATATAAAGGCATTGCATTTTGATGAACCATCGGTTCTTGAATCTTGAGGTAGAACCTCTAAAAAGATTCTTTTCTTTGATCTAAATTAGATCAAGATGCGCTCTGCGCTACTGTACAGTGCCCTGCACTCCTAATTTGCGTTGTTGCGCTCTTGGATTGGCGCAAGTCACCAGAGCACGCCACGTGTTAGCAGCGCACTGCGTTAACAGACTTGCGCTCAGCAGAGCGCGCCACGTGTCAGCAGCGTACTAGCACAGCGCACTGCGCTAACAGACTTGCGCTCACCAGAGTGTGACACGTGTCACCTCTACATCAGTTTGCGCCTTGTGCTCCTCAATCGGCGCAAAGCGCCTGACAGGCCACGTGGCGCGCTATCGGACCATTGAATGCTCTGCATTATTAAAGAAAAGGGACAGAGCCCAATTAAAAAGGCCTAACAGGCCAAAATAAATGCTATGCGTTCAATTAAAAAGCCCAATGTTGTGCATTATTTTAAAAAGGGGGCAGAGCCCAATGCTGTGCATTATTTTAAAAAGGGGGCAGAGCCCAAGCAATGGCCTAAATAGGCCAATCATGAACAAAATGTTAAACATTTTCAAATGGACTTAACCCAATTCTGGCCGTAAGTCCTCAAATTAAATTGAACTGAGCACGACTGCTCTTTCAAATCAATTTACACCCGGTTCAAGGGTACATCTTTGAACTCCTCTGATATTCGTCGTTGTAATCCCTCAACGTCGTCAGAGAGGTGACGGGTCCCGACAACCATACAATGATACGGACTGTGGGGTCCTTAAACTCGTGGACTAATGCGTCCTTAAACCAATATTCGTCCCCAAAATGGGAATGCTGGACCACCATGTCCCTACACTGGCAATGGACCACCATATCCCTAAACTGGAAATGGACCACCATGTCCCTAAACTGGCAATGGACCACTATGTCCCTAAACTAGAACAATAGAGCCCCCAAATGCTCTTTTGTCGGATCTAAACGATCCCGTTGAGCTGATCTTAGTCTCAAATTAGACTAACGTATCCTTAACAAACGTTTGAGTTGATCTTAGCGTCAAATATGGCTAACGTATCCTCAAACCAAAACCCCAAACCAAAATCTAAGAAAATACGGATTTGGACTAATCCACGTCCTACGGGCGACGACATAAATTAGTCTCCGTATACAATCCACGGGCAACCACAAACAAAACAAACACCCACAACACGAAGTGAACATCTGGAAAAGGAGAAAGTTGTTACCGCAATGCGGTAGCGTAATTAACTGCAAGGGCTTGCGCCTGCATGGAAGAGCGTCCTCATAATCAAAAACCCCTCAAGCGAGGGGGAATCTGACGAAGTCTGCTACATCGGCCGCATCCGTCAAAACCTTCGATACACGGTGCCATAAATCAACTTGGCATCTTCGGAGAGGTGGACGCATAAAACCAAATAGCATCTGCCCCGAATCTCAGGCAAGACGTCTCTACGTCGCGCCGTCATTCGGAAGGGAACATCGACTATGAAAGCGGAGTATATTGCTGCATGTGATGCCGTGAAGGAAGTAGTCTAGATCAGGAAGTTCGTAACAGAGCTTCAGGTGGTTCCATCCATTGTTGATCCAAAACCGCTGTATTGTGACAACAATGGCACTATAGCTTTAGCGAAGGAACCAAGGTCCAATCAGAAGTCCAGACACATCCTGAAGTGGTTCCACTTGATCAGGGAGATCATTGATCGATGGGAGATCGAGGTGCGGAGAATAGAGACAGAGAACAACACTATAGATCCACTCACAAAGGCCATCCCTCAGACACAGTTCGAGCGGCTAATCGAGATGATAGGTCTGCGATATGCCAATACATGGCCTTAGTGCAAGTGGGAGATTGTTAGTGATATATGCCCTAGAGACCATTATTGTATCATACTGGATTTTATATTACATATTGGATGCTTGAGATATTTCACAGTTATAATAACAGTCTTGCTCGATATGGTAGTATGCTACCTGGTTTGTTTCTACCTCAATATGTGCATGTGTTTCTTTAAGCATATCGCTTATACATATTGGTAGATCCCTTAGGATCTTTGCTTGACTACCAGCGTTGTGATGGCAGTCACACTTGTGGGGGCTGGGTAGTCTATAAGCACATCCTTATACAGGTCCCTAGTGGTTGAATTATCGAGACGGGATATCGATACTCTGGAGTAGACTAGTGTATACGCTTTTCATCCCAATAGAGGATATGGTCTGTCCAATAGCCAATAGTACGACGTACTGGAGAAGGTATGTAGGTGCTCACTGGGTTGTGAGTTACACTGGACATGACTCATCGGGAACTGCTGGTTGGTATTATACCTATCATCATGTAGCAGTTCCTAGGTGGCATGAATACAGCTTAGTCTGTTGACTTGCCATCGCTACTTCGTCTCGAATGCGTTCCAACTCCACTTTGATTACTACACTACCACTCTCAAAGGAGTCGTGCAAACAAGTAGTAGTTGGGTGTAGTCCCAAAGCATTTGGAGAAAGTAGCGATCAGATAGGATTCGTCTCTCCTGGCACTAGGGATTGATATCGCGTAGTGTTCGGAAAGATATTACACAAAGTTCCAGGCCAGGGCAGTCGAGAAATACTGGTAAGGTGCTCCAGTAGTTTCTAATGGTGTATTGGACTCTCCTCCGACACGACTTATCGTGTTGTTAGGGGTCCGACGTTTACCATTCCCCTAGGCCGGTATGCGAGTATCTCAGACTAACAGACTGGACTGTACGGAGATTGTCACCGATAGGCTCAGTAGGAGTCCGGATGAGTTTGCTCATCTGTCATCTTATCGACAGATACATGGGTAGCTGTTACCTGCAGCTAGTACCGCTGACGGATTGTGGTTAAACCCACTGCCAGCGTACTGTTGAGTCTTTAGAGTCCCACACAGAGAGTTTACCTGCTTCAGGCAATTGATGTAGACGTCGTATGATTTTACGACTGGGCTTCGGTCACGTACGTGTACTTGTACACAGATGATGATCGGGCGGACGCTACTAATGGGCTTTAGTTTAAGCCGGATCCTTGTATTGTATTATTGGATTGTTATCGTCTCAGTGTATCCATATTTTTTCGGAATAAGGATACAGGTATGTATATACGGTGAGGAGCATTCCATGCTTCTAGAAGGAGCCACCTCATTATTTGTATTATCCATTTTCCTTAATGGATTAATGAGGTGGAAATGGAGGAGACTTTGGAGGCATGGTGTAAAGAATGGCCATGGATTATTTTATTTGGTTTGGGATCACTATTAAGGCATGGATCATATTTTCTATTGCGTTTTATTCTATGGCTCAATGAGTGAGTTTCATACATTAGTCATTCTTTACACAATTCTTCATACTTAGCCATTTTCAGTTTCTTGAGTTGCACTCCTCTTGCTCTCTTGAGTTTTTCCAGTCCTTCTTCCTCTAGTCTAAACCCTAATCATTCAAATATGTTGTGAGCCATAGGGTTTAGTGAGACTACACAATCCATTAGACTATTTGCATCTCCTAGGCTAGTTGGCTTAGCAAACCATCTACCTTAGTTACCTCATTTTGAGGTTGAAGCTTGGAGCACATTCTCTTGCGGTGGATCAGCTTTGACGCAAGAAGGCCGATGTAGCTTGTTGGCTATATTGCCCTCAAGTCAACTATTGGATCACAGGCACGTGATTGTAATGATTGAGAGAGGACCTATACCAATAGAACAGTCTTACTCGAGAAGATAGTATGTTATCTGGTTTGTCTTTAGCATCGTGTACATGCTTTAGGTGACATTATAGACCACTATTACATATTGATAGAGCCCATAGGATTCTTGCTTGACTACCAGCAGTAAGATGGAGATCATATACATGGGAGCTTGGTGGTCTATAGGCACATCCTTAAGATGTCCCTAGTCGTGGGAGTTTCGAGACTGGGCATCGATACTCCAGAGTAGACTAGTGTATACTGATCGAGACCCCGACAAAGGGCAGTGGCCGGTCTCACAAGCCATTGGTGTTAGTTGGTTCACCTAAGATGTATACAGGTGCTCTTTGTGTTATGAGTACACCGGATGGACTCACCGAGAACATGCTAGTTGGTATTATACCTAGTGTCAGATAGCAGTTCCGTGGTGACATGTGTATAGGTTAGTCCATCGACCTGAGATCGTCATTTGTCTCGTGTGAGTTCCCACTATGCTTTGATTACTACCCTACCACGGCTCAATGGAGTCGTGCAAATAGGTTTTAGTTGGGTACAGTCCCGAGCTACATGGAGGCAGTGAGCGGATCATCAGGGGATTCGTCTCTCCCAGTATTGGGGGTTGATGTTGCGGTGTGCACGGGTGGCCATCACCAGAAATCCTTGACCAAGCTAGTCGAGAATTACTGATTCAGATCAGTAGTTTCTCAGGTGGTGATGGGCTTCATACCGACACTGAATGTCAAGTTATTACGGGTCTAACTTTATCTACCCCCTAGACTCGATATGAGATACTCATAGACGAACGGACCGGACTGTACGGATATTGTCACTGTCAAGCTCTGTAGGGGTTTTAGGATGAGTTAGCTCATCGACTGTTAGTTATGTATATGCCCTAGAAGCCATTGTTGTACATATGATGTATATTATGATGGATGCTTGGATATATACAGAGAGGACTTTCTTGCTCGTCATGATAGTATGCTATTTGGTTTCACTTTATCTTAACATGTTGACATGTATTGGTTTACTGTCTTACTCTCACATGTTGATAAAGCCCTTAGGATCTGTACTCGACTACTGGGACTATGATGAGATCATACTAGTGGGGCCATAGTAGTCGATGAGTACATCCTAAAACTGTTCCTAGTCGAGGGTATATCGAGACAGGGCATCGATACACCAGAGTGGACTAGCGTATACGCATCTTGACCCATATGATGGGCGATGGAAGATCCCATATCCATCGGTGTTTGACATCATAGATGGTGTACGGGTGCTCAGTGGAGACTGGGTACACTGGACGGACTCGCCGAGAACTCCTAGATGGTGATATACCACACGTCAGATGGCAGTTCTCTGGTGACACTGGTACAGGGTAGTCTGTAGAGCCGAGATCGTCATAGAGTCTTGTGTGATTCCCACTGTGCTTTGATTTCAACCTTACCACGTCCAAGAGGACATGCAAAACGGTGGCTTTTGGGTACAGTCCCGAATCACATGGAGGCAATGAGCGATAGGAGGGGATTCGACTCTCCCGGTATAGGGAGTTGATGTTGTGCTGTGTTCGATTGGCTATAACTGGAAGTCCCTGGTCAGGGCTGATATAGAGATATACTGGTAAGTGTTACCAGTAGTTTCTCGACCTGTTATGAGCCTCACATCGACACGACTTATCGGTTACTGGGGTCTGACGTATACCACCCCTAGACTTGATATGCGTTATATCAGACGAACAGACCGGACTGTACGGGAATGTTACTGATAGGATTCACAGGAGGACGGACAGGCTAGCTTGTTGATCTTCTGATCGCTCAATACCTGAGTGGCTATTACGTTTAGCTGACCGCTTGCAGCTTGTGGGTGTTTGATATGATCATCACCTGCTACCGGCGTATTGACGATTCTTTAGAGTCCTACACAGAGGTTTCTTGGCTCAGGCAAAACGGAGTAGAGGCACATATGTGATATGTGCAGGACCAAGGATAATGCGATATGAGATACCGTATTATATTCTCGCGATATTTAGATATGAATCGGGACATCGGATCAAGTGTTGATTCGATGAATCGGTACATGATATATTAGTCGGTTATATTCGATATAGCCGGATCATTGGATCAAGTGTTGATTCGATGATTTAATGTATAATGATATATATGATATATTGTATTACATTATCTAATATTGGCTCGCTTTATTATTTCATTTTCTCACCGGATTAATACATTGATATATATGCGATATATGTTAATTGTATTATTTTATTTTGTTGCAAATATATAATATATATGTGATATATATTATTGTGACATGATATGATTTATTATAAAACATGTTTAAGGATGATAAAAATGGATTAGGGTTTGATTATGGTTAGCTCCTTCTTGTTCATTCTAGAAGGATTCTATTTTGTCTTGGTTAAGATATTATGGTTGATACTTATCCTTAACCTAACCAAACCCTAACTCTAGTTTATTCTCTACAAGTTTTTGCCTCTCATCCTTGACCATGGTTTTGATAATCAATCATATATTCTTGACTACTATTCATCAAGGATTATCATTTTCATTCTTCATCTTCTTCTCTCTTGAGTTTGAGAGAAAAGCTTACTAGAAATTCCTTTTGTGATGATTTATTGTGAGAAAATGAAATAAAAAGAAAGCATAAATACTACTCCATCATCCTCATCTAATCTAGCCCATTAGATTAGGGTGTTCATCTCTTTAGAGTGTGAAAGCTTGGGTTATAGCAACTTCGACGTAGATCATCGGAGAAGCGGAACACTTCAAGCTAGCATGGATCGTTCGAGTCGTGGAGCCTCTCTTGAGTCCGGGAGATCATGGATCGCGGCGAAGGGACTTCTACTCGGAGCTTGTGAAGCGAAGGAGCGGACTAAAAAGGTTGTAATCCCTCACACTTAGCTTTAATGATGTTATCTTGCATGCTAAACCCTAATAATCTAGCAAAGATCCCGTCTTTGGGTTGTTCGGCACATGTAAAATTTTATTCGGGCATGTTTATTGCTTTATGAACCTTCACAAGTGTGCCTAGGATCCCTACAGTGGTATCAGAGCCTATCAAGAGCATTAGGCGACGTGTTTACGAAGTTAAAATTCCGATCGAACCCGAACCGACGAAAATGAACCCCTTTCTAGATATTTTTCAAAAATGCGATTTTTTCTGAATTAAAAATACCTGAAATATAAAGCAGACAAATATAAGAATAACTGTGAAATACGAAGACTTGATCCGTACAAACGACCGCGGAATCGCGGCCGTACCCTGCTTGGGCCACGATTCCGCGGCAGTACTGTTTGATGTGACACTTTTTATTTCACAGTAATTCTTTTTGTGTTCTTGTAAGGTTTCTGGTATTTTTTATTTTTACTCAAGTGTTGAGTATTCTGGGGTTTATTTTGTAATCGTAGATTCGATCGGAATATTTAAATTCGTTTTTATTTCCGGATATTTAGAAATTGTTAAAATGTTCGAACGGATATCATTTACTCACTTTTTCCCGGCACGGCAAAATTTTCAAGTGTTGAATTTTTTTTCGGGTTTGAATCTTTCGGAAAAATATGCAAGTAACACGGTGGACCCTCTAGAAGACAACAAACCTTAACTCGATTATGTGACCATCTTGAACTGCCTTTTGAACCTTCGGGTTTGGGGCAGTACGGCGTGCCACATGTGAGGCGTTGGCTTGACCCTTCTACGGCTGGATCACTGGTACTGTGACATATTCTGGGATTATTTGAACTCCGCTCAAGTGTTGAGCTATTTGGGAAATTTTAGGTATTTGATTATCTGTTCGAAAAGTTTAGTACTTTCTATTTATCTGGAATGTGATACAATATGTGGAATTCATAGAGTTAGGCATGAAATACGAAATATGTGATATTTCGGATTTACGATGTCTAAAGTGAATGTGGATTCCAAATATTGTGGTTTTACACTTTCTTTTCTGTGACCGTAAGTGTTGTATTGCCGGTTGTCGTTGCTATACATCGATGACAATCGGTGTATGCATACTTACTTACGTTGATGATATGAGATATTATGTGTTGCTGAGATATGATGTGCAGAATTGTCGTGATTGAATAGCCGGGGGTTTTATGTGAGATGAGAGTTTTATATTTTCATTCATGTAAATTCAAATGTAATGTAATATTCTTTTATTTGGGGCACTTCCGGATTGAGCTTGATGCCACCAGTGTTGTATATTATTTACTTTTCCGCATTAGGATGGACCCAAGGAGGGGAGCATAGGTGACCGGGTTCTGGGGTTCAGTGGGAGGCCATCTCGAGGAGTCGAGACCGGGTCTCCTAAACTCCAGAATTGGTAGGGTCGCTTGCCGCTCTCGTATGGGTCCAGGGTGTGGGCTTGGCTATTCATCGCGACTGTGGAATCCGTATTTTCTATTGTTGGCTAAATACTAAATACGGACATCCTAGTATATCCCACATTATATCTATGTTTCTGTTGCGATATCTGTGATGTGATCATTTGATATGTTGTGATGGATACAGTATATAGTATATATGATATATTATATAGACGTTACTTATGTTTTACACCCACACTAGCCCTGTCCTGCTCTGTCGTTAGTTACCTAACCTAACGGTGCACGAGGGGACATCGAGGCGAATGCGGATGGCATAAGTGTACGTCGTATTTATCTGTGATGCTTAGGAAGCATAAGCTGATGGGATTTTTTGTTAATGAGATTAATAAAAAGAAAAGAAACCTAAAAGATGTTGTTGAATCAAAACTTTATAAAAAGGGTAGCTACAGTTTTGCTTTGCATAGTGGTATATATGATATACCCTGCACCTTATTCGATGAGGAAAGAGCCGAGATCCCTTCACCGGGAGTGACCTCTTTAGCAAAACTGGCAGATGCTACACAACTCGGTTTGTCTTTTGATTGTTTTTAGAGTTTTACTTTGCACAGTGATATATATGATATGTCCTGCACCTTATTCGATGAGGAAAGAGCCGAGATCGCTTCACCGGGAGTGACCTCTTTAGCGAAACTAATGAAAGCCTCAAAAACACTACATTTCAAAATTTTACATGATTCTACAACGATATCAAGTTCATTACGCTCATTGTTTTCTGAAAAACCTGCGTAGCCCTCCGTCATTTCAGATAAGTACTACTTAGTATTCATGCTACGGTAGTTTGGCATTCATCAAGGCGTAGTGTACGATAGCTAACTAGTATTTATCTGCTTATGCATATGATGCAGATTGGATTAGGGTATTCGTACGGCGTTGTTTGGCATTCGTCAAGGGTCGTGCGGGTGGATTTAATTCAATCAAGAAATGTACGGGTTGAACTTGATGTAAGTGCACGGCGGCGCCCCGGCCGTCAATCCGACGGCCAAATGCAGAAGCGGTGATAAACTTTAATTTTGCGAACTTAGCAAACCGGCACCACCGCGCACTAAACACCCGGATCGGACCATTAAACTAGTTCTAGCTAATTACAAGACGGGTTAGAGATATACCGAGTGATCCGAGTCCTCCGGTCTTCTCGTCGTCGTCTCGATCTCCTGCGGAAACTCCGGTTGTCGCCTCATCGCCGGAAGGGCACCATATCGCCTGCATCTTTTACGGGCTCCCACCTCAATACCGAGGCAACTCGGGCACGAAGCTGGCAAGTCGACGTACCTAAGATTTGCTGTAGAATGTGTAGTGTAGAGGCTATGTCTCATTTGGGGTTTTTGTTGCCTTTGAAGATGATGGAGGAATCAATATAAGAAAAATGGTGCTTGCATTTTTCCTAGCATGAAATGAGATCAAAAATGCCACACTCCAAAATGAAACTCTCTCCTTCTCTCAAGTGTAGCCTCTCTCATCAAGTGAGAATGGTGGAGGAATGAATATCAAACCATAACAAGAAGGGAGGTGAGTGTAGTAAAAGCAAGGGGGTGACCACAACCCTAAAGAAATGATAACCATCTCAAATCAATATCAAATCCACTCTAATCACCAAAAAGCAAGTGATAAGAAGGAAAAAGAATCTCATCATGAAAAACTATCATGATGCCACCAATATGCAAGATACCCCCTCCACAAAATGTTATTTGCAAACTTGCAAATAACCCCCTCCATCGGAAAAGTCCGGCCGGGAAAGAACAAAGGAAAACCGGCCGGAACGGAATGCAAACTGGCAACTCCAGAAAACTGGTCCCGTAATAAATTACAGCAAAACCCCGATACTGTGCATACACACCCGCATCTGTATTCCGACCGGATACAAATGCAATAAGACAAAATCTACACTGTACTATACTAGGATCCGGATTAAACCAAAGCCGGCTAGTAATATCCATTCGATCCTGATCCGTGCAATACCGCACGTATCCGATCGAACCTTTCCATATATCTATACGGCCTCTAGTACTAACCGTCCGATCCTGATCCGTGCAATACCGCATGTATCGGATCGGACCCTGCCATATCTCCATACGGTCTCTACAGCGTTTCGCCCGAAAGCTTGAGTAACTGAAAGTGTGGTGGACTCTAAAGACTCGTCAATACTATGGTTGTGGATTTAACCACCAGCACGTCAGAGGTATAAGCCAATACGTGACGGGCCACCAGCTATTGACCAAAAGGGACGTCGATGATCGAACTCATCCTGACACCCTACTGAGCCTGTCAGTGACAATATCCGTACAGTCCGGTCCGTTCGTCTATGAGCATCGCATGTTGGGCCTAGGGGGTTGGTAAAAGTTAGACCCCCAAAAGCGGTACAAGTCGTGTCGGAGTGTAGCCCAGAACACCCTGAGATACTACTGGAATACCTACCAGTAAATCTCCTTCCTTGGCCAAGGACTTCGTGTAATGGCTCTCCTAGACACAGCGTGAACTCACCCACAATACCGGGAGAGACGAACCCCTGAAGATCCGCTCACTGCCTCCATGTAGCTCGGGACTGTACCCAACTAAAACCTGTTTGCACGACTCCTTTGAGCCGTGGTAGGGTAGTAATCAAAGCACAGTAGGAACTCACACGAGACAAATGACGATCCCCGGGTCGATGAACTAACCTGTACACATGTCACCTGGGAACTGCTATCTGACGTCCGGTATAAGACCAACTAGCATGTTCCCGGCGAGTCCTGTCCGGTGTACTCATAACCCAATGAGCACCTGTATACATCTTAGGTGAACCAACTGACACCAGTGGCTTGTGAGACCGGCCACCGCCCCTCGTCGGGGTCTCGACTGTATACACTAGTCTCCTCTGGAGAATCGATGCCCTGTCTCGAAACTCCCACGACTAGGGACCTTTTAAGGATGTGCTTATAGACTCCAGCTCTCACTTATATGATCGCCCTCATACTGCTGGCAGTCAAGCAAGAATCCTAGGGGCTCTATCAACGTGTAATAGCGACCTGTCAGGTCGCCTAAATCAGTACACGATGATAAAGATAAACCAGATAGCATACTATCATCTCGAGTAAGACTGTCCTACCGGGATAGGTCCTCCCTCAATCATTGCAATCACGTGCCTGTGATCCAATAATTGACTCTGAGGGCACTATCTCCAACAATCTCCCACTTGCACTCAAGGCTAATTATTGCGATGTCGCATACTCACAG
The DNA here is from genome assembly GCA_030015575.1 of Agapanthus africanus. Lineage (NCBI taxonomy): Eukaryota > Viridiplantae > Streptophyta > Magnoliopsida > Asparagales > Amaryllidaceae > Agapanthus > Agapanthus africanus. The sequence continues at coordinate 100,851,012 of JASDDO010000010.1, read as the reverse complement.
CCCGTGTGATACCGAACACCCAACTCCTCTACTTGTCAGTCTCACAAAACTCGTTTGCGAAACTATTGCGTTCGAGGAATAGCCTCAGTGAGTGGATCCGCTTTGATGTTTCTTTCTATGTCTCTCTATATCTCAAGTTCGCGGAGAAAGCCATCTCCCGAAATGAGCAATACCTGTCTTAGAATGTCTGGATGTCTGATGGGACCTAGTTCATAAATGAACTCCAAATCCAAACTTCTTAGATTGTATCGTCAACTGAACTTAATCATTATCCTGCACCATGCCTCCCTCAGTATCTGCCTGGATCACCTGTCCAGAATACTGCCCCTCGTCAGAAGGAAAACTATAACTCTGACAATCACCCTGTCGTCCATGTCACCTTGGAAGCCTGGAATGATAATTGTCTCCTTAATGAGGCTGTCGTTATCGTTTCCCTAGAACATCTACTTATGTTCTAAAGTTGCTTCCGACTGTTTCTCCAGGATTGGATCAATATCAACTTATTGCATCTAGTGCAAGAACAACATCTGGTGTGGTACTTGACATCTCATGATTGACTCAATTGCCTAAGCAAGTGATCTGCCAATCATGCACATCCCTCTCTAGTTTAGTCTATAAGACACCTTTAGAGAGGGTGACTCCATCACCTGCAGGTACACTACCGTGCCAGGAGTCGTCCATTCTAAATACTCTTAGAATGCTGTCAAAATACCCTGATTGGGAAACCACCCAAATCTAGATCTAAAACCATAGATCTAGTATCCAGTATGTCTGATACAAAATCCATTTCCTTTGTGGAGAAACCACTGTGTGACGACCAAAGTATAGCCGATCGTAGTATAGGAATGTCACTTCCTACTTTGTGTATGTTATCCAAAACCCGGATATCACACCCTACTACCTTCTCAACAGATCCATCCCCTATTCTGATGACGTCAAACCTATGACTGTCACATCAGAAATAGATGATCTATCTCCGCTATATCTGCTTTAGTCTATAAATAGACATAAGCCTGATGTCCACCAATGCTTCCGCTGCTCCCACTGACTACGACAACCCTCTGGCAGAGTCATATAGACGTGCACTTTTAAAGCTAGTTTAGAACGACGCTATACTCATCCTCCCACCGGGTCTCACAGCCTGGAACAACAGCAATGGCAAATGTGGGTAAACAAGAACCTCCCTGCCACCGTCCTTGAGGCTACCGGAGTACCTCTCGGGTGCCTGAGGTTACCCACCGTATCGGCGGAGTGGCCAATGGAATGTCAAACCAGATTGAATCTTTAGGTTCCTATCAAATCTTCAGTAATCGTTTGTGGTTCTGGAATCACTTCCAGTTCTACCATACTCCCATTACTGTTTTTGAAAAAATCCATTTTTAATAAAACTGTGGCGATTCTAGAACAATATTTCTATTGATCTGCCAGATGGTAGAAAGTCAACCCTCGTCATAGCCTGGGTCAACCCACAAACAGCCATTACAGAAACGTGCCTTGAGTTGTCCAGTGTCTGGTTTTAATCATAAGCCGGACAACTCCCCGTACGTTAACAACGTTAAGATATGAACTGTTCTATATCCAATATAGAACCAGAGGCACTGATTTAATTTAACCAGATTCAAATCATGCAGCTGTCTCCAGTGCATGTCAACTAAATGGAGAGAGGCCGATCAGCGTTACTCAACTTAGGAATACTTCCAATTATGAGTAACTTGTAAGAGAAGCAATTTCTCTTTATCATTACTATCAACTGAATACCATACACAAGTATCTATATCTTCGATCACTTTGAAGAATCCCGATACTTACTACACCTGGTTCTCTACTCTATTCAAATACCTATAACTCCTCAAAACTTAGACCCTGTGTTTCTACGAAACACATGTCTAAGAACTAGAGAAGTTAAAAGTAAACAGAATATAGTATGAGGACCAACCCCTCTGTCCTAATGGACACTGGACAACTTACAATACTCTGTATAAGTCCGCTGAGTCTAACAACTCTTTCACTATGTGTCGTAGGTTGAAAACTGTACTTATGGTTAAGAAGAATTACACCGCTGTTTAATGCTCCTTACCTAACCATCCACTGATATGGGTAAATGTCATCGACATAATATCAAAAGGTATATCTCACTCTATGAAAATAGACGTACAGATATATCAATTTGAAATTGGTGCACAACAGCGGATATTCAAAACCAAATATTTGCCGACCGGCAAACAGCCCAGGTGATCTCCTCAAATATCACCGATTACAACGAATCCCGATATAATGAGGATGATCACCCAATTCCCAATAACTTACTCCCACTCATCATCTGTAAAACCATACAGATGTGAAAATCAAACCTGGTAAATACATCCCCTGGAGCAAGTGTCTAATCGGGAAATCAGTTTTCTTTTAACAGTACACAGTTGAACTGAAACATTGAAATGTTTCGATGGGGTATCCTGGTATTCCTAGTAATGCCTCTACCATTATCCAGATTCACAACTATAACCGTATAATTCTTTGCCACCTCTCCAAATCCCTTTATATGTCTTTAGTCATTACCTTCTGCACACCCCTTAGGCCAAATGGTTTTCTTCCTTCCCTACCATTCGGCACCAGCCTATGGTTTGGAAGAAGACTATCCAATAAGCATAATGGGTGTACTGTCCTAGTCCTAGGAGCACTCGCAATGCGAGAGAAGGTGAAGATAAAAGACAACCGAATAAACCTTATTCCTTTTTCTCCTGAACCAGAATCCATCCCCGAACTGGAACAAGTTCCTTTCGAGTTCGTATATAACCATACGATGGAGTATCCAGTAAACTGTGGATCTTCGTAGTGATACAGAGTGTTCTGGAGAAATACAAAGGTGATTTAGGATTGGCGAAGAAATACTTGGTTTGGTCGTGAATATCAGTCGCAATTTACTTTGCCCTCTTACTAATCCCTTGCTTTGTCTTAATCTTAATACCTTCTGCACACCATCGTTATGCTAATTGGTTTTCTTCATTCCCCACTATTCGGCAGCAGCCTAAGGTTTGGAAGAAGACTATCCAATTTGCGTAATAGGTGTACTATCTCCTAAACTAAGGAGTACTCGTAACTTGAGAGAAGGCAAAAAGGAAAAGACAACTGAATAAACCTTATCCGTTTTCTCCAGAACCGGAAACCATCCTCGAATTCCTTCGAGTTCGTATCTAACCATACGATGGTTTTGTCCAATGGAAGTGGACGTTCGCAGTAATACGGGGTGTCCTGGAGAAAAGGGTAAAAGTAGGAGTGGCAATGAGGTCTGCAACTCTGACAATCCAAAAGCCAGTGTTAAGAAGGTTCGGTCAACTTGGTCACTGAGTCATAGTCTAGGGTCGGGTCAATGGTCGCTGCCAGAGAGAGAGAAAAGAAACACTCAGCGTGCACTCTAACATAGATCAGAATGGTTACCAATTTATCTAATCTGGAAACCTCCCACTGTACCTCAAATTCTCCTCCAAACCTGAAAGAAGAATTAGTCGGGGTCACCCGAGCAGTAAACCAACTCATCAGTGGGAATCGGGATCCAACTATCATCGCATGATAACGTGACGGAATCCGCTCACGGTATCACACTCCAGAAGGTATGCGCATATCTGGCAAGTTTCAGTTCTTTTGAAACACCCGATGTGATTTCTGCCCCATGCTCTTATGACCTTGACGAAGGTCAACAAATCATAAGTCACATGTCAAGTTCCACCCGTCATTGTCCAGGTTAATTTGAACCCACCCATACAAGCCCTTGACGAGGGTCAACAAGGCTATACGACTGTCCCAAACCAACACAGCTATCTATGCAATAGAAAGGCAACAAGCAGCTACCATGCACTATGCCTTGACGAAGGTCAACAAACATAGCATGAATACTACGTGCTACCTGTCTGAAACGACGGAGGGCTACGAATGGTTTCTGGCGAAAACCTTTAACGTAATGAACTTGATATCGTTGAAGGAACGGATAGCTTTTAGAAAATATAGTGACGAAAACTTTTGCTAAAGAGGTCACTCCCGGTGAAGGGATCTCGGCTCTTTCCCCGTAGAATGAGGTGCAGGATATTCCAACTGAATACCACGGTGCAAAGCAAAAGTAATCGGCTATAGTGAAGTTAATGCCCTGACGCAAACTTCTGTCCAAGGGGTCACTCCCGGTGAAGGGATCTCGGCCCTTGCCTCGTCGACTGAGGAGCAGGATATTCCAAATGAATACCACGATGCAAAACAAAAGTGAACGTCCTTGCAATAACAGCTTTTTGAAAAGTGTTCCAACAACATCAGAATAGGTTTGTTTTAACTTGCATTGATCCGAATCAACGCAGTCCCAACAATTGATCACACCACAAAGAACGAAAATATACTGATGTACGTATATGCCATCCGCATTCGCCACTGGGTCCCGTCATTACCCGTTAGGTTAGCTAACTAACGACAGAGCGGGGACTGGACTAGCGCGGATGCAAAACATATACAACATCTACTAATATATATACCAATATATTATATTCGCTCAAGGCGTGATAAAAATGCAACATCACAGAAATGTACAGCATCACAGAACAATACAGATATCTGGGATCCCCGGGTTTCACAGAGCCACTACTGAAACCCGACGTTCCCCTGGTCGTGTGGATAGCCTGTGCAATGAAATCCTAGACCCCTACGGGCGCGGCAAGTTACCCGCCAAAACCTGAAGTGAGGCAGCCCCCTTCAGCACCGTGAATGGACCACCCAGCACTTCACGGAATTCGGTAACTTGGGCACCCCTCCTGGGTCAACCTGTACCCCCTACGAGTGCGGCGAATAGCCCGCCAATTCTAGAGTGAAGCCCCCTCCGTCCCAATGTCATGAGATGCGGGCTTGTTGCCCTCCAGAACCCGGCTATCCGTGCACCCTTCCGCGGGGTAATCCTAGTACAGAAAGTAAAATATACATACAACGGGTACATCGACCGCAACCTGGCCGTGCCCAAAAATAATAATACAAACAGGCAGTGACGGCAGTCCACATGTCGGACACTCGCCCCGCAATACCAAATGTACATAATACAACAGAAACTGTACTAGCATTGCATCCAGGCTATCCCCCACGACCGATCCGCAACAAAACAGCAAAATCACATAACATCAACGTGAAAGTCACGTTCGCAAATCCGTCTAACCGGGCTATAGCAGTTAGACTGGATTTACCGATCAAGTGACATTCACGGTCGCAGATATAATGTAAATACTATGAAATAATTTGTTTAAAATATCCGATCGATCAAAAATTAACAAGTGGGCCCCCAAGCAATACTGTAGCAGATCAAGAAATTCTGGGCCCAATATTAATATTCCAAAACCCCTAAAATCAGCCCAGAAGCCCACAGGAGAAGTTTGACACATTGATCCCTCTAACCTGCGGCGGAACCGTGGCTACAGGGGAGTTTTGCCGCGGTTCCGCGCTCCACCTGAAGGATCAATGTCTCGAATTTTCCCAGAACTCTTAGAACTTCTAGTACATCAATTTTCTATAACCTGAAAAATTTTTAGAGACAGAAAAAATTCGACAGAAAACTGATGTGAAGAAAACGCGGGTTTTTGGAATTTTGGTCGATCGGAAATGCAAACACATCAAACAAAGCTAGACTAAGTTAATGGCGAGGCTCTGATACCACTGTAAGTGCACGGCGGCGCCCCGGCCGTCAATCCGACGGCCAAATGCGGAAGCGGTGATAAACTTTAATTTTGCGAACTTAGCAAACCGGCACCACCGCGCACTAAACACCCGGATCGGACCATTAAACTAGTTCTAGCTAATTACAAGACGGGTTAAAGATATACCGAGTGATCCGAGTCCTCCGGTCTTCTCGTCGTCGTCCCGATCTCCTGCGGAAACTCCGGTTGTCGCCTCCTCGCCGGAAGGGCACCACATCGCCTGCATCTTTTACGGGCTCCCACCTCAATACCGAGGCAACTCGGGCATGAAGCTGGCAAGTCGACGTGCCCAAGATTTGCTGTAGAATGTGTAGTGTAGAGGCTATGTCTCATTTGGGATTTTTTTTGCCTTTGAAGATGATGGAGGATTCAAGATAAGAAAAACGGTGCTTGCATTTTTCCTAGCATGAAATGAGATCAAAAATGCCACACTCCAAAATGAAACTCTCTCCTTCTCTCAAGTGTAGCCTCTCGCATCAAGTGAGAATGGTGGAGGAATGAATATCAAACCATAACAAGAAGGGAGGTGAGTGTAGTAAAAGCAAGGGGGTGACCACAACCCTAAAGAAATGATAACCATCTCAAATCAATATCAAATCCACTCTAATCACCAAAAAGCAAGTGATAAGAAGGAAAAAGAATCTCATCATGAAAAACTATCATGATGCCACCAATATGCAAGATACCCCCTCCACAAAATGTTATTTGCAAACTTGCAAATAACCCCCTCCATCGGAAAAGTCCGGCCGGGAAAGAACAAAGGAAAACTGGTCGGAACGGAATGCAAACTGGCAACTCCAGAAAACTGGTCCCGTAATAAATTACAGCAAAACCCCGATACTGTGCATACACACCCGCATCTGTATTCCGACCGGATACAAATGCAATGAGACAAAATCTACACTGTACTATACTAGGATCCGGCTTAAACCAAAGCCGGCTAGTAATATCCGTTCGATCCTGATCCGTGCAATACCGCACGTATCCGATCGAACCTTGCCATATATCTATACGGCCTCTAGTACTAACCGTCCGATCCTGATCCGTGCAATACCGCACGTATCGGATCGGACCCTGCCATATCTCCATACGGTCTCTACAGCGTTTCGCCCGAAAGCTTGAGTAACTGAAAGTGTGGTGGACTCTAAAGACTCGTCAATACTATGGTTGTGGATTTAACCACCAGCACGTCAGAGGTATAAGCCAATACGTGACGGGCCACCAGCTATTGACCAAAAGGGACGTCGATGATCGAACTCATCCTGACACCCTACTGAGCCTGTCAGTGACAATATCCGTACAGTCCGGTCCGTTTGTCTATGAGCATCGCATGTCGGGCCTAGGGGTTGGTAAAAGTCAGACCCCCAAAAGCGGTACAAGTCGTGTCGGAGTGTAGCCCAGAACACCCTGAGATACTACTGGAATACCTACCAGTAAATCTCCTGCCTTGGCCAAGGAATTCGTGTAATGGCTCTCCTAGACACAGCGCGAACTCACCCCCAATACCGGGAGAGACGAACCCCTAAAGATCCGCTCACTGCCTCCATGTGGCTCGGGTCTATACCCAACTAAAACCTGTTTGCACGACTCCTTTGAGCCGTGGTAGGGTAGTAATCAAAGCACAGTGGAAACTCACACAAGACAAATGACGATCCCCAGGTCGATGAACTAACCTGTACACATGTCACCTGGGAACTGCTATCTGACGTCAGGTATAAGACCAACTAGCATGTTCCCGGCAAGTCCTGTCCGGTGTACTCATAACCCAATGAGCACCTGTAAACATCTTAGGTGAACCAACTGACACCAGTGGCTTGTGAGACCGGCCACCGCCCCTCGTCGGGGTCTCGACTGTATACACTAGTCTACTCTGGAGAATCGATGCCCTGTCTCGAAACTCCCACGACTAGGGACCTTTTAAGGATGTGCTTATAGACTTCAGCTCTCACTTATATGATCGCCCTCATACTGCTGGCAGTCAAGCAAGAATCCTAGGGGCTCTATCAACGTGTAATAGCGACTGTCAGGTCTCCTAAAGCAGTACACGATGATAAAGGTAAACCAGATAGCGTACTATCATCTCGAGTAAGACTGTCCTACCGGGATAGGTCCTCCCTCAATCATTGCAATCACGTGCCTGTGATCCAATAATTGACTCTGAGGGCACTATCTCCAACACTTGACTAGTGGACTATGGGTTGTTTGGCATTCGTCAAGGTCATAGAACACTAGGGGTAAAATATTATTGGGAATTTCAAGTGTTAAAATTTGCAATGAGATTGCATACCTTCTATAAGATAGTTGGATCCCGATACCCACTGCGAGTAAGAGTTACTCTTGGGAGAGTTTTACACAGGACAATTAGTCGATCAAGTAGGTGTCTAAGAAAAGTGTTAACGGGGTTACCCCTTTAGGAAAATGAGGTTTACTTTAATTAGGTCCGTGCGAAAGCACGGGGAACCTCCCTCAAGTACCGACACTGATCTGGCTGAAAGATTGACGGAATTGTAGGGTGTAATTAATCCTGGCTAATCTTACCTTTTAGGGTTTGAAGGTAGATTTGATAAAAACAGTGGGAGACATCCTGATTAGATAAGATAATAACCAATCTAATCTTGCAAGAGCATACGCTAAAGTGTTTTCTTCTCTCTCTCTCTAGGTAGCGACCATGTCAGGCCATAATTAAGATAATAATATGGATGTATTGACTGAACCCGCTTATTATATTGAGCAGGGGAACATTGGAACCGTTCTTTCTTATAAGAGTTATAAGACTGAACAGAGAATAGGAGAATATCTGGATTCTCAAGCCGCCCAAAAGAACATGCATGTTGATGCATCTTCTTCAGGTGTGTTAGTTATTGAGAACTGTTTCTCAGTTCACCCTACGCCCTGGGTATTAGATACCGGATCAGGATCCCACATATGTAAATTGTTACATGGGCTACGTAAAGGTAGAGAACTGGGAAAAGGTAATCATTCCGTTCAAGTGGGGAACGGTGCAAATGTTGCAGCCAAAGCAATTGGCGAATATCACCTAGTATTACCAAGTGGTGATATACTGATTCTGAATGAGTGCTAATATATACCGAATATGATGTGCAACATTATATCGGTTTCTTTATTGAGTAAAGAAGGATATAATTTTGTAGTACAGGATAATGTTATGAACATATTCCTAGATCAAAAGTTGATTGCATCAGGCTCGTTACATAATGGCATATTCATTCTAAATCAAAATACAGTCCTCAATATACAAAACACGCACAAGAGGAAGAGTTCAGAAATGAACGAATCCTTATTGTGGCATTATAGACTTGGTCATATCAATGCGACACGACTGCCTAAGTTACATAAGGATGGTTATTTGAATCCGTTCGAATTATCATCTTATGATACTTGCCATTCATGTCTCAAAGGAAAAATGAACAAAGCTCCGTTTAGTGGACACGGAGAAAGAGTTACGGAACTCTTAGGACTGGTACATAGTGATGTATGCGGTCCCATGTCTACACATGCCAGGAACAGTTCTTCCTACTTCATTACATTCACTGACGATCTCTCTAGATACGGGCATGTGTTCTTATTGAAACACAAGTCTGAAGCTTTTGAGAAATTCAGAGAATATAAGCACGAAGTAGAGAACCAAACGGGCAAAAGTATTAAGATCCTTCGATCTGATCGAGGAGGAGAATACTTAAGCAATGAGTTCCAAGATTATCTAAAAGAGAATGGGATTCTCTCTCAGCTTACTCCACCTTATACACCACAGCACAACGGTGTATTGGAACAAAGGAATCGCACCCTATTAGATATGGTGCGTTCAATGATGAGTACAGCTGAGTTACCTATTTCCTTCTGGGGGTATGCGCTTGAGACAGCCATACACCTATTGAATATGGTTCCTATCAAATCAGTGCCTACCACTCCATATAAGATATGGAAAGTGAAGAGACCATCTCTTAAATATGTTAAGATATGGGGTTGTCCAGCCTATGTCAAAAGACAAAATCCGGACAAACTCGAGGTAAGATCTGTCTTATGTAAGTTTGTAGGATATCCCAAAAATTCACAAGGGTATATCTTCTACCACCCCGAGGAACAAAAGGTGTTTGTTTCTCGACATGCCACTTTCTTAGAAAAAGGTTTTCTTATGAAACAGATTAGTGGCATTGAGGTAGGACTGGAAGCGGTTCCAGCGACACAAACTATAACAGAAGACTTGGTAGAACCAGAGGATTCAGTAGTACCCGACGAACCCCAGCCTCTCCGCCGATCTAGCAGGGTTTCTCATCCGCCTGAGAGATACTACGATTTTCTCATTGATGGTGGAAGCGAGGATTGCATCATGGAAGATGATGACCCGACTAGTTTCGAGCAGGCCATCACGAGTAGTGACTCTGTGAAATGGCTGGATGCAATGCGATCTGAGATAGAATCCATGTACACCAATAAAGTATGGACTTTAGAAAATGCTCCTGAAGGGGTAAAACCCATTGGGAGCAAGTGGATTTTTAAAAAGAAATTTGGTGTAGATGGAAAAGTTGAGACTTTCAAAGCTAGACTTGTAGCAAAGGGATTTCGTCAACGACCAGGTGTGGATTATGACGAAACCTTTTCTCCAGTGGCTATGCTTAAGTCCATCCGGATCTTACTTGCCATTACTGCATACCATGACTACGAAATCTGGCAAATGGATGTTAAGACCGCCTTTCTAAATGGTGATTTAGAAGAGTGCGTATACATGACTCAGCCAGAGGGCTTCGTAGATAGTGGGAGCAGCGGAAAGTTGTGCAAACTGCTTAAATCCATTTATGGGTTAAAGCAAGCATCGCGGAGTTGGAACATCTGTTTTGATGTTGTAGTCAAAGAGTTTGACTTCATCAAAAATATAGATGAACCTTGTATCTGTAAGATGGTGGCAGAGAGTAAGGTTGTCTTCCTCGTATTGTACGTGGATGACATACTCTTGATAGGAAATGATATTCCTATGCTGCAATCAGTCAAGCTCTTCTTATCACAAAGATTCTCAATGAAAGATCTAGGTGATGCCTCCTGCATATTGGGTATTAGGATCTATAGAGATAGATCCAAAAGGATACTGGGATTGTCCCAGTCCAGGTACATCGACACCATACTAAAGAGGTTTATTATGGAAGAATCCAAGCGTGGGAACCAACCCATGATCTCTGGACTTACTCTCTCCAAAGAGATGTCTCCCAAGACTGATTTGGAGAGAGCTCGCATGCAAGGGATACCCTATGCTTCGGCAGTAAGCTCTATCATGTATGCGATGCTATGTACCAGAACCAATGTAGCATACTCACTAAGTGTAGTGAGTCGGTATCAAGCAGATCCTAGAGAGAGTCACTGGACAGCTGTGAAGAACATTCTCAAGTACTTGCGAAGGACTAGAGACATGTTCTTGGTATATGGTAACGGAGAACTCCGGGCGGAGTCCTTTACCAATTCCAGCTTCCAAAGTGATAAGGACGACTCTAAGTCGCACTCGGGATTTGTCTTTACCCTCAATAGAGGGACGGTATGTTGGAAGAGTACCAAACAGGATACCATTGCAGACTCGACAATGGAGACTGAATACATCGCTGCCAACGATGCTGCCAAAGAGGTTGTCTGGATGAAGAAGTTCATCACTGAACTTGGTATGGTTCCATCCACTGAACATCCAATACCTCGGTATTGCGATAACAATAGAGCTGTGGGTTTGGCCAAGGAACCCAGGTCCCATCAGAAGTCCAGACATATTCTGAGGCGGTATCACCTGATCAGGGAGATAGTTGATCGCCAGGAGATCGAGGTCAGGAGAGTAGATACGAAGGATAACACTGCTGATCCACTCACGAAGTCCATTCCCCAGATACAGTTTGAGAGATTATTCGGGATGCTAGCTATGAGATACTACAGCAGCTGGCCTTAGTGCAAGTGGGAGATTGTTAGTTATGTATATGCCCTAGAAGCCATTGTTGTACATATGATGTATATTATGATGGATGCTTGGATATATACAGAGAGGACTTTCTTGCTCATCATGATAGTATGCTATTTGGTTTCACTTTATCTTAACATGTTAACTTGTATTGGTTTACTGTGTTACTCTCACATGTTGATAAAGCCCTTATGATCTGTACTCGACTACTGGGACTATGATGAGATCATACTAGTGGGGCCATAGTAGTCGATGAGTACATCCTAAAACTGTTCCTAGTCGAAGGTATATCGAGACAGGGCATCGATACACCAGAGTAGACTAGCGTATACGCATCTTGACCCATATGATGGGCGATGGATGATCCTATATCCATCGGTGTTTGACATCAGAAATGGTGTACGGGTGCTCAGTGGAGACTGGGTACACTGGACGGACTTGCTGAGAACTCCCAGATGGTGATATACCACACGTCAGATGGCAGTTCTCCGGTGACACTGGTACAGGGTAGTCTGTAGACCCGAGATCGTCATAGAGTCTTGTGTGATTCCCACTGTGCTTTGATTTCCACCTTACCACGTCCAAGAAGGCATGCAAAATGGTGGCTTTTGGGTACAGTCTCGAATCACATGGAGGCAATGAGCGATAGGAGGGGATTCGTCTCTCCCGGTATAGGGAGTTGATGTTGTGCTGTGTTCGATTGGCTATAACTGAAAGTCCCTGGCCAAGGCTAAAATAGAGATATACTGGTAAGTGTTACCAGTAGTTTCTCGACCTGTTATGAGCCTTACATCGACACGACTTATCGGTTACTGGGGCCTGACGTATACCACCCCTAGACTCTATATGCGACATATCAGACGAACAGACTGGACTATACGGGAGTGTTACTGATAGGATTCATAGGAGAACGGACAGGCTAGCTTATTGATCTTCTGATCGCTCAATACCTGGGTGGCTGTTACGTTTAGCTGACCGCTTGCAGCTTGTGGGTGTTTGATATGATCATCACCTGCTACCGGCGTATTGACGATTCTTTAGAGTCATACACAGAGGTTTCTTGGCTCAGGCAAAACGGAGTAGAGGCACATATGTGATATGTGCAGGACCGAGGATAATGCGATATGAGATACCGTATTATATTCTCGCGATATTTAGATATGAATTGGGACATCGGATCAAGTGTTGATTTGATGAATCGGTACATGATATATTAGTCGGTTATATTCGATATAGCCGGATCATTGGATCAAGTGTTGATTCGATGATTTAATGTATAATGATATATATGATATATTGTATTACATTATCTAATATTGGCTCGCTTTATTATTTCATTTTCACACCGGATTAATACATTGTTATATATGCGATATATGTTAATTGTATTATTTTCTTTTGTTGCAAATATATAATATATATGTGATATATATTATTGTGACATGATATGATTTATTATAAAACATGTTTAAGGATGATAAAAATGGATTAGGGTTTGATTATGGTTAGCTCATTCTTGTTCATTATAGAAGGATTCTATTTTGTCTTGGTTAAGATATTATGGTTGATACTTATCCTTAACCTAACCAAACCCTAACTCTAGTTTATTCTCTACAAGTTTTAGCCTCTCATCCTTGACCATGGTTTTGATAATCAATCATATATTCTTGACTACTATTCATCACAAAAGGATTATCATTTTCATTCTTCATCTTCTTCTCTCTTGAGTTTGAGAGAAAAGCTCACTAGAAATTCCTTTTGTGATGATTTATTGTGAGAAAGTGAAATAAAAAGAAAGCATAAATACTACTCCATCATCCTCATCTAATCTAGCCTATTAGATTAGGGTGTTCATCTCTTTAGAGTGTGAAAGCTTGGGTTATAGCAACTTCGACGTAGATCATCGGAGAAGCGAAACACTTCAAGCTAGCATGGATCGTTCGAGTCGTGGAGCCTCTCTTGAGTCCGGGAGATCATGGATCGAGGCGAAGGGACTTCTACTCGGAGCTTGTGAAGCGAAGGAGCGGACTACAAAGGTTGTAATCCCTCACACTTAGCTTTAAAGATGTTATCTTGCATGCTAAACCCTAATAATCTAGCAAAGATCCCGTCTTTGGGTTGTTCGGCACATGTAAAATTTTATTCGGGCATGTTTGATGCTTTATGAACCTTCACAAGTGTGCCTAGGTTCCCTACAGCGACCTCCCTTTCGCTCAATACCTGGGTAGCCGTTACGTACAGCTAGTACCTCTGTCGTGCTTGTGGTTAAACCCACTGCCAGCGTATTGACGAGTATTTAGAGTCCCACACAGAGGGTTTCCCTGGTTCGGGCGAAACGTTGTATAGGTCATATGGTTTTATGGCAGGGTTTGATCATATCCGTGCACTTGTGCACGGATCATGATCGGACGGATAATACTAGTGGGCTTTAGTTTAAGCCGCATCCTAGTATTATATTGTTGGATTATTTTCGTCATGTTGTATTCGTATTCAGTCGGAATACGGATGCGGGTATGTATATACGGATGAGGGGTATTCTTGAAATTCGTTACAAGATTACTTTAGTTGCTATTTCTTTTTGTGGATTAAATATTTAGGTTAATGTTTAATGGGGTGGAAAGTGTGAATGTGAGTTTTGGTTTTGTTGCATTGATCACAGCATGTGCACTTGGTAACTCATGGTATTGGGTCATGTGTTGATTCTTTTTTGTCATGGCTAGGATATTTGTTGTGAGATTTTTTGGTGATGGCAGATCCTTTTTTGGTGGTGGATTTATTTTGTTGCTAAAAACACAAAAGAACTCACAACACTAGCCACTTCTTCACTTGCCTTTTTCTTTAGCTCACACTTTCCACTCTTGGCAACTTCTTCAACCTCCAGCCAAACCCTCTCATGAGTTGAGAATTCTTGGGTGTTTTGAGACAAAGTAATCACACACATTCTCTACTTCATTTTGGCTATCTAGGTTAGTAAACTAGATACCCGAGTTTCTTCGGTTTTGAAGCGGGAGCCCATATTACTAACTCTCGACGTGGATCTTCTTCGATGTGGGGAGACCAGAGAGCAAACTTGATCGAGGAAGCCGCGAGGAGCTTGCAAAAGAGGTTGAAGACCGAAGGACTCGGATCATTCGGTATAACCTTTCTAAACTCCTTTACATACAACTAGTATAAGGTTAATGGTACGATCCGGGAATCGGGTTCCGTTAGCGCAAGTTTCTAAAAAGTTTTTTTTCCGTATTTGGCCATGGATTGATGGACGGGGCGCTGGCGCAACCCAACATAGTATCATATCCAACCCATTAACCCCATACTAACTCATTGCGTCATTAGAAATCCGTCGTTTTTGTCATGCAAAACTGTCGACAAAATCAGTTCCAAAAACTGAAAGTTTGAGATGTTTTCCTAACCCGCGGGCTCACGGCTTGAACTGAGAAGCCATGGGGTAGTTCATGGGCACCTTGAGGAAATCCCGAGGGGGACCAAATAGCTAGGCCTACTCCCCTAGACCACCACAAGGTGGTCTTGGCGGTGGGGACCCGAAACTTCCCCATCTTAGGCAATTTCGGGTCTGTCTCACCCCCTGGCCACCTCGTGGTGGCTTCGGCAGTGGGGTACCCCCTCTAAACCCCCCCTCAACTCGAAGTTAATTTTGTGCTCTAACTCCCCGCGAAGGTTCGATCGCGTTTCGTTTTGATTCAGACTTCCAAATTGGCTTTAAACGGTCGGTTTTTAGAACTTTAGCTCACTGTTTTTTCATGGTTTTGGAAATTGGTTTGGTTTGCTAATTGCATGCGGAATTCTAATGTCATAGTTTTCAGTACTTGCATTACTATCTACGACCGTGAATGTCATTAGAGTGGTACAACTTTTCTAATTGCTATAGTTCTTTTAGATGGGTTTGCGAACGTGACATTCACGTTGATGTTCTGTGTTGTGATGTGTGTTGGCTGAATCGTCATGGTGGATTGCCTGGGTGCAATGTTAGTACAGTTTAGTTTTATTTGTACTTTCGATATCATAGGGCGAGCGTCCGACATGTGGATTGCCGTCGCTGCCTGATTGATACGTTTTCCGATGTGTAATTGGAAAATTGTAAAGAAATCACAACCAAAAATATTTTGACCGCAATCAATAACGGTGTCAATTGTAGCGTGTTAGTAAGTGCGGATCGTCCACAGGGAAAGTGTAACCGTTCGTGTTTCGATTTAGATGAGTTGAAACTTTAAAGAAAAGAAAACAAAAAACAATTCATGATTTAAAGATTTGAAGTTCAAGAATTAGAAAAATCTAGTCTAAATCAAGAAACGATAAAATCAAGAATTGAGAATTTGTGATGATTTCCAAACCAACAATCAAGATTCGAAGTGTGGCTCGTAGGAGTAGATCGGATCTATAGATGTGATGAGATCTAATGATTACATACTCTTATCCATTAACGAATTGATACTAGATCGATGACGATTTATCGAGGTTAAGGATTTTGCAAAGCAACTAAGGTTTCCTCATCTCATCCTTTGTCCTTTCGATGAATCTCATTCACAAACTAGCTTCAAGTAAATCAAATGATCGATCGTTGATCTCTAGTTTCGCGCGAACACAATCAAGAAAGCATCGCATCGAAATTAGGTCATCAATCACTTGATTTACAAGAATTTACAAACGTTATAGGATTTAAGAATTGTGAAAGAATCTAAATCATCATCATTCTATCGATCGTCTCGACTCCTTTACGAGCGGAGTTTTACTCAAACATTATCACAAAGCAAACATTCAAGAATCTAGATTGAATCATAATGCTTCAATTCAAAAGATAAGCAAGATAAAATAATTGTCACATTTATTTCTATCTTAGTTACAACTCTCAAGAACTACAAGAGGAAGGAACTTGATCATTGAATTTGGCGTTGCTCGGCTCCTTGAGTCGCGGATCGGCTTGGATCGCTTGCTCCGATGAAGATCGGCTTCGCTCCAAAAGAATTTAGGCTTCTTGCTTTGATTGAACTCGGAATTCTTGATCTTGGATTGGAATTGGAATTAGGATTAAGGTTTTGAGGCACAAGTTGTGTCACTCAACTTGTGGGTGGAAGAGGAAGAGAGAAGAACAACCTTCAACAACCTTTTTCATCCTAGATCTAGGCTCCCTTTTATAAGCTTTCATAACCCTAGATCTAGGATTCAAAATTTGAACTTCCCTCCAAAAGTTTGTTAGCTAGAGAGGCTTCTAGAAGTAGTTAGTTGGAGGGAGCTTCTAGAACTAGGTTGTTAGTTGGCTTGCTTTGGAAGCTTGGAGGTTGATTAGCTTAATCATGATTAGCTTGCTTAATCATCCTTGCTGATCTGGAGAAGCTTATGGAGTTCTGTAGAAATTGCAGTGGCTGGAATGAATTCTGGAGCTGAACTGAAGAATAATGAAGCAGAGAGGAAGTTATGAAGTGGCACATCAGCCGCGGATCCGCGGCAATAGTGGGTATTGGGCCGCGGATCCGCGGTCCTTTGAGGGCCCCACTGTATGAAACTTCTTGGTAATTCTTCTGCTGTGTTTGGGAGAATTTTCTGATGTGATGAATATTATAATTCCCTCTGTATAACTACCAGATCAAACATCTTAGACTTGGCGTAATTTCGATCAGCTCTTTGACAATTTTGGCTCGGTCCCTGAAATTTCCTGCACAGACTTTGAAACAAGTGTTGCGCTACACAAGAATGATGCGATGCTATGATAAACAGTCAATTTCCCTAAGAAATGTCGGTTTAAGTGTATAACACATGTAATCTGATATTTTAGGGATGTTTTGCTAATATGTGTAATATGCAAACCGAACACCTCTAGATGAATGCAAAAGATATGGAAATTGACGTGTTAAAAATACATTATTTTCGACTGATCACTGCCTGTTTGTATACTATTTATTTGGGGCACGACCGGATTGAGGTCGATGTCACCGTTGTACTTATTTTCTTTTCTGTGCTAGGATTACCCCGCGATGGAGTGCACGGATAGCCGGGTTCTAGAAGGCAACAGGCCCGCATCTCATGGCGTTAAGACGGGGGGCTCACTCTAGAATTGGCGGGCTATTCGCCGCACTCGTAAGGGGTACAGGTTGACTCAAGGAGGAGTGCTCAAGTTACCGGAATCCGTAAAGTACTGGGTGGCCCATTCACTTTGATGAAGGGGGCTGCCTCACTTCTGGTTTTGGCGGGTAACTTTCCGCACTCGTAGGGGTCTAGGTTTTCATTGCACAGGCTATCCACACAACCCGGGGAACGTCGGGTTTCAGTTGCGGCTCAAAGGAAACCCGGAGCACCCAGATTATCAGTATTGTTCTGGGATGCTTATCGCTTATCTGTGATGTTGCATTTATCATACCTGGAGCGATTATTATATATTTTTATATATATACTAGTAGATATTGTATATGTTTTACACCCGCGCTAGTCCTGTCCCCGCTCTGTCGTTAGTTAAGTAACCTAACGGGTGATGACGGGACCCAGTAGCGAATGCGGATGGGATATACGTACATCATATTTTCGTTCTTTTCTGGTGTGATTAATTGATGGGACTGCATTGATTCTGATTAATGCAAAGGAAAAAAAACTATTCGATGTTGTTGGAACATTTTTCAAAAGCTGTTATTACAAGGACGTTTTCTTTTGTTTTGCACAGTGGTATTCGGTTATGAATATCCTGCACCTCATTCCACGAGGCAAGGGTCGAGATCCCCTCACCGGGAGTGACCCTTTGGGCAGAATTTTGTGTTAGGGTAATAACTTCACTATAGTCAATTACTTTTTGCTTTGCATCACGGTATTCAGTTAGGAATATCCTGCACCTCATTCCACGAGGAAAGAGCCGAGATCCCTTCACCGGGAGTGACCTCTTTAGCAAAGGTTCTCGCACTATATATTTGTAAAGCTATCTGGTTCCTTCAACGATATCAAGTTCATTACGTTAAAAGTTTTTTCCAAAAACCATTCGTAGCCCTCCGTCATTTCAGACGAGTAGCACCTAGTATTCATGCTATGATTATTGTCCTTAGTCAAGGCATAGTGTATGGTAGCTGTTTGTTACTTTTCTGTTGCATAGATAGATCCGTTGGTTTGGGACAGTCGTTCAGCCTTGTTGGCCTTAGTCAAGGGCGAGTACGGGTGGGTTCAAATTAACCTGGACAATTACAGATAGAACTTGATATGTGACTTATGATTTGTTGGCCTTAGTCAAGGTCATAAGAGCATGGGGTAAAAATTCACAACGGGGGTTTCTAAAGAAACTGAAACTTTCCAGGCATGCGCATACCTTCTGGAGTGTGATAACTTGAGTGGATTCCATCATGTTATCATGCGATGATAGTTGGATTCCGATTCCCACTGATGATTTTGTTTACTCCTCGGGTGATTTTAGATGATCCCGACTAATTCTTCTTTTAGGTTTGGAGGAGAATTTGAGGATACAGTGGGAGACATCCCGATTAGATAAAGTGATTAACCATTCTGATCTAGGTTAGAGTGCACGCTGAGTGTTTCTTTTCTCTGTCTCTCTGGCAGCAACCATGACCCAACCCTAGACTAGAACTCATGAACCAAGTTAACCGAACCTTCTTAAAACACATTGGTTTTTGGATTGTCAGAGTTGCATACTTCATTGACGCTCCTACTTTTACCCTTTTCTTTTCTCCGGAATATTCCGTATCACTACGAAGATCCTATTTTCATTGGATATGACCATCACATAGTTACATACGAACTCAAAGAAACTTGTTTCGGATTTGAGGATGGTTTCCGGTTCTGGAGAAAATGAATAGGACTATTCAGTTGTCTTTTCCTTTTACCTTCTCTCAGGTTGTGAGGGCTCCTAGGATTAGGAGAGGGTACACCTATTGCGCTTATTGGATAGTTTTCTTCCAAACCATAGACAGGTGCCGAAAGGTAGGAAGAAAACTGATTAGCCTAAGTATGGTTTATAAAAGATAATAAGTAAAGACAAAATTAAGGGATTAGAAAGAAGGCAAAGAAAATTGCGACTGCTATCATTCATGACCAAATCGCATATTTCATCGCCACTCCTACTTCACCTTTGAATTTCTCCAGAACACCCCGTATCACTACGAAGATCCACAGTTATTAGATAATCCATCGTACTCGAAGGAACTTGTTCCAGTTCGAGAATGGATTCTGGTTCAGGAGAATAGATTAAGGATTATTCTGTTGTCTTTTATCTTTACCTTCTCTCTGTTGCGTGGGCTCCTAAAATTCGGAGAGTACACCTATTATGCTTATTGTATAGGCTTCTTCCAAACTATAGGCTATGTCGAATGGTAGGGAAGGAAGAAAACCATCTAGCCTAAGGGTGGTGTATAGAAGGTAATGAGCAAAGACAAATAAAGGGATTTGGAGAGATGGCAAGAAAATATAAGGTTATAGTCATGAATCTGGATAATAGATGAGGCATTACTAGGAATACCCGGATACCCTTTCGAAACATTTAATGTTTCAGTTTCACTATGCGTTGTTAATTGAAAACCGATTTCCCAATAAGATCCTTGCTCCAAGGTATGTATTTACCAGGTTTGATTCTCACATCTGTATAGTTTTACAGATGATGAGTGGGAGTAAATTATTGGGAATTAGGTGATTATATCCTCATTATATCGGAATTCATTATAATTGGTGATATTTGAGGAAATCGCCTGGGGTTTTGCCTGATGGAAAATATTTGGTTTTGAATATCCGTTGTTATGCACCAATTTCAAACTGATATATCTATACGTTTATTTCATAATGTGAGATATAACATTTTGAAATTATGTCCATGACATTTACCTATATCAGTTGATGGTTAGGTAAAAAAGCATTTAACAGCGATGTAATTCTTCTTAACCATAGTACAGTTTTCAACCTATGACGCACGGGGTTTGAGTTATTAAACTCAGGGGAATTATAAAAAGCATTGTATGTTGTCCAGTGTCCATTAGGACAGAGGGGTTGGTGCTTGTACTATATTCTGTTTACTTGTGACTTCTCCAGTTTTAGACAAGTATTTCATAGAAATACAAGGTCCAACTTTTGAGAAGTTACGGGTACAAGAATAAAGTAGAGAACCATGTGTTGCAAGTATCAGGATTCTTCAAGGTGATCGAAATATAGATACTTGTGTTTGGTATTCAGTTGATAGTAATGGTTTTGAGAACTCGCTTCTCTTTCAGGTTACTTACATTTGGATGTACTCCTAGTTGAGTAATGTTGATCGGCTTCTTTCCATTTAGTTGACATGCACTGAAGACAGATGCATGATTTGAATCTGGTTCCAATTAAATCAGTTCCTCTATTTCTATATTGTATATAGAATGGTTCATATCTTAACGTTGTTAAGGTATATGGAGTTGTCCGGTTTATACTTAAAACCAGACTCTGGACATACTCAAGGTACGTTTCTATAATGGCAGTTTGTGGGTTATCCTGGGCTATAACGAGGGATAACTTTCTACCATCTGGAAGATCAATAGTGATATTGTTCTTGACTCGCCTTAGTTTTAGTAAAATGGACTTTTTCAAAAAACAGTAGTGGGGGTATGGTAAAAGTGGAAGTGATTCCAAAACTATAAAAAATTACTAAAAATTTAATAGAACCTAAAGATTCAATCGAGTTTGACATTCTATTAGCCACTCCGCAGATATGGTGGGTAACCTCAGACACCCTAGAGGTACTTCGGTATCCTCTAAGACGGTGACAGGGAGGTTCTTGTTTACCCAGACTTGCCATTACTGCTGTTCTAGACTGTGAGACCCGGCAGTAGGATGAGTATAGCGTCGTTCTAAACTAGCTTTAGAAGTGCACGTGTATATGACTCTGCCAGAGGGTTGTTGTAGCCAGTGGGAGCAGCGGAAGCATAGTGGACAAGCAGCGTGTGTCTATTTATAGACTAAAGCAAGTATGGCGGAGATAGATCATCTATTTTTGATGACAGTCATAGGTTTTGACTTCATCAGAATAGGGGATGGATCTGTTAAGAAGGTAGTAGGGTATGATGTCCTGGTATTTGGATGACATACACTTTGTAGGAAGTGAAATTCCTATACTACGGTCGGTTATACTATGGTTTTCACACAGTGGTTTCTCCACATAGGATATGGATATAATATCAGGCACTCTGGTTACTAGATCTAAGGTTTTAGATCTAGATTTGGGTAGTTTCCTAATCTGGGTACTTAGACAGTATTCTAAAGGTGTTTAGAATGGATGACTCCTGGCATGGTGGTGTACCTGCAGGTGATGGAGTCACCCTCTCTAAAGGTGTCTTACAGACTAAAGGGGAAAGGGATGTGCATGATTGCAATATCACTTGCTTAGGCAATTGAGTCAATCATGAGATGTTAAGTACCACACCAGATGTTGTTTTTAAACTAGCTGCAAAAAGTTTATATTAATCCAATCCTGGAGAAACGTTCCGAAGCAGTTTATGAACATAAGTGGATGTTCTAAGGATTTGGTAACGGCAACCTCCTTCGAGAGACGGTTATCATTCCAGGCTTCCAAGGTGACCTGGATGACAGAGTGACTGTCAGAGTTTTAGTTTTCCCTCTTTTGAGGGACGGTATGTTGGACAGGTGGTCCAAGCGGATAATGAGGAAGGCATGGCACATGATACTGATTAAATTCAGTGGACATACAGTCTAAGAAGTTTGCTGGATTTGGAGTTCATTTGTGAACTAGGTCCCATCAGATATCCAGACATATTCTAAGACAGGTATTGCTCATTTCGGGAGATGGCTTTCTCCGTGAACTTGAGATAGAGAGAGACATAGAAAGAAACATAGGAGTGGATCCACTCACTGAGGCTATTTCTTGAACATGATAGTTTCACAATAGAGCTTTGTGAAACTAAGTAGTAGATAAGTTGGGTGTTCGGTATCACACGGGCTGTGAGTATGCGACACCGCAATAATTAGCCTTAACTGCAAGTGGGAGATTGTTCGCAATAGCGCCCTCAAGTCAATTATTGGATCGCAGGCACGTGATTGCAATGATTGAGGGAGAACCTAAACTAGTAGAATAGTCTTACTCGAGATGATAGTATGCTATCTGGTTTGTCTTTATCATCGTGTACATATTTTAGATGACATTACAGATCACTATTACATGATAGAGCTCATAGGATTCTTGCTTGACTACGGCGATCATTTACGTGGGAGCTGGGTGGTCTATAGGCACATCCTTAAAATGTCCCTAGTCGTGGGAGTTTCGAGACTGGGCATCGATACTCCACAGTATACTAGTGTATACTGATCGAGACCCCGACGAGGGGTGGTGGCCGGTCTCACAAATCATTGGTGTTATTTGGTTCACCTAAGATGTATACAGGTGCTCATTAAGTTATGAGTACACCGGATGGACTCGCCGGGAACATGCTAGTTGGTATTATACCTATTGTCAGATAGCAGTTCCCTGGTGACATGTGTACAGGTTAGTCTATCGACCTGATATCATCATTTTTCTCATGTGAGTTCCCACTGTGCTTTGATTACTACCTTACCATGTCTCAAAGGATTCGTGCAAACAGGTTTTAGTTGGGTACAGTCCCGAGCCATATGGAGGCAGTGAGCGGATCGTCAAGGGATTCGTCTCTCCCGGTATTGGGGGTTGATGTCGCGGTGTGCATGGGTGGCCATCATCGGAAATCCTTGGCCAAGATAGTCGAGAATTACTGATTCGGGTCAGTAGTTTCTCAGGTGGTGATGGGCATCATACCGATACTGAATGTCAAGTTATTAGGGGTCTAATTTTATCCACCCCCTAGACTCGATATGTGATACTCATAGACGAACGGACCAGACTGTACGGATATTGTCACTGTCAGGCTCAGTAGGGGTTTCACGATGAGTTTGCTCGTCGGCCTCTCTTTCGTTCAATACATAGGTAGCCGTTACATACAGCTAGTGCCACTGACGTGCTTGTGGTTAAACCCACTGCTAGCGTATTGACGAGTCTTTAGAATCCCACATAGAAGGTTTCCCTAGTTCGGGCGAAACGTTGTAGAGGACGTATGGTTTTATGGTAGGGTTCGATCATATACGTGCACTTGTGCACGGATCATGATCGGACGGATAATACTAGTGGGCTTTGGTTTAAGCCGGATCCTAGTATTATATTGTTGGATTATTTTCGTCTCGTTGTATTAGTATTCAGTCGGAATACGGATGCGGGTATGTATATACGGATGAGGGGTATTCTTGTAATTCGTTACAAGATTACTTTAGTTGTTGCCATTTCTTTTTGTGGATTAAACATTTAGGTTAATGTTTAATGAGGTGGAAAGTGTGAGTGTGAGTTTTGGTTTGTTGCATTGATCATAGCATGTGCACTTGATAACTCATGGTATTGGTTCATGTGTTGATTCTTTTTTGTCATGGCTAGGATATTTGTTGAGAGATTTTTTGGAGATGGCGGATCCTTTTTTGGTGGTGGATTTCTTTAGTTGCTAAAAACACAAAAGAACTCACAACACTAGCCACTTCTTCACTTGCCTTTTTCTTTAGCTCACACTTTCCACTCTTGGCAACTTCTTCAACCTCCACCCAAACCTTCTCATGAGTTGAGAATCCTTAGGTATTTTGAGACAAAGTAATCACACACATTCTCTACTTCATCTTGGCTATCTAGGTTAGCAAACTAGATATCTGAGTTTCTTCGATTTTGAGGCGGTAGCCCGTATTACTAACTCTCGACGTGGATCTTCTTCGATGTGGGGAGACCGGAGAGCAAACTTGATCAAGGAAGCCGCGAGGAGTTTGGGACAGAGGTTGAAGACCGAAGGACTCGGATCATTCAGTATAACCTCTCTAAACTCCTTTACATACAACTAGTATAGGATTAATGGTATGATCTAGGAATCGGGTTCCGTTAGCACCGGTTTCTAAAAAGTTTTTGTTCCACATTTGGCCACGGATTGATGGCCGGGACGCTGGCGTAACCAACAGATCTAGCCCGATCCGATCACCATGGAGCCTTGGAGAGAAGCACTAGAAGACACGAAAGACCGTAGCTTGGAGGTATAACCATTCTACAGAATAGTTAAACCTCTAGATAGATTAGCTAGTTAAGGCTTTAGTAAAGATCCTGGAGTTTTAGCCGATGTTGCGTAGTCAAACATTATCGTTTTTGAAAATTCCGCCTCCCCGGGAACCACGGGGTGCGCGACATCGGCTTACACTAGTGTCACTAATGTGCTTGTAGTTAAACCCACTGCCAGCGTATTGTCGAGCCTTTAGAGTCTTACACAGAAGGTTTCCCTGGTTCAGGCGAAATTATGTAGTGGCCGTATTTTGATAAGTATAGGGTTCTGATCAAATGATAATACTAGCTGGCTTAAGATTAAGCCGGATTATTAAATCGGGTATTGATTTAATAATTTGCATATGCATATTTCGATATGTATATTTTAGTGTTATCTAGGCTTTCCATCAGACGGTTGATAATACTAGCCGACTTAAGATTAAGCCGGATTATTAAATCAAGTATTGATTTAATAATTTACATATGCATATTTCGATATGTATATTCTAGTATTATGTTCTTTGTATTATTCTATCTCTTTGAGTATTCGTATTTTGATACGATACGGGTATGTATATACGGTAGAGTATATTTCGTATTTATATGGAAAACATTCTAGAAGGAGGACACCTCATTTCCTTGTTTTTTTCTTGAAAATTGAAATGGGGTGGAGGGGTGAAGTGACAAAGAGAATGGGATGAAGCATGGTTGAATAGTAGACAAATGAATTTATCATTCATTTGTCTACACTATTCAAGTATGGGTGATGATGGACAAATGTTGCCTATAAGAGTTCAAGCTATCCTAGACAACCGGCAAGTCAAAGCAAATTGTCATGAGGTGACAATGTTTTATACACAACTGGGATTATTTTTAGTTAGGACCGGAACACGTCAAGTAAGTGGCCGATACAGAGGTGGTAGGACCCAAATTGTTAACCACTAACCAGCCAATGTGTTCATATGGGAAAATGCAACTTCACCATCTTCCTTGCTCGCATGTTATGGCTGCTTGCGCATCACGGGCAGTGGGCTATCGTACCTACGTCAATATACACTATTCATCAAATTACTTGGCATCCACCAGGGTATCCAATTTCTTTCCGATTCCCGACAAAGATTACTGGATTTTTTATCAGGGTCCACTTATTATCCCTGATGAGTCCTTGCGAAGGAATAAGAAAGGTCGGCCTAATTCGTCACGGATTCGCAATGACATGGATGCGAGGTAGGATAGAACACCAGGTGTACGATGCAATATTTGTCATCAGGAGGGGCACAATATCCGTCGGTGCCCACAACGCGGTGAAGCAGGCATTTATATAGAATATCCCAGTCGTTTATGCTTCTTTATACTATAACCATTTATAGAATCATATTCGTAGATATTGCTTTATACTGTTAACCCATATAGAATGTTATTCATTGATGTTTGTTTTATATGTTTATTATAAATTTTCCATGCAAATATTGGCAATCGTTGATATTGTTTTTCAGGTACGTCGCATTAATACCTCCATGGATGTAACAATTAGGAAAAAGCTAGAAATAAGTAAAACTAATTAAATTAAGTATAAGCTGATAAATCACAAAATGGTTAAAATCAAATACGTCAATCTTCATAAGATATATGTAATACAAATTAAATTAGAATTTTAGAATGTAATATAAATAAGTTATAAGGGTTTTAAAGAAAATTTTAGCTTCATTTTAATAAAAGATATGTTTTATAATAAGCTAGTTGTGAGGGGTTAAATTGCAAAGTTAGGTTTTATGCAAATAGGGTTTTGTCAAGGGTTTAAATGAATAAATGGAATTATTTTCAGTTCTGAAATTAAACTGAAATTTAAGGAAAATAGAAGATAATTCATTAAATCACCTCAAGCTTTCTTGCACCCTCTCACCTCCACCTCCTTCTTGCATGAATCATGCACACCTTTGGCTTGGACACCTCCTCCTTCTCTTATCTCCTTATCCATTCATATTTATAGCTCATTTTCAGTTCTTATCACAAAATCAAACTGAAAGAAAATCAAAAGAAAAAGAAAAACTAAAGAAGGAAAAAGAAAAACAAGAAGAAGAAGAAGAAGAATGGAGCTTGTTCATGAGTGTTGTTCATCACCAAGCTAGGAGGAGCTTGTAGATCTTTGAGGGTTATTCCTACAGCAAATTAGGAGGGTAAACTTCTTAAACTTAGTAGAGATTAAGTTCTGTAGATTAGTTAAAATTTAATTTAGCTTGGTCACATAATATAGTATTTAGTTAAAATTCATAGTCTGTTAAAATCTGCTTTAACCTGGAACTTAATTAAATAAATTCAACAGAGTAGAAATGATGTAGGTAACAACTAGAACACACCACAAGAAGACGACAGGAGGGGGCCGGTTTTGGGCCGGCGACAGAAGGATTTTGGCCGGCGTCGCCGGCCAAGTTGGGAAAATTTGGGGTTTTGGTTTTTGGGGTGTCTTCAGTATACAATTTGGACCAATTTGGTACTGTTGATTTTAATTAGTTTTACTGTAATTAAAATCTGGAATGAAATATCGGAAAAGGAATCGTAACAACGCTAAATACGACACGATGAAATCGTGTCGCGTATTAAATTCTGAACCAGTACAGATTAGGGTTAAAATACTGAAAGACTAAGTGTTTAATAACTTGGAAAGATCAGATAGTATATAACTTATGGGGTTTAGCGTGTTTCTATGTCCGTTATATCGGAATAGTCGTTTTGCTTATATACGTTATATTGGTATATTTAGACACGGATACGAGGAGTACGGAAGCCGCGAGGAAAGGGAAAGGATTAGCGATTCCGGAGTAGATCCGACTTTTCCGGTGAGTAGACTAATCATCTACCGGGGAATTTAGTAAAGATGGCGTGTTTCGCCCGTGGTTTACTTAATGTGATATTCATAGCCTCATGTTTAATTATTAGAATTTCATCCATTGAAATAGGTGTATATTGCTTAGTTGTTAGAACACTTCACAAGTATCGACGAGTCATGCCACGTGCACATCTTATATGCTACACACACCTCGTCGATATTGCCATGTCACATACACTTAAATATCATACTTATTAACATGAATTATATCGTATTTCACATGTCAAGTATAATGGTAGATTTCATTATTTACATCCTGTTGCTTTATGCGTATTTCATGTTGGATATGAGATAGATGCAGAATTGAGGATTTATGATTTTGAGTTTTTGAATACTACTACATAAATCCAGTTTCATGATTGATGTGACATGTCCACCCTGAGTTGATTTCTGTTTTTGGTTTTATTCCGGACCGAGTGGGGGAGATATACGGTCGCGGATTTACGTTATCCATACTGAGTGGGGGAGATATACAGTTGGATACAGGGTGGACCCGGTCGAGACCGAGGGGCAGGATAGCCATATTGAGACGGGGGAGCCTAGCGAGGTTACTCGATACCGGAGTTGGTTATAGAAATACGGCGTGTATCTATAGGATAACGACCGATATTATGAGTATAGGATCATTCGGGGAATGATGCCTAAAAGAAATGAAGATTTTGTGTCGTTGATGGACACTGAGAAATGATTTACTTGAGTTGTGATTTCAAAAGTATAATGAGATTTGTTGTTTGATTTCACATATACTCATATATCATATTGATTCATATTCAGTAGCATGATTGACATATTTACTTTATTCGCCGTTATATGTTAGTCGTATTCACTGAGTTGGCAACTCATCCCCGTTGTGCCACAGTTCCTTGCAGGGATAGAGTGGACGGGTAGCTGCGGGGCAGGATCACTTTTGCTGTTGTATTCCATATTTTGCTAGGTAGGTTACATGTGTAGTAACCTTCCATTTTGTACTTTTGTATCTAGAAAGACTCCATCAGACTTGAATTTTTGACTTAGAAAAGAGAGATGGTATGTATATATACAGTTGAGATCGGTTGATCAGTTTATTAGTTTCTTTCTTTATGAGATTCAGTGATAATTCATATGCTTATATTCATGTTCATTATTGATATTGTTGATTCCAACTTGGAATGCAACTAAACTTAACCTTGTTAATTGTTTACTAATTTAAATTCATAACTTGAGATTTCTACTTAAAAAACTAAACTTTCATAAATAATTCCGAATAAGGTATTTTGATCTTGGTTTTTGGCTTACTTGGAATTGTGCATATCTTTAGATATGATACAATCTGAGTGCCTGTCACATCCAAACTTGGGTCGTGACAAAGTTGGTATCAGAGCTTAGGAGTAACCTTACAGAATTCAGTAAGGGATTTCAATAGGTTGATGTAAGTCTTAGAGTTAGGATGACCTTTGGTTTGATGGAGTAGGTGAATTAGGACGAATGCAGTACCGTACGTATGTTCCGCGGCATATTTACGTTATCGTATTCAGCCTAACTAACCTTAGGATGTGTATCTTGATCTATTCTTCCGTTGATTCTCCTTTATTGATTGCTTCTGTTCCCACACCTTATCAACTCTCATTTCTTGTTCCAGTTGCTATGGCTACGCGGGCTAGGCGAGCCGCAGCCAGGAATGCAGCTAGGGCGAGTCCGCCTGTGACGAGGACTGGTAAACCGGACGTGCAGGAGGTGCATGAGCATGATGATCCTCCTCCTCCAGATCGCATGACTAGGATCGAGGAGGGTATGTTGGGATTACAGCGAGTGGTAGGACAGTTAGCTGAGACCACTCGAGCTTTGAGATCAGATCCAGCACCGACCGTAGCAGAGTCCGAGGTACAGCCTACACAGACGGTAGCACCAGTAGATACGAGAGTGATGGAGGTATCACTTGCAGAGTTTATGAGATTGAGACCACCGGTATTCACAGGGACCGATGTGGCGGAAGATCCTCAGTCTTTTCTTGATAGAATGGCGACGATAGGCAGATCATTACGATGTTCTGATGCGAGGTCAGTTGAGCTGACTAGCTTTCGTTTGGAGGGACTTGCACAGGAGTGGTGTGAGTCGATGGAGAGAGGGCGAGCTACGAATCTTCCTCCGATGACGTGGACAGAGTTTTCTACAGTCTTTCTTGCCAGATTTCTTCCCGAGAGTGTGAGGGATGCTAGAGCTAGCAGTTTCGAAGCGTTGAAGAAATCAGCAAGTATGTCAGTAGCAGATTATGACTTACGATTCACCCAGCTATCGCGCTATGCCCCGTACTTAGTACCTACAGAGGAGCTTCGGGTGAAAAGGTTCCTAAGGAGTTTGGACACACAGTTGTATCTGGCGATAGGCTCCCAGCATTTTGATACATATGCACAGGCCATGGATGCGGCAATTCGAGTAGAGGAGCGTTTGAGCCAGTCAGGAGTTGTTCCGGAGCCAAAGAGGAGTAGACCATTCGTGCCGACAAATAGACAGTTTGGCCGAGGTAGAGGGTCCTATCCAGGCAGATATACTCCAGGCCGCAGTGTTGGACGAGATTGGACACAGGGCCAGATGTTCAGTTCTTATCCTGGCGATCACAGACCACCATCTACCTGTTATAGTTGTGGACTTCCCGGACACTTTGCGCGAGATTGTAGATCTCAGGGCGGGACCGTTGCTCCACAGGCTACTTTACCCCTTCCATCTCCTACACCGATGGCTTTACTTCCTCCCCCAGTTGGCGCTACACGCCAGGCAGTTGCACCACGAGGTCGAGGCTATGCAGGACGTGCTCAGAGAGGTAGAGGAGATAGAGGTAGAGGACGACAGGATGCGGGCAGGGGCCAGGCACGGGTTTTTGCGCTGACTCCACAGGATGCCCAGGCATCAAATGCAGTCGTGACAGGTACTCTTACAGTATGCTCATTAGAGGCACATGTTTTATTTGATCCCGGTTCTACACATTCTTATGTATCGTCACGATTCGCACTTTTATTGGGGAAGGAGTCGTCATTGTTAGAGTTACCTTTGGTAGTGATTACTCCAGTTGGAGATTCCTTTATAGCTCGGCACGTATTCAGATCGTGTTCGGTGCATATTGGTGATAGAGATTCGCTAGTTGATCTGATTCTCCTGGACATGTTGGATTTTGACATACTTCTTGGGATGGATTGGTTAGCCGCTTGTCATGCCTATGTAGATTGTAGAGGAAAAGCGGTTAGATTTTGTTTTCCAGGTAAACCGGTGTTTGTTGTGCAGGGGGATTGCAAGTTAACCCCTGTCAACATGATTTCTGCTTTCGGTGCGAGGCGGCTTTTGAAGAAGGGTTGTCATGGGTTCTTGGCTTTTATTCAGGACATAGGGGTCGCTGAAGTTCCATTGGACCAAATCCCGATCATACGAGAATTTCCTGAGGTATTTCCTGCAGAGTTACCAGGATTGCCACCTGATCGAGATATTGAGTTTTGTATCGACTTGATTCCGGGTGCAGGGCCTATTTCTATACCACCCTATCGAATGGCACCGACGGAATTGAAAGAACTCAAGGGCCAGTTGCAAGAGTTGTTAGATCGAGGACTTGTTCGTCCGAGTGTTTCACCGTGGGGAGCTCCTGTGTTATTTGTAAAGAAGAAGGACGGTAGTATGAGGATGTGCATCGACTACCGACAGCTGAATCGTGTCACGGTGCGAAACAGGTATCCATTACCACGAATAGATGACTTGTTTGATCAATTGCAAGGAGCCGGATTCTTTTCAAAGATTGACTTGAGGTCAGGATATCATCAGTTGAGGGTTCGGAAGGACGATATTCCGAAGACAGCGTTTCGTACGAGATATGGGCATTATGAATTTCTGGTGATGTCGTTCGGACTTACCAATGCTCCAGCAGCTTTTATGGATATGATGAACCATATCTTTAGACCATTTATCGATCGGTTTATTATAGTATTCATAGATGATATTCTTGTATATTCTCGGAGTCAGACGGAGCACGAGCAGCATTTACGTATCACATTGCAGACATTGAAAGAGCATCAGCTGTATGCTAAATTTTCTAAGTGTGCTTTTTGGCTCGATAGTGTGGAGTTCTTGGGTCACATAGTTACAAGACAAGGTATATGCGTTGACCCAAAGAAGATTGAAGCGGTACAACACTGGCCCAGGCCTATGTCAGTTATGGAGGTTCGGTGTTTCTTAGGTCTGGCAGGTTATTACAGACGCTTCGTACAGGATTTCTCAAAGATAGCGGCACCTTTGACAGGATTGACTAGGAAGGAAGTTCCATTTCAGTGGAAAGATGCGTGTGAGCAGAGTTTCCAACAGTTGAAGACGCGTTTGACGACTGTGCCTGTATTATCTTTACCTTCCGGGTCAGGGGGTTTCGTTGTGTATTGCGATGCTTCTAGAGTGGGCTTAGGCTGTGTGTTGATGCAATACGGCAAGGATATAGCATATGCTTCTCGACAGTTGAAGAGGCATGAACAAAACTACCCCACCCATGATCTAGAGATGGCTGCCGTAGTATTCGCATTGAAGATTTGGAGACATTACTTGTATGGAGAAACGTGTCAAATCTTCACAGATCATAAAAGTTTAAAGTATATCTTTCAGCAGAAAGATCTGAACCTCAGGCAGCGTAGATGGATGGAATTGGTGAAAGATTACGACTGTGAGATCTTGTACCATCCAGGCAAAGCAAATGTTGTAGCAGATGCCTTGAGTCGGAGGCCTGGAGGTAAATTATCTCATTTGAGTCTTTTGCAGAGACAGTCTTCTACAGACTGGCAGATCTTATGTGATAGTCGTATACAGTTTGAGTTCACATCGGCAGGAGGTCAGCTAGCACATGTTCGCACCAGACCTCAGCTATTAGATCGTATTCGAGATGCGCAGCCTACCGATACTCGCTTGATGGAGATTATGGATCATGTTAGGCAGGGTAAGGAGACGGAGTTCGTGATTGATGATTATGGAGTGTTACGTTTTAGGACTCGTCTCTGTGTGCCAGATTCTGACGGATTGAGGCGTGAGATTTTGGAGGATGCCCACAGATCAGTATATAGTATTCATCCTGGTTCCACCAAAATGTATCGTGATTTGAAGGATAATTATTGGTGGGAAGGAATGAAGAAGGATGTTACGGATTTTGTTTCAAGATGCTTGACTTGTCAGCAAGTCAAAGCAGAACACCAGAGGCCAGCCGGAGAGCTGCAACCTTTACCCATTCCAGAGTGGAAATGGGAACAGATTTCCATGGATTTCGTAGTGGGTCTACCCAGGACTAGCAGAGGGTATGATTCCATTTGGGTGATTGTAGACAGGCTGACGAAGGCCGCTCATTTTCTTCCAGTGAAGACAACATATGGATTTGCTCAGTATGCACAGGTTTATATCGATGAGATTGTACGTCTACATGGAGTGCCGACATGCATAGTATCAGATCGAGGTACCCAGTTCACGAGCAGGCTATGGCAGAAACTTCAGGACGCTCTTGGTACACGACTGAGTTTCAGTACAGCTTTCTACCCACAGAAAGACGGTCAGTCGGAGCGGACCATTCAGATACTAGAGGATATGCTTCGGGCTTGTAGCCTAGATTTCGGTGGTAGTTGGGATCGTCACCTACCTTTGGTAGAATTCTCTTATAACAACAGTTTTCAAGAGACGATCCAGATGGCACCCTTTGAAGCCTTGTATGGAAGGAAATGTAGATCGCCTGTTTGCTGGACAGAACTTAGTGAAAGTGGTATATTGGGACCGCAGATAGTACAGGAAACTACAGAGAAGATTCACTTGATACGAGATAGAATGAAAGCGGCTCAAAGCAGACAGAAGTCATATGCAGATCGAAGACGACGCAAACTCGAGTTTGATGTGGGAGATCATGTGTTCCTTCGAGTATCTCCAATGAAGGGTGTGATACGCTTCGGGAAGAAAAGAAAGCTCAGCCCCAGATATGTTGGACCTTACGAGATTCTAGAGAGAGTGGTTGCTGTGGCTTATCGGTTAGCACTTCCACCTGGTTTTCCCGACGTACATCCGGTGTTTCACGTTTCGATGCTTCGCAGATATCTTCACGATCCAACTCACGCGATCCAGCATCAGACTCTACAGCTTGAGCCAGATCTATCCTTCACAGTGCAGCCAGTTGCTATTTTGGACAGACAGGCAAAGCAACTACGATCGAGGACACTGCCATCTGTAAAGGTTCTCTGGCAAGGAAAGGATCGCGAGGAGATTACTTGGGAGACGGAGGACGCGATGCGGAAGAAATTTCCACATCTTTTCATAGGTATGTCTAGTAATTATTTTAAATTCGGGGACCGAATTTTCTTAAGGGGGGAATATTGTAACAATTAGGAAAAAGCTAGAAATAAGTAAAACTAATTAAATTAAGTATAAGCTGATAAATCACAAAATGGTTAAAATCAAATATGTCAATCTTCATAAGATATATGTAATACAAATTAAATTAGAATTTTAGAATGTAATATAAATAAGTTATAAGGGTTTTAAAGAAAATTTTAGCTTCATTTTAATAAAAGATATGTTTTATAATAAGCTAGTTGTGAGGGGTTAAATTGCAAAGTTAGGTTTTATGCAAATAGGGTTTTGTCAAGGGTTTAAATGAATAAATGGAATTATTTTCAGTTCTGAAATTAAACTGAAATTTAAGGAAAATAGAAGATAATTCATTAAATCACCTCAAGCTTTCTTGCACCCTCTCACCTCCACCTCCTTCTTGCATGAATCATGCACACCTTTGGCTTGGACACCTCCTCCTTCTCTTATCTCCTTATCCATTCATATTTATAGCTCATTTTCAGTTCTTATCACAAAATCAAACTGAAAGAAAATCAAAAGAAAAAGAAAAACTAAAGAAGGAAAAAGAAAAACAAGAAGAAGAAGAAGAAGAATGGAGCTTGTTCATGAGTGTTGTTCATCACCAAGCTAGGAGGAGCTTGTAGATCTTTGAGGGTTATTCCTACAGCAAATTAGGAGGGTAAACTTCTTAAACTTAGTAGAGATTAAGTTCTGTAGATTAGTTAAAATTTAATTTAGCTTGGTCACATAATATAGTATTTAGTTAAAATTCATAGTCTGTTAAAATCTAATTTAACCTGGAACTTAATTAAATAAATTCAACAGAGTAGAAATGATGTAGGTAACAACTAGAACACACCACAAGAAGACGACAGGAGGGGGCCGGTTTTGGGCCGGCGACAGAAGGATTTTGGCCGGCGTCGCCGGCCAAGTTGGGAAAATTTGGGGTTTTGGTTTTTGGGGTGTCTTCAGTATACAATTTGGACCAATTTGGTACTGTTGATTTTAATTAGTTTTACTGTAATTAAAATCTGGAATGAAATATCGGAAAAGGAATCGTAACAACGCTAAATACGACACGATGAAATCGTGTCGCGTATTAAATTCTGAACCAGTACAGATTAGGGTTAAAATACTGAAAGACTAAGTGTTTAATAACTTGGAAAGATCAGATAGTATATAACTTATGGGGTTTAGCGTGTTTCTATGTCCGTTATATCGGAATAGTCGTTTTGCTTATATACGTTATATTGGTATATTTAGACACGGATACGAGGAGTACGGAAGCCGCGAGGAAAGGGAAAGGATTAGCGATTCCGGAGTAGATCCGACTTTTCCGATGAGTAGACTAATCATCTACCGGGGAATTTAGTAAAGATGGCGTGTTTCGCCCGTGGTTTACTTAATGTGATATTCATAGCCTCATGTTTAATTATTAGAATTTCATCCATTGAAATAGGTGTATATTGCTTAGTTGTTAAAACACTTCACAAGTATCGACGAGTCATGCCACGTGCACATCTTATATGCTACACACACCTCGTCGATATTGCCATGTCACATACACTTAAATATCATACTTATTAACATGAATTATATCGTATTTCACATGTCAAGTATAATGGTAGATTTCATTATTTACATCCTGTTGCTTTATGCGTATTTCATGTTGGATATGAGATAGATGCAGAATTGAGGATTTATGATTTTGAGTTTTTGAATACTACTACATAAATCCAGTTTCATGATTGATGTGACATGTCCACCCTGAGTTGATTTCTGTTTTTGGTTTTATTCCGGACCGAGTGGGGGAGATATACGGTCGCGGATTTACGTTATCCATACTGAGTGGGGGAGATATACAGTTGGATACAGGGTGGACCCGGTCGAGACCGAGGGGCAGGATAGCCGTATTGAGACGGGGGAGCCTGGCGAGGTTACTCGATACCGGAGTTGGTTATAGAAATACGGCGTGTATCTATAGGATAACGACCGATATTATGAGTATAGGATCATTCGGGGAATGATGCCTAAAAGAAATGAAGATTTTGTGTCGTTGATGGACACTGAGAAATGATTTACTTGAGTTGTGATTTCAAAAGTATAATGAGATTTGTTGTTTGATTTCACATATACTCATATATCATATTGATTCATATTCAGTAGCATGATTGTCATATTTACTTTATTCGCCGTTATATGTTAGTCGTATTCACTGAGTTGGCAACTCATCCCCGTTGTGCCCCAGTTCCTTGCAGGGATAGAGTGGACGGGTAGCTGCGGGGCAGGATCACTTTTGCTGTTGTAATCCATATTTTGCTAGGTAGGTTACATGTGTAGTAACCTTCCATTTTGTACTTTTGTATCTAGAAAGACTCCATCAGACTTGAATTTTTGACTTAGAAAAGAGAGATGGTATGTATATATACAGTTGAGATCGGTTGATCAGTTTATTAGTTTCTTTCTTTATGAGATTCAGTGATAATTCATATGCTTATATTCATGTTCATTATTGATATTGTTGATTCCAACTTGGAATGCAACTAAACTTAACCTTGTTAATTGTTTACTAATTTAAATTCATAACTTGAGATTTCTACTTAAAAAACTAAACTTTCATAAATAATTCCGAATAAGGTATTTTGATCTTGGTTTTTGGCTTACTTGGAATTGTGCATATCTTTAGATATGATACAATCTGAGTGCCTGTCATATCCAAACTTGGGTCGTGACAATGGATGTGTGGTGCCGGAGCTCCTTTTGGTGGAGCTGCTGGTGGTCGAGACGGTCACGGAAGTCATAGAGCTCCTGCTGTTGGTGGAGCTCCTATAGGTGGTTGTGGAGCTCCGGTTCGTGGTCGTGGTCATGGTCGTGGTCGTGGTAGGGATCAGCCCACAGATCAGGTGTACAATAGGTCACATGGGATGCACACAGGCTTGTTGATCGAACACTCCTGACGCTACAAAGGCAACATAGATCAGAGACTATTTGGGTAGGTACGGTAGTTTCAGACATTACTTTCCGTTCGCATGAGTACATGTCTATGATAGTTCAAATACACCCGTTGTTAGTAAAAGTAAGATTATATGGCGTTAGTCTCATTGAGAGTATTCATCTAGACCATGCCCTCCTGACGATATTGATAGAGCGCTGGAGGCCAGAGACACATACTTTCCATCTACCAGTTGGTGAGTTAACGCCTACACTGCAGGACATCAGCATAATACCAGGACTCCCAGTTGAGGGAAGAGCAGTGACTGGTACGGCACGACATGATTGGGCGGCCTTGGTAGCGGAGTATTTTGGTTTCGTGCCAGCAGATGGTGTGATTCAGGGTTCACGCATACGGCTCACCTGATTGCATACGCAGTTTCTCGACACTATCACTCAGGATTCATCAGAACATCAGATCGAGTGTTATGCGAGAGCTTATATTCTGATTCTCTTTGGGGGTCTCGTATTCCCGCCCTCTGCCGGAGACATGGAATCGCTCTGGTATTTACCTTTACTTACACATCTGACTGTTGCGGGTGCAGGAGTGTACAGCTAGGGCAGCACGGTTCTAGATTGCTTATATCGCGGGTTGTGTCGAGTGTCGCTGGGTGGAACACAGATGACTGGATGTTCTGTGTTCTTATAGGCTTGGGCTTATGAGCGATTTCATCTCGGACGACCTGGTATTACACATGTTACTGATAGATGGGTCCAGACTGATCCTGAGGAGCGAAGGTCCCCACTCGGGGTATATTGAGCAGGTGTACACACATAGATAGGAAACACATTCCAGTGCCTCGATTACTACAAGGATGAGCTGAGCACACTCCGGGACGAGGTCGTATCATGGCATCCTTACAGAGGAGATGGAGTTGCATCCCTATCATCCTTGTGTTCAGTTCATCATGAGATATGGTTGACCAGGGCGCCACTCATCCATTTTGCTATTGTCAAGGATTATTATCCGGACAGGGTGATATGAAAGTTTAGCCTGGACCAAGT
This sequence comes from Agapanthus africanus, assembly GCA_030015575.1. Classification (NCBI taxonomy): domain Eukaryota; kingdom Viridiplantae; phylum Streptophyta; class Magnoliopsida; order Asparagales; family Amaryllidaceae; genus Agapanthus; species Agapanthus africanus. The sequence goes on along the minus strand of JASDDO010000010.1, from coordinate 100,813,096 downwards.
CATCCCTCACAAGCGAGTATATGATCGTGCTCTGCACAAGATCGATGGGTGAGGCAAAACCACCGAGGAGTGGAGACCGGTACATCGTGATCACGTACACCGGTAGGACATGGAGCGGGCTGCTCGCGTTATTCGATACACCTTACTATACGATCCAGCCTGCCATGAAGAGTGCATGACTTGGTATCGTTCGATCACTCATTTTTACGTTGTCTTGCCCGACCATAGACGACTTTCTAGAGCCTACAATGCTGGGCCCTCGGCTACTCCACCTATGTACCAGTTTCGAGCTCCTTCTACAGCCAAAAAGGTATATTATTTTACTTGGTATTTCTATTCTGTAATTTTCATATGGTACGATTCATATTGTCATTGTACTAAAAATTTTCTTGTTTTTTTATTTTTATTTTTTTCTGGGTATCACATGCATGGGCACTTATACGTCTCTCCATCCAGATTCTAGCGAGCGATGTCGTGGCTGGAGTGAGGGACTTCGCACAGATTACCCTTAGCGAGTGTCATTGCATTATGACTGAGGCGAGAGAAACCATCAGATTAGAGGTGATGGTTGCAGCTCCCATTCCTCATGTACGTAGACGCAGCAGCTTACCACGACAGTCAGACCATGCCAGATCTTCACGTGTGCAGGAGGAGACAGATCAAGCTGCACTTTCGCATGCATAAGAAGAGGCCGGACAGGCTGCACCTTCGCATGCACAGGAGGAGCCTCATGAGTATTTAAATTCGCATGCACCGGATGAGCCCGATGAGCCTCGACCTTTGCAGCCACCTATGTCGCAATTGACTCAGGTTGATATCGCAGGACTTTCATAAGTACCGTGACCACGTCCGAAGAAAAAGAAGAGATGTTGTCTCATTTTCATTTGATTATATATTTTGTAGTATTATATTGTATCGAGGTCTTGAATCGTTCATGTAGTGATGTTAGCATTGATGTTGTGATGGTATCCATCCTTTAAGGTGTGATCTCAATTTTGGTATCAATTTTGTGATTCCATCCTTCAAGGTGATGTTTGTTTACCGTCGAGTGTGGCGTGTAGTTCTAAATCGCACATATTATTATGTATTTGTGGATAAATGTCAAATATATGTAAAGGAGATGTTCGTTTTATTTTTAAAATGTAGTTACATAAATATTTTTTGAGATAAACGTGGTTACATAAGTATTTGCAGGAAGCCGTTGCGGCCATTTGGTATCAAAAAAGTTGTATTACCACTCATCACATGAAGACTATATAAATTGGAGCTTCTATTTCATGGTATTCACAGTTGCTAAGGGATTTTTCATGTTAGTTATATGTATGCCCTAGAGGCTATTACTCTACATACGATGTATATTGTATTGGATGCTTGGACATATACATAGAGGACTTTCTTGCTCAACATAATAGTATGCTTTCTGGTTGCTCTTTATCTTAACATGTATACTGATTGTCTTTCTATGTTACATGTTGGTAAAGCACTTAGGATTAGTACTTGACTACCAGGATTATGATGCAGATCATACTAGTGGGGACAGGGTAGTCGCTAAGTACATCCTTCAAATGTTCCTAGTCATAGGTGTATCGAGATAGGGCATCGATATACCATAGTAGACTAGCGTATAGCTTCTCAACCCATGTAGATGGGTGATGGATGATCCCATATCCATTGGTGTTTGACATCAGAGATGCTATATGGGTGCTCAGTGGAGATTGGGTACACTGAACTGACTCGCCGAGAACTCCTAGATGGTATTATACCTATCGTCAGATAGCAGTTCTCTGGTGACACTAGTATAGGTTAGTCTGTAGACCCGAGATCGTCATAGATTCTTGTGTGATTCCCACTGTGCTTTGATTTCCACCTTACCATGTTTAAGAAAACGTGTAAAATGGTGGCTTTTGGGTACAGTCCCGAATCACATGGAGGCAAAGCGATAGGAGGGGTTTCGTCTCTCCCGATATTGGGAGTTGATGTTACGCTATGCTCGATTGGCTACAACAGGAAGTCCCTGGCCAGGGCTGCTTCAGAGATACTGGTAAGTGTTATCGGTATTTTCTCGATCAGTCATGAGCCTCACATCGGCACGACTTATCGAGTTACTTGGGTCTGACGTTTACCACCCCTAAACGAGATATACGACATATCAGACGAAGAGACCGGAATGTACGGTAGTGTTACTGATTGGATTCATAGGAGTATGGGCATGCTTGCTTGTTGATCTTCTGATCGTTCAATACCCGGGTGGCCGTTACGTTTAGCAGACCGCTTGCGGCTAGTGGGTGTTTGATATAATCATCACCTACTGCCGGCACATTGACGAGTCTTTAGAGTCCTACACAGAGGTTTCCTGGCTCAAGCGAAACGGAGTAGGAGCACATATGTGATATGTGCGGGACCGAGATTAATACGATATGTGATACCATATTATATTCTCGCGATATGTGACATAGGTCGGTTATATGCGATATAGCTGGGTTATCGGATCAAGTGTTGATTCGATAAGTTGTTACATTTGATATTAGTCGGTTATATGTGATATAGCCGGATTATTAAATTAAGTGTGGATTTAATAATTTAATTTATAATTATATATATTTGATATATTAAGTTACATTAACTAATACTTGCTCACTTATGATTTCTTTTCTTACTTAATGTGCACATTGTATATATGTGATATGTATATTTGTGTACATGTTTGTATCATGCTAGGTTATATATGCAACAAGGGTGTATGAGACTTATACCAAGATAGGGTTTATGTTTGGGTTTTATTATCATTAAGTAATTCACAAAACATTTAAATTAGTCATGGATAAGCTTTTAGAAGCTTATGGATACATTAACTTATTCAACTCTTTTGTCGTTGCTTAAGATATTTGTTAACCCAACCCTTAACCTTAGCCCTTGGATTATTCTATACATGAGTTAGGCATGAGAGGATAACTCACCATGGTTGCATTTCTAACGTCATGAATTATTCAATCATAACTCCCATTCATCTCACTTCTTCTTCTTCTTGATGAGCTCAAGAAAAATGTTTTCTAGGGTTTTGAGAGGTGATGAAATATTATGAGAAAAATAAATCTAAAGTTGGCCCACTTCCTACTTCATCATGCTCTACTACTTGCCATTTAGTATAAGGTGTTTGCTTCACTAATTTCACAATTAGTGAAAAGATAGCTTGGGTTAGTGTCTCCTCGACGTAGATCATCTTCGGCCTCGAAGTCTTCTAGCAAGCTTGATCCATACATCTTTTGGGGTCTCTCTAGAATCCGAAAGTTCATGATCACGGCGAAGGGATGACTACACGGAGCTAATGAAGTGAAAGACCGGTCTACAAAGGTTGTATTCCTTATTCACTTTTAGTTACAAAGTGTTTGTATTTTATTCCGTCGGATTTCTAGTATACGATTCTAGGGTTAGAGTTAGATAGAACAGCAAAACTTTTAATATGGCATGGATGATGCCTCCCGAAACCTTGTTGCCGTGCTAGGCAACCCTGCATTTCCTTCCTGGGTAGTTCCAAGAAAAACGCTACTGTATTGAAAACGTTACCGGTAGTAGCGTTTTCAACCAAATGAAAACGCTACTATCAGTAGCGTTTTTATTTAGTATAAATCTCACATCCCATCCTGATACTCTCACATGGTTAGGAAATGCCCATACGAAAACGTTATTGTGACTAACGTTTTCATTTGGAGAAAAACTATATTCCCATTATCGTTTACATCAACAAAAAAACGCTACTCACAGTGGCGTTTTCCTCTTCCAAATAACTGTCACACAAGACCTATTCCTATGTGGCGGTACAGGGGTCTTGTTTAGTAATTATTTTAGGCCCGGCATCATTTTGGGTATTAATTATTTTAATAGTATTATTTAGTAAAAAAAATTATGGTATTGGGGGAGATTGGGGATTTAATCTTTGGATGAATCAGTTTCTCCAACGAATGGTCGGCACATGTCAGTTTAAGTCCATTCCATCACTTCTCTCTACCGTATTTTACTCATTCTTTGGGATGTCTTGTCAAGTCAAATATTAATGTCTTCTATTTCTTTCTCTCCACTCTCTTTCAACAGGCACAACATTTCCCATCTTTTACTAACGAAGTCTATTATTATTCTTCTTCACCCAACCAAATCCCCTCTTCTCCGCATTTTTTGAACCCATTAAAATCCATAAAAATCTAAAGACCACACCTTTTCTATTCTGATTATAATCAAGTTATGATCCATTTCTCTAGCCGAACAGATTGTACTCCAAAAAGAGAAGGAAAAAGGGGAAAGATAGATGAATTTTTTTTAAAAGGAAAATGAGTATTGATGGTGATCCATGCAAGCTAATCTATTATGTTATGAGGATAAAAAAAGATTTGAGATCCTACTGGATATAATCAAATCCCCAAATCAACAAACACAACAAATCTAGAGAGCATATCGAAATTTGCAATATCTATTAATTCAACATACACTGATGATGCTCATAGGTAGGAACTCCTCGGCTTATTCCAAAACTTTCTAAGGCCCGCCTCATTTTTCGAATAAGCCAATTCATTTGGGACCCTATGGCGCTGTAGCGAAGCTGGTTGCAAAGGAGGGTAAATCGGGTAGATGACGTGTCCCGATGCACATGGAGAGAGGGCAATGACCGCACATTGGAGGCATCCCCAGGTTATCGTCCCGCTGTCTGGACCCGACCTTCGAGGATTCCCTAAACAGTCTTGTGGTCGCCAAGTATTCAACCGTTGGCTCACCTCTGAGCCCTCCTACAGGCTGAGCTTCCTCAGCCCTTCCAGCTCACCTTTGAGTTATCACAGAACTGAGCTTTCTCGGCCTCCCACTCGCCTCCGAGCCTCCCGCCGAGCTAAGCTTCCTCGGTTCTATTGAGCGACCCAGAACACAGATCACAGGCGTCTCCGCCACGGATCCGTGAATCTCGCCAGACGCGAGATATCTGCCGCCCCATGATCCCGCGTTCCACGCTGTCGCATCCCTCCATTAACGAGCGTATCTCGTCATTAATAAAGGATCCCACCATTCTCGCAGGCGCAATGCTAAGGGCGTAACAACCGGCGAGAATCTCACGCCCGCTAACCCATAGCTGTCGCTATATAAACCCCTCTCTCGGACGACTCAGGTAAGGCAATTCTTATCCAACAGGCCGCTACTCTACCCAAATACCTCGACTAACTTGATCGTCGGAGGATCCACGGTGGTACAACCACCCAGGGACTTCTTTGTAGGTATCTCGGCTTCATATCAAACCAAACCCATTGAGATCCACACGCCTCAGGAGACAATCCTCAAACCCAATCTCAGTCGTTCGCCAACGCTGTCGGCAGATCGTCGGAAGACAATATCTGAATGAGATCCTAACCTCCATCAGTTGGCGCCATCTGTGGGAAGCCGAAAATTTCACTCATCGAAAGTTGATCTTCCGATCTCGAGCTGATGGCGAGTGATCATCACGACGATCCCAGCACTAGCCGCCATCCTTCCCACAACGGAGGCGCGGACGGATCCTCTCCTCCCCCTAACGTCGTTCACACCCTCTCTGCACGGATCGACAGGCTCGCGTCCATCGTGGATGCCTTTGTCCGTGTCCAAACAGCTGGACAAGCCCCCGAGATCGCCGTTCCCCCATCTCGGGACCGTGACCTCCGCAGAGGGGAAGATGACACTACCCACGCTGGAATGACTGAACAGCGTCTTGCTATTTCCGGCCGCCACAGATCCCCCATGGCAACCAATTCAATGACCCACTGGGCACCTCACAGCTCCACGCCAAGGTCTCATAAAAGAGCACCACGTCCCAAGTCCCATCGCGCTCTTGTCCCTCCCAAGGAGGTGCCGGTCAGATCGCTTCCTCCCAGGCAAGCCGGCACCCTCTCCCTCGACAGGGTTGCACGGACGGCCCTCACCATGGTGACTTGAGGACGACCTCGCCAGGGGACCTAAGGAACCTCATAGAATGGAACCGGAACCGCGGCAAGGCGCAGGCCACCAGCGGGAAGGGCCATAACTCTGAGTATGCCGAATCCTCGGGATACCATGACCGCCTCAATGCCCTTAAAAAGAAGATTGAAGGTATACATCGGGAGAGTCGTCCTTCAAGCGAGGGGGCCAGGTATGCCGCTGACTCACTTACTAAGCCCTTCACTGAAGAACTGCTTGTTGTCTGTGTCTCCTCCAGAAACAAGTCTCCAAAGGTGGCCCTCTTCGACGGAAAGTCCGACCCGAAAGACCACCTAGGCGCATTCATGATGGGGATGAGCTTCCAGGACAACTCTGACACCGCCCAATGCCGAGTGTTCCCCGCCACTCTCATTCGCGCCGGACGAGATTAGTTCCGAGGACTCACGCCACGCTCCATCTCTATCTTTGATGAGTTGGCCGCCCAGTTCCTCGAGCATTTCATCGAGAACAGACGGCAGAAGCGGGACGTCGATTACCTCTTCACTATAAAGAGCGGGGACAAGGAATCCTTCAAAAGATACGTCACCCGCTTCTACAACGCTCTTCTTGAGGTCCCAGAGCACCGGGACGAAACTGTCATCACGGCCCTTAAGTCGGGTCTTAGGCATAAGGAGTGGCTCCGCTCCTTTTCATTAGCGCAACCTAAGACCATGGCCGAGGTCAAAGCCTGGACCGAACGAGAATTCCAGCTCAAGTCCGAAGTAAATGCGAACATGCCCCAGAGTGACCAGGTCGATCAAAAGAAGAGGCGTAGAGAAGAGAAGAAGAAGGTTGACCGGCCAAAGCCATACTCCCCGAAGTTCCAGGAGTATACTCCGCTCAGCATCTTCCAAGCTGAGCTGTTAGAGGAGGCAAAGGGAGAACGATTTTTCAAGCTCCCTCCGGTAACCAGTAGAGCGGCCAAACAGACATGAGGCTCTTACATCGCCTTCCACAGGTTGCAGGGACACCCCACCGAGAATTGCAAATAGCTCCGCAACTACATCGAGGAGTTGATTCGCTCGGGGCACCTGGCAAAGTACTTACGGGAAAAGCGACAAGTAGACCGGGAGCAAGAGAACCATCCCCCTCCCGGCAAGTTGACGATCGGCTAAATCATGGTCGTATCAATAGGGAGTGCGCCTGGAGCCTACGAGATTCGACGCCTCCTGCCAAACGAGGGGACTAGCAGCCATCCCGAAAAGAAGAGCAAAGCAGCCGAGCCCATCACCTTCACTGACGAGGACCTCCACAGGATATCCTTGCCTCACAAAAACCCCCTGGTGATTACAGCACGGGTCCACCGCTACGAGGTTCAAAGGATACTGGTCGACTCGGGGAGCTCGGCAGACATCCTTTTCTACAACTGCTTTTTACGTATGGGGCTCGGCAGACATCTTAGAGCTCGGCAGACATCTGTTCGGGGTCACTAGTGGAAAGTTCATCGGATACATGGTTACCCACCGAGAAATCGAGGCTAACCCGGAGAAACTCAGCACCATCCTCAACATGGTCGCGCGAAAGACCAACGTCGAAATCATATGGCTCATTGGGAGAGTAGCCGCTCTGAGTCGCTTCATGTCAAGGTCCGGAGAAAAGTGCATCCCATTCTTCAAAGCCCTGAGAAAGATCCCAAGGTTCGAATGGTCGGAGGAGTGTCAGATCGCTTTCGAGCAACTGAAAGTGCACCTGGAAACTCCGCCACTGCTCACCTGACCGATTGAAGGAGACGAACTATCATTGTATCTAGCGGTGTCCGATCAGGCTGCAGGCTTGGTGATTGTCCGAGAAGTCGAAGGAGTCCAAAAGCCGATCTACTACGTAAGCCACATCTTTAAGGACGCGGAAACAAGGTTCCCGGCCATAGAAAAGATTGTCTTGGCGCTTATCATGACCTCAAGGAAACTGTGGCACTACTTCCAGGCACACACCATCCTCGTTCTCACCGAGCATCCTTTAGGGGTTATTCTCACCTCCCCCGAGTCTTCTGGTCATTTGGAGAAGTGGAGGTGGGAGTTATCTCAATTCGACATCAAATACCGCCCGAGACAGGCTATTAAGGTATAAGTCCTGGCCAATTTTATTGTTGAATGCACTGTCCCCAACAAGGAGGCAGTGTCAGTGCCGCCCCGGGGTCTCAACCCTCGATCGAAGAGAGGCGCGACTCCGTCCCCGATTGGGTCCTTTACGTCGATGGGTCGTCAACCAAGGATGGCTGTGGTGCCGGCCTTATCATTCGAGGCCCGAACAAGGCAGAGATGGAGTATTCTTTGAAGCTTGGGTTCAAAGCCTCAAACAACTCCGTGGAGTACGAGGACTTACTAGCTGGACTACGAATCGCCTCCGGAGTGGGGCTGAAGACGGTCCGAATCCGCAATGACTCTGCCCTGGTTGTGGGCCAGGTGATTGGCCATTTCGAGGCACGGGATCCTCTGATGGTGAAATATTAAGCCGAGGTAAGAAGACTATGAAAGGACTTCGACGAATTTCAAGTAGAGCAGATCCCCCGGCACCTAAACGCCCAGGCTGACGCTCTGAGAAAGCTAGCTTCCTCTTATACGGTGACACGACAAGAGAAATATCCTCTTCAAGATCTTTCCACGGCCCAGCGTGGAAAATAGAACGACAGCACTTCAAATTTACGCTGCCCGGGAAGAAGACCGGGATTGGAGGAAGCCCCTCGTAGAATTCCTGAGGGATGGTACGCTCCCGGAAGATCGAGGGGAAGCACGACGCCTCCGAACCAAAGCCCACCATTTTGTTTGGAGCAATGGGAACCTCTACAAAAATTCATACACTCAGCCTATGCTTCGGTGTGTCGACCCCCACGAAGCCGACTACGTCCTAAGTGAGATATACGAAGGGGTCGGTGGAGCTCACCAAGGGGCCCGCACCTTAGTCCAGAAGACGTACTCTAAGTATACTATTAGCCAACCATCCATCAGGATGCTCAGAAGCTTGTCAGAAGGTGCAGGAGCTGCTAACTCCATGGCAGCATACCCCGTCTTCCAGCTACCGAACTAACGGCCTTGACCTCCCCATGGCCGTTCGCCCAGTGGGGAATGGACATGGTAGGCCAACTCCCTACTGGTACGGGCGGGCATAAATACATTATCGTCGCGGTGGACTACTTTACGAAGTGGATCGAGGCCGTCCCCATCAGAAAACCGGACGCCACTACGACCATCAAATTCCTGCAAAACAATATAATATCCCGATTCGGGATCCCGATGTGTATCGTTATCAACCACGGGACGAACTTTGAAAATGACAAGGTCAAGGGATTCTGCAGCGAATACCATGTACTCATGAAGTTCGTTGCAGTCGCGCATCCTCAGTGCAACGGACAGGCCGAGGTCGCTAACCGGGATGTAATCCGAGGTCTTCGAACTCGTCTGGAAGGAAGGCAGGGCAGTTGGGTCGATGAACTACCTCGGGTTTTATGGGCTCTGCGCACTTCGAAGAAGACCCCCACCAGAGAGACCCCTTTCAGCCTCTGCTACGGCACCGAGGCGATGGTGCCAAACAAAGATCGGACTGCCCAGTTACAGAATCGAGCACTTCGACGACGAAGCTAATACCTTGGCACTCCGAACTAATTTGGACATCTTGCTGGATAAGCGGGACCGGGCACAGATCAAAGCCACCGCTTACCAACAGCAAACTGCTCGCTACTATAATGCACGAGTCAAGCATCGGACCTTTAAGACTGGGGATCTGGTCTTAAGGAAAAACGATTTCATATACCAAAGCAAGTTGCACAAGTTTTCCCCGAAGTAGGGCGGCCCATTAGTCATCTCCGAAGTATTACCCGGCAGGGCCTATCGCTTGCAAGACGCGGCGGGTCGCAAATTTCCACGGCCTTACAACACCGAGAAGCTCAAGTTGTACAAGTGAATTTGAAAATTGTATCCATGAATATATGTTTATTCTTTATCAAAGCGATGTAAATTTTTCTAAGTCTTTTGAATTAGAAGAAACTCCTCCTGTGTGTTTCCCTCTTTCTCGGTTCAAAGGTTACAGGTTTCGTGAAAATACTCAAACGCACCAAGAAGACAAAAAGGAAACAGTAGTACATCGCAAAAAGAGAATTTTATTTATCAAAGGTATTGTGCGCTCCTCAACCTTACATGAAAATTAAAAGTACAACAGAGGGGGTACGGGGTCGAGAAAGCACTGCTAGTGGTACTCCATGGAGATCTCCGCCAGCCGAGCCCTGGCCTCTTCAGCTCGCTCCCGCCGATGCTATCCACATACCCGGGACGCCACGGAAGCACCGAGCCTCCCATCTGCCGGGCAGGGGCCCGTGATCTGCCTCTTTTGGAAACACTCCAAAATAAGGTTCACTGATCGGTCATGCCTGTTCTTCGAGATGAGGCCGAGGACATAGAGCGTACGCATCTTGTCGAGTGCCTCATCCAGCAGCTTCTCGGAGAAGAGGTTGTACAACCCCGGGGACCTCCTCCAAATTGTGTACATCAGCAATTGGAGGAGGGACGACCGACGAGGAAGTAGGCGACCGAAATGGTCCTCAATGCGCTGGACCACACCCCAGTAAGTCTCCTCGGAGAAGGACTGGTCGTACAAGTAGACGTCATCGGGAGTGCCGATCTCTTCAATCGTGTAGATGTGCCCGGCCATCTCAAAAAAACCAACACGGAAAGAAACCCATCTCCTTCTCTATTTATAGCCTAAACAGAATCTACAAGGGCCGAAATTTGCACGCGCGTGGGTGCGAATCTTGGGATTTTCTCAACTCTTTCAATACCAAACCGCCACATGGCGGGCATCCCGTATCTCTCGGCCAACCGAAGTCGGAACGACGCAGATCTTGGAACGCCTCGCCTCACCTATGCGTTTCTGCCACGTGTCGTCCGTGACAGTCACTCTTCCAGATTTTCACACGTCGGGGGAGGTCGGGCGATGCCTCGCAAAACCGAGCAGCTTCCCTGCTTGGTCAATCTCTGGCTGGTAGTTTACTACCCATCGACGCCAAGGATCAAAAGCCCTCATCAAGAGGCCACCGAGCAGCTTCTCTATTTGGTCCATCCTTAGTGGGTAATTTCTTACCCATCTATGCTAAGGATCAAAGCCCTCCTCAATAGGCCACCGAGCACCTTCCCTGCTCGGTCAATCCATTGCTGGTAGTTTACTACCCACCGACGCCAAGGATCGAAAGCCCTCGTCAAGAGGCTACCGAGCAGCTTCCCTGCTCGGTCAATCCATGGCTAGTTGTTTAATACCCACCGACGCCAAGGATCAAAAGCCCTCATCAAGAGGCCACCGAGCAGCTTTCCTGCTCGGTCCATCCTTAGTAGGTAATTTCTTACCGATCTACGCTAAGGATTCAAGCCCTCCTCAAAAGGCCACCGAGCAGCTTCCCTGCTCGGTCCATCTCTGGCTGGTAGTTTACTACCCATCTATGCTAAGGATCAAAGCACTCCTCAAGAGGACACCAAGAAGCATCCCTGCTCGGTCAATCCATGGCTGGTCGTTTATTACCCACCGACGCCAAGAATCGAAAGCTCTCGACAAGAAGCCACCGAGCAGCATCCCTGCTCGGTCAATCCATGGCTGGTAGTTTACTACCCACCGACGCCAAGGGTCAAAAGCCCTCATCAAGAGGCCACCGAGCAGCTTCCCTGCTCGGTCCATCCTTAATGGGTAACTTCTTATCCATCTACGCTAAGGATCAAAGCCCTCCTCAAGAGGCCACCGAGCAGCTTTCCTTCTCGGTCCATCTCCGGCTGGTAGTTTACTACCCACTGACACCAAGGATCAAAAGCCCCTATCAAGAGGCCACCGAGAAGCTTCCATGTTCGGTCTATCCTTAGTGGGTAAGTTCTTACCCATCTACGCTAAATATCAAAGCCCTCCTCAAGAGACCACGGAGCAACTTCCCTGCACGGTCAATCCATGGCTGGTAGTTTACTATCCACCAACGCCAAGGATCAAAAGCCCTCATCAAAAGGCCACTGAGCAGCTTCCCTGCTCGGTCAATCCATGACTGGTAGTTTACTACCCACTGACGCCAAAGATCGAAAGCCCTCATCAAGAGGCCACCGAGCAGCTTCCCTACTCGGTCCATCCTTAGTGGGTAACTTCTTACCCATCTACGCTAAGGATCAAAGCCCTCCTCAAGAGGCCACCGAACAGCTTCCCTGCTCGGTCCATCTCTGTCTGGTAGTTAACTACCCACCAACGCCAAGGATCGAAAGACCTCGTCAAGAGGCTATCAAGCAGCTTCCTTGCTCGATCCATCCTTAGTGGGCAACTTCCTACCTATTTGTACTAAGGATCATAAGCCCTCAACCTCGGCAAACGCCGACCAATGCAAACTAGGCTCTTGTCTAACTCATTCTAAGAGAAGTGTTCGCTGGTCCAACTTGAGGGAATGGACAAATCTATACCTTTCTACTCGAAGGAGCCAACCGACGTACTTTAAGTGAGCGATCGCCACCTCGTCTTTGGGGCCACAAGGACACCGGCCTTTGTACACTTGACAAATAATTGGATTTCACTCGACGCGCGATCTTCAACTAAAGGATCGGTCACCGACCTACGGTCTGGCTTGTCAGGCGAGGAAAACGCTAACAGCCTCACACAAGAAACATTGCCACGCAAACTAAAGGACCGGTCGCCGACCTACGGTCTGGCTCGTCAGGCGAGAAAAACGCTAACAGGCTCACACAAGAAAACATTGCCATGCAAAAATTTACAAAATGGCTTTATTCACAACTTGGGAGTCTTTACAAAGGTATTATAGGCTCCTCGGCCTTACAAAATTTCCCGAAGGCTTACAAGATTCCAAAATAAATAAATAAAAGGCAGAAAGGCTCAGGCCTCGGGACCAGGGAGGACCTCGATTTGCTCTGTGCCAGCATCGGTAGCCGGGGTAGGGGCCTTTAAGGTCGACGCCCCTACCAGAGGCTTCGGCACTGGGAGCCGGGATGATCGCCTTATCCCCAACACCCCTACCGGGAGCCTCTCCCCGGGCGGCACTTCCGGCGGCGTCCCCCTGCGTCTCATCCTCGAGGGGGTACTCGAGTCGGAGCCCGCCGTCGGCAAACTCTGGCATCAACGCCTTGATGGCATCAAGAGCCTGATGCCAGATGAGGGCCGAGGCGTCAGCAAGGTCGGTGTAGAATTGATCCGACATCTTGTACCTCTCTACCGCCTTTGCGGCCCGGTGGTTGGCGAGCTTCATCCCTTCCTTCTCCGCCTCATTTTCCCTCTTAATGGTGTCCCGCGCTTCTTCAGCGTGGCGTTGAGCACCCTGGCCTCCTCCAACTTAGCCTCGATAGCCTTGTTGGACTCCTTCAAAATTCGGATGGACTCCCTGCATTTGGAGTTCACCCCCTCCTTGGCGGCCACCCAATCTTCAAGGGCAGCGATCCTTTCCCTTGCTTGACGCAGCTTCCGGCACAGGCCCTCCTCCCATGAGGAAGACTCTCCCGTTATTTGCATCGCTAGGGCAATTTTCTTATACTCCATGTTGGCGATGAGGGCGCGGTGCTGGAGGACCTAAGGAAAACAAAAGAAGGGGTTAAAAAGTATCCGATCCGACAAACAAAATATGCTTAACGAAAACCCAAACGGGAGGTAGATATTGACCTGTACAGCCTCCTGAGCAATGGCGGTGACTTGGGCCTTGAGGGTCCCCGGGGGATTTAGCCCCCTGCCGATCGTTCCATCTCCGAGAGCAAGCTATCGGCAACAGAAAGCCCTGAGGGCACCTTGAATCAAACGTCCCCCTCCTGCATGAAGATCGGAGAGGACGGAGATTGAGATACCGTCCTTTTGTACCACTTGAGGGAGACCTCGGGGGCGTCGTCCTCATCTTCCACCTCGAAAGCCCGGGGCTCTGGCTCCCGCGCATGTTTACGGCTCTCCCCGCAGCTGGTCTCCAGAGCCCGGGGCGTGGTGGAATGACTAGCCGATGCGGCCGCCGGCGGGGCCTGGCTCGGGGCAGGGTGGGACGAGCCGGCGCCTCCGGCCTTCATCCTATTCTTCTCGGCCATGGTAACCAGGAATTTAGATCGTTCCATCGGTTCTACAAAAAAAGGAAAGTACACAAAAGGAGTTAGTGACGCCAGAAAGAATAGAAAACGAATATCCAAGTCCAGACAGGTCGCCTATGCTCCTAACTTACCCATGAATTGAGCGGGGCTGAGCCCGGCCCAACTGAGGTCCTGCTCGGAAAGCAAAACATCGGCCCGTTGGATAGGCTCTCACGCCGACACCGCCCTCGCTTCGGGAGATGACGACCGCTTCACCCGCAGGCTGTCGTCCCTGTGCTACTGTACAGACACAGGCCAATCCTCACCCCCGCATGGCCCGACAAATATGAACTTCTCCTTCCATTCATGGATGGAAGAAGGAATTGCTACAACCCCCGACCCGGACGCCCCTCTCTTATGTTTTCTAAAGGAAACATACACCCAGCTCGGCCCATCCTTACGGGTGCCGGGATGATTTTTATAGCAAAGGGAGGAAAGGAGAAGGGTCAAGCTGAAGGGGATTTCTTCGAGTCTCAACCGGACCAGGAACCCGAGGAGAATCCTCCACAAGTTCGGCACTAGCTGGCCCGAAGCTAGTTGAAAACAACGCAGCGCCCCGCATACCTCGGGAGAGAAGGGCAGACGCATTCCAGCCTAAAAGGCATCCAGGTACAAGGCGATCTTCTTGCTCTGCACCTGGTCCGCCCTCTCTCCCTCCCCACCCAAACAATGCTAATAGCTAGGAGGAATGTGGAAGCGAGCCCGGATTGTGGTGAGCTCGTCCACATTTCTCAAGAGGGAGGGCGCATCGCGAGCATTCTTGATGCGTGCTTTGGGGACCCTCCACGTCGCATGATGATTTGATCCTTCTGATTCCACTTCTTTGATTTGAAAGAAAAGATGCAGTACTAAAGAAGTGATGTAATGTTTTAGTTGTATAATAACCGCAATCAATAACGGTGTCACATGTAGCGAGCGTTAGTGAGTACAGGTCGTCCTCTGGGATTCGTGGAATTCGTAAATTCTTGCTTAAGTTGAGTCGAAAGAACTAGTAAAGAGAATCAAGAAATTGTTTCAAGAGTTGATTGAAGTAATAATTTCAAGAAATTCAAGAAATTGTTTTCAAGAAAGAAAATTCAAGAAAATGTTCAGAATTTAGTTATCAAGAAAATTGTAGAAGACTTGTAGGATTCGAACGGAATTGGTAGCCTTGGATGACTATTCAAAATGATTCATCTTATCTATTGGTAGAATTAACACTAGATTGATGGCTAAAAATGAGAATTAGGATCCTTTGAAGAAACAAGGGTTTCTCCTTCATTGCCCCTTGTCTTTTCATTGATTGTCATTCTTATCTAATCTTTAACAAGAAGGATTATCAATCTATCCCTAAATTGTGATGAAATTCTCAATAAATTGATCTCACTCACAATTTGGACATCGATGATTCTTTTTGCTAAAGTTTATAATCTCAATAAGACTTAAGATGAATATAAAATTCTCTTACCAAGTGATCTACCAAAATCCTTCGAATCCTTAACAAGCGGAGATTTATTCACACATTATGAAAATAGAAGAATCAACAAATAGAGATTTCGTAATGCGAAAATTTAAAGAAAGCGAGATTAAAAGTAATGATCACCTTTATTATTCAACTTCAAATTATAACTTCTCCAATCCGAGATTACAAGAAGAATTACTCTCGATCACTCCCTTGAAGAGGTAATTTCTCCGTCGATCATTGCTTCTCTCGATCACCATGAGTCTTGGATCTATCAAGGATCACGTGCTCTTGATGACGATCGGCTTCGCGTAAAGGAAGCTTGAATGATCTCGCTCGATGAATTTCTCAATAATTCTTGATCTTGAGATTTGGTGGTTCTTAAAATTGGATCTAAATTGTTTGTGTAATTGTGTACAAAATATGTGCTAAAATTCAACAACCTTTTTAATGTAGGCTTAGGTCCTTTTTTTAACCCCTAATCAAGCTTCCCTCATAAGGTATGTTGTTACAAAGAGACTTCTAGAATAAGTTAGGTAGTTATGAAGGTTTCTCAACAAGATAGGTTGTTATAGAGAAGTTTCCAGAACGAGATTGTTACAACGAAGTGTCCTCAGCAAGCTAAGAAGTTACAGGGAAGCTTCTGGAGAAATCTCGATCTTCGATCCCCTGACTCGGCCGTGGATCCGCGGTGACTCGGGCTGACTCAGCGGCAGTTCCGCGGCCGATTTGTGAGATCTTAGCTTCAAATTCCCCCAAACTTAATTTTGGTCATCTCGAGCAAACATTTTTATTCAAGAGAAGGAGAAAATATAACAAAAAGAAAAACTAACTAGCACACTTTTGTAGGCAACACGATTACACTGAGCATGTGCAACAAGCCTTTAAACCTCTAGGTGTCCCTAGTAAGAGGAGTGTTGTCTCCTGAGGGTTTTCAACGGATTGCACCCATAAAATCCTATATTAAAAGGAAGACTGTGAAAGTTACATGTAAAGATAATAATTGTAAAAGAAAGACTTTGAAAATCAGAGTTTCCAACTATACTAGCTTTTCGGTTGTCATGAGCCCTATCTTAATAGTCATGAAAAGATGTTAGAAATCACACCATCTCTCAATAAAACATTGTCTTTATTATTCATCCCTACCTTTCTTCCAAACACCGATCATATACCCCTACGTATGTGTAAAAGACATCCCTACACTCGGAGAATTCAATTCAAGCTATCATACTCTTGTCCATCTACCTCAGTACTTTTTAGTCGGTGAATATTTTAGATGGAATTGCTCACACATTCTTCATGCGACCGTTAATACTTCATGAGGTACTAACCGACCGATTACTAAATGTGCTCACTTATTAGACGTAATTAGCAATTTTCTCGTCTTGCAACACCTAAGGCTTAACAGTGACTCCCAAACCAGTTGGTTTAAGGCACTAGGTGATGAAGCACCCTCGCTATATTTTTTTATGCTGCCTTGGTGATTACAAAACCAGCGTTCTTTTTTCTTCACTATTTTAACTTTTATGCTTCATTTTTATTTTCTTCGTACTTTGGCTTTTAGACAAGAGCATTTCAAGGTATTCTCTACTATCCCGAGTTTCAAAACGTGTGTAAGTGCGTATAGTAGGGTATCAACGTTTAGATGTTTAGCTTCAAGATTAGGGACTATTTTTCAGACTTA
The DNA here is from genome assembly GCA_030015575.1 of Agapanthus africanus. Taxonomy (NCBI): domain Eukaryota; kingdom Viridiplantae; phylum Streptophyta; class Magnoliopsida; order Asparagales; family Amaryllidaceae; genus Agapanthus; species Agapanthus africanus. Next base: position 100,795,947 of record JASDDO010000010.1, on the reverse strand, counting down.
TTTTTATCCTCAGATTAGTGACTTCCTTCATTTTACTAACCCTTAAGATAATGGCTCATAACTACTTATTACTAGTTTCGTTTAAATAAACATCTAACTTTCTTGGTTTTCTTAAATTCTTCCAATTTTTTAAATGTAATTTTTCACTTTCTAATCTTTCATTATAAAAGAAAAAAAATTAAAAAAATTTTGTGCTTATGCAATGTGTAATGCAAAGTAATGCTTAAATAAGCACAAACCTGTTTACAGCAGTGTCCTCACTGTTGTCATCTGTTAAATCTCAAAAACCTGTAGACTTGGGAGGAAAAATCATTAACGGGGTACAAGAATAAATGAACGTGAAAACCTCCACCAAGCTTATCTTTGGCTCACAATTTTGTGTACAAATTTTATTTTCAAGAGCCAAAAATTTAAACCCCCCCAAAAAAAACTTGATTTAAACAATATTAAGCTTTTAAAATCATAAGAGGGGGTAAAGTTACTGGTCAATGCAAAGCTTTATAAAGACCGAAAGTCAACACCAACCATTCAAAAAATTTATCGATGTAACGCACCAGCTGGTGGAAGAACATGTTATATAGAGCCAAGAAGAAGTGGGGAAGAGATAAGTGGTGTAATCGAACGGGTTTGCGTCTCAATTTGGAGAGACGACACAATGATGATAATGGATTACTCGCATTCTCGTTATTGTCAAGAAGAAGGGGTGTTGGTTCAACTTCTTTGTTTTGGGGTTGATTCATCACAACTCCTGTATTTTCTAAAAATGCGAGTTCCTCAGCGAAAATTTCTTCAAAGCTTTCATCGATACCCCGAAAAATAATCACATCGAAAAGAACGGGATGATACTCAGACTCCATAAAAGGTTCATAATCAGCGTTAGATGTTGACCCGGACAGCTCGATAGATGAGTCCGTATGTGTATAACAAATAGCGGGGTCAAACAACAACGTATTGAGGGAGTCTAGATCAGTATTGTAAAGCTGTTCAATTTCGCTGCTGTCGACATCCATTAATTCGACAGAACATAATTGAGAAAAAGGTTCGGAGGGTTCACTTCCCAACTTGTAAATGTTAAGCTCAATTGACATCTTACCAAAGGATAGGTTCATAGAGTCGTTTCGACAATTGATTATAGCGTTGGAAGTCGCTAAAAAGGGTCGACCTAAAATCACCGGAATTTGGTTCTATGGGTTCGCTACAGGCTGTGTATCTAGAACAATGAAGTCCACAGGGAATATAAATTCCCCGACTTTTATCAACACATCCTCAAGTTCACCCTTAGGTTTGGTGATAGATCGATCTGCCATCTGGAGAGTGCAATGGGCAGGTTTCAACTCTCCAATACCTAACTGCTCGTAGACAGTGTAAGGAAGCAGGTTAACACTCGCGCCAAGGTCGAGTAGAGCATGATTAATATTTTTACCCCCAATAGAAATAGAGATTGTAGGACAGCCAGGGTCCTTATGTTTCTTTGGTAACTGATAGGTAAAAACTGTGGTAACATTACTCGTCATGAATACTTTTTTCGGCACTTGAGTCTTTCTCTTCCTAGTGCACAAGTCCTTAAGTATTTTTGCATATGCCGGAACTTATTGGGTAGCATCTAGGAGAGGGATATTTATGTTAACCTGTTTAAACATTTCCATAATCTTCTCCATTTTTGCGTTAAGTTTGTTGGCCCTCAACCTACTTGGATAAGAAGCTTTGTCAATAATAGTTGGGTCCAACATTTGTGGAGAAGTTCATGTGGGTAAAACAGATCTCAGAATTAGAGTGGGGATCATTTTTGATTGACTTAAAGAAGGTGGGGGAGGGTTCGAGCCTTGAGGAAAACGGAGAATAGGCTCGCAAGAAGGTGGAGTAGACGAAATAGGGTAAGAAGTGGAAGTGGAAGCCGGGTATTATTGATTGGTTCCTCATTATCAATTTCTTCACCGACATGGTTATTTAGCACTCTTCCAGATCTCAACATGGTAATAGCACTCACATTATGATGCGAGTAGCCAGGATTTGGTAGGGGTTGAGCTGTAAGTTTCTCTTTCTCTCTAGCACTCATCGCGGCATTTAACTGTGCAATTTGTGCTTCTATCGCTTTTATACTCTAACCGTGGGAGGCGGAGTCCTTATTTATAGTATCGATAGAAGACCTTATATCGGCTGACATTTGCATGGAATGTTTCATAAACAAATCCAAGGTTCGTTCGAGTGAAGAGAAGTTTTCAGTACCTGCCGTTTGGAAAGAATTATTATAAGGTGCAGAATTGTTGGCTGGATTTTGAAAAGTTTGTGTTTGGAAAGGGTGATGATTTTGTGGTGGTTGTTGTTGCTGTGGAGGAACCCTTTGATAGTTATTTTGATTTGGAACCGTATTTTGAGTTTGGTGTTGGTTCCAAGCAAAATTAGGGTGATTCCTCCAACCTTGATTATATGTGGAAGAATAAGGATCGTTTCTAGCTCTTTGCTGAAAAGCAGCATTAGTGTGTTCTTAATCTTGAAATGGAGAATTCAAAGGACATTCTTCCGTCAGATGTGATGGATCGGAACAGCATCCATACAAGGCTTTAGGGAGCGTCACCTGGTTTAGGGAGGCTAATAAAAAAAATTTCCATAGCTTCGAGTTTCTTTTGCATTGTTGTTGTTTCGGCTTTTACGGCAATGGAAAGATCAAGTTGATGGATACCACCCCTAGATGATGGACTAACGCTTTCCAATTGTAAAGTGTTTTCAGCAAATCTTCCAAAAATTTCCAAGCTTCACCATCGTCTTTGGACATGAAATTGCCTTAACACATGGTTTCAAGCATCTGCTTTGTCATTGGATTAATGCCTTCATATATAATTCGGCACAGATCCCATCTATAGATCCCCTGATGAGGACATTGGACAAGCAGATCCTTGAACCATTCAAAGCATTTCCAAAATAGTTCATTCGGAAGCTGGGTAAACTGGTTGATTTCACTCCTAACACGGGCGGTCTTATAATTGGGATAAAATTTCTTAAGGAATGCTATAACAAATTCATCCCGATTGGAAATAGAGTGTGTGGGTGTGTTATAAAGCCATTTCTCGGCTAAATCGCACAAAGCAAATGGGAGAAGACGTAAACGCATAGCATCCATAGAAAGTTATGAAGTGCTCATCATAGCACATACGTTTTCGAATTTGATGATAAAAACGTATGCGTCTTCGGACTCAAGACCGTGAAATTTAGGCAAAAGATTGATATAGTGTGGTTTGATTTCGAAATTATCCCCATTGACTGGTGGAATAGAAAGACAAGTAGAAAGAGGACCACTTATAGAGTAGTATCTCTCTTGGAGAGATATACACGGTAGATTCTGCGCACCTGCGAGTGGTGGCAGAGTGGTGTTATTGAAATTCGATGGAGAACCGTCCATCTCGGTAGATGTGGTTTGTGGTGAGACAAAAGAAGATGAAGAAGTACCGACTTCAGAGTCAATAGAAGAAATGTAGACAAGACGGGCACTAGAATCCCGTGTCCAGCCGAGCATGCACTAAGCGAGTTTAACGCAAGTGGCAGCGTATAAATTAAAAGAAAGGTTTTTTTTATGGTTTGTTTTTGAAAAAGATGGATTTAGAAAAATCACAAAAATTCACAATCAATCCTAGATCTAAGGTCACCTAGGTCAAGTCACTAGACCGCTCCTAGACATACAAAAGACAAATCGTAAGATAAATCCTCTACTACCTCTTTATCTCTCCTGTGGCCAGATAAGTGGGAGGTATCCACTATGTAAATAGAGGGCATAATTAAGTAACCACTTCCCTTAGAAACACTTTCCTAGACACCACAAAAGAATGCGGATAAGCAGTAGACTACCCACGACCTTTCTCTGTCCTAATTGAGCGTGACGGTCCTTAGAGTCTTGGTCTAGATACTTTTTAGTTAATGAAGAGTGATGTGGATGCTAGTTTTGTGATTTTTGGGGATTAGGAAGGGTAATGAATGTAGGGTTCCTAGGCACCCTAGTGAGGTCTCCCAAGCCATCAACCATGGCAATTTCAAAAAATATGGTGCCTACAAACCCTAGTGTACGGATCGTTTGCTAGATATCTAGGCGAAACAAAAACAAGCTAACAACTTAGCTAATGAGAATACGGAATTACAACCTTTGTAGATCCGTTTGTCCACCTCCATAGCTCCGCAACGAAGTGCTCTCCGCTGTCCAAAACAAATCCGGGCTCTAGGGTCGGCTTCGTCGGAGAGAAAGCGAGCTAGGTCGTCGATGTCCATGCCGAAGATGATCTACGTCGAGGCATCGCTAAATCAAGCTCGACCTTCACCAAACCCTAAAATCTTGTGAAGGAAACACACTCTACTACTTGGCAAGAGGTAGAGGATGAAGAGATAGGAAGTGGGTAGACTTTAGATTTGGATTTCTCACTCTAAAACATCAATCACCATTGATGACCTCAAGCTTCTTCACTTGAAGCAAGGAAGAAGAAGAAGGAAATTGTTATGATAAGAATAATATCCAAAAATGAAAAAGAATAATCCATTCTTATCATAAGTGAACCATGGTTAGGTGTAGAGATTAAACTAGGGTTAAAACAAATGGTTAGGTTAAGCATGAGATAAGAATGGTGGACAAAGTCAAAGGTTCATGAATCTTCAACTACAATCCAAATTAAGCCACCATTCTTTTCTCCTCTTTTCCAAAATAAATAAACAAATAAATAAATGAATAAATAAAGGAAATGAAACCCTAACCATTCTTTTAACCATGGTTTATTCTTTGTACTTAACCAAGTAATCATGTATCATCAAACATGATACAATCAAGTGCACAAAATCATATCGCATATGTAATGCGCACATACCGAGTGAGAAAATCCATCTTAAGTAAACCGGTACTAGTTGATGCAAAGTAATATATCAAATATATAAATATGCATTAAATCATTAAATCAACACTTGATTTAACGATCCGGTTATGTCGCACACAACCGACTAGTATACAATATATCGGCTTATCGAATCAACGCTTGAATCGATAACTAGGTTATATCGCATATAACCATTCGATACATTTATCGCGAGAATAGAATACGGTATCACATACACGCATTATTCTCGGTCCCGCACATATCTCATATGCGCTCCTATTTCGTTTCGCTTGAGCCAGGAAACCTCTGTGTAGGACTCTAAAGACTCGTCAATACGCCGGCAGCAGATGATGATCATATCAAACACCCACAAGCCGCAAGCGGTCTGCTAAACGTAACGGCCACCCGGGTATTGAGCGATCTGAAGATCGACGAGCAAGCCCGCTCACACTCCAGTGAATCCGACCAGTAACACTACCGTATAGTCCGGTCTGTTCGTCTGATATGTCGCATATCTCGCCTAGGGGTGGCAAACGTCAGACCCCAATAGCTCGATAAGTCATGCCGACTTGAGGTCCATAACATTCGTGAAACTACTGATAACTCTTACCAGTATATCACTGCAACCCTGGCCAGGGATTTCCTGTTATGTCCAGTCGAGCATAGCACAACATCAACCCCCAATACCGGGAGAGACGAATCCCCTCCTATCGCTCATTGCCTCCATGTGAATCGGGACCGTACCCAAAAACCACCTGTTTGCACAACTCAGTAGAGCCGTGGTAGGGTGGAAATCAAAGCACAGTGGGAGACACACAAGACTCTATGACGATCTCGGGTCTACAGACTAAGCTGTACCAGTGTCACCAGAGAACTGCCATCTGACGTGAGGTATAATACCATCTGGGAGTTCTCGGCGAGTCCGTTCAGTGTACCCAGTCTCCACTGAGCACCCGCATACCATCTTCGATGTCAAACACCAATGGATATGGGATCATCCATCGCCCATCGCATGGGTCGAGAAGATATGCGCTAGTCTACTCTGGAATATCGATGCCCCGTCTCGATATTCCCTCGACTCGGAACAATTCAAGGATGTACTCATAGATTACCCAGGCCCCACTAGTATGATCTACATCATAGTCCTGGAAGTCGAGTACACATCCTATGGGCTTTATCAACATGTAATCAGAGAGACAGAAAGTATACATGTTAAGATAAAGAGCAACCAGATAGCGTACTATCATGTCGAGCAAGAAAGTCCTTCCTATATATGTCCCAGCATCCACTACAATATACATCCAATGTACAGTAATGGCCTCTAGGGCATACATATAACTAACAATCTCCCACTTGCACTAGGGCCATCTGTAGCAGTGGTTGCAGTATCACATACTCAACCATCCCCTAAAAGTCTCTCTTTGGGAAAAGGGCCTTCGTGAGTGGATCCGCCGTGTTGTCCTCTGAGTCTACTCTCCTAACCTTGATCACCCTGGAGATCAACTATCTCCATGATCAGGTCATGCTGCCTCAGAATATGTCTGGGTCACTGATGGGACCAGGGTTCCAGGGTCGAAACCACGCTTCCATTGTCATACAATGGCAGGAACCTAGTTCATCTCATGAACCAATATACACCCAAACAGCCTCTTTGGTAGTATCTTTAATAGCGATGTTACCAGCCTTTATCGTCTAGTTTGCCACGGTATCTAGCTTGGAACTCTTCCAACATACCGTCCCTTTACTGAGGGTAAAGACAATGCCCTTGACTGACATTCAGTCGTCTTTATCACCCTGGAACACTTCCAGTGATTCTCCCCAGGATCGATTGACACAGTCTCACTATACCTAGTGAGAACCCTAATATCCCTTTAGATCTATCTCATAGGTCCAAAACTCAGGATTTAGGAGGTATCACTCTGATCCTACACGGAGAATCTTTGTGATAAACGGAGATTGATCGAGCGTAGCATAAGAAACTCCTTTCTTATCAAGAGTATGTCATCCACGTACTCTACGAGGATCACAACCATACTCCCTACTACCTTCTTGTATATACAAGGTTCATCTACCATTTTGATGATGTCAACTTCTTTGACTAATCCATCAAAACAGATGTTCCAACTCCGCGATACCTGCTTTATCCTATAAAGCATCTTGCACACGTTTCCGCTGCTCCCACTGTCTACGAAGCCCTCTGGCTGTGTACTTATAGACACACTCTTCTAAAACATCATTTAGAAAAGCAGTCATGACACCCAACCACCAGATATCGTAGTCATGGTGTGTAGCCGTGGCAAGTAGGATCTGGATGGACTTAAGCATAGCTCTTTAGAAAAGGTTTCATCATTATCCATGCCTGGTCAATGACGAAAACCTTTAACAAGTCTAGCTTTGAAAGTCTCAACTTTTCCATGTACACCAAGCAATCTTCTCAAGATATACTTGCTCCTGATGGGGATTTAACCCTTCAGATATAGCAACCAAAGTCCATACTTTGTTGGTGTATAAGGATACCATCTCAGATCACTAAGCATCCAGCCATTCTTACAGAGTCTTACTCCCGATGGCCAGCTCGAAACTAGTTGGGTCATCATCTCATGATGCAATCCTCGCTCCCACTGTCATAGAGAAACAAAAGTATCTTTCAGGTGGGTGAGGAACCCTACTAGATCGGCGGAGAGGCTGAGGTTCGTTGGAATCTACTGAATCCTTCGGTTCTACCAAATCATCTGCTGTATTTTGTATGGCTGGAACATTTCCAGTTCTACATAACAGACCTTGCCTCGAGCTTGTCCGGATTTTGCTTTTAGACATAGGCCGGACAACCCCAAATCTTAACCAACTTAAGATATGGGCTCTTCCCCTTCCATATCACATATGAAGTGGTAGGCACTGATTTGATTTGAACCTTATTCAATAGGTATGCAACTTCTCAAGTGCATAACTCCCTAAGGAAAAAGGTAACTCAGCAGTACTCATCATAGAGCACACCATATCAAATAGGGTGTATCTGCTCCGCCCCGATATACCATCGTGCTATGGTGTATACGGAGGAGTAATGCTGAGAGAGAATCTCATTCTCCTTTAGAATAGTCCAGGAATTCCATGCACAAGTATTCTCCTCCTTGATCTCATCATAGGACATAATACTTATACCCGTATTTTGGTTCTCTACTTCTAACTTATATTCTGTGAATATCTCAAAAGGTTCGGACTTGTGTTTCAACAGGAACATAGGTCTGAATCTAAAGAGATCATCAGAGAACGCAATGAAGTATAAAGAACCAGTCTTGGTATGTGTAGACAGGGGACCTACATACATCAACATGTATCATCCCAAGAGTTCACTAACTCTTTCTCTGTTTCCAATAAACAGAGCTATGGTCATCTTATCTTTGTGACATGACTGGCGAGTTTCATAAGATATAAATTCAAACTAATTTAAATATACATCTTTATGTAACTCTAGCTAGTCGGGTCATATTGATCTGACCTAGTCTACAATACCTCAAGAAGAATTCGTTCATTTCTGAACTCTTCCTCTTGTGTGTGTTCCATATACTAAGAACTGTAGTTTGATTTAGAACATCAATGCTTTTAGATAACGTGCCTGAACCGATCAACTTTTGATATAGGAAATGTTCAAAACATTATCCAACAATACGAAATTTTATCGTTTCTTTAGTAATAAAGAGACAGATATGATTTTGTATATCAGGTTCGGTATCTAATAACATTCGTTCAGAATCAATGTATTACAATACAGGGTGACAGTGACCAACAGACTTGGCTGCAACGCTTGCCCCGTTTTCTGCCTCATGAAACTTATCACCCGTTCTCAGTTTTTCTACCCTTTTTGTAGCCCTATGTAACATCTTACATATCTGGGATCCTGATCCGGTATCATATACCAAGGATTCGGAGGATACTGAGAAATAGTTCTGTATAATGAACATACCCGAAGATGATGCATCAGCATGCACTCTCTTCGTTTGGGCGGCACGGGAAATCTGGTATTCCCTAAATTCCTACTCTGTCTTATAACAATTATAAGTTGGAGCGGGACCAACGTTCCCCAGCTCAGTATAACAAGCGGGTTCGGTCAATATTCCGTATTATTATCTTGATTAAGGCGTGATATGGTCGCTACCAGGAGAGAGAGAAGAAAACACTCTGCGTGCGCTCTGTCAAGAATAGATTGGTTATATATTTTATCTAATCAGGATGGCTCCCACTGCTTTTTATCAAATCTTCCTTCAAACCCTAAAAGGAAAGACTAGCCGGGATTAATTACACTCTACAAGTTCGCCAATCTTTCAGCCAGGCCAGTGTCGGTACTTTGAGGGAGGTCCCCCGTGCTTTCGCACGGACCTAATTACTGTAAACCTCGTTTTCCCAGAGGCGTAACCCCGTTGACACCTTTCTAGACACCTACTTGATCGGCTAATTGCAAAGTGCAAAACTCTTCCAGGAGTAACTCTTACTCGCAGCGGGTATCGGGATCCAACTATCATATAGAAGGTATGCAATCTCATTGCAAATTTCAACACTTGAAACTCCCGATAAAGGTTTTTACCCCTAGCACCTATGACCTTAACTATGGTCAACAAATCATAAGTACTAGTCAAGTTCTACCCGTCATTTCGTGATTAATTAGACCCACCCACATGACCCTTAACTAAGGTCAACAAAGTCACGCGACTGTCCTAACTAATCGCATCATATGCGGTGTAGGAAGACATCACTTAGCTACCGTACACTGTGCCTTGACTATGGTCAACAAACACAGCACGAATACTAAGTACTCTACTTCCTAAAATGACGGAGGGTTGCGAATGGTTTTTGTGAAAACCTTTAACGCTTTGAACTTGATCTCGTTGCGGAATCAAACGGTTTTTAAATGGAATGCTTTTCGAAGCTTTTCTAGTTTTGCTAAAGGGGTCACTCCCGGTGAAGGGATCGTCGGCCCTTTCCTCGTCGAATGAGGTGCGGGATATATCATATATATCACTGTGCAAAGCGAAAACTATAGAAGCGATCAAATGACAAACCGAGGGTTGTAGCATCTGCCAGTTATTGCTAAAGGAGTCACTCCCGGTGAAGGGATCTCGGTCCTTTCCTTATCGAATAAGGTGCAGGATGTTCTACAAGGAACACCACGATGCAAAGCAAGAACTGTAGCTACCTGTTTTATTTTGAAATTCGATTCCACAACATCAATTAGGTTTATTTTCTTTCATTAATCTCATTAATGAATATCCCATCATTTAATTTACCTAAACATCACAGATAGATATGACGTACACTTATGCCATCCGCATTCGCCTCGATGTCCCCTCGTGCACCGTTAGGTTAGGTAACTAACGGCAGAGCGGGGCAGGGCTAGCGCGGGTGTAAAGCATAAGTAACGTCTATATAATATATCATATATACTATATATAATACCTGTCACAGAACATCACATGATCACAGATAAAACACAGCAGAAGAAACATATGAAATATTGGATATACTAGGACGTCCGTGTTTTCAATACGAGCCAGTATAAAACACGGATTCCACGGTCGTGATGAATAGCCAATCCCACACCCCTAGACCCCTACGAGAGCGGCAAGCAACCCTGCCAATTCTAGGGTTAGGAGACCCGGACTCGACTCCTCTAGTTGGTCTCCCACTGGACCCCAGAACCCGGTTACTTGTGCTCCCCTCCTTGGGTCTATCCTAGTGCAGAAAAGAAAATAATATACATCAACGGTGACAACTTCCGCTACCTGGAAGTGCCCCAATAAAAGAATATTACATACAAGTTTTTACATGAATGAAAATTAAAAACACTCATCTCACATAAAAACCCCCGGCTATTCAACACGACGATCCAATATAACATATCCAGCAACACATAACATCTCATGTCGTCAACGTAAGTAAATATGCCCATCCCAATTGTCGTTGACATATAGCAACGAAACCGGCGATATCACATATTACACTTACGGTCACAGAAAAGAAAGTGTAAAACTACAACAGTTGGAATCCGCAACCACCTCAGACATCGCATGCCTGACCAAATGAATACCTTAGACATCGCATGCCTAACAATTATAAACCCCGCATTTAGTCTCAAAATCGAAAACACTTTTCAATACCAAGTCGGGCAATTCAACAAGATTCCCGACATCCTGATCGAATACTCGTCGCAAACTTTAGTAGGCGGCCGCACCCCCGACACCGTCGACAAAGTGCACCAAGGCGGAACACCGCTACCGCGAGCACCCGAACGGATGCTTTCGGCGACGGGGTTCTCCTACAGTCACTTGGTCGGGGCTATGGAGTGAGGCTGTCTATTAAGTTTACCCAGCGAGTATCCGCGTACGCTACGTGATTGCGACGGACTTCTGATCACATCAAAATTCCGTGGCAACCGATCAAGTGAGACTAAACTGCTACGTTTATAACATTCATTCAGTTATCATATAACTATTGTGAATTCCAATTATTGTATCCCATTCCAGATAAACAGAAAATGTTAAACTTTTCGATCGAACAATCGAACACCCAAGTTTTCCCGATACAGATCAACACATGAAACAAGTCTAACAACATTCCGTTCGTGCCTCAGTACCAACGGTCCAGCCGTAGAAGGGTCAAGCCAACGCCTCACATGTGGCACGCCGTACTGCCCCAAACCCGAAGGTTCAAAGGGCAGTTCAAGACGGTCACATAATCGAGTTAAGGTTTGTTGTCTTCTAGAGGGTTCATCGCGTTACTTGCACTACTTAGAACGTCGTTAAACTACGGAAAAATCCAACACTTGGAAATTTCCCGACAGGGGAAAAATCGGGTATTTATATCCGGTCGAACTTTTTAACATATTCTAAAATTTATCCGGAAAACACATGGACAGAATTAGACTTTCCGATCGAAACAATGATTCCCAAAACAACTCAGAACAACTCAACTCTTGAGTTCAGTTTAAATATTCCAGGAAAATGAGCATTGAATTTTACGAGTTACTGTGAAATTTGACACGTGTCGCGATCTTATTGGCGGCCCTTCCGCCGCACAAACCCCCTTTGTGCGGCGCTTCCGCCGCGCTTTGGTGGAATCGTGTGCTCAAATTTCACAGTTATTCTCAGAAAAGCCTGCTTGTTTTTCTGGATATTTTTAATTGCCAAAAATCAACAGTTTTGAAAAAAGTACAGAGAGCAATTTTGCAATGGGATTTTGGTTCGATCGGGTTTCTAATTCCGTCCGGGGATCGCCTAATGCTCTAGCTAGGCTCTGATACCACTGTAGGGTTCCTAGGCACCCTAGTGAGGTCTCCCAAGCCATCAACCATGGCAATTTCAAAAAATATGGTGCCTACAAACCCTAGTGTACGGATCGTTTGCTAGATATCTAGGCGAAACAAAAACAAGCTAACAACTTAGCTAATGAGAATACGGAATTACAACCTTTGTAGATCCGTTTGTCCACCTCCATAGCTCCGCAACGAAGTGCTCTCCGCTGTCCAAAACAAATCCGGGCTCTAGAGTCGGCTTCGTCGGAGAGAAAGCGAGCTAGGTCGTCGATGTCCATGCCGAAGATGATCTACGTCGAGGCATCGCTAAATCAAGCTCGACCTTCACCAAACCCTAAAATCTTGTGAAGGAAACACACTCTACTACTTGGCAAGAGGTAGAGGATGAAGAGATAGGAAGTGGGTAGACTTTAGATTTGGATTTCTCACTCTAAAACATCAATCACCATTGATGACCTCAAGCTTCTTCACTTGAAGCAAGGAAGAAGAAGAAGGAAATTGTTATGATAAGAATAATATCCAAAAATGAAAAAGAATAATCCATTCTTATCATAAGTGAACCATGGTTAGGTGTAGAGATTAAACTAGGGTTAAAACAAATGGTTAGGTTAAGCATGAGATAAGAATGGTGGACAAAGTCAAAGGTTCATGAATCTTCAACTACAATCCAAATTAAGCCACCATTCTTTTCTCCTCTTTTCCAAAATAAATAAACAAATAAATAAATGAATAAATAAAGGAAATGAAACCCTAACCATTCTTTTAACCATGGTTTATTCTTTGTACTTAACCAAGTAATCATGTATCATCAAACATGATACAATCAAGTGCACAAAATCATATCGCATATGTAATGCGCACATACCGAGTGAGAAAATCCATCTTAAGTAAACCGGTACTAGTTGATGCAAAGTAATATATCAAATATATAAATATGCATTAAATCATTAAATCAACACTTGATTTAACGATCCGGTTATGTCGCACACAACCGACTAGTATACAATATATCGGCTTATCGAATCAACGCTTGAATCGATAACTAGGTTATATCGCATATAACCATTCGATACATTTATCGCGAGAATAGAATACGGTATCACATACACGCATTATTCTCGGTCCCGCACATATCTCATATGCGCTCCTATTTCGTTTCGCTTGAGCCAGGAAACCTCTGTGTAGGACTCTAAAGACTCGTCAATACGCCGGCAGCAGATGATGATCATATCAAACACCCACAAGCCGCAAGCGGTCTGCTAAACGTAACGGCCACCCGGGTATTGAGCGATCTGAAGATCGACGAGCAAGCCCGCTCACACTCCAGTGAATCCGACCAGTAACACTACCGTATAGTCCGGTCTGTTCGTCTGATATGTCGCATATCTCGCCTAGGGGTGGCAAACGTCAGACCCCAATAGCTCGATAAGTCATGCCGACTTGAGGTCCATAACATTCGTGAAACTACTGATAACTCTTACCAGTATATCACTGCAACCCTGGCCAGGGATTTCCTGTTATGGCCAGTCGAGCATAGCACAACATCAACCCCCAATACCGGGAGAGACGAATCCCCTCCTATCGCTCATTGCCTCCATGTGAATCGGGACCGTACCCAAAAACCACCTGTTTGCACAACTCAGTAGAGCCGTGGTAGGGTGGAAATCAAAGCACAGTGGGAGACACACAAGACTCTATGACGATCTCGGGTCTACAGACTAAGCTGTACCAGTGTCACCAGAGAACTGCCATCTGACGTGAGGTATAATACCATCTGGGAGTTCTCGGCGAGTCCGTTCAGTGTACCCAGTCTCCACTGAGCACCCGCATACCATCTTCGATGTCAAACACCAATGGATATGGGATCATCCATCGCCCATCGCATGGGTCGAGAAGATATGCGCTAGTCTACTCTGGAATATCGATGCCCCGTCTCGATATTCCCTCGACTAGGAACAATTCAAGGATGTACTCATGGATTACCCAGGCCCCACTAGTATGATCTACATCATAGTCCTGGAAGTCGAGTACACATCCTATGGGCTTTATCAACATGTAATCAGAGAGACAGAAAGTATACATGTTAAGATAAAGAGCAACCAGATAGCGTACTATCATGTCGAGCAAGAAAGTCCTTCCTATATATGTCCCAGCATCCACTACAATATACATCCAATGTACAGTAATGGCCTCTAGGGCATACATATAACTAACAATGAAATCCCCACCTAATCTGAATTTGGTCATTGCTCCTTAATTTCTGTATTAAAATATACAAAAACAACCAATATCAAAACACGCAACAAAAATTTTTTTAAGCGGCGAATTTTTGCAAAGAATCTTGCAGAAAAGTTGTTATTGGACAAGATCAGAGGAGAGATAAGAAGATAGAAATTATACCACAGAGAGCTGAAACCCTAAGTCTTCAGGAACACCGCGGTTCCGCCACCAATTCCTGCTTCTTTCCGCGGTTCCGCGGTCCACTAAACTGTTTTTTGAACAATTTTTGGTACTGATGCTCCCCTTGCTCCTCTGGTCTCGATGAAATGATCTGAATATTTTTCTCCCTGCTACAGTGATTCCAGATTTCCTTGAAAAATTCACACACTAATCGTTAAGCACACGATACGTTTTTTATTTAAATTTTGATGGAATAATAATATTTCAACCCAAATAGCAAAACGAACAAATTATGCACGTATCCCCGGCAACGGCGCCATTTGATTTGATCCTTCTGATTCGACTTCTTTGATTTTAAAGAAAAGATGTAGTACTAAAGAAGTGATGTAATGTTTTAGTCGTATAATAACCGCAATTAATAACGGTGTTGCATGTAGCGAGCGCTAGTGAGTACGGGTCTTCCTCTGGGATTCGTGAAATTCGTAAATTCTTGCGTAAGTTAAGTCGAAAGAACTAGTAAAGAGAATCAAGAAATTGTTTCAAAAGTTGATTGAAGTAATAGTTTCAAGAAATTCAAGAAAGAAAATTCATGAAAATATTCAAGATTTAGTTATCAAGAAAATTGTAGAAGGCTTGTAGGATTCGAACGGACTTGGTAGCCATGGATGACTATTCAAAATGATTCATCTTATCTATTAGTAGAATTAACACTAGATTGATGGCTAAAAATGAGAATTAGGGATCTCTTGAAGAAACTAGGGTTTCTCCTTCATTGCCTCTTGTCCTTTCATTGATTGTCATTCTTATCTAGCCTTTAATAAGAAGGATCATCAATCTAATCCCCAAATTGTGATGAAATTCTTAATAAATTGATCTCACTCATAATTTGGACATCGATGATTCTTTTTTCTAAAGTTTATAATCTTCATAAGACTTAAGATGAATATAGAATTCTCTCACCATGTGATCTACCAAATTCCTTCAAATTCTTAGCAAGCAGAGATTTAGTCACACGTTATGAAAATAGAAGAATCAACAAATAGAGATTTCATAATGCGAAAATTTAAAGAAAGCGGGATTAAAAGTAATGATCGCCTTTATTATTCAACTTCAAATTACAACTTCTCCAATCCGAGATTACAAGAAGAATTGCTCTCGATCACTCCCTTAAAGAAGTAATTTCTCCGTCGATCTTCGTTTCGCTCGATCACCGTGAGTCTTGGATCTATCGAGGATCACGTGCTCTTGATGACGATCGGATTCGCGTAAAGGAATCTTGAATGATCTCGCTCGATGAATTTCTCAATGATTCTTGATCTTAAGATTTGGTGGTTCTTGAAATTGGATCTAAATTGTTTGTGTAATTGGGTACAAATTGTGTGCTAAAATTCAACAACCTTTTTAATATAGATTTAGATCCTTTTTATAGCCCTTAATCAAGCGTCCCTCATAAGATAGGTTGTTACAAAGAGACTTCTAGAATAAGCTAGGTAGTTATAAAGTTTCCTCAACAAACTAGGTTGTTATAGAGAAGCTTCCAGAACGAGATTGTTACAACGAAGCGTCCTCAGCAAGCTAAGACGTTACAGGGAAGCTTCTGAAGAAATCTCAATCTTCGATCCCCTGACTCAGCTGTGGATCCGCGGGGACTCGGGCTGACTCGACCTCGGTTCCACGGCCGATTTGTGGGCTCTTAGTTTCAAACACGGGTGCGTCTTCTGATGTTGTTCTCAGGGTTTATATATGATATCTGGAATCTTCTTCTCTCTTCTGAATTTCTGTCAGAATTTAACTCTTTGATTTTCTGTATTTTATCGGCGGATTTCTGATTCCGATATCTGACCTGGGCTAATTTTTGCACAAGATCTCAATGAAGAATGTTAGAGATATACAATATTATGCGTGAAATAATAAACATACAATTTCCTTCAAAAATATTTATTATAATGTATAACACATGGTAATTGATAATTTCCAGACGACCTTGTAATATGTGTTATATATATAACAAACATCCTTAGATAATTAGAAAAGTGAGGAAATTTTTATGTTAAAAATTGCAATATTTTCGAGTGAACGCATGACTACGGGAAGCACGGGTAACCCTAACTCTACGGGGGAAATCCGACTCGGATGGGACAGAGGAAGAAATAGCGGGAGACTCCTTAGACTCTACCCTAACTATCTTAACAGACTCCTCAGAGGAAGACATCTAACCTGAGTCAAAGAAGGAGTCCTCCGAGGAAAGAGCGCGAGAGATCCGACATAAAAGAAAGAGCGCCAAGCTAACTCTCGCAGCGATTGAGAAATGATAGTGAAGTGTGGACCCTGGGGGATCCCACCTATATTTATAGCATAGGTTGAGTAATATAGAACTAGCTTCTCTTTCAGTTTACTCATAATTGGAAGTACTCCTAAGTTGAGTAACGCGGATCGGCCTTCTTCCATTCAGTTGACATGCACTAGAGACAGCTGCATGATTTGAATCTGGTTCAATTGAATCAGTGCCTCTGTTTCTTGGATATAGAACAGTTCATATCTTGACATTGTTAAGATACGGGGAGTTGTCCGGCTTATGCTTAAAACCAGACTCCAGATAACTCAAGGCACGTTTCTGTAATGGCTGTTTGTGGGTTGACCCGGGCTATGACGAGGGTTGACTTTCTACCATCTGGGAGATCAATAGCGATATTGTTCTTGACTCGCCACAGTTTTAATTAAAAATGGATTTTTTCAGAAAACAGTAGTGGGAGTATGGTAGAACTGGAAGTGATTCCAGAACCGCAAACAATTACTGAAGATTTGATAAGAACCCAAAGATTCAATCTGGTATGACATTCCATTGGCCACTCCGCAGATAAGGTGGGTAACCTCAGGCATCCGAGAGGTACTTCGGTATGCTCAAGGACGGTGGCAGAGAGGTTCTTGTTTACCCAGACTTGCCATTGCTGTTGTTCCAGACTGTGAGATCCGGCAGGAGGATGAGTATAGCGTCGTTCTAAACTAGCTTTAGAAGTGCACGTGTATATGACTCTGCCAGAGGGTTGTCGTAGTCAGTGGGAGCAGCGGAATCATTGGTGGACATCAGGCTTATGTCTATTTATAGACTAAAGTAGATATAGCAGAGATAGATCATCTATTTCTGACGTGACAGTCATATGTTTGACTTCATCAGAATAGGGATGGATCTGTTAAGAAGGTAGTAGGGTGTGATGTCCTGGTATTTGATGACATACACAGAGTAGGAAGTGATATTCCTATACTACGATCGGTTATACTTTGGTCGTCACACAGTGGTTTCTCCACACAGGACTTGGATATTATATCAGACATTCTGGTAACTAGATCTATGGTTTTAGATCTAGATTTGGGTGGTTCCCAATCAGGGTACTTTGACAGCATTCTATGAGTATTTAGAATGGACGACTCCTAGCACGGTAGTGTACCTGCAGGTAATGGAGTCACCCTCTCTAAAGGTGTCTTACAGACTAAAGGGGAGAGGGATGTTCATGATTGGCAGATCACTTGCTTAGGCAATTGAGTCAATCATGAGATGTCAAGTACCACACCAAATGTTCTTCTTATAGTAGGTGCAATAAGTTGATATTCATCCAATCCTGGAGAAACAGTCGGAAGCAGTTTTAGAACATAAGTGGATGTTCTAGGGATATGATAACAGCATTCTCCTTCGGGAGACAGTTATCATTCCAGGCTTCCAAGGTGACCTGGACAGCAGAGTGGCTATCAGAGTTATAGTTTTTTTTTTCTTCTGACGAGGGGCAGTATTTTGGACAGATGGTCCAGATGGATACTGAGGGAAGGCATGGCGCAGGACACTGATTAATTTCAGTTGTCGATACAGTCTAAGAAGTTTGGATTTGGAGTTCATTTATGAGCTAGGTCCCATCAGACATCCAGACATTCTAAGACAGGTATTGCTCATTTCGGGAGGTGGCTTTCTCCGCGAACTTGAGATAAAGAGAGACATAGAAAGAAACACCAGAGCGGATCCACTCACCGAGGCTATTCCTCGAACGCAATAGTTTCGCAAACGAGCTTTGTGAGACTGACTAGTAGAGGAGTTGGATATTCGGTATCACACGGGCTGTGAGTATGCGACATCTAAATAATTAGCCTTGAGTGCAAGTGGGAGATTGTTGGAGATAGTGCCCTCAGAGTCAATTATTGGATCACAGGCGCGTGATTGCAATGATTGAGGGGAGGACTTGTCCCAGTAGGACAATCTTACTCGAGATGATAGTATGCTATATGGATTATCTTTATCATCGTGTACTGCTTTAGGTGACCCTACGAGTCGCTATTACACGTTGATAGAGCCCCTAGGATTCTTGCTTGACTTCCAGCAGTATGAGGGCGATCATATAAGTGAGAGCTGGAGTCTATAAGCACATCCTTAAAAGGTCCCTAGTCATGGGAGTTTCGAGACAGGGCATCGATTCTCCAGAGTAGACTAGTGTATACAGTCGAGACCCAGACGAGGGGCGGTGGCCGGTCTCACAAGCCACTGGTGTCAGTTGGTTCACCTAAGATGTATACAGGTGCTCATTGGGTTATGAGTATACCAGACAGGACTCGCCGGGAACCTGCTAGTTGGGATTATACCAGACGTTAGATAGCAGTTCCCTGGTGATATGTGTACAGGTTAGTTCATCGACCTGAGATCGTCATTTGTCCCGTGTGAGTTCCCACTGTGCTTTGATTACTACCCTACCACGGCTCAAAGGAGTCGTGCAAACAGGTTTTACTTGGGTACAGTCCCGAGCCACATGGAGGCAGTGAGCGGATCTGCAGAGGTTCGTCTCTCCCGGTATTGGGGGTGAGGTCGCGCTGTGTCGAGGAGAGCCAGAACATGAGAAGTCCTTGGCCAAGGCAGGATATTTGCTGGTAGGTATTCCAGTAGTATCTCATGGTGTTCTGGGCTACACTCCGACACGACTTGTACCGCTTTTGGGGGTCTGACTTTTACCAACCCCCTAGGCCCGCCATGCGATGCTCATAGACGAACGGACCGGACTGTACGGATATTGTCACTGACAGGCTCAGTAGGGTGTCAGGATGGGTTCGCTCATCGACGTCCCTTTTGGTCAATACCTGGTAGCCCGTTACGTATTGGCTTATACCTCTGACGTGCTAGTGGTTAAATCCACAGCCATAGTATTGACGAGTCTTTAGAGTCCACCACACACTCAGTTACTCAGGTTTCGGGCGAAACGCTGTAGAGGCCGTATGGAGATATGGCAGGGTTCGATCAGATACATGCGGTATTGCACGGATAGTGATCGGACGGTTTTTACTAGCCGGCTTTGGCTTAAGCCGGATCCTAGTATTAGATAGTGTAGATCTTGTCTCTTTGCATTTGTGTTCAGTGGGAATACAAATGCGGGTATGTATTTGCAGTAGCGGGGTTTTCCTGTAATTTATTACGGGATCAGTTTTCTGAAGTTGCCAGTTTGCATTCCGTTACGGCCGGACTTTTCGATGGAAGGGGGGTTATTTGCAGTTTGCAAATAACTCTTTTGTGGAGGGCTTTATTGCTTTTGTAGCCTTTTTATCATGATGAGAAATGAGGGTGACCTTTTGATAATTATCTTTTTCTTTTCTCCATGATAATTTTCATTCCATTATCTCCACCATGGAGGATGAGGCCGGCCACTATTCTTGAGAGAGAGAGAGAGTTTTCACTTTGGATGAGGGAAAGAAATTGATATCATTTTCATGCTTGAAAAATATATACACCATCATTCTTCCAAAGCTCTTTCTCACCTCCACATCCATGACAACTTCTAACCCCAAAAGAGACAAGCTACTACACTATTCTATAGCAAGTCTTGGACGCGTCGGCTAGCCAACTTCGCGCCCGAGTTGCCTCGGTCCAGAGGTGGGAGCCCGTATACAATTCCGGCTACGTGGTGCCCTTTCCGACGAGCGAAGAGGTGACGAACATTCCGCGGGAGATCGGAGTGGAGACGAAGACCGAAGGACACGGATCGCTTGGTATACTTCTCTACCTATCTTTTACTTTGCTAGTTTCTAGGTTAATGGCCCGATCCAGGTGAAAAGTGCGCGGTGGTGCCGGTTCAATATTTTTTGAAAGTTTTTTTTGTTTCCGCGTTTCCAGCGTCGGATCGACGGCCGAGTTGACCCCGCGGACTTACACGATCGAATCGGCGCTCCCTCTTTAATACACGATCTCCTCTCTGATCCGCTGACGTCATCCAAAGATACGCCTAACCACCTCAGGAATCCGCGCTGACAAGGTCTTCAACTAAGAACTGAGCCCGGGTGACCGACCGAACCACTCTTATCCCGACCCATGAATAGGTCGGCATAAGAGTGGGGGGATAATGATGATACTCATAGGTGGGAACTCCCCGGATCATGACACGCGGCAGATGACGTGTCCCGATGCACATGGAGAGCAGGCAAGGACCGCACATTGGAGGCATCCCCCGGGCTATCGTCCCGCTGCCTGGACCCGACCTTCGAGGATTCCCTGAACAGTCCTGTGATCTCCAAGTAAACAACCATTGGCACACCTCCGAGCCCTCCTACATGCTGAGCTTCCTCAGCCCTCCTAGCTCGCCTCCGAGCTATCACAGAACCGAGCTTCGTCGGCCTCCCGCTCGCCTCCGAGCCTCCCGCCGAGCTAAGCTTCCTCGGTTCTATTGAGTGACCCAGAACGCAGATCACAGGCGTCTCCGCCACGGCTCCGCGAATCTCGCCAGACGTGAGATATCCGCCGCCCCACGATCCCGCTTTCCACGTTGTCGCATCCCCCCATTAACGAGCGTATCTCATCATTAATGGGGGATCCCGCCATTCTCGCAGGCGCATCGCCAAGGGCGTAACGGCCGGTGAGAATCTCGCGCCCGCTAGCCCATGGCTACCGCTATATAAACCCTGTTTCCCCCAATCAGAGTAAAGCTCTGTTTTAAAATTCAAAATTCAAAAATTGAAGCAACGCTTCAGATTCAGCGCTAGGCGCGTTGCGCGCCGCGTGTCAAACACAGACACGATGGCGCCAGGTGCACTGCGCCCTAGGCAGCGCACTCCCAATCAGAGCAAAGCTCTGTTTTAAAATTCAAAATTCAAAAAAGGAAATTGATTGAAGCAACGCTTCAGATCCAGCGCTAAGCACGCTGTGCACCACGTGTCAAACATAGATACGCTAGCGCCAGGTGCACTACGCCCTAGGCAATGCACCATAAGTGCGCTAGCGCTACGCATGCTGCGCGCCATGTGTCAAATACTGGTGCGCTAGCGCAGGCTGCGTTGCGCTCTGCGCTGCGCGCCACGTGTCAAACGTAGGTGCAATAGGGCAAAGTGCGCTGCACTCTGAGCAGCACACCACGTGCAAAGCACGGGTGCGCCAGCGCTGGAATTAAAAATTCCCCACCGTTAGATCATAAGATCTAATAATGATAAATTATTAATTAGTCAGAATTAAATTCTGTTATGGAAAGATTTTTCCAATCTTGTTAAAAACAAGAAGATTTCCTTCTGTAAAATAGAAACCCTAGAATTAAAGATCCAACAGTAGGGAAACATCCCCAAATCAATCAGAGAAAGATCTCTTTAACTGATTTAACAAATCAATTTTCCCTATATAAAGGCCCCAAGACTTCAAGTCTGAGATATAAAAAAAACCTAAACTTTGGGGAAAAAACAAAGAAAGAAGAGCAAGCTCTCAGCAAAAAAAGATTTTTTCTTTAAGGTAAGAAAATGGTGATGAACAAAGAGATAGATTCATCTCATAATTAAAAAGAAGAACTATCTTCTTAAAAATATCATAGATCTATAAAGACCAAGGTCTTTCATAAAAGAGATCAAAAGATCTCATCACATAATAAAGAAGAACATATTCTTCACACAGATCATTGATCTATAAAGGCAAAGCCCTTTCAAAAATAAGAACTGTTGTTCTTGAAACTTGAGGCAAAGCCTCCTTTAAAAAGAACTTAAATTTGTTCACAGATCATAATTTTGATCAAATGCGCTTTGCGCTATTGAAAAGTGCCTTGCACTCTTGAACTGCGCTTCTGCGCTCTTTGGACCGGTGCTCAACGCCAAAATGTGCCACGTGTCAACCATATATACAACTTGCGCTTTGCGCTTCTAAATAGCGTACTGCGCTCATGGGCTGGCGCTCAGCGCCAAGAGCGCCACGTGCCATTCACATGTGCGCCACTAAACTAGCGCAATGCGCTCATAAATTAGCGCTCATCAACTGGCGCATAGCGCAGAGCGTGACACGTGTCCTTTTCGTGTGCGCTACTTGGTAGAAGCGCAATGCGCTCTTTAATTGGCGCAAAGCGCCTGGCGCGCCACGTGGTGCACTGTCAGAACACACATTGTTCTAATGAATGCTATGCATTCAATATAAGACAAAAAAGGGTGTCATGATCTAATGCTCAGCATTATTAAAAGGGCCAAGCCCAGATAAAGGCTCAACAGCCCAGAATAATAAAATGTTAAACATTTATTGGACTTAGCCCAACATTGGCCATAAGTCCTCAACTTATATTGAACTGAGCCCATCTGCTCACGAATATTTAACAGTTCTTAGTCCCAAGCTGGACTACAGATCCTTCAACCAACTCACACCGGTTCAAGGGTACATCTCTTTACTCCTCTGATATCTGTCGTTGTAATCCTTCAACGTCTTCAGAGAGGTGACGGGTCCCGATAACCATACATTTCATAGACTACGATATCCTTAAACTTCATAGACTACGATGTCTTTAAACTACGGACTGTGGGGTCCTTAAGCCCATGGACTACGATGTCCTTAAACTTCATAGACTACGATGTCTTTAAACTACGGACTGTGGGGTCCTTAAACTCATGGACTACGATGTCCTTAAACTTCATAGACCACGATGTCTTTAAACTACGGACTATGGGGTCCAAAAACTTATGGACTACAATGTCCTTAAACTTCATAGACTACGATGTCTTTAAACTATGGACTGTGGGGTCCTTAAACTCACGGACTACGATGTACTTAACCTGGACTGTGGATTCTTAAGCACATGGACTATGATGTCCTTAATCTTGACAGTGAGGTCATTAAACTCACGGACTATGATGTCCTTAACCTTGGACCACCATGTCCTTAAACTGGTAATCGACCGCAATGTCCCTAAACTAAACAACAGAGGCCAAATGCTCTCTCGTCGGATCTAAATGATCCTGTTAAGTAGATCTTAGTCTAGAAATTAGACAAATGTATCCTTAACAAACGTTTAAGTTGATCTTAGTCTCAAATGAGACTAGCGTATCCTTAAAATCAACCCCCAAACCCAAATCTAAGAAGATACGGATTTGGACTAATCCACGCCCTACAGGCGATAATATAAATTAGTCTCCGTATACAATCCACGGGCAACCACAAACAAAACAAACACCCACGATACGAAGTGACCATCTGGAGAAGGAGAAAGTTGTTATCGCGATGCGGTAGCGTAATTAACTGCAGGGGCTTGCGTCTGCATGGAAGAGCACCCCCACAATCAAAAACCCCTCATCAACGAGGGGGAATCTGACGAAGTCTGCTACATCGGCCGCATCCATTTAAACCTTAGATACATGGTGCCATAAATCAACTTGGCATCTTCGGAGAGGTGGACGGATAGCAACAATTAGCATCTGCCCCGATATTCAGGCTAGACTTTATCGCGTCCACGTCTTTCGAAGGGGAACAGATTCTGGCACGCCCGGTGGAACCTTTTCTTCTTTCCACTCCACACTTCATGTGTCGTGTTCGCGAACAAATCGCGGTTTGATATGGTTGCCCTTGGGTTTGAGGTACTAAGATTTGGTGTCTTGCTTGGTGCAGAAAACGAAAGATTAATGGCGTCTACTCGCACAAAGTGTTCCAGCTGCAACTGCAACTCGCGTTCTGCCTCATCTTGAGGCATAGCTTACGGACCTCAAGCGGCCTCCCTGTTCACGATGCCGGTGGACCAAGTAACTCAAGCTACCACTGGGCTGTTCTTTGGGACTATGATCCCACCCATAAGCTTCAATGCCCCGATGTTGCCGCAAGAAGCCCCAAAGATGTCGGTCTTCGATCGACTTACCACTACTGCGACCCCTCTCAACGAGTCATCCAGCTCCGGTGCCTTAGTCTTCGCCAGATTGGGCCAATTTCATATGGGCCCATGATGAAGCTTGCAATTCCAGAAAAGGTTATTCCGAAGAGGATATCCATCCCTGCTCCCGAAGTAGTCAAGGCGGCTTCTCCTGCCAAACGGTCGGTCTTCACAAGACTAACTGTTCCGGCTCCCGCTCCAGTCGAAGTCCTCAAAGCTACTTCTCCCGCCCAGAGGTCTGTGTTTGACAGGTTAGACACTGCCGCTCGACGGACGTCGGTCTTCAAGAGGCTAGTACCAGTAGCGCCTCACCAGAACAGGGGGCATGACGAGGTCACCCCTCAAGCTGAAACAATCCCAGCGGCTCGACACGCTCGACGTCGCCACTGGCGCCGAGTAAGGAAGGCTGGGGGCAACTCCCCCTCTGGGCTAACTCCACCAACCCCAACGGTAGAAGTCAATACTGCTGTTCCAACTGGGAACAGCTTTGAATTGCTGAACAAGGTGCGCAGGAACTCTCTGTAAGCCCGCGGGGGCGCCCCGGCCGTCAATCCGACGCCGGAAACGCGGAAATAAAAACTTTGCGAACTTTGCAAACGGCACCACCGCGCACTTTTTACCCGGATCGGGCCATTAACCTAGCAACTAGCAAAATAGAAAAGAGTAGAGATGCTATACCAAGCGATCCGTGTCCTTCGGTCTTCGTCTCCACTCCGATCTCCTGCGGAAAATTCGTCCATCACCTCCTCGTCGGAAAGGGCACCACGTAGCCGGAATCGTTTACGGGCTCCCGCCTCTTGACCGAGGCAACTCGGGCGCGAAGTTGGCTAGCCGACGTGTCCAAGACTTGCTATAGAATAGTGTAGTAAACTTGTTTCTTGGGGTTATGAGGTTGCCATGATGTGGTGGAGGTGAAGAAAGCAACTTAAAAATGTGCTTATGAACTTGGTAGCATGAAAAATGATATGAAACATTTTTCCTCACTCAAAAATGAAATGATCCTCTCTCTCCCTCCTCTTCAAGTGGCCGGCCTCATCAAAAAAATGGTGGGAAAAATTATCCACAAAATAATGCAAGGAAGGATTAATACAAAGGAAAATGGTCACACCAAAATCAAGTCTCAATCCTTTCACACAACCATCATGAAAGAAGTAATGAGTAAGACAAGAATGGAATCTCATCATGATGAAGCCATTTTACAAAGAACCCCCTCCACCATAACTAATTTGCATAATTGCAAATTAGCCCCTCCAACGATATAGTCCGGCCGTGAAGGAACAAAGGAAAACCGGCCGGAACGGAATGCAAACTGGCAACTTCAGAAAATTGATCCCGTAATAAATTACAGGAAATCCCCACTACTGCAAATACATGCCCGCATTTGTATTCCCACTGAACACAAATGCAAAGAGACAAAACTACACTATCTAAAACTAGAATCCGGCTTAAGCCAAAGCCGGCTAGTAGAAACCGTCCGATCACGATCCGTGCAATACCGCACGTATCTGATCGAACCCTGCCATATCTCCATACGGACTCTACAGCGTTTCGCCCGAAACCTGAGTAACTGTGAGTGTGGTGGACTCTAAAGACTCGTCAGTACTATGGCTGTGGATTTAACCACTAGCACGTCAGAGGTATAAGCCAATACGTAACGGGCTACCAGGTACTGACCAAAAGGGACGTCGATGAGAGAACTCATCCTGACACCCTACTGAGCCTGTCAATGACAATATCCGTACAGTCCGGTCCGTTCGTTTATGAGTATCACATGGCGGGCCTAGAGGGTTGGTAAAAGTCAGACTCCCAAAAGCGGTACAAGTCGTGTCAGAGTGCAGCGCAGAACACCCTGAGATACTACTGGAATACCTACCAGCAAATCTCCTGCCTTGGCCTAGGACTTTTCATGTTCTGGCTCTCCTCGACACAGCGCGACCTCACCCCCAATACCGGGAGAGACGAACCCCTGCAGATCCGCTCACTGCCTCCATGTGGCTCGAGACTGTACCCAACTAAAACCTGTTTGCATGACTCCTTTGAGCCGTGGTAGGGTAGTAATCAAAGCACAGTGGGAACTCACACGAGACAAATGACGATCTCAGGTCGATGAACTAACATGTACACATGTCACCAGGGAACTGCTATCTGACGTCTGGTATAAAGCCAACTAGCAGGTTCCCGGCGAGTCCTGTCCGGTGTACTCATAACCCAATGAGCACCTGTATACATCTTAGGTGAACCAACTAACACCAGTGGCTTGTGAGACCGGCCACCGCCCCTCGTCGGGGTCTCGACTGTATACACTAGTCTACTCTGGAGAATCGATGCCATGTCTCGAAACTCCTACGACTAGGGACCTTTTAAGGATGTGCTTATAGACTCCAGCTCTCACTTATATGATCGCCCTCATACTGCTGGTAGTCAAGCAAGAATCCTAGGGGCTCTATCAACGTGTAATAGCGACTCGTAAGGTCACCTAAAGCAGTACGCGATGATAAAGATAAACCAGATAGCATACTATCATCTTGAGTAAGATTGTCCTACTGGGACAGGTCCTCCCCACAATCATTGCAATCACGTGCCTGTGATCCAATAATTGACTCTGAGGGCACTATCTCCAACACTCTCCTACCGCCGTACTGAAAAGATCTCCTCCACCCGTGGAGAATGCACCAAAGGCGAAGCCGGAACAGCCCCCTCAGCGGCTATCCTCTAAAATCTACAAAGTCTGGCGACGGGTTCAGGACTCAGTAATTGATCAAGATTACCCTCGCCGACAAAAGAAAGTGAAGGTTCAGCAGGAAGAGAACCATCTTGCCAAGCCACAAAAGGCAAAAGCTACTTGAGTGCCCGCTGCAATGGCCCCCTCAACGTCAACTGCTCAAAAGAGAAGGAGGCCAGAGAAAGCCCCTGTGACTACGGCAAACCACAAAGACGCTGAGCCCAAACGCCCCAAGTCTGGGGGCATCATGGTGCATACCGTTTATATGACTTCCGAAAAATAAGAAAGCCGCGCTTCTACGGATCACCGACCGCTCACCCGATCCGTGACAAAAGTCTAGGAGCAGCAACAGAAGCTTCAGGAAATGCTGACGCAAATGGCTGCACTCACCGGGCCAAAAGAAAGCCCATAGGCATCATCAGAGCAGCGTCATGAACAAGAAACCGATGCTGACTTCCTCCGCAGAGTCCTCGAAAAGAAGGACAGAGAAGCAGCAGAACAAGTGTCTAATATAAAACGAATGGCGCTTCTCTTCCAAGACATGGTCGGGATGATGTTACAGCCGGATCCTCCAGCTGAAGACTCTCCGATCATTATTGAAGACGACAGAGGGAATACATCGAACCCTCCTCCGGCTTTTTCAGCAGCTAAAGAGGAAACTATTTCCAAGGCCGCTCTGGATGACTATATTGCTCAGCAAATATGAGCTCACCAGGCGAATGAAGCGGCCGGCCAAGTTGTTAAAACTGGGCGACCGTATCCAGGTTGGTATGACCAAATAAAGTACCCGCCAGGATACATGATCCCCAAATTCCATATGTACAAGGGGATGGGCAATCCCCACTAGCATGTCGCTTAGTTCAGGGCTCTTTGCGACAACACCGGGGGTGATGATAAACTTTTGCTCCGTCAGTTTGTTGGCAGCTTGTCGGAGACAGCGTTTGAATGGTACTCTAAACTTCCAAATGACTCCGTCAAGACTTTCGCAAAAATGGAGTTATTATTCACGCAAATATTTGCAAGCGCTAGCGAGCGCACCCTAATCACAACATTGATTAACGCCAGGGTAAAGCCAGGCGAGACATGGGTTCAATACACAATACGATGGCGGAATCTGTGGTCGAAATGCGAACAGCGCATCGAAGAAGCGCCGGCGGTGGGCATGTTCATGGGCACTCTAGACCCTCATGCAACTATTTTCCAATTCATGATGTTCTTCAAGCCGACCACGTTCCAGGCCTTGATCGACAAACTGGCCCAAATGGACCAGATGGGTCATAGACCGTCTCCTCCAAAGCCGGAGCCTCGGAACGAGAAGGGAAAGGGGAAAGCGATCGTCGTCGCCAATGCTCAACAGCAGCCTACTGGTCTAAGACCAGTGGATCTCCAAAATAATATAACTCGATCTCTCGAAGATAAGATGAGATGCCCTTACTCGTTCCCTCGAGACAAGACGAAGAGGTTATTCGAGCTTACACTACGCAACAGGCTCATCACTCTGCCGGAGCCAAGACGCCCAGCGCAACCAGGCGACATTAGCAATCCTAACTATTGCCCTTATGATTGAATGTTGGGCCATCAGATCGAGGATTGTTACATCTTCAAAAGCTGGATAGAAGATCAGTACCGGCAGGGCAAATTCGTATTATCCGAGAATTGGAAGGTGAACCCGCCTCGGCCACACACTCCCAAGAATACGGATACACCGGGGGCATCATGCTCTTTCGTAGAAGAAGCTCCATGGGAGGTCGCTGTTTCAGCCAAGACGAAAAGAATGCTGAAGGATCTCCAAACATGCCCGGCGATCAGGTGGAAAAATTCACTCAAACCCGAGATCATCGAAGGAATGTTAAAACCGCGTCCAACTCCAAAAATCGGTGGTGATAGCCAAAGCACTCACACCCAGCCGTCAAAATCTTCGAAGAAGAATAAGAAATCCAAGAAGCCCTTGAACCCTGGTGACAAGTGCATGTACCTGCAAAAGCAAATTGACGCGCTGGAAGAGTATAACCAGAAGGCGCGGACTCCAGTCACACTCCAAGAGTTTCTCAGCCACGTCCTGGAGGACGGAGATGATGGAGAAGACTCGTCGGATGAATCTGAAGATTACGTGGCAAGTTGCTATGTGATCTCTCACTCGCCGATAGACGATGAAGAAGCTCCTTGCACCGAGAAACTGGGGGCAAATCCTAAACCAGAACTTCTAGAGCCTTCAGACGAAATGATTTATGCATTCATGAACGAAGCACTTCTTAAAATCAAAGCTGCTCGAGAGCGTGAAATGGCCATATTTGAAAAAGCCAAACTCCGGCGACTGGACTAAAGAGTTGAAACACTCCCGCCAGATCAAAGTACATCCGCCGCAAATAAAAGCAGGTTCAAGATGAGAAAGAGGTTCGCCAAAGCCATATCGATGGGAATGAAGCTGCCACCCTCCGAAGAAAATATTCTTGGTGAATCAGAAACACATTCTAACTACTGCTTATATCATCGAAATATTGCGCACCCCATCGAAGAGTGCAACGCTTTTAAAAGATGGTGGCAGGGATATGTTACCCACCGACAACATTTCAAGCGGATGAAACGCAAAGCTCGTCGGGAGCAAAGAAATACGACCGAGGGGCATAAAAGAACTGCCGGCAACTGTCGCATGGTCAACGCCGGGGGATCGCAGGTTCTCACCTTCAGGAGCGACTCTGACGAAGAAATGACTCTTGGCCCTCTCTTTAAAGAGCCCACCTTGGGAAAAGAGGAAGAACCGAAGACCTGTGAAAATATTCAGCTGCACAATCGTACGCTGCTCGAAAAGAATCTTGGGCCCTCGAACAGCGGGTCAAATAGAAAAGATAAGGGAAAAGAAAAGGTCCCTAAGGATATCATCCTTGATGGCCAAGCCGTTGAAAAGCTGACAGCCAAGGACCCACCAAAGGAAAATAAGGTGGACTATAACGTTCTGGCACACTTGAGAAAGATACCCTCGCAGCTCAGCATTCTCGACGCCCTTCTGCTATCCAAAGAAGCAAGAGATTCTTTGATCAAGGAATTACAAAAGCCCGAGCAATTCCAAGCTTTTCTCGCTGAAGAAAAGATGAAGGACGAGCTGGAAGAAGTACACACAGCCGATATCACCTTCGGCGATGAAGATCTCCTCTTTGGAACATACGAGCACAACCGTCCCCTATATGTCTCCGGATACTGTCATGACATCAAGATAGGTAAAATCCTGGTTGACAATCGGTCCTCCGTCAATCTCCTTAACGTAAGGGTGCTAAAGGAAATATGCATGAGCGTTCAGCACCTTGCTCGTGATAAAATCACCATCTCCGGGTTCGACTCTCAGTCATCGTGGATGCTCAGGTCTGTAATATTGACACTACGCTTTGGGCTGCTTGTCACGGACATTAAGTTTCACGTCATTGACGCCAAGACATGCTACAATGCTTTTCTCAGCTGGCCCTGGTTACACGAGTACAACATCATCCCTTCTACACAACATCAGTGTATGAAGTATTTCAAGGATGGTCTCGAGTATACTGTGACAGGAGAGCTAAACCCATTCTCCATGAACGAAGTCCGCAAGTATGAAGATGCGAAATACTTCTTACCAGATTTTGAGGACACGAAAAAATGTCACAAATCGAAGAACAAAGCTATCACCACCATTCCGGTCTTCGGGAGAGATACTGAGGAGGAAGAAGAGATGGTTTACTCAGGTCTGCCCCAGTGCAACAAGCCAGGACCGTCCGCTCCTATGTTGATCTTCGGCAGCGACTCGGAAGATGAGGTCAATGTCGTATTCTCCGCTCGACCATCAATACAAGTCTTCGCTGATGAAGAGCAAAGTTTGCAAGTTGCCATGGTTCCGCCCAAACATTATAAAGAACTAGACGCTCTTGATACCTACAGTGTGGAAGAACTGCAAACATTCTACGTCCCTCCCACGCGAAAAGGTGAAAAGGCGATCCTATTCTACCGATCCGGGAAAACCAAAGTGGAGAAAGAAATATGGCATGGCGCGGATTCTACACTTGACAGGCTCCAGCCCATCCATTTGCCCAGATATTACACGAACGGACTAAAGAGACTCTTGAGATGCTAAGGTGTACCCCTTAAGCAAACTGCGCGACAAGCACGGTTCTATAACAGGATCTGGAACGTTCCCGGAACTCAAAGAAAGTTGACCAACGGGAGAATGGAAACGACCGGCCTTGGATATGTTCAAAACAAGAAACAGGAGCTACACCGCGACTACTACGTCATACATGACTTTGATGAAGAAGGAAATGCTCTATGGGAAGATGATAACCCTGAACTAGAACGAGCTCCCGCCGTGAAAATTCCCAGTCCGTCGTTTGAAGAACAAATGGACAAGCTTATAAGGGAAGCAGGTCAAAAGGTTTGAGACGACCATAATCGCTTAATGGCCATTTACGAGAAAGCCAGGACGCAACGCCTCCTTCAGCAGGCTGTGAAAAATGAAAATGCTCCTCCTTGTCAGCCTGTTGTACAAAAGGCCCGACGCAGAGGCAGAAAAAAAACCAAAGAACGGGAAATGCGTTCGACGGCGACAAAGCGGGTCCAAGAAGCCACGCGGTCAGGAATCGAGCAGTCCAGATTCGTCTCTTATAAAAAAGATGAGTCGAGCATATTCTTTTCCCCAAGACAAGACAAGGAAGATATTCGATCTTGTCATAAAACATCAGATGATGACACTCCCAGAGTCCAAGCACCCCGAGCAAGCAGGCAAAGTCTCTCACCCGGACTATTGCTCCTATCACAGGGCAATAGGACATCCTCTCGAAGACTGCCTCACATTTAAAGACTGGGTAGAAGACCAGTATCAGCAAGGCAGGTTCGCTTTATCCAGCAGCTGGAGGGTAACTCCGCCGCAGAAGCATGAACCGAAGACAGCGAGGGTAGACCCAGATCCACATCGGTCTTGGAAGCGAGCTCGTACCTATCACGTGATAACGCTGTAAGAAGAAGAGCCCGAGAATATAGATGACCTCCCTCGGTGCTTAGAAAATGATGATGATGAAGTAATTTCTTAATTTCCACCGGCACCAAAAGAGCTGGAAGATGGAATACATACTACTGCAGATAACCTCAAGAAAATTGATTTGGGGACGGCAAGTGACCCGCGGCCGACGTTCGATAATGAGCTGTTGTTTGAAGAAAGGGTGGCTACGCTAAAGGACGTGCTCATGCAGCATAAAGATTGCTTCGCATGGAACTATTCAGAGATGCCAGGACTCGATCCAGAAATTGTTGTCCACAAATTGGCAATATCTCCGGACGTCAACACCGAGGTCAAGAAGCTAATCGACACTGGCTTCATCCAAGAGGTTCAGTACCCTGACTGGATCGCCAACATTGTCCCAGTGATGAAGAAGAATGGGACGGTGTGCATATGTGTGGACTTTCGAGATCTCAATAAAGCCTGCACGAAGGACGACTTCCCAGTACCGGTCACCGAGCTGATGATAGATAATACGTCCACTCATGAAGTTTTCTCCTTCATGGACGGCTCGTCAGGATACAATCAGATAAAGATGCATCCTGAGGACCAAAAGCACACCGCTTTCCGGACCCCTTTAGGCATATTCTGCTACAAGGTGATGCCCTTCGGTCTAAAAAACACCGACGCCACCTATCAGAAGGCCATGACGAAGATTTTCGATGACCTCATACATGAAATCGTCGAATGTTATATTGACGACCTCGTAGTTAAAAGAAAATCATACGAGCAACATTTAGAACATCTGAAGATCATGTTTCAGCGCCTTCGGAAATACGACTTGAAGATGAACTCTCTCAAATGCGCGTTTGGAGTTTCCTCGGGCAAATTCCTAGGATTCATCATTCGACACCGAGGCATCGAGATAGATCCGTCGAAGATCAAGGCAATCATGGAAATGCCTCCGCCAAGAACTCTTAAGCAACTGCGG
Organism: Agapanthus africanus; assembly: GCA_030015575.1. NCBI lineage: Eukaryota > Viridiplantae > Streptophyta > Magnoliopsida > Asparagales > Amaryllidaceae > Agapanthus > Agapanthus africanus. The sequence goes on along the minus strand of JASDDO010000010.1, from coordinate 100,762,612 downwards.
TCTCTCCAAGGGAAGCTCGCATATATCCGGCGATTCATAGCCAATCTCTCCGGCAAGTGCCGCCCTTACAGTCACCTGATGAAGAAGGGAATCCCATTTGTCTGGGATCAAAAATGTCAAAGCACACTGGAAGAAATCAAGCAATACCTACAAAATCATCCAGTGCTAACCGCTCCGGTCAAAGGAAAGCCTCTTATTCTGTATACAACCGCCCTTGAAGGTTCCTTAGGCGTATTATGGGCACAAGAGAATGACCAAAGGAAGGAGAGAGCCCTCTATTATCTGAGTCGAGTTCTCCTGGGGACAGAAAGCAATTACTCTCCCATTGAAAAACACTGCCTAGCGTTGATCTTTGCAATAACGAAGCTCAGACACTATGGGTTGGCACATGAGGTCCATCTCATATCAAAAGTGTATCCTCTCAAGTATTTAATGTCAAAAGCCATATTAACGGGGCATCTCGCTAAATGGGCCCTCCTCTTGATGGAATTCTTGATAACTTATCGTCCTCTCAAAGCTGTGAAAGGCCAGGCCATCGCCGATGTAACATTTCGAAATAATAAAATATTAATTTTGTGGAATTTTTATAATTTAATATTATTTTATTGAATATTTTAATATTTAGGTATTTTTAAATACAAATAAATAGGAAAAATATGAGAAAAATTGTGGAAAATTAAGAAAAATTCTAAAATAGGGTAAATTAGTGAATTATGACATTTTTAAGTTGTTGTGATCATTTTGACACTAATTTAGTGCTAATCGCGATTAAAAATCGCTAATCGGGTTTTTAGCAAATTTTGAGCAAAACATGCACACACCACTTTTTCCACACTTGTGCACTTTTCTTGCCATGATTTATCATTTGGGATTACTATTGAGGTGAGAAGGTTTGAATTAGGGATTAAAAGAAAAGAAATAGAAAAGAAAAGGATTAAAGAATGGGGTTTGGTGAGAAGAAGGTATGGGCTTCTTTGACCTCCACACTTAGCCATTTCTCTCTTCATTTTTCCCTCCCTCTCTTCCTCCTACTGCTGCTGCTGCTTCCTTTCCCCTTTCCTCCCCTCTTCAATCCCTCAAATCATCTCAAAAACTATCCCAAAACCCTATATCGGTTTCACAAAAAGTGTGCACAAGCTTGAGATCTACAAGATGGACTAAGAAAGCATGGATTTTGGTCACTAGGGGCAACTCAAGAAAATTCTTGAGTTGCCAAATGAGGTAATTTCTGAACCATTGTCTTAGTTTTAGCATTTCCTATACCCCTATGCAAGTTGTTAATCGATATTATGTGATATTATGGACTTGGTGAAAACCTAGTTAGGGTTTGAGGGAAACTTGAGTTGTAATGTGAAATTGAGTTCAATTGAGGTTATATAAACACCCTAGTGCATGAATTGGAACCCAAAACCTGAAGCTAGAACTAGAAATACGGATTTTAGAAACCGATGTCGGGGAAAATGTGAAATCTGTGCATGTTAACTTGAATCTGCTATTACCCCGAGAACCCTAAAATGATATTGAGTGGGAATTGAGATGTGCAGGCACAATAGAGGCAACACCCCAAACCCTAGCCCCCAACTCCCATTCCCGGCCGCCAATTCTTCCCTTTTGGCCGCCAATTGCGGCCTGGGTCCCACTATTCTGCCTCGTATTGGTTCTGTAGCTTCTACATTGTTAGTTTAGGCCCCTGGTATATATAGTTTTGTATAAAGTGACCTAGGGTGAAATCTGGGACATATTTCAAGAGTTGCTGTTTTGGATTTTTGTTTCCGTATTCCGTATTTTCATTTCTGCATTGGTTTGTTTCGTTTTACCTCGACTATTTGGCGTTTATACGACGATATAGAGGATTTATTGATGGTTTTGAAGGCGTGCCATAGGTTTTCACCTATAGGCCCCTTATCGTGTCGTTTTGGACTTCGTATGCCGTTTTAGCTTTGATTTGGTTTTGATGCGATGCGATACGTGTGTTATGTGTAGGTACACCGCGACGATCCGAGACGATGCGGAGGATGACAGTGACGTCGACACCGACACGCAGGACACAGGTGAGTAGATTATATCTACAGGGGGAAGTCGGGTGGATGGCGTATAGCACCCCCGCAGTCCGTGGTGTGGTATACGAATACGTATACCCACGTATATTTATTATGTGTTGTTAGGATCATTGACATGAATAATGGTTTTATTGATGATGAGATATATGGTTTGGGTATAGTACGAATCCTAAGTAGCGATTGCACATACTTACACACATACTTACATACCTACATTCACACCCTTGCATACTACTCATACTTGCAGTGTTTGATGATTTGGGATGACTTTGGAGATGAGTCGATGATGTGGACTTTGCGCCGCGAGATCGGCGAGTTGATATTGATTCATATATGGGATATGATTTGTGTTTCTTGCGGGCTTGGGATATGTGTTACCCCGCATGCTTACTTCATTGATGGTATCGATTGTACTAGGCATAGAGTAGTACCCCAGACTGTTTGATCTGATGATAGTGATACCTATTATGTGACGAGATAGTGAGATGTTGACCCTACCCAGCTATTGGGGATGCCGTACGATGATTTACCGTACGAGCCGATATTGATGATAGATCCGCACTCATAACTCGAGGATACCTTACGATATGACATTGAGGCGGGATCACCGACTATATATATATATATATATCGACTCAGAGGTTAGGCGGTTCCCTTACCTGTAGTTCAGCCGTATAGTTAGTATAGTTGTTAGAGTAGATGAGACTTCTTACCTATTTCAAAAACTAACGAATCGTGGGTATCTTTAAAGACAGCTCAAGGGAATCTACGGATATTTCAAAAACGACGTATCTTTTCATAAAAACACCGTAGCCCCTATCTTCAAAACCCCATGATTCGAGTTATTTCAAAAGGCACCAATTGTAGGACTTATGTTAGATCAATGCAGATTAGTGTTGGTTACGTCTAGTTTGAGCTCCCACTCCCTTTCTGTGGTTCGCTTTGCATCGCATTTTCATACTATGTTGCATGCTCCAGTATTAATATCATGCTGCTAGGACACCAGCACCATTATCGATGATGCATCTGTTCCACGTACACTTGTTGCCGGCTCACACACTCATCATCGATAATTGCCATGTCACTACACTGTAGTACCATTACATTCATTATATGATTCTTACATGACATGATGATGTACATACCTTCTTTACATGTAGCATACATCATGGATTGATTGCATAACACATCGCATTGGATTTATTTCTTGATGTTGGATGTTCATGTGATTTCTGGATTTGGGAACCGAGGATGTCTTTAAAAGAGAATACAGTATTGCTTTAAAAACCCGGTTACCCTTGATATGATATTTGGTGCGTCCACCATGTGTTTTCTCGGTGCTGAGAGCGACATGTGAAACCCGAATCGAGGAGGCGGATGAGGCCGATTGCGGGTACATGGTGGACCCGGTAAGGTACCCCGGGGCAAGAAGACGTGGTGATGACGATGAGCCTGGCAGGGGGAGATTGCCTACCGGTGACTTTACCCGACGCGTCGGATATCCGGAGGATACCGTCGTGGTCTGAGATTTATGGTAGGGGCCGGTCTGGACTGACGGCGCCCTAGATATAATGGTTGAGACTTTGAGATATCAGGATATTGGGATTTCGTTGTGCCGATGCTAGGCACAGTTTTATGCTGATTTCATTATGGTACCTCATCTTTTAAAATACAGGGAAATCTCACTAAAGTATGAAAACTGTTGCTTCATGTAGATGTATTCTGTTTTCTCGCATTCATATCTCATTCATTTGCTATATTGTTATCTGAGGCACTGACACAGACACATTGAGATTGCACTCGGGTTAGATATTTACCCTAGCCTTGCTATAGGCTGCATGCTTTATATTGAGGATTTTTATACCGATCGTTGACTTAGGATTATGTCTTGCATTCGGTTTCTGCTTGTAGATGTTTCTATTCACGAGTTGGCAACTCACCCCCGTTGTGCCACAGTTCTTGCAGGTTCTGCCGTACAGGTTCCTTTGCGGTATTTCTGGCACACTACTTCTTGCGGGTGACTTGCTTTTGGTAGGTGGGTTCTTTCGCATCAGGAGCCACCATTGTATTTACTTTACTTCATTGTATCTAGAAATTGTCCATCAACCAAAACTGTATATTCTTTCAGACTCAGAGACAGTGTTGTATTATTCGACCTTAGAGTCGCGCTTAGTAGTATTGCGGTTTTCTGTTGCTTTTGAGCTTTCTTTGATTTTGATCCTCGCCACTTGGCGTTGTATATTATTATATCATTGCGTGGTTGTGACCGTCGATTGACGAAGAGCTAGCTCCCGCTTGGGGATGCCTTTATCATGTTATATCTTGTTATTATCGTTTTACCCCATTCGGGGCCAGTTTTACAAAAGAAACTCTGCCGAAATTTCTAGAAAAGACTGTACCGTTTTTAAAATGCACATTCGGCTTAGTTATTTTGAAACCTTGATTTCAACGTGTTTTCTTCACTTCTTTAAACCAGTTTTCCCTATTTTTTTATTTAAAATGATTTTAGATTTCTGGGCTTTTGGCTTACTTGGATCAGATGGAGTCCTATAGGCTTCATATGGTTCAAGGGCCAGTCACGTGCTCTTTCGGGTCGTGACAAAGTTGGTATCAGAGCGCTAGGTTGACCTTGGTTCGAGTCTAAGTTTGACTATGTGGAGCCTAGGGCGTTGTTTATATACGGAACTTAGGCTTGACCTTACGGAACTTAGACTTGGTCGAGGGGGTACTAAACCCGAACTTTCGTCGTTTTAGGATGACCCTTGGTTGATGGATTAGGTGACTAAAGTAGAGTGACGTACCGTTGGTATGTTCCGCGGCATACTTACGACACGCCACTCCGCTTAAGGAACCTTAGGATGTGCATATTTCTTGAGATCAGTGATTCTTTTCATATCCAGGATTATTCATCCATTTGAGATCCCCGATTCTATTAGTTTCATGATCATACCTTCATTGATGCTGTTCCTCCCTATGATCATGTATCCACTCTGGATCTGTTGTTTCCTTTCTTGCCACTGATGTGCTCTCTTTGATACTCGATTGAGATTCCTGTCACCATGGTTGAGCGCAGTTGGGCTGCTGCTAGGGTTACGGCCGGTGTGAGCTCGTTTGGTACGGGGGCCGACCGTTGTGTTTTCTGGTGACATGGGAATGTCTCGAGTTAGTGTTGGTGATTGTGACCTCTAGTGGAGGCGAGTGCTTGGTTTTGCACCGGATGATCGGGCCATTGTTAGAGCTGCCAGTTGAGAGAGGACTGTTGATGTACAGCGTACCTCAGAGGTTGTGATGTCGCCTACCGTGCAGACAGATGGACCAGCTGTTGCTGAGATTGACAGGATGTTGCTTTCGGAGCTTACGAGCTGAGATTGCCGGAGCTGTTAGGCAGATGAAACAGATGATAGCTAGTCTACCGGTTTGAGAGACGAAGGTGATCCGTCCGATTTTGCGCCAGAGCGGGCCCAGTTGAGTTGAAGATTTCCAGTATGGAGAATCTTACTCAGATCGAGAGCAGACCGACGCAGAGATGACCGCTTATGTGTTGCCTTTCATGGAGGATTAAGACGCTGTTCGGCGTACAGGCGTATGAGCCAGTTGTTGCTGCGAATGATGAGATATCGCCCAGGTGATTGGAGCTACTGCAGCATGAGCATGTTCTTAGAGAGATGGTAGCGAGTCGCTAGTCACCGAGGATGAATGACTAGGACGTGTGGTGAGTTTGCGTACCCCGATGCGAGGGCACTAGATAGATTGTTTCCAGCTAGAGACGACTTCACGCAGGTTCGTTGAGAGTCGATAGCGACGATCGAAGGTCAGGAACCCATTTTCCAAGTTTAAAGTATACGGAAAGACATGCAGGTGATTCTATGGACCCTCTAGAAGAATGAAACCCTAACTCGACTTAATGACCGTGTAACAGCCTTTGAACCTTAGGGTTTACGGCGGTTCCGCGGCGCCATTAGTGAGGCTTGGGTTTGCCCTTCTACGGCTGGACCACCGACGCTGTGGCATGTACTCGATACTATTAAACTGTACCCGAGATGTGAGCTCTTGGGGGATTATGAGGTTCTGACGAGTCGATCGGATGATTCGACATCTTTCGGATATCGTGATGGGATACTGCTTGGGAGACTCCAGAGACGAGGATAGCCGTCGGAGCGCAGTTCGTGTAGCCACGATGAGACGGGTCCGGATCAGTCGACATTTTTAGCAGAGTGAAGAAAAGAGTTCGCACGAGATTTCGATGGGATGACATTCCACTCCGCTGACATCAGAGATGTGATATGCACCCCGAGGCGTGGTATATGGATATATCTTTCGGAAAGAAGCGCGACAAGTATGCAGCCGTTCCGGAATAAGCTTTAGCTTCAGTAATGGATGACGACTTCCCGGCAATTCGGCAGGATTGAGATTTAAGAAAGGAACCTCGACAGGACTTTTCCGGAATACGACACGAGAAGACCTAGACCCAGGAGTGGTCATGATTGCGCACACCTAGCAGGCCAGAGTTCGGCATTGTCGACAAGGTAGTTGACCAGGATCGGATAAAGGAACTTACCCAGATGCGTTGCGAATTGAGCAAGGACAGTCGAGAGATGAGTATTCCTCCGATGGTTGAGACGTGTTCCCGAGGATCTGTTCGACCAGACAGCTTCTACAGGATGATGAAGCTACAGAGTACGCGATTTCGAGTCCGTGCGAGAGACTTCAGATTGACCGGTTTCCGAGAAATGTTGTGCTGAGGACACAGATGCCCTTTGAGCGAGAAGAGGTAATACAAGAGAGCCAGCATCTGTACAGATCGGCATAGGCATGATTGGAAGAGACCTTGAGCTGGATTCCTTCCAGGACATTGCTGCAATGATGTTTACACCCAGGATCAGATGTGTGACGTGCATTCAGAGAGTCAGAGGCCGACGCCAGTGATATGCTGCCTTACGAGTGGTCGTGAGGTTTGACCGAGAGGTGACCAGAGAAGTACCAGAACGGAATCGTCCCCGTTAGCACACCTGACAGGGCCGATGAGCCGATTGACCGCGAGATAGGAAATCCGCAAAGAAGATAAGGACCCAGAGTCAGAGGACGCCAGACCGTGAGCAAGAGGCAAGTAGATATCCTGCGCTGCTAGCAGTGGATGCACCGACTCCTTCTCGACCTTGAAGGATGAATTTACCGACGACGGTACTTATAATTTGTGATTTTGTGATTCGATTATCACGTATCCGTCATTATTGGATTTCCGTATTTTGGGCGTTCTGTTTGCATGATTTAGTTTTGATGATTGAGTTTCCTGATATTTGTTTCATGCACCCACTGGATATTTATATATTTCACGCATAGTTATTACATTGAGATATTGATTGAGATTTCATGCCTATCGTATTCAGTGATTTGATTTGCACTTCCAGCGTAGCTTTCATGCACCTTTAGTGTTTTGACATACGATTCTAGTGCACACCAGATGCACTGAATCGGGATTCTTCGTGCATGTTATATGCACCTGATTTGGTTGCTGTCAGGCATGCACGTTGCCTACGGCAGATGTTTCGTGCACACCCGTTGCACATAGTTGTTGTTCTATACACCTGTTTGACACATATTTGGATTTTGATTCCTTGCGCACCAGACGCATAGGATATTCCTATATATGCATTTTGAGGATGGATTTCTAGTATGGCAGTACATTTTATGATATTCTCTCTGTATTGATATTTTCGGAGCCCCGACAAAATTGGAGTTTTCTGAAATGTTTTGGAAATTGGGGGGGGATTAAATTTAAATTCGGGGACCGAATTTCTTTAAGGGGGGTAGATTGTAACATTTCGAAATAATAAAATATTAATTTTGTGGAATTTTTATAATTTAATATTATTTTATTGAATATTTTAATATTTAGGTATTTTTAAATACAAATAAATAGGAAAAATATGAGAAAAATTGTGGAAAATTAAGAAAAATTCTAAAATAGGGTAAATTAGTGAATTATGACATTTTTAAGTTGTTGTGATCATTTTGACACTAATTTAGTGCTAATCGCGATTAAAAATCGCTAATCGGGTTTTTAGCAAATTTTGAGCAAAACATGCACACACCACTTTTTCCACACTTGTGCACTTTTCTTGCCATGATTTATCATTTGGGATTACTATTGAGGTGAGAAGGTTTGAATTAGGGATTAAAAGAAAAGAAATAGAAAAGAAAAGGATTAAAGAATGGGGTTTGGTGAGAAGAAGGTATGGGCTTCTTTGACCTCCACACTTAGCCATTTCTCTCTTCATTTTTCCCTCCCTCTCTTCCTCCTACTGCTGCTGCTGCTTCCTTTCCCCTTTCCTCCCCTCTTCAATCCCTCAAATCATCTCAAAAACTATCCCAAAACCCTATATCGGTTTCACAAAAAGTGTGCACAAGCTTGAGATCTACAAGATGGACTAAGAAAGCATGGATTTTGGTCACTAGGGGCAACTCAAGAAAATTCTTGAGTTGCCAAATGAGGTAATTTCTGAACCATTGTCTTAGTTTTAGCATTTCCTATACCCCTATGCAAGTTGTTAATCGATATTATGTGATATTATGGACTTGGTGAAAACCTAGTTAGGGTTTGAGGGAAACTTGAGTTGTAATGTGAAATTGAGTTCAATTGAGGTTATATAAACACCCTAGTGCATGAATTGGAACCCAAAACCTGAAGCTAGAACTAGAAATACGGATTTTAGAAACCGATGTCGGGGAAAATGTGAAATCTGTGCATGTTAACTTGAATCTGCTATTACCCCGAGAACCCTAAAATGATATTGAGTGGGAATTGAGATGTGCAGGCACAATAGAGGCAACACCCCAAACCCTAGCCCCCAACTCCCATTCCCGGCCGCCAATTCTTCCCTTTTGGCCGCCAATTGCGGCCTGGGTCCCACTATTCTGCCTCGTATTGGTTCTGTAGCTTCTACATTGTTAGTTTAGGCCCCTGGTATATATAGTTTTGTATAAAGTGACCTAGGGTGAAATCTGGGACATATTTCAAGAGTTGCTGTTTTGGATTTTTGTTTCCGTATTCCGTATTTTCATTTCTGCATTGGTTTGTTTCGTTTTACCTCGACTATTTGGCGTTTATACGACGATATAGAGGATTTATTGATGGTTTTGAAGGCGTGCCATAGGTTTTCACCTATAGGCCCCTTATCGTGTCGTTTTGGACTTCGTATGCCGTTTTAGCTTTGATTTGGTTTTGATGCGATGCGATACGTGTGTTATGTGTAGGTACACCGCGACGATCCGAGACGATGCGGAGGATGACAGTGACGTCGACACCGACACGCAGGACACAGGTGAGTAGATTATATCTACAGGGGGAAGTCGGGTGGATGGCGTATAGCACCCCCGCAGTCCGTGGTGTGGTATACGAATACGTATACCCACGTATATTTATTATGTGTTGTTAGGATCATTGACATGAATAATGGTTTTATTGATGATGAGATATATGGTTTGGGTATAGTACGAATCCTAAGTAGCGATTGCACATACTTACACACATACTTACATACCTACATTCACACCCTTGCATACTACTCATACTTGCAGTGTTTGATGATTTGGGATGACTTTGGAGATGAGTCGATGATGTGGACTTTGCGCCGCGAGATCGGCGAGTTGATATTGATTCATATATGGGATATGATTTGTGTTTCTTGCGGGCTTGGGATATGTGTTACCCCGCATGCTTACTTCATTGATGGTATCGATTGTACTAGGCATAGAGTAGTACCCCAGACTGTTTGATCTGATGATAGTGATACCTATTATGTGACGAGATAGTGAGATGTTGACCCTACCCAGCTATTGGGGATGCCGTACGATGATTTACCGTACGAGCCGATATTGATGATAGATCCGCACTCATAACTCGAGGATACCTTACGATATGACATTGAGGCGGGATCACCGACTATATATATATATATATATCGACTCAGAGGTTAGGCGGTTCCCTTACCTGTAGTTCAGCCGTATAGTTAGTATAGTTGTTAGAGTAGATGAGACTTCTTACCTATTTCAAAAACTAACGAATCGTGGGTATCTTTAAAGACAGCTCAAGGGAATCTACGGATATTTCAAAAACGACGTATCTTTTCATAAAAACACCGTAGCCCCTATCTTCAAAACCCCATGATTCGAGTTATTTCAAAAGGCACCAATTGTAGGACTTATGTTAGATCAATGCAGATTAGTGTTGGTTACGTCTAGTTTGAGCTCCCACTCCCTTTCTGTGGTTCGCTTTGCATCGCATTTTCATACTATGTTGCATGCTCCAGTATTAATATCATGCTGCTAGGACACCAGCACCATTATCGATGATGCATCTGTTCCACGTACACTTGTTGCCGGCTCACACACTCATCATCGATAATTGCCATGTCACTACACTGTAGTACCATTACATTCATTATATGATTCTTACATGACATGATGATGTACATACCTTCTTTACATGTAGCATACATCATGGATTGATTGCATAACACATCGCATTGGATTTATTTCTTGATGTTGGATGTTCATGTGATTTCTGGATTTGGGAACCGAGGATGTCTTTAAAAGAGAATACAGTATTGCTTTAAAAACCCGGTTACCCTTGATATGATATTTGGTGCGTCCACCATGTGTTTTCTCGGTGCTGAGAGCGACATGTGAAACCCGAATCGAGGAGGCGGATGAGGCCGATTGCGGGTACATGGTGGACCCGGTAAGGTACCCCGGGGCAAGAAGACGTGGTGATGACGATGAGCCTGGCAGGGGGAGATTGCCTACCGGTGACTTTACCCGACGCGTCGGATATCCGGAGGATACCGTCGTGGTCTGAGATTTATGGTAGGGGCCGGTCTGGACTGACGGCGCCCTAGATATAATGGTTGAGACTTTGAGATATCAGGATATTGGGATTTCGTTGTGCCGATGCTAGGCACAGTTTTATGCTGATTTCATTATGGTACCTCATCTTTTAAAATACAGGGAAATCTCACTAAAGTATGAAAACTGTTGCTTCATGTAGATGTATTCTGTTTTCTCGCATTCATATCTCATTCATTTGCTATATTGTTATCTGAGGCACTGACACAGACACATTGAGATTGCACTCGGGTTAGATATTTACCCTAGCCTTGCTATAGGCTGCATGCTTTATATTGAGGATTTTTATACCGATCGTTGACTTAGGATTATGTCTTGCATTCGGTTTCTGCTTGTAGATGTTTCTATTCACGAGTTGGCAACTCACCCCCGTTGTGCCACAGTTCTTGCAGGTTCTGCCGTACAGGTTCCTTTGCGGTATTTCTGGCACACTACTTCTTGCGGGTGACTTGCTTTTGGTAGGTGGGTTCTTTCGCATCAGGAGCCACCATTGTATTTACTTTACTTCATTGTATCTAGAAATTGTCCATCAACCAAAACTGTATATTCTTTCAGACTCAGAGACAGTGTTGTATTATTCGACCTTAGAGTCGCGCTTAGTAGTATTGCGGTTTTCTGTTGCTTTTGAGCTTTCTTTGATTTTGATCCTCGCCACTTGGCGTTGTATATTATTATATCATTGCGTGGTTGTGACCGTCGATTGACGAAGAGCTAGCTCCCGCTTGGGGATGCCTTTATCATGTTATATCTTGTTATTATCGTTTTACCCCATTCGGGGCCAGTTTTACAAAAGAAACTCTGCCGAAATTTCTAGAAAAGACTGTACCGTTTTTAAAATGCACATTCGGCTTAGTTATTTTGAAACCTTGATTTCAACGTGTTTTCTTCACTTCTTTAAACCAGTTTTCCCTATTTTTTTATTTAAAATGATTTTAGATTTCTGGGCTTTTGGCTTACTTGGATCAGATGGAGTCCTATAGGCTTCATATGGTTCAAGGGCCAGTCACGTGCTCTTTCGGGTCGTGACAGCCGACTTCCTTGCTGAGCATCCAATACATACCGATTCTCCTTTGAATTGCGAACTGCCAGACGAACATGCGTTTGACACGATCGACGGGGATGATACCCGGTGGGAACTCTATTTTGATGGGGCGTCTTCCATGAAGAAGCGCAAACAAATCACCCCTATAATCAAATCCGGGGTAAGCCTCATCTTCGTGACTCCACAAGGAGGGATAATGCGCTTTGCCTTCTCCTTAACAGAGCCAAGGACAAACAATGAAGCCGAATACGAAGCTTTGATACTAGGTCTTGAGATCGCTATCGACATAGGAATTGAAAACATCCTCATATACGGAGACTCCCAGCTGGTCGTTAGTCAAATAAACGGCGACTACCAAACGTGCAAGCCAGAGTTAGTGAAGTACGGCGAAAGGGTGCAGCAACTGCTAACCAAAATTCCTTCCTACACCCTGGAAAGCATACCGCGCGCGAAAAATAGCAAAGCAGATGCATTAGCCAAGATCGCTAAAGAACTGGCTGATAAAAACCTCGATGACGTGAGGATGGTTGTGCAAAGCCGTCGGGTTCTTGCACCGGCAGAAATATCTCCAGAGTCGTCCGAAGAAAGGGGAACGGCCGAGCGAATGACTCTGCAATAAAAGACCAGGAAAAGGTTGCAAATTAGAGAGACTTCTTTATAGATTATTTCAAATCCCATCGAACACCTGAAGATGCGTCCTCAAGACATCATCTTATGAAACGAGCTCTGTCTTTTGCTTTCATCAATGATACCCTGTATAAGAGATCATTTGATTCACTGTGGTAAAGATACTTGGGGCCTAAAGAGGCAAAGAGAGTCGTCCAAGAAACTCATGACGGACTCTGTGGTTCTCACCAAGCCGGCCTAAAGATGAAGTCAAAGATCAAACGGATGGGTTATTATTGGCCCACGATGATCCAAGACTGCCTCGAATACGCGAAGCAGTGCCATTCGTGCCAGATTCACGGGGACTTTATCCATCAGCATCCAAATCCACTACATCTAACAGTAGCTAGCTGGCTATTCGAAATGTGGAGGACTGACATAATTGGCCCTATCGAACCAGCATCGTCCAGAGGACATCGATTTATTTTGGCAACAACTGATTACTTCTCCAAATGGGCAGAAGCAGTACCGCTGAGGGAAGTGAAGACGGAGAATATCCTCCATTTCTTCAAGACACACGTCATTTATTGGTTTGGAACTCCACGACGGATCATCTCCGATAACGGGCCAGCCTATAGAAGCCACAAGATCAGCCGCTTCGCACAACAGCATAACATAGACTGGAGATACTCGTCAGTCTATAATCCCCGAGCTAACGGTCTAGCTGAGGCTTTCAACAAGACCTTGACGAAGATCGTGAAAAGACGGTGTCTCGAAATAAGAAGGACTGGCATGAGAAACTGCATGAAGCTCTATGGGCATATCGAACTACGTTCAAAACGGCCACAAACACAACTCCGTACGCATTGGTATTCGGTACAGAGGTGGTACTTCCCCTCGAGATAGAGCTACCCTCTCTACGAGTGGCAGTTCACTACGAGCTAACGGACGAAGAGAATGCTCACCTTTGACTTGAGGAACTCGATGCCTTTGATGAAACCCGGCTCATAGCACAACAAAATCTGGAGGCTTATAAAGCAAAGATGACGCGCTCATACGAAATATTGACTAGGCCGAGAACATTCCGCCAAGGCGAACTCGTGCTAGTGGTCAAAAGACCTATGATCCCCAATCGTGCCAAACGGGGGAAATTCGAGCCAAACTATGAAAGCCCGTATATCATAGACAAGGTCTACCAGGGTAGGGCCTATCTACTCATGGACATGCATGGCGAAAGGCCCTTCAGACCAATAAGGCCAATAAATGGTCGCTTCCTGAAAAAGTACCACACTTGACGAGTCACGGCCTAGGTCAATGATAGATGACAACGACTATGTCCGCTCGCTATCTTCCTAAGTCCAAACTCTATAAGTAGTAGCCGGCTAACGGACCGAAACGTCCTTAAACTAACAACGGACCGAAACGTCCTTAAACTAACGATGGACCGCTATGTCCTAAAACTAACTGCTGACCAAGATGTCGATAAACTACGGTGGATTACAGCATCCCAAGGCTGATACAAAAAAATTAAAAAAAAAAGAAGAAAAAAGAAAACGGTATGTCCATAAGCAAAATAGGCACGGATGAAAACCCGAAAGGGCTCCGTGAGTAAAAACAGCAAGGCTACCGGCGAGTTTTGTGAAAATCCGAAAGGGCGCAACCTCGTTAGAATAAAAAAAGAGAGAAAAAAATAAAACGATATGTCCATAAGCAAAAGGGCATGGATGAAAACCCGAAAGGGCTCCGTGAGTAAAAACAGCAGGGCTACCGGCGAGTTTTGTGAAAACCCGAAAGGACGTGATCTCGTTAAAAGACACTTGCAAGGTCCACTCGACTTTATAAGGAGAAACCACCTGCGTGAGATCCTTACAACTCACAAGGGAGCAACACACTTTGGGATCCTCACGATTCCTAAGGAGAAATTACACTTGCGAGATCCTCACGACTCGTAAGGAGAACCCTCTTATGGGACCCTCACGGCTCATAAGATTCAAAAGTCTTAAGCTACAGGGATCTGAACCTGTTCTTAAGCAGCCACCACAACCTCCAATTTTGCCCTACAAGCGGCTCAATGCTGACCCTTGTATACAATCCAAGGGCGTGAATAAACATTTCCCTAACAAAGCCTCATCCGTAACTAGGGATATGTTTACACAACGAACAGCCCTTGTAAGTCCTCTCGACTTAAAAGAAGAAAATACTCTTGTAAGATCCTTACGAATTATGAGAAGCCATACACTTAGGAGTCCTCACGATTCCTAAGGAGAAAATGCACCTACGAGATCCTCACGACTCGCAGGGAGAAATACCTTTATGAGACCCTTACGACTCATGAAGTCAAAAGCCTTAGTCGACAGGATCATAACCTGTTCGCTAGGCCACCTTTGTTCGACATTGACAAAGGCAAATGATGATTCGCTCCTGACAATATCCCAGTTGTAGCGGTGCTGATGCCAAAATTGGTGTCTAATTCCAAGCTTGCAGCGAAAAGCCAGCAAGCCACACATGCATACGAAATAGCCGAAATGATGGGGCAACTTGCAAATAAAGAACAGCAGGTAAAAAATATATACATGCAAAATAGCCGAAATGATTGGGCAACTCGCAATAAAAAGCAGCGAGTAAAAATAAAACAAACAGCCGAAATGATTGGGCACCGCGAAAAATAGCCAAAATGATTGGGCAATCGCAACTTTCGCGATATAAAAGCTGAAATGATAGAGCATTACGGAAAGAAATAAAGAAAAATGAAATTTATGCCCTACAGGTGATATCACATCAATCCCTGTATACAATCCAGGGGCGCAAACAAAGAAGGAATCACACCTTCCCTCCCCAGGCTCCATCAGAAAACGATGCCAAATCTCGACGGTTCAGGGATAGCCTAGAGATCATCAACAGCGTTCCTCCCCATTCCAGCAGGATTCAAATGCTGCAATCAACCTTGGAGCTACGGAAAATCCCCTACTCCAAATCTCGATGGTTCCCAGACAACCTGGAGACTACTTCGATATTCGTCTCATTACAACAGAGGCTACGTCATCTACATGACCCCGTCGCGGAAATACGTCATCCATATGACCCCGTTTCGGAAATACGTCATCCACATGACCCCGTCTCGGAACTAAAATACGTCATCCACATGACCCCATCTCGGAAATACGTCATCCACATGACCCCGTCTCGGAAATACGTCATCCACATGGCCCCATCTCAGAAATACGTCATCCACATGACCCTGTTTCGGAAATACGTCATCCACATGACCCTGTTTCGGAAATACGTCATCCACATGACCCCGTCTCGGAAATACGTCATCCACATGGCCTCGTCTTGGAAATACGTCATCTACATAGCCCCGTCTCGGAAATACGTCATCCACGTGGCCCCGTTTCGGAAATACGTCATCCACGTGGCCCCGTCTCGGAAATACGTCATCCACATGACCCCCGTATCGGAAATACGTCATCCACATGACCCCGTATCGGAAATACGTCATCCACATGACCCCGTGTCAGAAATACGTTATCCACATGACCCCTTCTCGGAAATACGTCATCCACATGACCCCGTCTCGGAAATATGTCATCCACATGACCCCGTTTCGGAAATACGTCATCCACATGACCCCGTCTCGGAAATACGTCATCCACATGACCCCGTCGCGGAAATACGTCATCCACATGACCTCGTTTCGGAAATACGTTATCCACATGACCCCGTCTCGGAAATACGTCATCCACATGACCTCATATCGGAAATACGTCATCTACATGACCCCTTCTTGGAAATACTTCATCCACATGACCCCGTCTCGGAAATATGTCATCCGCATGACCCCGTCTCGGAAATACGTCATCCATATGACCCCATCGCGGAAATACGTCATCCACATGACCCCGCCTAGGAAATACATCACCCGATGACGCCGCGAAATGCGGATAACGTCAATCTCATTAAACACTTACGGATCCTCTCGATTCGTAAGGAAGAAAACTCCCTTATAAGATCCTTATGACTTATAAGGAAAAACACACTTAGGAATCCTCACGACTCCTAAGGAGAAAAGACGCCTACGAGATCCTCACGGCTCCTAGGGAGAAAAGTCTTCATGGGACCCTCACAGCTCATGAAGTTGAAAAGTCTTAGGTAGCAGACCCGAATGTACTTCCTAAGCCATCACTACCCCTCAAAAAAGCCAATACAAGATGCTCACTCTATCATCTGCCGGCTATGTTTGCTAAGGTGACATGCTGATAACAAAAGAAAGAAGAAAGCAGAGAGATGACACAAGACATTGCGAAAAGAAATGTATCTTTTATTCATGAATTCAATTGGGAAAAAATACATCATATGAAAGGATAAAAGAATGAATACATTTTATTCAAAATTACAAATGGTACAAAAAAATTATTGATAGGGAAGCGCTTTCAATAATTCGATCAGCCGCTCGCGTACTTCCCTCAGCCCCTCTTCTTGATCAGCTATCGCGGCCAACTCTGCTTCGACCTGGGCTCGTTGCTGCAAGTAAGACGAAAGTTGTTCCTCGACGGCCCGCTGAGCTGCTTCCCGACTTTGTGCATCCCGCTCGACGACGTCGATCTTCTGCCTCAGTGTTAACCCGTCAGAAATGCATCGCAGAAGGCCTTCGAAGATAACTTTCAACTGGGCAGCATTCGCATCAACCTGAGCATGCAGTCGAGCAGATTCGCTTGAAGTTTCTTTACATTCCTTCTGCTTTAAAGCCACTTCTTGTTAAAGATGGCGGAAGTAAGAAGTACTCTACTCGATCCACGCAGCCCATTGAGTGCTCACAGCCAGAACCTCAGGAGCAGGACGCCTAAGCTCAAGCTCGTGCAGGAAAGCCTCAATTTCCCTGCAGCGATTAACCCAAGACTCAACGACGACCTCACCATGAAAGTTCACGAGCATCTCCAGCATAGAGTTAACCTCCGCGGAAAAATCCGCAGCAGATGTGGGAGTCTCCACGTCGAGCTCCTCAATATAGTAACTTAGCATGCGCAGACTATTCGCGGCGCCTTTCGAGGATGGACGTCTGGAAAAGGGCCCTGCCGGCATCATAATGTGATACTCGAACAGGGCTGGAGTCGATGTGATTGCTACAAAATAAATCATAGTCAGATGTCGGCTCAGGAAATAAAGAAAATACACGAAAAATAGAGTCTACTATACCGGCTGCAACAGAGGGCAGAGCTGGGAGTACTGGTGGTGCAACGATAGCCTCGTCTCCGCCTTCGATTTGTAAGGCTACAAGCAATACAAAGAGGGATTAGCAATAATGTGACTGGCCGTTAAAGAAAGGACGTCGTTTAGAAAAGATACTCACCGACACCACCAGGCGGACTAATCTCTGACAGGAAGGAGAAGTGTGGGTGCAGCACCTGTTACAGGTGGTCAAAAAGGACTCCTGCAAGGACGCAGTAATACAACGTCAGTACATAAGTTATACAGCCTAAAAAATAAGACTGATGGGTCACGAATCCGCACCTTCCAACATCTGAGATGGTACGAGAGAGGGTAGAGGAGGTGCCACCGTCAAAGCGGTAGCTGATGGCGCAGCCTCGGGTAGCGCAACCTCAACGCTCGCCACACCTGCATTAGAAACAAGATAAATACTGTCAGGAAAGATCGAAAAGGATTGCAAAATAAAAAGAAAAGCAATGACCCAAAATCTACCTGATGAGTCGCCAGTCGGAACCGTGACGAGGGCGTCACTTGATACAGCAACTGCTTCATCCTCTTCCATCGGGTTGGTCTCACCTCCCGTCACCTCATCCCCTGACTCTATGAGAGCCGTTGTAACGCTTGCGACGCCAGGAGATGGCAAAAAGCCGCAGGCGGAAAAAGCGACGATCGGGGCAGTGCCCGACTTTTGCGAAAGAGTGGCTACCTCGGGCTCGGCAGCTGTACCCGTCTCACCCATCATCACCGTAAGCTCGGCGGCTGTAGCCATCTCACCCATCGCCACCTCGGGCTCGGCAATGGTGATCATCTCACCTACCACCATCTCAGGCTCAGCGATCGTGACTGTCTGACCCGCCGCTACCTCGAGCTCGGCGATCGCAGCCATCTCGCCCACCGCCACCTTGGGTTCGGCAATCATGACTACCTCCTCTACCGCTACCCAAGGCTCAGCAGTCGCCGCCACTTCTTCGGTAAGACTCGGCCCTGCAAGGCAAGATATAAGAGAATTGATATTTAAAACTTTGACAACGGAACCCCGTGTCACATTACCTTGAGTTGGTCTTCCGACCACTTCCCGAGCCGCACGTGCTGCCCGTTGATTGATAGAGTTAGTGCTTATGCGCTTTCAAAAGATGAATCAAAAATATTTAATTACCGCAATCGAGAACGGCGTCACTTGGTAGCTAGCTGGTGAGTATAGGTCAGTCCACAGGGATGTTGAGTATTTCCTAATTTGGTCTAACGAGTTAATTCCAAACGGTGTGGATGGATTATCACTAAAAACTAAACTAATTTAAACTAGGATTAGAATCTTGCTAGGATTAGGTTTAGGTTAAGTTTGGAAATTGAAGATTTCCTCACCGCTTTCAATGCTCTGATTTAGATCTCTTTAGGTGTTATGGTAATAATTAATAAAGGGGATTAGGACCATCGGGAAGAAACGATGTTCCATCCTCTAGGTTCTTGTCCTTCCTTTCTTAATTCTTACCCTAACCTCCATGGAGAACATACGCAACCGGTCGTTTATACTATGGTATCACCGCTACCTAGTGGGATAGGGTGCCGTAGGGAACGGTGTGTGTATGTATGCATGGAGTCCTATTAATTATACGTGATGGGCAAAAAAGAGGTGAGAGATTTTCATCTCTCAAGCCTTCCCTATTCCTAACCCTAACAAGTGAGGAATTACTCACTTATTAGGGTGTTGATAAACATTTCTAACTATCTAACTAGGGCAGATAATAAAATTTAAACTAAGGCAGAATAAAAATTAACTAGGGCAATGAAATAAAATTATTTACTTTATTGATGGCTCTCTCCAAACATTTACACGGGGATTAAATTCTGAATAGATGAAATAAAAAGAGGCATAACCTAAAACAGGTTTTAGGGTTTCTATTTATAGAACATAGAAACCCTAGGGTTACAATCGCGCCATATCTGCAATTACAATTTTACCCCCTAAGAAACCTACTCAACGCACCGCCACGCCTCCACAGACTTTTGCACCGACACGGGCGATGCACGGCCGCGGATCCGTGGCCAATAGCCAAGTTTGGCCGCGGTTCCGCGGCCGTATGGAGAGCTTGATGCTTCATTTTTTTAGGTCTTCTTCCGTTGCTTTGTTTCTCCTATTTTCTTCACTTGGTTTCTCAGATTGTCTTCTAGATTTCTTCTAGATTTCCACAGTGAATAAAGTCGTGAACTTTTGCCGCTTGCTTCGTGTCGAAATCTTGAACCTTGCGCTGCCTTTGTGCTTTGTGAACTTGTTCATTGATCTTCATTGTCCCTCAAAATGTAGGCACGATCAAGATTCCACCATTTATCGGTCGTAATCTCACTTTTGTATTATCTTTTCATCATTTTCACTGTTTTTATTCCGAGAACCTGTAACCTGCAACTATGTAACAGACATGGATCAAAAGCACCTGCTTATTTGTAAAATGAACAAGAATGGGTAATATAATAATGCAAAATTATGATATGAACAAATACCCTCAAACTTATCTTTTGCTCGTCCTCGAGCAAAACTAGTTTTTATTCTCAAATAAAAAAGACCTAGCCTCGCTTTCGCAGGGAAACACGATTGCACTGAGCTCGTGCAACAAGCCGTTAAACCTTTAGGTGTCCCTAGTAGGAGGAGTGTTATCTCCTGAGAGTTTTCAGCAGATACTACCCACAAAATCCTATCAATTCGGCCTATTTACTTTTATTCTCCAATTAGATTTGCTAACAAGAAACTCTATTATTTTTGACTCGGAAATTATCAACCCGTATTTTTCACGCTTCCTTATCATTTAACTTAAGATTATATATATTCTTGTGAATTTACTTATCTTTTGGCATCTTTTAAGTTTTCCTTCTAGGGTTCCATCTCAACTTAGGAATTTTTATCATCTCTATTAAAGATATAAGTCCTATTCTTCATTCATATCTCTTATCTAAACCCCAATCACATACCCATACGTGTGTGTATATATCACCCCTACACTTAGAAATTCAAATCAAGCTATTATACTCTTGTCCATCGTCCAAAGTACTTTTCAATTGGTGAATTTTAGATGAAATTGCTCACACATTCTTCATGTGACCGTTAATACTTCTTGAGGTACCCACGATCGATTTACAAAATGTGTTTGCACATTAATGCGTAATTCCTAGTCTTGTAATACCTAAGGCTTATAGCAGTGACCCCCAAACCAGTTGGTCTAAGACACTAGGTGATAAAGCAGCCTCGCTAAATATTTTTTTCTATTAATGCAGCCTTAAATAATTACAAAAACCAGTGTTCATTTTTTTTCTTTTTATTCACACTTGCATTTTTATTTTATTTTTCTTCATACTAAGGATTTTAGGCAAGAGCATTTCAAGGTCTCTTCTGCTATTCCAAGTTTCAAGGTTCGTGTTTGTGCAATTTGTAGGGTATATATTTTTAGAATTTAGACTTAAGCTTAGGAATTATTTTTCAGACTTATACTTTAATAAAAATATCAATACTCTTCCTTTATTTTGACTTAGCCCAAGAAGTGAACTCAAAATTTACCTATATCTAAATAAACTACAAAGACATATACTTTCTACCGTTAAATTTTTAGAAAGGTTATTTTTAGGTTTTTTAATTTATTAAGTCTAAGATCTAGTTGTTCCTAGCTAGTTAACCTTTTTGTCAAATTTAAGTCAATTATGGCCAAAATTGAATTTTTCAATTTTTATGGGTAAGTATGCAAATGCAAAAATATATATATGAATGCGACGGAAGAAAGCTTACCGAGCACACCCCCAAACTTAAACTTGACAGTGTCCTCATTGTCATGCTACACTAAGAGGGTCAAAATGAC
This sequence comes from Agapanthus africanus, assembly GCA_030015575.1. Taxonomy (NCBI): domain Eukaryota; kingdom Viridiplantae; phylum Streptophyta; class Magnoliopsida; order Asparagales; family Amaryllidaceae; genus Agapanthus; species Agapanthus africanus. The sequence goes on along the minus strand of JASDDO010000010.1, from coordinate 100,740,956 downwards.
CGGTATTCCCCTGTTTATTTTTTTATATTTTTTTTATTGTTGAAAGAAAACAAAACATATATACAAAAAGGCCCCCCCACCAAACTTAAGTGAGACAGTGTTTCCACTGTTGAAGCATTAAAGTTCAGAGTTAAAGAGGAGAAAAATCAAACTATACAAGGCCTTACACAGACCAAAGGTTAGCACCAACCATTCAAAAATTCTATCGTGATAATGGTAGGGTTGGTGGAAGAATGGAGTGTAGAGAAAGGAGTTGAGAAACACACGAGACCGTATGGGAAGAAAGGTGGAATATAGTCTCGGTGGAGGAAAATGGCGGAAAAGAGAAAGAAGTGTAGTACAAACTTGAGGGTGTAAATCGAGTGAATAAATTAGCACAAATTGTGATGACCGATGTGTTAAAAGCGATTGTGCTAATTTATCAATCCGTCGAGAAATGGGGTCAAATCCCTCAAGATTCGCAAGAAAACATGGGTATATTGAACTTAGTAAACCATCCATTGAAAATGGAAGCGCGACGGATTCTTGCGTGGTCGAAATGATGGAAAGGACGAAGGGGAGTGATTTAGGGATAGTCTTATTCTCACCTAAGTAAACTGTCTCGAACTCAAAGGATTCTATCAATGGTTCGAAATGACTGTAAGCAACCGAGTCTGATGGTTCAACTAACTCATCTGAAAATTCAAAGGACTCAAACTCGGGCGGTGAGTCTTCAAAATCGTCCGAAAAAGTGAAGCACTCGTAATCGTTATCGGCTGTGAGAACTGTGTCAGATTCAAAAAGGAACGCACTAGTGGCGTCCAAACTGCTGTGATCGAACAGAAATTTTTCAAGCTCGCGGTCCTCCTGTGTGATCTTTTGCGTGGTCGAAACGATGGAAGGGAGGGAAGGTGAGTTAGGAAGTATAACAGTTAAAGGTTCAAGAGGATGAATTAGAAAATCCGACACATCAAACAAAACTAGTTCATCCTCAATACTATCCTCAATACCATCCTCATAATTCTCCTCAAAAGTTATCTCATCCATGAAATTATCATCTAAATCAAGACGCATATGAAATTCGGGGGAAACATTTAATGACTCGGGATGATGAATTGGAGAGAAAATTTCAGTCAAATCTACGTGTTCATCATCCAAACTATTCCCTGGGTCAATATCCCCAATCAAGTGAAAATCCATTTTTTTTAGAAACCTCATCAAAGGCATGGATATTTATCAATTCAGGTTCTAGATTGGAGGTGTAGAGGTCAAAAGGATTGGTGATGGTTTCACTCGAAAGGGACCCTTCACAATCTGGCAAATCAAGCACTACAAAGTCACACAACTCATTAAACGTTTTATCTTCAACTGGTGAATCATTTGGGACACTTGTTTGAAAACCGGAGTTGTGGGATTCAATTAAGGATGGGTAAGTTTGATTTGGAAGTGTGTAGAACTCACTCTCACCACTCAAATTCTCACTCTGTCCAACCGCCTCATCTTACATTGGAATTTTTGGAGCTAGTTGGAAACTAGCTACCGGGTCACTAAGTTGGATAAGGGTGGCAATGGATGCATCCAAGTTCCTCATCTGTTTGTTTGTTGCTGCAATGTAAGCTTCCAACGACTGTTCCAGACTAGACATGGGTTGTGAAGGGGTTTCAGTAAAAGATTCAAAATTGTTTGGATACATTAAACTCCTAAATGGTTGTGTAGAGCAATGTCTAGGGAAGGTGCGGAAGTCGGGTAGGACTTGTAGGAATTGAATGGTTGGACAGGAGTAGGATCAACATTTGGATAAAAAGAATGGACTTGTTGACCCCAAGAACTGGAAGTGTTGAAAGGAGTGAAAGATCGGTTACAAGATTGTTTAATATGTTCAGCGATAGACATGGGTTTTGGAGTTACAACAGGACTCAAAAAAGGGGTATCAACGTAAGAAGGTGGTGAAGGTTGAAATGGTTGATACAAAGTGGATTGCGGAGTCGAACTATTTATCCTAGACGCTTCTATTCGATCTTTCAAAGAAATTTTGGGCATGGAGGGGTCGTCTGTAATTGGACCAAAACAATTCGCGTAAGAAGCAAAGTTTCGTTGAGGGTACCAAAGTTCGGTTGAGGGTACCAAAGTTCGGCAAGAGTTTTGTGAGGTGGGGTACCCATGATGTAAGAAGGAGAAGAAAAAGAATGTGGGTGCAAGTGGGGTGCACGGATTTCTTAGCGGCAAGTTGCAAGTTTTTGTAAAAAAAATTCCTTTTTTCTTTTTTTTTGTGTTTTTTTATGTGGAGATTTTTGCAAAAAAGAATTTCGATAAAAGGCTTAGACACACGTTCAATCAATCACAAATGCACGATCAAGCCTAGCCCTAGGGTCACCTAGGTCAGCTAGACAGCTTCTAACTGTTCCAAAGGGCAAGAAGTAAGGACCTCAAACCGCCTCTTCACCGCCAATTGTGGCCAGGTAAGCACAAGTAGAGAAAAGAAGGATCCGCTCACGAATCACCGTGAGACGGGTCTTTTAAAGTTACCTTTCACTATCTGTCTAGCCTAGGCACCACAAAGTCAGGTTAGGATCAACGGTCGATGCCTACAACTATTCCTTTGTCCTATTGAGCGCGAGGTCCTTAGGGCTGAGGCTAATCTTTTTTAATTAATTTGATGGTCAATGCAATATGCTTTATGTGATTTTTGGGGTCCTGAGAAGGGTGATGAAATCCCCACCCAATCTGGATTGGTGTTCAAGCCCCTTAAAGTCAATTTAAATATGCAAAGCAGTAAACACAATCACTTGCAAACAATTTTTTTTTAGCGCGGCGCAAAGAATCCTGCACAAGATCAATTATTGGAGAAGGGGAGAAATTTTTGCGCAAAGAACCCTGCAGGAAATTTTTACAGAGGAGATAATGGGGTTACAGTGAAGAAAATGGAGCTTACAGAGGAGTTTTTGCTTGCTGGCGTCAGCAAGGCGCCGCGGTTCCACGGCTAAATGTAGCCTTTGACCGCGGTTCCGCGGTCAACCCATTGGTTCAGATCCCCAAATCTTTTCTGTTTTCTGTTCTGATTATCCTCTGCTTGTTCAGATCTTCTGTTTTTTGTTTCACTCTCTGGAATTTTCCAGATCTGAATTCGTTCTTCGATCCTGTACAATTCAAAAGAAAACCCTTCAAAGAATAACAAGATGATAAAAAAAATTATATATTTTTATATTTTTCAGTTTTTATGATTTTTCAATTTTTATATTAACCCGAAATTACAAAAAGAAAATAACTACGCCATCCCCGGCAACGGCGCCATTTGATTGATAGAGTTAGTGCTTATGCGCTTTCAAAAGATGAATCAAAAATATTTAATTACCGCAATCAAGAACGGCGTCGCTTGGTAACTAGCCGGTGAGTACGGGTCGGTCCACAGGGATGTTGTGTATTTCCTAATTTGATCTAACGAGTTAATTCCAAACGGTGTGGATGGATTATCAATAAAAACTAAACTGATTTAAACTAAGATTAGAATCTTGCTAGGGTTAGGTTTAGATTAAGTTTGGAAATTGAAGATTTCCTCACCGCTTTCAATACTCTGATTTAGATCTCTTTAGGTGTTATGGTAATAATTAATAAAGGGGATTAGGACCATCGGGAAGAAACGATGTTTCATCCTCTAGGTTCTTATCCTTCCTTTCTTAATTCTTACCCTAACCTCCATGGAAAACATACGCAACCGGTCGTTTATACTATGGTATCACCGCTACCTCGTGGGATAGGGTGCCGTAGGGAATGGTGTGTGTATGTATGCATGGAGTCCTATTAATTATACGTGATGGGCAAGAAAGGGGTGAGAGATTTTCATCTCTCAACCCTTCCCTATTCCTAACCCTAACAAGTGAGGAATTACTTACTCATTAGGGATTTGATAAACATTTCTAACTATCTAACTAGGGCAGATAATAAAATTTAAACTAAGGCAGAATAAAAATTAATTAAGGCAATGAAATAAAATTACTTACTTTATTGATGGCTCTCTCCAAACATTTACACAGGAATTAAATTCTGAATAGATGAAATAAAAAGAGGCATAACCTAAAACAGGTTTTAGGGTTTCTATTTATAGAACATAGAAACCCTAAGGTTACAATCGCGTCATATCTGCAATTACAATTTTACCCCCTAAGAAACCTAGTCAACGCACAGCCACGCCTCCACAGACTTTTGCACCGACACGGGCGACGCATGGCCGCGGATCCGCGGCGAATAGCCAGGTTTGGCCGCGGTTCCGCGGCCGTATGGAAAGCTTGATGCTACATTTTTTTTGGTCTTCTTCTGTTGCTTTGTTTCTCCTGTTTTTTTCACTTGGTTTCTCAAATTGTCTTCTACATTTCTTCCAGATTTCCACAGTGAATAAAGTCGTGGACTTTTACCGCTTGCTTCGTGTCGAAGTCTTGAACCTTGCGCTGCCTTTGTGCTTTGTGAACTTGTTCATTGATCTTCATTGTCCCTCAATATGTTGGCACGATCAAGATTCCACCATTTATCGGTCGTAGTCTCACTTTTGTATTATCTTTTCATCAATTTCACTGTTTTTATTCCGAGAACCTGTAACCTGCAACTATGTAGCAGACATGGATCAAAAGCACCTGTTTATTTGTAAAATGAACAAGAATGGGGAATATAATAATGCAAAATTATGATATGAACACCCGTCTATAGGCAGCGGACAAGGCAGCCGGGGATTCCTCTGAAGGAGTAGGGGCAGGGGTAGCGGTGCTCGAACCCGCACCCACGGCCAATGCAGCACTACGCTCCCTTGCCGCGCGCATTCGGCGCTTTCTTTCCACTCGGGCCGTCAAAGCGGATCTCTTGGACGCCTCCATCAATAGGACGCCGTCATCCACGCCAAGGGTTACCTCTGGAGCCGTTATAGCTTCCGTCATCGGTCGTTTGAGTAAGGCATCTTTCGGCAGTGCCGAAGAGGCCGGGACTTCGGTGGCTGGCCCGGGAAGAATCTCCGCATCACCTTGCGGGATTGACATTATGGTCCCTGCGATAAGATAAAGAAGGGGTTAAATTGTCCATAAGAAAGGAGAATGAAGATGCAATGAGCCGAGACATACCAATGCCCAACAAGGCGTGATTCCTCTCCTCCTCCTCAAAGGTCCTAAGGGAAGCCGCCAGAGCCTCTTCAGTGGTAAAGCCTGTTACAGAAGGAAAAATGTCAGTCAAGACATGATAATAAAAATAAAGATATGATGCAATAACAAGGTGCGACTGATGTTTACTTGATTGCGCGAGGGTGGCCATTTTCGCTTGGTGGCTTGCGGATCGTACAGAAGCTGCAATAGCAGCCTCGAGATCAGTATCTTCCGGCGCTATGAAGAGACCTTCGTTGGTCCCATATTCGCTCAGGCCCTCGTTATAAGGAGCCTGAGGCTCCAGGCCGAGTACAGCATCTAGAGAGAGGACCGACTTCTTCTTCCTCTTCTGCGCGCGAGCTCCAGTCGCAGCAAGCACAAGCTTACGCTTGGTAGGCACTTTGGGGTGACGAGTCCCGATATCTGAGCCCACACCAGATTAGGGGGAAGCTACATTTACCGTCTCCGCGGGAGCACGGGGCATCGGTGGTACATCCACCGTCTCCACAGGAGCACGGGGCACCGGTAGCTCAGGCCTGTCCTCGGGGACTTCAATCACAGCAGCTCCTCTTAGCGGAGGAATGGCAATGGTCTGTCGCTTCAAGGGGAGGTTTCGGTCACTAGCAGGGGGTGCACCCTTGCGGTCAAGTAGCAGTCGCTTCTCCTCCCTGATAACAGCACCCGTTGCATGTTGATACCAGGCCACGTGTACGTTAAGGGCCCTCGGGACACAACTCGGTTCACTAATAAAGAAGTGAGATCCCGTATTTAAGCGCATGAAATGATGCAGCGCGCCCCGCATTCCTTCTTTAGTGGCAACGGGTTCTACCAAGAAAGCCTCCAGCGGGACCCCTTGATTGTAACTCAGCTGCTGGGCAAAATGATGGGGGTTGTATCTCATGAATAGCATCGTATCACTTTGCCTGAATACGAGAAAGCTCGGCCTGATGGAGTACAAATGGAGAATCTCCCAGGCTTTCAACACGGAGGCCCCATCCTTAAAAATGTCTCGCAGTGACAGCACCACCTTGGAAGTTTCCTGGCCGATGGTCAAGACTTTGTTCGTTAAAGATATGCCATCTCCGACCGTGCGCGGAAGAAGGAGCAAGCCCCTAGCTTCCCGCTGTGACGGACTCACGATGGAGGCGTCAACCAGCCGCATAATCCGAGGGAACTTGCATCTCTCGTAAAACGAAGATCTCTTGTGAATGCCGAAGACCCCGAGCACGTGCATCTCCATCCATGAATTGAAGTAATGCATCGGGAAGTTGGCAGGATGTACCCCCGGTTCAGTGGTATCCGCCGCTACGCTAAGACCGTTGTATAGGTGGGCTAACCCGACGATCTCGATGGCCACTTGTATTCCGGCAACCATGCGATGCGTGGGGTAGAAGACGGAAGGCCTCATGTAACGAGGATGCATAGAGAGTGCGAACCAACTCAACCATAGCCCAAGAAACCCAAGAAAGAACGCCTCCTCATCAATGCCCAGGGTGGCGATTTCTGATAGAGGGATGACCGCAGCGTCAGGAAGAAAGAAGCCCTTCTGATCAGCTTCCTGTACCGGCTGACGGTCCAAGCCAAAGCCGAAGGGATCATCGAGCTTAGCAAACTTTTCGCCTCGTCGCGAAAAAATCTCCGGACGAAGAAAACGGGCAATGAAGTCCGCAAAACTGACACCCCGGCCTCCGGATTTCAGGAAGAGGCTCTCGTACATGTTCAACACCTTTATCAGACTAGGGAACTGATGCTGAATGGCGTTCTCTGGCGTGAGGCCCATTACCACTGGCTTGGTGGCAAAAATATATTCATCCGGAGGAAGCAGCTCCTCGTAGTGCTCCCCCCTGACCGGTAGACCGGAAACCTCGGTAAATTCTTCCAAAGAAATGGAAACCTCTCTGTCCAGTAGAAGGAAGGTATGGGTCGACATGTTCCACTGCTCCAAGAACGCCTTGATCCACCATGTGGGAGGAGCAGAATATTGGAACAACGAAGCGTAGACCGCAGGGTATAGGCCGAGCTTTAGCAGCTGTGATTTCTTCGCCGACAAGATATACCTGGCCTACTGCAAATACCCGGCCGGATGACGGGGAGTTAGCCCGGTGTAGTAGGGTTTTCCCCAAGGGCGCGACTCTCCCTGGCATATGCGCCGCCCTAGGGTTTCCAAAGCCGCCGCCGGCTGCATGGGTACGGCGGCAATCGAAGGTTGAAGAAGACCCTCCGAAGTCCAATTGACAACCTCCACGGCATAGTTCACCGGGGGTGCATCTGCATACGGAATTGCCGAGATAGGCTCTGACGGCGTCGTACAAGAGAAGCTTTGACGACCTCTGATAATATGGTCGTACCATCTACCCCACAAGTGAAGATTTTTGTGTTCCGGGTCACGGTCTTTGATGAGCGCCAGAACCTCCCGGTCCACAGGTGCCTCAGCGAATCCTCCCTTTGAACGGACGAATGGAAACGTAGTATCGAAAGACATGTGCCACGTCCCGAAAGTACGGAATATGACCGGCACTTAAACTACGAACGTCTCGAGGCGTACGTAACCTAAGTAAGCCGAAAACCCAGAAACCCAAACCAAGAAAAGTAGTAGAGTGAAGGAAAACCAATTTAAAACAAGTAGTTTTAATAGCATAAGCCGAAATATGCGGTTCCTTTTTAAAAAAAACATCAAATATTTCCCGAAAATTTCGGCAGAGTCTCCTTTGTAAATACTGGCCCCCAAACGGGATACAACATGAATAGTATACGAAATCAATAAAAAGGCATCCCCAAGCGGGAGCTAGCTCTTCGTCAATCGACGGTCACAACCACACAAGAAATATAATATACAACGCCAACGGCGAGGATCAAAATTTAAAAGGAAACTCAAAACCACAAGAAAACCACAGAAATATAACGCGCGACTCTAAGGTCGAAGGAATAACATCACTGGTCTCTATCTCAAATAAATACATGTTTGGTTGATGGAACTTCTAGATACAACAGAATAATGATATACAAGATATATTGATGGGTGCGATACAAATAAACCCACCTACTAACAAGTCATCCGGAAATGGAAAGAGTGCCAGCAAGCCGTAATGAAACCTGTACGGCGAAACCTGCAAAAACTGTGGCACAACGGGGGTGAGTTGCCAACTCGTGAGTAGAAAAACATCTACATACAGAAATCGCATAAATAACGCAATCCTAGGTCAATGATCATAATATATCCTCAAATATGTATATAACATGCAGCCTATAACAATGGCTAGGGTAAATATCTAACCTGAGTGTAATCTCATGTGCCTGTGTCGGTGCCTCAGGTAGCAATATATCATATGAATGAGGTATGAATGCATGAAAACAGAATACATCTAAATGAAGAAACTGTTTTCATAATTTAGTGAGATTTCCTTGTATTTTTAAAATAAGGTATCATAATGAAATCAGCATAAAACAGTGCCTAGCATCGGCACAAAACGTAATCCCAAAATGTCGATATCTCTGTATCACAGTCTCTGTACCTCAATATCTCGAAATATCAATGTCTCAATCACAATATCTAGGGCGCCGTCAGTCCAGACCGGCCCCTACCATCCATCTCAAGACCACGACGGTATCCTCCGGATATCCGACGCGTCGGGTAAAATCACCGGTAGGTAGTGCTCCCCTGCCAGGCTCACATCGTCATCATCACGCGCTTCTTGCCCCGGGGTACCTTATCGGGTCTACCATGTACCCGAAACGGTTCATCCGCCTCCTCGAATCGGGTCTCGAAATCCATCAGCAAACTCATGGTGGACGACTCATACATCATGAGAAAAACCACACTTTTTATTTAAAAAGAGCGAAATCAGTTTATATAAGTTTTGCGGTTTTCCCCCCAAATCCAGAAAATTTCATGGAAATCCGAATCCAAATCATCAATAGCATGCAAAACCATGAATATAGGCATAACAATGAATAACAGTATGCATGAAGTGACAAGTAATAACTACAATGTTAAGCTGGCATATAAGGCAGGTACACTAATATCATGTCAAATTACTAACTAACAAGCTAAGTCAAGCAATAATATTTTCTAAGGTGTACGTGACATGGCAATTACCGATGAAGATGTGTGTGAGCCGGCAAGTAAGTGTACGTGGTACATACGCATCATCGGTAATGGTACTGGTGTCCTAACAATATGATATCAACATTGCAATAAGAAATTATAACATAAGTATGCGATGCGAAGCGAACCACAATAATAAGCGGGAGCTGAATACTAGACGCAACTGTAACTAACCTGCATTAATCCAATATAAGTCCTACAAATGGTGCCTTTTGAAATAACACGAATCATGGGGTTTTGAAAATAGGAGCTACGGTGTTTTTATGAAAAGATACGTCTTTTGAAATATCCGTAAGATCCCTTAGGCTATCTTTAAAAATACCCACGATTCGTTAGTTTTTGAAATAGGTAAGAAGTCTAATCTAATCTAACAACTACACTAAACTATACGGCTGAACTAACAAGCTGAACTACAGGTAAGGAAACTGCCTAATATCTGAATCGATACATATATATACCTGTATATGTATAGTCGGTGATCCCGCCTCAATAATATCATATCCGATACCACATCTATAATCAGACATCCCAAGTCAAGAGTGCGGATCAATCATCAATATATAGCTCGTACGTAAATCCGTCGTACGGCATCCTAAATCTGGGTACGGGTCAATATCACATTCATCATACTATTCATCTGGTATCCTCTTTATCAAATATCATGATCGGGGTACTGATCTACGTCTAGTACAATACTGATACCGCCTAAGTATGCATGCAGGTGTAAGAATCACTACGCCAAAAGACCCACGAAAACATCATGTCGTATCTCAATACGAACCAAATCACATCACCGATCTCCTGGCCTCAAGCCCAATCTCATCGACTCATCTCAAATCCCAAATACCATCCTCAAATCCAGTATATGAACACATAGTCTCATACCCATGTGAACACATAAATATATATTCCCATATACGCACATATGAAAGAAGGAATGTATGCAAGTATGTGTGTGCGTGCATGTGTGAGTGCGACCACTACTCTAAGGTTTCGCAACTACACTAAACCAATCCAAAAATACCAAATATCCATCTTTATCATCAATAATCTCAACAACATACAATTAATATATGTGTGTATACGTATTCGTATACATCACCACGAACTGCGGGGGTGCTATACGCCATCCACCCGACTTCTCCCCGTAGATATAAATCTACTCACCTGTATCCTGCGTGTCGGTGTCGATAACGCCATGCTCCGTCGCCTCGGAATCCACGTGAAGGTACCTACAATGGTCAACCATAGCAATGCGTATGAAAATCAAGGCAGAAAACCGATACAGCGCACAGTATGCTCATAGGTTGGAACCTATGGCCCAAACATGCAAATCCAACAAACAACCCCTGTTGTCGATGTACGAACACCCAACAACCAGATACAAATCCAAATATCAAGAAAGTGCATTTAAAAATACGGAAAATATCGCCTAAAACACACCAAAATGCTCCCAGATTTTCCCCAGATGACAATTAGCTAAAACAGCATATAGGAGGGGTCTAATTTAGTGCAAAATGAGCCCTGGAACAAAAATGGACCGATTCTCTTCTACTCTAGCCGCAATTTGAGGCCAGAATGATTAAATCTACGGCCGTAAGTTTGAGTTAGGGGCTCGGGTCTTGGTGGTAGCTTCCTAGGTGCCTGCACGACTCACTGTCAGCTCAATTTTATTATTGGTGCCCCCGGGTTGCTCCAGATTCCAGAACACCTTCACAGATCATACAAACCGACATGTAAAGTTCCGTGATTCAGTATTTTTGGGTTTCAGGTTGTGCTAGGCCAGTGTTTTGGTCAATATAGGGTCTAAGGACACCATTTAAGTCCAATTGCAAAGCAACATCTCAACTTTACCCTAATCCTCTCTAAGTTGGTCCAAAATACACCAAATTACACGATATCGATATGAAACTTGAATTAAAGCTTAAGCACAAGTAATAACACTCTAATTGTGAAGAAATTACCTCATAAGACCCTCATGAATCCTCAACAGCGCCAAAATGAAGACTTTCTTGGTCCAATGTGTAGCTAGTGAGCTTGGGAACAATTTTTGTGAAGTGGGGATAGGGTTTTGAGGTGTTTTTGGATGTGTTTTGAGGAGTTGAAGAGGGGAAGGAGGTGAAGAGCAGGAGAAGCAGCAGCAATGAAGGAAGAGGGAGAGAAATGAGTAAAGGAATGAAGGGAAATGGCCAAGTCAACACCCTCACCTACTCTTTCTCACCCATACCTCAATATAATATCCTTTTTCCCTTTCTTTTCTTTTCTTTTCCAATTTCATTAACCCAAATCCTTCTCACACCAATAGTAAACCCAAAGTAACATGGTAGAAATGCACAAGTGTAAAACCAAAAAAATGATATGTGCATGTTTTGCACAAAAATGCTAAAAACCGATTAGCAATTTTTAATCGCGATTAGCACTAAATTAGCATATAATTAATCATAAAAACTTAAAAATGGCATAATTCCATAAAATACCATATTTTAGAATTTTCCATAATTTTTTCCCATTTATCTGTATTTAATTATACCGAAATATTAAAATATTCATTAAAATAATATTAAATTATAAAAATTCCCAAAAATAATATTTTATATTTTTTTGAAATGTTACAATCTTCCCCCCTTAAAGAAATTCAGTCCCCGAATTTAAATTTAAACCCACAAATTCTAAAACATTTCAATAGAATGTCCAAGTCGTCGGGGCTCCGAAATCATCAATACATAAAACGCATCATAGCGCAATACATGCGCATGAAAAATGAGTAGATAACTGAAAATCGAAACTCCGTCAAGCATCCCGCAATCATCGGAGTCATGGTAAAGACACGAATGCCAAATCCAAAGCAAAACCAATATGATATAAATCAGAACTATACATATAAATATCAAATCTATACATGTAAGTTTCTAAAGGAAATGCATGCCAAATCTTTTAAAGTCGTTGTGCAATGCGCATAACACTGCACAGTGGCGGACGTCTTTATAAAAAAAAATAGCCATATACTTATATATCTTTTGTTTAGCATGCACAATCCGCCGTTTTGAAAACAATTTAGAAGGGTTCCCTCGTTTTAAACGTTTCGTGTCATATCGGACACGTAGGTAAATATTGAGACTATAGCTCGCTTTTGGAAATCCCTTCAATAACTATCTATACATGCAAAACACACTCAGGTACTGTCATCTGACCAGTCCTGCTCAATACGAAAACAAAACTCCATATCATAAAAATATACTGTTCTATAAGAAATCAATCCCAAAATGTGCATAGGAATACTACGTGTGTCTGGTGCGCACGGAAATCAAAATCCATGAATGTGCCGTATATGCGCACAAGAAAAACATCAAGGTGCAACGGGTGTGCACGAAGTATCTATCAAGGGCAACGTATGTGCCTGACAGCAAAACAGGTGCATCTGACATGCACGAAAATCCCGATTTAGTGCATCTGGTGTGCAACCAAAATCGTATCTCATAACATGGCCCAACATGCGCTAAAATCCAAATCCGGTGCATCCATCATGCACGAAATCATGAAATCCAATATCAAGCGCCGAAACACGCGTAAAATCCAATCAGGTGCATAAAGTGCACAAACAAACATCGAACATCCCAATCGAAATCGAAGTCCAGTACAACTAGATGCACAAAATACCTGTCACTGCACTGCAAGCATATGTAAACTATACAGAGTGCAAAAACCAAATCGTGTGCGTGCATACACACAAAATCAACTCAAATGTATGAAACCCATGAAATCCTATATATGGGAAACCAAGGCACGAAAACAATATCAAGTGCAACAACTGTGCAAAATCGTAAATATCCGATAGGTACAACCATGGTGCATGAAAACAAATATCATGAATCCAATCATCAAATCAGTCATGCGAATAGATCGCCCAAAATACCAAAACAAGTATGGCGGAATAGTCCTGCTCAAGTGCGTCCTCCAAGAATTTCTGGCCAACTGTCGCGGTTACTCATAGCATATCCCGTCGACGATCCTGAACTCTGGCCTACTGGTGTGCGTATCAATGACCACTCCTGGGTCTAAGTCTTCTCTGTGGATTACTAATCTCACGATCTATCGGCTCATCGGCCCTGTCAGGTGTGCTAACGGGGACGATTCCGTTTTGGCACTTCTCTGGTCATCTCTCGGTCAATCCTCACGACCACTCGTCAAGCAGCATGTCACTGGCGTCGGCCTCTGGCTCTCTGAATGCACGTGACACATCTAATCCTGGGTGCAAATATCATTGCAGCAGTATCCTGGAAGGAATCCTGCTCAAGGTCTCTTCCAAGTCTCATCTCTGCCTAACTGTCCGGAAGTCATCGTCCTTTACTATATCGATTTCTTGCTCTGGAACGGCTGCATACTCATCACGACTGCTTCTGGAAAGTATATCCAAGTACAGTGCCTCGGCATACGCATATCATCTCTGATGTCGGCAGAATGGAACGTCATCTTATCCAGACCTGGTATGAACCTCTTACTCCACTTTTCTCTAATGTCGACTGCTTCGGACTCGTCTCATCGTAGCTGCATGGACTGAGCTCCAACGGCTATCCTCGTATCTGGAGTCTCCCAAGAAATGCATCTCACCGTTTAGCATCCGAATTAAGTCGAGCCATCCGATCGATTCGTCGAATCCTCATAGTCCCCCAAGAGCTCAATATCTTGGGTACAGTATAATAGTATCGAGTACATACCACAGCATCGGTGGTCCAGCCGTAGAAGGGCAAACCCAAGCCTCACTAATGGCTCCGCAGAACTGCCGCAAACCCGAAGGTTCAAAGGCTTTCACACGGTCATTAAGTCGAGTTAGGGTTTCATTCTTCTAGAGGGACCATAGAATTGCCTGCATGTCTTTCCGACTACTTTAAACTTGGAATAATAGATTTCTGACATTCGATCGTCTCTGTCGACTCCCAACGTCTCCGCGTGAAGTCGTCTCTAGCTGAAACCAATCTATCTGATGACCTCGCATCGGGGTAGGCGAACGATCTACATGTCCTAGTCATTCATCCTCGATGACTAGCGACCTTCTATCATCTCTTAGTACGACTCGTTCTGCCCTAATTCCAGCATCTGGGGCAATATCTCATCGTTCGCAGCAATAACTGGCTCGCTCGTTTGCACGCTGAACAGTGCCTCGATCATCATGAATAAGCAACACACCAACGGTCATCAAAATCTGGCTGGCCTCTATCATTGGCTCAATCCTCTAGTGTCGATCAGCACATCCGAGTAACCTCATAAAGGCGATCCGCCAAAAGCTCGTGGCGCGGAAACACAGTAAAAAGACACATCTCTGCAATCGTGTGTTGCCGGAATTTCGCCCTGGTCAGTCCTCGTTCATGACGAGCTCGTGCTGACCGCAACTCTAGCTGTAGCTCTCCCTGCCCGTAATCGTGGCAGCAAAACCATAACTGGTACTGATGAGGCTAGATCGGAATGAATATAATACTGAGCAAAGAAATGTACATCCTAAGGCTCCTTAAGTGGAGTGGGGTGTCGTAAGTATGCCGCGGAACATACCCACGGTACGTCACTCTACTTTAGTCACCTATTCCATCAACCAAGGGTCATCCTGCGCTCCGAAGGTAAAACCTAACGCTCTGATACCAACTTTGTCACGTCCCGAAAGTACGGAATATGACCGGCACTTAAACTACGAATGTCTCGAGGCGTACATAACCTAAGTAAGCCGAAAACCCAGAAACCCAAACCAAGAAAAGTAGTAGAGTGAAGGAAAACCAATTTAAAACAAGTAGTTTTAATGGCATAAGCCGAAATATGCGGTTCCTTTTTTAAAAAAAACATCAAATATTTCCCGAAAATTTCGGCAGAGTCTCCTTTGTAAATACTGGCCCCCAAACGGGATACAACATAAATAGTATACGAAATCAATAAAAAGGCATCCCCAAGCGGGAGCTAGCTCTTCGTCAATCGACGGTCACAACCACATAAGCAATATAATATACAACGCCAACGGCGAGGATCAAAATTCAAAAGGAAACTCAAAACAACAAGAAAACCACAGAAATATAACGCGCGACTCTAAGGTCGAAGGAATAATATCACTGGTCTCTATCTCAAATAAATACATGTTTGGTTGATGGAACTTCTAGATACAACAGAATAATAATATACAAGATATAATGATGGGTGCGATACAAATAAACCCACCTACTAGCAAGTCATCCGAAAATGGAAAGAGTGCCAGCAAGCCGTAATGAAACCTGTACGGCGAAACCTGCAAGAACTGTGGCACAACGGGGGTGAGTTGCCAACTCGTGAGTAGAAAAACATCTACGCACAGAAATCGCATAAATAACGCAATCCTAGGTCAATGATCATAATATATCCTCAAATATGTATATAACATGCAGCCTATAACAATGGCTAGGGTAAATATCTAACCTGAGTGTAATCTCATGTGCCTGTGTCGGTGCCTCAGGTAGCAATATATCATATGAATGAGGTATGAATGCATGAAAACAGAATACATGTAAATGAAGAAACTGTTTTCATAATTTAGTGAGATTTCCTTGTATTTTTAAAATGAGGTATCATAATGAAATCAGAATAAAACAGTGCCTAGCATCGGCACAAAACGTAATCCCAAAATGTCGATATCTCTGTATCACAGTCTCTGTACCTCAATATCTCGAAATATCAATGCCTCAATCGCAATATCTAGGGCGCCGTCAGTCTAGACCGGCCCCTACCATCCATCTCAAGACCACGACGGTATCCTCCAGATATCCGACGCGTCGGGTAAAATCACCGGTAGGTAGTGCTCCCCTGCCAGGCTCACATCGTCATCATCACGCGCTTCTTGTCCCGGGGTACCTTACCGGGTCCACCATGTACCCGAAACGGTTCATCCGCCTCCTCGAATCGGGTCTCGAAATCCATCAGCAAACTCATGGTGGACGACTCATACATCATGGGAAAAACCGCACTTTTTATTTAAAAAGAGCGAAATCAGTTTATATAAGTTTTGCGGTTTTCCCCCCAAATCCAGCAAAATTTCATAGAAATCCGAATCCAAATCATCAATAGCATGTAAAACCATGAATATAGGCATAACAATGAATAACAGTATGCATGAAGTGACAAGTAATAACTACAATGTTAAGCTGGCATATAAGGCAGGTACACTAATATCATGTCAAATTACTAACTAACAAGCTAAGTCAAGCAATAATATTTTCTAAGGTGTACGTGACATGGCAATTACCGATGAAGATGTGTGTGAGCCGGCAAGTAAGTGTACGTGGTACATACGCATCATCGGTAATGGTGCTGGTGTCCTAACAATATGATATCAACATTGCAATAAGAAATTATAACATAAGTATGCGATGCGAAGCGAACCACAATAATAAGCGGGAGCTGAATACTAGACGCAACTGTAACTAACCTGCATTAATCTAATATAAGTCCTACAAATGGTGCCTTTTGAAATAACACGAATCATGGGGTTTTGAAAATAGGGGCTACGGTGTTTTTATGAAAAGATACGTCTTTTGAAATATCCGTAGGATCCCTTGGGCTGTCTTTTAAAATACCCACGATTCGTTAGTTTTTGAAATAGGTAAGAAGTCTAATCTAATCTAACAACTACACTAAACTATACGGCTGAACTAACAAGCTAAACTACAGGTAAGGAAACCGCCTAACATCTGAGTCGATACATATATATGCATGTATATGTATAGTCGGTGATCCCGCCTCAATAATATCATATCCGATACCACATCTATAATCAGACATCCCAAGTCAAGAGTGCGGATCAATCATCAATATATAGCTCGTACGTAAATCCGTCGTACGGCATCCCAAATCTGGGTACGGGTCAATATCACATTCATCATACTATTCATCTGGTATCCTCTTTATCAAATATCATGATCGGGGTACTGATCTACGTCTAGTACAATACTGATACCGCCTAAGTATGCATGCAAGTGTAAGAATCACTATGCCAAAAGACCCACGAAAACATCATGTCGTATCTCAATACGAACCAAATCACATCACCGATCTCCTGGCCTCAAGCCCAATCTCATCGACTCATCTCAAATCCCAAATACCATCCTCAAATCCAGTATATGAACACATAGTCTCATACCCATGTGAACACATAAATACATATTCCCATATAGGCACATATGAAAGAAGGAATGTATGCAAGTATGTGTGTGCGTGCGTGTGTGAGTGCGGCCACTACTCTAGGGTTTCGCAACTACACTAAACCAATCCAAAAATACCAAATATCCATCTTTATCATCAATAATCTCAATAACATACAATCAATATATGTGTGTATACGTATTCATATACATCACCACGAACTGCGGGGGTGCTATACGCCATCCACCCGACTTCTCCCCGTAGATATAAATCTACTCACCTATATCCTGCGTGTCCGTGTCGATAACGTCATGCTCCGTCGCCTCGGAATCCACGTGAAGGTACCTACAATGGTCAACCATAGCAATGCGTATGAAAATCAAGGCAGAAAACCGATACAGCGCACAGTGTGCTCATAGGTTAGAACCTATGGCCCAAACATGCAAATCCAACAAACAACCCCTGTTGTCGATGTACGAACACCCGACAACCAAATACAAATCCAAATATCAAGAAAGTGCATTTAAAAATACGGAAAACATCGCCTAAAACACACCAAAATGCTCCCAGATTTTCCCCAGATGACAATTAGCCAAAACTGCATATAGGAGGGGTCTAATTTAGTGCAAAATGAGCCCTGGAACAAAAATGGACCGATTCTCTTCTACTCTGGCCGCAATTGGCGGCCAGAATGATTAAATCTGCAGCCGTAGGTTTGAGTTAGGGGCTCGGGTCTTGGTGGTAGCTTCCTAGGTGCCTGCACGACTCACTGTCAGCTCAATTTTATTTTTGGTGCCCCCGGGTTGCTCCAGATTCCAGAACACCTTCCCAGATCATACAAACCGACATGTAAAGTTCCGTAATTCCGTATTTTTGGGTTTCAGGTTGTGCTAGGCCAGTGTTTTGGTCAATATAGGGTCTAAAGTCACCATTTAAGTCCAATTGCAAAGCAACATCTCAACTTTACCCTAATCCCCTCTAAGTTGGTCCAAAATACACCAAATTACACGATATCGATATGAAACTTGAATTAAAGCTTAAGCACAAGCAATAACACTCTAATTGTAAAGAAATTGCCTCATAAGACCCTCATGAATCCTCAACAGCGCCAAAATGAAGACTTTCTTGGTCCAATGTGTAGCTAGTGAGCTTGGGAACAATTTTTGTGAAGTGGGGATAGGGTTTTGAGGTGTTTTTGGATGTGTTTTGAGGAGTTGAAGAGGGGAAGGAGGTGAAGAGCAGGAGAAGCAGCAGCAATGAAGGAAGAGGGAGAGAAATGAGTAAAGGAATGAAGGGAAATGGCCAAGTCAACACCCTCACCTACTCTTTCTCACCCATATCTCAATATAATATTATTTTTCCCTTTCTTTTCTTTTCTTTTCCAATTTCATTAACCCAAATCCTTCTCACACCAATAGTAAACCCAAAGTAACATGGTAGAAATGCACAAGTGTAAAACAAAAAAATGATATGTGCATGTTTTGCACAAAAATGCTAAAAAACCGATTAGCGATTTTTAATCGCGATTAGCACTAAATTAGTATATAATTAATCATAAAAACTTTAAAATGGCATAATTCCATAAAATACCATATTTTAGAATTTTCCATAATTTTTTCTCATTTATCTGTATTTAATTATACCGAAATATTAAAATATTCATTAAAATAATATTAAATTATAAAAATTCCCAAAAATAATATTTTATTTCTTTTTGAAATGTTACAACATGTCTCCTGCAAGTAGGGACAGAAGTCAACTGTCTGTGCTTTAATTTAATTTTAAAAATTCTGACACTCGGTACTTTAAAATTTGTACCACACTGCAATGCAGTGGAAAGGGGACCAAAGGGGGACCCACAAAATCTAGATGACAATGCATCAATTAATAAAACAGCCTCATCATTGGATGAGACTGTTAATTAATGACAAAATCCTCAAGAAAATTATCATTGAATAAGAGATCCCTCGGGAAAAGGAGAAAATCTCCCTTTGAAAGCAAAGCTCTATGATAGAGTGACACTTGTCAAACTCTAATCATGAAAGAATAAGATTCCTTAAGAGCCTGGCTCTATAATGATGATGTAAAAATTCATCAAGAATTAATTAAAATTAATTTTTATGAATTAAAAATTCTGGGATCTTCAAGATCCATGAAAAAACTCTTAAGAGTTCTTCATCAAAGATTAAGAAATCTACAGAGCAGAGCTCTGATTCATGGACTAAGAAACCCAAGAAAAGATCTCTCTAGATCTATGGGTTCATAAGAGCAAAGCTCTGCTAATGAAACCCTAAGTGGGTTTTCTTTAGATCAAAGATCTATGAATAGCAAGGCTCTGTTAATGGGTAAAACCCTAATTTATTAAAAAATTTAAAACTTTACCCAAGTTTGGAAAGAGTTTTTACTCTTGAAAAGTTCTTAAACAGAAGAGCTGTGCTCTGAACAAAAATTCTCAAAGAAAGAAGATGATAATCATCTAAGGGACCAAAGGTCCTATTTATAGGCATTGAACCGCCTCTTCAACTTCTGAATTGATCCAAGGGCTCAGATGCTGCCACCACTGTGCTCACGTGTGCGCCACATGATCGCAACGATGGGGGGCATTTGTTTCCCCCAATCAGAGCAAAGCTCTGTTTTAAAATTCAAAATTTAAAAATTGAAGCAACGCTTCAAATTCAGCGCTAGGCGCGTTGCGCACCACGTGTCAAACACAGACACGCTGGCGCCAGGTGCGCTGCGCCCTAGGCAGCGCACCCCCAATCAAAGCAAAACTCTGTTTTAAAATTCAAAAAAGGAAATTGATTGAAGCAACGCTTTAGATCCATTGCTAAGCGCACTGGGCGCCACGTGTCAAATACGGATACGCTAGTGCCAGGTGCGCTGCACCCTAGGCAGTGCACCATGAGTGCGCTAGCGCTAGACGTGTTGCGCGCCACGTGTCAAATACGGGTGTGCTAGCGCAGGCTGCGCTGTGCTCTGCGCTGCGTGCCACGTGTCAAACATAGGTGCGC
Source organism: Agapanthus africanus (assembly GCA_030015575.1). NCBI lineage: Eukaryota > Viridiplantae > Streptophyta > Magnoliopsida > Asparagales > Amaryllidaceae > Agapanthus > Agapanthus africanus. The sequence continues at coordinate 100,720,593 of JASDDO010000010.1, read as the reverse complement.
TAGCGCAAAATGCGCTGTGTTCTGAGCAGCGTACCATGTGCAAAACACGGGTGCGCCAGCGCTGAAATTAAAAATTCCCCACCGTTAGATCAAAAGATCTAATAATGATAAATCATTAATTAATCAGAATTAAATTCTGTTATGGAAAGATTTTTCCAATCTTATTAAAAACAAGATTGCCTTCTGTAAAACAGAAACCCTAGGATCAAAGATCCAACGGTGGGGAAATATCCCCAAATCAATCAGAGAAAAATCTCTTTAACAGATTTATCAAATCAATTTGCCCTATATAAAGGCCCCAAGACTTCAAGTCTGAGATAGAAAAAAAAACCATAAACTTTGGGGAAAAAAACAAAGAAAAAAGAGCAATCTCTCAGCAAAAGAAGATTTTTTCTTCAAGGTAAAAAAATGGTGATGAACAAAGAGATGGATTCATCTCATAATTAAAAAGAAGAACTATTTTCTTAAAAAGATCATAGATCTATAAAGACTAAGATCTTTCATAAAAGAGATCAAAACATCTCATCACATAATAAAGAAGAACATATTCTTCACACAGATCATTGATCTATAAAGTCAAAGCCCTTTCAAAAATAAGAACCGTTGTTCTTGAAACTTGAGGCAAAGCCTCCTTTAAAAAGAACATAAATTTGTTCACAGATTATAAATTTGATCAAATGCGCTTTGCGCTGTTGAAAAGTGCCTTGCACTCTTGAACTGCGCTTCTGCGCTCTTTGGACCGGCGCTCAGCGCCAAAATGTGCCACGTGTCAACCACATATACAACTTGCGCTTTGCGTTTCTAAATAGCGCACTGCGCTCATGGGCTGGCGCTCACCGCCAAGCGCGCCACGTGTCATTCACGTGTGCGCCACTAAACTAGCGCAATGCGCTCATAAATTAGCGCAATGCGCTCATAAATTAGCGCTCAGCGCTCATCAACTGGCGCAGAGTGTGACACGTGTCCTTTTCGTGTGCGCTACTTGGCAGAAGCGCAATGCGCTCTTTAATTGGCGCAAAGCGCCTGGCGCGCCACGTGATGCGCTGTCAGAACACACATTGTTCTGATGAATGCTATGCATTCAATATAAGACAAAAAAGGGTGTCATGATCTAATGCTCAGCATTATTAAAAGGGCCAAGCCCAGATAAAGGCTCAACAACCCGGAACAATAAAATGTTAAACATTTATTGGACTTAGCCCAACATTGGCCTTAAGTCCTCGACTTATATTGAACTGAGCCCATCTGCTCACGAATATTTAACAGTTCTTAGGCCCAAGCTGGACTACAGATCCTTCAACCAACTCACACCGGTTCAAGGGTATATCTCTTTACTCCTCTGATATCTGTCGTTGTAATCCTTCAACATCTTCAGAGAGGTGACGGGTCCCGATAACCATACATTTCATAGACTACGATGTCCTTAAACTTCATAGACTATGATATCTTTAAACTACGGACTGTGGGGTCCTTAAGCCCATGGACTACGATATCCTTAAACTTCATAGACTACGATGTTTTTAAACTACGGACTGTGGGGTCCTTAAACTCATGGACTACGATGTCCTTAAACTTCATAGACCACGATGTCTTTAAACTACGGACTATGGGGTCCACAAACTTACGGACTACGATGTCCTTAAACTTCATAGACTACGATGTCTTTAAACTATGGACTGTGGGGTCCTTAAACTCACGGACTACGATGTACTTAACCTGGACTGTGGGGTTCTTAAGCACATGGACTATAATGTCCTTAACCTTGACGGTGAGGTTATTAAACTCACGGACTATGATGTCCTTAACCTTGGACCACCATGTCCTTAAACTGGTAATCGACCGCAATGTCCCTAAACTAAACAACAGAGGCCAAATGCTCTCTTGTCGGATCTAAATGATCCTGTTAAGTTGATCTAAGTCTAGAAATTAGACAAATGTATTCTTAACAAACGTTTATGTTGATCTTAGTCTCAAATGAGACTAGCGTATCCTTAAAATCAACCCCCAAACCTAAATCTAAGAAGATACGGATTTGGACTAATCCACGCCCTACGGGCGACAACATAAATTAGTCTCCGTATACAATCCACGGGCAAACACAAACAAAACAAACACCGACGACACGAAGTGACCATCTGAAGAAGGAGAAAGTTGTTACCGCGATGCGGTAGCGTAATTAACTGCAGGGGCTTGCGTCTGCATGGAAGAGCGTCCCCACAATCAAAAACCCTTCATCAACAAGGGGGAATCTGACGAAGTTTGCTACATCGGCCGCATCCATTTAAACTTTCGATACATAGTGCCATAAATCAACTTGGCATCTTCGGAGAGGTGGACGGATAGCACCAATTTAGCATCTGCCCCAAAATTCAGGCTAGATTTTATCGCGTCCGCGCCTTTCAGAGAGGAACAAAGCTCTCTCTCAGACGACTCAGGTAAGGCAATTCTTATCCAACAAGCCGCTACTCTGTCCAAATAGCTCGACTAACTTGATCGTCGGAAGGTCCACAGTGGTACAACCACCCCGGGGGTTCTTTGCAGGTAGCTCGGCTTCACATCAAACCAAACCCATTGAGATCCACACGGCTCAGAAGATAATCCTCAAACCCAATCTCAGCCTTTCGCCAACGTTGTCGGCAGATCGTCGGAAGACAACATCTGAAGGAGATCTTGACCTCCATCATACACACAAGACACAAAGGAAGGAATATCAAGGCCATAAGAACTAAGAAGAGAGTCCGGGAGCATATGACCTCTAGCATACCATACCGCTCCTCAATTCTCATGGCTCAATCTTCACTCGTTTTCAAAATCCCAACTTTATTTAAGCAACAAAAAGTCATTTGAGATAAAGAGATGATATCAAGTGACCTATAAAAATCCTAAGCTTTTCCTCTGTGTGGCTCCCTCTTCTTCTTCTTCGTTTTTTCTGATAGAAATATTCCTTTTACCTTTTTGTCAAATTACTCTCAATCTCTTGTCGCCCATCATCTCCTCTTCTTGTTTATCATCATTGTGTAGATGAAGGGAAGATCGATGCCAGCGTGACTAAAAGAAGGATGTGGACAAGGATGGAGAAGAGGAGGAAGAGAAAAAACGTGAGCAACGATGATCTTTGATTTGATAAGGGTTTTCTTCTCCGTCCTTTATTGTCGGTGAATGTAGAGAAGAGGATGAAGGCCAAAGGAGAAAGGGGATTATTGATTTGTTAAAATTGATTGATGGATGGGACCTTTGATTTGATATATTGACCCACGCACGTGACTCATTAGTGCTTGATGATATTAAGGCTCGTAAGAAGCAACCGGGTTGAGTGCGTTCGAGCGGTGACAGTAGATCCAAAGGCCTGCATTTAATCCCTTCCTCCCTCCACCCCCCCCCCCCCCCCCCCGCCTCCTCCCTCCCTACTCCACATCCAAAATCCTCAACGAAAAAAAGGCACCGAAGAAAAAGTGAAAACTCGTGTAAGCATACCTACCATTCTCAGGAATATATTTCATCTAGTGTCTCTATCCAAATCAATCAACGACTATTCCCACGTGGACAAATCACAATTACAAAATAAAGAATAAAATTCTAGAAAATTGGATCGCTTCAACTTTGACCATTTAAAAAGCAATCAAATCAATAGAGCCGAGGCAAGCAAAAGCCAATAATTGTAACAATAATTAAGTGGCTGGCTGGCAAATGGGCTGCCACAAAACTTGACTTGAGGAGCACCTCAAAAAGAAAAAAGATAATAAAAAAAAGTGCAAAATATCTTCTTCTTTTTCTGCACATTGGTACACGTCAGCTGCACACCTCTCTCTCTCTCTCTCTTCCTTCTAGTGTCCTCTCTCACTTTCTCCATATATATATATATATATATATATTTTGAAAAGATAATATAAAATAAAACTAGTACCTGACCCCCAAATAAATAAATAAAACACCAAGTGGGCCCACATTTCCCCCCTCCCCCCCCCCCCCGCTCCTCTTTTTCATTCCACTCCAAAAAGGGAGATAGGGTGGGCAGGCAAGTGTTTAGGTACCTGTGAGCCCCATCTTTCCATTGCAGCTCTCCCTTTCCTCCAACCAAAAATTCGAGGCCTGGCCCATCTTTTTTTTCGCTTTCAGCTGCAGCTGTGGCAAGCACCATCAAAACTCAAAACTCATCCAAAATTGTTTGCTATCTCTTTTCAGGTTGCTTCCAGCAAGCATGCACATTCACATTTCCTTCAACAGTAAAAACTGCTTAGCAATTTTCAAGATATACATGCAAGCATTTAAGAAAAGTTGGGGTTAATTAGTAGAGTACCAGCTGCAGGTTGTTTCTGATCGGTGGCGGCAGCGGAGGCAGGCTTCACGGAGGCGGACGGTGATTGCATCGAGTGCATGTAAGGGAATCCAGCGGAAATGAACGGATGTGGAGGCATTGACATAGTGGCAAACTGCGCCGTGTGCTGATGCAGGATGCCTGATTGTGCTTGGGTTGTCGTCAAACCCCCCTTTAAGCTGCTGCCAGCAGACTTCGCCGGGTCTGAAGAAGCGGATAGAGAGAGCATCCCTGAAGTTGAGTACTGGTGCTGCTGCTGATGCTCTTCGGATTGTCGTCGAAGTTGGTTAGATTGAGAGGTTTGTGCTTGAATGTATGAGTTATTGAAGAACGGCTGCTGGGGTGGTTGTTGGAAGGGCTGTTTCGGTAAAGAATGGGGGTGTTGCTGCTGCTGCTGAAGCTTCTTGGTGATTGAATTGGATGAGGGAGTGATGTTCGGATGCCCTAGGATGGAACTGTTATTCCTATTGTTACTGCTGTTGTTGGTGATCGAAGTAGATGGCTTCAGACTTGATGCTGCTGATGGGGAGTTCTTTGATGCTGTAACCACCGCAGCAGCAGCAACTGCTTGATGTTGTTGCAAGGGTGTAAGCAGTACAGGAGATGGTGGCTGCCCGGACTTCAAACTTGATGAAGCACGTGGACTGCCACCGTTGCCACCTCCCGCCGTGGCAGCAGCACTGGTTTTCAAAAGAGAATTCTGAGGAGATCCGGCATCCAGTGTCGTAGATGATAGTGGCTTATTAGATGCCCCAAATGATATTTGTGTATGGTGAGCACTTGGGGTTAGAAAAGGCGGCTGCTGCTGCAGCATTTGGTTCCTTGCAGAAGAGGATGATGAGTTTGCGGAAGAAGCAGGGGCCGCGGTTATTGTTCTGCCTGAAGAAGAAGGCTTCCATTGTGGAGAGTTTGAAGCCCCAGTGCTGCCTCCAGCTGGAGTAATGGATGGAGAGAATTCTCCAGCTCCAACTCCACCTTGAGGCAATCGCACAGCAGTGGCAGCCATGGCTTTTGTGCTGATATTATTGTTAGTGCCGGTGCGAGTAGTGGCAGAAGACTTGGCATTACGAGACATCATCTGCTGCTGCATTTGCATTTGCTGCTGCTGCTGCATCATCATAATCCGCTGATGCTGCTGTTGAAACTGGATCGTTTGCAAATTGTACTGCTGCTTCGACTGTGACGACGGAAGATGCTGGGAACTGGGAGAGTTGGTGGCAGCGCTCGAAGTAGGAGCACTGGAAGTTGGATTCAATGTCCGAGCTCCATTTGCTGGTGGATGAAGAAGATTCAGGGCCCGAGTGGATGCATCAGTGAGGTTGCCGATGATATTAGTACTTGTGGAACCATCATCCGGCCTAGAAAAGTTGAGCGAGTGCTGCTGACCAACACTCTTACTACCGCCACTTGCAGCAGCAATCTTCGCGTCATCAGTTGCTGCATTGGCATTTGCAACAGCAGCAGAACCAACCAAAGATTTTCCATCTTTGTTATACTGTGCTGCCTGCGTGGCAGTGGTGACTGCAGCGACGGCAGCTGCTGGAATCTGGTGGTACCCATGCCTGGCTGCTTCTGACAGATTCTGGAGCAGAGTCGGGTTCTGAACGATGGCTGAGAAATCCAACCCCGAAGCAGAGGCGGCTGAAGCAGCAGATCCACCAAAAGAGGCGAAGGACATGGCATAGGCCTGAGATGGAGTGAGGTCGACCTTCATAGCTTGATGCTGCTGCTTGTTTTCACTAAGGCCCCCACCAGCAGCAGCAGCGCCACCACCACCACTGCCAGCCAATGCTGCGGCAGCTGGAGAGATGAGAGCAAAATTCTGAGAATGAACGGGCATGGAGAAGTTTTGGCCATAAAAGGTTCCCTTTTGAGCTTGCGACACTACCCTGTTGCTGCTATCTGCAGTGGATGGGCTATCACAGCCTGTCTCAGTATCAGGCCTGGACAGCAAATGCAACTGTGGCTTTGAGGCCGGAAAACCATGTGAGTTTGAGCCTACAGCGGGAGCTCCAGCACTTGTCGGTGCCCGCTGCTGCTGATGTGACTGTTGTGAATGCTTCTGAGAGGACGATGAACCACTTGATGTGCTTTGATTTTGATGAGCTGTCTGTTGCCTGATTTGCTCCTGCTGCTGCTGTTGCAGTTGCTTCAGTTGCTTCATCTGCTCCTGATGCATTTGGAAGAACTGCTGCTGCTGCTGCTGCTGCTGCTGAGGATTAGCCATCTGAGACGAGTAGAAAGACCCGTTGAACAAGGGCATGGATTGTGCTGGGCTTGCACCTCTATAAGGTGTCGATCCCCCGATATGTGCAGAAGCTATAGGGAAAGGGTATGCAACATTGTTCTGAAGAATAGCCATGTACTGAGCATCGATCGGAGTCAGACCCGCATAATTGAAGCTCATGGTAGATGCAGTGTGTCCAGCTGCTCCAGAGCCCGCGGCTGCAGAACTAGTAGGTGCGACAGCAGATGGCACTGCTGCTGCATTGCCAATCCCAGGGGTAGATTTCGTTGACGCCCCGGATCTGTTGGCCATGGCAGGTTGCTGGGTGCCGATAGGAAAAACAAATGCATGGCCATGCTGTAGATAGATCAAGGGCCAATCAATCAACACATCCACAGAGAATAAATGACATAATTTAATTAAGTAAATTATTGCAGTAAAGGAAAAATTGATATAGGAATCTCACAGTCATGTTGGGTGGTGCCATTGACCCTCCAGTTTGCGAAGACTGAGAGAGCATAAACTGTTTCCTCTGTGCAGCAGGGTCCATGTATGTATTACCATTAGCCGCCGCCGCCGCCGCTGCAGCTGCCAAGCTCTTGTCATTTGGGGGAGGAGGGCGAGGAAATGCCGCCATGGTTGCAGGTGCTGAGCTCCTTGGAGGAAAAGCCCCCTGTAATGGATTACCAAGGATAGCAGCTGCCTCTGATGGAGGAACAGCATTGAGATTGTACTGTTTGGCTCCCCCATAGAGAGGAGCAGCAGCACTTGCAGCCATTGCCGCCGCTGCATAGAATGGGTTCAAGTGAGCCATTTGCTGGTGGTAGCGTATGTTCTGTGCAATGTAGGAATGGGTGGCACAACGCTTTGGCCGGACCAGCGGTTGAAGGAAATGGGGCGGCTGCTGCATTGCGCACAACCAATTTAACAAGAGGGGGCAAAAACATCAACAAAATGACATGACATACAAAACAACAGAGTGAAAGAATTGAGAAAGAAGAGACCTGTACAGCCTTGGCATCTGCATCCACGGGTACAACTGCTTGTAGCGATGGGACTTGACCCATATATCTGATTGCAGATATGAAACTTAACCACATCATTAAAACGTGCAGGGAAGAAACACAAAGGCTCAAGGAGGGGAGGGATAAAATGGAACGGGGAGAAAACTTTGGCAGTGCTTACCCAAAAGGAGGAAAGCCCCCAGGCCAACCTGCAATTGGCACAGGCAAGGGCAACGATGCCGATGGAGCTGAGAACAAAATTTGTAATTACTTCTCCATTTGAACACATCAACGAAAGGGGGGAAAATGAAGCAATAAACTTACCAGGCCTCTCTTGCTTAGAGTCTATTTTTGTTGATTTATGTTGCTGCTTTGGAGCCTGCTGCTGCTGCTGCTGTTTGCTGCCATAGCTGAGGCTTAAGCCCTCTATATCATGCTTCTCCAACTCAAGTTGCAGATCAGGACTCTTCTCCTTCATGGCTTGCTTCTTTAGATTGAAGTGCTCGGAAGTTCCTTCATGCTTCGAGGCTTTCTCTACCTTGTCCAAATTTCCATTGGCAATGCCAGAACCAGGCAACTAAAGAAACTAAAATCAGTCTATGAAGAAAAGGGGGGAGGGGAGGGGGGTCGAAAGCTACAATGCACACCGTTTTCTTCTCTGGACCTAAATCAGAAATGCCATCCCTATCAAATAACTTCTCTGAAAGAGGAGCAGCCTGAACAAAACAGCAGGAAAAAAAAAGAAGATATAGTCATGCCAAATTATTTGGAATTAGAATTGATAAGAAAGCACAAAAAAGAGAAAATTTAGTCATGCCAAAATTATTTGGAATTAGAATTGATAAGAAAGCACAAAAAGGTGGAATTTTGCACAAATTTTATTAGAGCACAAAAAAGGACAAACTTTACATAGAATAGCAGAAAAAAATTGCACCAATTTTTGAGAATTGATAAGAAACCAACCATTAGATCAATACTGAACTTCTCTTTCCGGGGACTTCCATTTGCTTGGGCACTGAAAATCAAATCCGAAAACGAAGAAAATACGGCGTCAAACTAAATTTCGGGAAAAGAAACGTAATTTGAACCAATTAATGACCCAAAAAAAAAAACTCACCCTTTGGATGCTGCAGCTGCTTCTATACATTTTTCAAAATTGAGGGACATTGCGCTAGGCGTCTCATGTGGGGGTAAAATGGCAGTCTCTTCCTTTAAATTCCCTTTGTCACCATCGATTTGATTGTCGATTTCAGGCTTCGCCAAATCTCCCGCAGAATCAACATGACCACTTGGACCGATTGACCCACCACCATTGTCAACAGAAGGAGATACTGATGGGTTTCTCTCCGATCTTGGCGAAGAAGCTTCTTCGGTTTTTGGAGGCATCTCCGGCTCCGTCTTCATCGGTGGGGCTACAGAGCTCACGGGGCTTGTTGGGCTCCCCTCATCCAGCCTCGGCCACAGCCTTTCCCTCTTCGGAGCTGCAAATACACACACCAAGCCCACATCAACAAAAACCCAAGATGCGGAATCGAAATCATAGTGATACTGATGCTTACCAGTGGCTGTGGACACCATAGGCGAAGTAGGAGCAGGCAAAACCGATGATAGCAATGTTCCTGGAGTCTGCGAGATCGAATTAGGAGATGAGACCCTCGACTTGCTCAAGCCATTAGCATCCTTAGTATCCTCCTTATTATTGTCTTGCTTGTTTGACGAAGGTGGTGCTTGCCTTGTCATTCCAAAAAGAACCTCTGCAACCTCAATCTCTATGTCCTCTTGGATAGGAAATGCCGAAGTCTTCGCTATCTTGGGCGGCCTCTGCTTGTTTCCATTGATTAGCTTCTGTGCAAGTTTTTTCGGTCAACTAATGAACAAAAAGAAAAAATTTAAGATCAAGATTGATCAAACAAAAATTAAAAATCCCACTTTTTTTCGAACTGAAACGTTTGATGATGAAGGTGGGTTCGGCCTAGCGGGAGACGCGGAGGTCTGCCCACGGATCAGCTTCCAACTCCCATCGGCAAAAACCCAACAATCTTGTGACCTTTTCACAGATGCTGCAACACCAAACACCAAAAAAAAAAAGATTACAAAAATAAATCAAGACTTCTACAAAATAAATCAAGACTAAAATTTGTGAATCAAACTGGCATGCGTACATGAGCGAGCTTTCCTCGGAATCGAGACTCCGATCATCTCCTCCGTCACCTTCCACGACGGCATCGGAGGCCTCACGGACTTCGTCGTCGGAAAACTACTCTTTCTAACATCATGGTGATGATTCTGATTCTGCTGCTGCTGCTGAATCGATGAAGAAGACGACGGAATCTGTGAGGAATTCGCCGGCGGTGGTAGCCTGACAGACACCGAAGCGTCATCTTCCTCATCGTCCTCATCGTCCTCCACGCTCTCTTGGGATGTGTCGTCACCTTCTTCTCTGTTGCTACCATGCATCAATCTCTCCCCTCTCCTCCTCTTGGTCCTACTGCTAGATCTGTCCCGATCCCGATCTCGATCTTTCTTCACTCCTCGATCTCGTATTCTTGATGATTCCTGCATCTCCATAGCTCCATCCTCTTCTATAATAAAAAAAAATTAAAATAAAATCAACTGTCAAAACTAAAAAAAGCATATGAATAAAAAAAAAAGATGTGAGATTGAGATGGCGATCGAACCAGGAGAATCCCTGAGATTGGAACTCCGCTGCTGCCTTCTTCGAGAGAGGCCGTTGACGGCCCCCATAGATCCTCTCCTGGCTTCTCGATTCCTATCCATCCTCGTCTCATCTCTCTCTTACTCCTCTCATCAAAAAAAACCCCTACCTCTAGATCCCCCTTCACCCCCGCCTCTCTCTCTCTCTCTCAGCTTGCAGCTTCACTGCAACCAAAAATCGAGGCCAAGATCGATTAAAGCTTCACCTTTACTCAAAAATCTCTAAGAAACTCGAAGAAAAGCTATGAAATTTTCTCTCTTTAGAGATGAGATCTCTCTCTGCCCCCCCTCTCTCTTGTCTCCTCTTCTCTTTCCCTCTCTTCTCTCTTTCTTTGCTGCGCGTCTCATCTTTTTTCAGTTTTTTACTTGCCAAGTCTCAGCCCGAGCCCACAACCAACGGCTGAGATCATCTGTAAGCTTAAACATCCACCGTTCGATCTTCTCAAGATCGAACAGTCACTAACACGCCGTGCCAGCGTGGCACAAGATCTCACCGTTGAACCAGCTGTCCGAGGCCTGGCCCCACTGAGGAGAGCGGCCACGTTTCAAAAAAATATCACGACCGGCAGCTGCCGGCGGGCCCATATCTCAACAGGCTGCAGACAGTCGCTCCTCGCCGGATTGGCCCACCGGACCAGTCGAGCTCCTTGTTGCGGGAAAAGAGTGGATGATATGTGTCATATAATGGGTATTCTGGAGCAATCTTAGCCACACATCAGGATATACCAATACCAAAGGTCCATATTCATACAAATCTCGACCGTTCATTTTTATCTTGAATAAATCTGTACCGGATCTAATAGGCTCGGGTGCTATTATGCCGTAACAGTAACCACTCCGGATCAATTCGCACTTTGTTTTCTCTCATATATCCCTTGCGGGACCCAACTCGACAGCGACCGAGAGTCTTCGACGGTCGAGATCTCCTGATCCCGCCCTAAAATCGCTCTCCGCCGTCGATTTCTCTCTTGACGTTGCGCAGTCCCAGCTGGCAGCTTCTCACGCTCTCAGCCGTCCAATTTATTATACCCAATGGATCAGATCGCGCGAGGATTCCGAGGGGCATGGGGCCCACCGCAGGCGTTTTGTCGTGGTCTGCAGACGTGGCTGGCTGCTGACGTCACCCTCTCCACGCCCTCGACGAGTCAAGATTTCATTTCCTACTTTAGACGGTAACCGCATAGAATAACTATGCGGTAAAAGCAAATAGGAATAGTTATATGGGGAGGCCCTTCATTTGACACGTTTGCGGCACGCGAAACGAACACGTGGCGTTTTTGAGCGGTTTTATTGGCTCGGTTGGGATCTAGTTGTTGGGAATCTGCTCACGCTTTATCATTGCTTTCTCTCTCCTAATTCTTTTTAAATTATTTTTTGTTATTAAATAATAATTAATTTTTATGGACCAGCTTTTCTTGGACCCATTCAGGGGACCTTATTACCCGCATACGGAAAAAATATAATATTTCATATAGTATATATTTATCTTTTTAAATTTTAAAAAAATATAGATTTGTTTGGTTGGGTTTTTTCGAAATAGGATATGATAATATTAAAACTATTAAAATAAAATCATTTATTTTTTATTTATCAAAGTAGGACGGTTTCACACCCCCACCCGCTCATCCGTACCCATAGCAAGCAGAGAACGGATTCCAAGAACCCGCACCTGCCCTCTAAAGAAGAGGGCGGGTTCTTAGGAACCCTCGAACCCGACCTCTCCTTTATAAAGGAGGGTGGGTTCTTGGAACCCGCCCTTATTAATAAAAAAATTAAAGAAAAAACATAATTTAATAAATATTGTTTAAGAAAATTAATAAACAATATTATTGTTGTTTTTGTTCCGGATAATTGTTATTACAATTCATATAGAATTACTATAAATATGAATTTTGTATACACTCCAATAACAAAATGAATAAGTAAAATTTATAATACAAAAAAATTATATCTGTTTGTAAAAGGTAAATCTTACAAGTTTCTTTACAAGCGCTAACCGATTTTCTTCCGGTGCACTTGTCACGATCCCGAAGGTCCTGCCCCCGTTGACTGTCCTGAATATCTGGTCATCATAATGACCTGATTGTTTGCATAGGCTGTTGGATATAGTGCCCTCAAAGTCAATTATTGGATCGCATGCACGTGATTGCAATGATTGAGAGAGGACCTATACCGATATGACAGTCTTGCTCGTGATGATAGTATGCTATCTGATTTGTCTTTATCATCATATACATACTTTAGTTCACTATTGCATGTTGATAGAGCGCATAGGATTCTTGCTTGACTGCCAGTAGTATGATGGCGATCATATACGTGGGAGATGGGGTCTGTAAGCACATCCTTAAAGTGTCCCTAGTCGTGAGAGTTTCGAGACAGGGCATCGATACTCCAGAGTAGACTAGTGTATACAGTCGAAACCCCGACGAGGGGCGGTGGCCGGTCTCACAAGCCATTGGTGTTAGTTGGTGTTGGATATAGTACCCTCAAAGTAAATTATTGGATCGCAGGTATATGATTGCAATGATTGAGGCAGGACCTATACCGATATGACAGTCTTGCTCGAGATGATAGTATGCTATCTGGTTTGTCTTTATCATCGTATGCATGCTTTAGTTCGCTATTGCATGTTGATAGAGCCCATAGGATTCTTGCTTGACTGCCAGCAGTATGATGGCGATCATATACGTGGGAGCTGGGTGTAACGTTTTGAAAATCGTTTTGGTGAAATTTCGAAAAAATCGGTAAAATAAGAGAGTTTTCTGTAAAAACTCAAAATACAAATATCTTATTATAAAAATTAAATATACATATTCTAGCTATGTAATTGCTATTATTTGGTGTTTATTAAGCCGCTGGTGAAATTTCAAATTTTCTGAAAAAATATTATTTTATTATTATTTTAAGCCGTCACTAATACATTTAATTAAGGAAAATTACAAATTGGAATGAGTTGAAACAAATTTTATGTATCATAAAACATTAAATAAAATTTTATCATGTGGTTTTTGGAACGAAATTATTTGCCAAAACGGTTTAGAAATTATTAAAGAAAAAAGGCTTTTTTTTAGCGTAAATGGATGTTTGGGGTATTGTATTTATCATTTTTCATCACCCCACACCCGTACCCACACCCACACACCCCCATTCACTTCTCCACTTGGCAGAATTCAGCAGCCCCCATTTTTGTCCCCACTTGAATTTCAAAGGAAAAGAAATGAAAGAAAAGAAAAGAAAATGGATAAATTAGTTAGACTTTTGACTTTGGTTGGACTTTGACTTTCTCCCCCCACTTTCCCTACCTCCCTCTCTCTCCTCTCCCCCTCCCATTCCAGCCGACCCCCCCTCTCCTACAGCAGCAGCAGCCCCCCCATTTCCCTTCTTTTTTCTCTTCAAAACTTCATCAAAAATTGCCCAAAATCCATCCAAAAAAAAATCCCAAAACCCAAATCCGACTCCTACCCATTTTAGCTTAGCCCGTATAGCATGGATCTTTGTGAAAATGGAGCATTTTGGAGGGCCATGGATGCTTGTGAATCTTCAAATGTTTTTGGGTATAATTCTAAACATTTTTGCTTAATTTGTTACTAATTTCTTAAAGCTAATTTAATTAAGTGTTAATTTGGTTTATGTGAGTTTAATTGCATGATTAAAGATTTCAAGTTAGGGTTTGTTGTGGAAATGAGTTGTGTTTGATTGTGCATGGTTTAGTGATGTGGATTAACATATTTAGTTTTGTAGAAAACTAATCTAGTTGTTAATTACAAGTTGTTACTTGAAAAATGTCCAAATTAAGCTTTTTGTTGAAAACTAGTTTTTTTGATTTAATTCGAAATATGAGATTAAAAATATGGTTAGGGTTTTTATTATATTATTAACTTTATTAAGTGTAGTTTAACACTTTAGTTCATGGGAATCCAACCTAAATTGTAGTTGTGCATTTTTGCTATGAAATTGTTAAAAAGGGTATTTTGTAAACTAGAATATTAGGGTTTTTGGAATTTAATGAGATTAAATTCCGGAATTTGTTTCTATGACTTATTTAAGATATATAATAAGTATATTGGCCGCTACATTCATTTAAACATCATGTTTTGTACAAAAACGGCGAATTGTGCTTGCTAGATTTACGGAAAAATGACTTTTTAAGTGAAATTGGGGTTTTTGTGAGTTTTAACCTAGTTTATATTAAAATTAGTGTTCGTGAATGTGCAAATGAGTGTGATTGGATTTTTCTCAATGGTTTGGCGTTTGTACGCCGACATCGAGGGTTTTTGGGTCGATTTGTGAAGCAACCATAGGTTTTGACCTATGTGGGATTCGTGCGTCGTTTTGGTCATGAGTCGGATTTTAATGCGATACGGTGCGTTATGATATGTAGGTACCCCATGTGGACTTCGAGACGACAAGCAAGTGCGTGGCGGCGGCGGCACCGGCAAGCGAGGACCAGGTGAGTAGATTTATATCTACGGGGAGAAGTCGGGTGGATGGCGTATAGCACCCCCGCAGTTCGTGGTGATGTATACGAATACGTATGCACACATATATATATTGTTTATATATTGTTTGAGATTATTGATGATAGAGATGGATCCTTGGTGTGATTGGATTGGTTTAGTGCTGCGAAACCCTAGAGTAGTGGTTGCACCACACATACACACACACCCATATTTGCATACATTCTTCTTTCATATGTGCGTACATGGGATTATATATTGATGTGTATATTTACACATGGGTATGGGACTATGTGTTTATATACTGGATTTGAGGATAGTAATTGGGATTTGAGATGAGTCGATGATATTGGGCTTGAGGCCAGAAGATCCGTGATGTGTTTTGGTTCGTATTGAGATACGACATGATGTTTTAGCGGGTCTTTTTGACGTAGTGATTCTTATACATGCATGCATACATAGATGGTATCAATATTGTACTAGACGTAGATCAGTACCCCGATCATGATATTTGATAAAGAGGATATCAGATGAATAGTATGATGAATGTGATATTGACCCGTACCCAGATTTGGGATGCCGTACGACGGATTTACGTACGAGCTATATTTTGATGATTGATCCGCACTCTTGACTTGGGATATCTGATTATAGATATGATATCGGATATGATATTATTGAGGCGGGATCACCGACTAATATATATACATGTATGTATATGTATCGACTCAGATGTTAGGCGGTTTCCTTACCTGTAGCTTAGCTTGTTAGTTCAGCCGTATAGTTTAGTGTAGTTGTTAGATTAGATTAGACTCCCACCTATTTCAAACTAGCGGGTCGTGGGTATTTTAAAAGACAGGTCAAGAGATCCTACGGATATTTCAAAGGACGTATCTTTTCATAAAAACACCGTAGCCCCTATTTTCAAAACCCCATGATTCGTGTTATTTCAAAAGGCACCATTTGTAGGACTTATATTAGATTAATGCAGATTAGTTATAGTTGCGTCTAGTTTTCAGCTCCCGCTTCTTATTGTGGTTCGCTTCGCATCGCATGCTTATATTATGTTTCATACTCCATTATTGATATCATGCTGTTAGGACACCAGCACCATTACCGATGATGCGTATGTACCACGTACACTTACTTGCCGGCTCACACACATCTTCATCGGTAATTGCCATGTCACGTACACCTTAGAAAATATTATTGCTTGACATAGCATGTTAACTAATAGTTTAGACATTGTAGTTATTACCTGCTACTTCATGCATACTGTTATTCATTGTTATGCCGTATTCATGGATTCTCATGCTTATATTCATGGTTTTACATGCTATTGATGATTCGGATTCCCATGATATTTTATGGATTTGGAGGAAAACCGCAAAACATATATAAACTGCTTTCTTTCTTTTTAAATAAAAAATGCGGTTTTCCTATGATGTATGAGTCGTCCACCATGAGTTTGCTGATGGATTTCGAGACCCGATTCGAGGAGACGGATGAACCGTTTCGGGTACATGGTGGGCCCGGTACGGTACCCCGGGGCAAGAGGAATGTGTTGTTGACGTTGAGCCTGGCAGGGGAGCACTACCGACCGGTGATATTACCGACGCGTCGGATATCCGGAGGATACCGTTGTGGTCTTGAGATGGATGGTAGGGGCCGGTCTGGATTGACGGCACCCTAGATATTGATTTTGAGATGTTGAGGTACAGAGATTGTGATACAGAGATATCGAGATATTTGGACACTTGTTTTGTGTCGATGCTGGGCACTGTTTTGTGCTGATTTCATTTATGGTACCTCACTTTAAAAATACAGAAATCTCACTGATTTATGAAAGAAGTTTTCGTCAGTACATGCATTCTGTTCCGTGCATTCATACCTCATTCATATGATATATTGCTATCTGAGGCACTGACACAGGCACATGAGATTACACTCGGGTTAGATATTTACCCTAGCCTTGTTATAGGCTGCATGTTATTGGAGGATTATATATTATGATCGTATGACCTAGGATTGCGTCATACATGCGATTTTTATTCGTAGATATTTTTCTATTCACGAGTTGGCAACTCACCCCCGTTGTGCCCCAGTTTCTTGCAGGTTTTGCCGTACATGTTTCTTTACGGCTTTGCGGGCTCAGTTTCATTCGGGTGACTTACTAGTAGGTGGGTTTTTCTTGTATCGTACCCATCATATTACCTTGTATAATATTATTCCGTTGTATCTAGTAAATTCCATCAACCAAACATGTATTTATTGAGATAGAGACCAGTGTTGTTTATTCTTTCGACCTTAGATTCGCTCGTTATATTTCTGGTGGTTTTGAGTTTCCTTTTGAGTTTTGATCCTCGCCGTTGGCGTTGTATATTATATTGCTTGTGTGGTTGTGACCGTCGATTGACGAAGAGCTAGCTCCCGCTTGGGGATGCCTTTTTCTTGATTTCGTATACTATTCATGTTGTATCCCGTTTGGGGGCCAGTATTTATAAAGGAGACTCTGCCGAAATTTTCAGTAAATTTTTGATGTTTTAAAAACCGCATAATTCGGCTTATGCTATTGAAATTACTTGCTTTAAGTTGGTTTTCCTGCACTCTACTACTTTTCTTGGTTTGGATTTCTGGGTTTTCGGTTTACTTAGATTACGTACGTCTCGAGACGTTCGTAGTTTAGGTGCCGGTCATGTTCCGTACTTTCGAGCCGTGACAAAGTTAGTATCAGAGCGTTAGGTTTTAACCTTCGGAGCATAGGATGACCCTTGGTTGATGGAATAGGTGACTAAAGTAGAGTGACGTACCGTTGGTATGTTCCGCGGCATATTTACGATACGCCACTCCACTTATGAAGCCTTAGGATGTACATTTCCTTGTTCAGTATTATATTCCTTCCCGATCTAGCCTCATCAGTACCAGTTATGGTTTTGCTGCCACGATTACGGGCAGGGAGAGCTACAGCTAGAGTTGCGGTCAGCATGAGCTCGTCAAGAACGAGGACTGACCAGGGCATGATTCCGGCGACACACGATTGCAGAGATGTGTCTTTTCATTGTGTCTTCGCGCCAGGAGCGTTGGGTGGATTGCTGTATGAGATTACTCGGACGTGCCGATTTGCACTAGAGGATTGAGACACTGATAGAGGCCAGCCAGATTTTGATGACCATTGAAGTATTGCTTACTCCTGATGATTTAGGCACCGTTCAGCATGCAGACGAGCGAGCCAGTTATTGCTGCGAACGACGAGATATTGCCCCAGATGCTGGAGTTAGTGCAGAATGAGTTGTACTAAGAGATGATAGAAGGTCGCTAGTCATCGAGGATGAATGACTAGGACATGTGGATCGTTCGCCTACCCCGATGCGAGGTCATCAGATAGATTGATTCCAGCTGGAGACGACTTCACGCGGAGACGTTGGGAGTCGACAGAGACGATCGAATGTCAGAAACCTATTATTCCAAGTTTAAAGTAGTCGGAAAGACATGCAGGCAATTCTATGGTCCCTCTAGAAGAATGAAACCCTAACTCGACTTAATGACCGTGTGAAAGCCTTTGAACCTTCGGGTTTGCGGCAGTTCTACGGCGCCATTAGTGAGGCTTGGGTTTGCCCTTCTACGGCTGGACCACCGATGCTGTGGTATGTACTCGATACTATTAAACTGTGCCCAAGATGTTGAGCTCTTGGGGGATTATGAGGTTTTGACGACTCGATCGGATGGCTCGACTTAATTCGGATGCTAGGTGGTGAGATGCATTCTTGGGAGACTCCAGATACGAGGATAGTCGTTGGAGCTCAATCCATGCAGCCGCGACGAGACGAGTCCAAAGCAGATGACATTAGAGAAAAGTGGAGTAAGAGGTTCGCACCAGATCTAGACGAGATGACGTTCCACTCCGCCGACATCAGAGATGCGATGCGCATGCCGAGGCATGGTACTTGGACTTACCTTCCAGAAGGAGTCGCGATGAGTATGCAGTCGTTCCAGAGCAAGATGCAGATATAGGAAAGGACAATGACTTCCGGACAGTTGGCAGAGACGAGACATGGAAGAGACCGTGAGCAGGATTCCTTCCAGGACACTGCTGCAATGATACTTGCACCCAGGATCAGATGGGTCACGTACATTCAGAGAGCCAGAGGCCGACGTCAGTGATATGCTGTCTTACGAGTGGTCGCGATGATTGACCGAGAGATGACCAGAGAAGTGCCAGAACGGGATCATCCCCGTTAGCACACCTGACAGGGCCGATGAGCCGATGGACCGAAAGATTGGTAATTCACAGTGAAGACCTTGACCCAGGAGTGGTCATGGTTACGCACACCAGCAGGACAGAGTTCATGATCATCGACGAGACGTCCCACTAGTGACCGCGACAGTTGGCCGAGATTCTTAGAGGATGCGCTTGAGCGGTACTGTTCCGCCATTATTGATTACGATGTTTTGGGTGATTTATTCGTATGATTTGATTTTGATGATTGAGGATTTACGATCTTTGCACAGTGTTGCACATTATATCGTTTTCGTTCTTTAGTTTCACATGTTTGTGATTTTACGGTTTTAGACATTTGAGTTGATTTTGTGCGTATGCACGCACACGATTTGGTTCCTGCACTCTGTATAGTTTATATATGCTTGCAGTGCAGTGATACGCCTTTTGTGCACTTAGAGGCACTGGACTTCGATTTCGATTGTGATACTCGATATTTGTTTCGTGCACCTTGTGCACCTGATTTGGTTTTGCGCATGTTCGGCACTTGATATTGGATTTCATGATTTCATACATGATAGATGTACCGGTCTTGGATTTTCGCGCATGTCGAGCGCATATTTTGAGATATGATTTTGGTGCACACCAGATACACTAAATCGAGATTTTTCGTGCATGTCAGATGCACCTGATTTTGCTGTCAGGCACACACGTTGCATACGACAGATACTTTGTGCACACCCGATGCACTTAGATCTTGTTTCTGTGCACTTGAATGGCACGTATATGGATTTTGATTTCCGTGCGCACCAGACGCACGTAGCATTCATGTGCATATTTTGGGATTGATTTCGTAGAGCAGTACGTTTTTATGATATTGCTATGTGTTTTCGTACTGAGCAGGACTAGTCAGAGGACAGTACCTGAATATATTTTTGCATGCATTGGTAGTTATTGAAGGGATTTCCAAAAAGCGAGCTATAGCCTCAGTATTTACCTACGTGTCTGATATGACATGAAATGTTTAAAACAAGAAGACCCTTCTAAATTGTTTCCAAAACGGCGGAACGTACATTTCAAACAAAGATATATATGTATATAGTTATTTTCTTATGATAGACGTCCGCCACTGTGCAGTGTTATACGCGTTGCACAGCGACTTAAAGAGATTTGGCATGCATTTCCTTCAGATACTTACAGATATAGATTCGATATTTACATGTATAGTTTCGAGTTATGTCATATTGGTTTTGATTTGGATTTGGCATTGATGTCTTCTCCATGACTCCGATGATTGCGGGATGCTTGACAGAGTTTTGATTTGAGTTATATGCTCATTTTTCAAGCGCATGCGCTGCGCTACGATTTATTTTATGTATTTACAATTTCGGAGCCCCGACAACTTGATGGTTTTCTTAGATGTTTTAGTATTTGGAGGAGTTTGAATTTAAATTCGGGGACCGAATTTCTTTAAGGGGGGAAGATTGTAACGTTTTGAAAATCGTTTCGGTGAAATTTCGAAAAAATCGGTAAAATAAGGGGGTTTTCTGTAAAAAGTCAAAATATAATTATCTTATTATAAAAATTAAATATACATATTCTAGCTATGTAATTGCTATTATTTGGTGTTAATTGAGCCGCTGGTGAAATTTCAAATTTTCTGAAAAAAATATTATTTTATTATTATTTTAAGCCGTCACTAATACATTTAATTAAGGAAAATTACAAATTGGAATGAGTTGAAACAAATTTTGTACATCATAAAACATTAAATAAAATTTTATCATGTGGTTTTTGGAACGAAATTATTTGCCAAAACGGTTTAGAAATTATTGAAGAAAAAAGGCTTTTTTGAGCGTAAATGGATATTTGGGGTATTGTATTTATCATTTTTCATCACCCCACACCCGTACCCACACCCACACATCCCCATTCACTTCTCCCCTTGGCAGAATTCAGCAGCCCCCATTTTTGTCCCCACTTGAATTTCAAAGGAAAAGAAATGAAAGAAAAGAAAAGAAAATGGATAAATTAGTTAGACTTTTGACTTTGGTTGGACTTTGACTTTCTCCCCCCACTTTCCCTACCTCCCTCTCTCTCCTCTCCCCCTCCCATTCCAGCCGACCCCCCTCTCCTACAGCAGCAGCAGCCCCCCCCATTTCCCTTCTCTTTTCTCTTCAAAACTTCATCAAAAATTGCCCAAAATCCATCCAAAAAAAAATCCCAAAACCCAAATCCGACTCCTACCCATTTTAGCTTAGCCCGTATAGCATGGATCTTTGTGAAAAGAGAGCATTTTGGAGGGCCATGGATGCTTGTGAATCTTCAAATGTTTTTGGGTATAATTCTAAACATTTTTGCTTAATTTGTTACTAATTTCTTAAAGCTAATTTAATTAAGTGTTAATTTGGTTTATGTGAGTTTAAGTGCATGATTAAAGATTTCAAGTTAGGGTTTGTTGTGGAAATGAGTTGTGTTTGATTGTGCATGGTTTAGTGATGTGGATTAACATATTTAGTTTTGTAGAAAACTAATCTAGTTGTTAATTACAAGTTGTTACTTGAAAAATGTCCAAATTAAGCTTTTTGTTGCAAACTAGTTTTTTTTGATTTAATTCGAAATATGAGATTAAAAATATGGTTAGGGTTTTTATCATATTATTAACTTTATTAAGTGTAGTTTAACACTTTAGTTCATGGGAATCCAACCTAAATTGTAGTTGTGCATTTTTGCTATGAAATTGTTAAAAAGGGTATTTTGTAAACTAGAATATTAGGGTTTTTGGAATTTAATGAGATTAAATTCCGGAATTTGTTTCTATGACTTATTTAAGATATATAATAATTATATTGGCCGCTACATTCATTTAAACATCATGTTTTGTACAAAAACGGCGAATTGTGCTTGCTAGATTTACGGAAAAATGACTTTTAAGTGAAATTGGGGTTTTTGTGAGTTTTAACCTAGTTTATATTAAAATTAGTGTTCGTGAATGTGCAAATGAGTGTGATTGGATTTTTCTCGATGGTTTGGCGTTTGTACGCCAACATCGAGGGTTTTTGGGTCGATTTGTGAAGCAACCATAGGTTTTGACCTATGTGGGATTCGTGCGTCGTTTTGGTCATGAGTCGGATTTTAATGCGATACGGTGCGTTATGATATGTAGGTACCCCATGTGGACTTCGAGACGACAAGCAAGTGCGTGGCGGCGTCGGCACCGGCAAGCGAGGACCAGGTGAGTAGATTTATATCTACGGGGAGAAGTCGGGTGGATGGCGTATAGCACCCCCGCAGTTCGTGGTGATGTATACGAATACGTATGCACACATATATATATTGTTTATATATTGTTTGAGATTATTGATGATAGAGATGGATCCTTGGTGTGATTAGATTGGTTTAGTGTTGCGAAATCCTAGAGTAGTGGTTGCACCACACATACACACACACACCCATATTTGCATACATTCTTCTTTCATATGTGCGTACATGGGATTATATATTGATGTGTATATTTACACATGGGTATGGGACTATGTGTTTATATACTGGATTTGAGGATAGTAATTGGGATTTGAGATGAGTCGATGATATTGGGCTTGAGGCCAGAAGATCCGTGATGTGTTTTGGTTCGTATTGAGATACGACATGATGTTTTAGCGGGTCTTTTTGACGTAGTGATTCTTATACATGCATGCATACATAGATGGTATCAATATTGTACTAGACGTAGATCAGTACCCCGATCATGATATTTGATAAAGAGGATATAAGATGAATAGTATGATGAATGTGATATTGACCCGTACCCAGATTTGGGATGCCGTACGACGGATTTACGTACGAGCTATATTTTGATGATTGATCCGCACTCTTGACTTGGGATGTCTGATTATAGATATGATATCGGATATGATATTATTGAGGCGGGATCACCGACTAATATATATACAGGTATGTATATGTATCGACTCAGATGTTAGGCGGTTTCCTTACCTGCAGCTTAGCTTGTTAGTTCAGCCGTATAGTTTAGTGTAGTTGTTAGATTAGATTAGACTCCCGCCTATTTCAAACTAGCGGGTCGTGGGTATTTTAAAAGACAGGTCAAGGGATCCTACGGATATTTCAAAGGACGTATCTTTTCATAAAAACACCGTAGCCCCTATTTTCAAAACCCCATGATTCGTGTTATTTCAAAAGGCACCATTTGTAGGACTTATATTAGATTAATGCAGATTAGTTATAGTTGCGTCTAGTTTTCAGCTCCCGCTCCTTATTGTGGTTCGCTTCGCATCGCATGCTTATATTATGTTTCATACTCTATTATTGATATTATGCTGTTAGGACACCAGCACCATTACCGATGATGCGTATGTACCACGTACACTTACTTGCCGGCTCACACACATCTTCATCGGTAATTGCCATGTCACGTACACCTTAGAAAATATTATTGCTTGACATAGCATGTTAACTAATAGTTTAGACATTGTAGTTATTACCTGCTACTTCATGCATACTGTTATTCATTGTTATGCCGTATTCATGGATTCTCATGCTTATATTCATGGTTTTACATGCTATTGATGATTCGGATTCCCATGATATTTTATGGATTTGGAGGAAAACCGCAAAACATATATAAACTGCTTTCTTTCTTTTTAAATAAAAAATGCGGTTTTCCTATGATGTATGAGTCGTCCACCATGAGTTTGCTGATGGATTTCGAGACCCGATTCGAGGAGATGGATGAACCGTTTCGGGTACATGGTGGGCCCGGTGCGGTACCCCGGGGCAAGAGGAATGTGTTGTTGACGTTGAGCCTGGCAGGGGAGCACTACCGACCGGTGATATTACCGACGCGTCGGATATCCGGAGGATACCGTCGTGGTCTTGAGATGGATGGTAGGGGCCGGTCTGGATTGACGGCACCCTAGATATTGATTTTGAGATATTGAGGTACAGAGATTGTGATACAGAGATATCGAGATATTTGGACACTTATTTTGTGTCGATACTGGGCACTGTTTTATGCTGATTTCATTTATGGTACCTCACTTTAAAAATACAGAAATCTCACTGATTTATGAAAGAAGTTTTCGTCAGTACATGCATTCTGTTCCGTGCATTCATACCTCATTCATATGATATATTGCTACCTGAGGCACTGACACAGGCACATGAGATTACACTCGGGTTAGATATTTACCCTAGCCTTGTTATAGGCTGCATGTTATTGGAGGATTATATATTATGATCGTATGACCTAGGATTGCGTCATACATGCGATTTTTATTCGTAGATGTTTTTCTATTCACGAGTTGGCAACTCACCCCCGTTGTGCCCCAGTTTCTTGCAGGTTTTGCCGTACATGTTTCTTTACGGCTTTGCGGGCTCAGTTTCATTCGGGTGACTTGCTAGTAGGTGGGTTTTTCTTGTATCGTACCCATCATATTACCTTGTATAATATTATTCCGTTGTATCTAGTAAATTCCATCAACCAAACATGTATTTATTGAGATAGAGACCAGTGTTGTTTATTCTTTCGACCTTAGAGTCGCTCGTTATATTTCTGGTGGTTTTGAGTTTCCTTTTGAGTTTTGATCCTCGCCGTTGGCGTTGTATATTATATTGCTTGTGTGGTTGTGACCGTCGATTGACGAAGAGCTAGCTCCCGCTTGGGGATGCCTTTTTCTTGATTTCGTATACTATTCATGTTGTATCCCGTTTGGGGGCCAGTATTTACAAAGGAGACTCTGCCGAAATTTTCAGTAAATTTTTGATGTTTTAAAAATCGCATAATTCGGCTTATGCTATTGAAATTACTTGCTTTAAGTTGGTTTTTCCTGCACTCTACTACTTTTCTTGGTTTGGATTTCTGGGTTTTCGGTTTACTTAGATTACGTACGTCTCGAGACGTTTGTAGTTTAGGTGCCAGTCATGTTCCGTACTTTCGGGCCGTGACACTGGGGTCCGTAAGCACATCCTTAAAGTGTCCCTAGTCGTGGGAGTTTCGAGACAGGGTATCGATACTCCAGAGTAGACTAGTGTATACAGTCGAGACCCCGACGAGGGGCGGTGGCCGGTCTCACAAGCCACTGGTGTCAGTTGGTTCACCTAAGATGTATACAGGTGCTCATTGGGTTATGAGTATACCGGACAGGACTCACCGGGAACCTGCTAGTTGGTATTATACCTAGCGTCAGATAGCAGTTCCCTGGTGACATGTGTACAGGTTAGTTCATCGACCTGAGGTCGTCATTTGTCTCGTGTGAGTTCCCACTGTGCTTTGATTTCTACCCTACCACGGCTCAAAGGAGTCGTGCAAACAGGTCTTTTTTGGGTAAAGTCCCGAGCCACATGGAGGCAAGTGAGCGGATCAGCAGGGGATTCGTCTCTCCCGGTATTGGGGGTGAGATCGCGCTGTGTCTAGGAGAGCCATTACACAAAGCCCTCGGCCGAGGCAGGAGATTTACTGGTAGGTACTCCAGTAGTATCTCAGGGTGTTCTGGGCTACTCTCTGACACGACTTATACCGCTATTGGGGGTCTGACGTTACCAGCCCCCAAGGCCGATATGCGATACTCATAGACGAACGGACCGGACTGTATGTATATTGTCACTGTTAGGCTCAGCAGGGTTTCTGGATGAGTTCGCTCGTCAGCTTCCCTTCCAATCAATACATAGGCAACCGTTACGTACAGCTTGTACCTCTGACGTGCTAGTGGTTATACCCAGTGCTAGTGTGTTGATGAGTCATTAGAGTCCCCTACAGACACTTTCCCAAGTTCGGGCGAAATGTTGTAGAGGCCGTATGGTTTTATGGCAGGGCTCGGAAAATGCACGTGCGTTTTCGCACGTGTCATATTTCGGGCAGATAATACTGGTAGGCTTTGGTTTAAGCCGGATCCGAGTATTATACTGTGTAAATATAATATCTTTGTCTCAGTTGCATTTGTATTCGGTCGTAATACAAATGCAGGTATGTTTATACTGTTATGGGGTTATCCTGAAATTCGTTTCAGGATCGCTTTTGGAAGTTGCCAGTTTCCAGTTTTCTATCAGCCATATTTAACATTCGGTTAAATGCGGATTTATCTTTTCTTCTTAAGGGTGAGTCATGAGGTGAGTCATGAGTGGAAGCTTCATGTTGTGGTGACTAGGATTAGTGAGTCACTTATTGCATTTAATGGTATGATGAGGTGTTATTAGTGAGTCACTTTTTCATTAATGACTTTTGTTCTTGCTAAGATATTTCCTCTTGATCTTTTGTGAGAAGCTTTTCTTATAGTCACCCTCTCCACTCCTACACTCACCTCCCTCTCCTTATATATGGCCGGCCCCTCCCCTTCTCCTCACTCACACACATGGTTGTTCATTTGAAAAGATTATGATAGTTTTGGATTCATAGAAATTAGATAGCCTTATTTCTCATTTCACCCGATCCAAAAGGCAACTTCATTAACCGTTCGTCAATAGTTTTGGACGTAACGAGACAAAGTGTTCTACTCATTCTCTACATCAATCTTGGTCATCTCTTTTAGCAAACTTGATGATCGAGTTGCCTCGGTTCAGAGGCGGGAGCCCGTTTAAAGATCCGTCGACGTGGTGCCACCTGGACGAGAAGACTGGAGATTCAGGAGATCGGAGCAGCCGCAATAAAGCGTGGGATGATGGTTGAAGACCGAAGGACTCGGATCGTTCGGTATAACATTTCTACCCACTTTATAGTTTGTTAGTTTAGCTTTAATGGCAGATCCGGGTTATAGTATACGATAGCGCCAGTCAAAAAGTTTTTGTTCCGCATTTGGCGTCTGTTAGACGGCCGGGGCGCTACCGTTTACTTATAGTGGTATCAGAGCCTCACCATTAAGCTTTACTAAGTTGTGCTAACACGTTTAAAATATCGATCGAACGGATTTTCGAAAACTACAATTTTTCTGTACAAAGTTTCTGTCGATTTTAAATCTGGTCTAAAAATTATTTTGAGCGTCACAGAAAATTGTGCAGGCTTTTCTAAGCAAACTAGTGAAATTTGGTCACATGATCCCACAGAACGGCCGCGGATCCGCGGCCCAAACCAGGGTTTGGCCGTGGATCCGCCGCGCTTTTGTAGGAACAGTGACCCAAATTTCTACAGTATGTTCTACATGGCAAATTGTGGTTTTTGGAATATTTCTTTTGGGCCCATATTTTGTTACTATACTGCAGATGTTTGTGGGGCCCACTTCGGGAAGTTTTGTTGATCGAAATTTTAAATTTGTTAGTATGCAGTATTTACATTATATCTCCGACCGTGAATGTCATTCGAGCGGTAAATTGCGTCTAATTGCTATAGTCCTTTTAGACGGATTTGCGAACGTGACATTCACGTTGATGTTCTATGTTGTGCTGTGATGTTGCGGATATGTCGTGGTGGATAGCAGTGTGCAATGGTAGTGCTGTTTGGATTTATTTGTACATTTGATATTGCTGGGCGATTGTCCAACACGTGGACTGCCGTCACTGCCTGTTTGTATAATATTCTTTTGGGGCACGACCGGGCTGAGGTCGATATACCCGTTGTACATATTTTTATTTCTGTACTAGGTTTACCCCGCGACGGAGTGCACGGATAGCCGGGTTCTGGAGGGCAACGGGTCCTTATCTTATGTCTTTGAGAGGCAGAGGGGCCTCACTCTAGAATTGGCAGACTATTCGCCGCACTCGTAGGGGGTACAAGTTGACCCAAGGAGGGGAGCTCAAGTTACCGGATTCCGTGAAGTGCCGGGTGGTCCATTCACTATGCTGTAGGGGGCTGCCTCTCTTCAGGTTTTGGAGGGTAACTTGCCGCACCCGTAGGGGTCTAGGTTTCATTACACAGGCTATCCACACGACCGGGGGAACGTCGGGTTTCAGTAGCGGCTCTGTGAAACCTGGGGATCCCAGATTATCTGTATTGTTCTGTGATGCTTATTACTTTTCTGTAATGTTGCATTTATTTTTAAGTCCACGTTACCTCTCCACGGTACTTACGGGCTTGCGGAAATGATGAAAAACGATTTTTCAAGAGGTGGTAACATGGACTCAAAATACGGATCTTTGTTAAACAATTAACTAACAAACCTAACAAGAGTTTTACCTACTCGGTTAGGGGGTTATACCTTTCTTGAACTCCTTCGTCTTCAACTCTTTCCGGTGTACGGATCGGTCCCACCTCGTCGTCTCCTTGCGCCGAAGATGGATCCACCTAAAAGCTTCTACCTTTGGCTTCTCTTCAACTAGAAGAAACTAGAACACTTGGTTTGCTAAACCTTCTGAACTAGGATAAGTAGAGAAATGATATGGGTTTTCTTTTATCTCTAAGGCAATGTTTCTCAACTCATGAGATGGAGTTGCCTTGAGCTAGAGAGAGAGCAAGAGGAAGAGCAAGAGGGAGAGCTTGAGCATGAGAGAGAAGAAGAATGATAGAATGAGCCAACCTCTTTTCCTCCCATGCTCCCATAACAAAATAATAATAATAAATAATAATAATAATTGAGTATTATGTGATGGTTCATATCATATCAAGTGGCATTATCATTTCATGCACTCATTTTGCAAAGCACAACAAGCAAGCAAAAGTCTTTGCATGAAATGACAACCATTGTAATGATGATGGTCAACTAGTCCAACCTAGTCAACCGGTCAACCAAGTCAACAAGTCAACAAAGTCAACCTTTCAACCCAACCATGGCACAATAATACTTAATTAATATTATCATTAATCATATTTCTTATTCTCATTAGGGTTTAGCAAAACTCAATGGTCAACAGTCAACAGTCAACAACCCCAATGAGAATCCTCTGCCTCTGTCTCTCTGTCAACTGTGCATACACACCTGCATCCGTGTTCCGAGGAACACGAATACAAACGAGATAAAACCAATCCCAAAATGTACACTAGGATCTGGCTTAAACCAAAGCCCGCTAGTGTTAACTGTCCGGATACTAAACGTGCACAAGTGCACGGATGTGACCGAACCCTGTCGCAAAACCATGCAACCTGTCGCAAAACCATACGACCTCTACTCTTTTGCCTAAAGCCGAATAACTTTCTGTGTGGGAATCTAAAGACTCGACACTACGCTGGCAGTGGGTTTAACCACAGACCGCAAGCGGCACTAGCTGTGCGTAACGGTCCCCAGGTAGATGCCGACAAGAAGACTGATGAGGTGAAACCCATCTGAACTCCTACTGAGCCTGAATGTGACAATCTCCGTACAGTCCGGTCTGTTCGTCTGATAACATCGCATGGCGGGCCTAGGGGGCGGTAAACGTCAGTCCCCTAATAGCGGTACAAGTCGTGTCGGAGTGTAGCCCAGAACACCCTGAGATAACACTGGAAACCTACCAGTATATCTCGCTTGCCCTGGCCAGGGACTTTGTGTAATGGCTCTCCTAGACACAGCACGATGTCAACCCCCAATACCGGGAGAAACGAATCCTGTCTAACCGTCACTGCCTCCAAGTGCTTCGGGACTGCACCCAACTACTACCTGTTTGCATGACTCCTTTGAGCCGTGGTAGGGTAGTAATCAAAGTGCAGTGGGAACACACTCGAGGCGAAGTGACAGTGTCAATTCAGCGGACTAAGCTGTACTCATGTCACCTGGGAACTGATAACTGACGATAGGTATAGTACCAACCAACAGTTCCCGACGAGTCCTGTCCAGTGTACTCATAACCTAACGAGCACCCGCATACTATCTCAAGTACGACGTACTGACGGCTGTGGGACAGACCGTCTCCCACACTGGGATGAGAAGCGCATACGCTAGTCTACTCTGGAGTATCGATGCCCTGTCTCGATAGTCCTACGACTAGGGACCTGCATAAGGATGTGCTTGTGGATTACCCAGCCCCCACTAGTGTGACTGCCATCACAACGCTGGTAATCAAGCAAAGATCCTAAGGGCTCCACTAATGTGTATAGGTGATATACTAAAATAAACATATGTACACATTAAAGCAGAAACAAACCAAGTAGCATACTACTATATTGAGCAAGATTGTCTATACAAGGTGAATATCCCAAGCTTCCATTATGTAATATACAAACTAGTATGATACAGTAATGACCTCTAGGGCATATACACTAACAATCTCCCACTTGCACTAAGGCCATGTACTGGCGTATCGAAGACCTATCATCTCGATCAACCACTCGAACTGAATCTGGGGTAAGGCCTTCGTGAGTGGATCAGCAGTGTTATCTTCCGTATTTACTCTCTTCACCTCGATCTCCTGGCGATCTACGATCTCCCTGATCAGGTGATACCGCCTCAAAATGTGTCTGGACTTCTGATGGGACCTGGGTTCTTTCGCTAAAGCTATAGCGCCGTTGTTGTCACAATAAAACGGTATTGGATCAACACTGGTAGGAACCACCTGAAGCTCCGTGAGGAACTTCTTCATCCAGACAGCTTCCTTTGCGGCATCGCAAGCAGCTATGTACTCCGCTTCCATAGTTGAGTCAGCAACGGTTTCCTGCTTGGAGCTCTTCCAGCAAACCGCCCATCCATTGAGGGTAAACGCATAACCCGACATGGACTTGGAGTCATCTTTGTCACTCTGGAAGCTGGAGTCAGCAAAGGCCTCGATCTGGAGGTCTTTTCCGCCATACACCAAGAACATCTCCTTAGTCCTTCTCAGGTACTTGAGAATGTTCTTTACTACTATCCAGTGTTTCTCCCCTGGGTTCGACTGATACCTGCTTACAACGCTCAATGCGTATGCTACATCTGGTCTGGTACACAGCATCACATACATAATAGAGCCTGCCGCAGATGCGTAGGGTATTGATGACATGCGAGCCCTTTCCAAATCAGTCTTGGGAGACATCTCTTTGGAGAGGGTGATTCCGTGACAAGCCGATAGATTACCGCGCTTAGAACCTTCCATACTGAATCGTTTCAGTATGGTGTCGATGTACCTTGACTGTGAAAGTCCCAACATCCTTTTAGATCTATCACGATAGATCTGGATCCCCATAATGTAGTTGGCATCGCCCAGGTCCTTCATGGAGAATTTTTGTGACAAGAATCCTTTGACTGACTGTAGCATAGGAATATCATTTCCTATTAGGAGAATGTCATCGACGTACAAGACGAGAAATACCACATTTCTCCCTACAATCTAACTGTAAATGCATGGTTCATCTGGGTTTTTGATAAAGTCGAATTCTTTGACAGTATCATCAAAGCAGATGTTCCAACTCAGCGATGCCTGCTTGAGTCCATAGATGGACTTGAGCAACTTGCAGACTCTACCGCTGCTCCCACTCTGAATGAATCCCTCTGGCTGATCCATATAGACGCACTCTTCCAAATTTCCATTTAGGAAAGTCGTCTTTACGTCCATCTGCCAGATTTCATAATCGTGGAAGGCAGCAATGGCAAGAAGGATCCGAATGGATTTGAGCATAGCTACCGGAGAAAAGGTCTCGTCATAGTCCAAACCAGGTCTTTGACGAAAACCCTTTGCAACAAGCCTAGCTTTATAGGTTTCAACCTGCCCATCTACACCAATCTTCTTTCTGAAGATCCATTTGCAGCCTACTGGTTTTATCCCTTCTGGAGCAAAGTCCAAAGTCCAAACTTTGTTGGTGTACATGGACTCCATCTCGGTCCGCTTTGCATCCAGCCATTTTACCGAGTCACCGCTCTGAATGGCTTGCTGAAAGCTAGTAGGCTCATCATAATCAACTGTGCAATCCTCTCTATCCCCGTCTATGAGAAAACCGAAATATCTCTCGGGCGGATGAGACCGCCTACTACTCCTGCGGAGCGGCGCAGGAATGTCCGGTTCCAATGAACCTTCTGGTTCTACTAAGGTTTCAGTAATAGCTTGTGGTTCTGGAATTTCTTCCAGTTCTATTGCGCTCCCACTTATCTGATTTTCTAAAAACTCAGTTTCCAAGAAGTGGGCATGACGAGAAACAAAGACTTTTTGTTCCTCTGCGTAATAGAAAAGATACCCCTTGGAGTTCTTTGGGTATCCCACAAACTTGCATTGTACTGAGCGTGCCTCGAGCTTGTCCGCATGCTGCTTTTTGACAAAAGCTGGACATCCCCATGTCTTAAAAGGTTTAAGACAGGGTTTCTTCCCACTCCACATCTGGTATGGTGTGGTAGGCACTGTCTTAGTAGGAACTTGGTTCAAGATATATGCAGCTGTTTCTAGTGCATAACTCCAGAAAGATCGCGGTAACTCAGCCTTACTCATCATGGAACGAACCATATCCAATAGAGTTCGATTCCGCCTTTTAGATACACCGTTGTGTTATGGTGTGTATGAAGGAGTACGCTGAGAGAGAATTCCATTCTCTTTTAAGTAGTCCAGAAACTCGGCACTTAAGTATTCACTACCTCGATCAGATCTCAGTGTCTTTATACTTTTGCCTGTTTGTTTTTCAACTTCATTCTTGTATTCCCGAAATTTCTCAAAGGCCTCGGATTTGTGCTTCATTAAGAAGACATGTTCATACCTAGAGAAATCATCTGTGAAAGTAATGAAGTATGAATAACCACTTCACGCATGTATAGACATTGGACCACACACATCACTGTGTATGAGTCCCAAGAGCTCGCTCGCTCTTACTCCGTGTCCAGTGAACGGAGTATTTGTCATCTTTCCCATGAGACAAGATTCACAAGTGGCATAAGACTGATACTCGAACGGATTCAAGTATCCCTCTTTATGTAACTTTGTTAACCGTGTTTCATTAATGTGACCCAGTCTACAATGCCATAAGAAAGTCTGATTTAATTCCGGAGACTTTTTTTTAAGTGTGTTCTGGACACTGAAGATCTGAGCATGATTCAATACGTATATCCCATTTTGTAAGGTACCTGACCCAACCAGAACTTGATTTAGGTGGATGTTTACTACATCGCTAACAAAAGTAAAATCATTGTTCCCGCCAAAAATTTCTGCGCCAGAGCCCAAGGTATCAAATAGCAGCGATACGCTTAAGGAAATGCGAATCAGTATCTTCGGGGCTGTATTTTAACAAACTCCCGAAGGTGAAACAGCTAAATTCTGATGGTATTGAAAGCGTATCGAAAAACCCTTCGATTCGATATATTATGGGCCTCATAATTCATCCGGGATCAAAAGTTATGAGGCATCACGTGTCCACACGTGATGGACCTTTAAGAACCTGCTGGAGGAGTTAAAAGATATAATAAAAACTCAGAAAAGACCCCAATGGGGCATCACGTGCTCACACGTGACCATGGGTCACATGCAGACACGTGATGGGCTTTTAAGGCCTCTAAAATAATGAATAGAATTAAATTCTAAAATCTGTTCCCTGATTAAAAATCAGGAAGTACCTCAACGAGGTATCACGTGCTCACACGTGACCAATGGTCACGTGTTGACACGTGATGGTTAAAACAACAACATAAACAAGCGGCTATTAAAGGAACCAATTTGGGGGTCACGTGCCAGCACGTGACAGGCTTTGAAAACCTTACAGTTTAATAGAATTAAAATTCTAAATTTCTCTAAAATCTTTCGAAATAGAATTAAAATTCTAAATTTCTCTAAATCTTTCCAAATGGAAAAGGATTATGGGGACCATTGGATTAAATATCCAAGGGTGATTAAATATCACCAATTTATGGAAAGATCATAGACAAGGAAAGATTTCCCCTAAAATCTCACCGGAAATAACAAACAGAATATCTTTGGATTTAAAATCCAACGGTGAATAAAATTCACTGAATGATCTAAAGGATCATATTAATGATGAAAACAAATCAAATCTTTCAATGAGAGATTTGCTGAACAAATTGATTCTTTTCCTTCTCCTATAAATAGGAGCCAAGAAAAGAAGAGAGGGGATCTACTTTTTTGAGAGAAAAACAGAGAGAGGAGAATTTAATTCTCAAGAGAGAAGAAATGAAATGAGAATTTAATTCTCAACAAAGAAAACCCTAGGTGAGAAAAGGGAAAATGATCAACTTCAAAAAGAGAATTTAATTCTCAAAATTTAAGAGTTTAACTCTTCTGCAAATAAAGAACTTAGTTCTTCTTCTGGTTGAAGATCTGTACAGAGCACATCTCCCCATAGGATGAGAATTTAATTCTCATCGGGTCGAGATCCTGCCATGCAAATCCTAAACTTAGAAGGGTAATTGAATTTTGAGAATTTAATTCTCCCAAACTCACAGGAATTTAATTCCTCCTAAAATGAAACCAGGGTTTAACCCTAATCAAGAATTTAATTCTTTTACATATCTGGGAATTTAATTCCTTTAAAAAGAAATTAGGGTTTTACCCTAAATAAGAATTTAATTCTTTCATAATAGGAATTTAATTCCTCCAAAACAAAATTAGGGTTTAACCCTACAGAGAATTTAATTCTTAAAATGAAGAGACTTGAAAGATCTCCATGCACATAAAGAATATTGGTCACGTGATGACACGTGACCCCAATCCGCAGTGATCAGAAAAGAAGGAATAATACCAAGGTCACGTGTCCCCACGTGACCCCTGAAAAGATCCCCAAAAAATGAGAAGGAAAGAGCTCAGAGGCAACGCCTCACGTGCTCCACGTGACCCCCGAAACACAGAAAGGAAAAGTAAAAGAAATAAAGGGGGCGCTCTCACGTGCTCCCACGTGACCCTTTGGCTGATGTTCTAACAATCGGTGCACTAATCCTCCTCACGTGTCAGCACGTGATGCTCCAAAGAAAATATAAAAGTGTTTAACACTTAATGGCAGAACGAAGAAAGGAGTTTCGGCCCAATCTCAGGCGCCTCACGTGACCCCACGTGACCACCCCATTTTTAGTGTTTAACACTATTTTTAAAGCGCATCACGTGGGAACACGTGATCGTCAAATACCTTCTAGTGTTAACACTATTTCAAAACCAACCTAGCCCAAAATGGCTAAGTTTTTCCAGAGGCAGGATTCCCCTTTGATTGAACTCCAAATATACTCTTGTTTTCCAAACTTGATCATTTTACATGACATTCAAAGTAAACTCCAGAGCCATGATGAATGGTCAGTGCCTAATAAAAGACAAAATGTTATCAGAACCCCCAAACCTCTGTTTAGCACTGCTGAATGATGAGGGGCTGAACCCAGACAAATGTATAATGGCCCAAAGGGCCAATATTTCAAACATAATTGGACTTAGCCCAAACTGGCCATAAGTCCTCAAATCATCTTGAACTGAGCACATCTGCTCTTTCAACCAACTCATTGGTTCAAGGGTACATCTCTGAACTCCTCTGATATTTGTCGTTGTAATCCTTCAACGTCTTCAGAGAGGTGACGGGTCCCGACAACCACACATTAATACGGACTGTGGGGTCCTTAAACTCATGGACTAATGCGTTCTTAAACTAACATTTGTCCCCAAAACGGGAATGATGGACCACTATGCCCCTAAACTGGAACATCGACCCCCATGTCCCTAAACTGGCAATAGACCACTATGTCCCTAAACTGGAACAATAGAGCCCCAAATGCTCTTTTGTCGGATCTAAACGATCCCGTTTAAGTTGATCTTAGCCCTAAATATGGCTAACGTATCCTTAAATCTTCAAATAGACTTTAGTCCCAAATTGGACTACAGGTCTCCCAACCAACTTTGGTTCAAGGGTACATCTCTGAACTACTCTGATATCTGTCGTTGTAATCCTTCAACGTCGTCAGAGAGGTGACGGGTCCCGACGGCCATACATTCAATGGACCACTATGTCCCTAAACTGGAACAATAGAGCCCAAACGCTCTTTTGTTGGATCTAAACGATCCCGTTAAGTTGATCTTAGTCTTAAATTAGACTAACGTATCCTTAACAAACGTTTGAGTTGATCTTAGCCTCAAATACGGCTAACGTATCCTCAAACCAAAACCCTAAACCCAAATCTAAGTAAACACGGATTTGGACTAATCCATGTCCTACGGGCGACGACATAAATTAGTCTCCGTATACAATCCACGGGCAACCAAACACAAAAAAAACACCCATGACACGAAGTGACCAGCTGGAGAAGGAGAAAGTTGTTGCCGCGATGCGGTAGCGTAATTAACTGCAGGGGCTTGCGCCTGCAGGGAAGAGCGTCCCCATAATCAAAAACCCCTCAAACGAAGGGGAATCTGACGAAGTCTGCTACATCGGCCGCATCCGTTTAAACCTTCGATACACGGTGTCATAAATCAACTTGGCATCTTCGGAGAGGTGGACGGATAGCACCAATTAGCATCTGTCCTGAATCTCAGGCAAGACAGTCCATGTCTTGGCCGCCATTCGGAAGGGAACAGATTCTGGCACGCCCGGTGGGACCTTTTCCTCTTTCCACTCCACACTTCGTGTGTCGTCTTCGTGAACGAATCGCGGTTTGTTAATGGTTGCCTTCGGGTTTCAAGTTACTAAGATTTGGTCTCTTGCTTGGCGCAGAAATCAAACAGCAATGGCGCTCAACGGCTCAAACTGCTCCAACTCCAAGTGCAACCGACGCTCCGCCTCATCTGGAGGTGTAGCCTATGGATCGCAGGCCGCTTCCCTGTTCACTATACCTGTGGAATAAGTAACTCAGGCTACCACCGGTCTGTTCTTCGAGACTATGCTCCCGCCGGTGAACATTAACATCCCAGTGCCCGTACCGGAAGCTTCAAAGAAGTCGGTCTTCGATCGACTTGCTACTCCCACGGCCCCTCTCAACGGGTCGTCCAATCCCAACTCCTCGGTCTTCACCAGACTGAACCTGAACTCTGATGGGACCGCCAAGAAGCCCATAATACCTGAAGTGGCCATCCCAAAAAAGATAGCTGCTCCTGAAGTCGTCAAAGTGGCTTCTCTTCCCAGAGGGTCGGTCTTCGCGAGACTGACCGTTCCCGCTCCCGCTCCCGCTCAGAAATCTGTTTTTGACCGGTTGGACGTAGCTTCTCAACGAACGTCAGTCTTCAGGAGGCTGACTCCGGCAGCAGCCCCTCACTTGAACAGGGAGCAAGACGAAGCCGTTGCTGAACCAATCCCAACAACCCGTCACGCCCGACGTCGCCATTGGCGCCGGATAAGGAAGACTGGGGGCAACTCCCCCTCTGGGCTAACCCCACCATCTCCAACGGTGGAAGTTAATGCTGCTGTTCCAACTGGGAACAGCTTTGAGCTGCTGAACAGGGTACGCAGGAATTCACCAACTGCGGCGCTCAAAAGATCTCCTCCACCGGTAGAGACCGTCGTAGAAGCAAAATCAGAAAAGCCGGAGCAGTCTCCTCAACGGCTGTCTTCCAGGATCTACAAGACTTGGTGACGAGTCCGAGAATCGGTGATTGATCTGAATTTCTCTCACCAGCATAAGAAGTCAAAGGTCCGACAGGAAGAAGACCGCCCCTTTAAGCAACAGAAGACGACGGCCACCTGGGTGCCCAAAGCAACGGCCCCCTCAGCTCCGACGGCCCACAGGAGAAGAAGGCCGGAGAAAGTCCCCACGCCTGCGGCGAATGTCAAAGGTAGGGAGCCCAAACGCCCTAAGTCTGGGGGCATTATGGTACACACCGTCTACATGGCGTCCGGGAAAGAGGATAGCCGTACATCTACAGGGCATAGACCGCTTACACGGTCAGTGACCAAAGCTCAGGAGCAACAACAGAAGCTCCAAGAAATGATGACCGCGATGGCCGCACTTACTGGGCCGAAAGAAAGCCCCGAAGCGTCATCTGATCAACGCCAGGAGCAAGAAACTGACGCTGACTTCCTACGCAGAGTCCTCGAAAGGAAGGACAAAGAAGCCGCAGAACAAGCGGCTAACATAAAACAAATGGCGCTCCTCTTCCAAGATATGGTAGGGATGATGTTACAGCCGGACCTTCCAGCTGATGACCCTCCAATCATTGTTGGGGACGATGGAGGGGAAACCTCTAATCCTCCTCCGGCCCTTTCAGTAGCAAAGGAGGAAACCATTTCCAAGGCCGCACTGGATGACTATATAGCTTAGCAAATACGAGCTCATCAGGCGAGTGAAGCGGCTGAGCAAATTGTTAGAACCGGACGACCCTATCCTAGCTGGTATGACCAAATCAATTACCTACCGGGATATACGATCCCTAAGTTCCACGTATATAAAGGGACGGGGAATCCACATCAACATGTTGCCCAGCTCAGGGCTCTTTGTGACAATACCGGCGGTGATGATAAATTGTTGCTTCGCCAGTTCATCGGTAGCTTATCGGAGACGGCATTTGAGTGGTACTCCGAACTCCCAAATGACTCCGTCAGGACCTTCGCTGAAATGGAGTTGTTGTTTACTCAGCGATTCGCGAATGCTAGTGGACACACCTCGATAACAGCACTGATCAATGCCAGGACAAGGCCAGGCGAAACGTGGGTCTAATATGCAACACGATGGCGTAATCTATGGTCAAAGTGTGAGCAGCGCATCGAAGAAGCTCCTGCCGTGGGCATGTTCGTGGGTACTCTCGACCCTCAGGCGACCATCTCCCAATTCATGATGTTCTTTAAGCCGACTACCTTCCAGGCCTTGATTGACAAGCTGGCCCAAATGGACCAGATGGGCCATAGGCCTTCCTCTTCAAAGACAGAGCCTTGGAATGAAAAGGGCAAAGGGAAAGCAACTTTCGTTGCCAATACTCAACAACGGCCGAGCAACTTAAAGCCGGTTGTTAGCCAAAACAACGTGCGTCCACGCTCATCCCTCGAGGAGAGACTGGGACGTCCTTACTCGTTTCCCCAAGATAAAACGAGGAAACTGTTCGAGTTGGCAGTGCGCAACAAACTCATTAATCTGCCGGATCCAAAATGTCCGTTGCAGCCAGGCGATGTCAACAATCCCAATTATTGCCCTTACCACCAAACGGTAAGCCACCCGATCGAGGATTGCTTCATTTTTAAGGGATGGATCGAGGATCAGTACATACAAGGCAAGTTTACGCTGTCTGAGAAGTAGAAAGTAAACCCACCACAACCGCACACTCCTAAGAAGACAGACACACCGGGGGCAACTTGTTCTTTTGTTGAAGAAGCCCCATGGGAGGTCGTGCTTTCATCCAAAACCAAAAGGATGCTGAGTGATCTTCATACGCGCCCGGCGGTCAGATGGAAGAACCCGCTCGAACCTCAAATCATCGACGGCATGCTGAAACTGCGCCCAATTCCAAAGATCGGTGATGATAGCCAAAGCGCTCACACTCAGCCGTCAAAGTCGTCGAAGAAGAAGACCAAAAAGCCTGTGAAGCCTAGTGACAAGTGCACGGACATGCAAAAGCAGATTGACGCATTGGAAGAATACAATCAAAAAGCGTGGACCCTAGTCACACTCCAAGAATTTCTCAGCCACATCCTTGAGGACGGAGATGATGACAATGGAGAAGACTCGTCGGATGAATCTGAAGATTATGTGGCAAGCTGCCATGTGATCTCTCACTCGTCAATAAATGACGAAGAAGCTCCTTACACAGAGAAGCTGGGGGCAGATCCTGAGCCAGAACTTCTAGGACCATCAGACGAAATGATTGATGCATTCCTGAATGAAGCCCGTCTCAAAAGCAAAGCTGATCGAGAGTGCGCGATGGCCATATTCGAGAAAGCCAAACGCCGACGACAAGATGAAAGGGTCGAAACATTCCTACCGGATCAAAGTACATCCGAGCAAATGAAAGCAGGATCAAGACAAGGAAACGATTCGCCAAAACCATATCGATGGGGATGAAACTGCCCTCT
Source organism: Agapanthus africanus (assembly GCA_030015575.1). Lineage (NCBI taxonomy): Eukaryota > Viridiplantae > Streptophyta > Magnoliopsida > Asparagales > Amaryllidaceae > Agapanthus > Agapanthus africanus. The sequence continues at coordinate 100,680,937 of JASDDO010000010.1, read as the reverse complement.
TTCAGAGAAAATTCTTATGGCGGTATACATCTTGATGAAGCGGACGTACATCCTAACTTCTGCTTATATCATCAGAAGATTGCACATCCTACTGAAGACTGCAACTCCTTTAAGTGTTGGTGGCAAGGGTATGTCGCTCACAGGCAACACTTCAACAGGACAAAGCGCGAAGCTCGTAGACAGCAGAAAAATGCGACAGATGAGCGTAAAAGAATTGCCGGCAATTGTCATAGGGTTGATCCCGGGGGATCGCGAGTTCTCACCTTCGGGATCGACTCCGACGAAAAAGTAGCCCACGGTCCTCTCTTCAAGGAATCCATCTCTGAAATGAAAGAATTGAGGAATTGCGAGAACATTCAGCTGCGCAATCGCACGCTACCCGAAAAGAATCTCGGACCCCAAACAAGGGATCGAACAAAAGGGATAAGGGGAATGGAAAAGCGACCTCCGTCGCCAATGCTCAACAACAGCCGAGTGAACCGAAACCATTTGGTCGTCAAAACAACAAGCTGCGATACCTCAATGAGAAGTTGAAACATCCTTACTCGTTTCCCAGAGATAAAACAAAGAGACTGTTCGAGCTAGCGGTGCGCAGCGGGCTCATCACTCTGCCGGATCCAAAATGTCCGTTGCAGCCAGGTGACGTTGACAATCCTAACTATTGTCCCTACCACAGAGTAATGGGCCACCCACTCGAAAATTTCTATGTCTTCAAAGGCTGGATTGAGGATGAATACCAACAGGGCAAATTCGCGTTGTCTGACAACTGGAAGGTGAGCCTGCCACAACCACATGCTCCGAAAAAGATGGACATGCCGGGGGCTTCATGTTCTTTCATAGAGAAAGCCCCATAGACTGAAAAGTCAGTAAACTAGAGATTTGCCTCAAATACGGCGACGGTGGACCACTATGTCCTAAAACTGGCGTCGGGCCGAAACGTCCCTAAAACTAACGACGGACCGTAATGTCCTAAAACTTGCAAATGACCGAAACGTCGTTAAACTACTATCAACCCGCGGCATTCTCAGGCTGGCGTGGTAAAAAAAAACGGTATGTCCATAAGCAAAATGGGCACGGATGAAAACCCGAAAGGGCTCCGTGAGTAAAAACAGCAGGGCTACCGGCGAGTGTTTGTGAAAACCCGAAAGGGCGCAACCTCGTTAAAACACTTACAGGGTCCTCTCGACCTTGTAAGGAGAAACACCCGTGTGAGATCCTTACGACTCACAAGGGAGCAACACACTTAGGGATCCTCACGATTCCTAAGGAGAAATTACACTTGCGAGATCCTCACGACTCGTAAAGAGAACTCTCTTATGGGACCCTCACGGCTCATAAGATTTGAAAGTCTTAAGTTACAGAGACCTGAACCTGTTCTTAAGCAACCCCCACAACTTTTTTGCCCTACAAGTGGCTCAATACTGACCCTTGTATACAATCCACGGGCACGAATAAACATTTCCCCAGCAAAGTCCCACCCGTGACTAGGGATATGTCTATATGGTGAACAACCCTTGTAAGTCCTCTCGACTTATAAGGAGAAAACCCTTTTGTAAGATCCTTACGACTTACAGGGGAATATACACTTAGGAATCCTCACGATTCCTAAGGAGAAAACACACCTACGAGATCCTCACGACTCGCGGGGAGAAATACCTTTGTGAGACCCTTACAGCTCATGAAGTCAAAAGCCTTAGTCGACAGGATCCTAACCCTGTTTACTAAGCCACCTTTGTTCGACATCGACAGTGGCAAATGATGATTCGCTCCTGGCAATATTCCAGTCGCAGCGATGCTGATGCTAAGATTGGTATCAGATCCCAAATCCCCTACTCGTGAGAAAAAAATCAGCGAGCCAAAAAAAAATGCATATGAAATAGCCGAAATGATGGGGCAACTTGCAACAAAATCAGCAAGTAAAAATGTATGCATACAAAAACAGCCGAAATGATTGGGCGACTCGCAATAAAAAGCAGCGAGTAAAAAGAAAAATAGCCGAAATGATTGGGCACCACGAAAAATAGCCGAAATGATTGGGCAATCGCGATTTTCGCGATATAAAAAGCTGAAATGATAGAGCATCGCGGAAAGAATAAAAAAAATGATGAAAGAATGAATCTTTTTGCCCTACAGGTGAGATCACATCGATCCCTGTATACAATCCAGGGGCACAAACAAAGAGGGAACCATACCTTTCCAACAGGCTCCACCAGAAAGCGAAGCCAAATCTCGACGGTTCATAGACAACCCAGAGACAACCTCGACATTTGTCGCAATATTGCAGACATGATGTCAGCAAATGAAACAAAGGAAGATCCCTAGCTTCAGGGTCTCGACGTCAACATCGACGACTTAGAGATCAACACCGGCGTGCTTTGTCCCTCCAACCTGATGCAGACGTGACGTCAACAACCGACCTCAGAGTCGCAATGAAACGGAGCCATGGCAAATGCCATAGTTCCAAATCTCAATGGACACATCTGCAGCCTGGAGACCAACGACGGTGGGCCTCCTCATTCCAACATGACACAGATGTTACACCATCAAACGGATCCATGGCAAAATCCCAGTTCCATCTCAGCATTCGTCTCGTTACAGCAGACGAGATGTTAACGACGGCGTTTCTCTGCAGTCCAGCAGGATGTAGATGCAACGTCAACAAAAGACCTCACGGTCGAAACAAAATGGAGCGACGGCAAAATCCCAGCTCCACCTCAGCATTCGTCACGATACAGCAGACGAGATGCCAACGACGGCGTTTCTCCATAGTCCAGCAGGATACAGATGCAATGTCAACGAAAGACCTTACGGTCGAAACAAAGCAGAGTGACGGCAAAATCTCAGCTCTACCTCAGCATTCGTCTCGATATAGCAGACGAGATGTCAACGATGGCGTTCCTCCGCAGTCCAGCAGGATGCAGATGCAACGTCAACAAAAGACCTCATGGTCGAAACAAAGCGGAGCGACGGCAAAATCCCAGCTTCACCTTCGCATTCGTCTCGATACAGCAGACGAGATGTCAACGACGGTGTTCCTCCGCAGTCCAGCAGGATGCAAACGCAACATCAACGAAAGACCCCATGGTCAGCAAAGCGGAGTGACGGCAAAATCCTAGCTCCACCTCAGCATTCGTCTCGTTACAGCAGACGCAATGTCAACAGCAGCGTTCCTTCGCAGTCCAGCAAGATGCAGACGCAGCATCAACAAAAGACCTTACGGTCAAAGCAGATGAAGCAAAGGCCAAATTCCTAGCTTCAGGGTCTTGACGGCAACTCATATAAAGCCTGAAAGATAATCGGAGATCATCTTACACCAACGCGGAGTGGTCACCACCTCGACGATCGTCTCGATACAACGGATGAAATGTCACCCAAGCGTTCTTCCCCCAGCAGGATTCGGACGCGCCAAAGCAAATGAAGCAAAAGGCTAAATTCTTAGCTTCAGGGTCTTGACGGCAAGTCATATAAAGCCTGAAAGACAATCGGAGATCATCTCACACCAGTGCGGAGTGGTCACCACCTCGACGATCGTCTCGATACAGCAGATGAAATATCACCCCAGCGTTCTTCCCCCAGCAGGATTCGGACGCGCCAAAGCAAATGAAGCAAAGGCCAAATTCCTAGCTTCAGGGTCTTGACGGCAAGTCATATAAAGCCTGAAAGATAATCGGAGATCATCTCACACCAGCGCGGAGTGGTCACCACCTCGACGATCGTCTCGATATAGCAGATGAAATATCACCCCAGCGTTCTTCCCCCAGTAGGATTCGGACGCGCCAAAGCAAATGAAGCAAAAGGCTAAATTCCTAGCTTCAGGGTCTTGACGGTAACTCATATAAAGCCTGAAAGACAACCGGAGATCATCCCACATGGAGTGGTCACCACCTCGACGTTCGTCTCGATACAGCAGACGACATGTCACCCCAGCGTTCTTCCTCCATCAGGGTTCAGACGCGACACTCAAACAAACGGAGCCACGGCAAAATTCCCAGTTCCAAGCCTCGACGGTTCACCAACAACCTAAAGACAATCGCGACATTCGTCTCGATACAGCAGACGCAATGCCAGCAAACGAAGCCAAATTCCTAGCTTCAGGGTCTTGACGGCAACTCATATAAAACCAGAAAGACCATCAGAGATTATCTCGCACCAGTGTGGAGTGGTCACCACCTCGACGTTCGTCTCGATACAACAGACCCAACATCACCAAAAGGAGCCACGGCAAAATCCCTAGTTCCAAACCTCGACGGTTCACCAGCAACCTAGAGACAACCATGACATTTGTCTCGATACAGAGGACGCGATGCCAGCAAACGAAGCGAAGGCCAAATTCCTAGCTTCATGCGTCTTAACGGCAAGTCATATAAAGCCTGAAAGACAATCGGAGATTATCTCGCACCAGTGCGGAGTGGTCACCGCCTCGACGTTCGTCTCGATACAGCAGACGCAACATCACCAATAGGAGCCACGGCAAAATCCCTAGTTCCAAACTTCGACGGTTCACCAGCAACCTAGAGACAACCGTGACATTCGTCTCGATACAGAGGACGCAATGCCAGCAAATGAAGCAAAGGCCAAATTCCTAGCTTCAGGGTCTTAACGGCAAGTCATATAAAACCTGAAAGACCATCGGAGATCATCCCACACCAGCGCGGAGTGGTTATGACTCATCGGGGCTCTCCAAAATGAGCCTAACCTCAAGTAAAAAGCGATATGGCAAAATTCCTAACGCTTGCTCTTTCGACGGTCAAACTGCCAAGGAAGATTGCTTGAAGACGTCTTGTCCAGCCCCCGAAGGGATCAGAGACACGACATGTCGCAAGGCTGCTCGAACAGCAAAAAACTGCCTATCGAGGAATACATCAGCCAACACGACGGTACGACGGCCAAAATCCTAGTACCACAGACCCTAACGGACCTTTATCGTAAAGAGCAGAGGTTAACTGTGACGTTAGGATATTCTTGCGAGATCTGCTCGATCCGTTTCGACTCGTGAGGAAATTGATGTCTTTGCGAGAACTTCTCGATTCGTCTCGACTCGTGAGGAAAAGCCTTAGGCAGCGGGGATTGAAAAAAACCTGTTTCCTAAGCACTGGGCCCTGCAAGGTGATCCAAAACGGTCTCTTGCATACTATCCACGGGTCACACTTTCCAAAGTTGAATCTCGACAAGGAGGGAAACAACCGCTTATGGGTCCTCTCGACTCGTAAGAGGGAAAATTCTCTTATAAGATCCTTACGACTTATGAGAGAAAACACACTTAGGAGTCCTCACGACCCCTAAGGAGAAAATACATCTACGAGATCCTCTCGATCCGTAGGGAGAAAAGTCTTTGTGAGACCCTCACGGCTCATAAATTTGAAAAGTGTTAAGCTACAAGGACCCTAAACTTGTCTCCTAAGCCCTGAATTCCATGTCTATGCATAACTTTGCAGTACTTCACCCACGTACATACTTACGTGGGCAAAGTAGTGGGGGGCATTTGTTCCCGCCAAAAATTTCTGCGCAAAAGAGCCCAAGGTATCAAATAGCAGCGATACGCTTAAGGAAATGCGAATCAGTATCTTCCGGGCTGTATTTTGATAAACTCCCGAAGGTGAAATAGCTAAATTCTAATGGTATTGAAAGCGTATCAAAAAACCCTTCGATTTGATATATTATGGGCCTCATAATTCATCCGGGATCAAAAGTTATGAGGCATCACGTGTCCATACGTGATGGACCTTTAAGAACCCGCTGGAGGAGTTAAAAGATATAATAAAAACATAGAAGAGACCCTAATGGGGCATCATGTGCTCACACGTGACCATGGGTCACGTACAGACACGTGATGGGCTTTTAAGGCCTCTAAAATAATGAATAGAATTAAATTCTAAAATCTGTTCCCTGATTAAAAATCAGGAAGTACCTCAACGAGGTATCACGTGCTCACACGTGACCAATGGTCACGTGTTGACACGTGATGGTTAAAACAACAACATAAACAAGCGGCTGTTAAAGGAACCAATTTGGGGGTCACGTGCTCACACGTGACCAAGGGTCACGTGCTCACACGTGACCAAGGGTCACGTGCCACCACGTGACAGGCTTTGAAAACCTTACAGTTTAATAGAATTAAAATTCTAAATTTCTCTAAAATCTTTCGAAATAGAATTAAAATTCTAAATTTCTCTAAATCTTTCCAAATGGAAAAGGATTATGGGGACCGTTGGATTAAAGATCCAAGGGTGATTAAATATCACCAATTTATGGAAAGATCTTAGATAAGGAAAGATTTCCCCTAAAATCGCACCGGAAATAACAAACAGAATATCTTTGGATTTAAAATCCAACGGTGAATAAAATTCACTGAATGATCTAAAGGATCATATTAATGATGAAAACAAATCAAATCTTTCAATGAGAGATTTGCTGAACAAATTGATTCTTTTCCTTCTCCTATGAATAGGAGCCAAGAAAAGAAGAGAGGGGATATACTTTTTTGAGAGAAAAACAGAGAGAGGAGAATTTAATTCTCAAGAGGGAAGAAAAGAAAGGAGAATTTAATTCTCAACAAAGAAAACCCTAGGTGAGAAAAGGGAAAATGATCAACTTCAAAAAGAGAATTTAATTCTCAAAATTTAAGAGTTTAACTCTTTTGCAAATAAAGAACTTAGTTCTTCTTCTGGTTGAAGATCTGTACAGAGCACATCTCCCCATAGGATGAGAATTTAATTCTCATCGGGTCGAGATCCTGCCATGCAAATCCTAAACTTAGAAGGGGAATTGAATTTTGAGAATTTAATTCTCCCAAACTCACAGGAATTTAATTCCTCCTAAAATGAAACTAGGGTTTAACCATAATCAAGAATTTAATTCCTTTACATATCTGGGAATTTAATTCCTTTAAAAAGAAATTAGGGTTTTACCCTAAATAAGAATTTAATTCTTTCACAATAGGAATTTAATTCCTCCAAAACAAAATTAGGGTTTAACCATACAGAGAATTTAATTCTTAAAATGAAGAGACTTGAAAGATCTCCATGCACATAAAGAATATTGGTCACGTGATGACACGTGACCCCAATCCGCAGTGATCAGAAAAGAAGGAATAAAACCAAGGTCACGTGTCCCCACGTGACCCCTGAAAAGATCCCCAAAAAATGAGAAGGAAAGAGCTCAGAGGCAACGCCTCACGTGCTCCACGTGACCCCCGAAACACAAAAAGGAAAAGTAAAAGAAATAAAGGCCTTGGGCACTTTCACGTGCTCCCACGTGACCCTTTGGCTGATGTTCTAGCAATCGGTGCACTAATCCTCCTCACGTGTCAGCACGTGATGCTCCAAAGAAAATATAAAAGTGTTTAACACTTAATGGCAGAACGAAGAAAGGAGTTTCGGCCCAATCTCAGGCGCCTCACGTGACCCCACGTGACCACCCCATTTTTAGTGTTTAACACTATTTTTAAAGCGCATCATGTGGGAACACGTGATCGTCAAATACCTTCTAGTGTTAACACTATTTCAAAACCAACCTAGCCCAAAATGGCTAAGTTTTTCCAGAGGCAGGATTCCCCTTTGATTGAACTCCAAATATACCCTTGTTTTCCAAACTTGATCATTTTACATGACATTCAAAGTAAACTCCAGAGCCATGATGAATGGTCAGTGCCTAATAAAAGACAAAATGTTATCAGAACCCCCAAACCTCTGTTTAGCACTGCTGAATGATGTGGGGCTGAACCCAGACAAATGTCTAATGGCCCAAAGGGCCAATATTTCAAACATAATTGGACTTAGCCCAAACTGGCCATAAGTCCTCAAATCATCTTAAACTGAGTACATCTGCTCTTTCAACCAACTCATTGGTTCAAGGGTACATCTCTGAACTCCTCTGATATTTGTCGTTGTAATCCTTCAACGTCTTCAGAGAGGTGACGGGTCCCGAAAACCACACATTAATACGGACTGTGGGGTCCTTAAACTCATGAACTAATGCGTCCTTAAACTAACATTTGTCCCCAAAACGGGAATGATGGACCACTATGTCCCTAAACTGGAACATGGACCCCCATGTCCCTAAACTGGCAATGGACCACTATGTCCCTAAACTGGAACAATAGAGCCCCAAATGCTCTTTTGTAGGATCTAAACGATCCCGTTTAAGTTGATCTTAGCCCCAAATATGGCTAACGTATCCTTAAATTTTCAAACAGACTTTAGTCCCAAATTGGACTAACTTTGGTTCAAGGGTACATCTCTGAACTCCTCTGATATCTGTCGTTGTAATCCTTCAACGTCGTCAGAGAGGTGACGGGTCCCGACGGCCATACATTCAATGGACCACTATGTCCCTAAACTGAAACAACAGAGCCTAAACGCTCTTTTGTCGGATCTAAACGATCCCGTTAAGTTGATCTTAGTCTCAAATTAGACTAACGTATCCTTAACAAACGTTTGAGTTGATCTTAGCCTCAAATATGGCTAACGTATCCTCAAACCAAAACCCCAAACCCAAATCTAAGTAAACACGGATTTGGACTAATCCACGTCCTACGGGCGACGACATAAATTAGTCTCCGTATACAATCCACGGGCAACCAAACACAAAAAAAAACACCCACGACACGAAGTGACCAGCTGGAGAAGGAGAAAGTTGTTGCCGCGATGCGGTAGCGTAAATAACTGCAGGGGTTTGCGCCTGCAGGGAAGAGCGTCCCCACAATCAAAAACCCCTCAAACGAGGGGGAATCTGACGAAGTCTGCTACATCGGCCGCATCCGTTTAAATCTTCGATACACGGTGTCATAAATCAACTTGGCATCTTCGGAGAGGTGGACGGATAGCACCAATTAGCATATGCCCCGAATCTCAGGCAAGACAGTCCATGTCTTGGCCGCCATTCGGAGGGGAACAATCATATCCTTCCTTAGAAAGTAAGGATACAGATATGATATTACAAGTCGCACTTGGTACATAAAAACAGTCACGCAGAATCAATATCTGCCCAGTTGTCAGTCCTAGATGATATTCCCCTACGGATTCAGCGTACATGCTCATTTCGTTAGTAACCCTGAGAGTCATATCACCTTTCTTGATAACCCTACGGTTTCTCAGAGCCTGTAATGAATTACAGATATGAGATCCTGATCCGGTATCCAATACCCAGGAAGTAGGATTAACTGACATATAGTTCTCTATTACAAACACACCTGAAGCCGAAGCCACAACATACTTCGAATTCTGGCTACTGGCTTTGCAAGCCCTGCAATCCTTCTGCCAATGTTCATTCCCGTTACAATAGGAACGTCCCTCTTTTACTACATCCAGTCCCGAAACTTTTGCCCTTGCTTTTCGTTCTTCTTCCCTGGTTTCCTTCAGGGTATAAGCAGAGGGCAGGGACTGTAGAATCAAGTCAGCATTTGACCCGTTCTCCAACGTGGTTTTCAGGTCCGTGAGCTCAAAATAGTTGGTCTCTATAAGGACGTTGCCCCCCTACAGATGACCCGACAGCCAACCTCGCTTGAAGCAATTCGTTCGAGGTCTCATATCTTGCGATACGAGATTGCTCTCTATATAAATCTTTGTTATGGAGGAAGATAGAAACTAAGTCCATCTTCTCATGCTGCCTCTGGTTTGCACCATTAACTGAGGCTAACACGAGGCACTTGGCTTTCGCACAGTCTTTTTCCGATGTCTTATGGATGTCAATATCCGCGACAGGGGAAACTGGTCCTGAGACGGCAGGGGTTTGATTATTTAAGAGGTGTCCCAGCTTGTCATGGGCAATGGACATCTGGACAGACCTTTGCCATTCATAACAGTCAGGTTCAGTCATTTTATTATCTAGATGTAACCTATGTGTGGTCACTGGGTCGCTGCAAAAGAGAGAGAGAAGAAAACACTCAGCATGATGCTCTTGCAAGTTTAGATTGGTTTTTAATTTATCTAAACAGGATGGCTCCCACTGTCTCTCGAATCCCTCCTCAAACCAAAAAGGAAGAATTAGTCAGGATCAATCTCACTGTACAATACTTGCTTAACCGTTCAGCCATGCTAGTGTCGGTACTTCGAGGGAGGTTTTCCAACGCTTTCGCGAAGTTTCTTAATTAAATAACCTCTTTTCCCTGGGGGCGTAGCCCCGCTAACACCTTTCTAGACACCTACTTAGTTTATAGCATTGATCGTTAAGTGAGAGATTTCCCAAGGAGTAGCATATACTCACAGTAGGATTGGGATCCAAATATCATTGCGTGACAAAATTGAAGGAATCCTACCAGAATCATCACACTCCAAATGGTATGCAGCGCAAGCAAGTTTCAGTTCTTTTGAAACTCCCGATGTGGATTTTTGCCCCATGCTCTTATGACCTTGACTAAGGCCAACAAATCATAAGTCACATGTCAAGTTCTACCCGTCGTTGTCCAGGTTGATTTGAACCCACCCGTATATACCCTTGACTATGGCCAACAAAGTAATACGACTGTCCAAAACCAACGCATCTATCTATGCAACATATGAATATCCACCAGCTACCAAACACTGTGCCTTGACTAAGGCCAACAAACACAGCTTGAATACTGTTGAATATTCATATGAAACGACGGAGGGATACGAATGGTTTTGGCGAAACCTTGAACGTAGTGAACTTGATATAATCGAAGGAACCTTGATAGCTTTTAAAAGGAGTGGCTTAAGCTCCGCGTTTTAAAAGTTATTTTTGAAAAGAAACCGAGTGGTTTTTGAAATTGTTCCAATGACTTTTACTTGGTTTATTTTCTTGCATTAATTTTAATGCGTCCCATCAATTAATCGTACCATTGCAGAAAACAACGAAAATATGACGTACGCTTATGCCATCCGCATTCGCCACGGGGCCCCGTCATTACCCGTTAGGTTACTTAACTAACGACAGAGCGGGGGCTGGACTAGCGCGGATGCAAAACATAAGCAACGCCTAAATAGATATCATATATAGATATACACATTCGTCACATGCAATGATAGCCATTCCAGATCACAGATGAACACATTGGATATACAAGGAATCCGCAATTCGTATGAGCCTATAACGAAAAGCGGATTACACGGTCGCGATGAAAAGCGAATACCCTACCCTAGACCCCTACGGGTGCGGCAAACTACCCGCCAAATATCCGAAGCGGAGCAACCTCCCTCAACGACGTGAGTAGGCCACTCGGCACTTCGAGATACCCGGTAGTTTGTGCACCCCACCTTGGGTCTATCCTAGGAGCAAAAATAGTAAAAGAAATTATACAATGACGGCTACAACCTCGACCCGGTTGTGCGGCAAAAAATAATATTATATCAATTTACATATTACATGAATTGAAAGATAAAAGGAAAAACTCTCATCTCACAACCCCCGGCTATTCATCCGCGACAATCCAATGAATTCAAATACACATCAACATTACAGATCACAAATATGTATAACCCCCACTAATCGACGTATATCGATTAGCAGACGTTCAATACATATAACACATCACAGATATATACCCGTCAGCTTAAGTCTTTAGAAGTTCGATCGAAATACGGATTTTCAAGCCCCAAAAACTAATTTTGCTTTCTGGAAAATCTGGGCAGAAAAATCATATTGTAAAAATCCCAAAACAACCCTCTGAACAAACTGCATGAAAAATCGTCCACGGCCGAGTCAACTCGGCCGCGGATCCGCGGCGGGAGCAAGCTCCCGCCGCGGTTCCGCGGCGCGTTGATCGGTTCAGTGGACCATTTTTCTACAGTTTCTTCTAAAAACCCTGAGCCGAATTTTAAGATAAGATTTATCATTTTTGGAACAGAAAACAAATTCGGCAGAAAGTTGATTTTACGGGTTCGTTTCGCGACTTTTTTTCGATCGAACTTCTAGTTACTTTGCCAATATGTTAGATAGTGTTTAACTAGGCTCTGATACCACTGTAAGTCCACGTTACCTCTCCCGGTGCTTACGGGCTTGCGGAAATGATGAAAAACGAGTTTTCAAGAGGTGGTAACATGGGCTCAAAATACGGATCTTTGTTAAACAACTAAGTAACAAACCTAACAAGAGTTTTACCTACTCGGTTAGGGGGTTATACCTTTCTTGAACTCCTTCGTCTTCAACTCTTTCCGGTGTACGGATCGGCCTCACCTCGTCGTCTCCTTGCGCCGAAGATGGATCCACCTGAAAGCTTCTACCTTTGGCTTCTCTTCAAACTAGAAGAAACTAGAACACTTGGTTTGCTAAACCTTGTGAACTAGGATAAGTAGAGAAATGATATGGGTTTTCTTTTATCTCTAAGGCAATGTTTCTCAACTCATGAGATGGAGTTGTCTTGAGCTAGAGAGAGAGCAAGAGGAAGAGCAAGAGGGAGAGCTTGAGCATGAGAGAGAAGAAGAATGATAGAATGAGCCAACCCCTTTTCCTCCCATGCTCCCATAACAAAATAATAATAATAAATAATAATAATAATTGAGTATTATGTGATGGTTCATATTATATCAAGTGGCATTATCATTTCATGCACTCATTTTGCAAAGCACAACAAGCAAGCAAAAGTCTTTGCATGAAATGACAGCCATTGTAATGATGATGGTCAACTAGTCCAACCTAGTCAACCGGTCAACCAAGTCAACAAGTCAACAAAGTCAACCTTTCAACCCAACCATGGCACAATAATACTTAATTAATATTATCATTAATCATATTTCTTATTCTCATTAGGGTTTAGCAAAACTCAATGGTCAACAGTCAACAGTCAACAACCCCAATGAGAATCCTCTGCCTCTGTCTCTCTGTCAACTGTGCATACACACCCGCATCCGCGTTCCGAGGAACATGAATACAAACGAGATAAAACCAATCCCAAAATGTACACTAGGATCTGGCTTAAACCAAAGCCCGCTAGTGTTAACTGTCCGGATACTAAACGTGCACAAGTGCACGGATGTGACCGAACCCTGTCGCAAAACCATGCAACCTGTCGCAAAACCATGCGACCTCTACTCTTTTGCCTAAAGGCGAATAACTTTCTGTGTGGGACTCTAAAGACTCGACACTACGCTGGCAGTGGGTTTAACCACAGACCGCAAGCGGCACTAGCTGTGCGTAACGGTCCCCAGGTAGATGTCGACAAGAAGACTGACGAGGTGAAACCCATCTGAACTCCTACTGAGCCTGAATGTGACAATCTCCGTACAGTCCGGTCTGTTCGTCTGATAACATCGCATGGCGGTCCTAGGGGGTGGTAAACGTCAGTCCCCTAATAGCGGTACAAGTCGTGTCGGAGTGTAGCCCAGAACACCCTGAGATAACACTAGAAACCTACCAGTATATCTCGCTTGCCCTGGCCAGGGACTTTGTGTAATGGCTCTCCTAGACACAGCGCGATGTCAACCCCCAATACCGGGAGAGACGAATCCTGTATAACCGTCATTGCCACCAAGTGCTTTGGGACTGCACCCAACTACTACCTGTTTGCATGACTCCTTTGAGCCGTGGTAGGATAGTAATCAAAGTACAGTGGGAACACACTCGAGGCGAAGTGACAGTGTCAAGTCAGCGGACTAAGCTGTACTCATGTCACCTGGGAACTGATAATTGACGATAGGTATAGTACCAACCAACAGTTCCCGACGAGTCCTGTCCAGTGTACTCGTAACCTAACGAGCACCCGCATACTATCTCATGTACGACGTACTGATGGCTGTGGGACAGACCGTCTTCCACACTGGGATGAGAATCGCATACGCTAGTCTACTCCGGAGTATCGATGCCCTGTCTCGATAGTCCTACGACTAGGGACCTGCATAAGGATGTGCTTGTGGATTACCCAGCCCCCACTAGTGTGACTGCCATCACAACGCTGGTAATCAAGCAAAGATCCTATGGGCTCCACTAATGTGTATAGGTGATATACTAAAATAAACACATGTACACATTAAAGCAGAAAAAAACCAAGTAGCATACTATTATATTGAGCAAGATTGTCTATACAAGGTGAATATCCCGAGCTTCCATTAAGTAATATACAAACTAGTATGATACAGTAATGGCCTCTAGGGCATATACACTAACATTATTATGCCTAGAGCGATTATTGTATATTGGTATATATACTATTAGATGTTGTATATATTTTACACCCGCTCTAGTCCAGTCCCCGCTCTGTCGTTAGTTAAGTAACCTAACGGGTGATGACGGGACCCAGTGGCGAATGCGGATGGCATATACGTGCATTATATTTTCGTTCTTTTCTGGTGTGATTAATTGATAGGACTGCATTGGTTCTTATCAATGCAAGGATAAAACAAACCTATATTTGATGTTGTTGGAACAAATTTTAAAAGGTGTTATTACAAAGATGTTTCCTTTTGTTATGCATAGCGGTATTCAGTTGGAATATCCTGCACCTCATTCGATGAGGCAAGGGTCGAGATCCCTTCACCGGGAGTGACCCCTTGGGCAGAAGTTTACGTCAGGGTAATAACTTCACTATAGTCGATTACAAGTTGCTTTGCATCACGGTATTCAGTTAGAATATCCTGCACCTCATTCCACGAGGAAAGAGCCGAGATCCCTTCACCGGGAGTGACCTCTTTAGCAAAAGGTTTTCGCCACTATATCTTTATAAAAAGCTATCAGGTTCCTTCAACGAGATCAAGTTCATTACGTTAAAGGTTTTTCGCCAAAAACCAGCTGTAGCCCTCCGTCATTTCTTATGTATGGTCAGTAGTATTCAAGCTATGTTTGTTGGCCCTTAGTCAAGACATAGTGATTGGTAGCTGCTGGGGTGTTGATTGATCTCAAAAATATCTATTACCGCAATCAAGAACGGCGTCGCTTGGTAGCTAGCCGGTGAGTACGGGTCGGTCCACAGGGATGTTGTGAATTTCCTAGTCGCTCAAACGAGTTAATTCCGATGGGTGTTCGGATTGATTATTAAATCTAAAAACTAAATTAATCTATATCTAAATCTTGTTAGGGTTAGGTCTAGGTTAAGTTTGGAAAGTCTATAAATCTCACCGCTTTCTATACCCATATTAAGATCTAATTAGGTGTTATAGTAATTATTAATAAAAGGGATTAGAACCATTTGGAAAGATGTTTCTTCCTCTAGGTTCTTGTCCTTCCTTTAGAAATCCTTACCCTAACCTCCATGGAAAACCATCACAACCGGGCCTTTATACTACGGTATCACCGCTACCTCAAGGGATAGGGTGCCGTAGGGAGCGGTATGTGCATGTATGCATGAAGTCCTATGAAAATATATGACGGGCAAGAAAGGGGATTAGAGATCTTCGTCTCTCAATCCTTCCCCAGATCTAACCCTAACAAGCGAGGAGACTACTCACTCATTAGGAAATTAAAATATATTTATCTAGGGCAGGGAATAAAAGATTAACTAGGGAAAGAATAGAAAATTATCCTAGGGAAGAAAATAAAGAACTTACAAAAAATGATGCTCTCCAAAAGAAATCTGAATTTTATTAATGAAGGGAGGCATGAAAAGAATATAATAATTTGGGCTTCTATTTATAGGAGATAGAAACCCTAGGTTACAATTGATTCGCATGTCTACATTTACCAAAATATCCTTAGGAAGACCTAGTCAAAGTAGACTTCAAGTTTTGGTAAAATTTTATGTCTGTCTCTTTAAAAGGAAGTATTGGGCCTTGAAATTTCCTTTGTGGGCTCTTCTGTCTTTGGGCTTCCTTATTATTTGGTTCTTATTAAAATAGCTTCTATGTTTCTTCCAGATCTCCAGTGAATAATTACGGTGGACTTTTAACCGTTCGCTTTGTAATCTTGGACCTTGCATTGCCTTGTACTTTGTTAATTTTAATTTTGATGTAGGCTTGATCAAGAGTCTTCTGTTTGTTGGTCAAAGTCCACTTTTGCAACGTCTTTTCATCGTTTTCACTGTTTTCTGTCCAAGAACCTGTAACCTGTAATATGTAGCAGACATGCGTCAAAAGCACCTGTTTATTTATAAAACGAATAAGAATGGGGAATATAATAATGCAATATTATGGTATGAACAAATACCCCCAAACTTATCTTTTGCTCGTCCTCGAGCAAACTTATTTTTTATTCACTACAAAAACCTAACCGCACTTTCGCAGGGAAACGCGATTGCACTGAGCACGTGCAACAAGCCGTTAAACCTCTAGGTGTCCCTAGTAGGAGGAATGTTGTCTCCTGAGGGTTTTCAGCGGATACTACCCACAAAATCCTATCAATTTGGCTTTTTCGACTTTAATTCTTCAATTAGGGTTTCCTAACAAGGAATTTTATTATCGTCGACAAGAAAATTATCCACCCATATTCTTCACACTTCCTCATCATTTAACTTAAGATTATATATGTTCTATAGACTCACTTAGCTTTTCGGCATTTCCTAAGTTTTCCTTTTAGGGTTCCATCTTCACTTAGGAATTTTTATCAACTCTACTAAAGATACAAGTTCTAATCTTCATTCCTTTCTCTCATCTAAACTTCAATCACATATCCCCACGTGTGTGTATAAATCACCCCTACACTTGGAAATTCAAATCAAGCAATCATACCCTTGTCCGTTGTCCAAAGTACTTATTAGTAGGTGAATTTTTAATTGAATTTTGCTTACACATCCTTCATGCGACCGTTAATACTTCTTGAGGTACCAACAACCGATTACAAGATATGCTTGCACTTTAAAGCGTAATTCCTAGTCTTGCAACACCCAAGGCTTTTAGCAGTGACTCCCAAACCAGTTGGTCTAAGGCACTAGGTGATGAAGCACCCTCTCTAAATATTTTTCTATTTTTACAGCCTTAAGTAATCACAAAAACCAGTGTTCATTTTTTTTTCTTTATTCACTTTTGTATTTTTTATTTCATTTTCTTCGTACTAAGGACTTCAGACAAGAGCATTTCAAGGTCTCCTCTACTATTCTAAGTTTCAAGGTGCGTAATTGTGCAAATTATAGGGTATACATTTTCAGAATCTAGACTTAAGCTAGGAACTATTTTTCAAACTTATACTCTAATAAGAACATCAATACTTTTCCTTTGCTTCGACTTAGCCCAAGAAATGAACCCAAAATTTGCCTATTTCTAAATAAACTACAAAGGCATATACTTTCTACCGTTAAATTTTAAGGAAGGTTATTTTTAGGGTTTTAATTTATTACGTCAAAGATCTAGTTGTTCCTAGCTAGTTAACCTATCTGTTAAACTCTAGTCAAATAAGCCAAAATTGAATACATTAATTTTTATAATTTTTGAAAATTTTCAATTTTTATGGGTTTTCAAATAAGTATGCAAATGCAAAAATATGTACAAATGAATGCGAAGGAAGAAGACGTACCGAGCATACCCCCAAACTTAAACTTGACAGTGTCATCACTGTCATGCTACACCAAGAGGGTCAAAATGCCGGCACTCCCCTGTTTATTTATTTACAAAATATTTTTTTATATATTTTTTTTAATGTTTTGAATTTTTTTGAATTTTCTTTATAGAAAAAGAAAACAATATATATATATATATACATATATACAACAAGGTTCCCCCCAAACTTAAGCTTGGCCTTACACAAGCCAAAGCTTAGCACCAACCATTCAAAAATCTTATCGTGGTAATGGCCGAGTTGGTGAAAGAATGGAGTGGAAAGAAGGAAAATGAGAAGCACGCGAGACCGTGTGGAAAGAAGAATGGTAGAATATGTTCTCGGTGGGGGAGAAGAAAGGCAGAGAAGAGAAAGAAGTATAGCACGATCTTGAGGGTGTAAATCGAGTGAATAAATTAGCGCAATTTGTGATGACCGATGTGTTAAAAGCGATTGCGCTAACCTATCAACTCGTCGAGAAATGGGATCAAATCCCTCAAGATTCGCAAGAAAACATGGGTATGCCGAACTTGGTATTTGAGATGAAAGCGTAACGGTCACTTGCACGGTCGGAACAATAGGAAAGACGAAAGGAAGTGAATTAGGGATAGTATCATTCTCACCATAGTAAACTGTCTCGAACTTGAAAGATTCCATTAATGGTTCGAAACTACTGTAAGCAACCGAGTCTGATGGTTCAACTAACTCATCTGAAAATGTAAAGGACTCAAACTCGGGCGGTGAGTCATCAACATCGTCTGAAAAAGTGAAACACTCGTAAGTGTTATCGGCTGTGAGAACCGTGTCAGATTCAAAGGAAAAATTTTCAAGCTCACAGTCTTCAAGCGTCATATTAGGCGTGGTCGGAACGATGGAAAGGAGGGAGGGTGATATAGGGAAAGGTTCAAGAGGATGAATTGGAAAATCAGACATATCAAACAAAAATAGTTCAACCTCAATATGATCCTCAAAACTCTCCTCAATACTATCCTTACAATTCTCCTCAAGATTCAACTCATCCATGCCATTATCATCAAAATCAAGACGCATATGAGATTCGGGAGAAACATTTAATAACTCGGGATGATGATTTGAACATAAAATCTCAATTAAATCGACAGGTTCATCATCCGAAATATTCCCGGCGTCTATATCCTCAATCAAGTGAAAATCAATTTTCTTAGACACCTCATCAAAAGCATGAATATCTATCGATTTAGGTTCTAGATGGGAGGTGTAAAGGTCGAAACGATTAGGTGCGGTTTCACTCGAAAGGGGTTCTTCACAATTTGGCAAATCAAACACTACAAAGTCGCACAACTCATCATTTTGGACACATGTTTGAAAATTGGAGTTGTTGGATTCAATTGGGTATGGGTTGGTTTGATTTGGAAATCCTCTCTCATTCTCACTCTGTCCAACTGCCTCCTTATACATTGAAAAATTTAGAGCTAGCGGGAAACTAGCTACCGGTTCAGCAGGTTGCATAAGGGCGACCACGGACGCTTCCACATTCCAAACCATTTTGTTTGTTGCAGTAATATAAGCTTCCAACGACTCTTCCAAACTAGACTTTGGTGGTAAGGGGGTTTCGGTAAAAAATTCGAAATTGTTTGGATACGTGAAACTCCCAAATGGCTGTGTCGAAACATTGTCTAGTGACGGTGGAAAAATCGGGTAGGACTGGTAGGAAGTGGGTGATTGGACAAGGGTAGGGCCAACATGTGGATAAAAAGGTGAATAATCGTGCGGGCCCCTAGAACTAGATGTGTGGAGAGGGTTGAAAGATCGGCTGCGAGATTGAGCAATATGCTCAGCAATGGACATCGGTTTAAGAGTTACAGCAGGATTCGAAAAAGTGGTGTCAACATATGGAGGTGGTAAAGGTTGACTTGGTAGACTTGGTTGACACAAAGTGGGTTGAAAAGTCGAACTGTTTCTCCTAGACGCCCCTATTTGATCTTTCAAAGATATTTTAGGTAAGGAAGGATCGTCTTTAAATTGACCGAACAAATTGACGAACGAAGCAAAGTTAGGTTCGGGATACCAAAGTTCGGCAAGAGATTTGTGATGTGGGGTACCCATGATGTCAGAAGGAGAAGAGAAAGAAGGTGTGTGTAAGTAGGGTGCAAGGATTTGTTAGCGACAAAATTTTGCAAGTTTTTATAAAAATTTTTTTCCTCTTTATTTAGAACTGTTTGCAAAAAGATTTTCGAGAAAAGAGCTAAGACACACTTTCGATCAACCAAAAATGCACAATCAGGCCTAGATCTAGGGTCACCTAGGTCAGCTAGACAGCTCCTAACTGTTCCAAAGGGCTAGAAATAGGACCTCAAACCGCCTCTTCACCGCCAATTGCGGCCAGGTAAGTGCCATGTAAGTAGGAGGCTCCCCGCTACAAGTAGCGGTCCTAATTAAGTAACCACTTGCCTTAGACACACTTGCCTAGACACCGCAAAATCAGGTTAGGATAAACGGTCGATGCCTATAACTAGTCCTCTGTCCTATTGAGCTCGAAGTCCTTAGGGCTGAGTCTAGTATTTTTTAATTAAAGATTGGTCAATGCAAATGCTTAATGTGATTTCTGGGGTCCTGGGAAGGGTGATGAAATCCCCACCCAATCTGAATTGGTCAAAAGCCCCTTAAAATCCGATTAAAGATATGCAAAACAGTAAATCACTTTCAATCAAATCTTTTTTTTCTATGAATTTCAAAGTTTTCAAATTTTCTAATTAAAATTTTCCTTTTTCCGCTTACTCTTTATTTGGAAATTTTGCAAAAAGATTTTCGATAAAAGATATGCAAAACAAAAAATATTACTTGCAATCAATTATTATTTTAAGCATAGCACAACGAATCCTGCATAAGATTTGTTATTTGGAAGGGGAAAGATTTTTTTTAAGCGCAAAGAATCCTGCAGGAGATTTTTCAGAAGATATATCGGAGATTTGCAGAGGAGGAGATCAGAAGATTTACAGAGTTTTTTTTTACCGCGCTTCTACCCTTTTTTGGGGAACCGATCAGTCGCCTTCACCGTGGAACTGCCGCGAGTTGCCCTTTTAGACCGCGGATCCGCCGCGGTCTGGTGGCTTCGCCAGTTTTTTTTTGCTCTCCAAATCGCCGCGGTTGACTTGTTGACTCGGTCCTCCAAATTTCTTCTGTTTCTCGGTTGTTGTGATCTTCTGTTGTTCCGATCTGTTTTTTTCCTGTTTAGCTTTCTGTAGATTTCCAGATCCGAAATTGTACGTAGATCCTGCAAAATTCTCACAAAAATACCCTTTCCAAAAATAACAGATGATATATTTTTATATTTTTTGTGATTTTTATGATTTTTTTAATTTTGATTAACCCGAAATTGCAAAAAGGAAACAACACGCCATCCCCGGCAACGGTGCCATTTGATTGATCTAAAAAAAATCTATTACCGCAATCAAGAACGGCGTCGCTTGGTAGCTAGCCGGTGAGTACGGGTCGGTCCACAGGGATGTTGTGAATTTCCTAGTCGCTCAAACGAGTTAATTCCGATGGGTGTTCGGATTGATTATTAAATCTAAAAACTAAATTAATCTATATCTAAATCTTGCTAGGGTTAGGTCTAGGTTAAGTTTGGAAAGTCTATAAATCTCACCGCTTTCTATACCCATATTAAGATCTAATTAGGTGTTATGGTAATTATTAATAAAAGAGATTAGAACCATTTGGAAAGATATTTCTTCCTCTAGGTTCTTGTCCTTCCTTTAGAAATCCTTACCCTAACCTCCATGGAAAACCATCACAATCGGGCCTTTATACTACGGTATCACCGCTACCTCAAGGGATAGGGTGCCGTAGGGAGCGTTATGTGCATATATGCATGAAGTCCTATGAAAATATATGACGAGCAAGAAAGGGGATGAGAGATCTTCGTCTCTCAAACCTTCCCCAGATCTAACCCTAACAAGCGAGGAGACTACTCACTCATTAGGGAATTAAAATACATTTATCTAGGGCAGAGAATAAAAGATTAACTAGGACAAGGAATTAAATTTATCTAGGGCAAGAATAGAAAATTATCCTAAGGCAGAAAATAAAAAACTTACAAAAAATGATGCTCTCCAAAAGAAATCTGAATTTTATTAATGAAGGGAGGCATGAAAAGAATACAATGATTTAGGCTTCTATTTATAGGAGATAGAAACCCTAGGTTACAATTGATTCGCATGTCTACATTTACTAAAATATTCTTAGGAAGACCTAGTCAAAGTAGACTTCAAGTTTTGGTAAAATTTTATATCTGTCTCTTTAAAAGGAAGTATTGGGCCTTGAAATTTCCTTTGTGGGCTCTTCTGTCTTTAGGCTTTCTTATTATTTGGTTCTTTATTAAAATAGCTTCTATGTTTCTTTCAGATCTCCAGTGAATAATTACGGTGGACTTTTAACCGTTCGCTTTGTAATCTTGGACCTTGCATTGCCTTGTACTTTGTTAATTTTATCTTTGATGTAGGCTTGATCAAGAGTCTTCTGTTTGTTGGTCAAAGTCCACTTTTGCATCGTTTTTTCATCGTTTTCACTGTTTTCTGTCCAAGAACCTGTAACCTGTAATATGTAGCAGACATGCGTCCTTTATTTATAAAACGAATAAGAATGGGGAATATAATAATGCAATATTATGGTATGAAGAGGTGTTCACATGTTGCATAGATAGATGCGTTGGTTTGGGACAGTCGTATTACTTTGTTGGCCCTTAGTCAAGAGTATGTACGGGTGGATTCAAATCAACCTGGATAATGACGGGAAGAACTTGACATGTGACTTATAATTTGTTGGCCCTTAGTCAAGGTCATAAGAGCATGGCGTAAAAATCATATCGGGAGTTTCTAAAAGAAACTGAAACTTTCCAAGTATGCGCATACCTTCTGGAGTATGATAACTTGAGTGGCTTCCATCAAGTTATCATGCGATGATAGTTGGATCCCGATTCTCACTGATGAGTTGGTTTACTCTTCGGGTGATCCCGACTAATTCTTCTTTTAGGTTTGGAGGAGAATTTGAGACTACAGTGGGAGGTTTCCTGATTAGATAAAATGATAACCATTCTGATCTAGGTTAGAGTGCACGCAGAGTGTTTCTTTTCTCTCTCTCTTTGGCAGCAACCTTTGACCGATCCTAGACTATGACTCAATGACCAAGTTGACCGAACCTTCTTAAAATACTGGCTTTTGGATTGTCTAAGTTGCATATGTCATTGCCACTCCTTCTTTTACCCTTTGAATTTCTCAGAACACCCCGTATTACTACGGACATCCACTTCCATTGGATAGATCCATCGTATGGTTATATACGAACTTGGAGGGACTTCTTCGAGGATGGATCCAGGTTCAGGAGAAATAGAATTAGTTTATTCAGTTGTCTTTTATTATCCCCTTCTCTCATGTTGCGAGGGCTCCTTAGTTTAGGAGAGTACACCTATTACGCTTATTAGATAGTTTTATTCCAAACCATAGGCAGGTGCCAAAAGGTAAGGAATGAAGAAAAACAATTAGCCTAAGTAGGGTGTACAGAAGGTAATAACTAAAGACAAAATAAAGGAATTAGAAAGAGGGCAAAGTAAATTGCGACTGCCATCATTCACGACCAAACCGCGTACTTCATCGCCACTCCTATTTTCACCTTTGCTTTTTTCCCAGTTCGGGAGAAATAGAATAAGGTATTATTCAGTTGTCTTTTATCATCACATTCTCTCAAGTTACGAGTACTCCTAGGATTAGGAGAGTACACCTATTATGCTTTCTGGATAGTCTTCTTCCAAACCATAGGCTGGTGCCGAACGGTAGGGAAGGAAGAAAACCATATAGCCTAACGATGGTGTACAGAAGGTAACGAATAAAGACAAATAAAGGGATTTGGTGAGAAGGCAAAGAAATATACGGTTAAAATCATGAATTGGATTTTGGAAGAGGCATTACTATGAATACTAGGATACCCCTACGAGACATTTTAATGTTTCAGTTTCACTGCGCATTGTTAAAGGAAAACTGATTTCCCGATTAGATACTTACTCCAGGGTATGTATTTACCAGGTATAATTCTCACATCTGTATGGTTTTACAGATAATGAGAGGGAGTAGGTTATTGGGAATTAGGTGATCATCCTCATTATATCAGAATTCTTCAGAATTGGTGATATTTGAGGAAATTACCTGGGTACAGTTTTCAACCTACGACGCACAGGTTTTGAGTTATTCAACTCAGCGGACTTATACAGAGTATTGTATGTTGTCCAGTGTCCATCAGGACAAAGGGATAGGTCCTCGTACTATGTTCTGTTTACTTATGACTTCTCTAGTTTTTAGACAAGTGTTTCGTAGAAATACAAGGTCTAAGTTTTGAGAAGTTGTGGGTATAAGAATAAAATAGAAAACCATGTATCGCAAGTATCGGGATTCTTCAAAGAGATCAAAGATGTAGATTCTTGTGATTGGTATTCAGTTGATAGTAATGGTTTTGAGAAACTTGTTTCTCTTTTGGGTTACTCATAATTAGATGTATTCCTAAGTTGAATAATGCTGATGAGGCTTTCTCCATTGAGTTGATATGCACTGGAGACAGTTGCATGGTTTGAATCTGGTTCCAGTTAAATTAGTGCCACTATTTCTATATTGTATATAGAATGGTTCATATCTTAACGATGTTAAGATACGGGGAGTTGTCCGGCTTATGCTTAAAACCAGACTCTGGATAACTCAAGGCATGTTTCTGTAATGGCAGTTTGTGGGTTGACCCGGGCTATGTCGAGGGTTGATTTTCTACCATCTGGAAGATTAATAGTGATATTGTTCTAGACTCGCCATAGTTTTAGTAAAATGGATTTTTTCAGAAAACATAGTGGGAGTATGGTAGAACTGGAAGTGATTCCAGAACCGCAAACGATTACGGAAAATTTAATAGGACCTATATATTCAATCAGGTTTGACATTCCAATAGCCACTCCGCTGATATGGTGGGTAACCTCAAACACCCGAGAGGTACTCCGGTAGCCTCAAGGACGGTGACATGAAGGTTCTTGTTTACCCAGACTTGACACTACTGTTGTTCTAGACTATGAGACCCGGAAAGAGGATAAGTATAATATCGTTCTAAACTTGCTTTAGAAGTGTACGCAGATATTATTCTTCCAGAGGGTTGTCGTAGTCAGTGGAGCAACGAAAGAATAGTGGGCAAGTAGCTTATGTCTATTTATAGACTTGAGCAAATATAGCGGAGATAGATCATCTAATTTTGATGTGACGGTCATGGCTTTGACTTCATCAGAATAGAGAATGGATCTATTGAGAAGGTAGTAGGGTGTGATGTCCTGGTATTTGGATGACATACACAGAGTAGGAAGTAAAATTCCTATACTACGATCGGTTGTACTGTAGTCATTACACAGTTGTTTCTCCAGACAGGATATGGATAAAATATCAGACATTCTGGTTACTAGATCTATGGTTTTAGATCTAGAATTAGGTAGTTTCCCAATCTGGGTACTTTGACAGTATTCTAATAGTATTTTAGAATAGATGACTCCTGGCATGATGGTGTACCTACAGATGATGGAGTCACCCTCTCTAAAGGTGTCTTACAGACTAAAGGAGAGAGGGAAGTGCATGATTGGCAGATCACTTGCTTAGGCAATTGAGTCAATCGTGAGATGTCAAGTGCCACACCGGATGTTGTTTTTGCACTAGATACGATAAGTTTATATTAATCCAATCCTGAAGAAACATAAGGAAGCATTTTTAGAACATAAGTGAATGTTCTACGGATTTGATGACGGCAGCCTCCTTCGTGGGACGGTTATCATTCCAGGCTTCAAAGGTGACATGAATGACAGAGTGATTGTCAGAGTTCTAGTTTTCCCTCTGACGAGGGACAGTATTATGGACAGTTGGTCCAAGAGGATACTATGGTAGGCATGTTGCTGGATACTGATTAGGTTCAGTTATCGATACAGTCTAAGAAGTTTGGATTTGGAGTTCATTTATGAACTAGGTCCCATCAAATATCCAGACATATTCTAAGACAGGTATTACTCAATTCGGGAGATGGCTTTCTCCGCGAAATTGAGAGTAAGAAAGACATAGAAAGAAACATCAGGGAGGATCCACCCACTAAGGCTATTTCTCGAACACAATAGTTTTACAAACGGGATTTGTGAAACTGATTAGTAGAGGAGTTGGATGATCGGTATCACACGGGCTGTGAGTATGCGACATCGCAATAATTTGCCTTAAGTGCAAGTGGGAGATTGTTGGATATAGTGCCCTCAAAGTCAATTATTGGATCGCAGGTACGTGATTGCAATGATTGAGGCAGGACCTATACCGATATGACAGTCTTGCTCGAGATGATAGTATGTTATCTGGTTTGTCTTTATCATCGTATACATACTTTAGTTTGCTATTGCATGTTGATAGAGCCCATAGGATTCTTGCTTGACTGCCAGCAGTATGATGGCGATCATATACGTGGGAGCTGGGGTCCGTAAGCACATCCTTAAAGTGTCCCTAGTCATGGGAGTTTCGAAACAGGGTATCGATACTCCAGAGTAGACTAGTGTATACAGTCGAGACCCCGACGAGGGGCGGTGGCCGGTCTCACAAGCCACTGGTGTCAGTTGGTTCACCTAAGATGTATACAGGTGCTCATTGGGTTATGAGTACACCGGACAGGACTCGCCGGGAACCTGCTAGTTGGTATTATACCTAACGTCAGATAGCAGTTCCCTGGTGACATGTGTACAGGTTAGTTCATCGACCTGAGGTCGTCATTTGTCTCGTGTGAGTTCCCACTGTGCTTTGATTTCTACCCTACCACGGCTCAAAGGAGTCGTGCAAACAGGTCTTTTTTGGGTAAAGTCCCGAGCCACATGGAGGCAAGTGAGCGGATCAGCAGGGGATTCGTCTCGCCCGGTATTGGGGGTGAGATCGTGCTGTGTCTAGGAGAGCCATTACACAAAGCCCTCGGCCGAGGCAGGAGATTTACTGGTAGGTACTCCAGTAGTATCTCAGGGTGTTCTGGGCTACTCTCTGACACGACTTATACCGCTATTGGGGGTCTGACGTTACCAGCCCCCTAGGCCGATATGCGATACTCATAGACGAACGGACCGGACTGTATGTATATTGTCACTGTTAGGCTCAGTAGGGTTTCTGGATGAGTTCGCTCGTCAGCTTCCCTTCCAATCAATACATAGGCAACCGTTACGTACAGCTTGTGCCTCTGACGTGCTAGTGGTTATACCCAGTGCCAGTGTGTTGATGAGTCATTAGAGTCCCCCACAGACAGTTTCCCAAGTTCGGATGAAACGTTATAGAGGCCGTATGGTTTTATGGCAGGGTACGGAAAATGCATGTGTGTTTACGCACGTGTCATATTTCGGGCAGATAATACTAGTAGGCTTTGGTTTAAGCCGGATCTGAGTATTATACTATGTAGATATAATATCTTTGTCTCAGTTGTATTTGTATTCGGTCGTAATACAAATGCGGGTATGTTTATACTGTTACGGGGTTATCCTGAAATTCATTTCGGGATCGCTTTTGGAAGTTGCCAGTTTCCAGTTTTCTATCACCCGTATTTAACATTCGGTTAAATGCGGATTTATCTTTTCTTGGGTGAGTCATGGTTCTAGAAGTTTCTAGATGATGACTAGGATGATGAGGTGGCTAATGACTCATTTGTTGCATTAATTGAATGGTGACTAGGTTAATGACTAGGTTAGTGATTCATGTTTGCATTTAATGGTTTCATAATGTGTTAATATGACTCACTTCTTCATTTATTCTTATGGTCACCATTTATCCTCCTACACTCACCCTCCTCCTTCCTTTTATATGGCCGGCCCCCTATTGCAAAAGAGATGGTTGTTCATTTGGGAGATTAAGGTTTTGGTTCATGGAAATTGATATACTCATTTCTCATTTACCCGATTCAAATGGCAACTTCATTAACCGTTCGTCCATAGCTTTGGACGAAGCGAGATAAAGTGTTCTACTCATTCTCTACATCAATCTTGGTCATCTCTTTTAGCAAACTTGATGACCGAGTTGCCTCGGTTCAGAGGCGAGAGCCCGTTTAAAGATCCGTTGATGTGGTGCCACCTGGACGAGAAGACTGGAGATTCAGGAGATCGGAGCAGCCGCAACAAAGTGTGGGATGATGGTTGAAGACTGAAGGACTCGGATCGTTCGGTATAACATTTCTACCCACTTTGTAGTTTGTTAGTTTAGCTTTAATGGCAGATCCGGATGATAGTACACGATAGTGCCAGTTGTAAAAGTTTTTGTTCCGCATTTGGCGTCTGTTAGACGGCCGGGGGCTACCGTGGACTTACAGTGGTATCAGAACCTCACCATTAAGCTTTACTAACTTGTGCTAACACGTTTAAAATATCGATCGAGCGAAATTTCAAAAACTATAGTTTTTCTGTTCAAAGTTTCTGTCGATTTTTTAAAGGGTCTAAAAATTATTTTGCATATCACAGAAAATTGAGCAGGGTTTTTGAAGAATTACGGTGAAATTTGGGCACATGTTACCACAGTACCGCCGCGGATCCGCGGTCAAAGCTAGGGTTTGACCGCGGAACCGCGGCCAGTATGTGGCAACAATGGACCAAATTTTTCCAGTGAGTTCTTCATTTGAAATTGTGGTTTTTGGTATATTTCTTTTGGGCCCAGATTTTATTACTGTACACCAGATGTTTGTGGGGCCCACTTTGGGATATTTTGTCGATCGAAGTTTAAACGTGTTATTTTACAGTACTTATATTATATCTCAGACCGGGAATGTCATTCGAGCGGTAAATTGCGTCTAATTGCTATAGCTCTTTTAGACGGATTTGCGAACGTGACATTTGCGTTGATGTTCTGTGTTGTGCTGTGATATTGCGGATTTGTCGTGGTGGATAGCAGACGTGCAATGGTAGTGCTTTTTGAATTTATTTGTACATTTGATATTGCGGGACGAGCGTCCAACATGTGGATTGCCGTCACTGCCTGTTTGTATTCTTTTTGGGGCACGACCGGGCTGAGGTCGATGTACCCGTTGTACATATTTTTATTTCTGTATTAGGTTTACCCCGCGACGGAGTGCATGGATGGCCGGGTTCTGGAGGGCAACGGGTCCGTATCTCATGGCTTTGAGAGGCAGAGGGGCCTCACTCTAGAATTTGCGGGCTATTCGCCGCACTTGAGGGGGTACAGGTTGACCCGAGGAGGGGTGCTCAAGTTACCGGATTCCGTGAAGTGCTGGGTGGTCCATTCACTTTGCTGTAGGGGGCTGCCTCGCTTCAGGTTTTGGCGGGTAACTTGCCGCACCCGTAGGGTTCGAGGTTTCATTGTACAGGCTATCCACACGACCAGGGGAACGTCGGGTTTCAGTAGCGGCTCTGTGAAACCCGGGGATCCCAGATTATCTGTATTGTTCTGTGATGCTTATTAATTTTCTGTAATGTTGCATATTATCACGCCTGGAGCGATTATTGTATATTGGTATATATACTATTAGATGTTGTATATGTTTTACACCTGCGGTAGTCCAGTCCCTGCTCTGTCGTTAGTTAAGTAACCTAACAGGTGATGATGGGACCCAGTGACGAATGCGGATGGCATATACGTACATTTTATTTTTCGTTTTTTTCTGGTGTGATTGATTGATGGGACTGCGTTGATTCTGATCAATGCAAGGATAAAATAAACCTATATTTGATGTTGTTGGAACAAATTTTAAAAAAGAGTTATTACAAAGACGTTTCCTTTTGTTATGCACAGTGGTATTCGGTTATGAATATCCTGCACCTCATTCGACGAGGCAAGGGCTGATATCCCTTCACCGGGAGAGACCCCTTGGGCAGAAGTTTGTGTTAGGGTAATAACTTCAGTATAGTCGATCACAAGTTGCTTTGCATCGCGGTATTCAGTTGGAATATCCTGCACCTCATTCCACGAGGAAAGAGCCAAGATCCCTTCACCGGGAGTGACCTCTTTAGCAAAAGGTTTTCGTCATTATATTTTTATAAAAAGCTATCAGGTTCCTTCAACTAGATCAAGTTCATTACGTTAAAGGTTTTTCGCCAAAAAACCAGCCGTAGCCCTCCGTCATGTCTTATGGATGGTCAGTAGTATTCAAGCTATGTTTGTTGACCTTCGTCAAGGCATAGTGTTTGGTAGCTGCTGGGTATTCATTTGTTGCATAGATAGATGCGTTGGTTTGGGACAGTCGTATAGCCTTGTTGACCTTCGTCAAGGGCTTGTACGGATGGGTTCAAATTAACCTGGACAATGACGGGTAGAACTTGACATGTGACGTATGATTTTTTGACCTTCGTCAAGGTCATAAGAGCATGGGGTAAAAATCACTGTAGGGATCCTAGGCACGCTAATGAGGTCTCACAAGGCATCAACCATGCTAAATTCAAATTTTACGGTGCCGAGAAACCCTAATACGGATCGTTAACTAGAGTTTAGACGAAACGATAAGCTAGTTAACAACTTAACTACTAAGTGAACGGAAATACAACCTTTGTAGATCCGGTCCTCCACCTCCATAGCTCCTTGATGAAGTCCCCTCGCTGCGATCATCGGATCCCGGACTCTCGCGGTGGTTTCATCGAAAGAATGATCGAGCTAGGTCGTCGACTTCGATGCCGAAGATGATCTACGTCGAGGCAACACAAGATCAAGCTCCCACTTCACCAAGTCATGAAACTTGTGAAGAAAACACCCTATACTACATGGCAAGTGGTAGAGGATGAAGAAATAGGAAGTGGGTTCACTTTAGAATTGGATTTCTCACTCTTTTTCTCAAGGCACCATTGTTGGTAGCAAGCTTCTTCATCTTGAAGAAGAAGAAGAAGATAATGAATATAATAAGTATTGTTTTTTAAAATAGAAAATGAAAAAATACTAATCATATAGCAACCATGGTTAAGTGTAGAGACTAAACTAGGGTTAGGTGAATGGTTAGGTTTAGGAAAGAAACAAAGTGGTCAAAGCTTCAAGGTCAAAACAAAAGATGCCACCATTTTGTTTCTTGCCCAAAATAAACAAATAAATAAATAAAATGAATAAGTGAATAATTCAAAACCCTAACCATTCACTTAACCATGGTTTAAAGTAAACATACACCCAAGCTTGCATGTATCATCAAACATGATACAATCTAGTGCACAAAACTATATCAAATATACAATGTGCACATCAAGTGAGAAAATCCATCTTAAGTGAACTAATACTAGTTATTGTAAAGTAATATATCAAATATATAATTATACACTAAATCATTAAATCAACACTTGATTTAATGATCCGGTCATATCGCATATAACCGACTAGTATCAAGTGTATCAATGTATCGAATCAACACTTGATTCGGTAACCCGGCTATATCACATATAACCTGCCGATGATACAAATCGCGAGAATAGAATCCAGTATCACATACTGGTATTATTCTCGGTCCCGCACATATCTCATATGCGCTCCTATTTCGTTTCGCTTGAGCCAGGAAAGCTCTGTGTAGGACTCTGAAGACTCGTCAATACGCCGGCAGCAGGTGATGATCATATCAAACACCCACAAGCCGCAAGCGGTCTGCTAAACGTAACGGCCACCCGGGTATTGAGCGATCAGAAGATCGACGAGCAAGCCCGCTCACACTCCTGTGAATCCACCCAGTAACACTTACCGTACAGTCCGGTCTGTTCGTCTGATATGTCGCATATCTCGCCTAGGTGTGGTAAACGTCAGACCCTAATAGCTCGATAAGTCGTGTCGATATGAGGTCTATAACAGTTCGAGAAACTACAGGTAACACTTACCAGTAAATCTCAGCAACCCTGGCCAGGGATTTCCGGTTATAGCCAATCGAACACAGCGCAACATCAACTCCCTATACCGGGAGAGACGAATCCCCTCCTATCGCTCATTGCCTCCATATGATTCGGGAATGTACCCAAAAACCACCGTTTTGCACACCTTCTTGGACGTGGTAAGGTGGAAATCAAAGCACAGTGGGAATCACATAAGACTCTATGACGATCTCGGGTCAACAGACTACTCTGTACCAGTGTCACCAGAGAACTGCCATCTGACGTAAGGTATAATACCATCTGGGAGTTCTCGGCGAGTCCATCCAGTGTACCCAGTCTCCACTGAGCACCCGTATATCATCTCTGATGTCAAACACCAATGGATATGGGATCATCCATCGCCCATCTGTATGGGTCGAGAAGGTATACGCTAGTCTACTCTGGTATATCGATGCCCCGTCTCGATACACCCACGACTAGGGACCTTGAAGGATGTACTTATGGACTACCATGTCCCCACTAGTATGATCCGCATCATAGTCCAGGTAGTCAAGTACACATCCTAAGGGCTTTACCAACATGTAACAAAGAGACATCCAGTGTACACGTTAAGGTAAAGAGCAACCAGATAGCATACTATCATGTCGAGCAAGAAAGTCCTCCCTATATATGTCCAAGCATCCACTACAATATACTTCCTATGTATAGTAATGGCCTCTAGGGCATACATATAACTAACAATCTCCCACTTGCACTAGGGCCATCTGATAGCAGTGGTTGTTGCATCTCATACTCAACCATCCCATAAAAGTCTCTCTCTGGGAAAAGGCCTTTGTGAGTGGATCCGCCGTGTTGTCCTCTGAGTCTACTCTCCTAACCTCGATCACCCTGGAGATCAACCATCTCCACGATCAGGTGACACTGCCTTAGAATATGTCTGGATCACTGATGGGACAGACGTTCCTTGGCATAAGCCACAACTCCATTATCACACAATGGGAGGAACAAAGTTCATCTCATGAACAAATATACATCCAGACAGCCTCTTTGGTAGCATCTTATGTAGCGATGTATCCTGCCTTTATCATCTAGTTAGCCACGGTATTTAGCTTGGAACTCTTCCAACATACCGTCCCTTTACTAAGGGTAAAGACAATGCCTGTGACTGACATTCAGTCGTTCTCATCACCCTGGAACACTTCCAGTGATTCTCCCCAGGATCGATTGATACCATCTCACTACATCTAGTGAGTATCCTAACATCCAGTTACTTCTATCTCATAGATCAAAACTCAGGATTTAGGAGGTATCACTTTGATCCTATACGGAGAATCCTTGTGATAAGCGGAGATTGACTGAGCGTAGCAGAGGAAACTCCTTCCCTATCAAGAGTATGTCATCCACGTACTCTACGAGGATCACCACCATACTCCCTACTACCTTTTTGTATATACAAGGTTCATCTACCATTTTTATGAAGTCAAAATCTTTGACTACCATATCAAAACAGATGTTCCATCTCCGCGATGCCTGCTTTATTATATAAAGCATCTTGTACACGTTTCCGCTGCTCCCACTGTCTACGAAGCCCTCTGACTGTGTACTTATAGACTCTCTCTTCTAAAATATCATTTAGAAGAGCAGTCACGACACCCAACCGCCAGATATCGTAGTCATGGTATGTAGCCGTGGCAAGTAGGATCTGGATGGACTTAAGCATAGCCACTGGATTAAGGTTTCATCATTATCCACGCCTGGTCGATGACGAAAACCTTTAACAAGTCTAGCTTTAAAAGTCTCAACTTTTCCATCTACACCAAGTAATCTTCTCAAGATATACTTGCTCCTGATGGGGATTTAACCCTTCAGATATAGCAACCAAAGTCCATACATTGTTGGTGTATAAGGATTCCATCTCAGATCGCTAAGCATCCAGCCATTCTTACAGAGTCCCACTCTTGATGGCCAGCTCGAAACTAGTTGGGTCATCATCTCATGATGCATTCCTCGCTCCCACTGTCATAGAGAAACCGAAGTATCTCTCAGGTGGGTGAGGAAACCTACTAGATCGGCGGAGAGGCTAAGGTTCGTTGGAATCTACTGAATCCTTTGGTTCTACCAAATCATTTGCTGTAGTTTGTATAGCTGGAACCTTTCCAGTTGTACATAGCAGACCTTGCCTCGAGCTTGTCCGGATTTTACTTTTGACATAGGTCGGACAATCCCCAAATCTTAACTGACTTAAGAGATGGGCTCTTCCCTTTCCATATCATATATGAAGTGGTAGGCAACTGATTTGATCGGAACCCTATTCAATAGGTATGCAGCTTCTTAAGCGCATAACTCCCAAAAGGAAATTGGAAAATCAGTAGTACTCATCATAGAGCACACCATATCACATAGGGTGCAATTGCTCTGCCCCGATATACTATCGTGCTATGGTGTATACGGAGGAGTAATGCTGAGAGAGAATCTCATTCTCCTTTAGAATAGTCCAGGAATTCCATGTACAAGTATTCTCCTCCCTGATCTCATCATAGGACATAATACTTATACCCGTATTTTGGTTCTCTACATCTAACTTATATTCTGTGAATATCTCAAAAGGTTCGGACTTATGTTTCAACAGGAACATATGTCTGAATCTTGAGAGATTACCAGAGAATGTAATGAAATATAAAAAACCAGTCTTGGCATATGTAGAAAGGGGACCTACATACATCAACATGTATCATCCCAAGAGTTCACTAACTCTTTCTCTGTTTCCAGTAAACAGAGCTATGGTCATCTTATCTCTGTGACATGACTGGCAAGTTTCACAAGATGTAAATTCAAACTGATTTAAATATGCATCTATAATGTAACTTAAGCTAGTCGGGTCACATTGATATGACCCAGTCTACAATACCTCAAGAAGGAATCGTTCATTTCTAAACTCTTCCACTTGTGTGTGTTCTGTATACTAAGAACTGTAGTTTGATTTAGAACATCAATGCTTTTAGATAACGTGCCTGAACCGATCAACTGTTGATATAGGAAATGTTCAAAACATTATCCAACAGTACAAAATTATATCATTCTTTACTAATAAAGAAACTGATATGATTTTGTATGATATGATTTTGTATATCAGGTTCGGTATCTAATAACATTTGTTCAGAATCAATGTATTCTGGTAATACAGGGTGACAGTGACCAACAGACTTGGCTGCAACACTTGCACCGTTTTCTGCCTCATGAAACTTATCACCCGTTCTCAGTTTTCTACCTATCTGTAGCCCTATGTAACAGATTACATATCTGGGATCCTGATCCGGTATCAAATACCAAGGACGCAGAGGATACTGAGAAACAGTTCTTTGTAGTGAACGCACCCGAAGGAGATGCATCTTATGCACTTTTTTCATTTGGGCGGCATGGGAATCCTGGTATTCCCCTATTTCCTGCTCTGTCTTATAACATTTATAAGTTGGAGCGGGACCAACGTTCCCCACCTCAGTATAACAAGCGGGTTCGGTCAATATTTCCGTTTTATTATCTTGATTAAGGCGTGACATGGTCGCTACCTGGAGAGAGAGAAGAAAACACTCAGCGTGCGCTCTTGCAAGAATAGATTGGTTCTTATTTTATCTAATCAGGATGGCTCCCACTGGTTTTATCAAATCCTCCTTCAAACCCTAAAAGGAAAGACTAGCCGGGATTAATTACACGCTACAAGTTCGCCAATCTTTCAGCCAGGCTAGTGTCGGTACTTTGAGGGAGGTTCCCCGTGCTTTCGCACGGACCTAATTAATGTAAACCTCGTTTTCCCAGAAGCGTAACCCCATTGACATCTTTCTAGACACCTACTTGATCGGCTAATTGTAATGTGTAAAACTCTCCCAGGAGTAACAATTACTCGCAGTGGGTATCGGGATCCAACTATCTCATAGAAGGTATGCAATCTCATTGCAAATTTCAACACTTGAAATTCATGATAATTTTGCCCCTAGCACCCTATGACCTTGACGGAAGTCAACAAACCATAGGCTACTAGTCAAGTTCAACCCGTCATTTCTTGATTGAATCAAACCCACCCGCACGACCCTTGACGGAGGTCAACAAGGCCGTACGACTACCCTAACCCAATCTGCATCATATGCATAAGCAGATAAATACTAGCTAGCTACCGCACACTATGCCTTGACGGAGGTCAACAAACGTAGCACGAATACTAAGTAGGACTTATCTGAAATGACGGAGGGCTACGACAGGTTTTTATGAAAACCTATTGCGTAATGAACTTGATATCGTTGTAGAATCAAATGATTTTAAAATGGAGTGTTTTTTAGGCTTTTCTAGTTTTGCTAAAGGGGTCACTCCCGGTGAAGGGATCGTCGGCCCTTTCCTCGTCGAATGAGGTGCGGGATATATCATATATATCACTGTGCAAAGCAGAAACTATAGAAGCAATCAAAAGACAAACCGAGAGTTGTAGCATCTGCCAGTTATTGCTAAAGGAGTCACTCCCGGTGAAGGGATCTCGGTCCTTTCCTTATCGAATAAGGTGCAGGATGTTCTACAAGGAACACCGCGATGCAAAGCAAGAACTGTAGCTACCTTTTTTATTTAGAAATTCGATTCCACAACATCTTAGGTTTCTTTTCTTTCATTAATCACATTAATGAAGTCCCATCATTTAAATCACCTAAACATCAGAGATAAATATGACGTACACTTATGCCATCCGCATTTGCCTCGATGTCCCCTCGTGCACCGTTAGGTTAGGTAACTAACGGCAGAGCAGGGCAGGGCTAGCACGGGTGTAAAACATAAGTAACATCTATATAATATATCATATATACCATATACAGTATTTATCACAGAACATATCAAATGATCACATCACAGATATCGCAGCAGAAGAAACATATGAAACATTGGATATACTAGGACGTCCGTGTTTTCAATACGAGCCAGTATAAAACACAGATTCCACGGTCGCGATGAATAGCCAAACCCACACCCCTAGACCCCTACGAGAGCGGCAAGCAACCCTACCAATTCTAGAGTTAGGAGACCCGGACTCGACTCCTCGAGTTGGTCTCCCACTGGATTCCAGAACCCGGTTACTTGTGCCCTCCTCCTTGGGTCTATCCTAGTGCGGAAAAGTAAATAATATACAATGGGTGACATCATCCGCAACCTGGAAGTGCCCCAATAAAAGAATATTACATACAAGTTTTTTACATGAATGAAAATGAAAAACACTCATCTCACATAAAAACCTATGGCTATTCATAACGCGACGATCCAATATAACATATCCAGCAACACATAACATCACATGTCATCAACGTAAGTAAATATGGGCATCCCAATTGTCGTTGACATATAGCAACGAAACTGGCGATATCACATATTACACTTACGGTCACAGAAAAGAAAGTGTAAAACTACAACAGTTGGAATCCGCAACCTCCTCAGACATCGCATGCCTGACCAAATGAATTTCTTAGACATCGCATGCCTAACAATTATAAACCCTGCATTTTAGTCTCTTTATCGAAAACACTTTTCAATATCAAGTCGGGTAATTCAACAAGATTCCCGACATCCTGATCGAATGCTCGTCGCAAACTTTAGTAGGCGGCCGCACCCCCGATGCCGTCGACGAAGTGCACCAAGGCGGAACACCGCTGTCGCGAGCACCCGAACGGATGCTGTCGGCGACGGGGTTCTCCTACAGTCACTTGGTCGGGGCTATGGAGTGAGGCTGTCTATTAAGTTTACCCGGCGAGTATCCGTGTATGCTACGTGATTGCGACGGACTTTTGATCACATCAAAATTCCGTGGCAACCGATCAAGTGAGACTAAACCTCTAGATTTATAACATTCATTCAGTAATCTCATAACTACTTGTGAATTCCAATTATTGTATCACATTCCGGATAAATAGAAAATGTCAAACTTTCCGATCGAACAATCGAACACCTAAGTTTTCTTGAAACAGCTCAACACATGAAACATGTTTAAAAACATTCACTTCATGCCTCAGTACCAACGGTCCAGCCGTAGAAGGGTCAAGCCAACGCCTCACATGTGGCACGCCGTACTGCCCCAAACCCTAAGGTTCAAAGAGCAGTTCAAGACGGTCACATAATCGAGTTAAGGTTTGTTGTCTTCTAAAGGGTCCATCGCGTTACTTGCACTACTTAGAACGTTATTAAACCACGGAAAAATCCAACACTTGGAAATTTCCCAACAGGGGAAAAAGTGGGTATTCATATCCGGTCAAACTTTTTAACATATTCAAAAATTATCCGGAAAACACATAGACAAAATTAGACAATCCGATTGAATAATCGAATCCCCAAAACAACCCCAGAAAACTCAACAGTGGAGTATAGATTAAAAATTCCCAATAAATACAGAAACTTTAAATTGAGATTACTGTGCAAAAAGAAGTGAAAGAGGCCACTGAATTGCCGCGGAACCGCCGCCTAACCTAGGGTACGGCCGCGGTTCCGTGGCGGTTTAATTGATTTAGACCCTCGAATTTCACAGTAATTCATATTAAACCCTGCTGAATTTTTTGGCTATTTTTAATTTGGAAAAATCCACATTTTCAGAAAATGTACAGAGAGTGGTCTCGGATTAGGGTTTCGGGTTCGATCGGGTTTCTAACACCGTCTATGCATCGCCTAAGGCTCTAGCTAGGCTCTGATACCACTGTAGGGATCCTAGGCACGCTATTGAGGTCTCACAAGACATCAACCATGCCAAATTCAAATTTTACGGTGCCGAGAAACCCTAATACGGATCGTTAACTAGAGTTTAGGCGAAACAATAAGCTAGTTAACAACTTAACTACTAAGTGAACGGAAATACAACCTTTGTAGATCCGGTCCTCCACCTCCATAGCTCCGTGATGAAGTCCCCTCGCTGCGATCATCGGACCCCGGACTCTCGCGGTGGTTTCATCGAAAGAATGATCGGGCTAGGTCGTCGACTTCGATGCCGAAGATGATCTATGTCGAGGCAACACAAGATCAAGCTCCCACTTCACCAAGTCATGAAACTTGTGAAGAAAATACCCTATACTACATGGAAAGTGGTAGAGGATGAAGAAATAGGAAGTGGGTTCACTTTAGAATTGGATTTCTCACTCTTTTTCTCAAGGCACCATTGTTGGTAGCAAGCTTCTTCATCTTGAAGAAGAAGAAGAAGATAATGAATATGATAAGTATTGTTTTTTAAAATAGAAAATGAAAAAATACTTATCATATAGCAACCATGGTTAAGTGTAGAGACTAAACTAGGGTTAGGTGAATGGTTAGGTTTAGGAAAGAAACAAAGTGGTCAAAGCTTCAAGGTCAAAACAAAAGATGCCACCATTCTGTTTCTTGCCCAAAATAAACAAATAAATAAATAAAATGAATAAGTGAATAATTCAAAACCCTAACCATTCACTTAACCATGGTTTAAAGTAAACATACACCCAAGCTTGCATGTATCATCAAACATGATACAATCTAGTGCACAAAACTATATCAAATATACAATGTGCACATCAAGTGAGAAAATCCATCTTAAGTGAACTAATACTAGTTAATGTAAAGTAATATATCAAATATATAATTATATACTAAATCATTAAATCAACACTTGATTTAATGATCCGGTCATATCGCATATAACCGACTAGTATCAAGTGTATCAATGTATCGAATCAACACTTGATTCGGTAACCCGGCTATATCACATATAACCTGCCGATGATACAAATCGCGAGAATAGAATCCAGTATCACATACTGGTATTATTCTCGGTCCCGCACATATCTCATATGCACTCCTATTTCGTTTCGCTTGAGCCAGGAAAGCTCTGTGTAGGACTCTAAAGACTCGTCAATACGCCGGCAGCAGGTGATGATCATATTAAACACCCACAAGCCGCAAGCGGTCTGCTAAAAGTAACGGACACCCGGGTATTGAGCGATCAGAAGATCGACGAGCAAGCCCGCTCACACTCCTGTGAATCCACCCAGTAACACTTACCATACAGTCCGGTCTGATCGTCTGATATGTCGCATATCTCGCCTAGGTGTGGTAAACGTCAGACCCCAATAGCTCGATAAGTCGTGTCGATATGAGTTCTATAACAGTTCGAGATACTACTGGTAACACTTACCAGTAAATCTCAGCAACCCTGGCCAGGGATTTCCGGTTATAGCCAATCGAACACAGCGCAACATCAAATCCCTATACCGGGAGAGACGAATCCCCTCCTATCGCTCATTGCCTCCCTATGATTCGGGACTGTACCCAAAAACCACCGTTTTGCATGCCCCCTTGGACGTGGTAAGGTGGAAATCAAAGCACAGTGGGAATCACACAAGACTCTATGACGATCTCGGGTCAACAGACTACTCTGTACCAGTGTCACCAGAGAACTGCCATCTGACGTAAGGTATAATACCATCTGGGAGTTCTCGGCGAGTCCGTCCAGTGTACCCAGTCTCCACTGAGCACCCGTATATCATCTCTGATGTCAAACACCAATGGATATGGGATCATCCATCGCCCATCTGTATGGGTCGAGAAGGTATACGCTAGTCTACTCTGGTATATCGATGCCCCGTCTCGATATACCCACGACTAGGGACCTTGAAGGATGTACTTATGGACTACCATGTCCCCACTAGTATGATCCGCATCATAGTCCAGGTAGTCAAGTACACATCCTAAGGGCTTTACCAACATGTAACAGAGAGACATCCAGTGTACACGTTAAGGTAAAGAGCAACCAGATAGCATACTATCATGTCGAGCAAGAAAGTCCTCCCTATATATGTCCAAGCATCCACTATAATATACTTCCTATGTGTAGTAATGGCCTCTAGGGCATACATATAACTAACAATCACATCGGGAGTTTCTAAAGAAACTGAAATTTGTCAAGTATGCGCATACCTTCTGGAGTGTGATAACATGAGTGGATTCCTTCACGTTATCATGCGATGAGAGTTGGATCCCGATTCCCACTGATGAGTTGGTTTACTCTTCGGGTGATCCCGATTGATTCTTCTTTTAGGTTTGGAGGAGAATTTGACAGTACAGTGGGAGGTTTCCTGATTAGATAAAGTGATAACCATTCTGATCTAGGTTAGAGTGCACGCAGAGTGTTTCTTTTCTCTCTCTTTGGCAGCGACCATTGACCGACCCTAGATTATGACTCAGTAACCAAGTTGACCGAACCTTCTTTAAATACTGGCTTATGGATTGTCCGAGTTGCATAAGTCATTGCCGCTCCTTATTTTACCCTTTTCATTTCTCAGAACACCCTGTATTACTACGGACATCCACTTCCATTGGATAGATCCATCGTATGGTTATATACGAACCCGAAGGACTTCTTCGAGGATGGATCCAGGTTCAGGAGAAATAGAATTGGTTTATTCAGTTGTCTTTTATTATCACCTTCTCTCAGGTTGCGATGGCTCCTTGGTTTAGGAGAGTACACCTATTATGCTTATTGGATAGTCTTATTCCAAACCATAGGCAGGTGCCAAAAGGTAGGGAATGAAGAAAACCAATTAGCCTAAGTAGGGTGTACAGAAGGTAATAACTAAAGACAAAATAAAGGGATTAGAAAGAGGGCAAAGTAAATTGCGACTGCCATCATTCACAACCAAACCGCATACTTCATCGCCACTCCTATTTTCACTTTTGCTTTTTTCCCAGTTCGGGAGAAATAGAATAAGGTATTATTCAGTTGTCTTTTATCACCACCTTCTCTCAAGTTGCGAGTACTCCTAGGATTAGGAGAGTACACCTATTATGCTTCTTGGATAGTCTTCTTCCAAACCATAGGCTGGTGCTGAACGGTAGGGAAGGAAGAAAACCATATAGCCTAACGATGGTGTACAGAAGGTAACGAATAAAGACAAATAAAGGGATTTGGTGAGAAGGCAAAGAAATATACGGTTAAAATCATGAATTGGATTTTGGAAGAGGCATTACTATGAATACCAGGATACCCCTATGAAACAATTTTTTGTTTCAGTGCATTGTTAAATGGAAAACTGATTTCCCGATTAGATACTTACTCCAGGGTATGTATTTACCAGGTATGATTCTCACATCTGTATGGTTTTTACAGATGATGAGTGGGAGTAAGTTATTGGGAATTAGGTGATCATCCTCATTATATCGGAATTCGTTGTAATTGGTGATATTTGAGGAAGTCGCCTGGGTACAGTTTTCAACCTACGACGCACAGGTTATGAGTTATTCAACTCAGTGGACTTATACAGAGTATTATATATTGTTCAGTGTCCATCAAGACAAAGGGGTTGGTCCTCGTACTCTGTACTGTTTACTTGTAACTTCTCTAGTTATTAGACAAGTGTTTCATAGAAATACAATGTCTAAGTTTTGAGAAGTTGTGGGTATAGGAATAAAGTAGAGAACCAGGTGTCGCAAGTATCGGGATTCTTCAAAGAAATCGAAGATGTAGATTCTTGTGATTGGTATTCAGTTGGTAGTAATGATTTTGAGAAACTTGTTTCTCTTTCAGGTTACTCATAATTGGATGTATTCCTAAGTTAAGTAATGCTGATTAGCTTCTCTCCATTGAGTTGATATGCACTGGAGACAGCTGCATGATTTGAATTTGGTTCCGATTAAATTAGTGCCTCCATTTCTATATTGTATATAGAATGGTTCATATCTTAACGATGTTAAGATACGGGGAGTTGTCCGGCTTATGCTTAAAACCAGACTCTGGATAAATCAAAGCACGTTTATGTAATGGCAGTTTGTAGGTTGACCCGGGCTATGTCGAGGGTTGATTTTCTACCATCTGGAAGATCAATAGTGATATTTTTCTTGACTCGCCACAGTTTTAGTAAAATGGATTTTTTTCATAGAATAGTAGTAGCAGTATGGTAGAACTGGAAGTGATTCCAGAACCGCAAACGATTACGGAAAATTTTATAGGACCTATATATTCAATCAAGTTTGACATTCCAATAGCCACTCCGCAGATATGGTGGGTAACCTCAGACACCCGAGAGGTACTCCGGTAGCCTCAAGGACGGCGACATGGAGGTTCTTGTTTACCCAGACTTGACACTACTGTTGTTCCAGACTATGAGACCTGGCAGGAGGATAAGTATAGCGTCGTTCTAAACTAGCTTTAGAAGTGTACGTATATATTATTCTGCCAGAGGGTTGTCGTAGTCAGTGGGAGCAGCGGAAGCATAGTGGGCAAGTAGCTTATGTCTATTTGTAGACTAGAGCACATATAGTGGAGATAGATCATCTAATTTTTGATGTGACAGTCATGGGTTTGACTTCATCAGAATAGGGGGTGGATCTGTTAAGAAGGTAGTAGGGTGTGATGTCCTGGTATTTGGATGACATACACAGAGTAGGAAGTAAAATTCCTATACTACGATCGGTTGTACTGTGGTCGTCACACAGTTGTTTCTCCACAAAGGACATGGATATAATATCTGACATTCTGGTTACTAGATTTATGGTTTTAGATCTAGAATTGGGTAGTTTCCCAATCTGGGTACTTCGACAGTATTCTAATAGTATTTTAGAATAGATGACTCCTGGCATGGTGGTGTACCT
This sequence comes from Agapanthus africanus, assembly GCA_030015575.1. NCBI lineage: Eukaryota > Viridiplantae > Streptophyta > Magnoliopsida > Asparagales > Amaryllidaceae > Agapanthus > Agapanthus africanus. The sequence continues at coordinate 100,638,129 of JASDDO010000010.1, read as the reverse complement.
GCAGATGATGGAGTCACCCTCTCTAAAGGTGTCTTACAGACTAAATAGGAGAGGGATTTGCATGATTGGCAGATCACTTGCTTAGGCAATTGAGTCAATCGTGAGATGTCAAGTACCACACCAGATGTTGTTTTTGCACTAGATGCGATAAGTTTATATTAATCCAATCCTGAAGAAACATAAGGAAGCAGTTTTAGAACATAAGTGAATGTTCTACGGATTTGATGACGGCAGCCTCCTTCGTGGGACGGTTATCATTCCAGGCTTCAAAGGTGACATGAATGACAGAGTGATTGTCAGAGTTCTAGTTTTCCCTCTGACGAGGGACAGTATTATGGACAGTTGGTCCAAGAGGATACTGTGGGAGGCATGTTGCTGGATACTGATTAGGTTCAGTTATCGATACAGTCTAAGAAGTTTGGATTTGGAGTTCATTTATGAACTAGGTCCCATCAAATATCCAGACATATTCTAAGACAGGTATTACTCAATTCGGGAGATGGCTTTCTCCGCGAAATTGAGATTAAGAGAGATATAGAAAGAAACATCAGGGCGGATCCACTCACTAAGGTTATTTCTCGAACACAATAGTTTTACAAACGAGCTTTATGAAACTGATTAGTAGAGGAGTTGGATGTTCGGTATTACACGGGCTGTGAGTATGCGACATCACAATAATTAGCCTTAAGTGCAAGTGGGAGATTGTTGGATATAGTGCCCTCAAAGTCAATTATTAGATCGCAGGCACGTGATTGCAATGATTGAGAGAGGACCTATACCGATATGACAGTCTTGCTCGAGATGATAGTATGCTATCTGGTTTGTCTTTATCATCGTATACATGCTTTAGTTCACTATTGCATGTTGATAGAGCCCATAGGATTCTTGCTTGACTGCCAGCAGTATGATGGCGATCATATACGTGGGAGCTGGGGGTCTGTAAGCACATTCTTAAAATGTCCCTAGTCGTGGGAGTTTCGAGACAGGGCATCGATACTCCAGAGTAAACTAGTGTATACAGTCGAGACCCCGACGAGGGGCGGTGGCCGGTCTCATAAGCCATTGGTGTTAGTTGGTTCACCTATGATGTATACATGTGCTCATTGGGTTATGAGTACACCGGACAGGACTCGCCGGGAACCTGCTAGTTGGTATTATACCTAGCGTCTGTAACACCTTAGGTTGTGTTTTGGGGTTAATTATATTTTGATATATAGTTTTAATAAAAAGTTTACCAAATTAAGTTCCAAATATTTTATCCTAATTAATGAATATTTTATTAGAATTTTACTAGGCACACACACACTTGTGCATGTAAACTAGGGTTAAGAGATGGGGTTAAACTATGATTAACAAGCATGGTGGACTAACCATTCCCTTAAGTCATTTTAAGTTTTGTATTAAATTATTTTGGGTTTTAATTATGGTTGTTGTGTTGATTTTCTTTTTTTCTTTTTTCTTTTTTTTGAAATGTTTTCTTTGTTGACTTAGTGAGAGAGAGGGAGTATGGGCAAATGGCATGAGCCATGCTCATTAAATGAAGAGAGAGGGAGAGAGGGGGGGGGGGTGTTTGACTTGTGTTCTCTCACTCTCACTCTCACTCTCACTTCTCACTCCTCTCACTCTCAACACACACACTCACACCCTCACAACAAGCAGCAACAGCAGAAGAAGCACCAGCAGTAGCAACTAGCAGCAGCAACAGCAGCAGAAGAGGCAGCAGCAAGCAGCAGCATCAGCAACAGCATGGAGCAGCAGCAGCAACAGGAGCAGTAACAGCTCCAGCAGCCTCTGTAGCAGCTCCAGACCTTCTCCTTCCTCTCCTTCCTGCACTCTAAGATCTTTAAGTGAGGTATGATCTGAGCCTAACTTCCTTGCTTGCTAAACTAGTGATTGTTAAGCTTAATTAGTGTTAAAAAGTAAGATTTTGGGCTTGAAATGATGATTTGTGTAGACTTTTAATTAAGTGCTGTTAATGTTGGTTAGCCTAGCCTAATTAGGTGTCATTAAGACCATGTAAACCTAGTTAGACCCCAGATTACACCAAAATACCATAGGGTTTCAAATTGTGCAGAATTTAGTGTTTTTAAGTGAAATTTCACCTTTCAGTGATCTGCTATAGGCCCGAGTAGTTCAGGTTAAAATTGAGTTAACTGGAGCTTGTATACAAGGTATAGACCACACCACCTGAACACGAAGCCCCCATTCTACAGTGAGGCCGCCGGTTTAATCTTTCTGGCTGCAATTTGCGGCCAGATGTGGGAATTTTTGGGTTTAGTTTGCATGGGTAGGAGTCTGCTGTTATTTTAGGGCCAGTGGTATGTGCAATTTTGTTAGTTTCTCTCTGTAGGAAAATCTGGGACGTTATATCGTATTTCTAGTACGTTTGGTTCGCGCGATACGCGTGTGGGTTCTGTGATCCAGCGCGTCGCGACGTGTCGGGTTAGTTTTAGACGTGTATACACGTTTTAGCATATCGTACACATGCGCGTTTAGTTTGCGACGCGAGCGTATCGTTTGGCTTAGATATCGCATCTTGCGAGGTGGTTGCTTATATGGACTCTTGTGTAAATTCCAGGTTCGCAGGCGGGTACGTCGGACGAAGCTAAGAAAGGGAAGCAGGTGGTCGGCTACGAGTAGCGCACGACCAGGTGAGTAGATTTAACATCTACGGGGAAATCGCCCGTATGGCGTTAAGCGTCAGGGCGTGTTAGGATATTTAGTATAGATGTTCATATGGACTGTACTAGCATACCTTTTTGTTGCATATAGAAATGATAGCATAGGACACTGCACTGCCACTAACGGTTCAAGTTGCATGAGCACGATTGATATGCTACACCCACACCGTTAGTGATTGCCATGACACTCATATTATGGGATTGCTATAAATCAAATATCATATTGATTCCGATTATTGAAGTTGTCATGATTTGCCATATACATCACATACCCATATTTGTACCACATACATCATATATTTATATTTGGGCACATATACACTGTATATTCATACCAGTGCACACATATATTGATATCTTCATACCTGTGCACATGCACACTGTATATTCATACCAGTGCACACATATATTGATATCTTCATACCTGCGCACATGCACACTGTATATTCAAACCAGTGCACACATACATTGATATCTTCATACTTGCTTAGATTACGCATTGAGATATGTTGTTTCCATGTTAATTCTGGATTTTGGGAACCGTGGATATTTTAAAAGAGAATAGTTAATTATTTAAAAACCCGGTTTCCCTTAATATGATATTTCTGTGCGTCCACCATGTGTTTTCTCGGTGCTTGAGTGATATATGTGAACCCGAATCGAGGAGTTGGATGAGGCCGATTACGGGTACATGGTGGACCCGGTATGGTACCCCGGGGCGAGAACGGTTTCGCTGTGTAGTAGACGGTGAGCCTGGCAGAGGGACTACTACCTACCGGTGATTGGTTGGACCTGGCGGTTATCCGGAGGATACTGACCAGAGTCGATTGATGGATACGGGACGACTCGTACTGCCGGGGCCGAGGGCCGATACCACAGACAGAGCCCGTGGGCTGACCCGGACTGACGGGTGCCCGATATGTGAGGATTTGCTTGTCGATGCTAGACACGAGTATTTGTTGATATTTTGGATGCCGATGTTGGGCACTCACGATGTTATGAGATTTACAGGATTTGAGGACCGATGAAGATGACGGCGCCTGGGTAGTATTGGGATTTGGGTGCATGGATGGGTACCGATTATACTTTCCATGATGACATTCCGTGCAGATGTTATATTTCCCATGCTCAATATGTAGTAAATTGATACCTCATCCTGTATCTATTGTACCTGATATAGTACACATGCTTGCACGATCATTGCATACCCTGTTCATTTTACATAGGGTTGTTAGATTGCATTGTTATACCTGATTATCACATGTCTTGTTCATCACATGGAGATGTTATTAGATCGCACTTGTTGCATGATTTGACCATCCAGTTCATCATATAGATGTTATCTGTTGGCATAGGCTAGAGTATCGCAGCATGTGCATACTCACGATTACCTTTATATGTTATCTTCTATTCACAAGTTGGCAACTCACCCCCGTTGTGCCACAGTGTTTGCAGGTTACCCTTTGGAGTAGTCGCGGCAGGCTGCTTTCTTGCATCTTTTGACATAGATACCCCTACAGCTGACATACTAGTTCTTTTGCGGATAGGTGGGTTTTGTGTGGTATCTGTTTATCTTTCAGTTATGTAAATTGTTGTATCTAGTACTCTCCATCTACCACTTATGTATTGACTTAGAGACCAGTTGTGAGGAAGATGTATATTATTTGTATTCTGGTGTCGAGCTCATTGTGAGCCGACTTTACTTATGCAGTTTATTCTATCTGTGATGTTTCCCACTTATTGCTCATTTTCTTCGCTACGGCGTCGTATATTGTTATCGTGGTGACTGGTTACTAGAGGTTTTCTTAACATTTTAGTAAATGCTTCTATTCAATGCTCAAAACACTCTATAATTTTAATGGTTTGATTTCTGGGTCTTCGGCTTACTTAGTCGCGTTACGCCTGTAGACGTTACGTGGTTAAGTGCCGGTCAAGGACCAAACTTTGGGTCGTGACAGCGTCAGATAGCAGTTCCCTGATGACATGTGTACAGGTTAGTTCATCGACCTGAGGTCGTCATTTGTCTCGTGTGAGTTCCCACTATGATTTGATTTCTACCTTACCACGGCTCAAAGGAGTCGTGCAAACAGGTCTTTTTTGGGTACAGTCTCGAGCCACATAGAGGCAAGTGAGCGGATTGGCAGGGGATTCGTCTATCCCAGTATTGGGGGTGAGATCGCGCTGTGTCTAGGAGAGCCATTACACAAAGCCCTCGGCCGAGGCAGGAGATTTACTGGTAGGTACTCCAGTAGTATCTCAGGGTGTTCTGGGCTATTCTCTGACACAACTTATACCGCTATTGGGGGTCTGACATTACCAGCCCCCTAGGCCGATATGCGATACTCATAGACGAACGGACCGGACTGTATGTATATTGTCACTGTTAGGCTCAGTAGGGTTTCTGGATGAGTTCGCTCGTCAGCTTCCTTTCCAATCAATACATAGGCAACCGTTACGTACAGCTTGTACCTCTGACGTGCTAATGGTTATACCCAGTGCCAGTGTGTTGATGAGTCATTAGAGTCCCCCACAGACACTTTCCCAAGTTCGGGAAAAACGTTGTAGAGGCCGTATGGTTTTATGGCAGGGTACGGAAAATGCACGTGCGTTTACGCACGTGTCATATTTCGGGCAGATAATACTGGTAGGTTTTGGTTTAAGCCGGATCCGAGTATTATACTGTGTAGATATAATATCTTTGTCTCAGTTGCATTTGTATTCGGTCGTAATGTAAGTGCACGGCGGCGCCCCGGCCGTCAATCCGACGGCCAAATGCGGAAGCGGTGATAAACTTTAATTTTGCGAACTTAGCAAACTGGCACCACCGCGCACTAATCACCCGGATCGAACCATTAAACTAGTTCTAGCTAACTACAAGACGGGTTAGAGATATACCGAGTGATCCGAGTCCTCCGGTCTTCTCGTCATCGTCCCGATCTCCCGCGGAAAGTCCTGTCTCCATATCGTCACCTCCTCGCCGAAAGGGGGACCACATCGCCTGCGTCTTTTACGGGCTCCCACCTCAATACCGAGGCAACTCGGGCGCAAAGTTGGCTGGCCGACGCGTCCAAGATTTGCTGTAGAATGTGTAGTGTAGAGGCTATGTCTCATTTGGGGTTTGTTGCCTTTGAAGATGATGGAGGAATCAAGATAAGAAAAATGGTGCTTGCATTTTTCTAGCATGAAATGAGATCAAGAATGCCACACTCTCAAGAATGAAACTCTCTTCTTCTCTTTTCTCAAGTGAAGCCCTTCCATATGAGAATGGTGGAGGAAAGAATACATAATCCAAAACCATGAAGGGAGGTAATGGTAGTAAAAGCAAGGGGTGACCATAGCCAAAACATCATCATAACAAATTCACATCAAACTCTAATCACCTCAAATCACCAAAAAGCAAGTGATGATGATAGAAAAGAATGGTATCAAAAGTTGCTTTCATAATTAATACATTTGCAAGAAAACCCTCCATAATGTGTTATTTGCAAACTTGCAAATAACACCCTCCATCGGAAAAGTCCAGCCGGGAAAGAACAAGGGAAAACCGGCCGGAACGGAATGCAAACTGGCAACTCCAGAAAACTGGACCCGTAATAAATTACAGGAAAACCCCGATACTGTGCATACACACCCGCATCTGTATTCCAACCGGATACAAATGCAAAGAGACAAAACTACACTATCAAATACTAGGATCCGGCTTAAGCCAAAGCCGGCTAGTAAAAACCGTCCGATCACGATCCGTGCAATACCGCACGTATCTGATCGAACCCTGCCATATCTCCATACGGCCTCTACAGCGTTTCGCCCGAAACTTGAGTAACTGTAAGTGTGGTGGACTCTAAAGACTCGTCAATACTATGGCTGTGGATTTAACCACTAGCACGTCAGAGGTATAAGCCAATACGTGACGGGCCACCAGCTATTGACCAAAAGGGACGTCGATGAGCGAACTCATCTTGACACCCTACTGAGCCTGTCAGCGACAATATCCGTACAGTCCGGTCCGTTCGTCTATGAGCATCGCATGGCGGGCCTAGGGGGTTGGTAAAAGTCAGACCCCCAAAAGCGGTACAAGTCGTGTCGGAGTGTAGCCCAGAACACCCTGAGATACTACTGGAATACCTACCAGTAAATCTCCTGCCTTGGCCAAGGACTTCATGTAATGGCTCTCCTAGACACAGCGCGACCTCACCCCCAATACCGGGAGAGACGAACCCCTGCAGATCCGCTCACTGCCTCCATGTGGCTCGGGACTGTACCCAACTAAAACCTGTTTGCACGACTCCTTTAAGCCGTGGTAGGGTAGTAATCAAAGCACAGTGGGAACTCACACGAGACAAATGACGATCTCAGGTCGATGAACTAACCTGTACATATGTCACCAGGGAACTGCTATCTGACGTCTGGTATAAGACCAACTAGCAGGTTCCCGGCGAGTCCTGTCCGGTGTACTCATAACCCAATGAGCACCTGTATACATCTTAGGTGAACCAACTGACACCAGTGGCTTGTGAGACCGGCCACCGCCCCTCGTCGGGGTCTCGACTGTATACACTAGTCTACTCTGGAGAATCGATGCCCTGTCTCGAAACTCCCACGACTAGGGACCTTTTAAGGATGTGCTTATAGACTACCAGCTCCCACGTATATGATCGCCCTCATACTGCTGGCAGTCAAGCAAGAATCCTAGGGGCTCTATCAACGTGCAATAGCGACCTGTCAGGTCACCTAAAGCAGTACACGGTGATAAAGGTAAACCAGATAGCAAACTATCATCTCGAGTAAGACTGTCCTACCGGGATAGGTCCTCCCTCAATCATTGCAATCACGTGCCTGTGATCCAATAATTGACTCTGAGGGCACTATCTCCAACAATCTCCCACTTGCACTCAAGGCTAATTATTGCGATGTCGCATACTCACTGCCCGTGTGATACCGAACACCCAACTCCTTTACTAGTCAGTCTCACAAAACTCGTTTGCGAAACTATTGCGTTCGAAGAATAGCCTCAGTGAGTGGATCCGCCTTGATGTTTCTTTCTCTGTCTCTCTATATCTCAAGTTCGCGGAGAAAGCCATCTCCCGAAATGAGCAATACCTGTCTTAGAATGTCTGGATGTCTGATGGGACCTAGCTCATGAATGAACTCCAAATCCAAACTTCTTAGACTGTATCGTCAACTGAACTTAATCAGTATCCTGCGCCATGCCACCCTCAGTATTGCCTTGGACCACCTGTCCAAAATACTGCCCCTCGTCAGAGGGAAAAACTATAACTCTGACAACCTCCTTGTCGTCCAGGTCACCTTGGAAGCCTGGAATGATAACCGTCTCCTAAAGGAGACAGCCGTTATCATATCCCTAGAACATTCACTTATGTTCTAAAACTTCTTCCGACTGTTTCTCCAGGATTGGATCAATGTCAACTTATTGCATCTACTGCAAGAACAACATCTGGTGTGGTACTTGACATCTCATGATTGACTCAATTGCCTAAGCAAGTGATCTGCCAATCATGCACATCCCTCTCTACTTTAGTCTACAAGACACCTTTAGAGAGGGTGACTCCATCACCTGCAGGTACACTACCGTGCCAGGAGTCGTCCATTCTAAATACTCTTAGAATGCTGTCAAAGTACCCTGATTGGGAAACCACCCAAATCTAGGTCTAAAAACTATAGATCTAGTAACCAGTATATCTGATATAATGTCCAAGTCCCTTGTGGAGAAACCACTGTGTGACGACCAAAGTATAACCGATCGCAGTATATGAATATCACTTCCTACTCTGTGTATGTCATCCAAATACCATGACATCACACCCTACTACCTTCTCAACAGATCCATCCCCTATTCTGATGAAGTCAAACCTATGACTGTCACGTCAGAAATAGATGATCTATCTCCGCTACATCTGCTTTAGTCTATAAATGACATAAGCCACCTGTCCACCAATGCTTCCGCTGCTCCCACTGACTATGACAACCCTCTGGCAGAGTCATATAGACGTACACTTCTATAGCAAGTTTAGAACGACGCTATACTCATCTTCCTGTCGGGTCTCACAGTCTGGAACAACAGCAATGGCAAGTGTGGGTAAACAAGAACCTCCCTGCCACCGTCCTTGAGGCTACCGGAGTACCTCTCGGGTGCTTGAGGTTACCCACCAAATCTGCGGAGTGGCCAATGGAATGTCAATCCAGATTGAATCTTTAGGTTCCTTATCAAATCTTCAGTAATCGTTTGCGGTTCTGGAATCACTTCCAGTTCTACCATACTCCCACTACTGTTTTCTGAAAAAATCCATTTTTAATAAAACTGTGGCGAGTCAAGAACAATATCACTATTGATCTTCCAGATGGTAGAAAATCAACCCTCGTCATAGCCTGGGTCAACCCACAAACAGCCATTACAGAAACGTGCTTAGAGTTATACAGAGTCTGGTTTTAATCATATGCCAGACAACTCCCCGTACCTTAACAACGTTAAGATATGAACTGTTCTATATCCAATATAGAACCATAGGAACTGATTTAATTGAACCAGATTCAAATCATGCAGCTGTCTCCAGTGCATGTCAACTAAATGGAAGGAGGCCGATCAGCGTTACTCAACTTAGGAATGCTTCCAATTATGAGTAACCTGAAAGAGAAGCAAGTTCTCTTAATCATTACTATCAACTGAACACCATACACAAGTATCTACATCTTCGATCACTTTGAAGAATCCCGATACTTGCAATACCTGGTTCTCTACTTTATTCAAATACCTATAACTTCTCAAAATTCAGACCCTGTGTTTCCACGAAACACCTGTCTAAAAACTAGAGAAGTCATAAGTAAACCGAATATAGTACGAGGACCAACCCCTCTGTCCTGATGGACCCTGGACAATATACAATACTCTGTATATGTCCGTTGAGTCTAACAACTCATTCGCTGTGTGTCGTAGGTTGAAAACTGTACTTATGGTTAAGAAGAATTACACCGCTGTTCAATGCTCCTTACCTAACCATCCACTGGTATAGGTAAATGTCATAGACATAATTTCAAAAAGGTATATCTCACTCTATGAAAATAGACGTACAGATATATCAATTTGAAATTGGTGCATAATAGCGGATATTCAAAACCAAATATTTGCCTGACCGGCAAACAACCCAGGCGATTTCCTCAAATATCACCGATTACAACGAATCCCGATATAATGAGGATGATCACCCAATTCCCAATAACTTACTCCCACTCATCATCTGTAAAACCATACAGATGTGAGAATCATACCTGGTAAATACATACCCTGGGGTAAGTGTCTAATCGGGAAATCAGTTTTCCATTAACAGTACACAGTGAAACTGAAACATTGAAATGTTTCGTTGGGGTATCCTGGTATTCCTAGTAATGCCTCTTCCATTATCCAGATTCACAACTGTAACCGTATAATTCTTCACCACCTCTCCAAATCCCTTTATATGCCTTTAGTCATTACCTTCTGTACACCCCTTTAGGCCAAATGGTTTTCTTCCTTCCCTACCGTTCGGCACCAGCCTATGGTTTGGAAGAAGACTATCCAATAAGCATAATGGGTGTACTGTCCTAATCCTAGGATCACTCGCAACGCGAGAGAAGGTGAAGACAAAAGACTCCTGAATGTAATTTATTCCTATTTCTCCTGAACCAGGATCCATCCCCGAACTGGAACAAATTCCTTTCGAGTTCGTATATAACCATACGATGGATTATCCAATAAACTGGGATCTTCGTAGTGATACGGAGTGTCCTAGAGAAATTCAAAGGTGATTTAGGATTGGCGAAGAAATACTTGGTTTGGTCGTGAATAGCAGTCGCACTTTACTTTGCCCTCTTACTAATCCCTTGCTTTGTCTTAACTTGATACCTTCTGTACACCGTTTAGGCTAATTGGCTTTCTTCATTCCCTACCGGTCGGCACCAGCCTATGGTTTGGAAGAAGACTATCCAATTTGCGTAATAGGTGTACTACTCCTAAACCAAGGAGTACTCGCAACCTGAGAGAAGGTGAAAAGAAAAGACAACTGAATAGTCCTATCCGTTTTCTCCAGAACCAGAAACCATCCTCGAAGTCCTTCGAGTTCGTATATAACCATACGATGGTTTTGCCCAATGGAAGTGGACGTTCGTAGTAATACGGGGTGTCCCGGAGAAAAGGGTAAAAGTAAGAGTGGCAAAGAGGTTTGCAACTCTGACAATCCAAAAGCCAGTGTTAAGTAGGTTCGGTCAACTTGGTCACTGAGTCATAGTCTTAGGGTCGGGTCAATGGTCGCTGCCGAAGAGAGAGAGAAAAGAAACACTCAGCGTGCACTCTATCCTAGATCAGAATGGTTATCACTTTTTCTAATCAGAAAACCTCCCAGTGTACCTCAAATTCTCCTCCAAACCTGAAAGAAGAATTAGTCGGGGTCACCCGAGGAGTAAACCAACTCATCAGTGGGAATCGGGATCCAACTATCATTGCATGATAACGTGATGGAATCCACTCACGGTGTCACACTCCAGAAGGTATGCACATATCTGGCAAGTTTCAATACTTTTGAAACTCCCGATGTGATTTTTACCCCATGCTCTTATGACCTTGGCGTGAGGTCAAAATATCATAAGTCACATGCCAAGTTCTGCCCATCATTATCCAGGTTAATTTGAACCCACCCATACATACCCTTGACGTAGGCCAAAATAGTAGTACGACTGTCCCAAACCAACGCATCTATCTATGCTACAGATAAATATCCGGCAGCTACCAATCACTATGCCTTGGCGTGAGGTCAAAATACATAGCTTGAATACTACCGAATATTTAACCGAAATGATGGAGGGCTACGAATGGTTTCTGGCGAAAACCTTTAACGTAATGAACTTGATATCGCTGAAGGAACGGATAGCTTTATAAAAATATAGTGACGAAAACCATTGCTAAAGAGGTCACACCCGGTGAAGGGATCTCGGCTCTTTCCCCGTAGAATGAGGTGCAGGATATTCCAACTGAATACCACGATGCAAAGCAAAAGTAATCGGCTATAGTGAAGTTACTGCCCTGACGCAAACTTTTGTCCAAGGGGTCACTCCCGGTGAAGGGATCTTAGCCCTTGCCTCGTTGACTGAGGAGCAGGATATTCCAACTGAATATCACGATGCAAAACAAAAGAGAATGTCCTTGCAATAACAGCTTTTTGAAAAGTGTTCCAACAACATCAGAATAGGTTTGTTTTTAACTTGCATTGATCCGAATCAATGCAGTCCCATCAATTGATCACACCACAAAGAACGAAAATATACTGATGTACGTATATGCCATCCGCATTCGCCACTCGGTCCCGTCATTACCCGTTAGGTTAGCTAACTAACGACAGAGCGGGGACTGGACTAGTGCGAATGCAAAACATATACAACATCTACTAATATATATACCAATACATTATATTCTCTCAAGGCGTGATAAAATGCAGTATCACAGAAATGTACAGCATCACAGAACAATACAGATATCTGGGATCCCCGGGTTTCATAGAGCCACTACTGAAACCCGACGTTCCCCTGGTCGTGTGGATAGCTTGTGCAATGAAATCCTAGACCCCTACGGGCGCGGCAAGTTACCCCCCAAAACCTGAAGCGAGGCAGCCCCCTTCAGCACCGTGAATGGACCACCCAACACTTCACGGAATCCGGTAACTTGGGCACCCCTCCTGGATCAACCTGTACCCCCTACGAGTGCGGCGAATAGCCCGCCAATTCCAGAGTGAAGCCCTCTCCGTCTCAATGCCATGAGATGCGGGCTTGTTGCCTTCCAGAACCCGGCTATCCGTGCTCCCCTTCGCGGGGTAATCCTAGTACAGAAAGTAAAATATACATACAACGGGTACATCGACCGCAACCTGGCCGTGCCCCAAAATAATAATACAATCAGGCAGTGACGGCAGTCCACATGTCGGACGCTCGCCCCACAATATTAAATGTACATAATACAAAAAAACTGTACTAGCATTGCATCCAGGCTATTCCCCACGACCAATCCGCAACATCACAGCATAACACAGAACATCAACGTGAAAATCACGTTCGCAAATCCGTCTAACCGGGCTATAGCAGTTAGATAGGATTTACCGATCGAGTGACATTCACGGTCGCAGATATAATGTAAATACTGTGAAATAATGTGTTAAAAATATCCGATCGATCAAAAATTAACAAGTGGGCCCCAAAGCAATACTGTAGCACTCACAGAAATTCTGGGCCCAATTTTAATATTCCAAAACCCCTATTTTCAGCCCACAAGCCCACTGCAAAAAAACGAAGACATGAACCCACATTCCTGCGGCGGAACCGCGGCCAATGAAGGGTTATCGCCGCGGTTCCGCGGTCGTACGGAGGGATCGTGTCATCAAATTTTTCCAGTGTTCTTAGAACTCCCTGCACATCATTCTGAGACAACCTGAAAAATTTTTGGACTCCAAAAAATTTCGACAGAAACTGATAGTGCTTGAAAACGCGGTTTCGGGATTTTGTTCGATCGGAAACGTAAAACACATTAAACCAAGCTAGACTATGTTAATGGTAAGGCTCTGATACCATTGTAAGTGCACGGCGGCGCCCCGGCCGTCAATCCGACGGCCAAATGCGGAAGCGGTGATAAACTTTAATTTTGCAAACTTAGCAAACTGGCACCACCGTGCACTAAACACCCGGATCGAACCATTAAACTAGTTCTAGCTAACTACAAGACGGGTTAGAGATATACCGAGTGATCCGAGTCCTCCGGTCTTCTCGTCATCGTCCTTATCTCCCGCGGAAAGTCCTGTCTCCATATCGTCACCTCCTCGCCGAAAGGGGGACCACATCACCTGCGTCTTTTACGGGCTCCCACCTCAATACCGAGGCAACTCGGGCGCGAAGATGGCTGGCCGACGCGTCCAAGATTTGCTGTAGAATGTGTAGTGTAGAGGCTATGTCTCATTTGGGGTTTGTTGCCTTTGAAGATGATGGAGGAATCAAGATAAGAAAAATGGTGCTTGCATTTTTCTAGCATGAAATGAGATCAAGAATGCCACACTCTCAAGAATGAAACTCTCTTCTTCTCTTTTCTCAAGTGAAGCCCTTCCATATGAGAATGGTGGAGGAAAGAATACATAATCCAAAACCATGAAGGGAGGTAATGGTAGTAAAAGCAAGGGGTGACCATAGCCAAAACATCATCATAACAAATTCACATCAAACTCTAATCACCTCAAATTACCAAAAAGCAAGTGATGATGATAGAAAAGAATGGTATCAAAAGATGCTTTCATAATTAATACATTTGCAAGAAAACCCTCCACAATGTGTTATTTGCAAACTTGCAAATAACACCCTCCATCGGAAAAGTCCAGCCGGGAAATAACAAGGGAAAACAGGCCGGAACGGAATGCAAACTGGCAACTCCAGAAAACTGGTCCCGTAATAAATTACAGGAAAACCCCGATACTGTGCATACACACCCGCATCTGTATTCCAACCGGATACAAATGCAAAGAGACAAAACTACACTATCAAATACTAGGATCCGGCTTAAGCCAAAGCCGGCTAGTAAAAACCGTCCGATCACGATCCGTGCAATACCGCACGTATCTGATCGAACCCTGCCATATCTCCATACGGCCTCTACAGCGTTTCGCCCGAAACTTGAGTAACTGTAAGTGTGGTGGACTCTAAAGACTCGTCAATACTATGGCTGTGGATTTAACCACTAGCACGTCAGAGGTATAAGCCAATACGTGACGGGCCACCAGCTATTGACCAAAAGGGACGTCGATGAGCGAACTCATCCTGACACCCTACTGAGCCTGTCAGCGACAATATCCGTACAGTCCGGTCCGTTCGTCTATGAGCATCGCATGGCGGGCCTAGGGGGTTGGTAAAAGTCAGACCCCCAAAAGCGGTACAAGTCGTGTTGGAGTGTAGCCCAGAACACCCTGAGATACTACTGGAATACCTACCAGTAAATCTCCTGCCTTGGCCAAGGATTTCGTGTAATGGCTCTCCTAGACACAGCGCGACCTCACCCCCAATACCGGGAGAGACGAACCCCTGCAGATCCGCTCACTGCCTCCATGTGGCTCGGGACTGTACCCAACTAAAACCTGTTTGCACGACTCCTTTGAGCCGTGGTAGGGTAGTAATCAAAGCACAGTGGGAACTCACACGAGACAAATGACGATCTCAGGTCGATGAACTAACCTGTAAACATGTCACCAGGGAACTGCTATCTAACGTCTGGTATAAGACCAACTAGCAGGTTCCCGGCGAGTCCTGTCCGGTGTACTCATAACCCAATGAGCACATGTATACATCTTAGGTGAACCAACTGACACCAGTGGCTTGTGAGACCGGCCACCGCCCCTCGTCGGGGTCTCGACTATATACACTAGTCTACTCTGGAGAATCGATGCCCTGTCTCGAAACTCCCACGACTAGGGACCTTTTAAGGATGTGCTTATAGACTACCAGCTCCCACGTATATGATCGCCCTCATACTGCTGGCAGTCAAGCAAGAATCCTAGGGGCTCTATCAACATGCAATAGCGACCTATCAGGTCACCTAAAGCAGTACACGATGATAAAGGTAAACCAGATAGCAAACTATCATCTCGAGTAAGACTGTCCTACCGGGATAGGTCCTCCCTCAATCATTGCAATCACGTGCCTGTGATCCAATAATTGACTCTGAGGGCACTATCTCCAACACGTAATACAAATGCGGGTATGTTTATACTGTTACGGGGTTATCCTGAAATTTATTTCGGGATCGCTTTTGGAAGTTGCCAGTTTCTAGTTTTCTATCGCCCGTATTTAACATTCGGTTAAATGCGGATTTATCTTTTCTTGGGTGAGTCATGGTTCTAGAAGTTTCTAGATGATGACTAGGATGATGAGGTGGCTAATGACTCATTTGTTGCATTAATTGAATGGTGACTAGGTTAATGACTAGGTTAGTGATTCATGTTTGCATTTAATGGTTTCATGATGTGTTAATATGACTCACTCCTTCATTTATTCTTATGGTCACCATTTATCCTCCTACACTCACCCTCCTCCTTCCTTTTATATGGCCGACCCCCTCTTGCAAAAGAGATGGCTGTTCATTTGGGAAAAAGATTAAGGTTTTGGTTCATGGAAATTGATATACTCATTTCTCATTTACCCGATTCAAATGGCAACTTCATTAACCGTTCGTCTATAGTTTTGGACGAAACGAGACAAAGTGTTCTCCTCATTCTCTACATCAATCTTGGTCATCTCTTTTAGCAAACTTGATGATCGAGTTGTCTCAGTTCAGAGGCGGGAGCCCGTTTAAAGATCCGCTGACGTGGTGCCACCTGGACGAGAAGACTGGAGATTCAGGAGATCGGAGCAGCCGCAACAAAGCGTGGGATGCTGGTTGAAGACCGAAGGACTCGGATCGTTCGGTATAATATTTCTACCCACTTTGTAGTTTGTTAGTTTGGCTTTAATGGCAGATCCGGGTGATAGTACACGATAGCGCCTGTTGTAAATGTTTTTGTTCCGCATTTGGCGTCTGTTAGACGGCCGGGGCGCTACCGTTGACTTACATAGGCTACATCTGTCGTGCCTTTGCTGAGGATCAGCATCCATTGTCATTCGATTTTGACGCACTTTAGGTCTTCCAAGTCCTATATTTTTGTCTGGCGGTAATACAGTCGGTGTTTTTCTGTTCCCAGTATAATAGTGCCGATAGCGACTGCCTGGTATAAGATAAAATTTTGGATTGTATGCGCCTTGGTAATTGGAAACTGTATAGTAACGGGAAGCAAAATTGTAATGTGAGTTATGCATGCTGCTCACATCAGCAATTGCGTAGGCACAAGGTAAATATTGTTACTGGAAAACACCGCATGTGCACGAAGAGAGCCCTTCATCTCTAAAATTTACGATATATTGATTCCCATTACTCCCCGTAACTTGAAACTCCGCTGTGTCAAATCTTTCAGATCTGTAGTATTGTGCTCTGCGCTCTCTTTTCCGGAATATATCTTCGTAATACACGGTGAGTGGAGTGAATCAAACAATATCAAGCCAACAATAAAAAAAGCGTTAACAACTTATATAATGATTATATTCATTGAAAAATAAATAAACGTTAAAATAAATTTACATACATTTGAAGGGGTGCAGATGAGATTTTGTAGGAGGTGCAGATGCAAATCGGAGCAGGATGAGATTTTTTAGGAGGTGCAAATGCAAATCGGACCAGAATGGAGAGCAAATGGGAAGAAAGTGCAGATGCAAATTGGAGCGGAATGGAAAGCAAATGGGAGGAGAGAGAGCTGTTTTTATAGGTGTTTGATGGTAAAGGGGTCACGAGTTTTTCTTGGATTATTTAAAATTATTTAAAATATTAAGGAGGGCGTGTTTCAAAAACCCGCCCTCTCCTTTATAAATGTGAGGGCGGGTTCTTGTAACCCGTTATTCCCGTACGGCAAATTCGATTTGACAATACAATAGGTCAGAATAACGAAAGTCACGGGCTATTTACATTCCTTAATTTTAATTTAGAGGGCGGGTTTTAGGAACCCACTGTCATAAAATTATTGAAGGGGGCGTGTTCTAAGAACCCTCCCTCTTTTTTGCAAATTAGCTTGGGATCAGAGAATAAATTTGACAACAAATTACTTTAAAAACACAAAAGTATAATATGACAACACATAATTATTATCAGTAAGATTTGACAACACAATATATGTTAAGAAAAAAACAAAAGATTTGACAACACTCGACAGGAAAAAACAGAAGAGATGAGGGCGGGTTCTTGGAACCCGCTGGCATAAAATTATTGAAGGGGGCGCGTTCTAAGAACCCGCCCTCTTCTTTGCAAAATGATGTGACAACACATAATTTTTGTATCAGTATGATTTGACAACACAATATGATTTAAGAAAAAACAAAATATTTGACAACACACGACAGGAAACAGAAGAGATGAGGGCGGTTTCTTGGAACCCACTGGCATAAAATTATTGGAGGGGGCGCGTTCTAAGAATCCGTTCTCTTCTTTGCAAAATGATATGACAACACATAATTTTTAAAAATAAGATTTGACAATACAATATGATTTAAGAAAAACCAAAAAAATTGGGGAAAAATAGAAGAGATGAGGGCGGGTTCTTGAAACCTGCTGGCATAAAATTATTGAAGGGGGCGTGTTCGAAGAACCCGCCCTCTTCTTTGCAAAATGATGTATTGATTTTTAAAAGTAAGATTTGACAACACAATATCATTTAAGAAAAAACAAAAGATTTGGGAAAAAAACAAAAAAGATGAGGGCAGGTTCTTAGAACCCGCTAGCATAAAATTATTGAAGGGGGCGCGTTCTAAGAACCCGTCCTCTTCTTTGCAAAATGATGTGTTGATTTTTAAAAGTAAGATTTGACAACACAATATGATTTAAGAAAAAACAAAAGATTTAGGACAAAACAGAAGAGACGAGGGCGGGTTCTTGGAACCCGCTGGTATAAAATTATTGAAGGGGGCGCGTTCTAAAAACCCGCCCTCTTCTTTGCAAAATGATATGACAACATATAATTTTTAAAAGTAAGATTTAACAACACAATATGGAAAAAACAGAAGTGTTCTGTGGGTAAAGATGAGGGTGGGTTCTCAGAACACGCCCTCCTTTCCTTATAAAACCCCACCCTCTTGACTCTGATTTTCACTATCTTTATTTCACTATCTCTATCCAAATTCCTGTCACGACCCAAAGTTAGGCACGTGATCGGCACTTAAATCACGTGACGTCAACAGGCGTAACACAATTCAAGTAAGCCGAAACCCAGAAATCTAAACCATAAAAAAATTAAGTGATAAAAACATTGTTAAAAATATTTGGAAATCTCAAGTAAATTTCTTAAAACTTATTTTCTTAAAAATTTCTGCAGCACCTCCTTTGTAAAACTAGCCCCGAAACGGGTACAAACATAGGATAAAAATAAAACATCCCCAAACGGGAGAAAATCACGCCCAAAGACGGAAACAACCACCACAAGCATACATACGACACCGTAGCGAAGAAACAGACAATAAAAATGAAAAACAACATAAAGAGATAAAACTACATAAGAAAGGCCGGCTCATACGAGCACGACACCCAGAGTCACAAAATATATAATGTCGGTCCTCACAAACTCGTTTCTAAGTCAATACATGAAAATGGTATATGGAGAGTACTAGATACAATAAGATATACAATGGATATAATCGAATAACCGCAAACCCACCTACAGCAAAAAGGCCTCACAGCCAACCGTAGCGATATCCGCTGAAACAGATACAATAAGAAGCCCTACCGCGACTACTCTGAGGGTCAAGCCTGCAAAACACTGTGACACAATGGGGGCGAGTTTCCAACTCATGAATAGTAAGTAACATCATACAGATAATCGCAGGTATGCACGAACAACGATAATCTATAACATGAATTTTGATAGCATAATTATGGCAATATGGATATGGAACAATCATGATCAAGATACTCCATCAGGGTACTACTACTACATGAACAATGCATATCAAATAAATCTTGAGTATGGGATAAAACATAATATCATCAATGAATCATCATCGTGGAAAATCCCGGTGTCCATCAACGACACCCCAAATCCCAATGCCTCAGGCGCCGTCACTCTGATCGGCTCTCATATCTGTAAATCTCATGGAACCTGAGTGTCCAATATCGACACTCGAAACATCATGAAAACCCGTGTCCAACATCGACATGTAAATCCACATAACTCGGGCTCCATCAGTCCGGATCGGCCCACGGGCTCCGTCAGTCCGGATTGGCCCATATCCATCTCACGACTCCGGTCGGTATCCTCCAGATAACCGCCGGGTCCAAACTATCACCGCTAAGTAGTAGTCCCTCTGACAGGCTCATCTTCTACTGCACAACATACCTTTCTTGCCCCGGGGTACCAAATCGGGTCCACCATGAACCCGCAAATGGATCATCCATCTCTTCGAATCGGGTTTCTAACACAATCTCAGAACCGAGAAAACTCATGGTGGACGCATCGAAATATCATATCAAGAGAAACCGGGTTTTCAAAACAATGCATACTTTCTTGAAATATCACCACGGTTCTCAAATCCATAAATCATATGAAATCCGTATCTCAATGCGTAAATCCATGAAATATGATGTATGCAACATAGGACAGCAATATGAGCATATCAAGGTAAAACCGCTCTTTTAAATGAATCCACTTTTTTAAATATATCATGTGGTTTCCAATTTCTCTAAAGTCAAATGCAACATCATATAAAGGTGTATATGTAGCTATAGCAAGGTATGTGTGTATACATGTAGGTATGTATGCATGATACATTTCATATGCGCAATAGAACAAGAATCAACGTCTCAATGTCAATAACGAATACAATACCGCATATGTGTATATGTTGTGCGTGTCATGGCGATTACCAACGGGGTGTGTGTAGCATACAATTTAGTGCTCGTGCAACATGAACCGTTAGTAATGATGCAGTGTCCAATAGGTACTAAGTCAAGCTACAACAAGAAATGGTATGCAATGATGCTCATGCGCAATCGACTCATATGCATATAACATATGGCTATAATATCATATCTAGCCCTCGACGCTTAACGCTATACGGGCGATTTTCCCGTATATGTTAAATCTACTCACCGATGATCTCGAGCTAGGAAAATCCAACCACCTGCTTTCGCTTCTTTGTAGCGTCCGAAGTCCCCGCACTTGCTCCTAATATCACACAAAACATAACAAGTGTATCTTAAAAATCGTTCAATAATACATACAAACTACGTTTTGATCGACGCACCGTCTCCAACAAACTCTCAAGTGTTCGCTTAGTGGCTAATGTGTGTAGCGACATTCTAAATCAAACCTAAGTGCAGCAAGCTACACCAAGAACGCTAACCGTGTCGGATATCGTAACACGCATAGTCGAAACACTAAAATTTAGCAAAGTGTTCTCAGATTTTTACTACAGTCAACACAGAAAAATCAAGCAGTACCAAACACCCCAAAATACCTACAGACAACTATCCTAAAAACCCCAACTCCTCATGCCCCTACAAATCCGGTGACGCTGGAATTCCTCTAAGTCTCGCTGGTTCGACTAGGTGGGATAGGTCTCGGGCTTCAGGTGAACACTCAGGGCCTCTAACACAACACTACTATATTGCTAGATTTTACAGTAACAATTCGTGGTGATAGCAGATTACAGTGACCCCAAAATAACACTAAAAATACGATATTACACAAAAACTATATCTTTAGTGTTCTAACAGCAACTACTGTTAGTGTATATGCCCTAGAGACCATTACTGTATCATACTAGTTTGTATATTACTTAATGGAAGCTTGGGATATTCACAGTTGTATAGACAATCTTGCTCAATATGATAGTATGCTACTTGGTTTGTTTCTATTTTAATATGTGCATGTGTTTCTTTTAAGCATATCGCTTATACATATTAGTGGAGCCCTTAGGATCTTTGCTTGATTACCAGCATTGTGATGGCAGTAACACTAGTGGGGGATGGGTAATCTACAAGCACATCCTTATACAGGTCCCTAGTCGTAGGATTATCGAGACTGGGCATCGATACTCCGGAGTAGACTAGCGTATACGTTTCTCATCCCTGCAGGGGAGATGGTCTGTCCCACAGCCATTAGTACGTCGTACTGGAGATAGTATGCGGGTGCTCATTAGGTTACGAGTACACTGGACAGGACTTGTTGGGAACTGTTGGTTGGTACTATACCTATCGTCAGAAAATAGTTCCCAGGTGGCAGGAGTACAGCTTAGTTCGTCGACTTGACACTGCTACTTCGCCTCGAGTGTGTTCCCACTGTACTTTGATTACTATCCTACCATGGCTCAAAGGAGTCGTGCAAACAGGTAGTAGTTGGGTGCAGTCCCGAAGCACTTAGAGGCAGTAGCGGTTAGACAAGATTCGTTTCTCCCGGTATTGGGGGTTGATATCGCACTGTGTCTAGGAGAGCCATTACACAAAGTCCCTGACCAGGGCAACCGAGAATTACTGGTAGTGTTTCCAGTAGTTTCTCAGGGTGTTCTTGGCTACACTCCGATACGACTTGTACCGCTATTAGGGGACTGACGTTTACCGCCCCTTAGGCCCGACATGCGATACTCTTAGACGAACAGACCGGACTGTACGGAGATTGTCACATTCAGGCTCAGTAGGAGTTCTGGTGGGTTTACCTCATCGGCCTTCTTGTCGACATCTACCTGGGGACCGTTACATACAGCTAGTGCCGCTTGCGGTCTGTGGTTAAACCCACTGCCAGCGTAGTGTCGAGTCTTTAGAGTCCCACACAGAGAGTTTCCCTGCACTGGGCAAAAGGTGTAGAAGCCGTATGGTTTTACGTCAAGGCTACGATCACTTACGTGCACTTGTGCGCGTATGATGTTCGGGCAGACGATACTAGTGGGCTTTGGTTTAATCCGGATCCTAGTATTGTATAGATGGATTAGTTTTGTCTTCTGTGTATTCGCATTCTACGGAATGCGGATGCGGGTGTGTATGCACGGTTGTGAGGAGCAAAGAAAGAGGTGCCTCATTGGGGTTCTGACCGTTGATTCGGTCAAAACCATTATGAGGTGAGGAAAATATTTACTAATCTTTTTAATGATAATTGTGTTATGGCTAATTGCTTTGACCATTTGACCATGCTTGACAATTTGACCTAGTTGACCATTGTTGACTTGGATATTTCTTGTGAGCTCTAGACTCTTCTTTGGCTTTATCAAAACATGATAGTGGTCAAATCAAACTTAGCCATCATAATTATTATGATAAAAGATTGGTTTTTATTTTTTCTATGGCTCATTATCTCATGGGCATTCTCTCTCT
Source organism: Agapanthus africanus (assembly GCA_030015575.1). Taxonomy (NCBI): domain Eukaryota; kingdom Viridiplantae; phylum Streptophyta; class Magnoliopsida; order Asparagales; family Amaryllidaceae; genus Agapanthus; species Agapanthus africanus. The sequence goes on along the minus strand of JASDDO010000010.1, from coordinate 100,615,500 downwards.
TCATTTGAGCTCTCAAGCTTTGCTCTTCTTCTTCTTCCTCACTAGAATTCCCAAAAGGTCTCATGTGTTGAGCAAGTTGTGGTTCAAATAGATAAAAAAATCCATCTTCTTCCTCTACATCACTTAGGACATCAAGAGTAGCAAACTTGTTGCCCTAGTTACCTCGGCTTGAGGTGGATCTCGAACTATAGACTCTCGGGTGGATCGTCTTCGACTCTAGGAGGCCGCGGAGGTGACCAAGATCCGGATCGATCCTCGGAGCTTGCATGGACGAGGAGGACAGCGGAGAGAAGACCCGAAGGACTAGTAGCATAAGGTATAATCTCCTTGCATAATAGATAGAACCTCATGCAGTTTGTTAGCAATGGTTTGTCCAAGATCCTCATGTTTTAGTCTATGTTACCTTGTGTTAAAATTTTGTTTTTTACCTATTCCGCCTCCTCGTAAGTACCGGGGTGGGTAACGTAGACTTACAGTGGTATCAGTGCCTACTAAACCATTACTAACTTGTTAGCAGAGTGTTAGAAATTCGATCTCCGGAGAAATCGGAAAAACACGTCAAAACTGCACGTTTTCTGTCGTTTTTAAAAACTGGTCCAAAATTTTTTCCAGGGACCTTAAAAATACGTGCAGGCTTTTTTAAGAAGACCCAAGAAAAACGAGATCGTGATTCGGTGAGACCGCCGCCCAAGCGTGGCGAAACCATGGGTTTCTCCGCAGATCCGCTGCCGAGTCGACTCCGAGTCAGCTCGTTTTTCCTGCAGAATGTCTATCTTGGTGTTTTGTGATTTCTCTGATATTTTGTTTCTGCCCAGATTTTATTGAGTACTGTGTTGTGCTTGGGGTAGATTCAAATCTGGTAATCGATCGAAATTCTAAGTATTTTAGCTAATCGGATCTTCTGTGATGTGATATATATACTGAAGGTCTACTAATCGCTATATGTTGATTAGTGGGGGTTGTGCATATCTGTGATCCGTGATGTTGGTTTGTGTATATGAACTTGTTGGATTGTCGTGATGAATAGCCGGGGATGTGAGATGAGAGTTTTCATTTTTCATTCAATGTAAAATTTGTAATTTGATGTAATATTATTTTATGGCCGCACATCCGGGTTGAGGTTGTAGCCGCCATTGTATATTATTTCTTTTACTGTTTTTGCTCCTAGGATAGACCCAAGGAGGGGTGCACAAACTACCGGGTACTTTGAAGTGCCGAGTGGCCTACTCACGTTGTTGAGGAAGGTTGCTTCATTTTGGGTACTTGGCGGGTAGTTTGCCGCACCCGTAGGGGTCTAGGGTGGGGTTTGGCTATTCATCGCGACCGTGTAATCCGTCTTTCGTTGCAGGCTCGAACGAAACGCGTATTCCTAGCATATCCAATGTGTTCATCTGTGATCTGGAATGGCTATCATTGCATCTGATGAATGTATATATCTATATATGATATCTGGTAGGCGTTGCTTATGTTTTGCATCCGCGCTAGTCCATCCCCCGCTCTGTCGTTAGTTAAGTAACCTAACGGGTGATGACGGGGCCCCGTGGCGAATGCGGATGGCATAAGCGTACGTCATATTTTCGTTGTTTTCTGTAATGGTAGGATTAATTGATGGGACGCATTATATTAATGCAAAGAAAATAAACCAAAGTTAAATTGTAGGAACAATTTCAAAACCACTCGGTTTTTTCCAAAAACAGAAAACTTTTAAAAACGCAGAGCTTAAACCACTCCTTTTAAAAGCTATCAAGGTTCCTTCGATTATATCAAGTTCACTACGTTCACGGTTTCGTCAAAACCATTCGTAGCCCTCCGTCATTTCATATGAATATTCAATAGTATTCAAGCTATGTTAGTTGACCTTCGTCAAGGCATAGTGATTGGTAGCTGTTGGGTGTTCATATGTAGCATAGATAGATGCGTTGGTTTAGGACAGTTGTATTACCTTGTTGACCTTCGTCAAGGGTATATACGGGTGGGTTCAAATTAACCTGGATAATGATGGGTAGAACTTGTCATGTGACTTATGATTTGTTGACCTTCGTCAAGGTCATAAGAGCATGGGGCAAAAATCCACATCGGGAGTTTCTAAGGAAATTGAAACTTGCTAGTGCCGCATACCATTTGGAGTTTGATAATGTTGGTAGGATTCCTTCAGCATTATCTCTCAATGATATTTGGATCCCGATCCTACTGTGAGTATCCGCTACTCCTCGGGGGATTTTTCACTTAACGATCAATGCTATAAACCAAGTAGGTGTCTAGAAAGGTGTTAGCGGGGCTACGCCCACAGGGAAAAGAGGTTATTTAATTAAGGAACTTCGCGAAAGCGTCGTAAAACCTCCCTTGAAGTACCGACACTAGCCTGGCTGAACGGTTAAGCAAGAACTGTACGGTGAGATTAATCCTGACTAATTCTTCTTTTATGGTTAGAGGAAGGATTCGAGAAACAGTGGGAGCTATACTGTTTAGATAAACTAAAAACCAATCTAAACTTGCAAGAGCATCATGCTAAGTGTTTTCTTCTCTCTCTTAATTGCAGCGACCGAGTGACCAGACATAGGTTACATCTAGATAATAAAATGACTGAATCTGACTGTTATGACTGGCAATGGTCTGTCCAGATGTCCATTACCCATGATAAGCTGGGACACCTCTTAACTAATCAAACCCCTGTCGTCTTAGGACCAGTTTCCCCTGTCACGGATATTAATATCCGTAAGACATCAGAAAAATACCGTGTGAATGCCAAGTGCCTCGTGTTGGCCTCAGTTGATGGTGCATACCAAAGGCAGCACGAGAAGATGGACTTAGTTTCTGTCTTCCTCCATAACAAAGATTTATATGTAGAGCAATCTCGTATCGCAAGATATGAGACCTCGAACGAATTGCTTCAAGCGAGGTTGGCTTTTGGGTCATCTGTAGGGGACAACGTCCTTACAGAGACTAGCTACTTTGATGAGCTCACGGACCTGAAGACCACGTTGAAGAACGGGTCAAATACTGACTTGATTCTACAGTCTCTACCCTCTACTTACACCCTAAAGGAAACCAGGGAAGATGAAGGAAAGGGAAGGGCAAAAGCTTCGGGACTGGATGTAGTAAAGGAGGGACGTTCCTATTGTTACGGGAAAGAATATCGGCAGAAGGATTGCAGGGCTAGCAAAGCCAGTAACCACGATTCGAAGCATGTTGTGGCTTTGGATTCGGGTGTGTTTGTAATAGAAAACTGTATGTCAATTAACTCTACTTCCTGGGTACTGGATACCGGATCAGGATCTCACATCTGTAATTCATTACAGGCTTTGAGAAACCGTAGAGTTATCAGGATAGGTGATATAACTCTCAGGGTTGCCAACGGAATGAGCGTGGACGCTGAATCCGTAGGGGAATATCACCTTGGATTGACAAGTGGGCAGATATTGATTCTGCGTAACTGTTTGTATGTACCTAATATGGCTTGTAATATCATATCTGTATCCTTACTTTCTAAGGAAGGATATGATTTTACTTTTATAAGCGATGTGGTCCACATCCATATAAATCAAGTTCTGATTGGGTCAGGTACATTAGAAAACGGAATATACGTATTGAATCAAGCTCAAGTTTTCAGTGTCCAAAACACACTTAAAAGAAAGTCTCCGGACACAAATCAGGCTTTCTTATGGCATTGTAGACTGGGTCACATTAATGAGACACGATTAACAAAGTTACATAAAGAGGGATACTTGAATCCTTTCGAGTATCAGTCTTATGCTACTTGTGAATCTTGTCTCATGGGAAAGATGACAAAGACCCCGTTCACTGGATACGCAGTAAGAGCGAGCGAGCTCTTGGGACTCATACACAGTGACGTGTATGGTCCAATGTCTACACATGCGCGAAGTGGTTATTCATACTTCATTAATTTTATAGATGATTTCTCTAGGTATGGACATGTCTTCCTGATGAAGCATAAATCCGAGGCCTTTGAGAAATTTCGGGAATACAAGAATGAAGTTGAAAAACAAACAGGCAAAAGTATCAAGACACTGAGATCTGATCGAGGTGGTGAATACTTGAGTGCCGAGTTTCTGGGCTACTTAAAAGAGAATGGAATTCTCTCTCAGCTTACTCCTCCATACACACCACACCACAACGGTGTATCGGAAAGGCGGAATCGAACTCTATTGGATATGGTTCGTTCCATGATGAGTAAGGCTGAGTTGCCGCGATCCTTCTGGGGTTATGCGCTAGAAACAGCTGCATATCTCTTGAACAAGGCTCCAACCAAGACTGTGCCTACCACCCCATATCAGATGTGGAGTGGGAAGAAACCCTGTCTCAAGTACCTTAAGACATGGGGATGTCCAGCTTTTGTAAAAAAGCAGCATGCGGACAAGCTCGAGGCACGTTTAGTACTGTGTAAGTTTGTGGGATACCCCAAGAACTCCAGGGGGTATCTTTTCTATTCCGCAGAGGAACAAAAGGTTTTTGTTTCTCAGCATGCCCACTTCTTGGACATTGAATTTTTAGAAAATCAGATAAGTGGGAGCGCAATAGAACTGAAAGAAATTCCAGAACCACAAGCTATTACCGAAAACTTGGTAGAACCAGAAGTTTCAGGAGAACCTGTAAGTCTACGGTAGCGCCCCGACCGTCTTTCCGAGGCCAAAATGCGGAAATGAAACTTTTTCTTAACTTGTAAACCGGCGCTACCGCATACTAATAAACCCGGATCGGATCATTAACCTACTACTAGCAAACTAGAGAAAAGGTAGAGAGCTATACCGAGCGATCCGTGTCCTTCGGTCTTCGGCCACCATCCCGATCTCCTCACGGCAACTCCGGTCATCATCTCCTCGTCGGAAAGGGCACCACATCGAGAAGTTTTTTTACGGGCTCCCGCTTCGTCCGAAGTAACTCGGGCACGAAGTGTGCTAGCCGACGTGTCCAAGATTTTGTAGAGAATGTTTGTAATCACTTTGCCTCTTACATCCATTGCTTGGATGGAGGTTGGAGATATTGCCATTAATGGAGAATGCAAGCTAGAGGAAGAAGAAGAAGAAGAGAAAGCTTTTTCTTCTTTTCTTTTCTTGTTATCTTTTCTTGTGATAGAATGAGAGTGAGAGAGAGTGTGAGATGAAAAAAATACAAGACCAAAACAACAACCATGGCAGTCCCTCTCTCTCTCTTCCTCTCATATCATCACAAATCAATCCATTAATGTGACATATTTGCTAAAAAAGAGACCATGAGTCATAGTATATGTTTATGTCACATTAATGCATCTAATGATGATTTCTAGCTCACTAATTCCATTATCCAAACAATAATCCAAATGTTTGGTCCAATAAAAAGATCCGGCAATATCTAAAGTAAACTCGTGACGGATCACAAGGATACCCCTCACCTGTATATGCATACCTGCATTCGCATTCCGACTAAATGCGAATGCGATGAGACTAAAGTAATCCAACAAATCTAATACTAGGATCCGGCTTAAACCAAAGTCTACTAGTATAATCCGTCCGATCATGATCTGTGCAATACCGCAAGTATATGATCGAACCCTGTCATATATCATACGGCCTCTACAACGTTTCGCCCGAAACTTGAGAAACTGTCTGTGGGGGACTCTAAAGACTCGTCATTACATTGGGTGTGGATTTAACCACTAGCACGTCAGAGGTACTAGCTCTACGTAACGGGCTACCAGGTATTGACCAAAAGGGAGGTCGATGAGCGAACTCATCCTGACACCCTACTGATCCTGTCAGTGAAAATATCCGTACAGTCCGGTCCGTTCGTCTATGAGCATCGCATGGCGTGCCTAGGGGGTTGGTAAAAGTCAGACCCCCAAAAGCGGTACAAGTCGTGTCGGAGTGTAGTCCAGAACACCCTGAGTTACAATGAGGTATGCAACTCAGACAATCCAAAAGCCAGTGTTTTAAGAAGGTTCGTTTAACTTGGTCACTGAGTTATAGTCAAGGGTCCGGTCATGGTCGCTGCCAAAGAGAGAGAGAAAAGAAACACTCAGCGTGCACTCTAACCTAGATCAGAATGGTTACCAATTTATCTAATCAGGAAGCCTCCCACTGTAACCTCAAATTCTCCTCCAAACCTGAAAGAAGAATTTGTCAGGATCACCCCAGGAGTAAGCCAACTCATCAGTGGGAATCGGGATCCAACTATCATCGCATGATAACGTGACAGAATCCACTCACATTATCACACTCCAGAAGGTATGCGCATGCCTGGCAAGTTTCAGTTTCCTTAGAAACTCCCGATGTGATTTTTACCCCATGCTCTTATGACCTTGACTTTGGCTAACAAATCATAAGTCATATGTCAAGTTCTACCCGTCATTATCCAGGTTAATTTGAACCTACCCGTACCTACCCTTGACTTTGGCCAACAAAGCAGTACGACTGTCCCAAACCAACGCATCTATCTATGCAACAGAAAAGTAACAAATAGCTACCATACATTATGCCTTGACTTTGGCCAACAAACATAGCATGAATACTAAGTGCTACCCGTCTGAAATGACGGAGGGCTACGAATGGTTTTTGGGCGAAAAACCTTTAACGTAATGAACTTGATATCGTTGAAGGAACCAGATAGCTTTTTATAAAAATATAGTGGCGAAAACCTTTTCTAAAGAGGTCACTCCCGGTGAAGGGATCTCGGCTCTTCCCCCGTATAATGAGGTGCAGGATATTCCAACTGAATACCACGATGCAAAGCAAAAGGCAATCGGCTATAGTGAGGTTATTACCCTGACGCAAACTTCTGTCCAAGGGGTCACTCCCGGTGAAGGGATCTCGGCCCTTGCCTCGTCGACTGAGGTGCAGGATATTCCAACTGAATACCACTGTGCAAAACAAAAGAGAGCGTCCTTGCAATAACAGCTTTTTGAAAAATGTTCCAACAACGTCAAATAGATTTGTTTAGCTTGCATTGATTCGAATCAACGCAGTCCCATCAATTGACCACACCACAAAAGAACGAAAATACGATGTACGTATATGCCATCCGCATTCGCCACTGGGTCCCGTCATCACCCGTTAGGTTACTTAACTAACGACAGAGCGGGGACTGGACTAGCGCGGGTGTAAAACATATACAACATCTACTAGTATATATATCAATATATAATATTCGCTCAAGGCGTGATAAAATGCAACATCACAGAAATGTAATAAGTATCACAGAACAATACAGATATCTGGGATCCCCGGGTTTCATAGAGCCGCTACTGAAACCCGACGTTCCCCTGGTAGTGTGGATAGCCTGTGCAATGAAATCCTAGACCCTTACGGGCGCGGCAAGTTACCCGCCAAAACCTGAAGCGAGGCAGCCCCTTTCAACAACGTGAATGGACCACCCAGCACTTCACGGAATCCGGTAACTCGGGCACCCCTCCTTGGGTCAACCTGTACCCCTACGAGTGTGGCGAATAGCCCGCCAATTCTAGAGTAAAGCCCCCTCCGTCTCAAGGCCATGAGATGCGGGCCCGTTGCCCTCTAGAACCCGGCTACCCGTGCACCCCTCCGCGGGGTAATCCTAGTACAGAAAGTAAAATATATACAACGGGTACATCGACCTCAGCCCGGTCGTGCCCCAAAAGAATAATATGCAAACATGCAGTAACGGCAGTCCACATGTCGGACGCTCGCCCCGCAATATCAAATGTACAAATATAACCAAATTGTACTACCATTTCATCCAGGCTATCCACCACGACAAATCCACAATATCACAGCACAACACAGAACATCAACGTGAATGTCACGTTCGTAAATCCGTCTAAAGGGCTATAGCAATTAGACATGATTTACCGATCAAATGACATTCACGGTCGCAGATATAATGTAAATACTGTGAACTAACATGTTTTAAAAATTTCGATCGACAAAATTTCCCGAAGTGGGCCCCAAGTACAACTGCAGCACTCAAAATAATCTGGGCCCAAACAGAATATACCAAAACCCCCAATTCCAACACAGAGACCCACTGAGGAAATTTGGTGCACTGTGGCTACAGTATGGCGGCGGATCCGAGGCCAAAACGTGGTTACGGCCACGGATCCGCCGCGCTACAGTAAAATCAGCCGACCAAATTTCTTCAGTTCTCTTGAAAAAGCCTGCACATATTTCTGCAATGTACCAAATAATTTTTCGAGCACAAATAAAATTCGACAGAAAGTGCACTTTTGAAATCGGGTTTTCGGAATTTTTGTTCGATCGAAGTTCTAAACACGTTAGAGCAAGCTAGTAAAGGTTAATGGCGTGGCTCTGATACCATGTAAGTCTACGGTAGCGCCCCGGCCGTCTTTCCGAGGCCAAAATGCGGAAACGAAACTTTTTCTTAACTTGTAAACCGGCGCTACCGCATACTAATAAACCCGGATCGGACCATTAACCTACTACTAGCAAACTAGAGAAAAGGTAGAGAGCTATACCGAGCGATCCGTGTCCTTCGGTCTTCGGCCACCATCCCGATCTCCCCGCGGCAACTCCGGTCTTCATCTTCTCGTCGGAAAGGGCACTACATCGAGAAGTCTTTTTACGGGCTCCCGCTTCGTCCGAAGCAACTCGGGCATGAAGTGTGCTAGCCGACGTGTCCAAGATGTTGTAGAGAATGTTTGTGATCACTTTGCCTCTTGCATCCATTGCTTGGATGGAGGTTGGAGATATTGCCATTAATGGAGAATGCAAGCTAGAGGAAGAAGAAGAAGAAGAGAAAGCTTTTTCTTCTTTTCTTTTCTTGTTATCTTTTCTTGTGATAGAATGAGAGTGAGAGAGAGTGTGAGATGAAAAAAAATACAAGGCCAAAACAACAACCATGGCAACCCCCCCTCTCTCTTCCTCTCATATCATCACAAATCAATCCATTAATGTGACATATTTGCTAAAAAAGAGACCATGAGTCATAGTATATGTTTATGTCACATTAATGCATCTAATGATGATTTCTAGCTCACTAATTCCATTATCCAAACATTAATCCAAATGTTTGGTCCAACAAAAAGATCCGGCAACATCTAAAGTAAACTCGTGACGGATCACAAGGATATCCCTCACCTGTATATACATACCTGCATCCGCATTCCGACTGAATGTGAATGCAATGAGACTAAAGTAATCCAACAAATCTAATACTAGGATCCAGCTTAAACTAAAGCCCACTAGTATGATCCGTCCGATCATGATCCGTGCAATACCTCACGTATATGATTGAACCCTGCCATATATCATACGGCCTCTACAACGTTTTGCCCGAAACTTGAGAAACTGTCTGTGGGGGACTCTAAAGACTCGTCAATACATTGGCTGTGCATTTAACCACTAGCACGTCAGAGGTACTAGCTGTACGTAACGGGCTACCAGGTATTGATCGAAAGGGAGGTCGATGAGCGAACTCATCCTGACACCCTACTGAGCCTGTCAGTGATAATATCCGTACAGTCCGGTCCGTTCGTCTATGAGTATCGCATGGTGGGCCTAGGGGGTTGGTAAAAGTCAGACACCCAAAAGCGGTACAAGTCGTGTCAGTGTGTAGTCCAGAACAACCTAAGATACTACTGGAATACCTACCAGTAAATCTCCTGCCTTGGCCAAGGACTTCGTGTAATGGCTCTCCTAGACACAACGTGATCTCACCCCAATACTGGGAGAGACGAAACCCCTGCAGATCCGCTCACTGCCTCTATATGGCTCGGGAATGTACCCAACTAAAACCTGTTTGCACGACTCCTTTGAGCCGTGGTAGGGTAGTAATCAAAGCACAGTGGGAACTCACACAAGACAAATGACGATCTCAGGTCGATGAACCAACCTGTACACATGTCACCAGGGAACTGCTATTTGACGTCAGGTATAATACCAACTAGCATGTTCCCGGCGAGTCCTGTCCGGTGTACTCATAACCCAATGAGCACCTGTATATTTCTTAGGTGAACCAACTGGCACCAGTGGCTTGTGAGACCGGCCACCGCCCCTCATCGGGGTCTCGACTGTATACACTTGTCTACTCCGGAGTATCGATGCCCTGTCTCAAAAACTCCCACGACTAGGGACCTTTTAAGGATGTGCTTATAGACCCCAGCTCCCACGTATATGATCGCCATCAAACTGCTGGCCGTCAAGCAAGAATCCTAAGGGCTCTACCAACGTGCAATAGTGATCTATAATGTCACCTAAAGCAGTACACGATGATAAAGATAAACCAGATAGCATACTATCATCTTGAGTAAGACTGTCCTACCGGTATAGGTCCTCCCTCAATCATTGCAATCACGTGCCTGTGATCCAATAATTTGTAAGTCCACGTTGCCCACCCCGGTGCTTACGGGGAGGCGGAAAACGGAATAAAAATCAATTTTTTATCACTTTAGGCAACATGGACTAGACAAAGAAGGATCTTTGCTAAACAAAAACAAGCTAAAGCTAACTAGAAACTAGCTAAGTGTTAGAATGGTTATACCTAGGGCTTTATGTCCTTCTCTCCTTGCTCCTTTGAGTAGTAGAAAGAGGTCACCTTTGTCGTCTTCTCACGTCGAAGAAGGATCCACCCGAAAGCCTCAACCTTTGGCTTCAACTCCAAGCTAGAAGTAACTAGAGTGCTAGAAGTGCTAATCCTAGAACCCTAGATGAGAGTAGAGATTATCAAGAAGTGGTTTTCTCAAGCTCAAGTGTTTCCCAACACATGAGAGGGGAGAGCTTGAGGGAGAGGAAGAACAAGAGAGAGAAAGTAAATGATAGAATGAGAATAAAACAACCATTCTCACATAAATGTGTGGATTATTTTAAATTGATAATTAGCTAGATAATTGTCATGGTTAATCATGACATGACCATTATCATTTCATATTTAATGCTAATTGCAAGGATCAAAGAGCATCTTTTATATGGAATGATAATTGTTAACATGTCAACTAAGGTCAACAAGTCAAGATAGTCAAATGGTCAACAACCATAACCATGCACAATTATATTAAACTAATATCAATTAACCATAATACACACATAAGAATTAGGGTTAATAAAATGACAATGGTCATTAACCCTAATCAAATTCCTCTCCCTCTGTCTCAAGCAACTGTGCTTACGCACCCGTATTCGTGATCCGAGGAACACGAATACAAAGAGATAAAACCAATCCCAAATCATATACTAGGATCCGGCTTAAACCAAAGCCCGCTAGTATAAGCTGTCCGGACATCTGTGTGGGACTCTAAAGACTCGACACTATGCTGGCAGTGGGTTTAACCACAGACCGCAAGCGGCACTAGCTGTACGTAACGGTCCCCAGGTAGATGCCGATAAGAAGACTGACGAGGTGAACCCCATCTGACTCTTACTGAGCCTGTATGTGACAGTCTCCGTACAGTCCGGTCTGTTCGTCTGATACATCGCATGGCGGGCCTAGGGGGCGGTGAACGTCAGTCCCCTAATAGCGGTACAAGTCGTGTCGGAGTGTAGCCCAGAACACCCTGAGATAACACTGGAAACCTACCAGTATATCTCGCTTGTCCTGGCCAGTGACTACTTGTGTAATGGCTTTCCTGGACACAACGCGATGTCAACCCCCAATACCGGGAGAGACGAATCCTGTTTAACCGTCACTGCCTCCAAGTGCTTCGGGACTGCACCTAAAAACTACCTGTTTGCACGACTCCTTTGAGCCGTGGTAGGGTAGTAATCAAAGTGCAGTGGGAACACACTCGAGGCGAAGTGACAGTGTCAAGTCAGCGGACTAAGCTGTACTCATGTCACCTGGGAACTGATAACCGACGATAGGTATAATACCAACCAACAGTTCCCGACGAGTCCTGTCCAGTGTACTCGTAACCTAACGAGCACCCGCATACTATCTCAAGTACGACGTACTGACGGCTGTGGGACAGACCATCTCCCACACTGGGATGAGAAGCGCATACGCTAGTCTACTCCGGAGTATCGATGCCCTGTCTCGATAGTCCAACGACTAGGGACCTATATAAGGATGTGCTTATGGATTACCCAGCCCCCACGAGTGTGAGTGCCATCACAACGCTGGTAATCAAGCAAAGATCCTAAGGGCTCTACTAATATGTATATCAGCGATATGCTAAAAGAAACACACGCACATATTAAAGCAGAGACAAACCAAGTAGCATACTACCATTTCGAGCAAGATTGTATATACAACTGTGAATATCCCAAGCTTCCATCAAGTAATATACAAACTAGTATGATACAGTAATGGCCTCTAGGGCATATACACTAACAATCTCCCACTTGCACTAAGGCCATGTACTGGCGTATCGAAGACCTATCATCTCGATCAGCCGCTCGAACTGAGTCTGGGGCAAGGCCTTGGTGAATGGATCTGCTGTGTTATCTTCTGAAGCAACCCTCCGAACCTCGATCTCCTGGCGATCCACGATCTCCCTGATCAGGTGATACCGCCTCAAGATGTGTCTGGATTTCTGATGGGACCTGGGTTCCTTTGCTAAAGCTATAGCCCCGTTGTTGTCGCAATACAGAGGTATTGGGTCAACAATGGACGGAACCACCTGAAGTTCTTTCAAGAACTTCCTCATCCAGATAGCTTCTTTTGCGGCATCAGATGCAGCGATGTATTCCGCTTCCATAGTCGAGTCAGCAACGGTTTCCTGTTTGGAGCTCTTCCAACACACCGCCCCTCCATTGAGGGTGAAGACAAAACCCGACATGGACTTGGAATCATCCTTGTCACTCTGGAAGCTGGAGTCAGCAAAGGCCTCAATCTGGAGGTCTTTTCCGCCATACACCAAGAACATCTCCTTAGTCCTTCTCAGGTACTTGAGAATGTTCTTTACTGCTATCCAATATTTCTCCCCAGGGTTTGACTGATACCTGCTTACCACACTCAGTGCATAAGCCACATCCGGTCTGGTACACAACATCGCATACATTATAGAGCTTACCGCAGAAGCGTAGGGTATAATAGACATGCGATCCCTCTCCAAATCAGTCTTGGGAGACATCTCTTTGGAGAGGGTGATCCCGTGACAAGCCGGTAGATTACCGCGCTTGGAATCTTCCATACTGAATCTCTTCAGTATGGTGTCGATGTACCTGGACTGCGAAAGTCCTAATATTCTCTTGGATCTGTCACGGTAGATCCGGATACCCAGAATGTATGAGGCATCACCCAGGTCTTTCATGGAGAACCTGTGTGACAAGAACCCCTTGACAGATTGTAGCATAGGAATATCATTTCCTATTAAGAGAATGTCATCCACGTATAAAACGAGGAATACTACAGTTCTCGCTACAAATCTACAATAGATGCATGGTTCATCTGGATTTTTGATAAAGCCAAATTCTTTGACCGTCTCATCAAAACAGATGTTCCAACTCCGCGATGCCTGCTTTAGTCCATAAATGGACTTAAGCAACTTGCACACCTTTCCGCTGCTTCCACTCTGAATGAAACCCTCTGGCTGGTCCATATAGACACACTCCTCTAAATGTCCATTTAGAAAAGCTGTCTTTACGTCCATCTGCCAAATCTCATAATCATGGAAGGCAGCAATGGCAAGAAGGATCCGAATGGATTTCAGCAAAGCTACTGGAGAAAAGGTTTCGTCATAGTCCAAACCAGGTCGCTGACGAAAACCCTTTGCTACCAGTCTAGCTTTATAGGTCTCAACCTGTCCCTCTACACCAATCTTCCTTTTGATGATCCACTTGCATCCTACGGGTTTTACCCCATCTGGAGCAATGTCCAACGTCCATACTTTGTTGGTGTACATGGACTCCATTCAGTCCGCATTGCATCCAGCCATTTTACTGAGTCGACGCTCTGAATGGCTTGCTGGAAGCTAGTAGGCTCATCACAATCTATGATGCAATCCTCTCTATCCCCGTCAATGAGAAAATCGTAGTATCTCTCAGGCGGATGAGACTGCCTACTACTCCTGCGGAGTGGCGTGGGAATGTCCTGATCTTTCGAACCCTCTGGTTCTACTAAGCTTTCAGTAATAGCTCGTGGTTCTGAATTTCTTCCAGTTCTATTGCGCTCCCACTTAGTTCCTTTTCTATGAACTGGTGTTCTAGAAAGTGGGCATGGCGAGAAACAAAAACCTTTTGTTCCTCTTCGCAATAGAAGAAATATCCCTTGGAGTTCTTTGGATATCCCACAAACTTGCACTGTACTGAGCGTGCCTCAAGCTTGTCCTCATGCTGCTTTTTTACAAAAGCTGGACATCCCCATGTCTTAATGTGATTAAGATAGGGTCTCTTCCCACACCACATCTGATATGGTGTAGTAGGCACAATCTTAGTTGGAACTCGGTTCAAAAGGTTTGCAGCTGATTCTAGCGCATATCCCCAGAACGATCGCGGCAACTCAGCGTTACTCATCATGGACCGTACCATATCCAATAGGGTTCGGTTCCGTCTCTCCGATACACCGTTATGTTGCGGAGTGTATGGAGGAGTAAGCTGAGAGAGAATTCCATTCTCATTTAAGTAACCCAGGAACTCGGCACTCAAGTATTCACCACCTCGATCAGATCTTAGTGTCTTGATACTTTTGCCTGTTTTTTTTTTCTACTTCATTCTTATATTCCTGGAATTTTTCAAATGCCTCGGATTTATGTTTCATTAAGCAGACATAACCGTACCTTGAAAAGTCATCCGTAAAAGTAATGAAGTAAGAATAACCGCTTCGTGCATGTGTAGACATTGGACCGCACACGTCGCTGTGTACGAGTCCCAAGAGCTCGCTCACTCTTACTCCGTGTCCAGTGAACGGAGTCTTTGTCATCTTTCCCTTGAGACAGGATTGACAAGTTGCATACGATTGATATTCGAACGGATCCAAATATCCTTCTGTATGTAACTTAGTCAACCTTCTCTCATTGATGTGACCCAGTCTACAATGCCATAAGAAAGTTTTATTGATTTCTGGAGACTTTCTTTTGTGTGTATTCTGGACATTGAAAATCTGTGGTTGGTTTAAAACGTATATACCGTTGTTCAATGTACCTGACCCAATCAAAACTTGATTAAGGTGAATGTTCACTACATTACTTACAAATACAAATTCATAACCTTCTTTAGATAATAAAGATACATAAATGATATTACAGGTTGCATTTGGTACATAATAACAACTACGCAAAACCAAAAATTGTCCATCCGACAATCCCAGGTGATAGTCCCCCACGGCCTCAGCATCCATGCTAGCACCGTTTGCAACTCTGAGGGTCATGTCACCTGCCTTCAAAACTCTACGCTTTCTCAACGCCTGCAAAGAATTACAGATATGAGATCCTGATCCGGTATCCAATACCCAGGAAGTAGAGTTTATTGATAGACAGTTTTCAATAACATACACACCTGAAGCTGAAGCTGCAACTCGCTTCAAATCCTGTGTTCTGGCCTTCCAAGCCTTGCAATCCTGTTTCCAGTGACCACTTTTGTGACAATAGAAGCATTCTTCCTTCCCCACCAGCTTTCCCGCTACCTTTGTTGCTTTTCCTTTTCCCTTCATATCCACTTTACCGACACCGCCTCTTGGTTTGGCGGGGGCTTTCTTCTTCTTACCCTTGGCTTTCGCCCTGGATCTAGAAGAGGAAGATCCTCCTACAAACAAAGTGGATGTCTCCCTACCTTTCTGTAGGGTGCACTCAGCACTCCTCAACATGTTCAGAAGTTCGGAAAGTTCAACCTCCTTTCCTTGCATGTTGAAGTTAAGGATAAACTGGGCGTAAGTGGAAGGAAGGGACTGGAGAATCAAATCAGTATAGAGTTCATTCTCCAACGTGGTCCCAAGGTCCGCGAGCTCCTCTATGTAGCCAATCATCTTAAGCACGTGTTCCGCTACCGATGATCCGACGGCCAACCTTGCCGAAAACAACTTCTTCGACACTTCGTATCTGGTTATACGAGACTGCTCTCCATACAGTTCTTTTGTATGAAGAAATATGGACTCTAGGTCCATATTCTCGTGCCTCCTCTGATGTTCGTTGTCCATCGAGTCTAGTACGAGGCATTTGGCCTTCACGCAATCTATTTCCCAGGTCTTGTAGATTTCCCTATCTACGACACTGGTTTTGGGACCTGGGACAGGGGGAGCTTTGGTGGTAAGGACATACCCCAACTTGTCGTAAGTGATTGCCATCTTGACATTCCTGAGCCAATCTTTGTAGTTTGGCCCTGTCAATATGTTTTTATCTAGTAATAACTTAAGTCCGGTCATGTTGAATGGTCGCTGCAATTAGGAGAGAGAAAAGAAACACTTTAGCATGATGCTCTTGCAAGTTTAAAGTGGTTTTTAGTTTGTCTAAACTGGATGGCTCCCACTGTCTCTCGAATCCCTTCTCAAACCGTAAAGAAAGGATTAGTCAGGATCAATCTCACCGTACAATACTTGCTTAACCGTTCAGCCAGGCCAGTGTCGGTACTTCGAGGGAGGTTTTCCAACGCTTTCGTGAAGTTCCTTAATTTAAGAACCTCTTTTCCCTGGGGGCATAGCCCCGCTAACACCTTTCTAGACACCTACTAAGTTTATAGCATTGATCGTTAAGTGAGAGTTTTCCCGAGGAGTAGCATATACTCACAGTAGGATCGGGATCCAAATATCATCGCGTGATAAAACCGAAGGAATCCTACCAGAATTATCACACTCCAAATGGTATGCAGCGCTAGCAAGTTTCAGTACTTATGAAACTCCCGATGTGGATTTTTGCCCCATGCTCTTATGACCTTGACTTTGGCCAAAATATCATAAGTCACATGTCAAGTTCTACCCGTCATTCTCCTGGTTAATTTAGACCCACCCGTACCTACCCTTGACTTTGGCCAAAATGGCAGCACGACTGTCCCAAACCAACGCATCTATCTATGCTGCACATGAATACCCAATAGCTACCAATCACTATGCCTTGACTTTGGCCAAAATACATAGCTTGAATACTTTTTGACCATTCATGTGGAATGACGGAGGGCTATGAATGGTTTTGGCGAAACCGTGAACGTAGTGAACTTGATATAATCGATGGAATGAGATAGCTTTTAAAAGGAGTGGTTCAAGCTCCGCGTTTAAAAGTTTAGTTTTGAAAAGAACCGAGTGGTTTTCAAAGTGTTCCAATCGACTTTTACTTGGTTTATTTTCTTGCATTAGTTCTTTTAATGCGTCCCATCATTTAATCCTACCATTGCAGAAAACAACCAAAATATGACGTACGCTTATGCCATTCGCATTCGCCACGGGGCCCCGTCATCACCCGTTAGGTTACTTAACTAACGACAGAGCGGGGGCTGGGCTAGCGCGGCTGTAAAACATAAGCAACGTCTAAATAGTTATCATATATAAGTATATAGCAATGATAGACATTACAGATCACAGATGAATACATTGGATATACTAGGAATCCGCAATCCGTTCGAGCCTGCAACGAAAAGAGGATTACACGGTTGCGGTGAATAGCCAATACCCCACCCAAGACCCCTACGGGTGCGGCAAACTACCCGCCAAGTGCCCGAAGCGAAGCAACCTCCCTCAACACCGTGAGTAGGCCACTCGGCACTTCGAGATACCCGGTAGTTTGTGCACCCCCTCCATGGGTCTATCCTAGGAGCAAAAACAGTAAAAAGAATTATACAATGACGGCTACAACCCCGACCCGGTTGTGCGGCCATGCAAATAATAATATTACATCAATTTACATATTACAATGAATGAAAGAAAAAGAAACACTCATCCCACATCCACCCCGGCTATTCACCCGCGACAATCCAACGCATTCATATACACATACCATCATCAAACACAGATCACAGATATGTATAACCCCGACTAATCGACATATAGCGATTAGCCGACGTTCAATACATGTAAACATCATAGATATAACCTTTATAGTCAAAGTGTAGTGAAGTTTGATAAAAAATACGGATTTATAGGCCCCCAAAAACAAATTTCTATTCTGGAAAACCTGGGCACATATAAACCATCTTAAAAATCCTAAAACCAAGCCAGAAATACACTGCACCAAACTCGACCCAAAGCCGAGCCAAAACGGCCGCGGTTGCGCGGCAATAGCTTGCTATTGCCGCGGAACCGCGACTCTTTGGTCGAATCTCTGGATCGTTTTTGGTGGCTTTCTTCACAAAACCCTGAGATGATTTTTGGAGTATCATTTATTTTGTTTTGAACAGAAAAAATTTTAACAGAAAGTTAGGGTTTTGAAAACTCGGTTTTTTCGATTTTTCCGATTGAACTTCCATACACTTTACTACCTATCTAGTTTATGTTTAGTTAGGCTCTGATACCACTGTAAGTCCACGTTGCCCACCCCGGTGCTTACGGGGAGGCGGAAAACGGAATAAAAATCAATTTTTTTTTATCACTTTAGGCAATATGGACTAGACAAAGAAGGATCTTTGCTAAACAAAAACAAGCTAAAGCTAACTAGAAACTAGCTAAGTGTTAGAATGGTTATACCTAGGGCTTTATGTCCTTCTCTCCTTGCTCCTTGGAGTAGTAGAAAGAGGTCACCTTTGTCGTCTTCTCACGTCGAAGAAGGATCCACCCGAAAGCCTCAACCTTTGGCTTCAACTCCAAGCTAGAAGTAACTAGAGTGCTAGAAGTGCTAATCCTAGAACCCTAGATGAGAGTAGAGATTATCAAGAAGAGGTTTTTCTCAAGCTCAAGTGTTTCTCAACACATGAGAGGGGAGAGCTTGAGGGAGAGGAAGAACAAGAGAGAGAAAGTAAATGATAGAATGAGAATAAAACAACCATTCTCACATATATGTGTGAATTATTTTAAATTGATAATTAGCTAGATAATTGTCATGGTTAATCATGACATGACCATTATCATTTCATATTTAATGCTAATTGCAAGGATCAAAGAGCATCTTTTATATGGAATGATGATGGTCAACATATCAACTAAGGTCAACAAGTCAAGATAGTCAAATGGTCAACAACCATAACCATGAACAATTATATTAAACTAATATCAATTAACCATAATACACACATAAGCATTAGGGTTAATAAAATGACAATGGTCATTAACCCTAATCAAAGTCCTCTCCCTCTGTCTCAAGCAACTGTGCATACGCACCCGTATTCGTGGTCCGAGGAACACGAATACAAAGAGATAAAACCAATCCCAAATCATATACAAGGATCCGGCTTAAACCAAAGCCGCTAGTATAAGCTGTCCGGACAACAAACGTGCACAAGTGCGCGGATGTGAACGAACCCTGTCGCAAAACCATGCGACCTCTACTCATTTTGCCTAAAGGCGAATAGCTCTCTGTGTGGGACTCTAAAGACTCGACACTACGCTGGCAGTGGGTTTAACCACAGACCGCAAGCGGCACTAGCTGTACGTAACGGTCCCCAGGTAGATGCCGATAAGAAGACTGACGAGGTGAACCCCATCTGAACTCCTACTGAGCCTGTATGTGACAGTCTCCGTACAGTCCGGTCTGTTCGTGTGATACATCACATGGCAGGCCTAAGGGGGCGGTGAACGTCAGTCCCCTAATAGCGGTACAAGTCGTGTCGGAGTGTAGCCCAGAACACCCTGAGATAACACTGGAAACCTACCAGTATATCTCGCTTGCCCTGGCCAGGGACTACTTGTGTAATGGCTCTCCTGGACACAGCGCGATGTCAACCCCCAATACCGGGAGAGACGAATCCTGTCTAACCGTCACTGCCTCCAAGTGCTTCGGGACTGCACCCAAAAACTACCTGTTTGCACGACTCCTTTGAGCCGTGGTAGGGTAGTAATCAAAGTGCAGTGGGAACACACTCGAGGCGAAGTGACAGTGTCAAGTCAGCGGACTAAGCTGTACTCATGTCACCTGGGAACTGATAACTGACGATAGGTATAATACCAACCAACAGTTCCCGACGAGTCCTGTCCAGTGTACTCGTAACCTAACGAGCACCCGCATACTATCTCAAGTACGACGTACTGACGGCTGTGGGACAGACCGTCTCCCACACTGGGATGAGAAGCGCATACGCTAGTCTACTCCGGAGTATCGATGCCCTGTCTCGATAGTCCAACGACTAGGGACCTGTATAAGGATGTGCTTATGGATTACCCAGCCCCCACGAGTGTGAGCGCCATCACAACGCTGGTAATCAAGCAAAGATCCTAAGGGCTCAACTAATATGTATATCAGCGATATGCTAAAAGAAACACATGCACATATTAAAGCAGAGACAAACCAAGTAGCATACTAACATTTCGAGCAAGATTGTATATACAACTGTGAATATCCCAAGCTTCCATCAAGTAATATACAAACTAGTATGATACAATAATGGCCTCTAGGGCATATACACTAACATAATTGACTCTGAGGGCACTATGTCCAACAGAACAGGACATCCCAGCGTCACTCCGCAGGAGTAGTAGGCAGTCTCATCCGTTTGAGAGATACTACGGTTTTCTCATAGACGGGGATCGAGAGGATTACGTCATTGAAAATGATGAGCCTACTAGCTTCTAGCAAGCCATTCAGAGCGGTGACTCAGTAAAATGGCTGGATGCAATGCGGACCGAGATGAAGTCCATGTACACCAACAAAGTTTGGACTTTGGACATTGCTCCAGAAGGGTAAAACCCGTAGGCTGCAAATGGATCTTCAGAAAGAAGATTGGTGTAGATGGGCAGGTTGAAACCTATAAAGCTAGACTTGTTGCAAAGGGTTTTCATCAAAGACCTGGTTTGGACTATGACGAAACCTTTTCTCCAGTAGCTATGCTCAAATCCATTCGGATCCTTCTTGCGATTGCTGCCTTCCACGATATGAGATCTGGCAGATGGACGTAAAGACGGCTTTTCTAAATGGAAATTTGGAAGAGTGTGTCTATATAGATCAGCCGGAGGGTTTCATTCAGAGTGGGAGCAGCGGTAAAGTGTGCAAGTTGCTTAAGTCCATTTATGGACTGAAGCAGGTATCACGGAGTTGGAACATCTGCTTTGATGGTACTGTCAAAGAATTCGGCTTTATCAAAAATCCGGATGAACTATGCATTTATAGTAAGATTGTAGGGAGAACTGTGGTATTCCTCGTCTTGTACGTGGATGACATTCTCCTAATAGGAAATGACATTTCTATGCTACAGTCAGTCAAAGAATTCTTGTCATAGAGGTTCTCCATGAAGGACCTGGGTGATACCTACTACATTCTGGGGATCCAGATCTATCGTGATAGATCTAAGAGGATGTTGGGACTTTCGCAGTCTAGGTACATCGACACCATACTGAAACGATTCAGTATGGAAGATTCAAAGCGCGGTAATCTACCGGCTTGTCACGGAATCACCCTCTCCAAAGAGATATCTCCCAAGACTGGTTTGGAAAGGGCTCGCATGTCATCTATACCCTACGCATCTGCGGTAGGCTCTATAATGTATGCGATGTTGTGTACCAGACCAGATGTAGCATACGCATTAAGCGTTGTAAGCCAGTATCAGTCGGACCCAGGGAAGAAACACTGGATAGCAGTAAAGAACATTCTCAAGTACCTAAGAAGGACTAAGGAGATGTTCTTGGTGTATGGTGGAAAAGACCTCCAGATCGAGGCCTTTCCTGACTCCAGCTTCCAGAGTGACAAGGATGACTCCAAGTCCATGTCGGGTTATGTCTTTATCCTCAATGGAGAGGGCGGTCTGTTGGAAGAGCTCCAAGCAGGAAACCGTTGCTGACTCAACTATGGAAGCGGAGTAAATAGCTGCTTGCGATGCCGCAAAGGAAGTTGTCTGGATGAAGAAGTTCCTCACGGAGCTTCAGGTGGTTCCTACCATTATTGATCCAATACCGCTGTATTGTGACAACAACGGCGGTATAGCTTTAGCGAAGGAACCCAGGTCCCATCAGAAGTCTAGACACATTTTGAGGCGGTACCACCTGATCAGGGAGATTGTAGATTGCCAGGAGATCGAAGTGAAGAGAGTAGATTCGGAGAATAACACTGCAGATCCACTCACGAAGGCCATACCCCAGACTCAGTTCGAGCGGCTGATCGAGATGATAGGTCTTCGATACGCCAGTACATGACCTTAGTGCAAGTGGGAGATTGTTAGTGTATATGCCCTAGAGGCCATTACTGTATCATTCTAGTTTGTTTATTACTTAATGGAAGCTTGGGATATTCACAGTTGTATAGACAATCTTGCTCAAAATGGTAGTATGTTACTTGGTTTGTTTCTACTTCAATATGTGCATGTGTTTCTTTTAAGCATATCGCTTATACATATTAATGGAGCCCTTAGGATCTTTGCTTGATTACCAGCGTTGTGATGGCAGTTACACTAGTGGGGGCTGGATAATCTACAAGAACATCCTTATACAGGTCCCTAGTCGTAGAATTATCGAGACGGGGCATCGATACTCCGGAGTAGACTAGCGTATACGCTTCTCATCCCAGCAGGGGAGATGGTCTGTCCCACAGCCATTAGTACGTCGTACTAGAGATATTATGCGGGTGCTCGTTAGGTTACGAGTACACTGGACAGGACTCGTTGAGAACTGTTGGTTGGTACTATACCTATCGTCAGATAACAGTTCCCAGGTGACAGGAGTACAGCTTAGTCCATCGACTTGACACTGCTACTTCGCCTCGAGTGTATTCCCACTGTACTTTGATTACTACCCTACCACGACTCAAAGGAGTCGTGCAAACAGGTAGTAGTTGGGTGCAGTCCCGAAGCACTTAGAGGCAGTAGCGGTTAGACAGGATTCATCTCTCCCGGTATTGGGGGTTGATATCGCGCTGTGTCTAGGAGAGCCATTACACAAAGTCCCTGGCCAGGGCAAGCGAGAATTACTGGTAGTGTTTCCAGTAGTTTCTCAGGGTGTTCTGGGCTACACTCCGACACGACTTGTACCGCTATTAGGGGACTGACGTTTACCGCCCCCTAGGCCCGACATGCGATACTTTTAGACGAACAGACCGGACTGTACGGAGATTGTCACATTCAGGCTCAGTAGGAGTTCGGGTGGGTTTACCTCATCGGCCTTCTTGTCGACATCTACCTGGGGACCGTTACGTACAGCTAGCGCCGCTTTCGGTCTGTGGTTAAACCCACTGCCAGCATAGTGTCAAGTCTTTAGAGTCCCGCACAGAGAGTTTCCCTGCAGTTGGCAATAGGTGTAGAAGCCGTATGGTTTTACGTCAAGGCTATGATCACTTACGTGCACTTGTGCACGTATGATGTTCGGGCAGATGATACTAGTGGGCTTTGGTTTAAGTCGGATCCTAGTATTGTATAGATGGATTAGTTTTGTCTTCTGTGCATTCGCATTCTACGGAATGCGGATGCGGGTGTGTATGCACGGTTGTGAGGAGCGAAGAAGGAGGTGCCTCATTGGGGTTCTGAACGTTGATTCGGTCAAAACCATTATGAGGTGAGGAAAATATTTACTAATCTTTTTAATGATAATTGTGTTATGGCTAATTGCTTTGACCATTTGACCAGGCTTGACAATTTGACCTAGTTGACCATTGTTGACTTGGATATTTCTTGTGAGCTCTAGACTCTTCTTTGGCTTTATCAAGACATGATAGTGGTCAAATCAAACTTAGCCATCATAATTATTATGATAAAAGATTGGTTTTTATTTTTTCTATGGCTCATTATCTCATGGGCATTCTCTCTTTTCATTTGAGCTCTCAAGCTTTGCTCTTCTTCTTCCTCACTAGAATTCCCAAAAGGTCTCATATGTTGAGCAAGTTGGGGTTCAAATAGACAAACAAATCCATCTTCTTCCTTTACATCACCTAGGATATCAAGAGTAGCAAACATGTTGCCCTAGTTATCTCTGCTTGAGGTGGAGCTCGGACTATAGACTCTCGGGTGGATCGTCTTCAACTCTAGGAGGCCGCGGAGGTGACCACGATCCGGATCGATCTTCGGAGCTTGCATGGACGAGGAGGACAACGGAGAGAAGACCCGAAGGACTAGTAGCATGAGGTATAATCTCCTTGCATAGTAGATAGAACCTCATGTAGTTTGTTAGCAATGGTTTGGCAAAGATCCTCAAGTTTTAGTCTATGTTATCTTGTGTTAAAAATTTGTTTTTTACCTATTCCGCCTCCCCGTAAGTACCGTGTGGGTAACGTAGACTTACAACTACTAGGCAACACAATATTATAAGAACCTAATTAACAGTTAGGGATCACTACCTTTTCACATTTGCTCAAAAATCCTAGCTTTTCATGCTCCAAGTCATCTTTAGTGGCTTAACTAGGTTTGTGAAGGGTTTTGATGAAGTTTAGTGGAGATTTGGGCTTGGTTTAGTGATGAACAAGGATATGTTTCAGTTTGAGGGGAGAGGAAAATGAGATGAAGAAATAATGTGTGAATGAGAGAGTGTGAGAGATGAGGAGAATGAGGGTGTGAGAGTGGTGAAGAGAAAATAGGGGTGTGAGGTTAGAATGATGTTGGAGATAGTGCCCTCAGAGTCAATTATTGGACCACAGGCACGTGATTTCAATGATTGAGGGAGGACCTATACCGATAGGACAGTCTTACTCAAGATGATAGTATGCTATATGGTTTATCTTTATCATCGTGTACTGCTTTAGGTGACCTTACAGGTCACTATTGAGCGTTGATAGAGCCCCTAGGATTCTTTCTTGACTGCCTGCAGTATGAGGGCGATCATATACGTGGGAGCTGGGGTTTATAAGCACATCCTTAAAAGGTCCCTAGTCGTAGGAGTTTCGAGACAGGGCATCGATACTCCAGAGTAGACTAGTGTATACAGTCGAGACCCCGATGAGGGGCGGTGGCCGGTCTCACAAGCCACTGGTGTCAGTTGGTTCACCTAAGATGTATACAGGTGCTCATTGGGTTATGAGTACACCGGACAGGACTCGCCGGGAACATGCTAGTTGGTATTATACCTGACGTCAGATAGCAGTTCCCTGGTGACATGTGTACAGGTTAGTTCATCGACCTGAGATTGTCATTTGTCTCGTGTGAGTTACCACTGTACTTTGATTACTACCCTACCACTCTCAAAGGAGACGTGCAAACAGCTTTTAGTTGGGTACAGTCCCGAGCTACATGGAGGCAGTGAGCGGATCTGCAGGGGTTCGTCTCTCCCGGTATTGGGGGTGAGGTCGCACTGTGTCTAGGAGAGCCATTACACGAAGTCCTTGGCCAAGGCAGGAGATTTACTGGTAGGTATTCCAGTAATATCTCAGGGTGTTCTGGGCTACTCTCCGACATGACTTGTACCACTTTTGGGGGTCTGACTTTTACCAACCTCCTAGGCCCGCCATGCGATGCTCATAGACGAACGGACTGGACTGTACGGATATTGTCACTGACAGGCTCAGTAGGGCGTCAGGATGAGTTCGCTCATCGACGTCCCTTTTGGTCAATACCTGGTAGCCCGTTACGTATGGATAATACCTTTGACGTGCTAGTGGTTAAATCCACAACCAAAATATTGACGAGTCTTTAGAATCCCCCACAGACCGTTTTCTCAAGTTTCGGGCAAAACGCTGTAGAGGCCGTATGGAGATATGGCAGGGTTCGATCAGATATGTGCGGTATTACACGGATCGTGATCGGACGGATAATACTAGCGGGATTTGGTTTAAGCCGGATCCTAGTATTATACAGTGTAGATTTTGTCTCTTTGCATTTGAATTCAGTGGGAATACAAATGCGGGTATGTATATACAGTCGCGGGGTTTTCCTGTAATTTATTACGGGATCAGTTTTCTGAAGTTGCCAGTTTGCATTCCGTTTCGGCCAGTTTTCCTTTGTTCCTTCACGGCCGGATTTTTCTGATGGAGGGGCTAATTTTCAAGTTTGCAAATTAGCTAAGTGGAGGGGTTTATTTGTTATTGAGGGATTATGATATTTCTAGCATCATTAGATTCCTTTTGCTTCATGATGGCTAGCATTTATGGTGATGGATTTTGAAAGCAGTTTATTTGGATTTGTGTGTGACGTATATTTCTTGTGATCATACATTTTCTTTGGCCTCTTTCCCTTCTCCAATTTCATGGCCGGCCACATATTAGAGAGAGAGAGGGTGAGATTTTAGGGTGTGATATTTTTGATCTCATTCTTATATTTTGCATCAAAAGTTCAAGGTTCCATTTCAAAACCTCTCTAAAAAGTTCATTCTCCTCCTCCATCATGGCAACTTCATATCCCATGAGACAAAGCTACTATACTTAGCCTACAGCATTTCTTGGGCACGTCGGCTCGCCAACTTCGTGCCTGAGTTTCCTCGGTCCAGAGGTAGGAGCCCGTAAAAGAACCCGGCGATGTGGTGCCCGTTCCGACGAGGAGCAGAAGACCGGAGATTCCGCGAGGAGATCGGAGTGGAGGCCGAAGACCGAAGGACACGGATCGCTCGGTATAGCATTCTACCCATCTTCTAGTTTGCTAGAGTTAGGTTAATGACCCGATCCAGGATTTTAGTGCGCGGTGGTGCCAGTTTCTTGTTTTTAGAATAGTTTCGTTTCCGCATTCTGGCGGCGGATTGACGGCCGGGGCGCCGCCGTGCACTTACACTGGCATCAGAGCCACGCCATTAACTTAGTCTAGCTTGCTCTAACGTGTTTAGAACTTCGATCGGACGAATTTTCAAAAACCGCGTTTTCATTGCATTAGTTTCTGTCAAAATTTTTTTTGGCTCGAAATTTTTTTCAGAGTGTTGTAGAAAATTGTGCAGGGTTTTTAAAGCATTCTGCAAAATTTGGTTAAGTGATGCTACAGTATGACCGCGGAAACGCGGCCAAACCCCTGTTTTGGCCGTGGTTCCGCGGTGGAAATAAGTCAACGCCGTACCAAAATTTTCCAATGGCTTTTTGACTTGAAAATAGGGTTTTTGGAATATTCTTTTTGGGCCCAGATGTTTTTGAGTGCTACAGTTGTGCTTGGGGCCCACTTCGGTATATATTGTCGATCGAAAATTTTAAACATGTTAGTTCACTGTATTTACATTATATCTGTGACCGTGAATGTCACTTGATCGGTAAATCCTGTCTAACTTCTATAGCCCTTTTAGACGGATTTACGAACGTGACATTCACGTTGATGTTCTGTGTTGAGCTGTGATGTTGCGGATTGGTCGTAGGGGATAGCCTGGATGCAATGGTAGTACAGTTTTGTTTTATATGTACATTTGATATTGCGGGGCGAGCGTCCGACATGTGGACTGCCGTCACTGCCTGTTTGTATATTATTCTTTAGGGGAACGACCGGGCTGAGGTCGATGTACCCGATGTATATTTTACTTTCTGTACTAGGATTACCCCGCGGAGGGGTGCAAGGATAGCCGGGTTTTAAAGGGCAACGAGCCCGCATCTCATGGCTTTGAGACGGAGGGGGCTTCACTCTAGAATTGGCGGGCTATTCGCCGCACTCGTAGGGGGTACAGGTTGACCCAAGGAGGGGTGCCCAAGTTACCAGATTCCGTGAAGTGCTGGGTGGTCCATTCACGTTGCTGAAGGGGGCTGCCTCACTTCAGGTTTTGGCGGGTAACTTGCCGCGCCCGTAGGGGTCTAAGATTTCATTGCACAGGCTATCCTCACGACCAGGGGAACGTCGGGTTTCAGTAGCGGCTCTATGATACCCGGGGATCCCAGATATCTGTATTGTTCTATGCTGCTTCTTACATTTCTGTGATGTTGCATTTTATCACGCCTTGAGCGAATATTATATATTGATATATATACTAGTAGATGTTGTATATGTTTTGCATCCACGCTAGTCCAGTCCCCGCTCTGTCGTTAGTTAAGTAACCTAACGGGTGATGACGGGACCCAGTAGCGAATGCGGATGGCATATACGTACATCATTATTTTCGTTCTTTATTGGTGTGATCAATTGATGCGACTGCGTTGATTCGGATCAATGCAAGCTAAACAAACCTATTCTGATGTTGTTGGAATATTTTTCAAAAAAAGCTGTTATTACAAGGACGTTCTCTTTTGTTTTGCACAGTGGTATTCAGTTGGAATATCCAGCACCTCAGTCGACGAGGCAAGGGCCGAGTTCCCTTCACCGGGAGTGACCCCTTGGACAGAAGTTTGCGTCAGGGCAATAACTTCACTATAGTCGTTTACTTTTTCTTTGCATCGTGGTATTCAGTTGGAATATCCTGCACCTCATTCTACAGGGAAAGAGCTGAGATCCCTTCACCGGGAGTGACCTCTTTAGCAAAGGTTTTCGCCACTATATTTTTATAAAAGCTATCCAGTTCCTTCAACGATATCAAGTTCATTACGTTAAAGGTTTTTGCCAGAAACCATTCGTAGCCCTCCGTCGTTTCATATGGATAGTCAATAGTATTCAAGCTGTGTTTGTTGGACAAAGTCAAGGCACAGTGATTGGTAGCTGTTGGGTATTCATATGCAGCATAGATAGATGCGTTGGTTTGGGACAGTTGTACTGCCTTGTTGGCCAAAGTCAAGGGTGGGTATGTATGGGTTCAAATTAACCTGGAGAATGACGGGTAGAACTTGACATGTGACTTATGATTTGTTGGCCAAAGTCAAGGTCATAAGAGCATGGGGTAAAAATCATATCGGGAGTTTCTAAAGAAACTGAAACTTGACAGATATGCGCATACCTTCTGGAGTGTGATAACGTGAGCGGATTCCATCACGTTATCATGCGATGATAGTTGGATCCCGATTCCCATTGATGAGTTGGTTTACTCTTCGGGTGATCCCGACTAATTCTTCTTTCAGGTTTGGATGAGAATTTGACGATACGGTGGAAGGTTTCCTGATTAGATAAATTGGTAACCATTCTGATCTAGGTTAGAGTGCACGCTGAGTGTTTCTTTTCTCTTTCTCTTTGGCAGCGACTATGACCCGACCCTAGACTATGACTCAGTGACCAAGATTAACCGAACCTTCTTAAAACACTGACTTTTGGATTGTCAGAGTTGCATACCTCATTGCCACTCCTACTTTTACCCTTTTCTCCAGGACACCCCGTATTACTACGAACGTCCACTTCCATTGGATAAAACTATCGTATGGTTATATACGAACTCGAAGGAATTTATTCGAGGATGGTTTCCGGTTCTGGAGAAAACGAATAGGACTATTCAGTTGTCTTTTCCTTTTAATTTCTCTCAGGTTGCGAGTACTCCTTGGTTTAGGAGATAGTACACCTATTACGCAAATTGGATAGTCTTCTTCCAAACCTTAGGCTGGTGCCGAACGATGGGGAATGATGAAAACCGATTAGCATAACGATGGTGTACAGAAGGTATTAAGTAAAGACATATCAAGGGATTAGTAAGTGGGCAAAGTAAATTGCGACTGCTATCACGACCAAACCAAGTATTTCTTCTCCAATCCTAAATCACCTTTGTATTTCTCCAGGACACTCCGTATCACTACGAAAATCCACAGTTTATTGGATACTCCATCGTATGGTTATATACGAACTCGAAAGGAACTTGTTCCAGTTCGGGGATGGATTCTGGTTCAGGAGAAATAAGAATAAGGTTTATTCGGTTGTCTTTTATCTTCACCTTTTCTCGCATTGCGAGTGCTCCTAGGATTAGGACAGTACACCCATTATGCTTATTGGATAGTCTTCTTCCAAACCATAGGCTGGTGCCGAAAGGTAGGGAAGGAAGAAAACCATTTAGCATAAGAGGGTGTACAGAAGGTAATGACTAAAGACATATAAAGGGATTTGGAGAGATGACAAAGAATTATACGGTTACAGTTGTGAATCTGGATAATGGAAGAGGCATTACTAGAAATACCCGGATACCCCTACGAAACATTTTCATGTTTCAGTTTCACTGTGTACTGTTAAAAGAAAACTGATTTCCCAATTAGACACTTGCTCCAGGGTATGTATTTACCAGGTTTGATTCTCACATCTGTATGGTTTTACAGATGATGAGTGGGAGTAAGTTATTGGGAATTAGGTGATCATCCTCATTATATCGGGATTCGTTGTAATTGGTGATGTTTGAGGAAATCGCCTAGGCTGTTTGCCGGACGACAAATATTTGGTTTTGAATATCCGTTGTTATGCACCAATTTCAAATTGATATATCTGTACGTCTATTTTTATAGAGTGAGATATACCTTTTTGAAATTATGTCCATGACATTTACCTATATCTGTGGATGGTTAGGTAAGGAGCATTAAACAACGGTGTAATTCTTCTTAACCATAGGTACAGTTTTCAACCTACGATGCACAGGGAATGAGTTATTAGACTCAAGGGACTCATACAGAGTATTGTATGTTGTCCAGTGTCTATTAGGACAAAGGGGTTGGTACTCGTACTATATTCTGTTTACTTGTGACTTCTCTAGTTCTTAGACATCTGTTTCGTAGAAATACAAGGTCTGAGTTTTGAGAAGTTATAGGTATAAGGATAAAGTAGAGGACCAGGTGTTGCAAGCATCGGGATTCTTCAAGATTATCGAAGATGCAGATACTTGTGTTGGGTATTCAGTTGATAGTAATGATTAAGAGAACTTGCTTCTCTTTCAGGTTACTCATAATTGGAAGCATTCCTAAGTTGAGTAACGCTGATCGGCCTCCTTCCATTTAGTTAACATGCACTGGAGACAGCTGCATGATTTGAATCTGGTTCAATTAAATCATTGCCTCTGGTTCTATATTGGATATAGAATAGTTCATATCTTAACGATGTTAAGGTACGGGGAGTTGTCCAGCTTATGCTTAAAACCAGACTCTGGATAACTCAAGGCACGTTTCTGTAATGGCTGTTTGTGGGTTGACCCAGGCTATGACGAGGGTTCACTTTCTACCATCTGGATGATCAATATTGATATTGTTCTTGACTCGCCACAGTTTTAATAAAAATGGATTTTTTCAGAAAACAGTAGTGGGAGTATGGTAGAACTGGAAGTGATTCCAGAACCGCAAACGATTACTGAAAATTTGATAAGAACCTCAAGATTCAATCTGGTTTGACATTCCATTAGCCACTCCGCAGATATGATGGGTAACCTCAGGCGCTCGAGAGGTACTTCGGTATGCTCAAGGATGGTGGCAGGGAGGTTCTTGTTTACCCAGACTTGCCATTGCTGTTGTTCCAGACTGTAAGACCCGGCAGGAGGATGAGTATAGCGTCGTTCTAAACTAGCTTTAGAAGTGCACGTGTATATGACTCAGCCAGAGGGTTGTCGTAGTCAGTGGGAGCAGCGAAAGCATTGGTGGACAAGTGGCTTATGTCTATTTATAGACTAAAGCAGATACAACGGAGATAGATCATCTATTTCTGATGTGACAGTCATAGGTTTGACTTCATCAGAATAGGGGATGGATCTGTTAAGAAGGTAGTAGGGTGTGATGTCCTGGTATTTGGATGACATACACAGAGTAGGAAGTGAAATTCCTATACTACGGTCGGTTAAACTTTGGTTGTCACGCAGTGGTTTCTCCACATAGGAATTGGATATTATATCAGGCATTCTGGTTACTAGATCGATGGTTTTAGATCTAGATTTGGGAAGTGTCCCAATCTGGGTACTTAGACGGCATTCTGAAGGTGTTTTAGAATGGACGACTCCTGGCACGGTAGTATACCTACAGGTAATGGAGTCACCTTCTCTAAAGGTGTCTTACAGACTAAAGGGAAGAGGGATGTGCATGATTGGCAGATCACTTGCTTAGGCAATTGAGTAAATCATGAGATGTCAAGTACTACACCAGATGTTGTTTCGCACGAGATGTAGTAAGTTGATATTAATCCAATCCTGGAGAAACGATCGGAAGCAGTTTTAGAACATAAGTTGATGTTCTAGGGAAATGATAACGGCAGCCTCCTTTGGGAGACAGTTATCATTCCAGGCTTTCAAGGTGACCTGGATGACAGAGTGACTATCAGAGTTATAGTTTTCCCTCTGACGAGGGGAAGTATTTTGGACAGGTGGTCCAGGCGGATACTGAGGGAGGCATGGCGCAGGATACTGATTAAGTTCAGTTGTTGATACAGTCTAAGAAGTTTGGATTTGGAGTTCATTTATGAACTAGGTCCCATCAGACATCCAAACATATTCTAAGACAGGTATTGCTCATTTCGGGAGATGCGTTTCTCTGCGAACTTGAGATAAGAGAGACATAGAAAGAAACATCACAGCGGATCCACTCACTGAGGCTATTCCTTGAACGCAATAGTTTCGCAAACGAGCTTTGTGAGACTGACTTGTAGAGGAATTGGGTGTTCGGTATCACACGGGCTGTGAGTATGCGACATCGCAATAATTAGACTTGAGTGCAAGTGGGAGATTGTTGGAGATAGTGCTCTCAGAGTCAATTATTGGATCACAGGCATGTGATTGCAATGATTGAGGGAGGACCTATACCGGTAGGACAGTCTTACTCAAGGTGATAGTATGCTATCTGGTTTATCTTTATCATCGTGTACTGCTTTAGGTGACCTTACAGGCCACTATTGCGCGTTGATAGAGCCCCTAGGATTCTTGCTTGACTGCCAGCAGTATGAGGGCGATCATATACGTGGGAGCTGGGGTTTATAAGAACATCCTTAAAAGGTCCCTAGTCGTGGGAGTTTCGAGACAGGGCATCGATACTCCAGAGTAGACTAGTGTATACAGTCGAGACCCCGACGAGGGGTGGTGGCCGGTCTCACAAGCCACTGGTGTCAGTTGGTTCACCTAAGATGTATACAGGTGCTCATTGGGTTATGAGTACACCGGACAGGACTCGCCGGGAACATGCTAGTTGGTTTTATACCTGATGTCAGATAGCAGTTCCCTGGTGACATGTGTACAGGTTAGTTCATCGACCTGAGATCGTCATTTGTCTCGTGTGAGTTCCCACTGTACTTTGATTACTACCCTACCACGCTCAAAGGTTACGTGTAAACAGATTTTAGTTGGGTACAGTCCCGAGCCACATAGAGGCAGTGAGCGGATCTGCAGGGGTTCGTCTCTCCCGGTATTGGGGGTGAGGTCGCGCTGTGTCTAGGAGAGCCATTACACGAAGTCCTTGGCCAAGGCAGGAGATTTACTGGTAGGTATTCCAGTAATATCTCAGGGTGTTCTGGTTTACTCTCCGACACGACTTGTACCGCTTTTGGGGGTATGACTTTTACCAACCCCCTAGGCCCGCCATGCGATGCTCATAGACGAACGGACCAGACTGTACGGATATTGTCACTGACAGGCTCAGTAGGGTGTCAGGATGAGTTCGCTCATCGACGTCCCTTTTGGTCAATACCTGGTAGCCCTTTACGTATGGCTAATACCTCTGACGTGCTAGTGGTTAAATCCACAACCAAAGTATTGACGAGTCTTTAGAGTCCCCCACAGACCGTTTTCTCAAGTTTCGGGCGAAACACTGTAGAGGCCGTATGGAGATATGGCAGGGTTCGATCAGATACGTGCGCTATTGCACGGATCGTGATCGGACTGATAATACTAGCGGGCTTTGGGTTAAGCCGGATCCTAGTATTATACAGTGTAGATTTTGTCTCTTTGCATTTGTATTCAGTGGGAATACAAATGCGGGTATGTATATACAGTCGTGGGGTTTTCCTGTAATTTATTACGGGATCAGTTTTCTGAAGTTGCCAGTTTGCGTTCCGTTTCGGCCAGTTTTCCTTTATTCCTTCACGACCGGATTTTTCTAATGGAGGGGCTAATTTGCAAGTTTGCAAATTAGCTAAGTGGAGGAGTTTATTCGTTATTGAGGGATTATGATATTTCTAGCATCATTAGATTCCTTTTGCTTCATGATGGCTAGCATTTATGGTGATGGATTTTGAAAGGAGTTTATTTGGATTTGTGTATGATATATATTTCTTGTGATCATACATTTTCTTTGGCCTCTTTCCCTTCTCCAATTTCATGGCCGGCCACATATTAGAGAGAGAGAGAGGGTGAGATTTTAGGGTGTGGAATTTTTTATCTCATTCTCATCTTTTGCATCAAAAGTTCAAGGCTCCATTTCAAAACCTCTCTAAAAAGTTCATTCTCCTCCTCCATCATGGCAACTTCATACCCTATGATACAAAGCTACTACACTTAGCCTACAGCATTTCTTGGGCACGTCGGCTCGCCAACTTCGTGCCCGAGTTGCCTCGGTCCAGAGGTAAGAGCCCGTAAAAGAACCCAACGATATGGTGCCCGTTCCGACGAGGAGCTGAAGACCGAAGATTCCACGAGGAGATCGGAGTGGAGGCCGAAGACCGAAGGACACGGATCGCTCGGTATAGCATTCTACCCATCTTCTAGTTTGCTAGAGTTAGGTTAATGGCCCGATCCGGGATTTTAGTGCGCGGTGGTACCGGTTTCTAGTTTTTAGAAAAGTTTCGTTTCCGCATTCCGGCGTCGGATTGACGGCCGGGGCGCCGCCGTGCACTTACAAATGAGCCATGCCCCTTCTCTCTCCTCATTAAATGCACCCCATGCTTGCTATGCCTCATCATTTCCATGTCAACCCTCTTTCCCCCCCCCTCTCTCAAGTCAACCCAATTCAAACCCTTTATTTTTAAAAGCTAAATATTTAAATAAATACATACAACTTAATGGAATGAGAGTTAATGTGTCATGGCTACTTAAGCATGGTTAACACTAATTAACTCTAGGTTAACATGCACAAGTGTGTGCAAGCTAAAACTAATAATAATAAAATATTAATTAATTTCTATAAAATATGTGAAAACTATTTTGGTTAACTTTTTACTAAAAACCCCCATTATTGCTTAATTAACACTAATCGCATTCTAAGGTATTACAATCTTCCCCTCTTAAAGAAATTCGGTCCCTGAATTTAAAATCTTACTATGCGTACCTTCAAAGAGATGAGGGAATTTCTTCCACATCTCGCTCTCGGCTTCCCAAGTGACCTCTTCACTCTTCGGGCCATGCCAAAGAACCTTCACAGATGGCAAGACTTTTGACCGAAGTTTCTTCACCTGCCGATCCAATATAACTACCGGCTGCTCGGTAAACGAAAGATCGCGCTCTAGCTGAACGGTCTGGTGCTGAATCATGTGAGAAGGGTCATGAAAGTACTTGCGAAGCATCGATACATGGAATACGGGGTGAACATCCGGAAAACTGGGCAGAAGTGCCAAACAATAGGCAACGGTACCAACTCGCTCAAGAATCTCAAAAGGACCTAAAAATCTGGGACTAAGCTTCCCTTTCTTCCCAAATCTCATCATGCCTTTCATCAGAGAAATCCGTAGGAATACATGATCCCCAACTGCGAACTCGAGCCAGCGACGACGACGGTCGGTATAAGACTTCTGTCTGCACTGGGTTGCTCTCATCCTATCCTGAATCAACTGGATCTTCTCCGTAGTCTCTTGAACTAGCCGGGGTACCAAAATCTTGCTCTCGCTGAATTCGGTCCAACAGACTGGCGATCGACATATTTTACCATACAAAGCCTCAAAAGGTGCCATCTGAATCGTCTCCTGATAACTGTTATTGTAGGAGAACTCTATCAACGACAAGTGACGATCCCGATTGCCACCAAAATCAAGCACGCATGCATGAAGCATATCCTCTAGAGTCTGTATAGTCCACTCTGACTGACCATCGGTCTGCGGATGGAAAACGGTGCTAAAACTCAATCGGGTACCCAAAACTTCCTGAAGCTTCTGCCAAAGACGGCTAGTGAACTGGGTGCCCCTGTCGGATATGATGCATGAGGGAACGCCATGCAAACACACAATCTTATCAATGTACAACTGAGCATACTGAGCATAACCGAAAGTGGTCTTCACTGGAAGGAAGTGATCCGCTTTCGTCAACCGGTCAACAATCACCCAAATGGAGTCATACCCTCGATTTGATCTGGGTAGACCCACAACGAAATCCATGGAGATCTGTTTCCATTTCCACTCCAGAACGGGTAAAGGCTGCAACTCTCCTGCCGGTCTCTGATGCTCAGCCTTGACTTGCTGACAAGTCAGACACCTCGAAACGAAATTTGAAATATCACTCTTCATTCCTGCCCACCAGCAGATATCTCTCAAGTCATGATACATCTTGGTGGAACCTGGGTGAACACTATAAGCTGACTGATGTGCCTGCTCTAGGATCTCACGTCTCAACCCATCGGTATCAGGTACACACAAACGAGTCACGAAACGTAGCACACCCTGGTCATCAATCAAGAACTCTGAATCTCTATCCTGCTGAACATGCTCAAGAATCTCAGACAAACGGGCATCGTCGGGTTATGCCTCACGAATACGATCAAGTAGAAGTGAACGGACGCGCACGTGAGCAAGCTGTCCCTCAGTGGAAGTGAACTCAAAGTATACTCTGCTATCGTACAAGATTTGCCAATCTGCAGAAGACTGTCTCTGAACTGTGCTCAACTGGGATAAGCTACCACCGGGCCTACGACTCAAAGCATCAGCTACCACATTCGCCTTGCCCGGGTGATAAAGGATCTCACAATTGTAATCCTTCACTAGCTCCATCCAACGACGCTGTCTCAAATTCAGATCTCGCTGCTGGAAGATATACTTTAAGCTCTGGTGGTCTGTAAAAATCTGACACGACTCCCCGTACAATTAGTGTCTCCAAATCTTAAGCGCAAAGACCACCACGGCCATCTAAAGATCATGAGTTGGATAATTCTGGTCGTGCTTCTTCAACTACTGGGAAGTATAAGCGATAACTCTATCATGCTACATCAATTCACAACCGAGCCCCACTCGAGAAGCATCACAGTAAATGACAAAGCCGTACGATCCAGAAGGCAAAGATAAAACTGGTGCAGTCGTCAACCGAGTCTTCAACTGCTAAAAACTTAGTTCGCATGCCTCATTCCAAAGAAAAGGAACCACATTCCTGGTCAGTCCGGTAAGCGGTGCAGCGACACTCGAGAAGTCCTGCGCGAAACGGCGGTAATAACCGGCTAAGCCCAAAAAGCTATGGACCTCTATCACTGATACAGGTCTGGGCCAAAGCTGTACGGCCTCGATCATCCTCGGGTCCACACGAATACCGTCTCCCGTAACCACATGACCCAGGAAGTCAACACTATCAAGTCAGAAGGCACACTTCGAGAATTTAGCAAACAGCTAGTGCTCTCTCAATATCTGCAAAGCAATCCTCAAGTGCTGCTCATGCTCCTCTCGACTCTTAGAATAAACCAGAATGTAATGAATAAACACAATAATAAACTGGTCGATGATGTAAGTCCACGTTGCCCACCCCGGTGCTTACGGGGAGGCAGAAACGGTAAAAAACGATTTTTATAAACTCAAGGCAACATGGACTAAAAGGAGGATCTTTGCTAAACAAAAACTAACAACCATGCTAAAAGATTTAGCTACTCGGTTAATGGGTTATACCTAAGTCTTGAACTCCATCTCTTCTTGCTCCTTGGAGTGGATTGAACGGGTCCTCCTCGTCGCCTTCTCTTGCCGAAGAAAGATCCACCTGGGGGCCTCTACCTTTGGCTCCTACCTCAACCTAGAGGTAACTAAAGTGCTTGGCTTGCTAAACCTAGAACCCTAGAATGAGTAGAGAGGAGTTTTGGTGTTTTATCTCAAAAGCAAATGGTTCTCAACACATGAGAGGGGAGAGCTTTGAGAGAGAGGAAGAGGATGAGCTTTGGATGAGAGAGAATGAGCAAGAGAGAATGAGGATAATATCAACCATTCTCACATATATGTGAATTATGATAATTAAATAATTAATCAAAGATAATAGTGATGGTTAACTTGAAATGACCATTATCATTTCACATTAATGAATTTTGCAAGAATCAAAGAGCATCTTTCATGTGAAATGATGATGGTCAATATGTCAACATAGGTCAACAAGTCAACCATAGTCAAATGGTCAACAACCCTAACTATAATACAATTATAATTAATTAATATCAATAATCATATTTCACATATTCATTAGGGTTAAGAAAAAGACAACGGTCATCAACCCTAATGAAAGTCCACTGCCTCTGCCTCAGTCAACTGTGCACTCACACCCGTATCCATGTTCCGAGGAACACGAATACAATGAGATAAAACCAATCCCAAAACATATACTAGAATCTGGCTTAAACCGAAGCCCGCTAGTATTAACTGTCCGGACACCAAACGTGCACAAATGCGCGGATGTGAACGAACCCCGTCGCAAAACCATGCAACCTCTACTCTGTTTTGCCCAAAGGCGAATAACCCTCTGTGTGGGACTCTAAAGACTCGACACTACGCTGGCAGTGGGTTTAACCACAGGCTGCAAGCGGTACTAGCTGTACGTAACGGTCCCCAGGTAGATGCCGATAAGAAGACTGACCGTCTGAACTCCTACTGAGCCTGAATGTGACAATCTCCGTACAGTCCGGTCTGTTCGTCTAAGAGTATTGCATGGTGGGCCTAGGGGGGCGGTAAACGTCAGTCCCCTAATAGCGGTACAAGTCGTGTCGGAGTGTAGCCCAGAACACCCTGAGATAACACTGGAAACGCTACCAGTATATCCCGCTAGCCCTGGCCAGGGACTTTGTGTAATGGCTCTCCTAGACACAGCGCGATATCAACCCCCAATACCGGGAGAGACGAATCCTGTCTAACCGTCACTGCCTCCAAGTGCTTCGGGACTGCACCCAACTGCTACCTGTTTGCACGACTCCTTTGAGCCGTGGTAGGGTAGCAATCTAAGAACAGTGGGAACACACTCGAGGCGAAGTGACAGTGTCAAGTCAACGGACTAAGCTGTACTCATGTCACCTGGGAACTGATAACTGACGATAGGTATAATACCAACCAACAGTTCCCGACGAGTCCTATCCAGTGTACTCGTAACCTAACGAGCACCCGCATACTATCTCAAGTACAACGTACTAATGGCTCTGGGACAGACCATCTCCCCAGGTGGGATGAGAAGCTCATACGTTAGTCTACTCCGGAGTATCGATGCCCCGTCTCGATAATCCTACGACTAGGGACCTGTATAAGGATGTGCTTGTAGATTACCCAGCCCCCACTAGTGTGACTGCCATCACAACACTGGTAATCAAGCAAAGATTCTAAGGGCTCCACTAATGTGTAAAGGCGATATGCTAAAAGAAACACATGCACACATTAAAGTAGAAACAAACCAAGTAGCATACTACTATTTTAAGCAAGATTGTCTATACAACTGTGAATATCCCAAGCTTCCATCAAGTAATATACAAACCAGTATGATACAATAATGGCCTCTGGGGCATATACACTAACAATCTCCCACTTGCACTAAGGCCATGTATTGGCGTATCGAAGACCTATCATCTCGATCAGCCGCTCGAACTGAGTCT
Source organism: Agapanthus africanus (assembly GCA_030015575.1). Classification (NCBI taxonomy): domain Eukaryota; kingdom Viridiplantae; phylum Streptophyta; class Magnoliopsida; order Asparagales; family Amaryllidaceae; genus Agapanthus; species Agapanthus africanus. The sequence goes on along the minus strand of JASDDO010000010.1, from coordinate 100,576,226 downwards.
GGGGTAAAGCCTTCGTGAATGGATCTGCAGTGTTATCTTCTGTAGCAACCCTCCGAACCTCGATCGCCCGACGATCCACGATCTCCCTGATCAGGTGATACCGCCTCAAGATGTGCCTGGACTTCTGATTGGACCTGGGTTCCTTCGCTAAAGCTATAGCCCCGTTGTTGTCACAATACAGTGGTATTGGATCAACAATGGACGGAACCACCTGACGTTCTGTCAAGAACTTTCTCATCCAGACGGCTTCTTTTGCGGCAACAGATGCAGCGATATATTTCGCTTCCATCATCGAGTCAGCAACGGTTTCCTGTTTGGGACTCTTCCAACACACCGCCCCTCCATTGAGGGTAAAGACATGACCTGACATGGATTTGGAGTCATCCTTGTCACTCTGGAACCTAGAGTCAGCAAAGGCCTCGATCTGGAGGTCTTTTCCGTCATACACCAAGAACATCTCCTTAGTCCTTCTCAGGTACTTGAGAATGTTCTTTACCGCTATCCAGTGCTTCTCCCCAGGGTTTGACTGATACCGGCTTACCACACTCAGTAGATAAGTTACATCTGGTCTGGTACACAACATCGCATACATTATAGAGCCTATCGCAGAGGCGTAGGGTATAATAGACATACGATCCCTTTCCAAATCAGTCTTGTGAGACATCTCTTTGGAGAGGGTGATCCCGTGACAAGCCGGTAAAGTACCGCGCTTGGAATCTTCCATACCGAATCTTTTCAGTATGGTGTCGATGTACCTGGACCGTGAAAGTCCTAATATCCTCTTGGCCCTATCACGATAGATCCGGATCCTCAGAATGTAAGAGGCATCACCCAGGTCTTTCATGGAGAACCTGTGTGACAAGAACCCTTTGACAGATTGTAGCATAGGAATGTCATTTCCTATCAAGAGAATGTCATCCACGTACAAAACGAGGAATACGATAGTTCGTGATAAAATTTTACTATAGATGCATGGTTCATTTGGATTTTTGATAAAGTCAAATTCTTTGACCGTCTCATCAAAACAGATGTTCCAACTCCGCGATGCCTGCTTTAGTCCATAAATGGACTTAAGCAACTTGCACATCTTCCCGCTGCTCCCACTCTGAATGAAACCCTCTGGCTGGTCCATATAGACACTCTCCTCTAAATTTCCATTTAGAAAAGCGGTCTTTACGTCCATTTGCCAAATCTCATAATCGTGGAAGGCAGCAATAGCAAGAAGGATCCGAATGGATTTGAGCATAGCCACTGGAGAAAAGGTTTCGTCATAGTCCAAACCAGGTCTTTGACGGAAAACCCTTTGCAACAAGTCTAGCCTTATAGGTCTCAACCCGTCCAACTACACCAATCTTCTTTTTGAAAATCTATTTGCAGCCTACGAGTTTTACCCCTTCTGGAGCAACGTCCAAAGTCCATACTTTGTTGGTGTACATGGACTCCATTTCGGTCCGCATTGCATCCAGCCATTTTACCGAGTCAATGCTCTAAATAGCCTGCTGGAAGCTAGTCGGCTCATCATTATCAATGATGCAATCCTCTCTATCCCCGTCTATGAGAAAACCGTAGTATCTCTCGCGCGGATGAGACTGCCTACTACTTCTGCGGAGCGGCGCGGGAATGTCGTTTTCTTTCGAACCTTCTGGTTCTACTAAGCTTTCAGTAATAGCTTGTGGTTCTGGAATTTCTTCCAGTTCTACTGCTCTCCCACTTATCTGATTTTCCAAAAATTCAGTTTCCAAGAAGCAGGCATGATGAGAAACAAAATCCTTTTGTTCCTCTGCACAATAGAAGAAATATCCCTTGGAGTTCTTTGGATATCCCACAAACTTACACTGTACTGAGCGTGCCTCAAGTTTGTCCGCATGCTGCTTTTTGACAAAAGCTGGACATCCCCATGTCTTAATGTGCTTAAGATAGGGTTTCTTCCCACTCCACATCTGATATGGTGTGGTAGGCACTGTCTTAGTTGGAACTCGGTTCAAAAGATATGCAGCTGATTCTAGTGCATATCCCCAGAATGATCGCGGCAACTCAGCATTACTCATCATGGAACGTACCATATCCAATAGAGTTCAGATCCTTCTTTCCGATACACCATTATGTTGTGGGGTGTATGGAGGAGTAAGTTGAGAGAGAATTCCATTCTCTTTTAGGTAACCCAGGAACTCGGCACTCAAGTATTCACCACCTCGATCAGATCTCAGTGTCTTGATACTTTTGCCTGTTTGTTTTTCTACTTCATTCTTGTATTCCTGGAATTTTTCAAAGGCTTCCGATTTATGCTTCATCAAGAAGACATATCTGTACCTTGAAAAATCATCCGTAAAAGTAATGAAGTATGAATAACCACTTCGCGTATGTGTATACATTGGACCGCATTCATCGCTGTGTACGAGTCCCAAGAGCTCGCTCGTTCTTACTCCGTGTCCAGTGAACGAAGTCTTTATCATCTTTCCTTTGAGACATGATTGACAAGTTGCATATGATTGATATTCGAACGGATCCAAATATCCTTCTTTATGCAACTTAGTTAACCTTGTCTCATTTATGTGACCCAGTCTACAATGCCATAAGAAAGCATGATTTATTTCTGGAGACTTTCTTTTGTGTGTATTCTGGACATTGAAAATCTGTGGTTGGTTCAATACGTATATACCGTTGTTTAATGTACCCGACCCAATCAGAACATGATTAAGGTGAATGTTTACAACATTGCTTACAAATGCAAAATCATAACCTTCTTTAGACATTAAAGATACAGATATGATATTACAAGTCGAACTAGGTACAAAATAACAATCACGTAAAACCAAAACATGTCCATCTGACAATCCCAGGTGATAGTCCTCACGACCTCAGCATCCATGCTAGCTCCGTTTGCAACTCTGAGGGTCATATCACCTGCCTTCAAAACCCTACGCTTTCTCAGTTCCTGCAAAGAATTACAGATATGAGATCCTGATCCGGTATCCAATACCCAGGAAGTAGAGTTTATTGATAGGCAGTTTTCAATAACATACACACCTGAAGCTGAAGCCACAACTTGCTTCGGGTCCTGGTTTCTGGCCTTCCAAGCCCTGCAATCTTTCTTCCAGTGTCCACTCTTGTAACAGTAAAAGCATTCTTCCCGCTACCTTTGCTACTTTAGCCTTTCCCTTGGCTTCCACTTTACTAACACCGCCCCTTGGTTTGGTGGAGGCTTTCTTCTTCCTTCCTTTAGTTCTCGCCTTGGACCTGGAAGAGGAAGCTCCTCCAACAAACAAAGTGGATGTTTCCCTACCTTTCTGTAGGGTGCCCTCTGCACTCCTCAACATGTTCAAGAGTTCTGAAAGTTCAATTTCCTTTCCATGCATGTTGAAGTTCAGGATAAACTGGGCGTAAGTGGAAGGAAGGGACTGGAGAATCAAGTCAGTGTAGAGCTCGTTCTCTAACGTGGTCCCAAGGTCCGCGAGCTCTTCAATGTTGCCAATCATCTTAATCATGTATTCCGCTACGGATGATCCGATGGCCAATCTCACCGAAAACAACTTTTTCGAGACTTCGTATCTGGCGATACGGGATTGCTCTCCATACAGATCCTTAGTATGAAGAAATATGGATTCGAGGTCCATATTCTCATGCCTCCTCTGATGTTCATTGTCCATAGAGGCAAGCACGAGGCACTTGGCCTTCGCGCTATCAATCTCCCAGGTCTTACGGATTTCCTTATCCGCGACGCTGGATTGAGGACCTGGGACAGGGGGAGCTGTGGTGGTAAGGAGATACCCCAACTTGTCATAAATGATTGCCATTTTGACATTCCTGAGCCAATCTTTGTAGTTTGGCCCTGTCAGTATATTTTTATCTAGTAGTAACTTAAGTCCGGTCATGATGCTTGGTCACTGCAATTAGGAGAGAGAGAAGAAACACTTTAGCATGATGCTCTTGCAAGTTTAGAGTGGTTTTTAGTTTGTCTAAACAGGATGGCTCCCACTGTTTCTCGAATCCTTCCTCAAACCAAAAAAGAAGAATTAGTCGGGATCAATCTGACCGTACAATACTTGCTTAACCATTCAGCTAGGACGGTGTTGGTACTTCGAGGGAGGTTTTCCAACGCTTTTGCGAAGTTCCATAATTAAGTAACCTCTTTTCCCAGTGGGCGTAGCCCCGCTAACACCTTTCTAGACACCTACTTGGTTTATAGCATTGATCGTTAAGTGAGAAAGTTTCCGAGGAGTAGCATATACTCACAGTAGGATCGGGATCCAAATATCATCGTGTGATAAAACTAAAGGAATCCTACCAGAATCATCACACTACAAATGGTATGCAGCACTAGTAAATTTCAATTTCTTTAGAAACTCCGATGTGGATTTTTTCCCCATGCTCTTATGACCTTGACTTTGGCCAATAAATCATAAGTCACATGTCAAGTTCTACCCGTCATTTTCCAGGTTAATTTGAACCCATCCGTACCTACCCTTGAATTTGGCCAACAAGGCAGTACGACTGTCCCAAACCAATACATCTATCTATGCTACACATGAATATCCAATAGCTACCAATCACTATGCCTTGACTTTGGCCAACAAACACAGCTTGAATACTATTGACTATCCATATGAAATGACGGAGGGCTACGAATGGTTTTGGCAAAACCGTGAACGTAGTGAACTTGATATAATAGAAGAAACGTGATAGCTTTTAAAAGGAGTGGTTTAAGCTTCGCGTTTAAAAGTTGTTTTGAAAAGAAACCGAGTGGTTTTGAAATTTTTCCAACGACTTTAACTTTGGTTTATTTTCTTGCATTAATTTAATGCGTCCCATCAATTAATCCTACCATTGTAGAAAACAACGAAAATATGACGTACGCTTATGCCATCCGCATTCGCCACGGGGTCCCATCATCACCCGTTAGGTTACTTAACTAACGACAGAACGGGGGCTGGACTAGCGCGGATGCAAAACATAAGCAACGCCTACTAGATATCATATATAGATATAAACATTCGTCAGATGCAATGCTATCCATTCCAGATCACAGATGAAAACATTGGATATACTAGGAATCCGCGTTTCGTTCGAGCCTGTAACAAAAAACGGATTACACGGTCGTGATGAATAGCCAAACCCTACCCTAGACCCCTACGGGTGCGACAAACTACCCGCCAAGTACCCGAAGTGAAGCAACCTCCCTCAACAACGTGAGTAGGCCACTCGGGACTTCGAGGTACCCGGTAGTTTGTGCACCCCACCTTAGGTCTATCCTAGGAGCAAAAATAGTAAAAGAAATAATATACAATGGCGGCTACAACCTCATCCCGGATGTGCGGCCATAAAAATAATATTACATCAATTTACATATTACATCAAATGAAAGATAAAGAAAACTCTCATCTCACAAAACCCCGGCTATTCATCCGCGACAATCCAACGAGTTCATATACACAAACCCTCAACATTACAGATCACAGATATGCACAACCCCACTAATCGACGTATAGCGATTAGTTGACGTTCAGTGCATATATCACATCACAGATATAACCCATTAGCTAAAGTCTATAGAATTTCGATCAAAATACGGATTTGCAACCACCCCAAACACAACTTTGTTCTCTGCAAATACTGGGCAGAAACAACATATCCTAAAAATCCCAAAACATCTCACTAAGAACACTGCAGCAAAAATGAGCCACGGCCGAGTCAACTCGGCCGCGGATCCGCGGCAAGAAGCATGTTCTTGCAGCGGTTCCGCGGCGCGTTGACCGAGTCAGTGGGTCGTTTTTCTTGAGTGTTCTTTAAAAACCCTGAGCCGATTTTTAGTATATGTGGAATTATTTTTTGAACAGGTTTAAAAATCGGCAGAAAGTTCACATTTTGGACGTGTTTTGCGATTTATTTTCCGATCGAAATTCTAAATACTTTGCCAACATGCTAGTTTGTGTTTAGCTAGGCTCTGATACCACTGTATGTCCACGTTGCCCACCCCGGTGCTTACGGGGAGGCGGAAACGGTAAAAAACGATTTTTATAAACTCAAGGCAACATGGACTAAAAGGAGGATCTTTGCTAAACAAAAACTAACAACCATGCTAAAAGATTTAGCTACTCGGTTAAAGGGTTATACCTAACTCTTGAACTCCTTCTCTTCTTGCTCCTTAGAGTGGGTTGAACGGGTCCTCCTCGTCGCCTTCTCTTGCCGAAGAAAGATCCACCCGATTGCCTCTACCTTTGGCTCCTACTTCAACCTAGAGGTAACTAAAGTGCTTGGCTTACTAAACCTAGAACCCTAGAATGAGTAGAGAGGAGTTTTGGTGTTTTATCTCAAAAGCAAATGGTTCTCAACACATGAGAGGGGAGAGCTTTGAGAGAGAGGAAGAGGATGAGCTTTGGATGAGAGAGAATGAGCAAGAGAGAATGAGGATAATATCAACCATTCTCACATATATGTGAATTATGATAATTAAATAATTAATCAAAGATAATAGTGATGATTAACTTGAAATGACCATTATCATTTCACATTAATGATTTTTGCAAGAATCAAAGAGCATCTTTCATGTGAAATGATGATGGTCAATATGTCAACATAGGTCAACAAGTCAACCATAGTCAAATGGTCAACAACCCTAACCATAATTATAATTAATTAATATCAATAATCATATTTCACATATTCATTAGGGTTAAGAAAAAGACAACGGTCATCAACCTTAATGAAAGTCCTCTGCCTCTGCCTCAGTCAACTGTGCACACACACCCGTATCCATGTTCCGAGGAACACAAATACAATGAGATAAAACCAATCCAAAAACATATACTAGAATCTGGCTTAAACCGAAGCCCGCTAGTATTAACTGTCCGGACACCAAACATGCATAAGTGCGCGGATATGAACGAACCCCGTCGCAAAACCATGCGACCTCAACTCTGTTTTGCCCAAAGGCAAATAACCCTCTGTGTGGGACTCTAAAGACTCGACACTACACTGGCAGTTGGTTTAACCACTGGCCGCAAGCGGTACTAGCTGTACGTAACGGTACCCAGGTAGATGCCGATAAGAAGACTGACGAGGTGAACCCATCTGAACTCCTACTGAGCCTGAATGTGACAATCTCCGGACAGTCCAGTTTGTTCGTATAAGAGTATCGCATGGCGGGCCTAGGGGGGCGGTAAACGTCAGTCCCCTAATAGCGGTACAAGTCGTGTCAGAGTGTAGCCCAGAACACCCTGAGATAACACTGGAAACGCTACCAGTATATCCCGCTAGCCCTGGCCAGGGACTTTGTGTAATGGCTCTCCTAGACACAGTGCGATATCAACCCCCAATTCCGGGAGAGACGAATCCTGTCTAACCGTCACTGCCTCCAAGTGCTTCGGGACTGCACCCAACTGCTACCTGTTTGCACGACTCCTTTGAGCCGTGGTAGGGTAGCAATCTAAGAACAGTGGGAACACACCCGAGGCGAAGTGACAGTGTCAAGTCAACGGACTAAGCTGTACTCATGTCACCTGGGAACTGATAACTGACGATAGGTATAATACCAACCAACAGTTCCCGACGAGTCCTGTCCAGTGTACTCGTAACCTAACGAGCACCCGCATACCATCTCAAGTACGACGTACTAATGGCTGTGGGACAGACCATCTCCCCAGCTGGTATGAGAAGCGCATACGCTAGTCTACTCTGGATTATCGATGCCCCGTCTCGATAATCCTACGACTAGGGACCTGTATAAGGATGTGCTTGTAGATTACCCAGCCCCCACTAGTGTGACTGCCATCACAACGCTGGTAATCAAGCAAAGATCCTAAGGGCTCCACTAATGTGTAAAGGCGATATGCTAAAAGAAACGCATGCACACATTAAAGTAGAAACAAACCAAGTAGCATACTACTATTTTGAGCAAGATTGTCTATACAACTGTGAATATTCCAAGCTTCCATCAAGTAATTTACAGACTAGTATGATACAGTAATGGCCTCTAGGGCATATACACTAACAGTTGAATGGCATGAAAATCCGGTTCATCAAATCCATGAACGCTGCTGGGGCATTGGTGAGTCCGAACGACATCACCAAAAACTCATAATACCCATAGCGCATACGAAAAGCAGTCTTCGGAATGTCATCATTCCGAACCCGCAACTGATGATAACCCGATCTCAATTCAATCTTAGAAAAATGTCCCGCACCCTGGAGCCGATCAAACAAATCGTCAATGCGAGGTAAAGGATACCTATTCTGCACCGTAACTCGGTTCAATTAATGATAATCAATACACAACCTCAAACTGCCGTCCTTCTTCTTGACGAACAGAACAGGAGATCCCCAAGGTGAAACGCTCGGACGCATAAGTCTCCTATCAAGAAACTCTTACAGCTAATCCTTAAGCTCCGCCGGGGCCATCCAGTAAGGAGGTGTAGAAATAGGCCCCGTGCCGGGGATCAAATCAATGCAAAACTCAATCTTACGATCTAGCGGCAATCCAGGTAATTCATCGGGAAAAATGTCGGGAAACTCTCTCATGATAGGAAGCTGGTCCAACGAATCTACTGTGGCTCTAGTATCTCGTATGAAAGCCAAGAATCCCCGACATCCCCTCCTCAAAAGCCGACTAGCGCAAAGGGCATAAATCAAATTGTGAGGGGCGGAACCACGGTCCCCCTGCATAACAAGAACTGACTCACCCGGAAAACAAAACCTGACAGTCTTCTCACGGCAGTCTACAGACGCGTAGCAAATATCTAACCGATCCATGCCAAGGAGAACGTCGAAGTCCAACATCTCAAGAAGGATCAAGTCGACGGACGAATCTCTATCTCCAATACGAACGGCATAAGACCGAAACACATGTCGCTCAACAAAAGACTCGCCAACAGGAGTAGTCACGACAAGCGGCTGATCTAGCAAACACGACTCTCGGCCCAACCTTGGTACGAAGTGTGTAGAAATATACGAGTGCGTAGATCTCGGATCGAACAAAACGTGTGCATCGAAGGAACATACTGAAAGAGTACCTAAAACCACTGCATTGGACGCCTGCACGTCCCGATGAGTCAAAGTGAATACTCGTGCCTACCCTCTACCGGCGACTGGCTGTCCTCCGCCTTTTCCACCCTGTCCTCCCTGAACAAACCCTCCGCGACCACGACCTCTCTGAGCATAAGTCTAACGCGGAGCAACAACAGACGTAAAGGGCAATGCTCTCTGAGGTGCAGAAGGTGGTAGGGGAACATGTGGTACGGCTGCCTCGTCCTCACATGGCTCAGTACAATCTCTGACGCGATGATAAAAACTCCCACACCGAAAACATCCAGACGATGACTGTTGACCCTCCTGGGGATAAGAGCTAAACAACTGGCCTCGTCCCTAGCCTTTGCTACTCCTACGACCTGAACGAAATCTGTCACGGCGCCTATACGTCTGTCTCCGGGCTGATACACCAGTACGGACCCTCTTCGGTTCCGGAACGACCGAAGTCTCAGAAAGACGCTCCTCAACCAGTAGGGCTATGTCCACTGCTGCTGCATATGTGTCACAATGCTGGGAGCTGATAGCGAGAAACAACTGGATAAGCAGGCTTTGTACAAATCTCTTGATCCGCATCTCCTCAGTGTCCACCAAATATGGAGCATACACAGATAACTGGGTAAACTGAACATCGTACTCTGCCACCGTCATACCCGGAGTCTGGCGTAACGACTCAAAACTGCGAGCTCGAGCATCTCTGACGCTCTGCGAAAGAAAACGGGCAAGAAAAACTGTCACGAACTCAGCCCAGGTCATAGGAGAAAGACCTGCGGCTCTGCCCCTATCTAAAGACTCGCACCAGGTCTGGGCAAGACCATCCAGACGAAAACTCGCGAACTCTACCCATCTCGCGTCGGTGCATCTCAGCGAACGACAGATCCTGGCTATCCGATCGATAAACGACTAGGGATGCTCAGCTGCATCGGTGCCGGTGAAAACCGGAGGCTTCAGCTTCATGAACTCAGTTAATGATACGGTGATGACCTCCGTAGCTGCAGGTACGACTGCCTGAATAGTAAACACTATCGCGGTCCTCGTGACAGGTGGGACAACCTCCTGTCTCTGCGCTCGACTGGCCTCAACCAACGACCCCATCATCTGGCACAAATCCTGCATACCGGCCTCTAGCCTAGTAATACGATCTAGCGAAGGTGGATCAATCCGCTCCTGTGGAATAGGCGTATCGCCCTGGTCATTCCTCGTCTCCGATGATCCTACCCTGGCCTCGGCTCTCGCGGCCGCTCTCAGCGCCCTCGTAGTCTTCGGCGGCATAATGGCTGGAAATGAAAACAGGATTCGATAAAAACATAGAAATCGAATTATAGTGATACATGGAATCAAGGAAGGAATTACAAGCAATATGTCCTAAGGTCACTTAGGCGGAGTACCGTGTCTTAAGTATGCCGCGGAACATACACATGTTACATCACTCTGCTTAAGCTACATACTCCATCATACCAAGGTCATCCTACACTTCGAAAGGTAAAACCTAGCGCTCTGATACCAACTTTGTCACGACCCAAAGTTAGGCACGTGACCAGCACTTAAACCACGTGACGTCAACAGGCGTAACGCAATTCAAGTAAGCCGAAATCCAGAAATCTAAACCATAAAAGAAGTAAGTGATAAAAATATTGTTAAAAACATTTGGAAATCTCAAGTAAAAATCTTAAAGCTTAAGTTTATTTTCTTAAAAATTTCGGCAGCACTTCCTTTGTAAAACTAGCCTCGAAGCGGGTACAAACATAGGTTAAAAATAAAGCATCTCCAAACGGTAGAAAATCACGCATAAAGGAGGAAACAACCACCACAAGCATATATACGACGCCGTAGCGAAGAAACAGACAATAAAAATGAAAAACAACATAAAGAGATAAAACCACATAAGAAAGGCCGGCTCATATGAGCACGACACCCAGGGTCACAAAATATACAATATCGGTCCTCACAAACTTGTCTCTAAGTCAATACATGAAAGTGGTAGATGGAGAGTACTAGATACAATAATATATACAATGGATATAATCGGATAACTGCAAACCCACGTACAACAAAAAGGCCTCACAACCAACCGTAGCGGTATCCGCTGAAATAGATACAATAAGAAGCCCTGCCGCGACTACTCTGAGGGTCAAGCCTGCAAAACACTGTGGCACAACGGGGGTGAGTTGTCAACTCGTGAATAGTAAGTAACATCATATAGATAATCGCAGGTATGTACGAACAACGATAATCTATAACATGCAATCTGATAGCATAAGTATGGAAATATGGATATGCAACAATCATGATCAATGTACTGCATCAGGGTACTACTACTACATGAACAATGCATATCAAATAAATCCTGAGTATGGGATAAAACACAACATCATCAATGAATCATCATCGTGGAAAATCCCGGAGTCCATCAACGACACCTAAAATCCCAATACCTCAGGCGCCGTCACTCTGATCGGCCCTCATATTCATAAATCTCATGGAACTTGAGTGCCCAATATCGACACTCGAAACATCATGAAAACCCGTGTCCAATATCGACACGTAAATCCACATAACTCGGGCTCCATCAGTCCGGATCGGCCCACGAGTTCCGTCAGTCCAGATCGGCCCATATCTATCTCATGACTCCGGTCAGTATCCTCCGGATAACCGCCGGGTCCAAACTATCACCGGTAGGTAGTAGTCCCTCTGCCAGGCTCATCGTCTACTGCACAATATACCTTTCTTGCCCCGGGGTACCATACAGGTTCCACCATGAACCCGCAAACGGATCATCCATTTTCTCGAATCGGGTTTCTAACACAATCTCAGAACCAAGAAAATTCATGGCGAACGCATCGAAATATCATATGAAGAGAAACCGGGTTTTCAAAACAATGCATACTTTCTTGAAATATCACCACGGTTCTCATATCCATAAATCACATGAAATCCGCATCTCAATGCGTAAATCTATGAAATATGATGTATGCAACATAGAACAACAATATGAGCATATCAAGGAAAAACCGCTCTTTTAAATGAATCTAGTTTTTTAAATATATCATGCGGTTCCCAATTTCTCCAAAGTCAAATGCAACATCATATAAAGGTGTATATATAGCTATAGCAAGGTATGTGTGTATACATGTAGTTATGTATGCATGGTGCATTTCATATGCGCAATAGAACAAGAATCAACATCTCAATGTCAATAACGAATACAATACCGCATATGTGTATATGTTGTGCGTGTCATGGTAATTACCAACGGTGTGTGTGTACCATACAATTTAGTGCCCGTGCAATATGAACCGTCAGTAATGGTGCAGTGTCCAATAGGTACTAAATCAAGGCACAACAAGTAATGGTATGCAATGATGCTCATGCACAATCGACTCATATGCATATAACATGTGGCTATAATATCATATCTAGCTCTCGACGCTTAACGCCATACGGGCGATTTCCCCGTAGATGTTAAATCTACTCACCGATGATCTCGAGCTAGGTAAATTCAACCACCTGCTTTCCCTTCTTTGTAGCGTCCGAAGTCTCCGCACTTGCTCCTAATATCACACAAAACATAACAAGTGTATCTTAGAAACCGTTCAATAATACATACAAACTACGTTTTGATCGATGCACCGTCTCCAACAAACTCTCAAGTGTTCGCTTAGTAGCTAACATGTGTAGCGACATTCTAAATCAAATTTAAGTGCAGTAAGCTACACCAAGAACGCGAACCATGTCGGATATCGTAACGCTCATAGTCGAGACACTAAAATTTAGCAAAGTGTTCCCAAATTTTGACTACAGTCAACACAGAAAAATCAAGCAGTACCAAACACCCTAAAATACCTACAGACAACTACTATAAAAACCCTAACTCCCTAGGCCCTTACAAATCCGGCGACGCCGGAATTCCTCTAAGTCTCGCCGGTTCGACTAGGTGGGATGGGTCTCGGGTTTCAGGTGAACACTCAGGGCCTCTAACACAACACTACTACACTGCAAGATTTTACAGTAACAATTCGTGGTGATAGCAGATTACAGTGACCCTAAAATAACACTAAAAATATGATATTACACAAAAACTATATTTTTAGTGTTCTAAACAGCAACTACTAGGCAACACAACATTATAAGGACCTAATTAACAGTTAGGGATCATTACCTTTCCACACTTGCTCAAAAATCCTAGCTTTCCATGCTCCAAGTCATCTTTAGTGGCTTAACATGGCTTGTGAATGGTTTTGATGAAGTTTAGTGTAGATTTGGGCTTGGTTTAGTGATGAACAAGGATAGGTTTCGATTTGAGGGGAGAGGAAAATGAGATGAAGAAATAATGTGTGAATGAGAGAGTGTGAGTGATGAGGAGAATGAGGGTGTGAGAGTGGTGAAGAGAAAATGGGGGTGTGAGGTTAGAATGAGCCATGCCCCCTTCTCTCTCCTCATTAAATGCACCCCATGCTTGCCATACCTCATCATTTCCATGTCAACCCTCTCCCTCCCTCTCTCTCTCTCAAGTCAACCCAATTCAAACCCTTTATTTTTAAAAACTATATAATTAAATAAATACATACAATTTAATGGAATGAGGTTTAATATGCCATGGCTACTTAAGCATGGTTAACACTAATTAACCCTAGGTTAACATGCACAAGTGTGTGTAAGCCAAAATAAATAATAATAAAATATTAATTAATTTTTATAAAATATGTGAAAACTATTTTGGTTAACTTTTCACTAAAAACCCGCATTATCGCTTAATTAACACTAATCACATTCTAAGGTGTTGCAATTCCATTCTAAACCCACCAACTGTCTCAATCTTTCAGTAATTGTAATATCAAAATAATTTCAATGGAGAATCAACCATTCGATAAATCACTGCTTGTAAATCAAAACGAATATACATCTTTCAGTATATTACACGGGGAGGAAAGATTCAAAACTTATTAAATGTTTTAATTTCACATTTCTTTTAATTCTAATAGTTGAAAATAAGCAGGGTGGAGATAATCTTACAGTCGCCAGTCATAGTTCTGACAAGTGGCAAGTTACTGATTATCGTATAATCGAGTGGATTCGAAGAGCCGAATTTTATGAAGCTTCATTGCTTCGTCATATCCAAATCGACCACATTCTCGTTACCTCTCTTGTATAGCGTTGTAGAAAAGAGACCCACACTTTTCATTTTAGATGGGGTAAAGCCACTATCACACTTCAGGATATTGGCCTCTTATTTGGTTTACGGGTGAATGGGCTTGGATTGGTCGGAGGAAAAATTGTGGGTCCAGATACCGAACACCCATACTGGGATACATATGCCGAGTCTACTCCCGGACATGTATAATTCGTAATTTTTTTAATCAAAAGTTTAAGTATTTTACAGTGATGTTAATTAACAATTATTTGTAAAATTCAGGCACCAGAAGGCTATACTAAGGGGTATAAGATCAGTTTAAACTGGCTCAAAGATATATTTACTAATATCCCTGATGAAGCTACCGATGATATCTTGGATAGGCATGCACGTGCCTACATTCTGTACATGATTGGTTCTTGGTTGATGCCGAACCAATCGGCAACGCATGTCCATCTTTTATACCTTGGGTTTCTTACGGACTTTGATGTGTGTGTGCAGTATGCTTGGGAAGCAGGGGTCCTGGCCTATCTTTACAAGGAACTAGATAAGGCATGTGTGTAACATTTCAGAAAATATAAAATATTATTTTTGGGAATTTAATATTAAAATAATATTTTTCCCGAAAACTGCCCGATTTGCGAAATTGGGGTTTTCGAAAAAGGGTATAAATATATACCAATAATTATGAAATAAATAGAAATTAAAATGATTTATTCATTTAAAATAATATTTAAAGGATTTGGCATTTTTAAAAATTATTAAATACAATTTTGATAGAAACCCGATTAGTGCACAGCTAATCGCGATTAAGCCAAATCCGCATTTCTACAGTTTTTCATGTCCAGTGCACCATGTCATGTTATGTGGTGATTACATGTTGTGTTCTCGTGTTATTTTGGGTATTTTATGACTTGGGTTTTTAATAAAAAGAAAAGGGTAAGAAGAGGAAGGGTAAAAGGGTAATATTAAGAGAGAGTGTGTGGAAATAAGAGAGGAGAGAGAGAGGGGCTGCCTCATTCCAAACCCCCCCATCATTTTCTTCTTCTTCTTCTTCCTCTCTTCCCTCCACCTTCACCCCATGATATCACCTCAAATCTTTGATCAAAACCCTAATTCCCTTTCACAAAAATTGATCCCCTCAACACTCTCTACACATTGGACCAAGAAAAGTGAGATTTCGACCACCTTGAGGAACTAGGGTTTTTCTTGGGTTGCCCAAGTGAGCTAATTTCATCACCCTTAGCATAGTATTTCATTCACTTTACCTTTCATGCAATTTTAGAGGTGAATTTGTGATGTTTAGTGAACCTTGGGAAACCCTAGTAAAGGGTTTGAGTGTTGTTTGAAAATTGGTGATGTTGTGGCTATTAACTAGACTTGGGTGCTATTTAATGACCTGGACCAGAGCTTAGAAACCCCAAAACATGGATTTAGAAACCCTGACATCGGATAAATGTGTGATTTGTGAGGGTATTTTGGAATCTGGAGCAATCAGGGGACACTAGAAATGATTTGTAATTACTGGGAGTCGTGCAGGAACCTAGGAAGCTACCACCAAGACCCGAGCCCCATCCCCTGCATCCAGGCCACATATTTATTCAATCTGGTCTCAATTTTCGGCCAGGGTAGGTTAGAATTGATCCGTATTTGTTCTGAGGTCCCTTTAGATGTAAATTAGGCCCTCCATATATGCGGAATTGACCAATTTGGCTTAGGGTAAAATCTGGGAGCACATTGTGGTGTTTTGGCTATGATTTCCGTATTTTGAAATGTTAATTCTTGATATTTGGATTTTCATTGGGTTGTTGGATGTTTGTACATCGACAACAAGGGTTGTTTGATTGTTTTTGCACGTGTAGGCCATAGGTTCTAACCTATGAGCGCACCGTGCGCCGTATCGGTTTTCCGCCTTGATTTTAATATGCATTGCTATGGTTTATTCTTGTAGGTACCTTTGCGTGGACTCCGAGGTGATGGAGCGTGGCGTCATCGATTTCGGCGAACAAGAACCAAGGTGAGTGGATCTATATCCACGGGGGAAGTCGGGTGGATGGCGTATAGCACCCCCGCAATGTATTGATGGAAAACTGATTATAGAATATGGTTAGGACACCTAGATTAGGAAACCAGGGTTAGAATGGTGTCACGACCCAAAAGAGCACGTGACTGGCCCTTGAACCATATGAAGTCTATAGGACTCCATCTGATCCAAGTAAGCCAAAAGCCCAGAAACCTAAAACCATTTTAAGGATAAATAACCAACAAGCAATACACTATACAACGCTGAATGGCGAGGATCAAAATTTAAAAGAAAACCCAGATAAGCATGAAAACTGCAACACTATAAGCGCGACTCTAAGATCGAAATAATACATCACTAGTGTCTGAGTCAGAAACAATATACAAGTCTTTGGATGATGGAATTTCTAGATACAAAGAATAATGCAAGTACAACGGCGGGTCTGATAGAAGGAACCCACCTGCCAAGCAAATCACCCGCAAAGGAAAGCAGTGTGCCAGAAGTGCCGCTATGGAATCTGTACGGCAAGCCCTGCAAGAACTGTGGCACAACGGGGGTGAGTTGCCAACTCGTGAATAGAAATATCACCAAGCAGAAATCGAAAGCAAGACATAATCCTAAGTCAATACGACCAGTATATAATATAAAACTCAAATGAATAAGTTCGAAGCATAGTAAAGTGGCAATATAACATCTGAACATAAGTGTAGTGCCAAGTACTCGTACCAGTGCCTCACGTAACAATATATCACAAATATAATGTAAGTATGCGGTAAAATGAAAACAGGAGATATCGTGAATGGAATTATCAGGAAATCAATGTCGAGCATTGACACAAACTATATATCTCAACATCAATGAAACACATATATCATATATCCGACATGTATGCGACATTCATGAAGGTACCCTGTCAGGTACTACTAATATGTGATGCAATGCATATACAATAAGTGTGGGGTAGGGGAGATATAATATACCATCGACCATAAAGGCTCCTCTCATATCGAGCACATAGGCTCCTTTCATATATCGGGCATCGGTCAGTCCGGGTCAGCCCTCTCTCAATATATCCGGCATCCGTCAGTCCGGGTCAGCCCTCTCTCAATATATCGGGCATCCGTCAGTCCGGGTCAGCCCTCTCTCAATACATCGGGCATCCGTCAGTCCGGGTCAGCCCTCTCTCAATACATCGGGCATCCGTCAGTCCGGGTCAGCCCTCTCTCAATACATCGGGCATCCGTCAGTCCGGGTTAGCCCGCTCTCAATATATCGGGCATCCGTCAGTCCGGGTCAGCCCTCTCTCAATATATCGGGCATCCGTCAGTCCGGGTCAGCCCTCTCTCAATATATCGGGCATCCGTCAGTCCGGGTCAGCCCTCTCTCAATATATCGGGCATCCGTCAGTACGGGTCAGCCCTCTCTCAATATATCGGGCATCCGTCAGTCCGGGTCAGCCCTCTCTCAATATATCGGCAAGCATATATAAGTTTGTATAGATCATCATATGATATATTAAGTAGGTGTATATATATATCGGTGTCCCATACCACTAATATATATATACTATGGGTATACATATATATTTCAGCGTCCCATACCACTGATATATATACGCAGGAGTAAGACAATCCAGAATCATCATATGCAACCATATCACAGTGCGAAATCCATGAATTATAATACATGCAATATGAAACACCAATATGAGCATGGAACTTTGTAAAGGCATATACACAAAGGAATATGAATCAATAACATATAAGCATGCAATGCAATGCGAGCCGTAGAGTGAATAGTAAATGAATAGTAATGCAGCTTGCCATTTGAAATAAGTATGACTCGGGTCTAGTCTAACATCTACTATGCAAACTACAGATCTAAGTATCAGGTCAACCGGGAGGGGTATGGAATCCACCTAAATTTGAGTCGGTATATATATATAGTCGGTGATCCCGCCTCAATAGTATTGCGTACGATACCGTATATCATATGGCATCCTCAAGTATTGAGTGCGGATCTATCATTAATATAAAGCTCGTACGGTAAATCGTCGTACGGCATCCCAATATCTGGGTACGGGTAAAAATCACATTCCTCTCATCAAATATCAGGTATCATTATCATCATATCACATAATCTGGGGTACTGATCTAAGTCTAGTACAACTGATACCATCTATATACTGCGTGTGCAAGCACACGTCCAAAGGCCCGCTAAAGATCACATGTCGTATCTCAAATACGAATCCTATCAAATCACCGATCTCGCGGCACAATGTCCAAAATCATCTACTCATCTCCAATGTCATCCAATATCACCATCACACCGTGTAAGTATAAGAATATGCAAGGGTGTGGGTGTGGGTGTAAATCTATTCTAGGGTTCGCGACTATGAACTAGACTAGTTTACTTCTAACCCTAAACTATCCATAATATACCTAACACAATATCCATGACATACTATAACTATCATATAGTATATCAACTACTGACTACGGGGGTGCTATACGTCATCCCCCGACTTCCCCCTGTAGATATAATCTACTCACCTTGCGTCTTTATATGTGGATGTCGCCACGCGCTTGCTTGTCGTCCCGAAGTCTTCATGGGTACCTACACATCAAAGTGCCGTAGATGCACATTAAAACCAAATCCAAGCTAAAACGGCACATGAAATCCAAAACGATACGATAAGGGGCCTATAGATGAGAACCTATGGCACGCCTTCAAAACCATCAATAAATCCTCTATATCGTCGTATAAACGCCAAATAGTCGAGGCAAAATACAATCCACAATTTCAGACTTAAAAATACGGAATACAGAAACACGAATCCAAAACAGCAACTTAGGAAATATGTCCCAGATTTCACCCTAGATGGAATCAGTCAAAACTAGACATACCCCGGGTCAACACTAGAGGAAATGGGGCTATCACGAAGTTCGAGGCAGTTCCCTTCTGCTCTGGCCGCAATTTGCGGCCAGAAGGGGAAATTTGGCGGCCTCACTGTGGAGTTAGGGGCTAGGGTCTTGGTGGTAGCTTTCTGGGTGCCTGCACATACTACTGTCCAATCAATTTTATTTTAGGGTGTCTCGGGTGATAGCAGATTCAATATACTCATTACAGATTGCACAAATTTTCCGATATCGGTTTCTAAAATCCGTATTCTGGTTTTTGGCTTCTGGTTAGGGTCTCAATTCATACACTAGGGTGTTTATATAACCTCAACTGAGCTCAATTTCACAATACAACACAAGTTTCCCTCAAACCCTAACTAGGTTTTCTTTAACTCCACAAAATCAACAATATCGGTTCTAAACTAAACATGGGGTATAAGTAATGCATAAACCAAGCTAATGATCCAGAAAATACCTCATTTGGCAACTCAAGAATTTTCTTGAGTTGCCCCTAGTGGCCAAAATCCATGCTTTCTTGGTCCATCGGGTAGGTCTTGAGCTTGTGGATCTTTTTAGTGAAATGAGTGTGTGGTTTTTGTGTAGTTTTAGAGGTGTTTTGGAGCTTTGAAGAGGGGAGGGGATGAGGTGCAGGAGCAGCAGCAGAAGAAGAGAGAAGAGGGAGGGAAATGAGGGAGAATGGCTAAGTCTTTTTGTCAATGGTGCCCCATGCCTCTATTTCTCACCAACCCCCATTTCTTTAATCTTTTCTCATTTCTTTTCCTTTTCTTTTCTCTCAAAATCCTTCTCACATAAATAGTAACCCCAAAATAACCCATGGCAACAAAAATGTAACACAAGTGTGAAAAAGTGATATGTGCATGTTTTGCACAAAATTGTCAAAAATCCGATTAGCGATTTTTAATCGCGATTAGCACTAATTAAGCATATAACTAGTCAATTAAACTTAGAAATGGCATAATTCTTTAATTTACCCTATTTTAGAATTTTCCATAATTTTTCTAACATTTTTCCTATTTATTTGTATTTAATAATACCAAAATATTAAAATATTCAATAAAATAATATTAAATTATAAAAATTCCCAAAATTAATATTTTATCTTTTTGAGATGTTACAATCTACCCCCCTTAAAGAAATTCGGTCCCCGAATTTAAATTTAAACCCCCAAGTACTAAAATATTTCAGCAAAAATCCAAATTGTCGGGGCTCCTCTGACATCAATCCTAAGGCGTATATAAGAATACCCCGTGCGTCAGGTGCGCACGGAAAACAAAATCCACCTAAGTACCATACAGGTGCAACGGGTGTGCACACAACATCTGTCATAGGCAACGTGTGTGCCTGACAGCAAAACCAGGTGCATCTGACATGCACAAGGAAACCCGATTTAGTGCATCTGGTGTGCATCAAAATCGTACCTCAAAACATTAAGGGTGCATCCAATGCTAGCAGCGCAAGATATCTACTTGCCTCTTGCTCACGGTCTGGTGTCCTCTGACTCTGGGTCCTTATCTTCTCTGCGGATTACCTATCTCGCAGTCAATCGGCTCATCGGCCCTGTCAGGTGTGCTAACGGGGACGATTCCGTTCTGGCACTTCTCTGGTCACCTCTCGGTCAATCCTCACGACCACTCATAAGCAACATGTCACTGGCGTCGGCCTCTGGCTCTCTGAATGCACATCACACATCTGATCCTGGGTGCAAGCATCATTGCAGCAGTATCCTGGAAGGAATCCTGCTCAGGGTCTCTTCCAATCATGCCTATGCCGATCTGTACGGAGGATGGTACTCTTGCATAATCTCTTCTTGCTTGATGGACATCTGTGTCCTCAACACAACATTTCTCGGAATCTGGTTGCATTCCAACGCCTCTGTAAGCATGTCTGACCTCTGGTCTCGACGGGAAGTAATGACTGCTCGTCAGCGGCTCGCACGAACATCTTGTCCGTTTGTCTGTATTCCCGTCCACTTCGACGTCACGGCATGCTATCTACGCACTGCACTGTTCTCAGCCACGGTCAAACCGAAGTCCCTCGCACGGACTCAAAATCGCGTACTCTGTAGCTTCACCATTCTATAGAAGATGTCTGGCCGAACAGGTCCTCGGGAACGCGTCCCAACCATCGGAGGAATACTCACTACTCGTCCGTCCTTGATCAATTCGCAACGCATCTGGGTAAGTTCTTTCATCCGAACCTGGTCGACTACCTCGTCGACGATGCCGAACTCTGGCCTGCTGGGTGTGCGCAAAATGACCACCCCTGGGTCTAGGTTTTCTCGTATCGTATTCCAGAAAGGTCCTGTCGAGGTCTCCCTCTCAAATCTCAAACCTGCCGAATTGCCCGGAAGTCACCATCCATTGCTGAAGCAAATTCTCATTCCGGAACGGCTGCATACTTATTGGGCTTCTTTCTGGAAGATATATCCATATACCACGCCTCTGGGTGCATATCACATCTCTGATGTCAGCGGAGTGGGACGTCATCTCGTCGAAATCTCTTGCGAACTCCTTTATTCACTCCGCTCCAATGTCGACTGATTCGGACTAGTCTCATCGTGGCTGCATGGACTGTGCTCCAACGGCTATCCTCGTATCTGGAGTATCCCAAGCAATGCATCCCACCGCATGATATCCGAATGATGTCGAAACATTCGATCGACTCGTCAGAACCTTATAATCCCCCAAGAGATCAACATCTTGAGTACAGTTTAATAGTATCGAGTACATACCACAGCGTCGGTGGTCCAGCCGTAGAAGGGCAAACCCAAGCCTCACTAATGGCGCCGAGGAACTGCCGCAAACCATAAGGTTCAAAGGCTTTCACACAGTCATTAAGTCGAGTTAGGGTTTCATTCTTCTAGAGGGTCCATAGAATCACCTGCATGTCTTTCCGTATACTTTAAACTTGGAAAATGGGCTCCTGACACTCGATCGTCTCTATCGACTCTCAACGAACCTGCGTGAAGTCGCCTCTAGCTGGAAACAATCTATCTGATGACCTCGCATCGGTAAACGGACGAACCACATGTCCTAGTAATTAGTCCTCAGGTGACTAGCGACTCGCTATCATCTCTCTAAGTATATGCTCACGCTGCAGTAGCTCCAACCATCTGGGCGATATCTCGTCATTTGCAGCAGCAACTGGCTCATTCGCCTGTACGCCGAACAGTGCCTCAATCCTCCAGGAAAGGCGACACATTGGCGGTCATCTCTGAATCGGTCTGCTCTAGATCTGAGTAAGACTCTCCACACTAGAAATCTTCAACTCAACTGGGCCCGCTCCGGCGCATAAATCGGACGAATCACCTTCGTCTTTCAAATCGGGTAGACTAGCTATCATATGTCTCATATCTGCCTGAAAGCTCCGGCAATCTCAGCTCGTAAGCTTCGGAAGCGACATCCTGTCAATCTCAGCAACAGCTGGTCCATCTGTCTGCACGGTAGGCGATATCATAATCTCTGAGGTGTGCTGTACATCAACAGTCCTCTCTCAACTGGCAGCTCTAACAATGGTCCGATCATCCGGTGCAAAACCAAGCACCCGCCTCTACTAGAGGTCACAATCACCAATACTAACTCGAGACGTTCCCATGTCACCAGAAAACACAATGGTCGGCCCTCGTACCAGACGAGCTCGCCCTGACCGTAACCCTAGCAGCAGCCCAACCTGCGCTCAAACATGGTGACAGGAACCTCAATCGAGTATCGAAGAGAGCAGATCAATGGCAAGAAAGAGAATAACAGATCCAGAGTGGATACATGATCATAAGAGGGAACAGCATCAATGAAGATATGATCATGAAACTAATATAATCGGGGATCTCAAATGGATGTGTAATCATGGATATGAAGAGAGTCACTGATATCGAAAATAGGTACATCCTAAGGTTCCTTAAGCGGAGTGGCGTTTCGTAAGTATGCCGCGGAACATACCCACGGTACGTCACTCTACTTTAGTTACCTATTCCATCAACCAAGGGTCATCCTAAAACGACGAAAGTTCGGGTCTAATACCCCCTCGACTAAGTCTAAGTTCCGTAAGGTCAAGCCTAAGTTCCGTATATATATATATATAACGCCCTAGGCTCCACATAGTCAAACTTAGACTCGAACCAAGGTCAATCTAGCGCTCTGATACCAACTTTGTCACGACTTAAAAGAGCGCGTGACTGGCCCTTGAACCATATGAAGTCTATAGGACTCCATCTGATCCAAGTAAGCCAAAAGCCCAGAAACCTAAAACCATTTTAAGGATAAATAACCAACAAGCAATACACTATACAACGCTGAATGGCGAGGATCAAAATTTAAAAGAAAACCCAGATAAGCATGAAAACTGCAACACTATAAGCGCGACTCTAAGGTCGAAATAATACATCACTAGTGTCTGAGTCAGAAACAATATACAAGTCTTTGGTTGATGGAATTTCTAGATACAAAGAATAATGCAAGTACAACGGCGGGTCTGATAGAAGGAACCCACCTGCCAAGCAAATCACCCGCAAAGGAAAGCAGTGTGCCAGAAGTGCCGCTATGGAACCTGTAAGGCAAGCCCTGCAAGAACTGTGGCACAACGGGGGTGAGTTGCCAACTCGTGAATAGAAATATCACCAAGCAGAAATCGAAAGCAAGACATAATCCTAAGTCAATACGACCAGTATATAATATAAAACTCAAATGAATAAGTTCGAAGCATAGTAAAGTGGCAATATAACATCTGAACATAAGTGTAGTGCCAAGTACTCGTACCAGTGCCTCACGTAACAATATATCACAAATATAATGTAAGTATGCGGTAAAATGAAAACAGGAGATATCGTGAATGGAATTATCAGGAAATCAATGTCGAGCATTGACACAAACTATATATCTCAACATCAATGAAACACATATATCATATATCCGACATGTATGCGACATTCATGAAGGTACCCTGTCAGGTACTACTAATATGTGATGCAATGCATATACAATAAGTGTGGGGTAGGGGAGATATAATATACCATCGACCATAAAGGCTCCTCTCATATCGAGCACATAGGCTCCTTTCATATATCGGGCATCTGTCAGTCCGGGTCAGCCCTCTCTCAATATATCGGGCATCCGTCAGTCCGGGTCAGCCCTCTCTCAATACATGGGGCATCCGTCAGTCCGGGTCAGCCCTCTCTCAATACATCGGGCATCCGTCAGTCCGGGTCAGCCCTCTCTCAATACATCGGGCATCCGTCAGTCCGGGTCAGCCCTCTCTCAATACATCGGGCATCCGTCAGTCCGGGTCAGCCCTCTCTCAATATATCGGGCATCCGTCAGTCCGGGTCAGCCCTCTCTCAATATATCGGCAAGCATATATAAGTTTGCATAGATCATCATATGATATATTAAGTAGGTGTATATATATATCGGCGTCCCATACCACTAATATATATATACTATGGGTATACATATATATTTCAGCGTCCCATACCACTGATATATATACGCAGGAGTAAGACAATCCAGAATCATCATATGCAACCATATCACAGTGCGAAATCCATGAATTATAATACATGCAATATGAAACACCAATATGAGCATGGAACTTTGTAAAGGCATATACACAAAGGAATATGAATCAATAACATATAAGCATGCAATGCAATGCGAGCCGTAGAGTGAATAGTAAATGAATAGTAATACAGCTTGCCATTTGAAATAAGTATGACTCGGGTCTAGTCTAACATCTACTATGCAAACTACAGATCTAAGTATCAGGTCAACCGGGAGGGGTATGGAATCCACCTAAATTTGAGTCGGTATATATATATAGTCGGTGATCCCGCCTCAATAGTATTGCGTACGATACCGTATATCATATGGCATCCTCAAGTATTGAGTGCGGATCTATCATTAATATAAAGCTCGTACGGTAAATCGTCGTACGGCATCCCAATATCTGGGTACGGGTAAAAATCACATTCCTCTCATCAAATATCAGGTATCATTATCATCATATCACATAATCTGGGGTACTGATCTAAGTCTAGTACAACTGATACCATCTATATACTGCGTGTGCAAGCACACGTCCAAAGGCCCGCTAAAGATCATATGTCGTATCTCAAATACGAATCCTATCAAATCACCGATCTCGCGGCACAATGTCCAAAATCATCTACTCATCTCCAATGTCATCCAATATCACCATCATACCGTGTAAGTATAAGAATATGCAAGGGTGTGGGTGTAAATCTATTCTAGGGTTCGCGACTATGAACTACACTACTTTATTTCTAACCCTAAACTATCCATAATATACCTAACACAATATCCATGACACACTATAACTATCATATAGTATATCAACTACTGACTACGGGGGTGCTATACGTCATCCCCCGACTTCCCCCTGTAGATATAATCTACTCACCTTGCGTATTTATATGTGGATGTCGCCACGCGCTTGCTTGTCGTCCCGAAGTCTTCATGGGTACCTACACATCAAAGTGCCGTAGATGCGCATTAAAACCAAATCCAAGCTAAAACGGCACATGAAATCCAAAACGATACGATAAGGGGCCTATAGGTGAGAACCTATGGCACGCCTTCAAAACCATCAATAAATCCTCTATATCGTCGTATAAACGCCAAATAGTCGAGGCAAAACACAATCCACAATTTCAGACTTAAAAATACGGAATACAGAAACACGAATCCAAAACAGCAACTTAGGAAATTTGTCCCAGATTTCACCCTAGATGGAATCAGTCAAAACTAGACATACCCCGGGTCAACACTAGAGGAAATGGGGCTATGCACGAAATTCGAGGCAGTTCCCTTCTGCTCTGGCCGCAATTTGCGGCCAGAAGGGGAAATTTGGCGGCCTCACTGTGGAGTTAGGGGATAGGGTCTTGGTGGTAGCTTCCTGGGTGCCTGCACATACTACTGTCCAATCAATTTTATTTTAGGGTGTCTCGGGTGATAGCAGATTCAATATACTCATTACAGATTGCACAAATTTTCCGATATCGGTTTCTAAAATCCGTATTCTGGTTTTTGGCTTCAGGTTAGGGTCTCAATTCATACACTAGGGTGTTTATATAACCTCAACTGAGCTCAATTTCATAATACAACACAAGTTTCCCTCAAACCCTAACTAGGTTTTCTTTAACTCCACAAAATCAACAATATCGGTTCTAAACTAAATATGGGGTATAAGTAATGCATAAACCAAGCTAATGATCCAGAAAATACCTCATTTGGCAACTCAAGAATTTTCTTGAGTTGCCCCTAGTGGCCAAAATCCATGCTTTCTTGGTCCATCGGGTAGGTCTTGAGCTTGTGCATCTTTTTAGTGAAATGAGTGTGTGGTTTTTGTGTAGTTTTAGAGGTGTTTTGGAGCTTTGAAGAGGGGAGGGGATGAGGTGCAGGAGCAGCAGCAGAAGAAGAGAGAAGAGGGAGGGAAATGAGGGAGAATGGCTAAGTCTTTTTGTCAATGGTGCCCCATGCCTCTATTTCTCACCAACCCCCATTTCTTTAATCTTTTCTCTTTTCTTTTCCTTTTCTTTTCTCTCAAAATCCTTCTCACATAAATAGTAACCCCAAAACAACCCATGGCAACAAAAATGTAACACAAGTGTGAAAAAGTGATATGTGCATGTTTTGCACAAAATTGTCAAAAATCCGATTAGCGATTTTTAATCGCGATTAGCACTAATTAAGCATATAACTAGTCAATTAAACTTAGAAATGGCATAATTCTTTAATTTACCCTATTTTAGAATTTTCCATAATTTTTCTAACATTTTTCCTATTTATTTGTATTTAATAATACCAAAATATTAAAATATTCAATAAAATAATATTAAATTATAAAAATTCCCAAAATTAATATTTTATCTTTTTGAGATGTTACAAATGGATATAGCTACGAAACCATATTAGAAACTAGAGGATAATTAAAAGTGATATGTTACTACTATCATAGGATGACGTTTAGCGATATTGTCGTTTAGGGTACTGTAGGAATAGATAGTCGATATAGATGCGTCATCCGAACCATACCTTTTTCTAAACCGAAGAATCGTATGTATCTTTTAAATATGTACCTTGAGGGATGTTACGGATTTTCAAATGATATCTTTTCCTTAGAACACCGTAACCCCTATTTTCAAAACTATGATTCACTTCTTTTAAAATCTGCTTGTATGGTTAGGGTGTGTATATTAGATTAGATACCTATACTTATAGTAGAGATAGAATTTTTAGATAAACTCGGCTTGATATGAGTTATAAATACGATGAAAAGAATATAAGACGGATATGACGATATGATGATATGTTGATATACGGATGCGAGTCGATCGAGATGATTTATACCCTACCGGTCCCCTGATATGAGATTATTGCGGATGTGAACCGGGACATAGGTATATAGATGTACATATATAGAATGTTGTGAATCACGGATGATAGGCCGTACGTGATATTAGGCCGTATCCTCATTTGTCGTATAGGATGATAGGATCCCTATTAGCTTAATGCCGCCGTACGATGCTTTTCCGTGCGTGATGTGTTTGACTTGATGATTGATCCATACCCTTGACTAGAGGTTGTCGTACGATGGATTATACCGTACGTGATGCTGTGAGGCTAGATGCCGATTGATAGATTCACCGACTCGGACCTATGATAGTTATGTATACCTTATAGCTTTTAGCTGACGATTTACCTTATGATGCATTCATATTATTCATATTTCCTTGCTTATACCTGTGATAGTACACCTACACCATTATCGATGATACGTATGTTACACGCATACAGACTGTAGGCTCACACACTTCATCATCGATAATTGCCATGTCACTACACAGTAGGATTGCTGCATCATAATATGACTCTTCGTATAACCTGCTTGCACATATATATTGATATATTCATACTTGCGAACATACACATTATATATTCACATTGGTGCACATATACATTAATATATCCATATTTGCGCACATACACATTGTATATTCATATTGGTGCACATATACATTGATATATTCATATTTGCGCACATACACATTGTATATTCCTATTGGTGCATATATACATTGATATATTCATACTTGCGCACATACAAATTTTATATCCACATTGGTGCACATATACATTGATATATTCATACTTGCGTACATACACATTTTATATCCACATTGGTGCACATATACATTGATATATTCATACTTGCGCATATATACATTTGTATATCCATATTGGTGCACACATATATTGGTATATCTATACTTGAGCATATACATATTGTACCTACATACATCATTGGTTTTATTGGGAGATTGAGAACCGCAGGATATATTTTAAAAACTGGAGTCATTTAAAAGAGCGGTTGTCACGACCCGAAATACGGAACATGACCGGCCCTTAAATTACGAACGTTTCGAGGCGTACGTAATCAAAGTAAGCCGAAGACCCAAAAATCCAAACCAAGAAAAGTAGTAGAGTGGAGGAAAACCATTTTAAATCAAATAGTTTGCAACATAAGCCGAAATATGCATTTTAAAATCACAAGTCTTTACTAAAAATTTCGGTAGAGTTTCCTTTGTAAAAACAGACCCCAAACGGGTACAAAACCTGATAAAGCATATAATGAATAGTATACGAAATCAATAAAAAGGCATCCCCAAGCGGGAGCAAGCTCTTCGTCAATCGACGGTCACAACCACCCAGGCAATATAATATACAACGCCGAAAGGCGAGGATCACAACAGAAAAAGAAACTCAAAACAGCATGAAATCCATAGAAATATAACGCGCGACTCTAAGGTCGAAATAATGAACAACACTGGTCTCTATCTGAAATAAATACATGTTTGGTTGATAGAACTTCTAGATACAACTGAATAATAATATATCAAATATACTGATGGTCACGATACAAGTGAACCCACCTACTAGCAAACCATCCGGAAGTGGAAGTAGTGCCAGCAAAGCTGTAATGAAACCCGTACGGCAAAACCTGCAAGAAACTGTGGCACAACGGGGTGAGTTGCCAACTCGTGAAAAGAAAATATCTACGAACAAAAATCGCATGTATGACGCAATCCTAGGTCATACGATCAATATATATATCCTCAAATATATAACCAGCAGCCTAAAACAATGGCTAGGGTATACCTCTAAACAACGGTAATACCAAGTGCTCGTGTCAGTTCCTCAGACAGCAATATATCATATGGATGATGTATGAATGCATGAAAACAGAATACATTTACTGAAGAAACTGCTTTCATAACATAGTGAGATTACCGTATTTTTAAAGCGAGGTATCATAAATGAAATCAGTATAAATAGTGTCTAGCATCGACACAAATCATAAATCCCAATATCTCAATACCTCAGGTTCTGGCTATCCGGACTGGCCTGGATCATCAAATCTCAGTACCTCAATATCTTAAAATCTCAATATCACAATCTCACTATCTAGGGCGCCGTCAGTCCAGACCGGCCCCTACCACCAATCTCAAGACCACGACGGTATCCTTCGGATATCTGACCCGTCGGATAAAATCACCGGTCGGTAGTGCTCCCCTGCCAGGCTCATCGTCTACTACTCGAGTTTCTTGCCCCGGGGTACCTTACCGGGCCCACCATGTACCCGAAACGGTTCATCCAACTCCTCAAATCGGGTCTCGAAATACATCAGCAAACTCATGGTGGACGACTCATATATCATGGGAAAACCGCACTTTTCATTTAAAAAGAGAGAAAAAAGAAGTTTATAAATGTTTTTGCGGTTTTCCTCAAAATCCAAGAAATCTCATAAAAATCCGAATCCAAATCCTCAATAGCATGTAAACAGTGAATATAGGCATAAGATCCATGAATGCGGCATAACAGTGAATGATAATATGCATGAAGCAGCAAGTAATAACTACAATGTCTAAACTAGCATATAAGGTAAGTACACTAATATCATGTCTAAACTATTAGCTAACAAGCTATGTCAATGCAATAGTATTTTCTAAGTGTACGTGACATGGCAATTACCGATGAAGATGTGTGTGAGCCGGCAAGTAAGTGTACGTGGTACATACGAATCATCGGTAATGGTGCTGGTGTCCTAACAGCATGATATCAATAATGGTGTATGAAATCACAATATAAGTATGCGATGCGGAGCGAACAACAATAATGCGTGGGAGCTGAATGCTAAACACAATATTAACTAATCTGCATTTAATATAAATATAAACCGTACAGTAGTGCTTTTTGAAATAATACGAATCGCGGTGTTTTGAAAATAAGGGATACGGTGTTTTTTTTAGAAAAGATACGTTCTTTGAAATAACCGTAGAATCCCTTGACCTGTCCTTTAAAATACCCACGATTTGTTAGTTTTTGAAATAGGCAGGAATCGAATCTAGTCTAACAACTACACTAAACTATAGGGCTGAGCTAACAGGCTAACTGAAGGAAAGGAAACCGCCTAACATTTGAGTCGATACATACATATATATATATATATATATATATATATATATATATATATATTAGTCGGTGATCACGCCTCAATAATATCACATTCGATACCATATCTATAATCAGACATTCCCAAATCAAGAGTGCGGATCAATCATCAATATATAGCTCGTACGTAAATCCGTCGTACGACATCCCAAATCTGGGTACGGGTCAATATCACATTCAGCATATCATTCATCCGGTGTCCTCTTTATCAAAGATCATAATCAGGGTACTGTTCTATGTCTAGTACAATACTGATGTCATCAATATAATCATGATCTGACTACTGATCTACAGCCTCATACAAACCGATGTCATCAACACATATCATCATAAGAAGTATACATCGCCCAATGCGACCTATTATAAATATCTTAACATATCTTATCTCCTATCTCGATCATAAGTCAACTATTCTATGTATATCACTATTCACATGATATCGTCGTCCAAACATCCGCTATAACATCATGGCGTATCTCAAATACGAACCCTGCCGTATCACCGATCTCACGGCCTCAAATCAAATCACATCGACTCATCTCAAATCCCAAGTACTATCCTCAAATCCAGTATGTGAACACATAGTCCCATACCCATGTGAACACATAAATATATTCCCATATACGCACATGTGAAAGAAAGAATGTATGCAAGTATGTGTGTGCATGTGGGTGGGGGTGCAACAACTACTCTAGGGTTTCGCCACTAACAATAAACCAATCCAAGAACACCAAAAATCCATCTTTATCATCAATAATCTCCATCAACATAAATAAATATATGTGTGTATACGTATTCATATACATCACCACGAACTGCGGGGTGCTATACGCCATCCACCCGACTTCTCCACGTAGATATAAATCTACTCACCTGAATCCTGTGTGTCGGTGTCGATGTCGCCTTCATCTTCTTCATCGCCTCGGATCGTCGTAGGGTACCTACACATATAACACATCGTAATGCGCATCACAATCCAAATCAACGTCAAACGACTCACGAAAACCAAAAAGCTGCACGAATCATCCATAGGTCAAAACCTATGGTCTACATCATGCAATTCAGCCAAATATCAATCGATATAGACATACAAACGTCAAATAATCGAATACAATTCCAAATATCCAAACTTAAATCCATAAACATCAAGACACACATGGCAGCAACCTTGAAAACATGCTCCAGATTTCGTCTCAGGTGAAAACAAGGTGAGCAAACAAGTCTAGGGTGTATTATAGGGTCTAAGTGAGCTATGGAGGAAACTTGGGCACACCACTCACCAAAGTGGCCGAGCCCCTCAACATGAAAAACTGGCCTGGCCGGCCCTGCCTCATCCAATGGGGTTCGTCTGCATAGGGTGGTCTCCTGGTGGTCCAACTAAGTTCCTAGTGCTGTTTATTTGTCTCAGAAACTCCCTGGGTCATCCCAGATTCACCTGCACACCCTAATCACTTAAAAACCGACATGAATGTTACGTAATTCCGTCTTTTTGGGTTCCAGGTTTGGTTAGTCTGGGTTTTCTAGCACTAGGGTGTTTGTATGGCCTCAACTGAGCTCAATTGCTCACCATAACTCACAATTTCTTCAAACCCTAACTAGGTTTTTCCAAAGTTCACAAAATCACCCGATATCGATTCTAATCTAGCATGGGGGTATAATCAATGCAAAAACTAAGCTGATGGTCCAGAAAAATACCTCATTTGGCAACTCAAGAATTTTCTTGAGTTGCCCCTAGTGGCCAAAATCCTTGCTTTCTTGGTCCAATGCGTTGGTCTTGAGCTTGTGCACACTTTTAGTGAAATGGGAGTGGTGTTTTGGAGTGTTTTTGGATGTGTTTTTGTGGCTTGGAGATGGAGGAAGGGGGAGGAGACAGCAGCAGCAGGAGAAGAGGAAGAGGGAGGGAGGAAATGAGAGGAAGAAATGAAGAGAATGGCTAAGTCTTTGGTCAAAAGAAAACCATACCTTTCTCTCTCTCACCATACCTCAATATAATAATCTTTTCCATTTCTTTTCTTTTCTTTTTCTCTTCAAAATCCTTCTCACATAAATAGTAACCCCAAATGAAACATGATAGAAAATGCACAAGTGTAGAAAAACAAGATATGTGCATGTTTTGCACAAAATTGCTAAAAACCCGATTAGCTATTTTTAATCGCGATTAGCACTAAATTAGCATATAATTAACCATCAAAACTTAAAAATGGCATAATTCCACAAAATACCCTATTTTAGAATTTTACCTTATTTTTCCAAAATTTTCCCTATTTATCGGTATTTAATTATACCGAAATATTAAAATATTCATTAAAATAATATTAAATTATAAAAACTCCCAAAAAATAATATTTTAGTTTTTTGAAATGTTACGATCTTCCCCCCTTAAAAAAAATTCGGTCCCCGAATTTAAATTTAAACCCCCAAATTCTAAAACATTTCAATAAAATGTCCAAGTCGTCGGGGCTCCGAAATCATCACTACATAAAACGCATCATAGCGCAATGCATGCGCATGAGTAATGAGAAGATAACTCAAAATCGAAACTCCGTCAAGCGTCCCGCAATCATCGGAGTCATGGTAAAGACACGAATACCAAAACCAAGCAAAACCAATATGATATATAAATCAGGGCTATACATGTAAGTATCAAAAGGAAATGCATGCCAAATCTTTTAAAGTCGCTGTGTAATGCGCATAACACTGCACAGTGGCGGACATCTATCATAAGAAAATAACTATATACATATATCCTTTGTTTAATATGTACGTTCCGCCGTTTTGGAAACAATTTAGAAGGTTTTCCTTGTTTTAAACGTTTCGTGTCATATCAGACACATAGGTAAATACCGAGACTATAGCTCGCTTTTGGAAATCCCTTTGAAATCTATTGATACATGCAAAATATACTCAGGTACTGTCATCTGACTCGTCCTGCTCAGTACGAAAACAATAATAAAACATCACAAAAACGTACTGCTCCATAAGAAATCAATCCCAAAATGTGCATATGAATACTACGTGTGTCTGGTGCGCACGGAAATCAAAATCCATATATGTGCCATACATGTGCACAGAAACAACATCTAGGAGCAACGGGTGTGCACGAAACATCTGTCAAGGGCAACAGGTGTGCCTGACAGCAAAAACAGGTCCGCCTGACATGCACGAAGAATCTCGATTTAGTGCGTCTGGTGTGCACCAAAATCGCATCTCAAAACATGCGCCCAACATGCGCGAAAATCCAAATCAGGTGCATCCATCGTGCACGAAATCATGAAATCCAATATCAAGTGCCGAACATGCGCAAAATCCTATTAGGTACACAAGGTGCACAAAACAAATATTGAGCATCACCATCGAAATCGAAGTCCAGTGCATCTAAGTGCACAAAATGCGTACCACTGCATTGCAGGCACATGTGAACTATACCGAGTGCAAAAACCAAATCGTGTGCGTACATATGCATAAAATCAACTCACTGTATGAGACCCATAAAATCATAAACATGAGAAACCAAGGCACGAAAACGATGTCAAGTGCAAAAACTTTGCAAAAATCGTAAATACTCAGTAGGTGCAACCATGGTGCATGAAAACAAATATCATGAAACTCAATCATCAAAATCAATCATGCGAATAGATCGCCCAAAATACCGAAATCAAGTATGGTGGAATAGTCCCGCTCAAGCACATCCTCCAAGAATCTCTGGCCAACTGTCGTGGTCACTCATAGCATATCTCGTCGACGATCCTGAACTCTGGCCTGCTGATGTGCGTAACATGACCACTCCTGGGTCCAAGTCTTCTCGTAAATTATTCCAAAAATGTCTTGTCGGGGACTCTCCCAATTCTCGTTCCTGCCTAACTGCCCGAAAGTTATCGTCTCTTACTAAATCTGTATCTTGTTCCGGAACGGCTGCATACTCATCGTGACTCCTTCTGGAAGGTATATCCAAGTACAATGCCTCGGCATGCGTATCGCATCTCTGATATCGGCGGAGTGGAACGTCATCTTATCCAGATCTTGTACGAACCTCTTACTCCACTTTTCTCTAATGTCGACTGCTTCGGACTCGCCTCGTCGTGGCTGCATGGACTGTGCTCCAATGGCTATACTCGTATCTGGAGTTTCCTAAGCAATGCATCCCATCGCATAGCATCTGAATGAAGTCGAACCATTCGACCGATTCGTCAAAACCTCATAATCCCCCAAGAGCTCAACATCTTGGGTAATGTTTAATAGTATCTAGTACATACCACAGCATCGGTGGACCAGCCGTAGAAGGGCAAACCCAAGCCTCACTAATGGCGTCGTGGAACTGCCGCAAACCCTAAGGTTCAAAGGCTTTCACATGGTCATTATGTCGAGTTAGGGTTTCATTCTTCTAGAGGGTCCACAGAATTGCCTGCATGTCTTTCCGAATACTTTAAACTTAGAATAATCGGTTTCTGACATTCGATCGTCTCTGTCGACTCTCAACGCCTCCGCGTGAAGTCGTCTCTAGCTGGAATCAATCTATCTGATGATCTCGCATCGGGGTAGGCGAACGAACCACCTGTCCTAGTCATTCATCCTCGGTGACTAGCGACCTTCTATCATCTCTTAGTACAACTTGTACTGCAATAGCTCCAACACCTGGGGCGATATCTCGTCGTTCGCAGCAACAACTGGCTCACTCGTCTGCACACTGAATAGTGCCTCAATCATCATGAATAAGCAATACTTCAACGGTTATCAAAATCTGGCTGGCCTCTATCAGTGGCTCGATCCTCTGGTGCTGATCTGCACGTCCGAGTAATCTCATACAGCGATCCATCAAGCATCGTGGCGCGAAAACGCAATAAAAAGATACATCTCTGTAATCGTGTGTCGCCGGAATTACGCCCTGGTCAGTCCTCGTTCGCGACGAGCTCGTGCTGACCATAACTCTAGCCGTAGCTCTCCCTACCCGTAATCGTGGCAGTAAAACCATAACTGGTACCGATGAGGCTAGATCAGGAATGAATATAATACTGAGCAAAGAAATGTAAATCCTAAGGCTTCTTAAGTGGAGTAGCGTATCGTAAATATGCCGCGGAACATACGTACGGTACGTCACTCTACTAAAGCTACCTATTCCATCAACCAAGGGTCATCCTACGCTCTGAAGGTAAAACCTAACGCTCTGATACCAACTTTGTCACGACCCGAAAGTACGGAACATGACCGGCCCTTAAACTACGAACGTCTCGAGGCGTACGTAATCAAACTAAGCCGAAGACCCAAAAATCCAAACCAAGAAAAGTAGTAGAGTGGAGGAAAACCATTTTAAATCAAATAGTTTGCAACATAAGCCGAAATATGCATTTTAAAATCACAAGTCTTTACTAAAAATTTCGGTAGAGTTTCCTTTGTAAAAACAGACCCCAAACGGGTACAAAACCTGATAAAGCATATAATGAATAGTATACGAAATCAATAAAAAGGCATCCCCAAGCGGGAGCTAGCTTTTCGTCAATCGACGGTCACAACCATGCAGACAATATAATATACAACGCTGAAAGGCGAGGATCACAACAGAAAAGGAAACTCAAAACAGCATGAAATCCATAGAAATATAACATGCGACTCTAAGGTCGAAAGAATGAACAACGCTGGTCTCTATCTGAACTAAATACATGTTTGGTTGATGGAACTTCTAGATACAACTGAATAATAATATACCAAATATACTGATGGTCACGATACAAGTGAACCCACCTACTAGCAAATCACCCGGAAGTGGAAGTAGTGCCAGCAAAGCCGTAATGAAACCTGTACGGCAAAACCTGCAAGAAACTATGGCACAACGGGGGTGAGTTGCCAACTCGTGAAAAGAAAATATCTACGAACAGAAATCGCATGTATGATGCAATCCTGGGTCATACGATCAATATATATATCCTCAAATATATAACCAGCAGCCTAAAACAATGGCTAGGGTATACCTCTAAACAACGGTAATACCAAGTGCTCATGTCAGTGCCTCAGATAGCAATATATCATATGGATGATATATGAATGCATGAAAACAGAATACATATACTGAAGAAACTGCTTTCATAACTTAGTGAGATTACTGTATTTTTAAAGCGAGGTATCATAAATGAAATCAGTATAAATAGTGTCTAGCATCGACACAAAATATAAATCCCAATATCTCAATACCTCAGGTTCCGGCTATCCGGACTGGCCTGGATCATCAAATCTCAGTACCTCAATATCTCAAAATCTCAATGTCTCAATCTCACTATCTAGGGCGCTGTCAGTCCAGACCGGCCCCTACCATCAATCTCAAGACCATGATGGTATCCTCCGGATATCCGACGCTATAGGTAAAATCACCGGTCGGTAGTGCTCCCCTGCCAGGCTCATCGTCTACTACTCGAACTTCTTGCCCTGGGGTACCTTACCGGGCCTACCATGTACCCGAAATGGTTCATCCAACTCCTCGAATCGGGTCTCGAAATCCATCAGCAAACTCATGGTGGACGACTCATACATCATGGGAAAACCGCACTTTTCATTTAAAAAGAGAGAGAAAAGAAGTTTATAAATGTTTTTGCGGTTTTCCCCCAAATTCAGGAAATCTCATAAAAATCCGAATCCAAATCCTCAATAGCATGTAAACAGTGAATATAGGCATAAGATCCATGAATGCGGCATAACATTGAATGATAACATGCATGAAGCAGCAAGTAATAACTACAATGTCTAAACTAGCATATAAGGTAAGTACACTAATATCATGTCTAAACTATTAGCTAACAAGGTATGTCAATGCAATAGTATTTTCTAAGTGTACGTGACATGGCAATTACCGATGAAGATGCGTGTGAGCCGGCAAGTAAGTGTACGTGGTACATACGCATCATCGGTAATGGTGCTGGTGTCCTAACAACATGATATCAATAATGGTGTATGAAATCACAATATAAGTATGCGATGCGGAGCGAACAAAAATAATGCGCGGGAGCTGAATGCTAAACACAATGATAACTAATCTGCATTTAATATAAATATAAACCGTACAGTAGTGCCTTTTGAAATAATACGAATCGCGGTGTTTTGAAAATAAGGGCTACGATGTTTTTTTAGAAAAGATACGTTCTTTGAAATATCCGTAGAATCCCTTAACCTGTCCTTTAAAATACCCACGATTCGTTAGTTTTTGAAATAGGTAGGAATCGAATCTAATCTAACAACTACACTAAACTATAGGGCTGAGCTAACAGGCTAACTGAAGGTAAGGAAACCGCCTAACATCTGAGTCGATACATACATACATACATATATATATATATATATATATATATATATATAATAGTCGGAGATCACGCCTCAATAATATCACATCCGATACCATATTTATAATCAGACATTCCCAAGTCAAGGGTGCGGATCAATCATTAATATATAGCTCGTACGTAAATCCGTCGTACGACATCCCAAATCTGGGTACGGGTCAATATCACATTCATCATATCATTCATCTGGTATCCTCTTTATCAAAGAACATCATCCGGGTACTGTTCTATGTCTAGTACAATACTGATGTCATCAATATAATCATGATCTGACTACTGATCTACAGCCTCATACAAACCGATGTCATCAACATATATCATCATAAGAAGTATACATCGCCCAATGCGACCTATTATAAATATCTTAACATATTTTATCTCCCATCTCGATCACAAGTCAACTATTCTATGTATATCACTATTCACATGATATCGTCGTCCAAACATCCGCTATAACATCATGGCGTATCTCAAATACGAACCCTGCCGTATCACCGATCTCACGGCCTCAAATCAAATCACATCGACTCATCTCAAATCTCAAGTACTATCCTCAAATCCAGTATGTGAACACATAGTCCCATACCCATGTGAACACATAAATATATTCCCATATATGCACATGTGAAAGAAAGAATGTATGCAAGTATGTGTGTGCGTGTGGGTGGGGGTGCAACAACTACTCTAGGGTTTCGCCACTAACAATAAACCAATCCAAGAACACCAAAAATCCATCTTTATCATCAGTAATCTCCATCAACATAAATAAATATATGTGTGTATACGTATTCGTATACATCACCACGAACTGCGGGGGTGCTATACGCCATCCACCCGACTTCTCCCCGTAGATATAAATCTACTCACCTGAATCCTGTGTGTCGGTGTCGATGTCGCCTTCATCTTCTTCATCGCCTCGGATCGTCGTAGGGTACCTACACATATAACACATCGTAATGCGCATCACAATCCAAATCAACGTCAAACGACTCACGACAACCAAAAAGCTGCACGAATCATCCATTGGTCAAAACCTATGGTCTACATCTTGCAATTCAGCCAAATATCAATCAATATAGACGTACAAACGTCAAATAATCGAATACAATACCAAATATCCAAACTTAAATCCATAAACATCAAGACACACATGGCAGCAACCTTGAAAACATGCTCCAGATTTCGTCTCAGGTGAAAACAAGGTGAGCAAACAAGTCTAGGGTGTATTATAGGGTCTAAGTGAGCTATGGAGGAAACTTGGGCACACCACTCACCAAAGTGGCCGATCCCCTCAACATGCAAAACCGGCCTGGCCGGCCCTGCCTCATCCAATGGGGTTCGTCTGCATAGGGTGGTCTCCTGGTGGTCCAACTAAGCTCCTAGTGCTATTTATTTGTCTCAGAAACTCCCTGGGTCATCCCAGATTCACCTGCACACACTAATCACTCAAAAACCGACATGAAAGTTTCGTAATTCCATATTTTTGGGTTCCAGGTTTGGTTGGTCTGGGTTTTCTAGCACTAGGATGTTCGTATGGCCTTAACTGAGCTCAATTGCTCACCACAACTCACAATTTCTTCAAACCCTAACTAGGTTTTTCCAAAGTTCACAAAATCACCTGATATCGATTCTAATCTAGCATGGGGGTATAATCAATGCAAAAACTAAGCTAATGGTCCAGAAAAATACCTCATTTGGCAACTCAAGAATTTTCTGGAGTTGCCCCTAGTGGCCAAAATCCTTGCTTTCTTGGTCCAATGCGTTGGTCTTGAGCTTGTGCACACTTTTAGTGAAATGGGAGTGGTGTTTTGGAGTGTTTTTGGATGTGTTTTTGTGGCTTGGAGATGGAGGAAGGGGGAGGAGACAGCAGCAGCAGGAGAAGAGGAAGAGGGATGGAGGAAATGAGAGGAAGAAATGAAGAGAATGGCTAAGTCTTTGGTCAAAAGAAAACCATACCTTTCTCTCTCTCACCATACCTCAATATAATAATCCTTTCCATTTCTTTTCTTTTCTTTTTCTCTTCAAAATCCTTCTCACATAAATAGTAACCCCAAATGAAATATGATAGAAAATGCACAAGTGTAGAAAAACAAGATATGTGCATGTTTTGCACAAAATTGCTAAAAACCCGATTAGCGATTTTTAATCGCGATTAGCACTAAATTAGCATATAATTAACCATAAAAACTTAAAAATGGCATAATTCCACAAAATATCGTATTTTAGAATTTTCCCTAATTTTTCCAAAATTTTCCCCATTTATCGGTATTTAATTATACCGAAATATTAAAATATTCATTAAAATAATATTAAATTATAAAAACTCCCAAAAAATAATATTTTATTTTTTGAAATGTTACAGCGGTTTTCCCTTAATATGTCATATCACTGTTCCAGGTTGCATGATATATTGATATGCTTACATTTCTGTTATATGTCGCATACATCATGCTTTACGCTTTTACGCATTGAGATATGCTGTTTTTCATGAGATTTCTGGATTTGAGAACCATGGCTATTTCAAAAGAAAGCATTCATTGTTTTAAAAACCCGGTTTCTCTTGATATGATATTTCACTGCGTCCACCATGTGTTTTCTCGGTTCTGAGAGTGGCATGTGAAACCCAATTCGAGGAGCGGTAGGCACCGTCTGCGGGTACATGGTGGACCCGGTGAGATACCCCGGGGCAAGAAGACTCGTATATATTAGACGATGAGCCCGGCAGGGGAGCACTACCTACCGGTGATAGTATTTAGACTCGGCGGTTATCCGGAGGATACCGACCGGAGTAGCGAGATGGATATGAGGGCCGACCAGTGTGTACGGCGCCTGAGGGCCGATCTGAGGATGCGACGCCTGAGATATATGAGGATTTACGTGTCGATGCTGGAAACAGTTTTCATGATGTTTCGAGTGTCGATGCTGGACACTCAGGTTCCTTGATTTTGAGGTATCGCGAGGGACACATGTTGATTTATATCCTCACATTTTCATGCATATGCTTTTATGATATTTACATGCATGATATTGTTGTGTCAGTGGTTGACACGTGGATGAGATCCACATACATACATACCTTGATTTTGGGTGGATGAGATCCACATACATACATACCTTAATTTTGGGTGGACGAGATCCACATGCATACATACCTTGATTATGGTTGGACGAGATCCACATGCATACATACCTTGATTATGGTTGGATGAGATCCATATAAATGCATTGATTATTACTATTGGATGTTATCAGCATGCATATATGTATTGACTATCTTGTTGGCACATAAACAGACCCGGTCACCCTGCATATCATAGTATTACCTTTATGATATAGTTGACCTAGGAGTCGTTGTATATTTGATTTCTATCTGTTGATATTTTTCTACTCACGAGTTGGCAACTCACCCCCGTTGTGCCACAGTTCTTGCAGGTTGACCGCTTGGATCAGTTGCGGCTTCGCTGGCACACAGTTGCATTCGGGTGTTATGCATTGGTAGGTGGGACATTTGTATCATTCCCACTCTTGTATCTATATTTCTTATTGTATCTAGTTAACTCCATCAATCAAAACTTGTAAAATTGTATAAGTAGTGAGACTTAGTGGAATTGTGGTTGCGAGACTTAGATTGAGGGGTTTTCCGCTACTTGAGATTTATATGTCTTGCTTTTATTTATCTTTTGTGGTGAACTTCGCCGTTGGGCATCGTATATTTATTTATACTGTATTGCGTGGTTGTGATCCACCGTTTGGCGAAGAGCTAGCTCCCGCTTGGGGATGCCTTTATCATTATTATGTATTTGTGGTTTTGGATCAAAATATACAAAGGAGGTGCTGCCAAAATTTTTAAAAGACGAAACATGTTTTCAAACTAGTAAACTTCACTTGTATCATTCATGTTTGTTTTCTATGCATTAAGAAAACTTGATTTCATTATACCTTTATTTCAAAACCCCGCTTCCTTTATTTTTCTTAAAAGATTTAGATTTCTGGGTTTCAGCTTACTTGAATTCCGTTACGCCTTTAGACGTTGCGTGATTCAAGTACTGGTCACGAGCTAATATTTCAGGTCGTGACAATGTGCTCCTACGAAGAATAAAATTTGTGGCTGCATTACATTACTTCAGGTACATTCCTTGTTTTTAACAGCTAGACATTTGCAAAATTGTAATATTGGTTCTTTCTCTTATCATCTGACACTTAATATATAGATTTGGTCATGGGAGCACATGTGTATGGGAAGACCAGGTCACATTAATATTTCTGCCGTGGATATCTCTGGAAAGCCTCTCGGCTCTTGGTGGAGTGGTAAGAAATCTTATAAGGCTCCTCGTCGAGTACTTAAATATTATAGAGATGAGTTGGATCGCATGGAGGCGACTCAGGTAACCATATCTTAGGTAATTAACTTTGTTTAAAAATTTTAAATTAGCTTCATTACAATTTTGTACTATGTTATTTGTGCAGTTCACGTGAACGCCTTATACATCATATCGTCTGCAAGGATTAACCGGCATTTGTATCGAAAGAGAGCCGGTTTGGCGGGCTCGATGCCCACTACTTTGCATTAATATCATGGTCATGTACCTACCAGACCGGGTGTTACGACAGTTCAGTAGATTGCAACATATTCCTATTCCGCCGCCTGCACCTATGACAATAGAGGGAGACATGCGAGGAGGAAAGGCGGAGCGTGATTGGAGGGATCATCATCATCAATATTTGCTGAGATGGGAGGATAGGCAGCGTAATATTGCCTTACAGCAAATAGGTGACCAAACAACCACCGACGCTACAGAAACATATCTACAATGGTATAAGCGTGTCACTATAAGATATCTTTCTACTTTCCCTAACGACTTTGCAAACATCCAGCAGTACGAGCCTAGAGGTCATGTGGAACGAGAAATGGTAAGTTAAATTCTTTAAATTATATTAGTTTTTAACATCCGGCGGTATGAGTCAATAATTGTTTCTTATTTTTAGTATAACGACAGGCTCGTAGGTTGCATCATATACAATTAATGATACAGGATCCATATCCGACTGATACTGATCCAGATACTCAGGCTTTATTTTCTACTGTAGACTCATATATTGGTGGTATATTTGGTTCATATAATATGCTTCCACATTTATCGCCATCGCCAGAGCAGCAGCATGAGCCGACACCAGAGCAGCAACATGAGCCAGAACCAGAGCCGCAGCATCAGGGAGATCCAGAGCAGCGGGATTAGTGGTTTGGAACAC
The DNA here is from genome assembly GCA_030015575.1 of Agapanthus africanus. NCBI lineage: Eukaryota > Viridiplantae > Streptophyta > Magnoliopsida > Asparagales > Amaryllidaceae > Agapanthus > Agapanthus africanus. Next base: position 100,533,039 of record JASDDO010000010.1, on the reverse strand, counting down.
CATACTGTTAGTAGCAACCCTGGCATACTGAAAAAGCGCAACAACCGGAGGAACAAAGGTTTTGGGGGACAGGTTTTACGCAACAACAGCAGTCTTGGGGGTCAGGTTTTGCACAACAACAACAGTCTTGGGGGTCAAATTTTGCGCAACAACAGCAGTCTTGGGGGTTAGGATTTGCGCAGCCATGGGGGCCAAGTTTTGTGCAACAACAACAGTCTTGAGGGTTAGGATTTGCGCAGCCATGGGGGCCAGGTTTTGTGCAACAGCAACAGCATGAAACCAGGACATGTTCTTCGCAACAACAGCCCAGTTGGGAGACGGATTTTTCGTCCTACATACAGTTGTTGGGAGGCAGCACATATCCGACACCTGTCTCACATTTAGGATTTGCGGAACAACAGCCTATCCAAGACAATGCTGAAGACGAAGCAGAAGAGCAGACGCCGCTGCCGCTTCCATATACCCAAGAAACGGGAGGGTCGTCCTGTCATCCCAAGAGGCATAGGATTATGTCAAGCCTCCTCGGATTGGGAAAGGGAAAGGGAAAGGGAAAGCGATAATTGTATACTTTTACAAACAAATGATTTTTTTAATTATAAATTTGACGTATTCATTTTGTTATTGGAGTGTATACAAGATTCATATTTAAACAACAATAATATTATTTATTAATTTTTTTAAACGATATTATTAAATTCTATTTTTTATTTAATTTTTTTTAATAAGGGCGGGTTCTAGGAACCCGCCCCCCACCCTCTATAGGAGAGGGCGGGTTCTAGGAACCCGCCCTCTTCTTTAGAGGGTGGGGCGGGTTCTTGGAACCCGCTCTCTGCTTGCTGTGGGTGCGGGGGAGGGGGGGTACGGGTGTGAAACCGTCCTATTTTGGTAAATAAAAAATAAATGATTTTATTTTACTAATTTTAATATTATTATATCCTATTTCGGAAAAAAAACCTTGGTTTGGCAATAATTTGTCAAATTATATATCTTTCTACATTGAACAACTTATCTGCCCTGATTCATCAAAGATTTGATAAATTCAATTTCTCGAACTTGCTTGTAATTTATAAAATTTAGGCTTAAAGCAGTAGAGCATGGGAGCAAATACACAGTAAAGTATTTAGTCCCAATTCGGGAAAATCAAGGTTGAGTGAAATGTTTATATAACACTTAGACACTTTAAAGCAATGAGTCCAATGAAAGAGATATGGTGGAACCATACGTACGCGCCATAGTGTCAGTGCTGAATGAGTGAGCGAGCAAGTGCCAGAACTTGTGGGCATGAAATGCCGCTTCGACTTTCCAGTTCTAGTGTTTTAATTTTTAATTTCACAAATAGTTTATGCGACCGTTGAAAAACGGTGGAGACTGAACGGTTAACATTGTTGAGGGTTCCAACCTTTTGGGACGCTATATAAAGCCCCCTTTTTGAAGGCAACAGAAAAATAACCAAATCACACAAAATTCTTTCTTCTTCTTCATTGCATTCGAGTATCTAACTTCGAAATAGAAAAGACACTAACACTACTTCGGTGACTTGTGCAAACCGGAATACCAGATGGGCTGGGGGTTGTATCTTGGGATTGAATTGCCGTTGTAAACCAGTCAAGTGGGAGCGATATCTGCTTTAAAAAGTATTCATTTTACAAAAAAGTACTTTAATATATTTTATAAAATATTTAAACTATATTTTGAAAACGTTTTTAATTTCACAAATGGTTTATACTACCGTTGAAAAATGGTTTATGACCGTTGCAGATATCAACGGTTGAGATCGTTGTAGTTGCAAGCAATTGCAGATCGAGCGATTAAGATCAGGTGGTTGCCAGCGGTTGAGATCAGACAGTTAACCGTTAACGGTTGTAACTGTTGAAGGTTCCAATCTTTCGGGACGTTATATAAAGCCCTTCTTGAAGGCAACAGAAAAATAACCAAAAATCAAAGCACGCAAAATTCTTTCTTCTTCTTCTTCATTGCATTCGAGCTTCTAACTTCGAAATAGAAAGGGTACTAACACTACTTCGACAACTTGTGCAAACCGGAGTATCAGATGGGTTGGGGGTTGTATCTTGGGATTGAACCGCTGCTATAAATCTGTAAAAGGGAAACCCATTTCTTTTTTAGGTCAGTGTACTCAATTGCATGTCTCTTTTCCATAAACTTCAATTTTTTATACTTATGATTCACAAAGATTAGAATTTTCTTTATTCAAAATTTTCAGATATAAAACATATTAAACAGCAAATTTTCTAATAATCTAAGAAAGATATAGATCTGTATAATTCATTTTGTTTAATTCAAACCTGTTAATCTAATCTTTAACCGGTAATTACTTTAAATTGGGATTTGTGATTGAAAATTAAGTTCTAATTAGAATTAGAATTGCTTGGTTTGTAATTTATAAACAATTATTCTAAATATTTAATTATGTTAATTAACTTATAATCTGTTTAGTATTAATTTACTTAATTAATTACTATTGTATATAATTATCTATATCTATTCTGTAATTGCATCGGTATACCGATTGGTCTAATTTATTGGTATGTTCCCTCAAAGATTACTTTACGGATACTGATTGCGCTATACCAATTGATCTACTTTCTTGGGTCTGTTTCCTTCAAAGATTACCATACTGATTTAACTGTACTATTTTATTATTGCTAGTAATTCCAAATTAAAAGTGAATATTAATGTTAAGGATTAGTTTATTTGTTAAATTTGGATGTTCATATGCAATTTTAAATTCTAACGCATTCTTGTTACCCATCAGTCGATATAATATGGTAAAGAGCAACGACTCCAGTTCTATAAAACCGTAAAAGTTTAATGGCCAAAGTGACTTTAAGAGTTGGGAAATCCAAGTCGAGTGCTGGTTGACTATATAAGGATCAGTAATTGCAATCGAAGAAAGTCCTATCTCTTCTGTATCTGCTGATTCTATTCCTGAGAAAAGTCCAACCGATGAGAGTGGCAGTACTTATGCACCTACTCCTTCAGTGGACAAAACCAAATCTAAGTAATCCTCTCCCGAGTAAATAGATTACCATTATAAGTTCTTAATACTTAGCATCTTGGAAGGTCCACTTTACCGTGCATTCCTTCACTTTAAAACCGCTAAGGAACTTTGGTTCGCATTAGAACAAAGATATGATAATGATAATACCGGGATAGAGAGATTTAGCATATCATCCTATAGGAATTTCACCCTAATGAGCCTATAAATAAACAACTTCATGACTTTCAGGAGTTAGTTATGAAAGTGATTAATTCTAGAACCATACTTTCTGATCAATTTCAAGTGTCTACCTTGATTGATGTTTTTCCGCCATCTTAGGAAGCCTTTGCTAACCAAGTCAGGATGAACCAAAATTCACGTACACTCCTTGATATTATGAATTCCATTGGAATTGAAGAACAAAGAAGAGTTGTACTTAATCCTGTTGGATATATATGCCCTAGAGGCCTTTATTTTATAGAATACTAGGGGTATGTATGTACAGGACAATATTGCCCGATATGATAGTAAGCTATATGGTTTGCCTTTATTTTAACATGTGTATATATTTTACTTGTTATTTCATATCGCTTATACATGTTGATAAAGCCCGTAGGATCATTGCTTGACTATCAGCGTTATAATAGCAATCATACTTATGGGAGCTAGGTAGTCGATAAGCATATCCTTAAATGTCCTTAGTCATGAGAGTATCGAGATCGGGCATCGATACTTCATAGTAGACTGGTGTATACATTTCTAGATCCTGATAGGGGGCGATGGTTGGTCCCGCGGCCATTGGTGTGTTTCACCTAAGATTGTATACAGATACTCGCTGAGGGTGAGTATACTGGACGGACTCGTTAAGAACTGGCTAGATGGTATTATATCTAACGTCAGATAGTAGTTTTCTGATGACATGAGTACAAATAGTCTGTTGATCTGAGCTCGTCATTTGTCTCGTGTGAGTTCCCACTGTGCTTTGATTACTACCCTACAATGGTTCTACTGAGACATGCAAACAGATTTTAGTTGGGTACAGTCTCGAACCATATGGAGGCTGTAAGAGATTGTTGGGGATTCGTCTCTTTCAGTATAGGGAGTCAATGTCGCGCTGTGTTCAGTTGGCCAACACCATAAGTCTCTGAACATGGCGAGTTGAGAATTACTGATAGTTAGATCAGTAGATTCTCGGATGGTCTTGAACCATATCGGCACAACTTGTCAGGTTCTTAGGGGTCTGACATTTTCCACCCCTTAGACTTAGCATGCGATACTCTTAGACGAACATACCGGACGGTACGGAGATTGTCACAGACAAGCTCAGTAGGAGTTCGGATGAGTTTGCTCGTCGGACTTCTTTTCAACAAGTATCTGAGTAGCCGTTACATACAGCTAGTGCCACTAACGTGCTTGTGGTTAAACCCACTGCCATTATTCTGTTGAGTCTTTAGAGTCCCATATAGAGGGTTTCTCTGGTTCAGGAGAAACGATGTAGAGGCCGTATGGTTATACGTAAAGGGTTCCGATCATATATGTGTACTAGCTACATGTATTTTTGTTCAGACGGATAATACTAGCGGGTTTAGGATTAAGCCGCATTATCTAATCAAATATTGATTTAATAATGATCTATTATTATATGATTGGATTATTTTATCTCTTTGTATTCGTATTTTTTGTAGTACGAACACGGGTATGTATTTATAGTGAGGGTATTCTTGTATTTACACTAGAATGCTTCTACAAGAAGACATCTTATTTTGTATTAATTTATTTGTTGAAAATAGATAATGAGGTGGAGGGATGAGATGTATTAAAGAATGGTTTGAAGCATGGCTACTTGATTTGTGTTAACTATTCAAGCATGGCTAATATTTATATTGTAAAAGTAATGCTTGATAGTTTTGAGACTTAGCCATTCTTCACTTCACTTTCATCTTAGCATTCTCTTTCCTCCTTTGAGCTCTTCTTCTTTCTCAAACCATAACCCTCTCATGAGTTGAGAAAATTAGGATTTATGAGATAAACTAATTCTATTAACACACTTTACATCCACTAAACCACTTTGATTAGCAAACTATGTGCTTTACTTACCTCATTTTTAGATTAGAGCTTGAACTATATACTTTCGGGTGGATCGTCTTCGACGCGAGGAGGCCGACGACCAAGCTCGATCCTGACGGACGAGGAGCTTAAGAAGGAGATTAAGAAGATCCGAAGGACTTGAGAACATAGGTATAAATCTCTTCATAGTAGATTAGAACCTTTGTAAGTTTTGTTATTTAGGGCCTATGGTAGTTCTTGGGAGATTAGTCGATGTTGCACGCTTGAAAATCGTTTTTTGTAAATTCCGCCTCTCTATAAACCCTTTGGAGTGTGCGAAAACGACTTACATGGTATCAGAGCCACTCCATAAACCTTAGATAGCACGTAGCAACGTTACAAATCCGTCGTTTTAGTCGCGCACGAACTGCAGACAAAAACAGTCCCTAAAATTGAAGTTTTAACTAGTTTGCACATTCCATGAGCTCACGGTTTGAACTGAGAAGCCGCGGTGTGAATCTTAGGCACCCCGGGGATACCCTAGGTCGAATGAAGGTCGGGCCCACCCACCAAGACCACCACAAGGTGGTCTTGGGGGTGGGGACCCAAGAGAACCCTTTCCAGGTGCTCTCGGGTCTGCCACCCCCTTGGGGCCACCTCATGGTGGCCCCCAGGGGTGGGCACCCCCTAAGTCCCTAAATCGACAATTAATTTTTTACACTTCGCCTCCACGAAAATACGGACGGGTTTCGAGTTTATTTCGACTCCCGGATTGGTATAAAACGAATGTTTTTAGGACTTTAGCTCACTGAATTTTCAAGTCTTAGAAAATTGGTTTCGTTTGCTAATTGTGCTCGGAATTCTAACATCACGGTTTTCTTTACTTGATTTTTTGATGTGTATATATGTTCTTAAATATCTTCTAATCGATATACGTCGATTAAAAGGGGTTGCACGTATCTTGTGATGTTCTGTGTTGCGAATAGTGTTGGGAAACCACCCGCGCGCGCAAACGCGTATGTTTTGAAATATGAGATATGGTTTTAGGAAAACGTATTGCGCATGCGATATCGTTCTCGTTTTAAAAATTTATAACCGCTAGTGCACAGCGCGATGTAGCGAGCCGGCAAGCACGGGTCGATCCGTAGGGAACTGTGTATTAAGTATTGTTGTTTAAGGTTAACAAATCAATGAATTGGGTTGTTTGTCACAAAATATAAAAGAATATGGAAATGAAGAAAACAAGGAAACCAAGTAAGAGAGTTTAAGAGAAGACTGGTTGTGGCTCGGAAGCTTGAATCACGACGTTTATATCTACACTCCCTTGGTCACGAGTTGTCCGGCCTTACCTTGATCCCGGCATGAAGCACGACTTGTCAACGCGGTTGCGGAGCACAAACCGTCAAATTCCGATATTCGCCGCAAGGAACGAAACGAGTCCTTTTGATCACTTACCGTTTGTATGTCCGTGCTTGGGGTATCAACACTAAACATAAGAGTTAGCAAGCATACCGCAACAACAAAAACTCAAAGTGGTTTGTGAGAGCAAATGATTTTGGTGTTGAGTTTGTTAAGTATTTGTGATGGTATATCGTATATGAAAACAAAAGATTGTCAAGCAATTGATCACAAGATACGATATCCAAACTTAGCAAAATTAACACCAAATGGATTTTAACTTAAACATTGAAAATGGGGAAATGGAATGAATACGGTATATGAGGAGGTTACAAATAACCATGTGTCAAAATACCGTATCATATCAATACGTAAACAATATTTAGGTTAGAATCATAAGTTAAGCACATGAAACATAATCAAGAGGTGGAGGAGGCAAAGCCTTTCATCTCACTTCCTCGCCCATACCACAACCAAATAAAGAGATTAGTTAAGCATGAATAAGAAAAACAAATAAGAAAAAGAAAGCAAGTATAAAGAAAGCAACAATATATTAAGCACTTGAAGAATTGAGATACAAGATTATGCTAGCTTGTTCAACCTCCTTAATGAAGCTCTCTAAAGAGAGCTTCAAGAGGGAAGAAGAAGAAGAAGAAACCAAATGAAGATCACTCACCCTCAAGCTAAACTAAAAACTAACTAAAACAAAACTATGAATGGAGTATATACATGGTAGTCCTCTCTCTTGCCACTGATCTGCTATTTATAGGCTCAAAAGAAAATTAAACAAACAATAAAAACAAGCCTATATGGAAACAAGGGAGGCTCAGAAAGAAGATGGGACCCATTGGAGCATGGGGGGCCGAGCTTGCCGGAATTGGAGGGAATCTCGCCGGCCAAAAACCGAGCTATGGGGCTCGTGTTCATTTTGGGGTCTTGTGTACACTCCAACATCACTCTGGTGCTGTTTGTTTGGTCTAAAATAACCTGGTTTGTATACAGAGAATAGGAGGGAACACAATACCACACATCACATCAAAACTTTTAGTATTAAAACTCATGTCTCCCATGTGCCCACTTCATCATGTCTTGTGCCATGGGCAGCCCCACCTAGGTCCTAGCTATGTGCACACTTGTGTGTTGGACCAATTTTATACAAAAAATGTTTACACATATATTATTTCCAAAAGATCCATGGGGAATCGGTCGGTTTTCTGGTTTGCTTGCAGTGTCGGCTCCCAAACGTCATATCCGTAATTTTGAGTATGTTTTCAGTGTTGTATCACGAATACCTGTAAACTGTAATAACAGAGCAGACACTGATTAATAGCACCGATACATAGCAAAATAGATAACGAATGAGAGGTATTAAAATGCAGTTTTATGAGATGAACAAATACCTCCAAACTTATCTATTGCTCGTCCCGAGCAATACAAAAATCTTAACCTCACTTTCACAGGGAACGCGATTGCACTGAGCACGTGCAATCAGCCGTTAAACCTCTAGGTGTCCCTAGTAGGAGGAGTGTTGTCTCCTGAGGGTTTTCAGCGGATTACACCAACAAAATCCAGTCAAGTTAGCATCATGAAAAAACTGTTGATTCTAATCTTAAGGTTAGAGATCAAAGTTAGAAGTTCTATTACCCAAGTCAGAAATGTTAGACCCTATTTTTCACTCCTCACAATTTGTTTAAGATAAGCTAATACGCGTATTTACGTGATTGTGCGGGTAGTGTCCATAAGTTTTTAAGAACTAGTTAGGGTCATGGTTTAGTTGCTTCTAACTTGTTTAAGATAAGCTAAAAAACTTATGGACACTAGCTAAAAACCTTTACGTGATCATGGTTTAGTTGCTTCTAACTTATCAACCGAACCGTCAGACTTTGAATCTAGCTTCCCCCACTAGCTAACATGAAAAAGTTTTTATATTTTTCGGCAATTTTTTCCAATTTTTATGGGTTTTTAAATATGTATGCAATGCAGAATATATACATGATGCAGCAAAATAAATGGAGTGCTCACCCCCAAACTTGAGTTTTACGATGTCCTCATCATTGCCCCCGTCTCCGGTAGCTAGACTTAGATATCGGTGTGAGACTTTTATTCAAAAAAAAAAGAAAAAACCTACGACTAATTACAACATATACAAGTGAAACGATTGGGTTAGTCTAGAAATTATTACCAGCCATTCAAAATTTTTGTCAATATAGTGCCATGGTTGGCAAAAGAATAGGTATAATAAAAAGAAAAAGAGAATATACAAAAAATGGTTAGATGTTAGTAAAGGGCATGTGTGTGTGAAGGTAGGGATCGGAAGACGCAGAAGGTGAAGAAGTTTTGAAGAGGAAAAAGAATTTTTTTCTGAATGAATTGAATGTTCAATAAGCACATGTTGAGTTCCGAAGTCAAGTTCGTGTAAAAACTGGAGTTCATCCGCAAAAAGTTCAGCAAAATAAAGGTTTCTCGGATGTTCCCAAATTGGTCCTGACTCAAACTCACCAAGAATATCAAGTTCATCAGCAAAAATTTTCTCAAAACTCTGTATAAAAGAATAATTTTCAACACCGTCTTCCTCCCTATTATTTTCCACAATCTTACTCTCATCATTTACAAACTCTCCCAAAATAATTTCCTTCTCATCACATTCACAAATGGGTGGGTTCATATTATCTAAAAAAGTAGGTTCCCACACTAATGTTTCTTCCGAAATAATATCAACAGGTGATACAAAAATTGCGGGTTCCTGATCATTGATCTTTTCTAACAATTTATCCCAACCATACCCGTTAAATTCACAAGGTTCCTCCTCTAAAGTTGGAAAGCAAAAATCATCCGGTTCAAGAATATCCTCTTCAAGTATTATTTCAGTAAAATCCATCTCTAAATCACAAGTGACAAGAGGCTCAGTGGATACCTGAAGGCTAATGGTGGACTGACTTAGAGGGTTTGCTTGTGTGTCCTATGAACACCTAGTCAATTCTGTTGTATCATCATCTATGGAATCATCCAACTTGATCTGATCACTTATTTCACTCGGGTGACTCCCTAGCTGACAGATGTTGACACTATGGGGTTCTGATTGACTGTGTTCACTCCCTAAAAGCCTCTCAGCTAAATGTTTCGTTTGTTCCTCGATTCTAGCCAAAGATTGAGCTTGAGCAACAAATAATTGCTCAGATTGCTATAAAAACAGGGCCAGCGTCGCAGCTGATTAGTTCTCGACCGCAGTCATTACTTCAATACCCTTTTCAAAAGTAGTCAACCTAGCATCTATCTTACCGTCACTCCCTAATGGTGGTTCAATTGTTTCGGGTTGGAAGGGTTTTGATGGTGGTGATGCTAGAGCAGTCATTCTGTCGACCTCTTTCTCTAAATCTTCAATCATTTGGTCTATGGTTGAATCGGGACTGGGTTCAGGAGTGTTAGGTGGGTGACCGTTATCAAAAATTTAGGACGGTTGGTCACCCCCTAGAAAAAGACAATTTTCATGAATGTTGGAAGAATTTTGGTAATTTGTACAAATCAATTGGGATTGAGTATAAACCAAAGAGTAAGTGACATGCAAAAATGAATTGTATTGTGTATCACCCATATTAACAAGAATTCATAAATATCATAAAAATTAAGAATATCACACCCCTAGCAGTTTATATTATGCTAAGTCAACTAGATCTGCTCAAGAACCAGATTGACGAAGTAAACTGTATCGAGAAATAGGCTCAAGATATACTGATCACGAAGCCAGGTAAGTGCAAGAGAGAATGGGAGGTTTTCCAATGCTTTCGCGAAGGTCCTTAATTAAATAACCCTTTCTCTTGAACACTTGCATAGACACCCCGTGAACGATATACCGTTAAGCAAACACAGTTAACTTCTTCTAATGAGCACGAAGTCCTTAAAGTCATGGTTCTAGTTGATTTTAAATTACTGGGGGTATGCAAGAATGTAGTTTTGTGATTTGTGGGCTACGGAGAAAAGGTGATAAAATCCTTTACCGTATCTTGTTTGGTCATTTATGCCCTTAATTTCCGTATTAAGATGCAATGCGCAATCCATAAAAGAATTTAAGAAAATCAATTAAAGCAATTCTTTTTCAATTTTGTATTATGCGCTATAAGAAATACGGTTAGTTCTCTTTACTATTGGCGGCAAAATTGTGCGAAGAATCCTGCAAAAAATAGAAAATTGGATTGCGTCGGATTTGAGCGAAGGTGTTAGGAAATACGAACCGATATGATTTGATTTAAGAAAACCCCGTTGAAAGTAATCCGAGTCGTTGAATGTTCGCTTGCGCGGGTCAAACTATCCGGATCTTTGGCTCTATACTTCGCTAACGTCTTGTAATTGCAATTGAAACTTGCTCCGCACGATCGCTGGTCATAATTCCACGAAAAAACTGAAATGTCGGAAAATACAATATTTAGTGTCAAAAGCGATATGTGTGCCCCAATTCCTGCACACTCAAAATTACAAAAATCAAACAATACCAATAGATTACCAACACTGCACTGGAGATCACCAAAAAAGAAAAAACAAAAACCCTCACAAGAAGGCCGGCGAGCTCGGACAAATCCTTGATGTCGCCGGATTTTGCAAAGAGTTAGGTGCAGGGATTTTTAGTGGAATCTCTAAGCAAGATGAATATTCTAATGATCTTACTTGATTTTTAAGTTGGATTACAGAGTGATAGCAGATTCAGCAACAGATAACAAAAGTCAGAAAAATTGTTAGAAGTGTGTATATGTCAGTATTGAAAAAATTTGAGTTAGAAAGTTAGTTTTGTTAGTAGAACTAGAAATAACAATATCTAATACTACCAACTCCCCGGCAACGGAGCCAAAAACTTGTTGGGAAACCACCCGCGTGCAAACGCGTATGTTTTGAAATATGAGATATGGTTTTACGAAAATGGATTGCACACGCGAGATCGTTCTCGTTTTAAAAATTTATAACCGCAAGTGCACAGCGCGTTGTAGCGAGCCGGCAAGCACGGGTCGATCCGCAGGGAATTGTGTATTAAGTATTGTTGTTTAAGATTAACAAATCAATGAATTGGGTTGTTTGTCACAAAATATAAAAGAATATGGAAATGAAGAAAACAAGGAAAACAAGTAAGAGAGTTTAAGAGAAGAATGGCTGTGGCTTGGCTCGGAAGCTTGAATCACGACGTTTACCTCTACACTCCCTTGGTCATGAGTTGTTCGGCCTTACCTTGATCCCGGCATGAAGCACGACTTGTCAACGCGGATGCGGAGCACAAACTGTCAAATTCCGATATTCGCCACAAGGAACGAAACGAGTCCTTTTGATCACTTACCGTTTGTATGTCCGCGCTTGAGGTATCAACACTAAACACAAAGGTTAGCAAGCATACCGCAACAATAAAAACTCAAAGTGGTTAGTGAGAGCAAATGATTTTGGTGTTGAGTTTAAGTATTTGTGATGGTATATCGTATATGAAAACAAAAGATTGTCAAGCAATTGATCACAAGATACGATATCCAAACTTAGCAAACTTAACACCAAATGGATTTTAACTTAAACATTAAAAATGGGGAAAGAGAATGAATACGGTATATGAGGAGGTTACAAGTAACCATGTGTCAAAATACTGTATCATATCAATACATAAACAATATTTAGGTTAGAATTATAAGTTAAGCACATGAAATCAAGAGGTGGAGGAGGCAAAGCCTTTCATCTCACCTCCTCGCCTATACCACAACCAAATAAAGAGATTAGTTAAGCATGAATAAGAAAAGCAAATAAGAAAAAGAAAGCAAGTATAAAGAAAGCAACAATATATTAAGCACTTGAAGAATTGAGATACAAGATTATGCTAGCTTGTTCAACCTCCTTAATGAAGCTCTCCAAAGAGAGCTTCAAGAGGGAAGAAGAAAAAACCAAATGAAGATCACTCACCCTCAAGCTAAACTAAAAACTAACTAAAACAAAACTATGAATGGAGTATATACATGGTAGTCCTCTCTCTTGCCACTGATCTGCTATTTATAGGTTTAGAAGAAAATTAAATAAACAATAAAAACAAGCCTACGTGGCAACAAGGGAGGTTCGGAAAGTAGATGGGACCCATTGGAGCATGGGGGGCCAAGCTCGCCGGAATTGGAGGGAATCTCGCCGGCCAAAAACCGAGCTATGGGGATCGTGTTCATTTTGGGGTTTTGTGTGCACTCCAACATCACTCTGGTGCTGTTTGTTTGGTTTAAAATAACCTGGTTTGTATGCAGAGAATTGGAGGGAACACAATACCATACATCACATCAAAACTTTTAGCATTAAAACTCATGTCCCCCCTTGTGCCCACTTCATCATGTCTTATGCCATGGGCAGCCCCACCTAGGTCCTAGCTATGTGCACACTTGTGTGTTGGAAAAATTTTATACAAAAAATCTGTACACATGTATTGTTTCCAAAAGAGCTTATGGGGTATCGGTCGGTTTTCTGGTCTGCTTGCAGTGTCGGCTCCGAAACGTCATATCCGTGATTTTGAGTATGTTTTCATTGTTGTATCACGAATACCTGTAAACTGTAATAACTGAGCAGACACTGATTAATAGAACCGATACATAGCAAAATAGATAACGAATGAGAGGTATTAAAATGCAGTTTTATGAGATGAACAAATAGTTTGATGGATCGTTGTGTGAATGACCCAGTGTGAATTTAGATGTGAGATGTGAGTGGATTTTATAATTCATGTAATAATAGATATATTCTTTTATTGGGGTACATCCAGGTTGAGGATGTAGTTGTATATTATATTTTCCATTTCCGCATCTAAGATTGACCCACGGAGGAGCGCACAAGCTAGCGGGTTCTAGGATTCGGTAGGTAGCCATCTCGAGAAGTTAAGACCCAAGTCACCCAATTTTAGGATTGGAGGGTAGTTTTTTGCACTCGTAGGGGTCTAGGATTATTCACACTCAGCTATTGACATGACCGTGGAAGACTGTGTTTCATAGGTGGCTCAATGAAATGCAAATGTTCTAATTGATCCATTTTTCCATTCTCTATGATGCTTATATCTGCCTGTGATGTGATGTGAATTTTATTAGTCCTCCAATTTTAACCGCAAATATATAGATTATCGCAGTTGTACTTGAGAATCATTCCCACAAAGAGGTGTATTAACTACCTTTAAATTAAGTTAAAGTTGAGTTGGTATTTTTAAAACCTAAAGCTTTAAATGCAAAATAAAATAAAAGTTGGTTTTCAAGAGAGAGAGAGAAATTAAGGGTTTTTATTTGCTTTATTTTTATGGTTGGTTTAAAAGATTCATCTTCTTTTATAATCTAGTTCTAATATATTTCCATTAATTATAACTATGTATATGTTATATTTAAATTATAAATATAGTCTATCAAAATTATAATATCATCTAGATCATATTAAAACCCTAGTTCTAATTAATTAGAAGTAGCCTAGTTTTAATCTTCCACAAAAATATATAGATCATGAGTCTACAATTAATGTCTTATCGATTAATCTAGATCCCTTTTAATTATCTAACTTGAACATCTTGTGATTAAATTATTTTCTTACCTTTCCTAATTAAGTTTCTAGTTTGTCAAATTTTCCTTAACCTAAATAGATTATTTATCACCCTTCTCTAATCTTATTCTAAGCGTCAACTTTTATTATGAGATTAGTTTATTAGATGAAAAGCTATAAAGAGGATAATTTAATCATAAGCATTCATCATAAAAACATAGAAAAGAAGAGATAAAAAATTACATAACCACAAAATAAATGCAAACAAAATCCTAGAAAAGAATTAGTTACTCATGTTTATAAAAGAAAAATAAATCTCATTCATAAGCAAGAGTACTTATAATAGATTCGATCTCTTCTTCTTGAAAACCCTAACTTGAATGCTATGAGAGAGATGAGAGAGATATGAAACCCTAAGGCTACAAATGCTTATATATGGCTAAGGAAGATTGGAGAACAAGTAATAGAAGTTGTAAGAGAATCTACCTTCTAACAATTATGATAATCTAATCTAATTGCTCTGTTGGATTCTGTTCCGTGTTTTTAGAATCTTCAAAAGATGAAACCTTAAATTTCATATTATTCTATATGGAAAGACGATCGTGCCCATAAAAAATCTCATTGAACGGCCCAAAATCAATCGCTGATCCGCCGCCGTTATTTGGCTTTGTGGCTCTAGATTTTTTCTATGGTTTTATCGTCAATTCAGATGATTTTTGAGTACATAAAATCTTGAATATCTTGCTGTATCTCTGTAATTACGTAGATCTCCAAATTGTTCCCGAATTTAGCATATAATTAAGCAGATTGATTTGTAACTTTTGATTTGATTTGGTTTCTCCAACTGATTTGTTGTTGTGATGAGTGATTCACTTCTATTTGTTACAATCTTTGCTGATTTGTAATAATATTCCCAAATTTGTTCCAAATTTCCAAATTGTTTTTTGATTTTCTGAATAATTCCCTCAAGTCTCCATTGTACGCACGTAATTCTTCTTTTAGGACAATTTTTCGTACTTTTGCATCCAAACCTTGTTATCTGTAATAATTCACAAAATATACCCAGAATAGCATAATATATAACAATAACATGATAAATGGGTTAGAAAAATGTGCAATAAATTATACCTAGCATGATACTTATCATGCCTGTGATGGATATATGTACACACACACACACACACACACACACATATAATATGTTTGTATGTATAAATAAATGTTGTATATGTTTTGCATCTGCGCTGGTCCATCCCTCGCTCTGCCGTTCGTTAGGTAACCAAACTGTGTATGATGGGGCCCCATGGCGAATGCGGGTGGCATATACGTACATTCTGTTTTCGTTCTTTTTCTCGTGTGATAAGGTTAATTGATGGGACCACATTAATCTCACTTAATGCAAAACAATGAACCTAATATTTGACATCGTTGGAACAATTACAAAACCACTCGGTTTTCTTCAAAAATAACTTTTAAAAGCGGAGCCTAAACCACTCCTTTTTCAAAAGTTATTCGGTTCTTTTGATTATATCAAGTTCATTACATTCACGGTTTTCGCCAAAACTAGTCATAACCCTCTATCATTTCAGATAGGTATCAACTAGTATTCATGCTATATGTTTTGACTTTCGCCAAATCATAGCGTTTGGTAGCAATCGGGTGTTTATCTGTTGCATAGATAGATGCATTATTTTAGAACAGGCATATAGCTGTTTTGACTTTTGTCAAGAGCTTGTACGAATGGGTCTAGATTAATCTGGACAATGACGGGTTGAACTTGACTTGCGACTTATGATGTTTTGAAATTCGTCAAGGTTATGAGCGCTTGGGGAAAATACCACATCTGGAGTTTCAAACATACATGAAACTTGCTAGTGTTGCATATTTTCTAAAGTGTGATAGTTTTGGAAGGCTTCCTTCAAAATTATCACATGATGATAGTTTTGGTAGGCTTCCTTCAAAATTATCATATGATGATAGTTTTGGTAGGCTTCCTTCAAAATTATCACATGATGATAGTTAGGTCCTGATCCTACTGTGAGTATCAGCTACTCTTTAGGAAAAATTTTCACTTTGCAATTAGCTAATCAAGTAGGTTTCTAGAAAGGTAACGGGGCTACGCCTATGGGAAAACGAGGTTATTTAATTGGGTTCGTGCGAAAGCACGGGGGCACCTCCTTCCGAAGTACCAACACTGGCGTGACCGAAAGATAAGCGAACTTGTAGGGTGCGATTAATTCCGACTAATTTTTCTTTTAGGGTTTGAAGGAGAATTCGAGGAAACAGTGGAAGCCATCCTGTTTGGATAAACTAATAACCAATCTAAACTTGTAAGAGCGTATGTTAAGTGTTTCTTTTCTCTCTCCTAATTGCAGCGACCATGATGGGACTTAAGCTTATACTAGATAAAAATAAATTGGCTGAGCCAAACTATAAAGTCTAGATGAGGAATGTCTACATGGCCCTTACTTATGATAAGGTTGCAAATGTTCTCACGGCTAAAGCCCCCCGTTTCAGGTCCAAAATTCTCGGTCGCAGACATTGAGGTCCGTAAGACTTGGGATCTTGATTGTACGAAAACCAAGTGCCTCAATGGATAATGAACATCAGAGGCGGCACGAGAAGATGGAAATTTCTTCTTTCTTCCTCCATACCAAAGATTTATATGGAGAGCAATCTCGTATCGCAAAATACGAGACCTCGAAGAAATTGTTTCAAGTAAGTTCGGCTGTCGGATCATCTGTTGGGGACCACGTCTTAAAGATGATTGCTCTCATTGAAGAGCTCACGGACTTGGGAACTACGTTGGAGAATGAGTTGTATATGGACTTAATTCTACAGTCCCTTCCTTCCACATATGCTCAATTCATAATGAATTTCTATATGCAAAAGACGGAAGTTACACTTCCTAAGCTTCTCAACATGTTGAGGGTGGCAGAGGGCATCTTGAAGAAATCTAAGGAAACATCCGCTCTGTTTATTGGGGAATCTTCTTCCTTTAAGGCCATGGGAAAAAAGAAGAAGGTCCCCACCAAACCGAGAGGAAGTGTGCAGAAGGTGCAGGGTAAGGGAAAGGATAAGATGGGGGATTAGCCACAAAAGAGGATTGTTTCTACTGTCACAAGAAGGGACATTGGAAGAAGGATTGTCGGGTTTTAAAAGCCAAGAATCAGGATATGAAGCAAGTTGTGGCTTCGGCTTTAGGTGTGTTCGTGATTGAAAATTGTTTCTCTATTAACTCTACTTCCTGGGTATTGGATACCGGATCTGGATCTCACATCTGTAATTCTTTGCAGGCGCTGAGAAGCCGTAGAGTTTTGAGAAAATGTGATATGACCCTCAGAGTTGGCAATGGAACCAGTGTGGATGCTGTTGTAGTGGGAGAATATCACATTGGATTAGCGAGTGGACATATTTTGTTGTTGCATAACTGTTTTTGTGTACCCAGTATGATGTGTAATATTATATCTGTATCTTTGTTATCTAATGAAGGATATAATTTTGCACTTGAAAGCAATATCATAAACATTCACCTGAATCATGAAATGATTGGGTCGGGTGCACTAAATAATGGAATATACGTACTTAATCAACATCAAGTTTTCAACGTCCAAAACATGCTTAAAAGAAAGACTCTAGAATTAAATTAAGCTTTCTTATGGTATTGTAGACTTGGTCATATCAATGAAATACGATTGACTAAGTTACATAAAAATGGATATTTAGATCCATTTGAATATCAATCATATGCAACTTGTCAATCATGTATCAAAAGAAAGATGACCAAAAATTCACTCACTGGACACGGAGAAAGAGCCACTGTGCTCCTGGGACTCATACACAGCGATGTGTGGTCCAATGTCTACATATGCAAGAAGTGGCTATTCCTACTTTATCACTTTTACCGATGATTTCTCAAGATATGGACATGTATTCTTGATGAAACATAAATCCGAGACCTTTGAGAAATTTCAGGAGTATAAGAATGAAGTGGAAAAGCAAATCGACAAAAGTATCAAGATGCTCTGATCTGATCGGTGTGGTCTTAAGTGCCAAGTTCCTAAAATATCTAAAAGAGAATGGAATTCTCTCTCAGCTTACTCCTCCATACACACCACAACACAACGGTGTATCAGAAAGACGGAATTGCACCTTTCTAGATATGGTGTGTTCTATGATGAGTAATGCTGAGTTGTCGCCATCCTTCTGGGGTTATATGTTGGAGATAGTGCCCTCAGAGTCAATTATTAGATCGCAGGCACGTGATTGCAATGATTGAGGGGAGGACCTGTCCCAGTAGGACAGTCTTACTCAAGATGATAGTATGCTATCTGGTTTACCTTTATCATCGTGTACTGCTTTAGGTAACCTTACAGGTCACTATTGCACCTTGATAGAGCCCCTAGGATTCTTGCTTGACTACCGGCAGTATGAGGGCGATCATATACGTCGGAGCTGGTAGTCTATAAACACATCCTTAAATGGTCCCTAGTCGTGGGAGTTTCGAGACAGGGCATCGATACTCCAGAGTAGACTAGTGTATACAGTCGAGACCCCGACGAGGGGTGGTGGCCGGTGTCACAAGCCACTGGTGTCAGTTGGTTCACCTAAGATGTATACAGGTGCTCATTGGGTTATGAGTACACCGGACAGGACTCGCCGGGAACCTGCTAGTTGGGTTTTATACCAGACGTCAGATAGCAGTTCCCTGGTGACATGTGTACAGGTTAGTTCATCGACTTGGGATCGTCATTTGTCTCGTGTGAGTTCCCACTGTGCTTTGATTACTACCCTACCACGGCTCAAAGGAGTCGTGCAAACAGGTTTTAGTTGGGTACAGTCCCGAGCCACATGGAGGCAGTGAGCGGATCTGCAGGGGTTCGTCTCTCCTGGTATTGGGGGTGAGGTCGCGCTTTGTCGAGGAGAGCCAGAACATGAAAAGTCCTTGGCCAAGGCAGGAGATTTGCTGGTAGGTATTCCAGTAGTATCTCAGGGTGTTCTGGGCTGCACTCCGACACGACTTGTACCGCTTTTGGGGGTCTGACTTTTACCAACCCCCTAGACCCGCCATGCAATGCTCATAGACGAACGGACCGAACTGTACGGATATTGTCACTGACAGGCTCAGTATGGTGTCAGGATGAGTTCGCTCATCGACGTCCCTTTTGGTCAATACCTGGTGGCCCGTCACGTATTGGCTTATACCTCTGACGTACTAGTGGTTAAATCCACAGCCAAGGTATTGACGAGTCTTTAGAGTCCACCACACTCAGTTACTCAGGTTTCGGGCGAAACACTGTAGAGGCCGTATGGAGATATGGCAGGGTTCGATCAGATACGTGCGGTATTGCACGGATCATGATCGGACGGATTTTACTAGCCGGCTTTGGCTTAAGCCGGATCCTAGTATTAGATAGTGTAGTTTTGTCTCTTTGCATTTGTGTTCAGTGGGAATACAAATGCGGGCATGTATTTGCAGTAGCGGGGTTTTCCTGTAATTTATTACGGGATCAGTTTTCTGAGGTTGCCAGTTTGCATTCCGTTCCGGCCGGTTTTTCCTTCATTCCTTCTCGGTCGAACTTTCTTGATGGAGGGTGTTAATTGCAAGTTTGCAATTAACATTTAGTGGAGGGTTTTCTTGCATTTGTGGCTATTTGATGAGACTTGCTTCATGATGATATTCTATTATGGTCATTTCATTTTGCTTATCTTGTGAGTGGACTTTGATGAGAATGAAGAGTGACCCTTTTTCCATGCTTATCTCTCATTTCCTTTTTGATTATTATTAATAATCTCCACCATTCCATAGAGGGGCCGGCCACTTTGGAGAGAGAGAGAGGATCATTTCATTTTGAGTGAGGAAAAATGTTTCATATCATTTTTTCATGCTACCAAGTTCATAAGCACATTTTTGAGTTGCTTTCTTCACCTCCACCATATCATGGCAACCTCATAACCCCTAAAGAGACATGGCTACTACACTATTCTACAGCAAGTCCTGGACACATCGGCTAGCCAACTTCGCGCCCGAGTTGCCTCGGTCAAGAGGCGGGAGCCCGTAAAAGATTCCGGCTACGTGGTGCCCCTTTTCGACGAGACGAAGATGGACGGAGATTCCGCGAGAGATCGGAGTGGAGACGAAGACCGAAGGACACGGATCGCTTGGTATGACTTCTCTACTCTTTTCTAGTTTGCTAGTTAGCTAGGTTAATGGCCCGATCAGGGTAAAAAGTCCGCGGTGGTGCCGGTTTGCAAAGTTCGCAAAGTTTTTGTTTTCGCGTTTCCGGCGTCGGATCGACGGCCGGGGCGCCCCCGCGGGCTTACATTGGTATCAGAGCCACGCCATTAACCATGCCTAGCTTGCTCTAATGTGTTTATAACTCGATCGAACAAAAATCCCAAAAAACCGTATTTTCCTATGCATCGTGTTTCTGTCGAAATTTTTCAAGCTCCAAAAATTTTTCAGGTCATTGCAGAAACACCAGCATGAAAACCTAAGAATTCCGGTAAAATTTGGTACAGTGATCGCTTAGTACGGCCGCGGAACCGCGGCCAAACCCCTGGTTTGGCCGCGGTTCCGCGGTGGGAATGTGTCTTCACTGCACAAAATTTTCCCAGTAGGCTTCTGGTTAGGAAATAGGGGTTTTGGGATATTTTCTTTGAGCCCAGATTTTCTGTAAGTGCTACAGTACTGCTTGGGGCCCACTTGATAAAATTTGTTCGATCGGATATTTTAAACATGCTAGTTCACAGTATTTACATTATATCTGCGACCGTGAATGTCACTCGATCGGTAAATCCAGTCTATCTGCTATAGCCCTTTTAGACGGATTTGCGAACGTGACATTCACGTTGATGTTCTATGATTGTGCTGTGTTGTTGCGGATCGGTCGTGGGGGATAGCCTGGTTGCAGTATTAGTACAGTTTTGTTGTATTATGTACATTTGATATTGCAGGGCGAGCGTCCGACATGTGGACTGCCGTCACTGCCTGTTTGTATTATTCTTTTGGGGCACGACCAGGTTGCGGTCGATGTACCCGGTGTATGTATATTTTACTTTCTGTACTAGGATTACCCCAAGGAGGGGTGCACGGATAGCCGGGTTCTAGAGGGCAATGAGCCCGCATCTCATGGCTTTGAGACGGAGGGGGCTTCACTCTAGGATTAGCGGGCTATTCGCCGCACTCGTACGGGGTACAGGTTGACCCAGGAGGGATGCCCAAGTTACCGGATTCCGTGAAGTGCTGGGTGGTCCATTCACGTCGCTGAAGGGGGCTTCCTCGCTTCAGGTTTTGGCGGGTAACTTGCCGCGCCCGTAGGGGTCTAGGATTTCATTGCACAGGCTATCCACACGACCAGGGGAACGTCGGGTTTCAGCAGCGGCTCTGTGAAACCCGGGGATCCCAGATATTTGTATTGATCTGTATTGCTATACATTTCTGTGTTGCTGCATTTTTATCACTCCTTGAGCGAAAATTATATATTATATATATACTAGTAGATGTTGTATATGTTTTACATCCGCGCTAGTCCAGTCCCCGCTCTGTCGTTAGTTAGCTAACCTAACGGGTGATGACGGGACCCAGTGGCGAATGCGGATGGCATATACGTACGTCAGTATATTTTCGTTCTTTGTGGTGTGATCATTTGATGGGACTGCGTTGATTTGGATCAATGCAAGTTAAACAAACCTATTCTGATGTTGTTGGAACACTTTTTCAAAAAGCTGTTATTGCAAGGACGTTCACTTTTGTTTTGCACAGTGGTATTCAGTTGGAATATCCTGCTCCTCAGTCGACGAGGCAAGGGCCGAGATCCCTTCACCGGGAGTGACCCCTTGGACAGAAGTTTGCGTCAGGGCAATAACTTCACTATAGCCGATTACTTTTGCTTTGCATCGTGGTATTCAGTTGGAATATCCTGCACCTCATTCTACGGGGAAGGAGCCGAGATCCCTTCACCGGGAGTGACCTATTTAGCCAAGGTTTTCGTCACTATATTTTTAAAAGCTATCAGTTCCTTCAACGATATCAAGTTCATTACGTTAAAGGTTTTCGCCAGAAACCATTCGTAGCCCTCCGTCGTTTCATATGAATAGTTAATAGTATTCAAGCTGTGTATGTTGGACAAAGTCAAGGCACAGTGTTTGGTAGCTGTTGGGTATTCATATGCAGCATAGATAGATGCGTTGGTTTGGGACAGTCGTACTGCCATTTTGGCCAAAGTCAAGGGTAGGTACGGGTGGGTTCAAATTAACCAGGAAAATGACGGGTAGAACTTGATATGTGACTTATGATATGTTGGCCAAAGTCAAGGTCATAAGAGCATGGGGTAGAAATCCACATCGGGAGTTTCAAAAGAACTGAAACTTGCCAGATATGCGCATACCTTCTGGAGTATGATAGCGTGAGAGGATTCCGTCACGTTATCATGCGATGAGAGTTGGATCCCGATTCCCACTGATGAGTTGGTTTACTCCTCGGGTGATCCCGGCTAATTCCTCTTTCAGGTTTGGGGAAGAATTTGACGTTACAGTGGGAGGTTTCCAGATTAGATAAAATGATAACCATTCTGATCTAGGATAGAGTGCACGTTGAGTGTTTCTTTTCTCTCTCTCTTTGGCAGCGACCATTGACCCGACCCTAGACTATGACTCAGTGACCAAGTTGACCGAACTTTCTTAACAATGGCTTTTGGATTGTCAGAGTTGCTAACCTCATTGCCACTCCTACTTTTACCCTTTTCTCCAGGACACCCCATATTACTATGACCGTCCACTTCCATTGGACAAAACCATCGTATGGTTATATATGAACTCTAAGGTATTCGAGGATGGTTTCCGGTTCTGGAGAAAACGAATAGGACTATTCAGTTGTCTTTTCTTTTCACCTTCTCTCAGGTTGCGAGTACTCCTTGGTTTAGGAGATAGTACACCTATTACGCAAATTGGTTAGTCTTCTTCCAAACCATAGGCTGGTGCCGACCGGTAGGGAATGAAGAGAGCCAATTAGCCTAAACGGTGTACAGAAGGTATTAAGTTCAGACAAAGCAAGGGATTAGTAAGAGGGCAAAGTAAATTGCGACTGCTATTCACGACCAAACCAAGTATTTCTTCGCCAATCCTAAATCACCTTTGTATTTCTCCAGGACACTCCGTATCACTACGAAGATCCCAGTTTATTGGATAATCCATCGTATGGTTATATACGAACTCGAAAGGAACTTGTTCCAGTTCGGGGATGGATCTTGGTTCAGGAGAAATAGGAATAAAGTACATTCAGGTGTCTTTTATCTTCACCTTCTCTCGCGTTGCGAGTGCTCCTAGGATTAGGACAGTACACCCTTTATGCTTTTTGGATAGTCTTCTTCCAAACCATAGGCTGGTGCCGAACGGTAGGGAAAGAAGAAAACCATTTGGCCTAAAAGGGTGTACAGAAGGTAATGACTAAAGACAGATAAAGTGATTTGGAGAAGTGGCAAAGAATTATACGGCTATAGTTGTGAATCTGGATAATGGAAGAGGCATTACTAAGGAATACCAGGATACCCTATCGAAACATTTCAATGTTTCAGGTTCACTGTGTACTGTTAAAAGAAAACTGATTTCCCAATTAGACACTTGCTCCAGGATATGTATTTACCAGGTATGATTCTCACATCTGTATGGTTTCACAGATGATGAGTGGGAGTAAATTATTGGGAATTAGGTGACCATCCTCATTATATCGGGATTCGTTGGAATTGGTGATATTTGAGGAAGCCACCTGGGTTGTTTGCCGGTCAGCAAATATTTGGTTTTGAATATCCGTTGTTGTGCACCAATTTCAAATTGATATATCTGTACGTCTATTTTTATAGAGTGAGACATACCTTTTTTAAATTATATCTATGACATTTACCTATACCAGATTTGGTTAGGTAAGGAGCATTGAATAACGGTGTAATTCTTCTTAACCATAAGTATAGTTTTCAACCTACGACACACAGTGAATGAGTCACTTGACTCAGGGGACTTATACAGAGTATTGTATATTGTCCAGTGTCCATGAGGACAGAGGGGTTGGTCCTCGTACTGTATTCTGTTTACTTATGACTTCTCTAGTTCTTAGACAGGTGTTTCGTAGAAACACATGGTCGAAGTTTTGAGAAGTTATAGGTATAAGAATAAAGTAGAGAACCAGGTGTTGCAAGTATCGGGATTCTTCAAAGTGATCGAAGATGTAGATACTTGTAAATGGTATTCAGTTGATAGTAATGGTTAAGAGAACTTGCTTCTCTTTCAGGTTACTCATAATTGGAAGCATTCCTAAGTTGAGTAACGCTGATCGGGCTCCTTCCATTCAGTTGACATGCACAGGAGACAGCTGCATGATTTGAATCTGGTTCAATTAAATCAGTGCCTCTGTTTCTATATTGGATATAGAACAGTTCATATCTTGACTTTGTTAAGATACGGGGAGTTGTCCAGCTTATGCTTAAAACCAGACTCTGGAGAACTCAAGGCACGTTTCTGTAATGGCGGTTTGTGGGTTGACCCGGGCTATGCAGAGGGTTGATATTCTACCATCTGGAAGATCAATAGTGATATTGTTCTTGACTCGCCACAGTTTTATTAAAAATGGATTTTTTCAGAAAACAGTAGTGGGAGTATGGTAGAACTGGAAGTGATTCCAGAACCGCAAACGATTACTGAAGATTTGATAAGAACCTAAAGATTCAATCTGGTTTGACATTCCATTGGCCACTCCGCAGATAAGGTGGGTAACCTCAGGCACCCGAGAGGTACTTCGGTATACTCAAGGACGGTGGCAGAGAGGTTCTTGTTTACCCAGACTTGCCATTGCTGTTTTTCCAGACTATGAGACCCGGCAGGAGGATGAGTATAGCGTCGTTCTAAACTGGTTTTAGAAGCGTACGTGTATATGACTCTGCCAGAGGGTTGTCATAGTCAGTGGGAGAAGCGGAAGCATTGGTGGACATCAGGCTTATGTCTATTTATAGACTAAAGCAGATATAGCGGAGATAGATCATCTATTTTTGATATGACAGTCATAGGTTTGACTTCATCAGAATAGGGATGGATCTGTTGAGAAGGTAGTAGGGTGTGATGTCCTGGTATTTGATGACATACACAGAGTAGGAAGTGATATTCCTATACTACGATCGGTTATACTTTGGTCATCACACAGTAGTTTCTCCTCATAGGACTTGGATCTTACATCAGACATTCTGGTAACTAGATCTATGGTTTTAGATCTAGAGTTGGGTGGTTTCCCAATCTGGGTACTTTGACCGCATTCTATGAGTATTTAGAATGGACGACTCCTAGTACGGTAGTATACCTGCAGGTGATGGAGTCACCCTCTCTAAAGGTGTCTTACAGACTAAAGGGGAGAGGGATACGCATGATTGACAGATCACTTGCTTAGGCAATTGAGTCAATCATGAGATGTCAAGTACCACACCAGATATTGTTCTTGCAGTAGGTGCAATAAGTTGATATTGATCCAATCCTGGGGAAACAGTCGGAAGCAGTTTTAGAACATAAGTGAATGTTCTAGGGATATGATAACGGCTGCCTCCTTTAGGAGACGGTTATCATTCCAGGCTTCCAAGGTGACATGGATGGCAGAGTGGCTGTCAGAGTTATAGTTTTCCCTCTGACGAGGGGCAGTTTTTTGGACAGTTGGTCCAGGTGGATACTGAGGGAAGGCATGGCGCAGGGATACTGATTAAGTTCAGTTGACGATACAGTCTAAGAAGTTTGGATTTGGAGTTCATTTATGAGCTAGGTCCCATCATACATCCATACATTCTAAGACAGGTATTGCTCATTTCGGGAGATAGATTTCTCCGCGAACTTGAGATAGAGAGAGACATAGAAAGAAACACAAGAGCGGATCCACTCACTGAGGCTATTCCTCGAACGCAATAGTTTCGTAAACGGGCTTTGTGAGACTGACTAGTAGAGGAGTTGGGTGTTCGGTATCACACGGGCTATGAGTATGCGACATCGCAATAATTAGCCTTGAGTGCAAGTAGGAGATTGTTGGAGATAGTGCCCTCAGAGTCAATTATTGGATCGCAGGCACGTGATTGCAATGATTGAGGGGAGGACCTGTGCCAGTAGGACAGTCTTACTCAAGATGATAGTATGCTATCTGGTTTACCTTTATCATCGTGTACTGCTTTAGGTAACCTTACAGGTCACTATTGCACGTTGATAGAGCCCCTAGGATTCTTGCTTGACTACCGGCAGTATGAGGGCGATCATATACGTGGGAGCTGGTAGTCTATAAGCACATCCTTAAATGGTCCTTAGTCGTGGGAGTTTCGAGACAGGGCATCGATACTCCAGAGTAGACTAGTGTATACAGTTGAGACCCCGACGAGGGGCGGTGGCCGGTCTCACAAGCCACTGGTGTCAGTTGGTTCACCTAAGATGTATACATGTGCTCATTGGGTTATGAGTACACCGGACAGGACTCGCCGGGAACCTGCTAGTTGGGTTTTATACCAGACGTCAGATAGCAGTTCCCTGGTGACATGTGTACAGGTTAGTTCATCGACCTGGGATCGTCATTTGTCTCGTGTGAGTTCCCACTGTGCTTTGATTACTACCCTACCACGGCTCAAAGGAGTCGTGCAAACAGGTTTTAGTTGGGTACAGTCCCGAGCCACATGGAGGCAGTGAGCGGATCTGCAGGGGTTCGTCTCTCCCGGTATTGGGGGTGAGGTCGCGCTGTGTCGAGGAGAGCCAGAACATGAAAAGTCCTTGGCCAAGGCAGGAGATTTGCTGGTAGGTATTCCAGTAGTATCTCAGGGTGTTCTGGGCTGCACTCCGACACGACTTGTACCGCTTTTGGGGGTCTGACTTTTACCAACCCCGTAGGCCCGCCATGCGATGCTCATAGACGAACGGACCGGACTGTACGGATATTGTCACTGACAGGCTCAGTAGGGTATCAGGATGAGTTCGCTCATCGACGTCTGATCGCACGTTTTTGGCGTGTCGGATGTTCAAAGTTCTAAAGTATAACCGCGATCAGGACGGTGTCGCTATGCAGCTAGCCGGTTGAGCACGGGTCGATCCACAGGGAGACGGTTGTATTTCCTTTCTTGTCTTAGACGAGTCAATAAAGAATGTGTATATGTTTGTTCAATTCTATCCTAAGTGTTATATGCAAGTATAAAGTTGTTAAGAAAAAGATGCGAAAGTGTAAGCTAACGAAATACACACTCAAAACCTTTGAGCCGAGTCTTGACCAATTGGAGCTAGAGCAATCGGCAACAACGTGGATTAGGGGATTTAAGCACGGTATTCGTGGAATCCGGCTTATTTACCCTTGTCCTTCCGTTCTTGTCTCTTGCTTTCGCCTCCGGCCAAACCGAACGCAACCGGTCGCGGTTAGGAATCACCGTTACCTTGGTAGGGTAGGGTGCCTAACGGAGCGCTTGCGTAACGTTTGGGCGGAGTTCAATGGAAAATAAAGGGAAAAGGAAATGAGCAAAGAAACATTAACTTACAATATCGTATTTATTCTTAACAACAATAATTACAACCATTCACAAAACAAACCAAAAAGAGCAAAAGAAAAGAACAAAGAAAAGAAAAGATTACAAGTAAGTAAGTGCATGAATTTAAATTGCAAGTAATAAAAGACAAGAATGAAAAATGCAAGAAAGAGATAAGCAAGAAAGTAACACTAAGAACCATAGAACTCAAGACAAGCCATGGGATCAATAGCCAACCCTTAAACTTGCAAGCTCAATCAAGAGGTTGCAAGGTCAAGAGAAGGGTAAAGAACTCATGTGAAATGAAGCACAAAAGAGAAGAGCTTTATTGATTCCATAATGATACAACCCTTGAGATCAATAACTAACCCTTAAACCTTCAAGCTCAATGAAGAGGTTGAAAGATCAAGAGAAGGCAAGGACCTCAAGGGGAAGCTAAGCAAAAGAATGATACAATGTATGGAAAAATTGGACTCCCTTCTCCTTTGCCCATGGTTTGCTTTTATAGGCAAAGAAAGAGACCTTTCCTTTAATTTGAATTTGAATGCATCCAAAATTTGGAGGGAAGTTTGAATTTTTGAATCACATCAACACTTTATGCATTGAATGCACCATACCCTCTCGTGCTCTGTGCTTGTCCCTCTCGTGCTTTGTGTTTGACTCTCTCGTGCTTTGTGCTGCCCCTCTCGTGCTTTGTGCTTGTCTGAGACATGAATGACCACTGTCTTTTGTCTTGTCTCTAGAACAGGTACGCGGCGCTGGACGGATACGGATGATCGGAACCCGGCTTTTTTCTGCTGGCAACAGATGTCCTGGATTTTGGCGTAACAGTAGAGATTTTGTATCATTTGCATTATTTTGGCCTAGGAACATGTAGCCTATAAATATGTAGCAAACACGGATTAAAAGCACCTGCCTATAAACAAACGAGCATAAGAATGGGTGGTATAAAATGCAGTTTTCTGTGATGAACAAATACCCCCAAACTTATCTTTTGCTCGTCCCGAGCAAAACCATTTATTCACAAAAGAGAATCCTAACCGCACTTTCGCAGGGAACGCGATTGCACTGAGCGTGTGCAACAAGCCGTTAAACCTCTAGGTATCCCTAGTAGGAGGAGTGTTGTCTCCTACGGGTTTTCAGCGGATTACACCCACAAAATCCCGTCAAGCTAGTGTCATAAGTTAACATCGATTCTACTTCTACAGTTTAGTATTTACGTTAGAAACTCTATCATCCTAAATTAGAAATATCCAACCCTTATTTTTCACACCTCCTATCTATTTAACCTTAGGACCTATACGTTCCAAAAAAGTTTAGAAAGATGTTGGTTCTCCTGAGTTTTCCTTCTAAAGTGCGGCCTCAAATCAGGGATTTTTATCAACTTTACAGAAAACACAAGTCTTATTCTTTATTTCTATCTTTTATTCAAACATCGATTGTATACCCCTACGTGTGTGTAAATTTGCACCCCTACACTCGAGAATTCAATTCAAGCTATAGTACCCTTGCCCTAATACCTAATACTACTTCTTTTCATTAAGGATGGACGGATTTGCTCACACACCTTTCATGCGACTATTAATGCTTCTTGAGGCACTAACGACCGATTACTGAATGTGTGAACTTTAAAACGTAAATAGCAGTTTCCAGGTCTTGACTTTATTCTATTTTTCTTTTTCCTTTTCTTTTTCTTTTTCAAGACCGGATATATTTTTCAATATGCTCTTTTTGGTGTTTAGCTTTAAATACCGTTTTTTCTTTCATACAAGGCTTTCAGGCAAGAGTATTTCTAGGTATCCTCTACTATCTCAAGTTTCAAGGTGCGTGTAAGTGCAGTTTGTAGGGTATATACTTTCTAAATTTAAACTCAAGAAAAGAAACTATTTTTCAGACTTATCCTCCAGTAAAGCTTCAATACTTTCCCTTCATCTTGACTTAACTCAAGAACTGAACTCAAGATTACCTATTTCTCAAAAAAAAAAACTGTAAGGACGTATACTTACCAAAGTTAGACAGAATGAGGGTTATTTTTACGGTTTTCAATTCCTAAGCCTAGGAGTTAGTTATTTCTAATATATCAACTAAACTTTTCAGAATAAAAATCTAAGTTACCCTATTAGCTAACTTGACGACAAAGTCTTTATATTTTTGGAAAATTTTCGATTTTTATGGGTTTTTAATAAGGTATGCAAATGCAAAATATACAAATGAATGCGAAGGAAGAAAGCTTACCGAGCACACCCCCAAACTTAAACTTGACAGTGCCCTCACTGTCAGGCTATACCAAGAGGGTCAAAATTGTCGGCGCTCCCCCTAAAAACAAATTATATACAAAACAAAAAGGAAAACAAAAAATATATACAAAAAAAAAGGTTCCCCCCAAACTTAAGTAAAACAGTATTTCCACTGTTAAGCGTTGAAGTTCAGGTTCAGGGGGGAAAGAAAACAGTATCAATCTATACAAGGCCTTACACAGGCCAAAAGTGAGCACCAACCATTCAAAGATTTTATCGTGATAAAACAGTGGTTGGTGAAAGAAGGCGTAGAGAAAAGAAATGGAGAATACGCGAGACCGTATGTGGAGAGAAGTGGATTGCGGTCTCGGTATATGAGAAGAAGAATGGCGGAAGGGAAAAAGATGTGAAGTACGAACTTGAGGGTGAAAATGGAGTGAATAGATCAGCACAATTTGCGAAGAGCGATGTGTAAAAAGCGATTGTGCTAATCTATTAACCCGTCGAGAAATGGGGTCAAATCCCTCAAGATTCGTGAGAAACCATGGGTACGCCGAACTTGGTAAACCAGACATATGAAATGAAAGTGATACGGTTTCTTGCAAGGTCGGAACGATGGAAAGGATGGAGGGAAGTGGTTGAGAAAGGGTATCGGTTAAAGGTTCAGGAGGGTGTACACAGTCAGTGGAAGGAATAGGATGAATTGGAAAATCCGACTCATCAATTAAAACTGTTTCATCCTCAGTGCTATCCTCAATATTCTCCTCAAAATTTATCTTATCCATGCATTTTTCTTCAAAATCAAGACGCATATGAAGTTCGGGAAAAACATTTAATGACTCGGGATGATGAATTGGAGAGAAAAATTCAGCCAAATCTATGGGTTCATCATCCAAAATATTCCCAGCGTCAATATCCTCAATCAAGTGAAAATCAATATTCTCAGACACCTCATCAAAAACATAGATTTCAATCGATTCTGGTTCTAAGATGGAGGTGTAGAGGTCAAAAGGTTTGGGATAGGTTTCACTTGGCAAGGTCCCTTCACAATCGGGTAAATCAAACACTACAAAGTCGCACAACTCATTCATCATTCTATCTTCAATTGATAAATCATGTGGGACACTCGATAGACTTTCAAAAAAAGAGTTGTGGGATTTAATTTGGAACGAGTAGGTTTGACTTGGAAGGGGACACATCTCACTCTCTCCACTCAAATTCTCAACCTGTCCTGCCGCCCCATCATACATAGGAAAATTAGGAGCTAGTTGGAAACTAGCTACCGGGTCAGTAGGTTGTATGAGAGCGGCCATGGACGCATTCAAATCCATCATCTGTTGGCTTGACGCTACCCTAAAGTCTTTCAACGACTGTTCCAGACTAGACACGGGTTGTGAAAGGGTTTCAATAAAAGATTCAAAGTTGTTTGGATACTGAAAACTCCCAAATGGCTGTGTAGAAGCAATGTCTAGGGAAGGTGCAAAAGTTGGGTAGGACTGATTGGAATTGAATGGCTGGACAGGAGCAGGATCAACATTTGGATAAGAAGGTGAATGGAATTGTTGTTCCCAAGAATCTGCAGTGGTGAAAGGAGTGAAATATCGGCTACGGGATTGTTCAATATGTTCAGCAATAGACATGGGTCTTCGAGTTACAACAGGACTTTCAAAAGGGGTATCAACGCAAGAAGGGGTGAATGTTTGAAATGGTTGATACGAAGTGGATTGTGGGGTCCAGTTGTTCGTCCTAGATGCGTCTATCCGATCTTTCAAAGAAATTTTGGGCATGGAGGGGTCGTTCGAAGTTCGACCAAAACAAGAACCGTATGAGGTAATGTCTGGTTGTGGGTACCAAAGTTCGGCAAGAGTTTTTCGAGGTGGGGTACCCATGATATGAAGAGAGAGAAAGAAAGGTAGAGAAAAGGAGGGGAAAAAAAATGTGATATATATATATTTTTTTATAGTTTATATATTAACAGAAGAATGAAATATACACACAAAAAGAATATGGACAAAAACAATCACGACACAAAAATACCACACCCCTAATCGTTCTAGGGTTCACCTAGGTCAACTTGACCTGCTCCAGAACTTGATTGTCGAAGTAAAACTGTGTCGAGAAACGGGCTCAAGATACACTGATCACGCTGCCAGGTAAGTGCAGAGATAAGGGGAGGTTTTCCAACGCTTTCGCGAAGTTCCTTAATTAAATAACCCTTTCTCTTTTGGCGGTTTCGCCGTTAACACTTTTCTAGACACCCCGTAAGCAATATACCGTTAAGCGAAGTTCTAAACACAGTTAACTTCTCCTAGTGAGCGCGAAGTCCTTAAGGCTTAAAGTCTAATTTCTTTTAAAATTTGTGTGGGTAAACGTTATGCTCAAGTTCGTGATTTGTGGGCCACGGAAAAGGCAATGAAATCCTTTACCGTATGTTGTGGGGTTCGCTTGCCCTTAAGTCCGTATTAATTGATGCAATGCGCAATTCAAAAAAATTCTTATAAAGAATCAAACAATCGTTTTTTAGTTTAAGCACGGCGCTGCAACAAATACGGGTTAGTCAATTTTTAGCGTTTGATAGCGAACTTGCAAAGAATCCTGCAAAAGAATAGTATATTGGAAGCGTCGGATTTGAGAAGAAGGTGTTAGTAAAGTACGTACCGTTTAAGTTTTGGGTTAGGAAACCCCCGTTGAATCAAATCCGGTAAGCTTGAAAGGTTCGCTTGCGCGGGTCAAACTACCCGGATCTTTGGCACTGTACTCAGTAATCACCTTAACTTTGAACGTACACTTTGCTCCACAATTGCAGTTTGCAAACTTGCAAAAATCTGCACTCTTGCCCACAAAAATGATCAAAAAAAAACAAAAAGAGTTTTTTATTTTTTTTTATTTTTATATATACAAAAAGAATATTAACCCGAATAACAAGAAAGAAAATACGCTACCGTCTCCCCGGCAACGGCGCCATTTGATCGCACGTTTTTGGCGTGTCGGATGTTCAAAGTTCTAAAGTATAACCGCGATCAGGACGGTGTCGCTATGCAGCTAGCCGGTTGAGCACGGGTCGATCCACAGGGAGACGGTTGTATTTCCTTTCTTGTCTTAGACGAGTCAATAAAGAATGTGTATATGTTTGTTCAATTCTATCCTAAGTGTTATATGCAAGTATAAAGTTGTTAAGAAAAAGATGCGAAAGTGTAAGCTAACGAAATACACACTCAAAACCTTTGAGCCGTGTCTTGACCAATTGGAGCTAGAGCAATCGGCAACAACGTGGATTAGGGGATTTAAGCACGGTATTCGTGGAATCCGGCTTATTTACCCTTGTCCTTCCGTTCTTGTCTCTTGCTTTCGCCTCCGGCCAAACCGAACGCAACCGGTCGCGGTTAGGAATCACCGTTACCTTGGTAGGGTAGGGTGCCTAACGGAGCGCTTGCGTAACGTTTGGGCGGAGTTCAATGGAAAATAACGGGAAAAGGAAATGAGCAAAGAAACATTAACTTACAATATCGTATTTATTCTTAACAACAATAATTACAACCATTCACAAAACAAACCAAAAAGAGCAAAAGAAAAGAACAAAGAAAAGAAAAGATTACAAGTAAGTAAGTGCATGAATTTAAATTGCAAGTAATAAAAGACAAGAATGAAAAATGCAAGAAAGAGATAAGCAAGAAAGTAACACTAAGAACCATAGAACTCAAGACAAGCCATGGGATCAATAGCCAACCCTTAAACTTGCAAGCTCAATCAAGAGGTTGCAAGGTCAAGAGAAGGGTAAAGAACTCATGTGAAATGAAGCACAAAAGAGAAGAGCTTTATTGATTCCATAATGATACAACCCTTGAGATCAATAACTAACCCTTAAACCTTCAAGCTCAATGAAGAGGTTGAAAGATCAAGAGAAGGCAAGGACCTCAAGGGGAAGCTAAGCAAAAGAGTGATACAATGTATGGCAAAATTGGACTCCCTTCTCCTTTGCCCATGGTTTGCTTTTATAGGCAAAGAAAGAGACCTTTCCTTTAATTTGAATTTGAATGCATCCAAAATTTGGGGGGAAGTTTGAATTTTTGAATCACATCAACACTTTATGCATTGAATGCACCATACCCTCTCGTGCTCTGTGTTTGACTCTCTCGTGCTTTGTGTTTGACTCTCTCGTGCTTTGTGCTGCCCCTCTCGTGCTTTGTGCTTGTCTGAGACATGAATGACCACTGTCATTTGTCTTGTCACTAGAACAGGTACGCGGTGCTGGACGGATACGGATGATCGGAACCCGGCTTTTTTCTGCTAGCAACAGATGTCTTGGATTTTGGCGTAACAGTAGAGATTTTGTATCATTTGCGTTATTTTGGCCTAGGAACATGTAGCCTGTAAATATGTAGCAAACACGGATTAAAAGCACCTGCCTATAAAAAAACGAGCATAAGAATAGGTGGTACAAAATGCAGTTTTCTGTGATGAACAACGTCCCTTTTGGTCAATACCTGGTGGCCCGTCACGTATTGGCTTATACCTCTGACGTACAAGTGGTTAAATCCACAGCCAAGGTATTGACGAGTCTTTAGAGTCCACCACACTCAGTTACTCAGGTTTCGGGCGAAACGCTGTAGAGGCCGTATGGAGATATGGCAGGGTTCGATCAGATACGTGCGGTATTGCACGGATCATGATCGGACGGATTTTACTAGCCGGCTTTGGCTTAAGCCGGATCCTAGTATTAGATAGTGTAGTTTTGTCTCTTTGCATTTGTGTTCAGTGGGAATACAAATGCGGGCATGTATTTGCAGTGGCGGGGTTTTCCTGTAATTTATTACGGGATCAGTTTTCTGAGGTTGCCAGTTTGCATTCCGTTCCGGCCGGTTTTTCCTTCATTCCTTCTCGGTCGGACTTTCTTGATGGAGGGTGTTAATTGCAAGTTTGCAATTAACATTTAGTGGAGGGTTTTCTTGCATTTGTGGCTATTTGATGAGACTTGCTTCATGATGATATTCTATTATGGTCATTTCATTTTGCTTATCTTGTGAGTGGACTTTGATGAGAATGAATAGCGACCCTTTTTCCATGCTTATCTCTCATTTCCTTTTTGATTATTATTAATAATCTCCACCATTCCATAGAGGGGCGGCCACTTTGGAGAGAGAGAGAGGATCATTTCATTTTGAGTGAGGAAAAATGTTTCATATCATTTTTTCATGCTACCAAGTTCATAAGCACATTTTTGAGTTGCTTTCTTCACCTCCACCATATCATGGCAACCTCATAACCCCCAAAGAGACATGGCTACTACACTATTCTACATCAAGTCTTGGACGCGTCGGCTAGCCAACTTCGCGCCCGAGTTGCCTCGGTCAAGAGGCGGGAGCCCGTAAAAGATTCCGGCTACGTGGTGCCCTTTCCGACAAGACGAAGATGGACGGAGATTCCGCGAGAGATCGGAGTGGAGACGAAGACCGAAGGACACGGATCGCTTGGTATGACTTCTCTACTCTTTTCTAGTTTGCTAGTTAGCTAGGTTAATGGCCCGATCAGGGTAAAAAGTCCGCGGTGGTGCCGGTTTGCAAAGTTCGCAAAGTTTTTGTTTCCGCGTTTCCGGCGTCGGATCGACGGCCGGGGCGCCCCCGCGGGCTTACATTATACACTAGAATATGCTGCATACTTATTGAATAAAATTCCAACTAAGTCTGTGCCTACTACTCTATATGAAATGTCGAGTGGAAAGAAAGCCTGTCTTAAGTATCTTAAGATATGGGGGTGTCCTGCTTTAATCAAAAAGATTCATCCGGATAATCTCGAGGCACGCTCAGTATTGTGTAAGTTTATGGGATACCTCAAGAATTCTAAGGGGTATTTTTTCTATTACGCTGAGGAACAAAAGGTTTTTGTTTCTCATCATGCCCGTTTTATGGAAACCCAATTTCTTGAAAAAGAAATTAGTGAGAGCGCAATAGAGCCGGAAGAAATTCCAGAACCACAAACTATTACTGAAGACTTAGTATAACCTGAAGTTTCAATAGAACCGGACGTACCTACGCCACTCCGCAAATCTAGTAGGCAGTCTCATCCGTCCGAGAGATATTACGGTTTTCTTGTAGAAGGAGTTCGAGAGGATTGCATTATCGATGATAATGAGCCTACTAGTTTTCAGCAAGCCATCACGAGTAGAGACTTGGTGAAGTGGCTGGATGTTATACTATCCGAGATGGAATCCATGTACACCAATAAAGTATGGACTTTGGATGTTGCTCTTCCTGGGGTAAAACTCGTTGGATGCAAATGGATCTTCAAAAATAAGATTGATGTAGATGGACTTGAAGATATCTACAAAGCTAAACTTGTTGCTAAAGGATTTTGTCAAAGACCAGGATTGGACTATGACAAAACTTTTTCACCAGTGGCTATGCTTAAATCCATTCGGATCCTACTTATGATTGCTGCCTTCCATGGTTATGACATCTGGCAGATAGATGTTAAAACCACTTTTCTAAATGGAAGTTTAGAAGAGTGTGTTTGTATGGATCAACCAGAGAGTTTCATAGAAAGTGGGAGCAGCGGAAAGGTATGCAAGTTGCTTAAATCATTTATGGGCTAAAACAGGCGTCGCAGAGTTAGAACATTTGCTTTGATGAGACGGTCAAGAAATTTGACTTTATCAAAAATGTAGATGGACTTTGTATTCATAAGAACATTGTAAGGAGAATTGTGGTTTTCCTCGTCTTATACGTAGATGACATTCTCCTGATATGAAATAATATTCCTATGCTACAATCTGCCAAGCTCTTCTTGTCACAGAAATTCTCTATGAAAAATCTGGGTGATGCCTCGTACATTCTGAGGATTAAGATCTATCGTAACAGATCTAAAAGAACGTTGGGACTTTCACAGTCGAGATACATAGAAACCGTACTAAAGAGATTTAGTATGGAAGATTCCAAGTGCGGTAATTTACCCGCTTGTCACGCAATCACCCTCTCCAAAGAGATGTCTCAAAAGATTGATGAGGAGAGGGCTCGCATGAGCATTGTATCCTATGCTTCGGCGGTAGGGTTTATAATGTATACGATGCAGTGAACCAGACCAGATGTAACTTACGCACTTAGCGTTGTAAGCAGGTATCAGTCCAACCCAGGTGAGAAGCATTGGATAGAAGCAAAGAACATTCTTAAGTACCTGAGAAGGACTAAGCAGATGTTCTTGGCGTACGGTAATGGGGACCTCCAGATCGAGACTTTTACCGATTCTGGCTTCCAAAGTGACAAGGGTGACTCTAAATCCGTATCGGGTTATGTATTTACCTTCAACAAAGGGACGGTCTGTTGGAAGAGCTCCAAACAGGACATCGTAGAAAACTCAACGATAGAAGCTGAGTACATCTGTCACGACCCGAAGGTACGGAATGTGACTGGCACTTAAATGACGAAACGTCTAGAGGCGTAACATAATCTAAGTAAGCCAAAGCCCAGAAATCTAAACCATTTTTAATGAAAAGAGTGAAGGAAAACCTGTTTTAAAGCAACATCATATTTTCCAGAAAATTTCGGCAGAGACTCCTTTGTAAACACAGGCCCCCAAACGGGTACAACATATGAAATACATAAATAATGAATAAAGGCATTCCCAAGCGGGAGCTAGCTCTTCGCCAAATGGGCGGAAACAACCACGCAAGTAATATAATATACAATGCCGAAGGGCGATGATCAAACTCAGAAAGAAAACCAACATCCTCAAGAAAACCAGAGAAGAACCCCAATAATACAAGCGCGCGACTCTAAAGTCAAAATAATACACAACCAGTTTTCTATGTCTATCAAAATATACAAGTCTGGTTGATGGAGTTGCTAGATACAACAGAAGTAAACAAAGTGTACAACGGTGGTCACGATGCATGTGAACCCACCTACCAAAGCAATCACCCGGAAGGAAGCAGTGTGCCAGCAAGCCGCAATGAAACTGGTACAGCCATACCTGCAAGAAACTGTGGCATAATGGAGGTGAGTTGCCAACTCAGGAGTAGAAAACATCACCGAGAAGAAATCACATGTATGACTCTCTTCTAGGTCATACAATAAAATATACAATACTACAACAAGGGTGACAGTACATTATAAATGTGATATCAAGTACTCGTGTCTGTGTCATGAGTAATAATATATTAATGCATGACATGTACTAATGCATCATCCAACGTGTGTCCAGCAACAACACACAAATCATGATAAAACCCAAGTGCCCAGCATCGACACTCAAAACATCACGAAATCCGTGTCCAACAGCGACACATAATACTTAAATCTCGGGCTCCGCATAGTCAGGATCGGCCCATGGGCTCCGTCAGTCCGGATCGACCCATATCCATCTCTCTCATAACTCCTAACGGTATTCTCCGGATATCCGTCGAGTTTCCAATACAATCACCAGTAGATAGCCTACCCCTGCCAGGCTCATCGTCTACAACTCGAGCTTCTTGCCGTGGGGTACTATACCGGTCCACCATGTACCCGTAGACGGTTCCTCCACTGCTCGAATCGGGTCTCGAAAACCAACTCAGAACCGAGAAAACATAATGGTGGACGCTACTCATTACATCAATGCAAACCACATCTTTCTCTTTTAAAATAATCATAAGTTTATAAAAATTCACATGCGGTTTCCTAAATCCAGAAATCTCATGAAAGACCCAAAATCTAAAAATCATGAGTCAGTGAACAATAAATATCGGCATAAAGCCCCACGATATCGCATAACATAATGAATGTATAAATGCATGAAGTATCTCAGTAGGAATTTCAATATCTAAACTGGCATATGAAAGCAAGCGTACTAATACTATATTGAAACTACCGGCTAGCAAATTATACAAAAGAAGTAATGTTTTCTGATATGTACATGACATGAAATTACCGACGATGATGTGTGTGAGCCGGTAAGCATACGCATCATCGGTAATGGTGCTGGTGTCCTGACAATATGGGTTTATAATAACTAAAGAACACATTTATAAGCATGCAATGCGATGAGAACAACATGAAAAATTCGAGAAAAGATGTAGTAACCGCAACATATAAGAATATCCATATCCATATACGTGTCATACAGTTTTTGGTGTTTGAAATAGCACGAATCGTGATTTTAGAAAAATAGGGCTACAGGGTCTTTGAGAAAAGATACGTCTTTTGAAAATCCGTAGTATCCCTTGGCCTGTCTTTAAAAATACTTACGATTCTTTAGGTTTTGAAATATAAGTATGACTCGAGCCCAGTCGAAAAGGTAAGGAAATCCACCGAAGTCCGAGTCGATATATCTAGTAGTCGGCGATCCCGCCTCAAAAGCGTCACGTATGGTAAAATACGTCCGAGTCGATATATCTAGTAGTCGGCGATCCTGCCTCAAAAGCGTCACGTATGTTAAATACATAGTATAACATTCTCGAGTCAAGAGTGCATATCAATCATTATATCTATATCTCGTACGGTAAAATCTATCGTACGGCATCCCAAAATCGGGGTACGGGTCAAATATCACATATACTCATTATTCATATAGTATCATTATCGTAAAAACATGAATTAGGGGTACCGTTCTAAAATCTAGTACTTTCCCATATCAGCAAACATATATCCACGCGTGTGTAAAAACACATCGCCCATCGATCCGCTATAATATCATGTCGTATCTCATATCACGACCTAAACACATATCGCAATCTCACGGCATCATGCCCGATCATGTCGGCTCATCTCCAAGTATCATATACTGGGCTCATCATCCGTGTATACGTATATATATATATATATGTATATATATATATCAACAAATACACACATATATATATAATATACACCCAAACATATCACGTGTGTGCATGTGTGTGTGTGAACCTTTACTCTAGGGTTTCGCAACTAAGAAACTAAACTGAAATTACTTTCCTCCAATTACACTAAATCCAACTCATGGTCTCCTAAAACATTTCTTGCTAAGTATCCACATCCCACAATAGCATATATAAATATATATCATAACACATCATATCCTATTAAATTGTAGGGGTGCTTTACGCCATCCAACCGACTTCCCCCGTAGATATACATCTACTCACCTGGACGCCTCGGCTAATCTGATCCGGTTCCAGCTCTGTGTCACGACCCAAAATAGGTACGTGATGGCCCTAATACTACGCAACGCCTCCAGACGTAACGCAGTAAAAGAAAGCCAAAACCCAGAAATCTAAACCATAAAAATACGGAAAAGATAATATAAAGTTTTGGAAACATTTGAAATCACAACCCAAATTCTTTAAAATAGTCCACATTTTCTGTAAAATTTTGGCAGCACCTCCTTTATAAAACAAGCCCCTAAAAAGGGTACAACATAGATGTAAAGTAAAGCATCCCAAACGGGAGCAAAATCCACGCCCAACGGCGGAAAACAACACCACCACAGATATACGACGCCGTAGCGAAGAAATAAGAGACGAAGAAAGAAACTGTATAAAATCCACAAATCCACCAATATATATACAAATCGTCCTCACCAAGTCTCTAAGTCACAACAACTGCTAGTAATAGATGGAGAGTACAATATACAACGAATATACAATGCAATCTCTCAGATAACCACAAAAACCCACCTGGTAAAACTGCATACTAACAGGCGAAGTGGTATCCGCAACCCAAAAGATGATAGATGAGTGTGAAGCTGAAAAGCTGAATAGCTTGCCTTGACTACTTTGGGGAAACTCCAGCAAAACCTGTGGCACAACGGGGGTGAGTTGCCAACTCGTGAATAGTAAATAACATATGCAGGTAATCGCGAGAATGAACGTACAGCATGAATCTAATATATGTCCATTTCAAGTAATATAGTCATGAGTACGTAAAAATGGAAAGTACGCTATCAAGTACCACCAATATGTCCTGCAATAATAATGTGACAACAGTATGCAATAATCATGCTCTGGGGATATGAGAAAGTAAATGTGCAACTCTCATGGAGGTACTCTCACAGGTACTCCTAATACATGAAATAGTGCACAAGTATATAAAGATGAGGTATGGAGTGAAATATATCAAATCCACGGAATCTTGACCTCGTGGTAGGATCAAAATCCATCTAGACAAATCAATATCCCAATCCTCAATCAATCACCAAATCCGCTCTCATATCGTCTAAGTGTCACATCTCCTCAAACTACACAATATCAAATGTATCTCACATAAGTGTCGAATGTACAAGTCAAGTAGATCTCACATCTCTAGTATGTACAATAACAGTATATCTCCCATATATCAAATGTACAACACAAGTGAATCTCACATCTCTCGTATGTACAATAACAGTATATCTCCCATATATCAAATGTACAACACAAGTGAATCTCACATCTCTCGTATGTACAATATCTGGTATATCTCACATATATCTCATGTACAACAGCTAGTGGATCCCACATATCTCGTCTGTACAATATCAGGTATCTCTCACCTATATCACATGTACAACAGCTAGTGGATCCCACATGTCTCGTCTGTACAATCTCAGTATATCTCACAATATATCATATGTACCACACTAAGTGGATCTCACGTCTCTAGTGTGTACGATATCATCATCCAATCCCAATGAATCTCATGAATCTCAAGTCAAATCTCCAGCACAGTTCTAACATCCTAAATATAATAACATATATAAATATGATGAGGGCAGTACACATATATTAGCGTCCCATTCCACTAATATTGGTGTAAAGGTATATATAACAGCGGCTCAATCCCCTGTTATATATACAAGAGTATTTAGGAATATCATAAAAACCAATGTGTCAAGCATCGACACAGAAAACTGATAAGTACGTATCATACGCTATCACGAGAGCCCGAGTGCCTCTGTCTGCCCCTCGCCTCTCGACGTATCGATACGCACATGACTCCCAACGGTATCCCCCTGATATCCGCCGAGTCTCTGGTAATGTCACCGGAAAGTATGGCTCCCCTAGGCCTCATCGCCTCAATGCGACATCGGCTCACTCCGACAACATTCTAGCTTCGGGGTACCTCCGGGCCCCACCATGTATCCTCATGCGGCTCTCGACGCCTCCTCGCATAGGATATATATATCCGCACCGATAAATCTCATGGTGGATGCTATAATATCATCTCAAGGAAACCGGGTCTTCATGTATGCATAATTTCATGAACTACCACGGGTCCCAAATCCAGAAAACATCATGAAAAATCCATATAACAATGCGATAATCCATGAATAAATATACGCAATATGAAACTGTAATGAAAGCGTATAAACGAATAGCATAGCATTCACCAGATAACAAATGAATACATGAAACGTAAAGCAGAAATATAGGTATCTACCTATAACATGATGATGTGATATACCTATCAGGTATAAATAAGATATGGAAGTATCAATGTCATGATGTAGTATACCTATCAGGTATAAGTATGAAATACGAGTACACCTGCCAATATGATGATGTAATATACCTATCAGGTATAGGTAAAGTATGAAATGTAAGTACACCTGTATCCATGTCCCTAGGTGTATATGTATCTAGCCCTACTGATATAACATCCTATAGGTAAACAGGAACTAGCATGTCAAATCTAAGTATAACAATAAGAAATATGTATCAAAGTCACAATGTCCCTAACCATACAATAGCATTTCTAAAATATGGTCGTGTATGACATGGCAATTATTGACGGTGTGTGTGGCATCAAATCAGTGCTCTCGCAATCTGAGCCGTCAATAATAGTGCAGTGTCCTAAGGATACTAGTCCAATCACAACTATCACTAAGCAGTCAGGTATATGCGCAATTCTAAACATGATATAGAATATGCGACAAAGGTAAAGGTTTCTAGCCCAGACGCATAACGCCATGCGGGCGATTCCCCTGTAGATGTTAAATCTACTCACCCACACTCCAAGCTAGACAAATCTACCACCTGAATCCCCCTGTGGCAGTGTCCGTAGTCCTCGTCTGCGAACCTGCAACATATAAAC
Source organism: Agapanthus africanus (assembly GCA_030015575.1). Classification (NCBI taxonomy): domain Eukaryota; kingdom Viridiplantae; phylum Streptophyta; class Magnoliopsida; order Asparagales; family Amaryllidaceae; genus Agapanthus; species Agapanthus africanus. The sequence goes on along the minus strand of JASDDO010000010.1, from coordinate 100,490,312 downwards.
AACAACAATATACATATATCAATAATAGCTACGAAATACAAACTAGCTACATCTACCCGACACAACAACACACAACCACCTCTTAAGTGTTCGTATCGTGGCTAACTAGAGTAGCAACACGACGGAAACAACTTAAGAGCGAAACCACGGAAACGGCACGACGCGTGTCGTAACACGTATCGCACGAACACCAAACACTAGAAACTGCACAATTGATCCCAGATTTTCCTACTGTGAAAACTAAACAAATTCAACAAGACCAGAGGAACCCTAAACATAGCAGACACCTACTGACCAAAACCCAAACCCAAACTCATCAGGATGGCCGGCGTCGCCGGCCCCTCCTCTTGCTGTCGCCGGCCCAGGCCGGTACCATGGGGCTCGTCTTGATGGTGGTGCTCCAGGTCCTCTAGTACAACACTCTCACTATGTTTAATTTCTCAGTAAACACTCAGGATCAAAGCAGGTTCTAAAAGTCACAATCCGACACCAAAATACGATATTTCGTATCAAAACCTAATTTAAACATCTAAAATGAAACTATCAATCAACAAAGCACAAAAACTAATTAAAGAAGAGATAAGGATCATTACCTAACTGAAAGAACAACAAGATCCAAGCTAGCATGCTCCAAGTCAAGAAAAATGAGATAACTTGAAGATTTTGGGATTTTTGTGATAACTTGGAATGTTTTGTGAAAGAATAAAGAAGAAAAGAGATAGGAAAAGCACAAGTGCAGGAGAGGGAAGGGGAGGCTCGGCCAAGTGTGTGGAGGGAGAGAGAGAAGGAATTTCCAAGCAATTTCCACTCATTAATGCAATTAAATGCATTCTCACTCACACACACACATGCATGCACCTTCTAACCTTTTCTTTTCTATTCTTTTCTTTTCTAATTCCCTCCATTAAACCATGTCCACACAATCCTACATGATATGGTTAAGTTTACTTAGGAGAATTTTAAGAAAAGTAGAAAAGAGAAGATTTCCAGAAAAGTGCAAACCGGATTAAAATAACATTAAAAATGGGAAAAATTCAAATTGCACCAAAACGTCCCATATACTCTCAAAGTATGCGCACAAGCTTTATTTTCTCAAAACTAGGTGCTGGTAACTCGATATGGCCGTTTGATCGCAATCGGTATAAAACTGAAAATACCGCTGAATTTCACCCAAAAACAGAAACAAACACAAAACGATTTCTAGATCGTTACACTCTGTCATTTCCGCGCCACATCCGACACCTCTGCACCCGATCCTAGAAACGTACACAAGTAAAAAGAGAATAAATAATAATTAGTCGCGGACACAACCAGTACAAGTCAACCACGCGCCCTAACTAGACGCGCACACACTTGGTGCACAAAACGCTCTCGCGACAACGCCACAGACCACAACTAGGGTCGCAATACGTGGCAACTACTAAACCAAAAATCCAATCGCACTAATCGCGGGTCCACGACACATCAAATATAATATGAAATAGATAGCAAACCACTAAAATCTCAAACTTAAATCAAATCGATTAAATCCAAAAACCTAGTAAGCGACAATTACCCATTTTAGCACAAATCTAAATATTTTAACAATTTTAGTGGCCACAAGATTCACTTAGTATCTTAATTAGGTCACACAACCATTACCTAGATTTTAATTTCACCTAATTTCCTACTAATTAAAAACTTAGTTTGCTAAATTATGTAATTTGGACAATTTAAAAGTAGCAATTTATAATATAGCAACAAGCTTAGATTTTTGCATGTCATAACATGTAAATCTACTCACCACAACCACCAATGATCCAAACCCTAACTTGATCCAAACCCTTTTCTTGTAAAACTTAAACTTGAAATTAGAACCAAGTTAACACCTAATTAGTTTAGATTTAAGTAATTAAACAACAATTAAATCTTAGGGTTAAGATTATACCTCCACAAATTTAGAGATCTCACTTGAAATCTAGCCTCCCAAACTTGCTTCTTTTCACCAAGATCCATACTAGAGTAGCCAATGAAAAATGGGTAAGTATTAAAATTGGAATTAGTAGGGATTTTGTGTGGAATTTTGAGTGAATTTTGAGGTTGAAATGAGATGAAGAAAGGGGTTTAGAGGGGGGCTGCTGCTGCTATGGGGTCAGCCAAGATGGGGAGAGAGGGAGAGAGAGAGAGAGGTGTGTGGGTTTTGGAAGTCAACAAAAGTCCATACTTCAAATATCTAACCCATACTTCTTTCTTTACTCTTTTCTTTTTTTTTTTCAATTTCTTTTCTTTTTTCTATCTAATCCTTTCAAGTGGGGAACTTTGGGGGAGGGGGCTGCCAATTTTCGGCTGCAGCAAGGAGGGAGGGAGAGAGAGAAAGTGAGGTGTAAAAAAATAATTAACACTATACCCCAAGTCAAACTTGACCATACCTCACTTATCTATCTATTTAATTCATTTATTTTCTAGGTTTAATCTTAGAAATATCTAGAATACTTGATGAAAATTAGAAGAAAACAATATGTTACAAGATTAGTTTAAGTTGTCATGGTACAATTCAACTTGTAGTTAACCCAATCTAATTTGTAATTATCATTAATTAAATATATTAGTGAAATCTTAAAATAATATTAAAAATAATTAATTCCGGAAAATATTTACGTAAACTAGAAATTTTATAAGTGACCCATTAAATACCAAATACTAGCAATTATATAGCTAGAATAGGTATATTTATGTCTATGTTGAAAAATAACTATATCTTGGTTTTTACGGAAAACATCAGTTATTTACCGATTATCGGAAATTTCACCTAAACGATTTTTTTTCTAGAACGTTACAATTTTCCCCCCTTAAAAAAATTCGGTCCTCGAATTTAAATTAAAACTCCCCCAAATAGTAAAACATTTCAGCAAAACACTCAAATCGACGGGGTTCCGAAATTTTAAATACACATCTTAGCGCAATGCACGCACATGAAAACGAGTATATAACTCAAAATCAAAACTCCGTCAAGCATCACGCCATCATCGGAGTTATGGTGAAAATACCAATGTCAAAATCCAATACGAAAACCAATATGATATACTCAAACTACAACATGTACATAGTACGCATCGTTGTAAACCCGTCAAAACATCTGAAAGAAATGAATGCCAAACCATTTCAAGTCGCTGTGCGATATGCATATCACAGCACAAATAGCGAACTTTTATTGTAGAAAAATTACTATATATATACATATATGTATCCTTTGTTTATCACACACGTCCCACCTTTTTAAAATAATTTAGAAGGGTTTCCTTTATAACATGTTTCGTGTTATCTCGGACACATAGGAAAATACTGAGACTATAACTCCTTTTGGAAATCCCTTCGGTAACTATCGATGCATGCAAAACCATATTCAGGTACTGTTCTCGTACTAGTCCTGCTCAGCTACTATACCAAATAGTAAATATCATAAAAACGTACTGCTCAAGGAAATCATACTTAATAGTATAAGCAATAATGCCACGTGCGTCTGGTGCGCACAGAAATCGAAATCAATGAATGTGCCATACGTGTGCACAGAAACAAAAATCTAAGTGCAACGGGTGTGCACGAGACACCTGTCAAGGGCAACGGGTGTGCCTGACAGCAATATCAGGTGCATCTGATATGCCCGAAAAATCCCGATTTACTGCATCGGGTGTTCCCCAAAATCGCATCAAGCGCGCCAAGTATGCGCAAAAATCCAAATCAAGTGCACAAGGTTCGCGAAAACAAATATCGAATATCACAATCAAAATCGACGGTATAGAACATACATCAATCCAAATCAGGTATACCGTGGTATATAATCTCACAACCACGTGCATCAGCATGCACAAAATCGAATCAAAGTGCTAAAAGTGCATGAAAACTACACCAAAGGCACAAGTCAAATCACATACATACCATAGGCATGAAATCAAAATCAAACATCTCGAATGACATCACATCGAAGTCAAGTGCAACTGTGGTGCGCAAAATCTCAATCATGTAACTAAACCACCCAAAATACCGAAATCCAAAATGACGGGTACGTCATATTCGAATCACCAAATCGCAAATCGTAAACACTGTCGTCGATATGTACTTCCTTCAAATTCAAGAAGGTGTCGGTGGATCCAAAGCTAGCAGAGCAAGATATCTACTTGCCTCCTGTTCATGGTCTGGCGCCTTGTGCCCTTATGCTCTCATCTCTCACTGCGGATTGCCAGTTACATAGCTCCTCGGCTCAACGGCCCAATATGGAATGATGATGGAAACAGTTCGGCTCTGGCACATCCTCTAAAGATCCCTGGCCAACTATCATGGTCACTCAAAACATGTCTCGTTGGTTGGTTCGTAAAAAGTGTGTTTGTAGTTAACCGCAATCAGAACGGTATCGCATGTAGCTAGACCGAGGTGAGTACGGGTCGTCCTCTGGGAAACGTTGAATCTTTTATTCTTACTTTAGATGTGTTGAGAGAGAGAGGGGAATAAAGAATATTGTAGAATGCTTTCTAGATCTACGTTAAGCACTAATGCAAAATATAGATGTAGATTATTTTAGGGATGTAGTTAATAGAATAAGGGGCTTGTAGGGTTCGTTAGGATTTAGTAGTAATGGACGATTAATTAAAAGTTACCATTTTTATCCTTTAATAGATTTAAAACTAGAACGACGATGATGCGTGTAGATTAGGGTTTCTGGAGGGAAAAGGAATCCCACTCTTAACCCTTATCTCGACACGGAACTCCGTTCATATCTAGCCTTTACCAAAACAATCACTAATCTAATCTCTAATCGCGGTCGGAACTAACAAAGAATTGTTAGCGCACCCGATTAGGATGTTAATGATTCTTTTGATAAAGTTCATAAACTTTATAGGACTTAAAAAGGGTTTAGGGATGTTCATCATCCATTAACCTACCCTAATCCTACGAACCCTAACAAGCGGAGAATTACTCGTGCATGTTGGGAGAAAAAGAGATGGAGAGAAAATGCATAATTAAACTACGAAGAAATAGAATAAAAAAAAGAAAGCTACCTTTATTAATCAACAATATTCATTATACTTTGATTCCTTAGAAAATGATTACAAAGACTAGTTTGCTTCTCGATCTCTTCCAAGGAGGTAGACGAACAGTTGATGATCAGCCTGGATGCATGAGCCATCTTGGACTTCGTGATCTCGTTGGCTTTATGATTTTTCCAAGAAGGTCTCGGTCTTTATTTATAGTCCCAAAGCCATAAATTTAGATGCCTAAATTGGGGACTTTTAGTTAGGATTCCACCAGAGAAATTCCAGACTTTAACTCCATATCCACGTGGCGGATCCGCGGCACCAAGGGGCTAGGTCCGCGGATCCGCGGCCTGATGATCTCCTCCGTTGATCAAACTTCTGGTGATGGCTCCTTGTGACATGTGGCGATCCTTGGAACCTTCAGAATTTGGAAATCTTTTCTTTTCTTCTGCCAGAATTGATTTCTTAATTTTGATTTCTTAATTAGGCAGGTTAGCTTTAACAACTTGATTTCCTTGATTTAAGACCTGAAATTCTGCACAACAACTTAAATAATATTTAGTAGACTAAGTCTACTAGGATTAGGTAAATAATATTATATACATTTTCCTACCAAATGCTAATTATAATATATCAACACATGAAAAATAGTATTTTTACACATAAACCCTCATATATATGATATATTATAATAAAGACCCTTTTTAATATGGAAATGGTAGAAAAAATGTAATAACAAATGTGTAGTTTTATCAACTGAACAAATACCCCCAAACTTATCTTTGATCGTCCCGAGCAAACTAGTTTATTCAAGAGAAGGAGAAAAAAGAAAGGAGAAAACTAAGCACACTTTCGTAGGCAAACACGATTGCACTGAGCATGTGCAACAAGCCGTTAAACCTCTAGGTGTCCCCAGAAGGAGGAGTGTTGTCTCCTGAGGGTTTTCAGCGGATTACACCCACAAAATCCTATAACAAAAGAGAGATGGTGAAATTTACATATAAAGATAAGAACCATAAAAGAAAGACTTTGAAAATAAGAGTTTCCAACTACACTAGCTTTTCGGTTGTCATGAGCCCTATCTTAATAGTCATGAAAAGATGTTAGAAATCACATTATCCCTCAATAAAACATCGTCTTTATTCTTCATTCCTACCTTTCGTCCAAACATTGATCATATACCCCTACGTGTGTGAAATGAACATCCCTACACTCGGAGAATTCAATTCAAGCTATCATGCTCTTGTCCATCTACCTCGGTACTTTTTTAACTTGATGAATATTTAGATTTGCTCACACATTTTCATGCGACCGTTAATACTTCTTGAGCTACTAACCGACCGATTACTCATGTGCTTGCTGATTCGGTGATAATATTTTCCTCGTCTTGCACCACCTAAGGCTTAACAGTGACTCCCAGACCAGTTGGCCTTAGGGCACTAGGTGAAGAGGCACCCTCGCTATATTTTTTTATTGCTGCCTTGGCGATAACAAAACCAGTGTTCATTTTTTTCTTTTCACCATTTTTATATTTTCTTCATTTTTTTATTTCCTTCATACTTTGGCTTTTAGACAAGAGCATTTCAAGGTATCTTCTACTATCTCGAGTTTCAAGACGTGTGTAAGTGCATATAGTAGGTTATCAACATTCAAATGTTTGGCTTCCAGAATAGAAACTATTTTTCAGACTTATTTTTATCCTCAGATTAGTGATTTCCTTCATCTTACTAACCCTTGGGACAACAGCTCATAACTACTTATTACTAGTTCGTTTAAGAAAACTTCTAATTTTCTTGGTTTTCTTAAATTATTCCTATCTTTTGGATGTAATTTTTCACTTTCTACTCTTTTGTTATAAAATTTTTTGAAAATGTTGTGCTTATGCAAAATATGATGCAAATTGATGTGTAAATAAGCACAAACCTCCCCCAAACCTGTTTACAGCTGTGTCCTCACTGATGTCATCCGTTAGGCTAAAAAACCTGTAGACTTGGGAGAAAAAAGGGGACAAGAAATAATGCAAGTGAAATCCTCTCCCAAACTTATTTCTTGGCTCACAATTTTGTAAAACTCATTTTGTTTCAAGAGCCAAAATATCCCCTCCCTCCAAACTTGAGTTAAATAATGTTAAGCAATTAAATTCATTGGTGGTGGTGGGGGGTAAAGTTATTGGTCAAAGTAAAGCCTTACAAAGACCAAAAATCAACACCTACCATTCAAAAATTTTATCGATGAAGCACCAAGGTTGGTGGAAGAACATGTCACCTTTCGACGTGAAGAAGTGGGGCGGTGATAAGAGGTGTAATGAAAAAGGATCGCGTCTCAATTTGGAGAGACGACACAGTGATAGTGATGATGGATTACTCGCATTATCATGATTGTCAAAAAGAAGGGGTGGAGGTCCAATTTCTTCATCTTGGAGTTGATTCATCTCAACACCCGTGTCTTGTAAATATGCGAGTTCATCAGCGAAAATTTCCTCAAAGCTTTCATCGATACCCCGAAGAATAATGTCATCAGGAAAAACAGGGTGATCGTCAGACTCTATAAAAAGTTCCTCATCAGCGTTAGATGTTGACCCGGACAACTCGGTGGAAGAGTCCGTGTATGTATAATACATGGTTGGGTCAAGCAACATATGAAAAGAGTCAGTATCATGAGGTTGATCCAATTCGCTGCTGTCGACATCCATTAATTCGACAGAACACACATGAGCATAGGGTTCGGAGGGTTCACTTCCCAACTTGTAAATGTTAAGCTCAATTGACTTCTTTCCAAAGGATAGGGTCATAGAGCCGTTTCTACAATTGATTACTGCGTTGGAAGTGGCCAAAAAGGGTCGATCGAGTATCACCGGGATTTGATTGCGTGGGTTTGCTACAGGTTGTGTATCTATAACGATAAAGTCCACAGGGAATATAAATTCCCCGACTTTGATTAACACATCCTCTAGCTCACCCCTAGGTTGGGTGATAGATCGATCGACCATCTGAAGAGTGCAATGCGCCGGTTTTAACTCTCCGATCCCTAATTGCTTATAAACAGAATACGGAAGCAAGTTAACTCTAGCGCCTAAATCGAGTAGAGCACGATTGATATTTTTACCCCCAATAGAAATAGAAATTGTAGAACTTCCGGGGTCCTTTCGTTTCTTGGGTAGTTGTTGTGTAAAAGCAGTGCTCACATTACTTGCAAGGAAAACTTTTTTAGGTACTTGAACTTTTCTCTTCCTAGTGCACAAGTCCTTTAAGATTTTTGCATATGACGGAACTTGTTGAATAGCATCTAGGAGAGGAATGTTTATGTTAACTTGCTTAAAAATTTCCACAATCTTCTCCATTTGTGGACTAGGTCTTTTTCCCCTTAACCTGTTTGGATAAGGTGCTTTGTCAATAAGGGTTTGGTCCAACATTGGAGAGGATTGTGGGGAAGGAGTTGATCCCAGAATTGGAGTGGGGATCGTTTTAGGTAGATTCGAGGAAATGGGCGAAGTGTTCGAGCCTTGGGGAAAACGGAGAATAGGCTCGAGTGAAGGTGGGAGACTAGACGAATTAGGGGAAGAAGAAGGAGCTAGGGTATCATTGGTGTCATTAACATCATCACATTGCTCACCCACTCGGTTATTTAGCACCTTTCCTGATCTCAACGTAGTAACGGCACTCACATTATAACTTTGTGAGTGGCCAGGATTAGGTATGGGTTGAGATGGGAGTTTCCCTTTTTCTCTCGCACTCATTGCGGCGTTTAACTGTGCGATTTGGTTTTCTATTGATTTAATACTCTCACCATGGGAGGCGGAGTTTTTCGTTATGGTATCAATAGAAGACTTCATCTCAGCCGACAATTGCATGGATTGTTTCATGAACAAATCCAAGGTTTGTGCAAGTGAGTTGTCAGTACCGGCCACTTGTGGTGTAGAAATGTTGGCCGGATTTTGGAAATTTTGTGACTGAAAGGGGAGCTGATTTTGTGGTTGTGGTTGCTGTGGAGGAGGTCTTTGATAATTGCTTTGTTGGTTTTGGTTCCAAGCAAAGTTATGATGATTCCTCCATCCTTGATTATACGTGGAAGAATAAGGATCGTTTCTAGGTTGCTGCTGAAAAGCAGCATTAGTTTGAACCGATGCATTCATAGGACATTCTTCCGTTAAGTGTGAAGGATCTGAACAGCAACCACAGACGGTCTTGGGAAGCGTGACCTGATTTAGGGAGACTGATGAAAGTTTGTTCTCAATAGCATCGAGTTTCTTCTGCATTGCTGCCATTTCGGCTTTTACTACGATGGAAATATCGAGATGGTGAATACCTCCCCTAGTTGAAGGTGGTCTTACGCTTTCCCACTGCAAAGTGTGTTCAGCGAGGTCTTCCAGATACTTCCAAGCTTCACCGTCATCTTTAGACATGAAATTGCATTGACACATTGTTTTAAGTATCTGCTTTGTTGCTGGATTAATGCCCTCATATATAATCCGACATAAATCCCATCTATTGATTCTATGATGAGGACATTGGACAAGCAGATCCTTGAAACGTTCAAAGCACTTCCAAAATGGTTCATTGGGAAGCTGGGTGAACTGGTTGATCTCGCTTCTAACACGGGCAGTCTTATGGTTTGGGTAAAATTCTTAAGAAATGCTATGACGAATTCATCCCAATTAGTGATAGAGTGTGCGGAAGTATTGTAAAGCCATTTTTCTGCCAAGTCGCACAGTGTGAATGGGAGAAGATGTAAGCGCATAGCATCTAAAGTCAATTGTGAAGTACCCATCATTGCGCATACGTTTTCGAATTTGGTAATGAAAACGTATGCGTCTTCCAATTCAAGCCCATGAAATTTGGGCAGCAGATTGATGTAGTGGGGTTTAATTTCGAAATTATCCCCGTTAGGTGGTGGAAGAGATAGACAAGTAGGAAGGGGACCACGGATAGGATAGCATCTCTCTTGGAGAGAGATGCGAGGTAGATTCTGCGCACCTACGGGCGGTGGCAGCATGGTGTTATAATCTGATGGAGTGTCGTCCATCTCGGTCATGTGTGGTGGGGGAAAAGAAGAAGAAGAAGTACCGACTTCGGCGTCGATAGCAGGAACGCGGACAAGACGGGCACTATGAACCCGTGTCCAGCCGAGCATGCACTAAGCGGGTTTAGTATAAGTGGCAGCGTGTGTGTGATTTAAAATTGGTTTGTTTTGAAAAAAAATGGGACTCAAGACAAATCACTCAAAAATGCACAAACAACCCTAGAACTAAGGTTACCTAGGCCAGTCTCTAGACCGCTCCTAGACTTCCAAAGGATAAGCCGCAGGATAAATCCTCTACCGCCTCTTTACTACTCTTGTAGCCAGGTAAGTGTCAGGTGAGTGGGAGGCTCCCCACTACAAAAGTAGTGGTCCTAATTAAGTAACCACTCGCCTCAGACACACTTGCCTAGACACCACAAAAGTAATGCGGATAAGCGATAGATTACCCACGACCTTCCTCTGTCCTTATTGAGCGCGACAGTCCTTAGAGTCCGGTCTAGATATTTTTTTAATTAATGAAGGGTTGATCTAGATGCTCGGTTTGTGATTTGTGGGGCTTAGGAAGGGTGATGAAATCCCCACCTCTTGATTTGTTCTTTGCCCCTTAAAGTCCGTATTAAAATATGCAAAACAAAACCACTCACAAAACTTTTGCAAAAAGATTTTTGAGCGGTGCTATTTTGCAAAGAATCCTGCAGAAAATAGATTTTATTGGATTTGAGAGGAGAGAGAAGGAGTTGAGAAAGATACCAGAGAAGTGTAGAACCCTAGATCTCCTGTTTCCTCAAGTCTGTGACTCCAGATTTCCTTACAAAAATTCACTCACAAATCGTTAAATATGCAATTTGCAGTTTTGTTTTAATAATGATATGAATCGTCTAAGAATTCAACACAAATAGCAAGAATAAAAAAATTACGCACGTATCCCCGGCAACGGCGCCATTTGGTTGGTTCGTAAAAAGTGTGTTTGTAGTTAACCGTAATCAGAACGGTGTTGCGTGTAGCTAGACCGAGGTGAGTACGGGTTGTCCTCTGGGAAACGTTGAATCTTTTATTCTTACTTTAGATGTGTTGAGAGAGGGGGGGGAATAAAGAATATTGTAGAATGGTTTCTAGATCTACGTTAAGCACTAATGCAAAATATAGATCTAGATTATTTTAGGGATGTAGTTAATATAATAAGAGGCTTGTAGGGTTCGTTAGGATTTAGTAGTAATGGACGATTAATTAAAAGTTACTATTTTTATCCTTTAATAGATTTAAAACTAGAACGACGATGATGCGTATAGATTAGGGTTTCTGGAGGGAAAAGGAATCCCACTCTTAACCCTTATCTCGACATGGAACTCCGTTCATATCTATCCTTTACCAAAACAATAACTAATCTAATCTCTAATCGCGGTCGGAACTAACAAAGAATTGTTAGCGCGCCCGATTAGGATGTTAATGATTCTTTTGATAAAGTTCATAAACTTTATAGGACTTAAAAAAGGTTTAGGGATGTTCATCATCCATTAGCCTACCCTAATCCTACGAACCCTAACAAGCGGAGAATTACTCGTGCATGTTGGGAGAAAAAGAGATGGAGAGAAAATGCATAATTAAACTACGAAGAAATAGAATAAGAAAAAGAAAGTTACCTTTATTAATCAACAATATTCATTACACTTTGATTCCTTAGAAAATGATTACAAAGACTAGTTTGCTTCTCGATCTCTTCCAAGGAGGTAGACGAACAGTTGATGATCAGCCTGGATACGTGAGCCGTCTTGGACTTCGTGATCTCGTCGGTTTGATGATTTTTCCAAGAGGATCTCGGTCTTTATTTATAGTCCCAAAGCCATAAATTTAGATGCCTAAATTGGGGACTTTTAGTTAGGATTCCACCAGAGAAATTCCAGACTTTAACTCCATATCCACGCGGCGGATCTGTGGCACCAAGGGGCTAGGGCCGCGGATCCGCGGCCTGATGATCTCCTCCGTTGATCAAACTTCTAAGGATGGCTCCTTGTGACATGTGGCGATCCTTGGAACCTTCAGAATTTGGAAATCTTTTCTTTTCTTCTGCCAGAATTGATTTCTTAATTTTGATTTCTTAATTAGGCAGGTTAGCTTTAACAACTTGATTTCCTTGATTTAAGACCTGAAAATTCTGCACAACAACTTAAATAATATTTAGTAGACTAAGTCTACTAGGATTAGGTAAATAATATTATATACATTTTCCTACCAAATGCTAATTATAATATATCAACACATGAAAAATAGTATTTTTACACATAAACCCTCATATGTATGATATATTATAATAAAGACCTTTTTTAATATGGAAATGGTAGAAAAAATGTAATAACAAATGTGCAGTTTTATCAACTAAACACTCGTCGATGATGCCGAACTCTGGCCTACTGGGTGTGCGTGATACGACCGATCCTGGGTCCAAGTCTTCTTGTGTAGTATTCCAGAAAGATTCTATCAGGTCTCTCCCAAATCTCGTTTCTGCCGAACTGCCCGGAAGTTATCACCCTTTACTAAATCTATTTCTTGTTCCGGAACAGCTGCATACTCATCACGACTCCTTCTAAAAGATATATCCATATTCAACGCCTCTGCATGTGTATCACATCTCTGATGTCAATGGAGTGGAACATTATCTCATTAAAATCTCGTACGAACCTCTTACTCCACTTTTCTCTAATGTGGACTGATTCAGACTCGTCTCTTCATAACTGCATATACTGTGTACAAACAGCTATACTCATATCTGGAGTCTCCCTTCCGAAACTACGAACTCGACAGCTCATTATCTGGTGGTAGGTATCTGGTCAACTACGCCCTCAGAAACTCTTGCAAATCGTCGGAGGAATACTCTTCATTCATCCGTTTTCTAACGACTCTCAACGTGCCTGTATGAAGTCTTCTCTAGTTGGAATCAATCAATCTGAAGACCTCGCATCGGGGTACGCAACCGAACCACATGTCCTAGTCATTCATCCATGGGTGACTAGCGATCTTCTATCATATCTCTAAGTACAAACTCGTACTGCAATAGCTTCAAACATCTGGGCGATATCTTGTCAGTCGCAGCAACAGTTGGCTCATTCGTCCGCACGTTAAACAATGCTTCAATCCTCAAGAATAGACGATACATTAACGGTCATCCCATTCTAGCCGGCCTCTAGCAGTGGCCAAATCCTCAGGTGCTGATCTGAACGTTCGAGAAATCTTAGTAAAACCAATCCATCAAAACGCTCATGTCACGAAAAACACAATAAAACGACATATCTAAGTAATCGTTTCACCGGAATACATCCTGGTCAGTTCTCGTCCATGACGATCTCATGCTAGCCGCAACTCTAACTGCAGCTATCTCTGCCTATGCAATCGTGGTAACAGAAACCACCATCCGACATCGATGAAGATAGATCAAGGAACGAATAGAATACGATACAAAGAAATGTACATTATAAGGCTTCTTAAGCGGAGTAGCGTATCGTAAGTATTCCACGGAACATACACACGGTACGTCACTCTACTTAAGTCATCTACTCCATTAACCAGGATCAACCTACGCCACAAAAGTTCGGGTCTAATACCCCCTCGACCAAGTCTAAGTTCCGTAAGGTCAAGCCTAGGTTCCGAATATAAATATACACCCTAGACTCCGCATAGTCAAACCTATATTTGAACCAAGGTTAAACCTAGCACTTTGATACCAACTTTGTCACAACCCGAAGGTACAGAACACGACTGGCACTTAAATAACGAAACGTCTAGAGGCGTAACATAATCTATGTAAGCCAAAGCCCATAAATCTAAACCATTTTTAATGAAAAGAGTGAAGAAAAACTTGTTTTAAAGCAACATCATATTTTCCCAAAAATTTCGGCAGAGTCTCCTTTGTAAATACAGGCCCCCAAACGGGTACAACATATGAAATACATAAATAATGAATAAAGGCATCCCTAAGCGGGAGCTAGCTCTTCGCCAAATGGACGGAAACAACCACGCAAGCAATATAATATACAACGCCGAAGGACGAGGATAAAACTCAGAAGGAAAACCAACATCCTCAAGAAAACCAGAGAAGAACCCCAATAATACAAGCGCGCGACTCTAAGGTCAAAATAATACACAACCGGTTTTCTAAGTCTATCAAAATATACAAGTCTGGTTGATGGAGTTGCTAGATATAACAGAAGTAAATAAAGTATACAACGGTGGTCACGATGCAAGTGAACCCACCTATCAAAGCAATCGCCCGGAAGGAAGCAGTGTGCCAGCAAGACGCAACGAAACCTGTACAACCAAACCTGTAAGAAATTGTGGCACAACGAGAGTGAGTTGCCAACTCGTGAGTAGAAAACATCACCGAGAAGAAATCGCATGTATGACTCTCTCCTAGGTCATACAATAAATATAAAATACTACAACAAGGGTGACAATACATCATAAATGTGATATCAAGTAGTCGTGTCTGTGTCATGAGTAATAATATATCGATGCATGACGTGTACTAATGCATCATCCAACATGTGTCCAGCAACAACATACAAATCATGATAAAACCTGAGTTCCCAGTATCGGCACTCAAAACATCACGAAATCCATGTCCAACAACGACACATAATACTCAATTCTCGGGCTCCGCATAGTCAAGATCGGCCCATGGACTCCGTCAGTCCGGATCGGCTCATATCCATCTCTCTCATAACTCCGAACGGTATCCTCCGGATATCCGTCGAGTTTCCAATACAATCACCGGTAGATAGCCTGTCCCTGCCAGGCTTATCGTCTACAACTCGAGCTTCTTGCCCCGGGATACCATACCGGTCCACCATGTACCCGCAGACGGTTCCTCCACTCCTCGAATCGGGTCTCAAAAACCAACTCAAAACCAAGAAAACATCATGGTGGACGCTACTCATCACATCAAGGCAAACCGCATCTTTCTTTTTTAAAATAATCATAAGTTTATAAAAATTCACATGCGGTTTCCTAAATCCAGAAATCTCATGAAAGACCCGAAATCTCAAAATCAAGAGTCAGTAAACAGTGAATATCGGCATAAAGCCCACGATATCGCATAACATATTGAATGTATAAATGCATGAAGTATCTCAGTAGGAATTTCAATATCTAAACTGGCATATGAAAGCAAGCGTACTAGTACTTGTTGAAACTACCAGCTAGCAAATTATACAAAAGAAGTAATGTTTTCTGATATGCACGTGACATGAAAATTACCGACGATGATGTGTGTGGGCCGGCAAGCAAGTGTACGTGGAGCATACGCATCATCGGGAATGGTGCTGGTGTCCTAACAATAGGGGTTTATAATAACTAAAGAACACATTTATAAACATGCAATGCGATGAGAACAACATGAAAAATATGAGAAAAAATGTAGTAACCGTAACATATAAGAATATCCATATCCATATACGAGTCATACAGTTTTTGGTATTTGAAATAACACGAATCGTGGTTTTAGAAAAATAGGGTTACGGGGTCTTTGAGAAAAGATACGTCTATTGAAAATCCGTAATATCTCTTGGCCTGTTTTTAAAAATACTTACGATTCATTAGGTTTTGAAATATAAGTATGACTCGAGTCCAGTTGAAATGGTAAGGAAATCCACCTAAGTCAGAGTCGATATATGTAGTAGTCGGCGATCCCGCCTCAAAAGCGTCACGTATGGTAAAATACATAGTACGACATTCTCGAGTCAAGAGTGCGGATCAATCATTATATCTATACCTCATACGGTAAAATCCATCGTATGGCATCCCAAAATCGGGGTACGGGTCAAATATCACATATACTCATTATTCATATAGTACCATTATCGTAAAAACATGAATTAGGGGCACCGTTCTAAAATCTAGTACTTTCCCATATCACCAAACATATATCCACACGTGTGTAAAAACACATCGCCCATCGATCCGCTATAATACCATGTCGTATCTCATATCACAACCCAAACACATATCACAATCTCACGGCATCATGCCCGATCATGTCGGCCCATCTCCAAGTATCATATACTGGGCTCATCATCCGTGTGTGTGTGTGTATACACTCATATATATATATATATATATATATATATATATATAAGTATGCATTGATATATATATATATATATATATATATAAATATATATATATATATATATATAGACACACACACACATACATATAACATATACACCCAAACATATCACGTGTGTGCATGTGTGTGTGTGAACCTTTACTCTAGGGTTTCGCAACTAAGAAACTAAACTGAAAGTACTTTCCTCCAATTACCTTAAATCCAACTCATGGTCTCCTAAAACCTTTCTTGCTAAGTATCCACATCTCATAATAGTACATATAAATATATATATCATAACGCATCATATCTTACGTAATTGCGGGGGTGCTATACGCCATCCACTCGACTTCCCCCATAGATATACATCTACTTACCTGGACGCCTCGGCTAATCTGATCCTATTCCAGCTCTGTCATTTTCACGTCACATCCGACGCCTCTGCATCCGATCCTAGAAACGTATACAAGTAAAAAGAGAATAAATATATAATTTGTCACGGATATAACCAATACAAGTCAACCACGTGTCCTAACTAGACGCGAAGGCACTTGGTGCACAAAACGCTTTCATGAAAATGCCACAGACCACAACTAGGGTCGCAATACGTGGCAACTACCAAACGAAAAACCCAATTGCACCTATCGCACGTCCATGACACATCAAATATAATATGAAATAGGTAGCTAACCACCAAAATCTCAAACTTAAATCAAATCGATTAAATCCAAAAATCTAGTAAGCGACAATTACCCGATTTAGCACAAATCTAAATGTTTTAACAATTTTAGTGGCCACAAGATTCACTTAATATCTTAATTAGGTCACACAGCCATTAACTAAATTTTAATTTCACATAATTTCCCACTAATTAAAACCTTAGTTTGCTAAATTATGTAATTTGGACAATTTAAAAGTAGCAATTTGTAATATAGCAACAAGCTTAGATTTTTGCATGTCATAACATAAAAATCTACTCACCACAACCACCAATGATCAAAACCCTAACTTGATTCAAACCCTTTCCTTGTAAAACTTAAACTTGAAATTAGAACCATGTTAACACCTAATTAATTTAGATTTAAGTAATTAAACACTAATTAAACCTTAGGGTTAAGATTATACCTCCACAAATTTAAAGATCTCACTTGAAATCTAGCCTCCTAAACTTGCTTCTTTTCACTAAGATCCATACTAGAGTAGCCAAGGAAAAATGGGTAAGGATTAAAATTGGAATTAGCGGGGTTTTGTGTGGAATTTTGAGTGAAATTTGTGGTTGAAATGAGATGAAGAAAGGGGTTTAGAGAGGGGGGCTACTGCTGCCATAGGGTCGGCCAAGATGGGGAGAGGGGCAAAGAGAGAGAGGTGTGTGGGTTTTGGAAGTCAACAAAAGTCCATACTATAAATATCTAACTCATACTTCTTTCTTTACTCTTTTCTTTTTTTCAATTTCTTTTCATTTTTCTATCTAATCCTTTCAAGTGGGGAACTTTGGGGGAGGGGGCTGCCAATTTTTGGCTGCAGCAAGGAGGGAGGGAGAGAGAGAAAGTGAGGTGTAAAAAAAAATAATTAACACTATACCCCAAGTCAAACTTGACCATACATCACTTATCTATCTATTTAATTCATTTATTTTCTAGCTTTAATCTTAGAAATATCTAGAACACTTGATGAAAATTAGAAGAAAACAATATGTTGCAAGATTATTTAAGTTGTCATGGTGTAATGCAACTTGTAGTTAACCCAATCTAATTTGTAATTATCACTAATTATATGTATTAGTGAAAACTTAAAATAATATTAAAAATAATTAATTACGGAAAATATTTACGTAAACTAGAAATTTTATAAGTGGCCCATTAAATACCAAATACTAGAAATTATATAGTTAAAATAGGTATATTTAAGTCTATATTGAAAAATAACTATATTTTGGTTTTTACGGAAAACACCAGTTATTTACCGATTATCGGAAATTTCACCTAAACGATTTTTTTTCAGAACGTTACAACATAGCTGCTAATAATGCCGCAAAAGAGGAAGTCTGGATGAGTAAGTTCATTTTTGTGGTTCCATCCATTACCGATCCAATATCTTTGTATTGCGATAACAATGGAGCTATGTCTTTGGCAAAGGAAGTATGGTCCCATCAGAAATCCAGACATATCTTGAGGTAGTATCACCTGATCAGGGAGATCGTTGATCGGCGGGAGATCGAGGTGCAGAGAGTAGATACAAAGGATAACATGGCAGATCCATTCACCAAGGTCATCCTTCAAGTCCAGTTCGAGAGACTATTCGAGATGTTGGGTATACGGTACGCCAGCAACTGGCCCTAGTGCAGACGTTGGGTACTCGATACGCCAATAACAGGCCTCAGTGCAAGTGGGAGATTGTTGGATATGTATGCCCTCTAGGCCTTTATTGTAGATGATACTAGGGGTATGTATGTACATGACAATCTTTCTCGAAATGATAGTATGCTACTTTGTCACGAACCGCAGGGTACGGAACGTGACTGGCACTTAAGTTACGAAACGTCTCAAGACGTCCGTAAAATAAGTAAGCCAAAGCCCAGAAATCAAAACCAAAAAGCAGAAGAGTGAAGGAAAACCAATCAATTGAAAGCGAGTTTATCAAATAAGTCATATCAAGCCTTTTTAAAAACAATATCAATTTTTCCAAAAATTTCGGCAGAGTCTCCTTTGTAAATACTGGCCCCCAGAATGGGTACAACAAGAATATATATGAATACAACAAATAAGGCATCCCCAAGCGGGAGCTAGCTCTTCGCCACAAGGCGGTCACAAATCCCACGCAATGTAAATCAGCAATGTGCATAAATAAACATAAGAAGCACAAGTAAAACAGCATGTCGACTCAAGTGAGCTCGACCCCAAAATACAGCATAAAAGCCCACAAATCTCACAGTCTCGTCTCTAGGTCAATATACAACAATAATGGTAGATACAGTAGATGGAGTACTCTAGATACAAAGAATATACAAGGTGGTACAAAAATAATAATACAACCCACGTACGAGCAAAAGCCTCGAGTCCTGGCAAAAGAGGCAAAAGGAGCGGTGCGCCCGCCGCTACTGTGCTGACGGGGCGGACCTGCAAAAGACTGTGGCACAACGGGGGTGAGTTGCCAACTCGTGAGTAATAAATAATATCTATAGAGGCTATCGCAAGTATGCACACAAGCATCCTAGCATCTATAATACAGGTATGGCAGGATATAATAGCAGGTATGTATGCAATATGAATATACTAGCAGGTATGTATGCAATATGAATGTACTCGTGATCTGCATGTGTAAATATAAGAAATCATCTTTTTCCTTTAGGCATCTCTTTTGAAATATCAGCACAATACCAATAGAATCAACCAGAATCCGTGTCCAGCAACGACACCTCAAAACTGTCTCAAATCTCATATATCCATATCGTAGTATCTCTGGCCTCAGCCGTCCGGCTGACCCATCTCAAATATCAATATCTCATCATCTCACGGCCACAGTCGGTATCCTCTGGATATCCGCCGTGCCAAAACAGTCACCGGTAGGTAATCCATCCCCTGCCAGGCTCAACGTCAACAACACGATCCTCTTGCCCCGGGGTACCTTACCGGGCCCACCATGTACCCGTGACTGTTCTCCACTCCTCGACACGGATCTCGAAAACCACAGCAAACTCATGGTGGACGACACTTTACATCACTAGAAAACCGTAACTTTTTATATTTTAAAAGATCATAAGTTGTAAATTTTGCGGCTTTCCCCGAAATCCAGAAATATCATAAATCTCAATAAATTATCATAAGTGCATATGTCAATGATAATGAATGCATATGGTATCAATAACCAAGTTGCAATGTATGATTAATAAACTAGGCATGAACAATTGATGTAATGGTATGCATGCACATGAATAGCAATTCTACAATGTTATTTTAAGGATTTATTGCAATAGTACAGGTTTAAGTATTAAATATGGTGACAACATTCTAGATTATAAGTTATCTAGTGTCGTGGCATGGAAATTACCAGGGCGTGTGTGTTCGCATGAATAGTGCTCGTGCTGCATATAAAAACCCTGGCAATGGTGCAGGTGTCCTATAGAATGGGTTCGCATATGTCTGACAATATAAAGCATGGATGTAGCAAGATGTTACGCAAGCATTTACTTCTAATTACTAATATCACTAGAAATCTTTAAACTACTTAAACTATCGGGCGACTTGCGCCATCCGAACGATAGTCCCCCGTAGATGTTACATCTACTCACCGAAATCCCTAGCTAGCTACGTCCAATCACCGCTTTCCCTTTTCGTGCCGCGTTCGACGTCTCCGCGACCGAACCTGGAATTTACATCAATACAAAACATAAGGTTACATATCATGAAACGACGCAAATACCGAACGAGAATATCTACGTTCACAAGCTAGGCACAACGTGCACAAGGTGCGCGGAACACACACGAAAACCGTAAAAACTAACTAGAATCGTCGATTTGGTCACCCGGCAAAGCTAAAACCCGATCACTCAAAAATCCGCACTCACACATCCTAATTGTCATAGGATATTCCAAAAATATCATCAAGATATCGCAAATACATCACCACAATAATTTAATAAAACTAGCAAGCATAAACATTCCAAAAATCGGTGCAAACATCGCCGATTTGTGACAAAAAGGACTATAACCTAGCATAACACCCAACCGCATAACTAGTTAACCACAATCACTTTGATTAAAACACATTACAAAGCTTCAAATCCTATGTTTCCATAAACAACCCTAGTTAAAATTCAAACCATGGACTAAAAAAAAACTAGATTAGAAATTAACACTAAATTAACACTAAAACAATTTAAATTAAAGGAATTAACCATAAGTATTTAAATGGGTAAGGATTATACCACAATTTCTATGGATCTAGCATGGTGATTTGCCTCTAAATATGGCTCCTTTCTCCAAAATTTAAACGAAATTGGGTGTGAGAAGAGATGGATTAAGGGTTTGCTTTGAATTTATGAAGGAAATTGTTGATTTTGATGGATTTTGATGGATTTGAAGCAAAAAGAGAAAGGGAAAAAAGAAAAAAAAGAAAAGGGGAAGTGCAGGAGCTGCTCTCGGCTATGAAGAGAGGAGTGGGAGAAAGTGGGGTGATGTGGAAAAATTTCAAAGTCAAACCATCCCATATCAATCACCTAAAACCCAAACTCTAATTAATATATTATAATCCATTCTTCCCTTTCATTCACATGAGAAGAAGTCAAAAAGGGGGGTGAAAACGTAGGCAGCAGCTGAGGTGGGGCCGGCCAAGAGGGAGTGAGGATGAGTGTGAGTGATTTCAAAAAAAATCTATGCAAAAAGACCCCCCACAAGTCCAAAATTGCAAGTTTTAGCTCAAAATAAATATATTTTTGTTTTCCATAATAAAACCCATTAAAACTTGAAATAAAATACTAAAAATTTATATTACAACTAGATTTTAATTAACATGATTTTAAAGATTAAAATTAGCCCAAAGAAATTTGTATTTATCGCTAATTTAATGTATTTTTTTTACCGGCTTAAAATAATATTAAAAATTGAAAAATTAGGGAAAAATTTTAAATGACCAGAAATTTATAAATAACTCATTGGCTACTAAACACTAGCAATTAACTATCCAAATTAGGTATAATTAGGCCTAAACTGCAAAATAACAAAAAGGACGATTTACGGAAAAATACCAAATTTTCACCGATTTTCGGGAAAATACCAAAACGACTTTTCAAGGCGTTACATATTTGGTTTGCTTTTATCTTAAAATGTGTATATGTTTTACTTGTTATTTCATATCGCTTATACATGTTGATAAAGCCTGTAGGATCATTTCTTGACTACCAGCATTATGATGACAATCATACTTGTGGGAGCTGTGTAGTCGATAAGCACATCCTTAAATGTCCATAGTTATGGGAGTATCGAGACTGGGTATCGATATTCTAAAGTATACTAGTGTATACATTTTTAGACCCTGACGAGGGGCAATGGTTAGTCCCGCGGCCATTGGTGTGTTTTACCTAAGATTGTATATATGTGCTCACTAGGGGTGAGTACACTAGACAGACTTGCTAAGAACTGGCTAGATGGTATTATACTTATCGTCAGATAGCAGTTCTCTGATGACATGAGTACAGATAGTCTATCGACCTGAGGTCGTCATTTGTCTTGTGTGAGTTCCTACTGTGCTTTGATTACTACCCTACCACGGCTCTATTAAGTCGTGCAAATAGGTTTTACTTGGGTACAGTCCCGAGCCACATGGAGACAGTGGGCGATTGTTGGGAATTCGTCTCTTCCAGTATAGGGAGTTGATGTAGCGCTGTGTTCGGTTGACCAACACCATAAGTTCCTGGCCAGGGTAGATTGAGAATTACTGATAGTTAAATCAGTAGATTCTCGGATGGTCTTGAACCACATCGGCACGACTTGTCAGGTTATTAAGGGTTTGACTTTTTCCACCCCCTAGACCTGTCATGCGACACTTTCAAACAAACAGATTGGACTATATGGAGATTGTCACGGACGGACTCAGTAGGAGTTCGGATGAGTTTGATCGTCAGCCTTCTTTTCAATAAGTACCTGGGTAGCCGTTATGTACAGCTAGTGCCATTGATGTGCTTTTGGTTAAATCCACTGTTAGTGTACTGTCGAGTATTTAGAGTCCCACACAAAGGTTTTCTCTGGTTTAGGAGAAACGATGTAGAAACCGTATGGTTATACATGCAGGGTTCCGATCATATACGTGTACTAGCTATACGTATTTTTGTTTGGACGGATAATACTAGCGGGCTTAGAATTATGCCACATTATTGAATCAAATATTGATTTAATAATGATGTAGTATTATATGATTGGATTATTTTATCTCTCGGTATTCGTATTTTTTGTAGTACGAATACGGGTTTGTATATACAGTGATGGTATTCTTGTATTTACACTAGAATGCTTCTAGAAGAAGACACCTCATTTTGTGTTAATCTATTGAAAATATATAATGAGGTGGAGGGATAAGGTGTATTAAAGCATGGTTTGAAGCATGGTTAATTGATTTATTCATTCATTTGTGTTAACTATTCATACATGGCTAATATTTATATTGTAAAAGTAATGCTTGATAGTTTTGAGACTTGGTCATTCTTCACTTCACTTTAACCTTAGCATTCTCTTTCCTCCTTTGGGCTCTTTTTCTTTCTCAAACCCTAACCCTCTCATGAGTTGAAAAACCTAGAGTTATGAGATAAACTAATCCTATTAACACACTTTACATCCATTAAACGACTTAGATTAGCAAACTAGGTGCTTTAATTACCTCATTTTTGAGGTTGGAGCTTGAACTATATACTCTCAAGTAGATCGTCTTCGACATGAGGAGGCCAATGACCAAGCACAATCCCGACGGACGAAGAGCTTAAGAAGGAGATAAGAAGACCTGAAAGACTTGAGCACATAGATATAAATCTCTTCGTAGTAGATTAGAACCTTTATAAATTTTTTTATTTAGAGCCTATGGTAGTTCTTAGGAGATTAGTTATAACACCCTAGTACGGTTATATGATATTAATTGGTATTTTAAAACTTGGTTTATATTTCTTTTAATTTTATTCATTTGGGTTGTGATCGATTCGAACAATATAAATAGTTATCCGACCCGACCCGCATGTGTGAAACTCAGTATGGTGTTGATATTTATCAGTAAACTGAATCTCTCTCTCTCTCTCTCTCTCTATATATATATATATATATATATATATATCATATATCTTTTATTAGCCACAAATTAAGAATAAGTTGTATTTTGCTAACTGCCATCACATGGTTAATCATCCCTTATCTTATTTTGGTTTTATCTATTACGTTTAACTCTTATGAATACTAGATATCAAATATTTCTTAAAATTATGATACATTTAAAATCCTTTTAAATGTTATATTAGGGGGTATAATTTATCTAATTCATATCATTGTATTATGGTTTAAAACATTACGTATAAGTATTATTATACAAAATATATTTTTGATGAATTTTTGGTAGAGATTGGCTGAAGTTTGATATTATCTAGTTATAATTATATTATTATATATATTTGTATCTTAACCATTAACTTACCGTATTATATATATTATATACTTTATTATTTTTATTATTAAACAAAAACTCTCTCTCTTTCACGCCTCCCTCACCTCGAGCCCTAACCTATTGTCCTCCTCACCTCGTCGCCGACCTCATCCTTTCCTTATCTTGTCATCGTCACCGTCCTCATCTTCATCAACTCCTCCTCCTCATCTTCGCTAGAACTCTGAGTACCACCCTTGACATCTTTTTATTCTTCCTTATCCCTTCACCAGAGCTAACCCCCTATACACTACCGCTACCACCTACTTCTTCTCGCCGTCAATCATGATCCCAGACCCCATCAGCATCACCACCTCTTCACAGCCTCGACGCCGTCTCGCGAAACATCCCTCCGACCCTCGACCAGCAACCCATCACCATGAGAACCCTCACCGTCGTCACCGCTGATCTCAAACCCGAGCCTCTGAAGTTCCAGAACCGAGAAACTAACCCTTAACGCCGTTCCACTTTCGCAGTTGCCAAGTTCAGCCGAGATCTTGCTTGTTTCGTGGTTACGTCATTGTTGTCGTCGGTGTTCAAAACATAGGTAGCCATATTCGTCATCGTATTATTCTAATCAAGGCAAGTTCATCTTGCAACATGCTAGATTATCTATACCAAAATATATCTAGTATAATATATATACATATATTCATAATATTGCAAATTATTATCGATATACAATTAATCTATATTTTTATCTTTTACTAATACTATCAGTGTATAATTATAATTGTTGAGCTTGTGCAAAATTACTTATTTGAACTATTTTAGCAGATACAATTTAGTTAGTAGATACAATTTAGTTTATAATAAATAACAAGTGTAAAATGCTATTATAAATATGGTTAGATATATTTTAACAAGTAATGGTGAACATATCAATTCCGTTACTGCTAGATAACCATGACAATAGTGATTAGTTGCGCAAGTAAATATTTCTTCTGTTGATACACAATACCTGACAAGTGTACGACACGTTATTTTGCCATTGCTTTAGCTGTATTGTCATACCTGTTACCTATATTTGTTACTGATGCCAACAATATTGACTTGTTATCCTGATTAACCTGACTTGTTGTCTTGCTAGACAAGACCTATACACGATTGTTCCTGTATTGGCATTAGATAGACATTCTATTAATACCTAATTAGAACATAAAATCTGGGGAAAAGGGGAAATGAAGAATGAAACCCGACTTGTAACTCAACAGTTCACTACTTTACAGAGACTAATCAGTCGATACGAGCTTCGGGATCCAGAATGATAATGCCGACATCATTCATTTATACATGACATCGTTTTACTGCCTAGCGTCATGTCTCAGATTCAGCCCCAAGAATCATGATCGTGGTTCCAGGCACACACAGGATACAATTAAGTTACAATGATGATTATATTAATTGGTTTTAAATACCGTTAGGATAAATAATCTAAAATCATAAACTTTAGGATACACGTGAGGTACCTATAGCCTGCTGTTATTCACATGTGATTGTTTGTTTATAATTATACATTATCCTACACATAACACTCCATATAGTACACTGCTCAGTTATTATTATTATGATATTCATGACGCACTGACGTCTGGGCTTTATGTGGCCCAGTTCCTTTAATCTTGTCACAGGAAGATCGAGAATATTTTGATAAGAAAGCTGAGCACTGAGGAGCTTTACTGATTAGGTTAGTGATTTTTAGTTTTATTTTATTTTCTAGTTATGGTTTAACGTTGTGATCCCATTAGGTACGTAAGTAGAATATTATTTCTTGTTGGATTCTTATTCGTTTATGTTACTTTCTTCTTCTTTTTTATTGTGGCAGCTGGACATGTTATAGTTAGATATTTATTTACTGTTCTTGATATCTGATTGACGGCCGTAATATGACTATGGAAGGATTTTTCCTCACCATAGGTAGCATAGTTGTCACGCCCCGCTTCCCAAAATAAGTAAATACGGTACGTGAAAAATCCAACCATGCTACCTATGGAGAGAAAAGATCCTTTCATAGTCATATTACGGCTGTCAATCAGATATTAAGAACAGTAAATAAAATCTAACTAACACATGTCCAACTGCCACTATAAAATAATAACGAGAAAGTAACGGAAATAAATAAAGATCCAAAAAGTAAATAATATCCTAATCATGTCCCTTATGGGATCACAACGTTAAAACATTAACTAGAAAATAAATATAAGCTAAACATCTCTAAACTAATTGGCAAAGCTCCTCACTGCTCAGCTTGTTTGTCAAAGTGTTCTTGATCTTTCTACGACAAGGTTAAAAGAACCGGGCTATGCAAAACTCAGACGTCAGTGCGTCATAAAATAATATAATAATAACTGAGCAATGTACTATAAGGTGTTATGTGCAAAATGATATATAATTATAAATAAACAATCACAGTGATATAAAGTCAAGCTATAGGTATCTCACATGTATCCTAAAGTTCATATTTTTAGGTTTACTAACCTACAGTCTTTGAAACCAATTAATGTAATTCTCATCGTAACTCAACAGTACATTGTAAGGACGGGCATGCCCCGCGCACGCAGCAGAAGCGGGAACGAATGGAGAACAAAATTCCGTGGGGGCGCGATCGACCATACGCCAAGATCGTCCAAACACTACTTTCTAGCTAAACTAAAGAGCATAAAGTAAAGTTCAGAGGTACTACAACATTTGCAGCATGTCCGGCTAATCCTAGAAGACCCTGTCTAAACTCCGTAAGCTCCCGAACGCGTCTGCACCGAGCCCAAACTCCGTCACCGGTCGGAGGAACTTCCTCAAGAGACTTTCTATGCATGAAGGAAAGCGATGCGAACAATGGGTACCCTCTACATTTTGCACTCCCTCACCATGGCAACTATTGCCATTAACCTTGAGAGCTTAAGCTTTTGTTGAGAGGAAGAAGAAGATGTATTTATGATGGCTTGGAAAAAGAAATGAATTGTGTCATGTGTAATTTTTCCACCTATGCCATGTATTTAACTATGACACATGCCCTCACCCTCCACTCTCTCTCATGTGAGTGTCTACACATAAGAGAGAGGGTGAGCCCCACCACCAAATTTAATATATTAAATATAAAATAATATATACATACACTAACATATATATATATATATACACACACATATACATACACACACACACACATATATATATATACATACATTTACATATATATATATATATTTGTATTTTTATTTATACTGAATTAATAATGGTGGGATTTAATATATATATCAAATATATATATTAAATAAGTATTAGTACATGTATTCTATACACGTACACATCATGTATAACATACTCGAAATGCCATCAATATCTTCCGAGTATCATACACTGTAGAAAGTGTACGTATCATATACACTATACT
Source organism: Agapanthus africanus (assembly GCA_030015575.1). Classification (NCBI taxonomy): domain Eukaryota; kingdom Viridiplantae; phylum Streptophyta; class Magnoliopsida; order Asparagales; family Amaryllidaceae; genus Agapanthus; species Agapanthus africanus. Next base: position 100,462,624 of record JASDDO010000010.1, on the reverse strand, counting down.
AGAAACCGTATCATTAATACAGTTATCAGGTCAACACTTGACTTTGTATTCTGGCTGTGAAACCGGCTAGTATAACAGTCGTTTGATTGAACGCGTATATCCAATATATATGTTTTATCGAACTCATGTACGATCCCTATACGTTCGTCACATCGCGTTTTGCCCGGGCAGGCACTTTCGTTGAGGGACTCTAAAGACCTATCTATACGCTGGCAGTAGATTATATAGGATCGTATCCGATTGAATCTGAAACACTTCCAGATTCAACCCCCTTTCGGGTTAACCCATAAGCTCGTCAGCGGTACTAGATGTACGTAACGACTACCCAGGTATGAGCAAGATAAAAGCAGGTCGACGAGCGAACTCATCCGAACCCAATAAAGTCTATAAGTAACAATCACCGTACAATCCGGTCTCTTCGTCAAAGAGTATTACATACTGGGTCTGGGGAGTGGAATCTGTCAGACCCGCAATAACCCGATAAGTCATGCTGATAGAGGACTCATAACCAAAGAGATACAACTGGTAACACTTACCAGTTTATTTCTACTGCCGTGGCCACGGACTTCTGGTTATAGTCGTATCCTGCATAGTGCGATATCGAATCCCAATACCGGGAGTGACAAATTCTCTTGACCATGTAAGCCCGCGGGGGCGCCCCGGCCGTCGATCCGACGCCGGAAACGCGGAAACAAAAACTTTGCGAACTTTGCAAACCGGCACCACCGCGGACTTATTACCCGGATCGGGCCATTAACCTAGCTAACTAGCAAACTAGAAAAGAGTAGAGAAGTTATACCAAGCGATTAGTGTCCTTCGGTCATCATCTCCACTCCGATCTCTCGCGGAATCTCCGTCCATCATCGTCTCGTCGGAAAGGGCACCACGTAGCCGGAATCTTTTACGGTCTCCCGCCTCTTGACCGAGGCAACTCGGGCGCGAAGTTGGCTAGCCGACGCGTCCAAGGGATGCTGTAGAATAGTATAGTAACTTGTCTCTTTTGGGGTTATAGAAGTTGCCATGGTATGATGTGGAGGTGAAGAAATCATCTATGGAAGTGAGCTTAGGAATTTTGGTAGCATGAAGAATGAATGAAACATATTTTCCCTCACTCAAAATGAACCTACCTCCTCACTAGTGTGGCCGGCCCCTCTTCTCACAAAGAAGATTGGAGAGAGAAAAAGAAGACAACTCCTTTTTCAAAATGTGAAAAAGAAATGATATAAATCAATACAAGATTAACCTCACATCCTTTCAATAACCCATCATTAGAAAAGCAATGGAAAAGGACTAGAAAAGCATCTCATCATGACAAAGGCACAATATGCAAGGAAGCCCTCCACTATAAGTTATTTGCGAACTTGCAAATAACCCCTCCATCGAAAAGTCCGGCCGTGAAGGAATAAAAGAAAACCGGTCGGAACGGAATGCAAACTGGCAACTTCAGAAAACCGATCCCGTAATAAATTACAGGAAAACCCCGCTACTGCAAATACATGCCCGCATTTGTATTTCCACAGAACACAAATGCAAAGAGACAAAACTACACTATCAAATACTAGAATCCGGCTTAAGCCAAAGCCGGCTAGTAAAAACCGTCCGATCACGATCCGTGCAATACCGCACGTATCTGATCGAACCTTGCCATATCTCCATACGGCCTCTACAGCGTTTCGCCCGAAACCTGAGTAACTGAGTGTGGTGGACTCTAAAGACTCGTCAATACTATGGCTGTGGATTTAACCACTAGCACGTCAGAGGTATAAGCCAATACGTGACGGGCTACCAGGTATTGACCAAAAGGGACGTCGATGAGCGCACTCATCCTGACACCCTACTGAGCCTGTCAGTGACAATATCCGTACAGTCCGGTCCGTTCGTCTATGAGCATCGCATGGCGGGCCTAGGGGGTTGGTAAAAGTCAGACCCCCAAAAGCGGTACAAGTCGTGTCGGAGTGCAGCCCAGAACACCCTGAGATACTACTGGAATACCTACCAGCAAATCTCCTGCCTTGGCCAAGGACTTTTCATGTTCTGGCTCTCCTCGACACAGCGCGACCTCACCCCCAATACCGGGAGAGACGAACCCCTGCAGATCCGCTCATTGCCTCCATGTGGCTCGGGACTGTACCCAACTAAAACCTGTTTGCACGACTCCTTTGAGCCGTGGTAGGGTAGTAATCAAAGCACAGTGGGAACTCACATGAGACAAATGACGATCCCAGGTCGATGAACTAACCTGTACACATGTCACCAGGGAACTGCTATCTGACGTCTGGTATAAAACCCAACTAGCAGGTTCCTGGCGAGTCCTGTCCGGTGTACTCATAACCTAATGAGCACCTGTATACATCTTAGGTGAACCAACTGACACCAGTGGCTTGTGAGACCGGCCACCGCCCCTCGTCGGGGTCTCGACTGTATACACTAGTCTACACTGGAGTATCGATGCCCTGTCTCGAAACTCCCGCGACTAGGGACCATTTAAGGATGTGCTTATAGACTACCAGCTCCCACGTATATGATCGCCCTCATACTGCCGGTAGTCAAGCAAGAATCCTAGGGGCTCTATCAACGTGCAATAGTGACCTATAAGGTCACCTAAAGCAGTACACGATGATAAAGGTAAACCAGATAGCATACTATCATCTTGAGTAAGACTGTCCTACTGGGACAGGTCCTCCCCTCAATCATTGCAATCACGTGCCTGTGATCCAATAATTGACTCTGAGGGCACTATCTCCAACAATCTCCCACTTGCACTCAAGGCTAATTATTGCAATGTCGCATACTCACAGCCCGTGTGATACCGAACACCCAACTCCTCTACTAGTCAGTCTCACAAAGCTCATTTGCGAAACTATTGCGTTCGAGGAATAGCCTCAGTGAGTGGATCCGCTCTGATGTTTCTTTTTATGTCTCTTTCTATCTCAAGTTCGCGGAGAAAGCTATCTCCCGAAATGAGCAATACCTGTGTTAGAATGTGTCTGGATATCTGATGGGACCTAGCTCATAAATGAACTCCAAATCCAAACTTCTTAGACTGTATCGTCAACTGAACTTAATCAGTATCCTGCGCCATGCCTTCCCTCAGTATCTACTTGGACCACCTGTCCAAAATACTGCCCCTCGTCAGAAGGAAAGCTATAACTCTGACAGCCACTTTGCTATCCAGGTCACTTTGGAAGCTTGGAATGATAACCGTCTCCTAAAGGAGGCTGCCGTTATCAAATTCCTAGAACATTCACTTATGTTCTAAAACTTCTTCCGATTGTTTCTCCAGGATTGGATCAATATCAACTTATTGCACCTACTGCAAGAACAACATCTGGTGTGGTACTTGACATCTCATGATTGACTCAATTGCCTAAGCAAGTGATCTGCCAATCATGCGTATCCCTCTCCCCTTTAGTCTGTAAGACACCTTTAGAGAGGGTGAATCCATTACCTGCAGGTACACCACAATGCCAGGAGTCGTCCATTCTAAATACTCATAGAATGCTGTCAAGGTACCCAGATTAGGAAACCACCCAAATCTAGATCTAAAACCATAGATCTAGTTACCAGAATGTCTGATATAATATCCAAATCCTATGTGGAGAAACTACTGTATGACGACCATAGTTTAACCGATCGTAGTATAGGAATATCACTTCCCACTCTGTGTATGTCATCAAATGCCAGGACATCACACTCTACTACCTTCTCAACAGATCCATCCCCTATTCTGATGAAGTCAAACCTATGACTGTCACATCAGAAATAGATGATCTATCTCCGCTATATCTGCTTTAGTCTATAAATAGACATAAGCCTGATGTCCACCAATGCTTTCGCTGCTCCCACTGACTACGACAACCCTCTGGCAGAGTCATATACACGTACGCTTCTAAAACCAGTTTAGAACGACGCTATACTCATCCTCCTGCCGGGTCTCATAATCTGGAACAACAGCAATGGCAAGTCTGGGTAAACAAGAACCTCTCTACCACTGTCCTTGAGTATACCGAAGTACCTCTCGGGTGCCTGAGGTTACCCACCTTATCTGCGGAGTGGCCAATGGAATGTCAAATCAGATTGAATCTTTAGGTTCTTATCAAATCTTCAGTAATCGTTTGCGGTTCTGGAATCACTTCCAGTTCTACCATACTCCCACGACTGTTTTCTGAAAAAATCCATTTTTAATAAAACTGTGGCGAGTCAAGAACAATATCACTATTGATCTTCCAGATGGTAGAATATCAACCCTCTGCATAGCCCGGGTCAACCCACAAACAGCCATTACAGAAGCGTGTCTTGAGTTGTCCAGTGTCTGGTTTTAAGCATAAGCCGGACAACTCCCCGTACCTTAACAATGTCAAGATATGAACTGTTCTATATCCAATATAGAAACAGAGGCACTGATTTAATTGAACCAGATTCAAATCATGCAGCTGTCTCCAGTGCATGTCAACTAAATGGAAGGAGGCCGATCAGCGTTACTCAACTTAGGAATGCTTCCAATTATGAGTAACCTAAAAGAGAAGCAAGTTCTCTTAACCATTACTATCAACTGAATACCATATACAAGTATCTACATCTTCGATCACTCTGAAGAATCCCGATACTTGCAATACCTGGTTCTCTACTTTATTCTTATACCTATAACTTCTCAAAACTTCGACCCTGTGTTTCTACGAAACACTTGTTTAAGAACTAGAGAAGTCATAAGTAAACAGAATACAGTACGAGGACCAACCCCTCTGTCCTAATGGACACTGGACAATATACAATGCTCTGTATAAGTCCTGTGAGTCTAGTGACTCATTCACTGTGTGTCGTAGGTTGAAAACTGTACTTATGGTTAAGAAGAATTACACCGCTGTTCAATGCTCCTTACCTAACCATCCACTGGTATAGGTAAATGTCATAGACATAATTTCAAAAAGGTATGTCTCACTCTATAAAAATAGACGTACAGATATATCAATTTGAAATTGGTGCACAACAACGGATATTCAAAACCAAATATTTGCCGACCGGCAAACAATCCAGGTGGCTTCCTCAAATATCACCAATTCTAACGAATCCCGATATAATGAGGATGGTCACCTAATTTCCAATAACTTACTCCCACTCATCATCTGTAAAACCATACAGATGTGAGAATCATACCTGGTAAATACATACCCTGGAGTAAGTATCTAATCGGGAAATCAGTTTTCTTTTAACAGTACACAGTGAAACTGAAACATTGAAATGTTTCGATGGGGTATCCTGGTATTCCTAGTAATGCCTCTTCCATTATCCAGATTCACAACTATAACCGTATAATTCTTTGCCACTTCTCCAAATCCCTTTTTATGTCTTTAGTCATTACCTTCTGTACACCCCTTTAGGCCAAATGGTTTTCTTCCTTCCCTACCGTTCGGCACCAGCCTATGGTTTGGAAGAAGACTATCCAAAAAGCATAATGGGTGTACTGTCCTAATCCTAGGAACACTCGCAACGTGAGAGAAGGTGAAGATAAAAGACACCTGAATGTACTTTATTCCTATTTCTCCTGAACCAGGATCCATCCCCGAACTGGAACAAGTTCCTTTCGAGTTCGTATATAACCATACGATGGATTATCCAATAAACTGGGATCTTCGTAGTGATACGGAGTGTCCTGGAGAAATACAAAGGTGATTTAGGATTGGCGAAGAAATGCTTGGTTTGTTCGTGAATAGCAGTCGCAATTTACTTTGCCCTCTTACTAATCCCTTGCTTTGTCTGAACTTAATATCTTCTGTACACCGTTTAGGCTAACTGGTTTTCTTCATTCCCTACCGGTCGGCACCAGCCTATGGTTTGGAAGAAGACTATCCAATTTGCGTAATAGGTGTACTACTCCTAAACCAAGGAGTACTCGCAACCTGAGAGAAGGTGAAAAGAAAAGACAACTGAATAGTCCTATCCGTTTTCTCCAGAACCAGAAACCATCCTCGAAGTCCTTCGAGTTCGTATATAACCATACGATGGTTTTGTCCAATGGAAGTGGACGTTCGTAGTAATACGGGGTGTCCCGGAGAAAAGGGTAAAAATAGGAGTGGCAATGAGGTTTGCAACTCTGACAATCCAAAAGCCAGTGTTAAGTAGGTTCGGTCAAATTAGTCACTGAGTCATAGTCTAGGGTCGGGTCAATGGTCGCTGCCAAAGAGAGAGAGAAAAGAAACACTCAGCGTGCACTCTAACCTAGATCAGAATGGTTATCACTTTATCTAATCAGGAAACCTCCCACTGTAACGTCAAATTCCTCCCCAAACCTGAAAGAAGAATTAGCCGGGATCACCCGAGGAGTAAACCAGCTCATCAGTGGGAATCGGGATCCAACCATCATCGCATGATAACGTGACGGAATCCGCTCACGCTATCATACTCCAGAAGGTATGCGCAAATCTGGCAAGTTTCAGTTCTTTTGAAACTCCCGATGTGGATTTCTACCCCATGCTCTTATGAACTTGACTTTGGCCAACATATCATAAGTCACATGTCAAGTTCTACCCGTCATTTTCTTGGTTAATTTGAACCCACCCGTACCTACCCTAAACTTTGGCCAAAATGGCAGTACGACTGTCCCAAACCAACGCATCTATCTATGCTACATATGAATACCCAATAGCTACCAAACACTGTGCCTTGACTTTGGCCAACATACACAGCTTGAATACTATTAACTATCCATATGAAACGACGGAGGGCTACGAATAGTTTCTGGCGAAAACCTTTAACGTAATGAACTTGATATCATTGAAGGAACTGATAGCTTTTAAAAAATATAGTGACGAAAACCTTTGCTAAAGAGGTCACTCCCGGTGAAGGGATCTCGGCTCTTTCCCCGTAGAATGAGGTGCAGGATATTCCAACTGAATACCTCGATGCAAAGCAAAAGTAAACGGCTATAGTGAAGTTATTGCCCTGACGCAAACTTCTGTCCAAGGGGTCACTCCCGGTGAAGGGATCTCGGCCCTTGCCTCGTCGACTGAGGAGCAGGATATTCCAACTGAATACCACGATGCAAAACAAAAGAGAACGCCCTTGCAATAACAGCTTTTTGAAAAAGTGTTCCAACAACATCAGAATAGGTTTGTTTATCTTGCATTGATCTGAATCAACGCAGTCCCATCAATTGATCACACCACAAAGAACGAAAATATACTGACGTACGTATATGCCATCCGCATTCGCCACTGGGTCCCGTCATCACCCGTTAGGTTAGCTAACTAACGACAGAGCGGAGACTGGACTAGCGCGGATGAAAAACATATACAACATCTACTAATATATATACAATATATAATTTTCGCTCAAGGCGTGATAAAAATGCAGCAACACAGAAATGTATAGCAACACAGATCAATACAGATGTCTGGGATCCCCGGGTTTCACAGAGCCGCTGCTGAAACCCGACGTTCCCCTGGTCATATGGATAGCCTGTGCAATGAAATCCTAGACCCCTACGGGCGCGGCAAGTTACCTGCCAAAACCTGAAGCGAGGCAGCCCCCTTCAGCAACGTGAATGGACCACCCAGCACTTCACGGAATCCGGTAACTTGGGCACCCCTCCTGGGTCAACTTGTACCCCCTACGAGTACGGCGAATAGCCCGCCAATTCTAGAGTAAAGCCCCCTGCGTCTCAATGCCATGAGATGCGGGCTCGTTGCCCTCTAGAACCCGGCTATTCGTGCACCCCTCCGCGGGGTAATCCTAGTACAGAAAGTAAAATATACATACACCGAGTACATCGACCGCAACCAGGTCGTGCCCCAAAAGAATAATACAAACAGGCAGTGACGGAAGTCCACATGTCGGACGCTCGCCCTGCAATATCAAATGTACATAATACAACAAAACTGTACTAATACTACAACCAGGCTATCCCCCACGACCGATCCGCAACAACACAGCACAATCATAGAACATCAACGTGAATGTCACGTTCGCAAATCCGTCTAAAAGGGCTATAGCAGATAGACTAGATTTACCGATCAAGTGACATTCACGGTCGCAGATATAATGTAAATACTGTGAACTGGCATGTTTAAAATATCCGTTCGAACAAATTTTATCAAGTGGGCCCCAAGCAGTACTGTAGCACTTACAGAAAATCTGGGCCCAAAAACAATATCCCAAAACCCATATTTCCTAACCATAAGCCTACTGGGAAAATCTCGTGCAGTGAAGACACATTCCCACCGCGGAACCGCGGCCAAAGCAGGGGTTTGGCCGCGTTTCCGCGGTCGTACTAAGAGATCACTGTACCAAATTTCACCAGAATTCTTAGAATTGTCTACACATGTTTCTGCAACAACCTGAAAAATTTTTGGAGCAGAAAAAATTTCAACAGAAACACGATGCCTTGGAAAATACGGTTTTTGGGGATTTTTTTTGTTCGATCGAGTTCTAAACATACTAGAGCAAGCTAGGCGAGGTTAATGGCATGGCTCTGATACCAATGTAAGCCCGCGGGGGCGCCCCGGCCGTCGATCCGACGCCGGAAACGCGGAAACAAAAACTTTGCGAACTTTGCAAACCGGCACCACCGCGGACTTATTACCCGGATCGGGCCATTAACCTAGCTAACTAGCAAACTAGAAAATAGTAGAGAAGTTATACCAAGCGATCCGTGTCCTTAGGTCTTCATCTCCACTCCGATCTCTCGCGGAATCTCCGTCCATCATCGTCTCGTCGGAAAGGGCACCATGTAGCCGGAATATTTTACGGGCTCCCGCCTCTTGACCGAGGCAACTCGGGCGCGAAGTTGGCTAGCCGACGCGTCCAAGGGATGCTGTAGAATAGTGTAGTAACTTGTCTCTTTTGGGGTTATAGAAGTTGCCATGGTATGATGTGGAGGTGAAGAAATCATCTATGGAAGTGAGCTTAGGAATTTTGGTAGCATGAAGAATGAAATGAAACATATTTTCCCTCACTCAAAATGAACCTACCTCCTCACTAGTGTGGTCGGCCCCTCTTCTCACAAAGAAGATTGGAGAGAGAAAAAGAAGACAACTCCTTTTTCAAAATGTGAAAAAGAAATGATATAAATCAATACAAGATTAACCTCGCATCCTTTCAATAACCCATCATTAGAAAAGCAATGGAAAAGGACTAGAAAAGCATCTCATCATGACAAAGGCACAATATGCAAGGAAGCCCTCCACTATAAGTTATTTGCGAACTTGCTAATAACCCCTCCATCGAAAAGTCCGGCTGTGAAGGAATAAAAGAAAACCGGCCGGAACGGAATGCAAACTGGCAACTTCAGAAAACCGATCCCATAATAAATTACAGGAAAACCCTGCTACTGCAAATACATGCCCGCATTTGTATTCCCACTGAACACAAATGCAAAGAGACAAAACTACACTATCAAATACTAGAATCCGGCTTAAGCCAAAGCCGGCTAGTAAAAACCGTCCGATCACGATCCGTGTAATACCGCACGTATCTGATCGAACCTTGCCATATCTCCATACGGCCTCTACAGCGTTTCGCCCAAAACCTGAGTAACTGAGTGTGGTGGACTCTAAAGACTCGTCAATACTATGGCTGTGGATTTAACCACTAGCACGTCAGAGGTATAAGCCGATACGTGACGGGCTACCAGGTATTGACCAAAAGGGACGTCGATGAGCGCAGTCATCCTGACACCCTACTGAGCCTGTCAGTGACAATATCCGTACAGTCCGGTCCGTTCGTCTATGAGCATCGCATGGCAGGCCTACGGGGTTGATAAAAGTCAGACCCCCAAAAGCGGTACAAGTCATGTCGGAGTGCAGCCCAGAACACCCTGAGATACTACTGGAATACCTACCAGCAAATCTCCTGCCTTGGCCAAGGACTTTTCATGTTCTGGCTCTCCTCGACACAGCGCGACCTCACCCTCAATACCGGGAGAGACGAACCCCTGCAGATCCGCTCACTGCCTCCATGTGGCTCGGGACTGTACCCAACTAAAACCTGTTTGCATGACTCCTTTGAGCCGTGGTAGGGTAGTAATCAAAGCACAGTGGGAACTCACACGAGACAAATGACGATCCCAGGTCGATGAACTAACCTGTACACATGTCACCAGGGAACTGCTATCTGACGTCTGGTATAAAACCTAACTAGCAGGTTCCCGGCGAGTCCTGTCCGGTGTACTCATAACCCAATGAGCACCTGTATACATCTTAGGTGAACCAACTGACCCCAGTGGCTTGTGAGACCGGCCACCGCCCCTCGTCGGGGTCTCGACTGTATACACTAGTCTACTCTGGAGTATCGGTGCCCTGTCTCGAAACTCCCACGACTAGGGACCATTTAAGGATGTGCTTATAGACTACCAGCTCCCACGTATATGATCGCCCTCATACTGCCAGTAGTCAAGCAAGAATCCTAGGGGCTCTATCAACGTGCAATAGTGACCTGTAAGGCCACCTAAAGCAGTACACGATGATAAAGGTAAACCAGATAGCATACTATCATCTTGAGTAAGACTGTCCTACTGGGACAGGTCCTCCCCTCAATCATTGCAATCACGTGCCTGTGATCCAATAATTGACTCTGATGGCACTATCTCCAACCGACCACTCACTGCCTCCATGTGCTTAGGGACTGTACCGAACTAAAACCTATTTTCACAACTCAGTAGAGCCGTGGTAGGGTAGTAATCAAAACACAGTGGGAACACACATGAGACACTGTGGCGATTTCTGGTCTAGGGACTACCCTGTACTCATGCCACCAGAGAACTACCATCTGACATTGGTATAATACCAACTATGAGTTCTCGGCGAGTCTGTCCAGTGTAACTCATCTAATAAGTACCTGTATACAATCATCAGTGTCAAACACCAATGGCTATAGGATCAGCCATTGCCCCATACAGGGTCATGAAATGTATACACTAGTCTAAACCGAAGTACCAATGCCCTGTCTCGATACTCTTACGACTAGGGACATTTAAGGATGTACTTATAAACTACCAAGCCCCACTAGTATGATCTTTATCATAATCCCGGTAGTCAATCAAAGATCCTATGGGCTTTATCTCATGTATTTGCGATACATGATAACTAGTATCCTGCATTAACATGACAAATAAAGATTAACCATATAGCTCACTATTATCTCGAGTAAGACTGCTCTTGGTATAGGCCCTCATCGAATTCAGTAATTGCATTCCCGCAATTACGATAATTTCTTTGAGGGCACAAATATCCAACAATCTCCCACTTGCACTCAAGGCTAATTATTGCAGTATCGTTGGCACACATCTCATGTGCTACTACATACCCAACTTCCGTACTAACAGTTTCGCATATTGTGTTCGAGAAATAGCCTCAGTGAATGGATCCGCTAATATGTTTCTAACTGTATCTCTCTGAATCTCAACTTTGCGGAGACCAACTAGCTTCCGAAAATGAGCGATACTTATCCTAGAATATTGTTTGGATAGCTGATAGGACCTTGTTCACAAATGAACATATTTATCCAAACAAATGCATAGGATGTATCCTCTGCTTATTCACAATCAGCATCTAGTGCCTTGACTAGTATCCTGCTTGGAACTCTTCCAATTCACTGCATCTCATAAGAGGGTAAACTAATGACTCACGACGGACACTCTGTCATCCTTGTCACTACAGAAGCTGGAATCGGTAAACGCCTCTCGGAAGAAGCTGTCATTACTATACACCAAGAACATCTCATATGCTCTTCACTTCTTCCTATGTTTCTCTGGGATTAGATTAATGTCTGCTTACTACACCAAGTGTAAAAGCATTATCTGGTCCGGTATATAACATCGTATGATTGACCTCACTGCCGAAGCATGTTGAATGTCATTTATGCGAGTCACTCCCTTCATTAGTCCTGAAAGACATCATTTAGTGAGAGTGACCACATTACTCGCAGGTACATTATCTCACTAGGAGTCCTCCAATCTAAACCATTTTAGAATGGTGTCATTATACCTAAATTGGGATAATCCAAAATCCCTTACCAGGTATAACTCTATAGACCTAGTCACCAGAATCAATGACATATATATAATCCACAAGAAGAGAAACAAAAGTGACTACCAACGTTTGACCGAATCGTAGTATATGAATATCACTTCCTATGAAGAGTATGTTATCCACATCAGTATGCAGAATCAGACAGTACTCCTTACAGCTTTCTTACAAATATATGGTTCATCTCTTATTTTGATGAAGTCAAACACTTTGACCATCGCATCAAAAACAGATGATCCACCTCCGCTATGCTTGCTTTAGTCTACAAATAGACTTAAGCAATTTGCACACTTTTCGCTGCTCCCACTGACTAAGACAATCCTCTGGTAGAGTAATATACACGTACACTTCTAAATCTAATTTAGAAAAACGTTATAATAATACTCATACCAGATATCATAGTCATGAAAACAACAGTTGGCAGATTTTATCCATATGGACTTCAGCACAGACTTTGAAGTAACAGTATCATTACAATCCACATCGGGTATTTTATGAATAAATATTAACTATAAGTCTGGTCTTATTAGGTTAATACTTTTCCATTAGCGCTGATCTCGAAAGATCTGCTTGCTCCTTATGGGTTTTATCCTTTTCAGGAGCACACAACAAAGTGTATAATTTATTGTAGTGCATGGAGTCCAACTTGGATAACTTGGCATTCAGCCATCAGTCGGAAGTCACCACTTCCTATGGCATGTTGATAACTAGTAGGGTCATCATCGCATGATGCAAGCATCCTAGTCACCGTCTATGAGAAAACCGAAGTGTCTCTCAGGTGGCTGAGATTACCTACTATATCTTCGGAGTAGCCATGGTCTATCAGGGTCAATTTGATCATCAGGTTCTACTAAACTTTCGGTAACTATTTGTGGTTCTAGAATCACTTCCAGTTCTACCATACTCCCACAAATTTCTTTTGCAAGAAATTCCTTAACCAAGAATGTGGCGAGTCAAGAACAAAACATTTGTGAACTTGAAAAATGGTAGAAGCTATCCCTTGCGAAATCTTGGGATAACCCATAGACTGTTATTTCCGAAATGTGCCTCAAGTTTATCCGGATAATGGTTTTAAACATAAAACGGATAACCCTATATCTTAACAATTTTAAGATGAACACTATTCTATATCACATATAGAAAAGAGGCACTTGTTTAGGTGGAACTAGTATCAATTGATATGCATCTATCTTTAATGCATCCCCAAAATTGAAGAAGGTAACTCAACATTACTCATCATGGAGCATACCTCGGATGAGTAATCTGAGAGAGAATTGCATTCTCAATATGGAATACCTAGAACCAACCCTTTGTCCGTATGGATATTGGACAACATACATCAATATGTATAAGTCGCTAGAGTTCACTATCTCATTTTCCGTGTGTTGTTAATTGAAAAACATTCTTTTGGTTAAAAAAACCAAAAGTTTACTGTTTATGTAAGTCGACGTTGTACACCCCATGAGTTGCGGGGAGGCGGAAATATGAAAAACAATCTTTTTCTTTAAACTAACATTGACTAACCGAAAGGATCTTTGCTAAACTATAACTAACACTATCATAGGAATAGTTAGCTACTATGAAATAAGATTATACCTAATGAACCAAGTCCTTCTTCTTCTCGTTAACCACCTCCTCGTCGGCCTCCTTTTTGTAATAGACGATCCACCCGAAAGCTACTACTCCAAGCTTTGCCTCTAACTTGAGGAAACTAGGTTACTCCAATTGCTAATCAAAGTCACCTAGGTAATATAGAGTGTGATTAGGGATTAACAAGTTTTACTAACCCTTGATCTCAACACATCAGAGGTTAGGGTTAAGGTTTGAAGAGAGAGAGCTTGAGGAGAGAGAAGGTGAGAGTGAAAATGAAATGAAATAATGATATCATTTGAATATATGAAGCATAATGATTTATTAAATGAATAATCAAATGATTTATCAACCATGCTTTATTTATTCATTATGAGTGATTCATCTCATTAGTCATTAAATGCACCATTAACTACATGAATGAATCACACAAATGAGTCACTAAATCAATAAATGCAAATGCCACCTTAGCCCCCAAGTCATCATCCTTCTAGAAGCTTCTCGCCAAATTATGAGAACGCCCCTCCTATCCGTGAAAACACGGAAAAACTTTAGACTGTATAAATCCAATAATCCGGTACTAGAATCTGGCTTAAACCAAAGCCGGCTAGTAAAAACTGTCCGAACATCGTACGTGCGTAAAAACACGTATGCGTCCGAACCCTTGTCGTAAAACCATACGACCTTTATATCGTTTGACCCGGAGCAGGGAAACTCTCTGTGTGGGACTCTAAAGACTCGACTACTACGCTGGCAATGAGTTTAACCACAGACCGCAAGCGGCACTAGCTGTACATAACGGTCCCCAGGAAGATGTCGATAAGAAGGTCGATGAGGAAACCCATCCGAACTCGTACTGAGCCTGATGTGACAATCTCCGTACAGTCTGGTCTGTTCGTCTAAGACTATCGCATATCGGGCCTAGGGGGCGGCAAGCGTCAGTCCCCTAAAAGCGGTATAAGTCGTGTCGGAGCGTAGCCCATTACACCTTGAGAAACTACAGGAAAACCTACCAGTAAATCTCGCTTGCCCTGGACAGGGACTTTGCGTAATGGCTCTCTGACACAGCGTGATATCAACTCCCAATACCGGGAGAGACGAATCCTGTCTAACCGCCACTGCCTCCAAGTGCTCGGGACTGCACCCGACTACTACTTGTTTGCATGACTCCTTTGAGTCATGGTAAGGTAGCAATCTAAGAACAGTGGGACACACTCGAGGCGAAGCAGCAGTGTCAAGTCTGCGGACTATGCTGTACTCATGTCACCTGGGAACCGTTAACTGACGACTGGTATAATACCAACCAACAGTTCCCCGCGATTCCTGTCCGGTGTACCCGTAACCTAACTAGCACCTGTATACTATCTCCAGTACGACGTACGGATGGCTGTGGGACAGACCATCTCCCCAACTGGGATGAGAAGCGTACACACTAGTCTACTCCGGAGTATCGATACCATGTCTCGATAATCCTATGACTAGGGACCTAAAAAAGGATGTGCTTGTAGACTACCCAGCCCCCACTAGTGTGACTGCCATCACAACGCTGGCAGTCAAGCAAGATCCTAAGGACTCTATCAATACGTACACACATATTAAGATAGATATAACCAAGTAGCATACTACCATGTTTAGCAAGACTGTTAATATAACTGTGAATATCCCAAGCTTCCATTAAGTAATATACAAGCTAGTATGATACAATAATGGCCCCTAGGGCATATACACTAACAATCTCCCACTTGCACCAGGGCCATATACTGGCGTATCGAAGACCGATCATCTCGAGTAGCCTCTTGAACTGAATCTGAGGTAAGGCCTTTATGAATGGATCAACAATGTTCTCCTCTGTAGGAACTCTCCGGACCTCAATCTCCCGGCGATCTATGATCTCCCTGATTAGGTGATACCGCCTTAAGATGTGTCTGAACTTCTGATTGGACCTGGGTTCCTTCGCTAAAGCTATAGCTCCGTTGTTGTCGCAATACAGCGGTATTGGATCAATAATGGTAGGAACAAGCTGAAGTTCTGTTAGGAACTTCTTCATCCAGACCGCTTCTTTTGCGGCATCGCAAGCAGCAACATACTCCGCTTACATCGTCGAGTCAGCAACGGTGTCCTGCTTGGAACTCTTCCAGCACACCGCCCCTCCATTGAGGGTAAAGACATAACCTGACATGGACTTGGAGTCATCCTTATCATTCTGGAAGCCGGAATCAGCAAAGGCCTCGATCTTGAGGTCTTTTCCGCCGTAAACCAAGAACATCTCCTTGGTCCTTCTCAGGTACTTGAGAATGTTCTTCACTGCTATCCAGTGCTTCTCCCCTGGGTCTGACTGATACCTGCTTACCACGCTCAGTGCGTAAGCTACATCTGGTCTGGTGCACAACATCGCATACATTATAGAGCCTACCGCAGAAGCGTAGGGTATAATAGACATGCGATCCCTTTCCATATCAGTCTTGGGAGACATCTCTTTGGATAGGGTGATTCCGTGACAAGCCGGTAGATTACCGTGCTTAGAATCTTCCATACTGAATCTTTTCAGTACAGTGTTGATATACCTGGACTGAGAAAGTCCCAACATCCTTGGATCTATCACGATAGATCCAGATCCCCAGAATGTAGGAGGCATCACCCAGGTCTTTCATGGAGAACCTGTGTGACAAGAATCCTTTGACAGATTGTAGCATAGGAATGTCATTTCCTATCAATAAAATGGCATCTACGTACAAGACGAGGAATACAATAGTTCGTGCTAAAATTTTACTATATATACATTGTTCATCTGGATTTTTGATAAAGTCATATTCTTTGACCGTTTCATCAAAACAGATGTTCCAACTCCGTGATTCCTGCTTTAGTCCATAAATGGACTTAAGCAACTTGCACACTTTCCCGCTGCTCCCACTCTGATTGAAGCCTTCTGGCTGATCCATATAGACGCACTCTTCCAAATTACCATTTAGAAAAGCCGTCTTTACGTCCATCTGCTAGATCTCATAATCATGGAAGGCGGCAATAGCAAGAAGGACTCGAATGGATTTGAGCATAGCCAATGGAGAAAAAGTCTCGTCATAGTCCAAACCAGGTCTTTGACGAAAACCCTTTGCAACAAGTCTAGTCTTATAGGTTTCCACCTTTCCATCTACACCAATCTTTTTCTTGAAGATCCATTTGCATCCTATGGGTTTTACCCCATCTGGAGCAAATTCCAAAGTCCATACTTTGTTGGTGTACATGGACTCCATCTCGGTCCGCATTGCATCCAGCCATCGTACCGAGTCACCGCTCTGGATGGCCTGCTGGAAGCTAGTAGGTTCATCATCATCAATGACGCAATCCTTTCTATCCCCATCTATGAGAAAACCGTAGTATCTCTCAGGCGGATGAGACGGCCTACTACTCCTGCGGAGGGGTGTGGGAATGTCCTGTTCTTCTTGAACTACTTGTTCTACCAAACTTTCAGTAGTAGTTTGTGGTTCTGGAATTTCTTCCAGTTCTATTTCGCTCCCACTTGTTTCCTTTTCTAAAAACTGTTGTTCTAGAAAATGGGTATTATGAGAAACAAAAACCTTTTGTTCCTCTGCGTAATAGAAATAATATCCCTAAGAGTTCTTTGGATATCCCATAAACTTACACTGTACTGATCGTGCCTCGAGTTTGTCCGCATGCTGCTTTTTAACAAAAGCTGGACATCCCCATTTCTTTAGATACTGAAGATAGGGTTTCTTCCCACTCCACATCTGATATGGCGTGGTAGGCACAGTCTTGGTAGGAGCCCCGTTCAAAAGATATGCCACTGATTCTAGCGCATAACCCCAGAAAGATCGCGGTAACTCAGCATTACTCATCATGGAACGCACCATATCCAATAGGGTTCGATTCCGTCTCTCCGATATACCGTTATGTTGTGGAGTGTATGGAGGAGTAAGCTGAGAGAGAATTCCTTTCTCTTTTAGGTAACCTAGGAACTCGGCACTTAAGTATTCACCACCTCGTTCAGGTCTTAGTGTCTTGATACTTTTGCCGGTTTGGTTTTCTACTTCATTCTTATACTCTTGGAATTTCTCAAAAGCCTCGGATTTATGTTTCATCAAGAAAATGAATCCGTACCTAGAGTAATCATTCGTAAAAGTAATGAAATAGGAAAAACCACCTCTTGCATGTGTAGACATTGGACCACATACATCGCTGTGTATGAGTCCTAAGAGCTCGCTCGCTCTTACTCCATGTCCAGTGAATGGAGTCTTTGTCATCTTTCTTTTGAGACATGATTGACAAGAGACATAAGTTTGATATTCGAACGAATCCAAATATTCTTCTCTATGTAACTTAGTTAACCTTGTCTCATTGATGTGCCCAGTCTACAATACCATAAGAAAGCCTTATTTAAATCTGGAGATTTTCTTTTTAGTGTGTTCTGGACATTGAAAATCTGTAATTGGTTTAAGACATATATACCGTTATCTAGTGTACCAGACCCAATCAAACCATGATTTAGGTGGATGTTAACAATATCGCTTACAAACGTGAAATCATAACCTTCTTTTGATAACAACGAAACCGATATGATATTACACGTTAAACTGGGTACACAAAAACAGTTATGCAAAACCAAAATATGTCCACTCGTCAATCCCAGGTGATAATCCCCTACGGACACAGCTCCCACGCTAGCTCCGTTAGCAACCTTCAGGGTCATATCACCAACCTTCAACACTTTACGGTTTCTTAGTGCCTGCAATGAATTGCATATATGAGATCTTGATCCGGTATCCAATACCCAGGAAGTAGAGTTGATTGACAGACAATTCTCAATTACAAACACACCTGAAGTCGAAGCCACAGCTTGCTTCGGTTCCTGGTTCTTGGCGTTCCAAGCCTTGCAATCTTTCTTCCAGTGCCCTTTCCTATGACAGTGGAAGCACTCATCCTTTGCCACTACTAGCACCGCAATCTTTTTCTTTCCCTTCACTCCCACCTTACTAACACCTCCTCTAGGTTTGGTGGCGGCCTTATTCTTCCTTCCTTTGGCCCTAGCCTTGGACCCGGAAGAAGAAGCACCGCGAACAAACATAGTGGGTGTATCCCTTGCCTTATGCAAGGTGCCCTCTGCACTCCTCAACATGTTAAGGAGTTCTGGAAGTTCAACTTCTTTTCTTTGAATGTTGAAATTCAGAATAAACTGGGCGTAGGTGGAAGGAAGGGACTGGAGAATCAAGTCTGTATAGAGCTCGTTCTCTAAAGTCGTCCCAAGGTCTGCGAGCTCTTCTATATAGCCACTCATCTTTAGGACATGTTCTCCTACCGATGATCCGACGGCCAACCTCGCCTGAAACAAGTTCTTTGAGGTCTCGTATCTTGCTATACGAGATTGCTCTCCATAAAGTTCCTTTGTATGGAGAAATATGGCATCTAGATCCATATCCTTGTGCCTCCTCTGATGTTCATTATTCATCGAGGCAAGCACAATGCACTTGGCCCTCGCGCAATCTAACTCCCAGGTTTTGCGGATTTCCTTATCCGCATTACTGGATTTGGGACCAGGGACAGCAGGTGCCTTAGCGGAAAGGACATACCCTAATTTGTCATAGGTCAAAGCCATCTTGACATTCCGCAGCCAATCTTTATAGTTTGGCCCTGTCAATATATTTTTTTCTAGTAGTAACTTAAGTCCTATCATTTTCTGGGTCGCTGCAATTAGGAGAGAGAGAGAGAATACTTTAGCATGATGCTCTTGCAAGTTTAGAGTGGTTTTTAGTTTATCTAAACTGGATGGCTCCCACTGTTTCTTGAATCCCTCCTCAAACCAAAAAGGAAGAACTAGCCAGGACTATTCTCACCGTACAATACTTACTTAACTGTTCAGCCAGGCCGGTGTCGGTATTTCGAGAGAGGTTTTCCAACGCTTTCGTGAAGTTCCTTAATTAAATAACCTCTTTTCTTTGGGGGCGTAGCCCCGCTGACACCTTTCTCGGCACCTACTTGGTTTATAGCATTGATCGTTAAGTGACGAATCTCCTGATGAGTAGCATATACTCACAATAGGATCGGGATCCAAATATCATCGTGTGATAATGTTGAAGGAATTCTACCAACATTCATCAAACTCCAAATGGTATACATCTCTTTGCAAATTTCAGTTTCTTTAGAAATTCCCGATATAAATTTCTGCCCCATGCTCTTATGACCTTGGCGTTGGTCAAAATGTCATAAGTCACATGTCAAGTTCTACCCATCATTATCTTGTTAATTTGAACACATTCGTACATACCCCTGATGTTGGTCAAATGATAATACGACTTTCCCAAACTAACTCATCTATCTATGCAACAAATGAATACCCAGCAGCTACCAAACACTATGCCTTGGCGTTGGTCAAAATACATAGCTTGAATACTACTGAATACCCAAATGAAATGACGGAGGGCTACGAATGGTTTTGGCGAAACCGTGAACGTAGTGAACTTAATATGACCGAAGGAACTTAAAAGGAGTGGTTAAAGCTCCGCAATTAAAAAATATCTTCTGTTTTAAAAATAACCGAGTGGTTTCTTTTAAACTGTTCCAACGATTCAACTTTGGTTTATTTTCTTTGCATTAAAATAATGCGTCCCATCAATTAACATATCATTGCAGAAAACAACGAAAATACAATGTCCTCTTATGCCATCCGCATTCGCCACTGGGTCCCGTCATCACCCGTTAGGTTACTTAACAAACGACAGAGCGGGGGCTGGGCTAGTGCGGGTGTAAAACCTAAGTGACGTCTAAATAGCTATCATATATAGATATTGTACATTTGTCAGACGCAATAATAAGCATTCCAGATCACAGATGAACATTATTAGATATACAAGCAATCTGTGTTTTCTTTAAGCCTGCAGCGAAAGACGGATTATACAGTTATGATGAATAGCCAATACCCTACCCTAGACCCCTACGGGTACGGCAAACTACCCGCCAAGTACCCGAAGTGAAGCGGTCTCCCTCAACAACGTGAGTAGTCCACTAAACACTTCAAAGTACCCGGTAGTTTGTGCACCCCACCTTGGGTCTATCCTAGGAGCAAAATTCAGTAAATGAAATAATACAACGGTGGCTACAACCGCAACCTGGATGTGCCCCGCAAAAGAATATTACAACATATTACAATTTACATCGAATGAATGAATATAAAAACCCATCTCAATCCCCGGCTAATCATCACAACGATCCAATCAAGTTCATAAGCACAAACAGTAAAATCATTACAGAAATGTGCAACCCCCTGCCAACCGACATACTAGCAGTTAGGGGAGGTTTACAAATCACAGATATAATCTAATTAGCCAAACATCATAGAATTTCGATCGAGCAAACACAATTGATTCTACTCCAAAAACTTCTCTGTGCACCTGAGACTTGAGCAGAAACAAAACATTCCAGAAATAACAAAATTATCACAGAAGAGTTCTGGGGAATTTTGGGCTGACTCGGCCCCAACTCGGCAGCGGATCCACGGCCGATCGCTTGGATCGGCCGCGGTTCCACGGTGCTTTGACCGATTCAGGAACCTAAATTTCTCTACTATTCTTAAGTTTCCCTGCTTGTAATTTTAAGGGTCCCTGAAAAAATTTTAGACCCTGTTTTAAAATCGACAGAAACTTGATAAAAATGATGTTTTTTCCGGTTCGTTTTGCGATCGAATTTCTAACGACTTTGCTAACAAGTTAATTATAGTTTAGCGAGGCTCTGATACCACTGTAAGTCAACGTTGTACACCCCACGAGTTGCGGGGAGGCGGAAATATGACAAACAATCTTTTTTCTTTAAACTAACATCGACTAACCGAAAGGATCTTTGCTAAACTATAACTAACACTATGATAGGATTAGTTAGCTACTATGAAAGAAGATTATACCTAATGAACCAAGTTCTTCTTCTTCTCATTAACCACCTCCTCGTCGGCCTCCTTTTTGTAATAGACGATCCACCCGAAAGCTACTACTCCAAGCTTTTCCTCTAACTTGAGGAAACTAGGTTACTCCAATTGCTAATCAAAGTCACCTAGGTAATATAGAGTGTGATTAGGGATTAACAAGTCTTACTAACCCTTGATCTCAACATATGAGAGGTTAGGGTTAGGGTTTGAAGAGAGAGAGCTTGAGGAGAGAGAAGGTGAGCGTGAGAATGAAATGAAATAATGTTATCATTTGAATATATGATGCATAATGATTTATTAAATGAACAATCAAATGATTTATCAACTATGCTTCATTTATTCATTATGAGTGATTCATCTCATGAGTCATTAGTCATTAAATGCTCCATTAACTACATGAACGAATCACACAAATGAGTCACTAAATCAATAAATGCAAATGCCACCTTAGCCCCCAAGTCATCATCCTTCTAGAAGCTTCTCGCCAAATTACGAGAACGCCCCTCCTATCCGTGAAAACACGAAAAAACTTTAGACTGTATAAATCTAATAATCCGATACTAGAATCTAGCTTAAACCAAAGCCGGCTAGTAAAAACTGTCCGAACATCGTACGTGCGTAAAAACACGTATGCGTCCGAACCCTTGTCGTAAAACCATACGACCTCTATATCGTTTGACCCGGAGCAGGGAAACTCTCTGTGTGGGACTCTAAAGATTCGACTACTACGCTGGCAGTGGGTTTAACCACAGACCGCAAGTGGCACTAGCTATACGTAACGGTCCCCAGGCAGATGTCGATAAGAAGGTCGATGAGGAAACCCATCCGAACTCCTACTGAGCCTGATGTGACAATATCCGTACAGTCCGGTCTGTTCGTCTAGGACTATCGCATATCGAGCCTAGGGGGCGGCAAGCGTCAGTCCCCTAAAAGCGGTATAAGTCATGTCGGAGCATAGCCCATTACACCTTGAGAAACTACAGGAAAATCTACCAGTAAATCTCCCTTGCCCTGGCCAG
Organism: Agapanthus africanus; assembly: GCA_030015575.1. Lineage (NCBI taxonomy): Eukaryota > Viridiplantae > Streptophyta > Magnoliopsida > Asparagales > Amaryllidaceae > Agapanthus > Agapanthus africanus. The sequence goes on along the minus strand of JASDDO010000010.1, from coordinate 100,440,068 downwards.
GGACTTTGCGTAATGGCTCTCTGACACAGCGTGATATCAACTCCCATTACCGGGAGAGAAGAATCCGGTCTAACCGCCACTGCCTCTAAGTGCTCGGGACTGCACCCAACTGCTACCTGTTTGGACGACTCCTTTGAGCCGTGGTAGGGTAGCAATCTAAGAACAGTGGGACACACTCGAGGCGAAGCAGCAGTGTCAAGTCTGCGGACTATGCTGTACTCATGTCACCTGGGAACTGTTAACTGACGACGGGTATAATACCAACCAACAGTTCCCCGCGAGTCATGTCCGGTGTACCCGTAACCCAACGAGCACCTGTATACTATCTCCAGTACGACGTACTGATGGCTGTGGGACAGACAATCTCCCCAACTGGGATGAGAAGCGTACACACTAGTCTACTCTGGAGTATCGATGCCCTGTCTCGATAATCCTACGACTAGGGACCTGAAAAAGGATGTGCTTGTAGACTACCCATCCCCCACTAGTGTGACTGCCATCACAACGCTGGTAGTCAAGCAAGATCCTAAGGGCTCTATCAATACGTACACACATATTAAGATAGATATAACCAAGTAGCATACTACCATGTTTAGCAAAACTGTAAATATAACTGTGAATATCCCAAGCTTCCATTAAGTAATATACAAGCTAGTATGATACAATGATGGCCCCTAGGGCATATACACTAACAGTTTAAGCAAAACCTGATGATTTTCCTCAATAGCAACAATTGCTCCAAAAACCGACATTGAGAATAAAATCATCCATTCTCAATTCTCTGCTTTTTCTCAGCATCTATAATGCCCTACATATGTGGGATTCTAATCCGGTATTTATATACCCACGAGTTAGAGTTTATTGAGAAATAGTTTCTCAAAACATAGACGCACGGGAAATCCGAAACATCAAAAATGTTTCGGTGGGGTTTAGTCGGGTATTCATAATATAGCCATTTTCATTGCCCAGGCTCATGACAGTAGTCGCAATTTCCTTTTCTCACTTCAACCCCTTTTGATGTCTCTTCATCTTACCTTCTTGTATACCGAACTTATGCTAGTTGGTTTTCTCCTTTTCATTCCTTCAACACCAGCTTCGGGATTAGAAGAAGATTATCCAATAAGCGTAACTGGTATACACTCCTTATATGTAAGGAGCTCTCGAGCTTGAAATAAGGTAGAAGGGATAGATAAACGAACAATTCATCTAATCTAGAACCAGTGGCCATCCTCAGACTGAAACAGTTTCATCAAGTTTGTATCTAACTATACGATGGCCTTCCAAACAATATAGATCTCTGTACCGAATACAGAGGGTTCTAGAGTTAGTAGAAGGGGAAGTATGATATGTTAGGACATATGTGAATATGTCATGGATTAGGGCAATCCAGACATTCCAAAGCTGTTGATTTAGAAGAAAGGTCGGTCAACTTGGTTAATGAGACTTAGTTTAAGGTCAGTCCAGTGTCGCTACCAGAGAAAGAGAGAGAGAGAGAGAGAGAGAGAGAAAAGAAACACCTTGTGTCACTCTAACCTAGATTAGATTAGTATATTTATCTAATCAGGATAGTTCCCATTGTTCTGTCAAATTCTCCTTCAAACCCTAAAAGGAGAACTAGCCGGGATTTTGTATAGAAAATCTCCCGGTAGTAACAATTAGTCACAGTAGGAATCGGGATCCAAATTATCATGGAGCGGTAATCATGACACGGTCAACAAGTTACCCCCACCATAGAAGGTATGCAATCTTATTGCAAGTTTCAATACTCAAAACCCCTGATATCAATTTTTACCCTTAGCGGCTTATGACCTTGACACAGTCAACAAACCATAAGCTACTAGTCAAGTTCAACCCGTCATTTCGTGATTGATTTAGACCCACCCTCATAACCCTTGACACACTCAATAAGGTTACATGACTTTCCTAACCTATCGCATCAATATGCAAACAGGAAGACATCACTTAGCTACCGTACACTACATCTTGACACAGTTAACAAACGCAACACAAATACTAAGTACTCTACTTTCTGAAATGACAGAGGGCTACGGCTGGTTTTGAAGAAAGCCATCAACGTAATGAACTTGATCTCATCGTAGGAACCGAGTGGTTTTAAAAGTTTATAGTCGCGTAGACCTTTGCTTAAGATTGAACTCCCCGTGAAGGGATCTAGACTCTTTTCTCATCGAATGAGGCGCGGGATATTCATAATCGAATAGCACGACGCAAAGCAAAAGAATACGACTACAAAAACAATTTTAGTAACACAAACTTTTACCCAAGAGAGAACTCCCAGTGATAGGATCAGGGCTCTTTCCTCATCGAATGAGGTGCAGGACATTCCTAACCGAATGTCTCGATGTAAAGAAAAAAAATTGACTAAAATTTCCTCTTTATAAAAAATTGGTTCCTACAATGTACAAGTTTATTTTACTTTGTATTAATTCAATTAATACAATCCCATCATCTAGATAATCTCATTATCTAGCAATATCCTTCTTACACAAACATTACAGAAAGGCATGAAAAGGAAAAATAAAATGCACATATACGCCATCCGCATTCGCTACGGGCCCCATCATTCATCGTTAGGTTACTTAACTAACGGCAGAGCGGGGGCAACGCGGATGCAAAACGTATATAGCATTAATACACACACACACACACACACACTATATATCACATATATAAATATACCATCACGTGCAAATAATCATATTACAACATGAGGAAAAACATCATTACAGAGTTTGGAATGGTCGGATCACCTAGGAATCCCGCGTTTCGTTCGAACCACAAAACGAACCACAAAATACCTCGGTCGCGTGAACAGCCCGTGCGTAGCCAAAAGCAGACCCCTACGAGTGCGACAAGTCATTCGGTAACCCGAGAAACGAGGCAACCCGGCATCATCACCATGATGGGGCCATCCAACACTTTCTTAAGTCCGATGACAAGTGCACTCCTCCGTGGGTCTATCCTAGCCCCCTACAAACGCGGCAAACAGCCCGCCAATCCTAGAATCGAATGGCCCAGTCTCAGCTCCTTGAGATGGCCACCCACAGTAATCTAGAATCCGGCTGCCAGTGTGCTTCTCCGTGGGGTAATCCTAATACCTGTATTAATACAACAGTGACATCGATCGCAACATGATCGAGCCCCGACAAATAATAATACAATAAGCGGAAACGATGGCCACAAGTCGAACGCTCGTCCCGAATAAAAGAATATACATTTTGGCTACAACATGAATGAAATGAAACATATAATATAGCAACATCCAAATACGCACAGGGCTATTCATTTCGCGATGTTCCAATCCACACCAAACAAACTTAACATAGAACATCACAAATACATATCAACAAGTATGAATCATCGTACCAACTGAGTTAAATATTTTAACATCATCAATGCGGAAACGCTACGACATTACAGTTTTGATCGATAACTTTCCAATACAATACGAGATCAAATCTCAATATTGGGAAAAAACAAAAAATACCAAAAATCCTATTTCTACAAGTTTAAGCCCCCAGAGAAATTTGGGGGCATTTGGCAAAAAAATGGCCGGTGAGGAACCGGTGAGGCCGGCCAAATTGAGGCAAAAAACTGCTAGTTTTCTCCCATGTCATTTTCACATCAAACACAACATTCTACAATTATTTAAAAAATTTATAAAACACTTTTGAAATTTGGACAGAGAAGGGCTTAAACTCGGAAATCAGAATCGGAAACTTGTCGATCGAAACTAAAACATCGTCTAAGTTTGTCCTAGTGCTTGGTTGGCTTTGATACCATTGTAAGGACGGGCATGCCCCGCGCGTGCGCGCAACGCAAGCGGGAACAAACGGTGAACAAAAATTACATAGGGGCGCGATCGACCATACGCCAAGATCGTCCAAACACCAGTTTCTAGCTAAACTAAATAGCATAAAGTAATGTTTAGAGGTGATACAACCTTTGCAGAGTGTCCGGCTAATCCCGGAAGACCCCGTCTAAACTCCGTGAGCTTCCGAATGCGTCTGCACACCGACTGCTTCGTTGTAGATGATCCGTGTTGAAAGCGGGATGCCCGAGCTCCAACTCCGTCACCGGTCAGAGGAACTTCCTCCAGAAGCTTGCTATGCGTGGAGGAAAGCGATGCAAACAATGGGTACCCTCTACATTTTGCACTCCCTCACCATGGAAACTATTGCCATTAACCTAGAGAGCTTAAGCTCTTGTTGAGAGGAAGAAGAAGATGTATTTATGATGGCTTGGAAAAAGAAATGAATTGTGTCATGTGTAATTTTTCCACCCATGTCATGTATTTAACCATGACACATGCCCTCACCCTCCACTCTCTCTCATGTGTGTGTCAACACATAAGAGAGAGGGTTGGCCCTACAACTAAATTTAATATATTAAATATAAAATAATATATATACATTAATATATATATATATATATACACATATACATATACATATATATATATATATATATTCGTATATTTATTTATACTAAATTAATAATGGTGGGATTTAATATATATATCATATATATATATATATTAAATAAGTATTAGTACATGTATTCTATACACATACACATCATGTATCACATACATGAAATGCCATCAATATCTTTCCAGTATCATATATTGTAGAGTGAGTGTGTATCATATACACTATATTAGAAACCGTATCATTAATACGGTTATCAAGTCAACACTTGACTTGGTATTCCGGCTTTGAAACCGGCTAGTATAACAATCTTCTGATTGAACACGTATATCCAATATACATGTTTTATCAAACTCATGTACGTATCCCTATACGTACGTCACAACGCGTTTTGCCCGGGCAGGCACTTTCGTTATGGGACTCTAAAGACCTGTCTATACGCTGGCAGTAGGTTATACAGGATCGTATCCGATTGAATCTGAAATACTTTCAAATTCAATCCCCTTTTGAGTTAATCCACATGCTCGTCAGCGGTACTAGCTGTACGTAACGGCTATCCAGGTATGAGCAAGATAAAGGCAGGTCGACGAGCGAACTCATCCGGACCCAACAAAGTCTATAAGTTGTTAGTGATATATGCCCTAGAGGCCATTATTGTATCATACAAAATTGTATATTATATATTGGATGCTTGGGATATTTCATAGTTATAATAACAGTCTTGCTCGATATGGTAGTATGCTACCTGGTTTGATTCTACCTCAATATGTGCATGCGTTTCTTTTAGCATATCGCTTATACATATTGGTAGAGCCCTTAGGATCTTTGCTTGACTACCACCTTTGTGATGGCAGTCACACTTGTGGGGGCTAAGTAGTTTATAAGCACATCCTTATACAGGTCCCTAGTCGTTGGATTATCGAGACGGGGCATCGATACTCCGGAGTAGACTAGTGTATACTCTTCTCATCCCAGTAGGGGATATGGTTTGTCCCACAGCCATTAGGTTATGAGTTACACTGGAGAGGACTCATCGAAAACTGCTGGTTGGTATTATACCTATCGTCAGGTAGCAGTTCGCAGGTGGCATGAGTACAACATAGTCCGTTGACTTGCCATCGCTACTTCGTATTGAGTGTGTTCCCACTGCACTTATATTACTACCCTACCATGCTCAAAGGAGTCATGCAAACAGGTAGTAGTTGGGTGTAGTACCGAAGCACTTGGAGACAATAGCGGTCAGATAGGATTCGTCTCTCCCGGTATTGGGGGTTGATATCGCACAGTGTTTAGAAAGCCATTACACAAAGTCCCTGGCTAGGGCAATCGAGAAATACTGGTAAGGTACTCCAGTAGTTTCTCATGGTGTATTAGGCTCTCTTCCAACACCACTTATCGCGTTGTTAGGGGTCTGACGTTTACCATCCTTCTAGGCCGGTATGCGAGTATCTTAGATGAACATATCGGAGTGTACGAAGATTGTCACCGATAGGCTCAGTAGGAGTCCGAGCGAGTTTGCTCATCGGTCTTCTTATCGACAGATTCGTAGTGTTGGGTTTACCTAGCACCTCATGAAGGGTTTGGAAGCAACACATGTCTCAAAATCAAATTTTTAAGATGCTAAGTGAACATACAAAGAATCATCACTAGAAATTTAGGGTTTCATTACAAAGACAACATCACAAGTAATAAAAGCTAGGGTTTTGAGAGTACAATCTTTGTAGGTCCCTACGCTAGACTCCTTGGCTACTTTAGGGTTGGAAAAGGGTTCGCTTGAAATCTTCTAGGTCCACGACGATCCACCCGAAGCTCCTTTGCCCAAAGCTCCTTGCTTTACTCGATATGTGAATGAAGTAGAGCAAACACCCTACACAAATGGGCTAGATGTGTGTAGTATGATGATGTGGTTTGTATTCTATAATCAAAACTCTTTCTTTTTATTAACCTCATTTAAGAAAATTATCAAGAGAGGAAGAAGAAGATGGTGGCTTAGCTTTCTCACAAAAGAAAAGTTATGAGAGTGAATAATAATTGAAGTGAGAAAAGAATAATCTATATTAATCCTTTCTCACTTCAACCATGGTTAGAATCATCTAGATTTTTATCAAATGGGTTAAAGACAAAAGGATAATTAACTCAAGCTTAAATGGTAGTTGAAGCATGGTCAAAGATGATAAGTATAAACCTTGTGTGAATTATCCTTTCTCTTTTTGTAAATGATAAATAAATAGATAATTCTACAATATAAGTCTTGCATTGCCACCAAACATGTATCAACAACCATGATACTATGTATGTATGTATATATGTATCCATGCACATCATCATGTGCATACATGCATGCATACAAAAATAGAAAAAGAGTTTGATTAAAGAATTAATCTAAAAGTCATTTGTTAAATCAACACTTGATTTTGCAAACCGGTCATATCACATACGACCCGACCAATAGAAAATGCTCGATTAATATACGGTATCACATATCCGTATTTAATCGGGTCCCCGCGCATATCTCATATGCACACCACATCTTTTCGCCTGAGCCAGGAAACTTCATTGTGGGACTCTAAGACTCGTCAATACGCCGACAGTAGGTAATGATCATATCAAATACCTACAAGCCGCAAGCGGTTAGCTAAACGTAACGGCCACCCGGGTATTGAGCGATCAGAAGAAAACAAGTGAACCTGTCACAACTCCCGTCGAGCCAACCGGCAACACTACCGTACAGTCCGAACTCTTTATCAGATATGCTGCATATCGAGTCTAGGGATGGTAACGTCGACCCCAATAACTCAATGAGTCATGCCGATGAATGGTCTATAACAGATCGAGAAACTACTGATAACACTTATCAGTAAATCTCAACAGCCCTGGCCAGGGACTTACTGTTATAGCCAGTCGAGCACAGCACAGCATCAACTCCCAATACCGGGAGAGACGAAACCCCTCCTATCGCTCATCGCCTTCGTGTGTCTCGGGACTGTACCCAATAGCCACCTGTTTGTACGACTCAGTAGAGCCGTGGTAGGATGGTAATCAAAGTACAGTGGGAGAACACACAAGACTCTATAACGATCTCGGGTCTACAGACTAACCTGCACCAGTGTCACTTGACAACTGCTATCCGACGATAGATATAATTCCATATAAGAGTTCTCGGAGAGTCCGTCCAGTGTACCCAGTCACCACTGAGCACCCGTATACGATCTCGATGTCAAACATCGATGAATGTGGGAACATCCATCGCCCATCATATGGGTCTAGTATCATATACGCTAGTCTACTGTGGTATATCGATGCCCCGTCTCGATACACCTACGACTAGGGACATTCCAGGATATGCTTATAAACTACAGATGTCCCACTAGTATGATCTCTATCATAATCATAGTAGTCAAGTCAATATCCTCAGGGCTTTATCAACATGTGTGAATGAATAAAAGCATGATCAAATCAACATGTCAGATAAAGAAGAACCAGATAGCATACTATCATGTCGAGCAAGAATGTACACTGAATATATATATACACATGTATAAATACATCCACTATCATATAATGGCCTCTAGGGCATACATATATCCAACACCTAGGTACCTGTTACGTGCAACTAGTACCGCTGACGGCTTGTGGTTAAACCCACTACCAGCGTATTGTCGTGTCTTCAGAGTCCTACACAGAGGGTTTCCCTGCTTTAGGCAATTGCTGTAGACGTCGTATGGTTTTACGACCGGGCTTCAGTCACGTACGTGTACTTGTACATGGATGCTGATTGGGCAGACAATACTAGTGGGCTTTAGTTTAAGTTGGATCCTAGTATTGTATTATTGGATTGTTATCGTCTCATTGTATCCGTATTTTTCGGAATACGGATACAGGTATGTATATACGGTGAGGGGCATTCTTGTAAATTGACAAGGCATGCTTCTAGAAGGAGCCACCTCATTATTGGTTTTATCCATTTACTTAAATGGATTAATGAGGTGGAAATGGAGGAGACTTTGTGAGGCATGGTGTGAAGAATGGCTCAAGTATTATTTTATTTGTCTTGACTCACTATTCAAGCATGTGTGCTTAATTCTATTGTATTTTATTGCATACTTGAATAATTGAGCAAATACCTAGCCATTCTTTACATAGTTTCTCTTGTTGGTTCATTCTATACTCTTGAGATTTTTCTTGAGTTGCTCTCCTCTCTTTCTCTCTTGAGTTCCTCCATCTCCTTCTTCCTCAAAGACTAAACCCTAACCTTCACATGTGTTGTGAGCCAAGGGTTTAGTAAGACTAAACAATCCATTAGATTCTCTAAATCTCCTAGGCTAGTTGGATTAGCGAACTATCCACCTTAGTTAGCTCGTTTAAAGGTTGGAGCTTGGGGCACATTCTGTCACGGTGAATCGTCTTTGACTCGATGGAGCTTTCGCCATCCGATCACCGTGGAGCCTTGGAGAGGAGCACTAGAAGACCCGAAGGAGTCAATCTTGGAGGTATAACCATTCTAATAGAGAACTTAAACCTCTAGATAGATTAGCTAGTTAAGGCTTTAGTAAAGATCCTGGAGTTTTAGCCGGTGTTGCGTAGTCAAATATCATCGTTTTTGAAAACTTTGCCTCCCCGCAAACCGCGGGGTGCACGACATCGGCTTACAGTGGTATCAGAGCCTACAAAACCTTAACTAGCTAGTTAGCAAAGTGTTAGAAATTCGATCGATGAAGAAATTCCAAAATCACATCCGAAAAACCCATTTTCTATCGATTTTCAAAACAGGTCAAAAAATATTTTCATGGGCCTTACAAATACGTGCAGGGTTTTTGAAGAACACTGGATAAATTTGGTTCCTTGAATCCCCAAGACTGCCGTGGAAACGCGGCCAAACCATGCGTTTGGCCACCGCTCCGCAGCCGAGTCATGGGTGACTCGGCCCGATTTTCTACAGCGAGTCTATTATGGTAAGTTGTGATTTTTGGGATATTTTATTTCTGCCAAAGTTCATTTTTGTACAGTGTTGTACTTGAGGTAGACTCAAATTTGGTTAATCGATCAAAATTCTAAGCACTTTAGCTAATCGGGTTTTCTGTGTTTGATATATGTGTCCGTAAACCTCCGCTAATTGCTATACGTCGATTAGTTGGGGGCTGCACATATTTGTGATCTATGTTGATGGTTTGTGTATATGAACTTTATTGGATCGTCGTGGATAAATAGCCGGGGGATGTGAGAAGAGTGTTTTATTTTCTTTCATTCATGTAATTTTTAAAAGTGATGTAAAATTATATTGCGGGGCACATCCAGGTTGAGGTTGTAGCCACTATGTATATTATTTCTTTTTACTATTTCTGCTCCTAGGATAGACCTAAGGTGGGGTGCACAAACTACTGGGTTCTTTGAAGTGCCGAGTGGCCTGCTCATTCTACAGAGGGAGGTTGCTTCATTTCGGAAATTTGGCGGGTAGTTTGCCGCACCCGTAGGGGTCTGGGGTGGGGTTTGGCTATTCATCACGACCGTGGAATCCGTCTTTCATTATAGGCTCAAACGAAACGCAGAATTCCTAGTATATCTAATATATTCATCTGTGATTTGGAATGCGTATTATTGCGTGAGACGAATGACTATTTATATATATTATATAAATCAACGTTGCTTATGTTTTGCACCCGTGCTAGTCCAGCCCCTGCTCTGCCGGTAGTTATGTAACCTAACGGTGCATGACGGGGCCCCGTGGTGAATGCGGATGGCATAAGCATACGTTGTATTTTCGTTTCTTTTGCTACAATGATAGGATTTGTAAATGATGGGACTGCATTAACATTGATTAATGCAAAGATAAACAAACCAAAGCTTAATCGTTGGAACAATTTCAAAACCACTCGGTTTTCTTAAAAAAGCAATTTTAAATGCGGAGCTTAAACCACTCCTTTTAAAAAGCTATCATGGTTCCTTCGGCTATATCAAGTTCACTACGTTCACGGTTTCGCCAATACCATCCGTAGCCCTCTGTCATTTCATATGAATATTCAGTAGTATTCAAGCTATGTATTTTGACCTTCGCCAAGTGATTGATTTCTAATTTAAAGTGTGTAGTAACCGCAATCAATAACGGTGTCGCGTGTAGCTAGCCGAGATGAGTATGGGTCGTCCTCAGGGATATGTGGAATCTTTTAATCTTTCTTTAGACGTGTTGATTAGGAAGAGGAAGAAGAATAGATAATAGTGAAGAATAGTTATAGATTCTAGATCTACGTTAAATACGGATGTAGAATATAGATCTAGTTTAAAGACGGATGTAGATTTTATATCAAAGAGGGCTTGTAGGGTTCGTTAGGATTTAGTAGTCCTGGATGACTAATAAAGATGAGTCCTTTTATCTTTTGATAGATTTAAAACTAGATTGATAGTGATGAATGAGGATTAGGGTTCTTCAAAGAAACTAAGGTTTCCACACTATTGACCCTTGTCCTTTCATTAATCTCTATTCATATCTAACCCTTAACAAAATAATTGTTAATCTGATCTCAAATCACGGTCGAGAATAGCAATTAATTGGTAGCGCGCCCGATAAGGATGTTAACGATTCTTTTACTAAAGTTTATAAACTTCATAAGAATTAAAAGAAGTTAAAATATTTTCTCATCCATTGTTCTATCTTAATCCTACGAACCCTATCAAGCGGAGAATTACTCACGCATGATGGAGATAGAAGAACGGATATAGATGGAATTCATAATGTAACTAAATAATTAAACTAAAGATCTATCTTTATTAATCAACTTCACAAGTACAAACTTCAAGTTAAGATTACAAGCGAAAGAAGAAGTTGCTCTCGATCTCTGCCTTGTCGGATGTAGATGTTCCGTCGAATCTCACTTCGCTTTATCACGTCGAATCTTGGACCTGTCTTGGATCACTTGTTGTTTGACGGTGATTAGCTTGTGTAAAAGATTGATGATTTCTAAGTTTAGCCATCGGTCCTTTATATAGCTCCAAAACCATAAACTATAGATCCCCAGAATTAGGATTTGTTGTTGCAAATCACAACTAAAAATCCCAAATCTTGACTAAGAGAATCGGCCGCGGATCCGCCGCATTGATGCTAGTTTAGCCGTGGAAGCGCGGTTTGTTGGTGAGATCTTGGCTTCAGAATTCTAGAGCTACTTCATTGTGACACATGGAGATTTATTTGATGTCTGGAATCTTCATATCTTTTTTGAGTCTCTGCCAGTTTTGATTCTTCGATTTTATTTAACTTTATCGGCAGATTTTTGATTCCAGACATCTCAACATCTCGATCTTCTTACTTGAACTAAACCTTGCACAATATCTCAATGAATAATATTAGTAAAATTTGGTATTTTTGAGATATTATCCTAACCAAGTTGATATGATATTATATTTTAAGAATATTTTTTAAAGATATTGTTGGATATATGTATGCCCTAGAGGCCATTATATGATAAGGGATGTATGTATGTATGTATGTATGTATATATATATATATATATATATATATATATATATATTCAGAGGACATTCTTGCTCGACATGATAGTATGCTATCTGGTTGAACTTTATCCTGACATGTTCATTTGATCATGCATATTACTCATTTGGTACATGTTGATAAAACCCTTAGGATATTTGCTTGACTACTGGGATTATGATGCAGATCATACTAGTGGGACATGTGTAGTTTATAAGCATATCCTTGAAATGTTCCTAGTCGTGGGTGTATCGAGACGGGCCATCGATATTCCAGAGTAGACCGGCGTATACGGTTCTTGACCTATTTGATGGGCGATGGATGATCCCATATCCATTGGTGTGGTGACACCAAAGACTGTATACGGGTGCTCAGTGGAGACTGGGTACACCGAACGGACTCGCCGAGAACTCCTATGTGGTATTATATCTATCGTCGGATAGCAGTTCTTAGGTGACACTGGTACATGTTAGTCTGTAGAATCGAGATCGTCATAGAATCTTGTGTGTCCTCCAATTGTACTTTAATCTCCGCCCTACCACAGCTGTACTGAGTCGTGCAAACAGGTGGATTTTAGGTACAGTCCCGAGGCACATGGAGACAATGAGCGATAGGAGGGGTTTCGTCTCTCCCGGTATTGGGGGTTGATGTTGCGCTATGCTCGATTGGCTATAACAGGAAGTCCCTGGCCACGACTGATGAGATTTACTGATAAGAGTTATCAGTAATTTCTGTAACACCCCCACCCCCAATACAGAGAGTATTGTCCGCTCTTGCCGAAGACGCACGGTTTTGTCCTTCAGGACGAACTAGACCCGACCAGGGGCCACTTCCCAGGAATTCACCCATCCCAGGACTTCCCTGGCCCAAGCACGCTTAACTACGGAGTTCTCAAACTCCTGTAGTGCCAGTTCACTTAAAAGGCGCCTCTGTATTGAAGAGTGGTATCATTCTATTTATAGTACATATCTTTCCTCTTTCGGAATGTATTCTGAAGATTCCCCATTGTTTTACAGTAGGTCCCCATGCTTATCTGGTATATATGGGTATACCGAATAATACATGGGGCATTACATTCTCCCCCACTTAGAACAATGGTCCGTCCTCGAACCACAGACCTACTATTGAGGAACCAACTCTGATACCATTCTGTCACACCCTACCCCCAATACAGAGAGTATTGTCCGCTCTGGCCAAAGCCGCACGGTTTTGTCCTTCAGGAAGAACTGGACCCGACCAGGAGCCACTTCCCAGGAGGTCACCCATCCCAGGACTTCCCTGGCCCGAGCTGTAGGGTTCCTAGGCACTCTCAAGAGGTCTCACAAGGCATCAACCATGCCAATTTCAAAAAAAAACGGTGCCGAGAAACCCTAGACTAGATCGTTGGCTAGATGTTTAGGCGATAAAATGAAACTAGTTTACAGCTAAACTAAAAGAACGGATATACAACCTTTGTAGATCCGGTCCTCCACCTCCATAGCTCCGCAATGAAGTCTCCTCGCTGTCCAAGTCGAACCCCGGGCTCTAGCGTCGGCTTCATCGGAGAATGGACGGGCTAGGTCGTCGACGTCGATGCCGAAAATGATCTACGTCGAGGCATCACTAGATCAAGCTCCAACTTCACCAAGTCAAGAAACTTGTGAAGAAAACACACTCTATTACTTGGCAAGAGGTAGAGGATGAAGAAATAGGAAGTGGGTAGACTTTAGAATTGGATTTCTCACTCATTTTCAACAATCACCATTGATGAAGTGAAGGTTTCTTGAAGTGAAGAAGAAGAAGATGATGGAAAAGAATATGATAAGTGTTAATCAAAATAGAAAAGAAAAACAATACTTATCATATTCAAACCATGGTTATGTGTAGAGACTAAACTAGGGTTAGTGAGAATGGTTAGGGTTAAGCATGAGACAAAATGGTCACAAAGTCAAAGCTTCATGAAGCTTCCATATCAAACAAAGAAAGTCACCATTTTTCTCTTTATGCAAATTTATTTTCCAAAAAGAAATAGATAAATAAATAAGGGAATAAAACAAAACCCTAACCATTATCATGTAACCATGGTTTGATCTTTACACTAAAACCCTAGCATAACATGTATCATCAAACATGATACAATCAAGTGCACAAAAGTATATCACATATACAATGTGCACGTCCGAGTGAGAATATCCATTTAAAGTGAACCAATACTAGTTAATGTAAATTAATATATCATATATATAATTATATATTAAATCATTAAATCAACACTTGATTTAACGATCCGGTCATATCGCATATAACCGACTAGTATCCAATGTATCGGCTTATCGAATCAATCCTTGATTCGATAACTAGGTTATATCGCATACAACCATTCGATACATTCATCGCGAGAATAGAATACGGTATCACATACACGCATTATTCTCGGTCCCGCACATATCTCATATGCGCTCCTATTTCGTTTCGCTTGAGCCAGGAAACCTCTGTGTAGGACTCTAAAGACTCGTCAATACGCCGACAGCAGATGATGATCATATCAAGCACCCACAAGCCGCAAGCGGTCTGCTAAACGTAACGGCCACCCGGGTATTGAGCGATCAGAAGATCGACGAGCAAGCCCGCTCACACTCCAGTGAATCCAACCAGTAACACTACCGTACAGTCCGGTCTCGTCGTCTGATATGTCGCATATCTTGCCTAGGGGTGGTAAACGTTAGACCCCAATAGCTCGATAAGTCGTGTCGATATGAGGTCTATAACAATTCGAGAAACTACTGGTAACACTTACCAGTAAATCTCAGCAACCCTGGCCAGGGATTTCCTGTTATAGCCAATCGAACACAGCGCAACATCAACCCCCTATACCGGGAGAGACGAATCCCTCCTATCGCTCATTGCCTCCATGTGACTCGGGACTGTACCCAAAAACCACCGTTTTGCACGCCCTCTTGGACGTGGTAAGATGGAAATCAAAGCACAGTGGGAACCATACAAGACTCTATGACGATCTCGGGTCAACAGACTACTCTGTACCAGTGTCACCAGAGAACTACCATCTGACGTAAGGTATAATACCATCTGGGAGTTCTCGGCGAGTCCGTCCAGTGTACCCAGTCTCTACTGAGCACCCGTATATCATCTCTGATGTCAAACACCGATGGATATGGGATCATCCATCACCCATCTGTATGGGTCGAGAAGGTACACGCTAGTCTACTCTGGTATATCGATGCCCCGTCTCGATACACCTACGACTAGGGACTTTGAAGGATGTACTTATGGACTACCATGTCCCCACTAGTATGATCCGCATCATAGTCCAGGTAGTCAAGTACACATCCTAAGGGCTTTACCAACATGTAACAGAGAGACAATCAGTATATACGTTAAGGTAAAGATCAACCAGATAGCATACTATCATGTCGAGCAAGAAAGTCCTCCCTATATATGTCCCAGCATCCACTACAATATACATCCTATGTACAGTAATGGCCTCTAGGGCATACATATAACTAACAATCTCCCACTTGCACTAGGGCCATCTGTAGCAGTGGTTGTAGTATCTCATACTCAACCATCCCATAAAAGTCTCTCTCTGGGAACAGGCCTTCGTGAGTGGATCCGCTGTGTTATCCTCTGAGTCTGCTCTCCTAACTTCGATCACCCTGGAGATCAACTATCTCCATGATCAGGTGATACTGCCTTAGAATATGTCTGGATCACTGATGGGACGGACGTTCCTTGACATAAGCCACAACTCCATTGTCACACAATGGGAGGAACGCAGTTCATCTCATGAACCAATATACACCCAAACAGCCTCTTTGGTAGCATCTTAAGTAGCGATGTATCCTGCCTTTATCGTCTAGTATGTCACGGTATCTAGCTTGGAACTCTTCCAACATACCGTCCCTTTACTGAGGGTAAAGACAATGCCTGCGACTGACATTCAGTCGTCTTTATCACCCTGGAACCCTTCCATTGATTCTCCCCAGGATCAATTGATACGATCTCACTACATCTAGTGAGAATCCTAGCATCCAATTACATCTATCTCATAGATGAAAACTCAGGAATTAGGAGGTATCACTTAGATCCTATATGGAGAATCCTTGTGATAAGCGGAGATTGACCGAGCGTAGCATAGGAAACTACTTCCCTATCAAGAGTATGTCATCCACGTACTCTACGTGAATCGCCACCATACTCCCTACTACCTTTTTTTTATACAAGGTTCATCTACCATTTTGATGATGTCAAACTCTTTGACTAATCCATCAAAACAGATGTTCCAACTCCGCGATGCCTGCTTTAATCCTATAAAGCATCTTGCTCACGTTTCCGCTGCTCCCACTGTCTACGAGGCCCTCTGGCTGTGTACTTATAGACACACTCTTCTAAAACACCATCTAGAAAAGCAGTCATGACACCCAACCACCAGATATCGTAGTCATGGTATGTAGCCGTGACAAGTAGGATCTGGATGGACTTAAGCATAGCTACTTGAAAAGGTTTCATCACTATCCAAGCCTGGTCGATGACGAAAACCTTTAACAAGTCTAGCTTTGAAAGTCTCAACTTTTCCATCTACACCAAGTAATCTTCTCAAGATATACTTGCTCCTGATGGGGATTTAACCCTTCAGATATAGCAACCAAAGTCCATACTTTGTTGGTGTATAAGGATTCCATCTCAGATCACTAAGCATCCAGCCATTCTGACAGAGTCTTACTCCTGATGGCCAGCTCGAAACTAGTTGGGTCATCATCTCATGATGCAATCCTCGCTCCCACTGTCATAGAGAAACCGAAGTATCTCTCAGGTGGGTGAGGAACCCTACTACATCGGCGGAGAGGCTGAGGTTCGTTGGTATCTACTGAATCGTTTAGTTCTATAAAATCATCGGCTGTAGTTTGTATAGCTGGAACGTTTCCAGTTCTACATAACAGACGTTGCCTCAAGCTTGTCCGGATTTTTCTTTTCAGACTTAGGCCGGACAACCCCAAATCTTAACTAGCTTAAGACATGGGCTCTTCCCTTTCCATATCACATATGAAGCGGTAGGCTACTGATTTGATTGGAACCCTATTCAATAGGTATGCAACTTCTCAAGTGCATAACTCCCAAAAAGGAAATAGGTAACTCAGTAGTACTCATCATAGAGCACACCATATAAAATAGGGTGTATCTTCTCCGCCCCGATATACCATCGTGCTATGGTGTATTCGGAGGAGTAATGCCGAGAGAGAATCTCATTCTCCTTTAGAATAGTCCAGGATTTCCGTGCTCAAGTATTCTCCTCCTTGATCTCATCATAGGACATAATACTTATACCCGTATTTTTGTTCTCTACTTCTAACTTATATTATGTGAATATCTCAAAAGGTTCGGACTTGTGTTTCAACAGGAACAGATGTCTGAATCTAAAGAGATCATCAGAGAATATAATGAAGTACAAAGAACCGGTCTTAGTATATGTAGACAGGGGACCTTACATACATCATCATGTATCAGTCCTAAGAGTTTACTAACTCTTTCTCTGTTTCCAATAAACAGAGCTGTGGTCATCTTATCTTTGTGACATGACTGGCAAGTTTCACAAGATGTAAATTCAAACTGATTTAAATATGCATCTACATGTAACTTCAGCTAGTCGGGTTGCATTGATATGACCTAGTCTACAATGCCTCAAGAAGGATTCGTTCATTTCTGAACTCTTCCTCTTGTGTGTGTTCTGTATACTAAGAACTGTAGTTTGATTTAGAACATTACTGCTTTTAGATAACGTGCCTGAACCGATCAACTTTTGATATAGGAAATGTCCAAAACATTATCCAACAATACAAAATTTTATCGTTTCTTTACTAATAAAGAGACTGATATGATTTTGTATATCAGGTTCGGTATCTAATAACATTCGTTCAGAATCAATGTATCGGTAATACAGGGTGACAGTGACCGACAGACTTGGCTGCAACTCTTGTCCCGTTTTCTGCCTCATGAAACTTATCACCCGTTCTCAGTTCTCTACCTATCTGTAGCCCTATGTAACAGATTACATATCTGGGATCCTGATCTGGCATCATATACCCAGGATGCGGAGGATACTGAGAAACAGTTCTTTATAACGAACACACCCGAAGATGATGCATCAGCATGCACTTTCTTCATTTGGGCGGCACGGGAAATCTGGTATTCCCCAATTTCCTGCTCGATCTTATAACAATTATAAGTTAGAGCGGGACCAACGTTCCCCAGCTCAGTATAACAAGCGGGTTCGGTCAATAATCCGTATTATTATCTTGATTATGGCTTGATATGGTCGCTACCAGGAGAGAGAGAGAAGAAAACACTCAGCGTGCGCTCTAGCAAGAATAGATTGGTTATTATTTTATCTAATCAGGATGGCTCCCACTGCTTTTTATCAAATCTTCCTTCAAACCCTAAAAGGAAAGACTAGCCGGGATTAATTACACACTATAAGTTCGCCAATCTTTCAGCCAGGCCAGTGTCGGTACTTTGAGGGAGGTCCCCCGTGCTTTCGCACGAACCTAATTAATGTAAACCTCATTTTCCCAGAGGCGTAACCCCGTTGACACCTTTCTAGACACCTACTTGATCGGCTAATTGTAATGTATAAAACTCTCCCAGGAGTAACTCTTACTCGCAGCGGGTATCGGGATCCAACTATCTCATAGAAGGTATGCAATCTCATTGCAAATTTCAACACTTGAAATTCCCGATAATATTTTGCCTCTAGCGTGCTATGACCTTGACGAAAGCCAACAAATCATAGCCCGCTAGTCAAGTTCAACCCGTACATTTCTTGATCGAATTAAACCCACCCGCACGACCCTTGACGAAAGCCAACAAAGCCGCACGGCTACCCTAATCCAATCGCATCGTATGCTGGCAGATAAGCAGCATATAGCTACCGCACACTGCACCTTGACAAAAGCCAACAAATGCAGCACGAATACTATATACAACTTATCTGAAACGACGGAGGGCTACGACAGGTTTTTCTGAAAACCTATTGCGTAAAGAACTTGATATCGTTGTAGGATCGAATGAATTTTGAAATGGAGTGTTTTTGAGGCTTTTCTAGTTTTGCTAAAGGAGTCACTCCAGGTGAAGGGATCGTCGGTCCTTTCCTCGTCGAATGAGGTGCGGGATATATCATATATATCACTGTGCAAAGCAAAAACTCTTAAAAGCAATCAAAAAACAAACCGAGTGTGTAGCATCTGCCAGTTATTGCTAAAGGAGTCACTCCCGGTGAAGGGATCTCGGTCCTTTCCTTAACGAATAAGGTGCAGGATATATCATATATACCGCTGTGCAAAGCAAGAACTGTAGCTACCTGTTTTATTTTGAAATTCGATTCTACAACATCTTAGGTTTCTTTTTATTTCATTAATCACATTAATGAAGTCCCATCATTTAAGTACCTAAACATCACAGATAAATACGACGTACACTTATGCCATCCGCATTCGCCTCGATGTCCCCTCGTGCATCGTTAGGTTAGGTAACTAACGGCAGAGCGGGGCAGGGCTAGCGCGGGTGTAAAACATAAGTAACGTCTATATAATATATCATATATACTATATATTGTATCTATCACAGAACATCACATGATCACATCACAGATATCGCAGCAGAAGAATCATATGAAATATTGGATATACTAGGACGTCCGTGTTTTCAATACGAGCCAGTATAAAACACGGATTCCACGGTCGTGATGAATAGCCAAACCCACACCCCTAGACCCCTACGAGAGCGGCAAGCAACCCTACCAATTCTGGAGTTAGGAGACCCAGACTCGACTCCTCGAGTTGGTCTCCCACTGGACTCCAGAACCCGGTTACTTATGCCCTCTTCCTTGGGTCTATCCTAGTGCGGAAAAGTAAATAATATACAAACGGTGACATCTTCCGCAACCTGGAAGTGCCCCAATAAAAGAATATTACATACAAGTTTTTACATGAATTAAAATGAAAAACACCCATCTCACATAAAAACCCCCGGCTATTCAAACACGACGATCCAATATAACATATCCAGCAACATATAACATCACATGTCATCAACGTAAGTAAATATGCGCATCCCAATTGTCGTTGACATATAGCAACGAAACCGGCGATATCACATATTACACTTACGGTCACAGAAAAGAAAGTGTAAAACTACAACTGTTGGAATCCGCAATCTCCATAGACATCGCATGCCTAATCAAATGAATTACTTAGACATCACATGCCTAACAATTATAAACCCCGCATTTTAGTCTCATTATCGAAAACACTTTTCAATATCAAGTCGGGTAATTCAACAAGATTCCCGACATCCTGATCGAATGCTCGTCGCAAACTTCAGCAGACGGTCGCACCCCCGATACCGTCGACAAAGTGCACCAAGGCGGAACACCGCTGCCGTGAGCACCCGAATGGATGCTTTCGGCGACGGGGTTCTCCTACAGTCACTTGGTCGGGGCTATGGGGTGTAGCTGTCTATTAAGTTTACCCGGCGAGTATCCGCATACGCTACGTGATTGCGACGGACTTTTGATCACATCAAAATTCCGTGGCAACCGATCAAGTGAGACTAAAGTGTTATGTTTATAACATTCATTCACTTATCTCATACCTATATGTGAATTCCAATTATTGTATCCCATTCCGGATAAATAGAAAATGTCAAACTTTCCGATCGAACAATCGAACACCCAAGTTTTCCCGATACAGCTCAATACATGAAATAAGTCTAACAACATTCAGTTCATGCCTCAGTACCAACGGTCCAGCCGTAGAAGGGTCAAGCCAACGCCTCACATGTGGCACGCCGTACTGCCCCAAACCCGAAGGTTCAAAGGGCAGTTCAAGACGGTCACATAATCGAGTTAAGGTTTGTTGTCTTCTAGAGGGTCCATCGCGTTACTTGCACTACTTAGAACGTCGTTAAACTACGGAAAAATCCAACACTTGGAAATTTCCCGACAGGGGAAAAATTGGGTATTTATATCCGGTCGAACTTTTTAACATATTCTAAAATTTATCCGGAAAGCCACACTGACAAAATTTGATAATCCGATCGAATGTTTGATTCCTAATACAACCCCAGAATACTATTCTGTAGAGTCACAATAAAAATACCCCAAAAAATAAAGCATTAAATTATATGAGTTACTGTGCAGAAATCATCATACAAGGGAACAGTACGGCCGCGGAACCGCCGCACCATGCATAGCACGTGCCGCGGTTCCGTGGTGGAAAAGTCGATTTAGGCCCTCGTATTTCACAGTAATTCAAATAACACCCTGCTTATTTTTCTGCATATTTTTAATTGACAAAAATCCAAAATTTTAGAAAATTTCCAGAGAGCATTTTGGGAATGGGTTTCGATGTTCGTTCGGATTTCAAACGTCGTCTAGACTTCGCCTAAGGCTCTAGCTAGGCTCTGATACCACTGTAGGGTTCCTAGGCACTCTTAAGAGGTCTCACAAGGCATCAACCATGCCAATTTCAAAAAAAACGGTGCCGAGAAACCCTAGACTAGATCGTTGGCTAGATGTTTAGGCGATAAAATGAAACTAGTTTACAGCTAAACTAAAAGAACGGATATACAACCTTTGTAGATCCGGTCCTCCACCTCCATAGCTCCGCAATGAAGTCTCCTCACTGTCCAAGTCGAACCCCGGGTTCTAGCGTCGGCTTCATCGGAGAATGGACGGGCTAGGTCGTTGTAACACCTTTGAATGTGTTTTGTAGCTAATTATATTTTAATGTGTGGTTTTTAATAAAAAGTTTACCAAATTAAGTTTTAAATATTTTATCCTATTTATTGTGTATTTTATTAGAATTTTGTTAGGCACACACACACTTGTGCATGTAACTAGGGTGTAAATTGTGGTTTAACCATCTCTTAATCTAGTTTTAGGCTTTGTTTTAGTGCTTTGGGTTGTTAGGTGTTATGGTTGTTATTAGGAATTGAAAAATGATTTTATTTAAAAGGGTTTTATTTTTCTTTGGTTGAATGGTTGACTTGAGAGAGAGAGAAGCATGGTGCTACATGGCTCATGCCATGCTCTTTAAATGAGGAAAGAGAAAGAGAATGGGAGGGGTTTTGTGTGTGTTCTCTCATTTCTCACTAATTCTCTCATTTCTCTCTCACAAAGACACACACACACACACTTATCAGAAGCAGCAACAGCAGGAACAACAACAACAAGAAAGACAACAACAGCAACAACAACAATAACAAAAACAACAGCATCACCATCATCATCATCAGCAGTAGCAGAAGCAGCAGCAGAAACAGCAAGCAACAGCAGCAGCAGCAGGAGGAGCTCAGCACTTGCAGAAGCTCTCACCTCCTCCATACACTTCCTCACCAGCTTTCTAGGATCCCATAGGGTATATTTTCTGAACCCAATTCCTAGTTTGCCTAGTTGTGTGTTAGTTTAGCTTCGGTGTGCGATTATTGCTAGTTTAGTGCTAATTAAGGTAATTTGTGTGGAATTTTGGTTGGAATGTGTTGGAATTGGTTAACCTAGCTCCTTGTAGTGTTGTTGGTCACCTTCAACTGAGAAATGGCCAGATTACACTAAAATACCATAGGTTTTCCATTTTGCGCAAAATTGGTAATTTTAAGCGACATTTGTGATATCTGGAATCTGCTATAGGCCCGGACCTTGCAGAGTAAAATTGAGAAGACTAGAGCATGTACCCTAGGTTTAGAGCACACCACCAGAACACGAGCCACCCTACCCCTACCCAGGCCATCAATTTCATCAATCTGGCCGCAATTTGCGGCCAGGAAGGGGAGTGGGGTGATGGGGTTTTGTGTAAGGTAGTCTGCTGTGTAGTGTAGTATTTTGGCATGTCTAGTTTTGTAAGTTTTGCCCTGTAGGAAAATCTGGGACTATATATCGTTTTTGTGTTCGTTGTGTTTGCGCGATACGCGCGATACGTGAGTGGGTTCCGTGATCCAGCGTATCGCGGCGTGTCGCGATGGTTTTAGACGCGTATACACACGATTCAGCGTATCGTGCACACGCGCGTTTAGTTCGCGACGCGAGTTTCTCGTTTTGGTTCGATATCGCGTTTTGCGAGATATTTGGCTTATATGTGATTTCCATGTCTGATTTGCAGGCTTGCAGGCAGAGACTACGGACACAACTACAGGGGGAGCAGATGGTAGGATTCACCTAGCGTGGAGCGTAGGTGAGTAGATTTAACATCTACAGGGGAATCGCCCGCATGGCGTTATGCGTCTGGGCTAGGATTCAATTACCTGTCGCACATTCTACGTCATTGTAGAATTGCGCCTTTACTTTATTGCCTTGAAATAGTTATACTGTGACTAGCAGCCGTAGGACACTGCACACATTATTGACGGTTCATATTGCACGAGCACAGATTTTATGCTACACACACACCGTCAATAATTGCCATGTCACACACTACCCCTTATAGCTACTATTGCTTGCCACACATGACATCTAGCTACCGGTATACCTATAGTGTATCATACCTTAGTGATAGGTACATTTACCCCTTGTGATACAGCTACAGGTATACCTTTTAGATATTTTACTTATACCGGGGGATATCTTACTCATATTCTCCTTATACCGGGGGGGGTATATGACATCAGTTTTTATAGGTAGATACCTATACTTTGCTACACCTGTATGTTAGACACATATTCGGTTGTTGTCGCATATTTACATTTACTGATGTTACTTAGCTGTACCTTATCTTGATTCGCATACATCAGGTTCAGCTATATACTTTTGTTTACCTGCTCGCATTCAGATATATCGCATACATTTATTCCTGGTTTTGCGCATTGTTTATCTGGATTTTATATGATGTTTTCGGGATTTGGGAACCGCGGGAGTTCATGAAATTATGCATACATGGAACAACCCGGTTTCCTTGTTATGATATTTGAGAGTCCCCCATGAGTTTTATCGGTGCTGATTATATACTCCATACGAGGTGTGGTTGCCGTATGAGAGTACATGGTGGGGCCCGGTATGGTTCCCCTCGGCAAGAAGATCGATGGGTTTGCCGATTGAGCCTGGAGGCGGGCGAGTACCTACCGGTGATTGGTTGGACCTGGCAGTTGTCCGGAGGATACTGGCCAGAGTCGAGAGATGGATGCGGGATGATCTGTACTGTCGAGGCCGAGGGCCGATACCGCAGACGGACCCCGTGGGCCGATCCGGACTGACGGAGCCCGATATACGAGGATTTCTGTGTCGATGCTTGGCACACTGTTTTCATGATATTTCTTTAACCCCTTTTGTATATATAACAGGGGATTTAGCCGTTGTTATATATACCCTTACACCAATATTAGTGGAATGGGACGCTAATATATGTGTATTGCCCCCATGATATATATATACCTTTAGGATGTTAGATTCTTACTTGAGATTTGGACTTGGGATACTAGGTGATTCATTGGGATTGGATATTGGACATACCTATATGATTGCTGATTTGTACATTCGGGATATAGGAGATTACTCGATATTGTACATTGGGGAGATGCGAGACTTATATGTTGTGAGTGCTCAATGTGGGGGCTGATTTGAGGTTTTGGGATTGGAGTATCTTGATGGATTGTGATCCTGCCACGACGTCAGGTTTCCGTGGGAAATGACATATTCCACCCTATACCTCACCCTTACCTACCTTATGCACGGATTCATATATTGGTAGTACTTGTAGTGTACCCTTATGATAGTTGCATATTTGCTTTCTCATATCTCTATTGCATAGTTATTGCATACTATTATCATGTCATCATTGCTTCACATATTGATTTTACCTGCTAGTGTACTCTCCTTTATTCAGCATTTGCATGACATATTATTATTGTAATCGCAAATCGTAGATTCATGCTGTACGTGCATTCCTGCGATTACCTGCATATGTTTTATACTATTCACGAGTTGGCAACTCACCCCCGTTGTGCCACAGGTGTTTCAGGTTTTTCCCCAGAGTAGTCGAGGCAGGCTATTCCTCTATTCAGTTATCCAGCTATCATCTTTTGCTCCAGATACCGCCTCAGCTCACAGTACTATTTTGCTTAGGTGGGTTGGTGGTTATCTGCATTTCATATTGTACCTTCGTTGTATTGTGTACTCTCCATCTACTATTGTATTATTGACATAGAGACTTGGTGAGGACGTTAGTGTGTATCTTTGTGGATTTGTTGTCTTTTATATACAGCTTCTCTCTACTGTCTTTAATTCTTCGCTACGGCGTCGTATATTTGTATTGTATTCATCTTGGCTGATTTTTACAAAAAGGGGTATTGCTAAAATTTTAAGGAAAGAAAGTAAGACTTTTTAAAGAATTTGGGTGGCGATTTCAAATGTTCCAAAACTTATATTATCTTTTCCGTATTTTTATGGTTTAGACTTCTGGGTTTTGGCTTTCTTTTGCTACGTTACGTCTTAAGGCGTTGCGTAGTATTAGGGCCGTCACGGGCCAATTTTGGGTCGTGACAAAGTTGGTATCAGAGCGTTAGGTTTTACCTTTCGGAGTGTAGGATGACCTTAGTATGATGGAGTAGATAGCTTAAGCAGAGTAACGTAGTGTGTGTATGTCTGCAGCATACCCACAGCGCGGTACTTTGCATTAAGTGACCTAAGTACAATTTGCTTGACATTCCTTCCTTGATGATTCATATCTTTGAGATTCGATTTCCTCATTCTTATCGAATCTCATCTTATATCTATTTATAGCCTTGCCGCCGATGACTATGGGGACTCAGAGCGATGCAGCGAGGGCCGAGGTCAAAGTTAGCTCGGGTGAGACGAGTACTGACCAGGATGGCACTCTAGTTGCACGGGTGCAGACGGATCAGCCTACGACCTATACCATGGATAGACTTTTAGTAGAGATGCAGGAATTCCGCCAGACGATGAGTTCTTTGGTTGATATCGTTCGGAAGCTACGACAGGAGGTTGTCATCCCTGTCACTCAGTTGTCCCTTACGATCAGCATGCAGCAGTCCGTCACCTACATAGCACCAGTGGTTGCAGCTCCAGTTGACGAGGCACATATTCCAGGACAGTGGAGGACTCGTACCAGCGTACCAGCCCAGAGACAGAGGTTTGGTCCTCGAGACAGATTTCGTGGCCGTCGCGGGAGTAGCAGAGGCTTAGGACGAGGACAGTCGTTCAGCTCTCAGCCCCAGGATGGTCAGCAGTCAGCGCGTGGATGTTTTCGATGCGGAAGCCTTCAACACTTCGTCAGGGATTGTTCCTTAGCACCTCGTCATGATCGTTTTCAGAGAGGCCGTGGATGTGGAAGATTTGCTCAGAGGGCTCAGTCTACCAGAGGAGTTCATCCAGCTGCGAGTAGAGGGCAGACACAGGAGTTTGCTTCTACTCATCGGGACGCGCAGACATCCAATGTGGAGTTTTCAGGTACCCTTGGTTTATATGTTCTTTTGATGTATTCGTTTGTTCTCTTGCTTGTACCGTGGTTGGGTAGATTAGTCGTAGTGGTGTTAACTTTTGTCAGCGATTCTTTTGTTACGCGACACGTATTCAGTTGTGTGCCAATCGGATAGGAGATAGAGATTCGTCCGTCGTCTTGATCCTTTTAGAGATGTTGGATTTGACGTTCTCCTGGGCACGGACTGGTTAATTACGTGCCAGGCGTCTGTGGACTACCGTGAGGAAACAAGTTAGGTTTGTTTTTCCCGGCAAGTCAGTTCTTGTTGTGTAGGTGGATAGTTGTGCCGCCTCTCACAGCTTGAATTCTGCTTTTTTCGCTAGTCGGCTACTGAGGAGATGTCGTGGATTCTTGGCGTTCATTCGTGATACCAGAGCCACAGTGGGATTGTTGGACCGGGTTCTTTTCGTGCGAGAGTTTTTCCGACGTTGTTTGAATGGGCCGGCGAAGCTGAGGGAGCTTAAGGGATCAGCTGCAGAGTTTTGGTTTGGGGAGTTTTGTGCGTCTGAGTGTTTCGCTTTTGGAAGCTCCTATTTCTGTTCGTCGAGGAGAAAGACGGCAGTTTGGGGTTGCGTATCGACGGATCGTCAATTGAACCGGCTTACGGTGCGGATAGGTATCCTTCACCTCGCCGTGACGATTTCTTCGATCAACTCCAGAGTGCGAGACATTTTCTAAGTTTGTTTGGGATCAGGTCATCATTATTGCAGGTTCGGGGTGACGGCATTCCGAAGACTGCCTTGTGCGTGCTACGGGCTTTGTGTGTTTTTGTGAGTCGTTGGATTCACTGTTGCCCTAGCAGCATTCGTAGATATGATGAACCAGATTTCTTCAGGCCGTTCCTCGACCAGTTTTTGTTGTGTTATTTACGACACTCTGGTCTACTTAATGTGTCTTGAGGAACAGGAGTAGCACGTGAGGATTTATTATGCCGATACTGGGAGAGCACCAGCAGTTGCTAAATTCTCAGAGTGTTTCTTCAGGCTTGTTTATGTTGACTCCTAGGTCTTGTAGTCACGGGAGACGGTTTCGTATGGTTCCGAGGGAGATCGTGGCCATACAGCTTAGGCCCAGACTTGTGTGCAGGACGGAGATTCGCAGATGGTTGGTCTTAGCAGGTTTTTACCACCGTTTCATGCAGGATTGCTAGAGTAGTGCTGCACCGTCGACTGAATTGACCAGAAGGGAGGTTTCTTTTCTGTGGACTGAGGCATGTGTACGGAGTTTTCGGCAGTTGAAGATTCTGTTAACAACTGCATCAGTCTTTCTTTGCTTTTGGTTCGGACGACTTTGTTGTTTAACTGTAGTGTTTCTTGAGTGGGCTCGATTGTGTACTGAGGTGACACTATAGAGTTATCGCTTTTGCTTCCCTACATTTGGAGGAAGTACGAGGAGGATATTTCACTCATGATCTGGAGATGGCCGCGGTGGCTTTGTGTTGGAGATTTGGAGACACTATCTGTTCGAGTGTCATGTCAGATTTTCACGGACCACCAGAGCTTAATGTACATCTTCCTGCAGTGGATTTGGATTGCTGTGTTAGTCTTCGGCAGATTTACAGTTTTTGTGTGATCGTTGAGTATAGCTTGTTCGTCTCTACGGAGGGGACAGCTTGCTCATGTCCGCGCCCGACCACTTTTCTTGAATCGTTTTCGCGAGACACTGCCCGTCGAAGCTCGTACGTCAGAGATACTTAAGAATACTCGGCTGGGTAATGATTCGGAGACCTTGAATTGCGACAAAGGTGTGCTAAGTTAGGGACACGTTTGTGTACCTAACATTATCTGGTAGGGACGTGCAATCCTAGAGTAAGCACATCAGTCAACTCTCAGTATGCATTCAAGTTCCACCAGCTTTGGCGTGACTTGTGAGATAGTTACGAGTGGACAGGGATGTAAAAAGAAGTTTCAGGTTTCGTTTCAAGGTTTCAGTCTTGTTGTGTGCTTGGGTCGAGCATCTGAGGCCGGCTGGAGAGTTGCAATCTTTTACCGTTCCGAAGTAGGAATGGGAGCAGTTCTCCACGAATCTCGTTATGGTTTTTACCCAAGTTTAGTCAAGGTGTGACTCCATTCGGATTCTTGTCGTCCGGTTTTACTCAGTTTGCTCAGTTGCTCTTTGTTAAGTTGTGGGTTTGTTTTGTTGTCGTCAACAGTTGGGGATCGTCACTCGCCATCGTTAGGGTTCTCCTTCGATAGCCGTTATCAGGAGACACTCCAATTGGCCACCCTTAGGCTTAGGGGTTAGGTCGTGTCGATCACCAGCCTGTTGTTCTTCTGACTCTGTGTAAGTAGGACTTTGGACCCCAGCTATGTCTAGAGACTTCGGAGATAGTCCAGCTGTGTTAGGTCAGGATGGGAATTGTCCATTGCGAACTGAGGTCTTATGCCGACTGTGTTGGTCATAGACTCGAGTTCGCAGGGACAGATCATGTATTCCTATGGACTTTCCGATGAATGACGTGTTGGATTTTGGGAAGCTTATCCCAGGATTTAGGTCCTTCTGAGATCCTATAAGCGAGTTAGTTTCGTTGCCGTTAATTTGGCACTTCCGCCCAGATTATTGGATTTTCACCCCGTATTCCTTGTGATGATACTTTACATTTACCTTCATGACCTTTCTCACATGATTTGGCACCAGACCATTTAGCTGGACGCGATCTTTCGTTCACCAGCAACCATGTGTGTTAATGGCTCGACAGATGGAGAAACGTCGGTCAAAGGTCTTGCCATCTGTGAAGGGTTTTCTTGGACGTAGCCGTATAGTGAGGTAGTCACTTGGGAGGCTGCGAGCAAGATTTGAGGATTTTAATCTTCTCTTTGAAGGTACGCGTATCAGATATTTTTAAATTCGGGGACGAATTTCTTTTATGGGGGGAGATTGTAACACCTTTGAATGTGTTTTATAGCTAATTATATTTTAATGTGTGGTATTTAATAAAAAGTTTACCGAATTAAGTTTTAAATATTTTATCCTATTTATTGTGTATTTTATTAGAATTTTGTTAGGCACACACACACTTGTGCATGTAACTAGGGTGTAAATTGTGGTTTAACCATCTCTTAATCTAGTTTTAGGCTTTGTTTTAGTGCTTTGGGTTGTTAGGTGTTATGGTTGTTATTAGGAATTGAAAAATGATTTTATTTAAAAGGGTTTTATTTTTCTTTGGTTGAATGGTTGACTTGAGAGAGAGAGAAGCATGGTGCTACATGGCTCATGCCATGCTCTTTAAATGAGGAAAGAGAAAGAGAATGGGAGGGGTTTTGTGTGTGTTCTCTCATTTCTCACTAATTCTCTCATTTCTCTCTCACAAACACACACACACACACACTTATCAGAAGCAGTAGCAGCAGGAACAACAACAACAAAAAAGACAACAACAGCAACAACAACAATAACAAAAACAACAGCATCACCATCATCATCAGCAGCAGTAGCAGAAGCAGCAGCAGAAACAGCAAGCAACAGCAGCAGCAGCAGGAGGAGCTCAGCACTTGCAGAAGCTCTCACCTCCTCCATACACCTCCTCACCAGCTTTCTAGGATCCCATAGGGTATATTTTCTGAACCCAATTCCTAGTTTGCCTAGTTGTGTGTTAGTTTAGCTTCGGTGTGCGATTATTGCTAGTTTAGTGCTAATTAAGGTAATTTGTGTGGAATTTTGGTTGGAATGTGTTGGAATTGGTTAACCTAGCTCCTTGTAGTGTTGTTGGTCACCTTCAACTGAGAAATGGCCAGATTACACTAAAATACCATAGGTTTTCCATTTTGCGCAAAATTGGTAATTTTAAGCGACATTTGTGGTATCTGGAATCTGCTATAGGCCCGGACCTTGCAGAGTAAAATTGAGAAGACTAGAGCATGTACCCTAGGTTTAGAGCACACCACCAGAACACGAGCCACCCTACCCCTACCCAGGCCGCCAATTTCATCAATCTGGCCGTAATTTGCGGCCAGGAAGGGGAGTGGGGTGATGGGGTTTTGTGTAGGGTAGTCTGCTGTGTAGTGTAGTGTTTTGGCATGTCTAGTTTTGTAAGTTTTGCCCTGTAGGAAAATCTGGGACTATATATCGTTTTTGTGTTCGTTGTGTTTGCGCGATACGCGCGATACGTGAGTGGGTTCCGTGATCCAGCGTATCGCGGCGTGTCGCGATGGTTTTAGACGCGTATACACACGATTCAGCGTATCGTGCACACGCGCGTTTAGTTCGCGACGCGAGTTTCTCGTTTTGGTTCGATATCGCGTTTTGCGAGATATTTGGCTTATATGTGATTTCCATGTCTGATTTAAAGGCTTGCAGGCAGAGACTACGGACACTACTACAGGGGGGAGCAGATGGTAGGATTCACCTAGCGTGGAGCGTAGGTGAGTAGATTTAACATCTACAGGGGAATCGCCCGCATGGCGTTATCCGTCTGGGCTAGGATTCAATTACCTGTCGCACATTCTACGTCATTGTAGAATTGCGCCTTTACTTTATTGCCTTGAAATAGTTATACTGTGACTAGCAGCTGTAGGACACTGCACACATTGTTGACAGTTCATATTGCACGAGCACAGATTGTATGCTACACACACACCGTCAATAATTGCCATGTCACACACTACCCCTTATAGCTACTATTGCTTGCCACACATGACATCTAGCTACCGGTATACCTATAGTGTATCATACCTTAGTGATAGGTACATTTACCCCTTGTGATACAACTACAGGTATACCTTTTAGATATTTTACTTATACCGGGGGATATCTTACTCATATTCTCCTTATACCGGGGGGGTATATGACATCAGTTTTTATAGGTAGATACCTATACTTTGCTACACTTGTATGTTAGACACATATTCGGTTGCTGTCGCATATTTACATTTACTGATGTTACTTAGCTGTACCTTATCTTGATTCGCATACATCTGGTTCAGCTATATACTTTTGTTTACCTTCTCGCATTCAGATATATCGCATACATTTATTCCAGGTTTTGCGCATTGTTTATCTGGATTTTATATGATGTTTTCGGGATTTGGGAACCGCGGGAGTTCATGAAATTATGCATACATGGAACAACCCGGTTTCCTTGTTATGATATTTGAGAGTCCCCCATGAGTTTTATCGGTGCTGATTATATACTCCATACGAGGTGTGGTTGCCGTATGAGAGTATATGGTGGGGCCCGGTATGGTTCCCCTCGGCAAGAAGATCGATGGGTTTTCCGATTGAACCTGGAGGCGGGCGAGTACCTACCGGTGATTGGTTGGACCTGGCAGTTGTCCGGAGGATACTGGCCAGAGTCGAGAGATGGATGCGGGATGATCTGTACTGTCGGGGCCGAGGGCCGATACCGCAGATGGACCCCGTGGGCCGATCCGGACTGACGGAGCCCGATATACGAGGATTTCTGTGTCGATGCTTGGCACACTGTTTTCATGATATTTCTTTAACCCCTTTTGTATATATAACAGGGGATTTAGCCGTTGTTATATATACCCTTACACCAATATTAGTGGAATGGGACGCTAATATATGTGTATTGCCCCCATCATATATATATATACCTTTAGGATGTTAGATTCTTACTTGAGATTTGGACTTGGGATACTAGGTGATTCATTGGGATTGGATATTGGACATACCTATGTGATTGCTGATTTGTACATTCGGGATATAGGAGATTACTCGATATTGTACATTGGGGAGATGTGAGACTTATATGTTGTGAGTGCCCAATGTGGGGGCTGATTTGAGGTTTTGGGATTGGAGTATCTTGATGGATTGTGATCCTGCCACGACGTCAGGTTTCCGTGGGAAATGACATATTCCACCCTATACCTCACCCTTACCTACCTTATGCATGGATTCATATATTAGTAGTACTTGTAGTGTACCCTTATGATAGTTGCATATTTGCTTTCTCATATCTCTATTGCATAGTTATTGCATACTATTATCATGCCATCATTGCTTCACATATTGATTATACTTGCTAGTGTACTCTCCTTTATTCAGCATTTGCATGACATATTATTATTGTAATCGCATATCTTAGATTCATGCTGTACGTGCATTCCTGCGATTACCTGCATATGTTTTATACTATTCACGAGTTGGCAACTCACCTCCGTTGTGCCACAGGTGTTTCAGGTTTTTCCCCAGAGTAGGCGAGGCAGGCTATTCCTCTATTCAGTTATCCAGCTATCATCTTTTGCTCCAGATACCGCCTCAGCTCACAGTACTATTTTGCTTAGGTGGGTTGGTGGTTATCTGCATTTCATATTGTACCTTCGTTGTATTGTGTACTCTCCATCTACTATTGTATTATTGACATAGAGACTTGGTGAGGACGTTAGTGTGTATCTTTGTGGATTTGTTGTCTTTTATATACAGCTTCTCTCTACTGTCTTTAATTCTTCGCTACGGCGTCGTATATTTGTATTGTATTCATCTTGGCTGATTTTTACAAAAAGGGGTATTGCTAAAATTTTAAGGAAAGAAAGTAAGACTTTTTAAAGAATTTTGGTGGCAATTTCAAATGTTCCAAAACTTATATTATCTTTTCCGTATTTTTATGGTTTAGACTTCTGGGTTTTGGCTTTCTTTTGCTACGTTACGTCTTAAGGCGTTGCGTAGTATTAGGGCCGTCACGGGCCAATTTTGGGTCGTGACAGTCGTCGACGTCGATGCCGAAGATGATCTACGTCGAGGCATCACTAGATCAAGCTCCAACTTCACCAAGTCAAGAAACTTGTGAAGAAAACACACTCTACTACTTGGCAAGAGGTAGAGGATGAAGAAATAGGAAGTGGGTAGACTTTAGAATTGGATTTCTCACTCATTTTCAACAATCACCATTGATGAAGTGAAGGTTTCTTCAAGTGAAGAAGAAGAAGAAGATGATGGAAAAGAATATGATAAGTGTTAATCAAAATAGAAAAGAAAAACAATACTTATCATATTCAAACCATGGTTATGTGTAGAGACTAAACTAGGGTTAGTGAGAATGGTTAGGGTTAAGCATGAGACAAAATGGTCACAAAGTCAAAGCTTCATGAAGCTTCAATATCAAACAAAGAAAGTCACCATTTTTCTCTTTATGCAAATTTATTTTCCAAAAAGAAATAGATAAATAAATAAGGGAACAAAACAAAACCCTAACCATTATCATGTAACCATGGTTTGATCTTTACACTAAAACCCTAGCATAACATATATCATCAAACATGATACAATCAAGTGCACAAAAGTATATCACATATACAATGTGCACGTCCGAGTGAGAATATCCATTTAAAGTGAACCAATACTAGTTAATGTATATTAATATATCATATATATAATTATACATTAAATCATTAAATCAACACTTGATTTAACGATCCGGTCATATCGCATATAACCGACTAGTATCCAATGTATCGGCTTATCGAATCAATCCTTGATTCGATAACTAGGTTATATCGCATACAACCATTCGATACATTCATCGCGAGAATAGAATACGGTATCACATACACGCATTATTCTCGGTCCCACACATATCTCATATGCGCTCCTATTTCGTTTCGCTTGAGCCAGGAAACCTCTGTGTAGGGCTCTAAAGACTCGTCAATACGCCGGCAGCAGATGATGATCATATCAAGCACCCACAAGCCGTAAGCGGTCTGCTAAACGTAACGGCCACCCGGGTATTGAGCGATCAGAAGATCGACGAGCAAGCCCGCTCACACTTCAGTGAATCCAACCAGTAACACTACCGTACAGTCCGGTCTCGTCGTCTGATATGTCGCATATCTTGCCTAGGGGTGGTAAACGTCAGACCCCAATAGCTCGATAAGTCGTGTCGATATGAGGTCTATAACAATTCGAGAAACTACTGGTAACACTTACCAGTAAATCTCAGCAACCCTGGCCAGGGATTTTCTGTTATAGCCAATCGAACACAGCGCAACATCAACCCCCTATACCGGGAGAGACGAATCCCCTCCTATCGCTCATTGCCTCCATGTGACTCGGGACTGTACCCAAAAACCACCATTTTGCACGCCCTCTTGGACGTGGTAAGATGGAAATCAAAGCACAGTGGGAACCACACAAGACTCTATGACGATCTCGGGTCAACAGACTACTCTGTACCAGTGTCACCAGAGAACTTCCATCTGACGTAAGGTATAATACCATCTGGGAGTTCTCGGCGAGTCCGTCCAGTGTACCCAGTCTCTACTGAGCACCCGTATATCATCTCTGATGTCAAACACCGATGGATATGGGATCATCCATCGCCCATCTGTTTGGGTCGAGAAGGTACACGCTAGTCTACTCTGGTATATCGATGCCCCGTCTCGATACACCCACGACTAGGGACTTTGAAGGATGTACTTATGAACTACCATGTCCCCACTAGTATGATCCGCATCATAGTCTAGGTAGTCAAGTATACATCCTAAGGGCTTTACCAACATGTAACAGAGAGACAATCAGTATATACGTTAAGGTAAAGATCAACCCGATAGCATACTATCATGTCGAGCAAGAAAGTCCTCCCTATATATGTCCCAGCATCCACTACAATATACATCCTATGTACAGTAATGGCCTCTAGGGCATACATATAACTAACACGAGCACGCTTAACTACTGAGTTCTCAAACTCCTGTAGTGCCAGTTCACTTAAAAGGCGCCTCTGTATTGAAGAGTGGTATCATTCCATTTATAGTACAGATCTTTCCTCTTTCGGAATGTATTCCGAAGATTCCCCATTGTTTTACAGTGGGTCCCCATGCTTATCTGGTATATATGGGTATACCGGATAATACATGGGGCATTACAGTTTCTCGATCTGTTATAGGCCATATACGGCATGACTTATTGAGTTATTAGGGTCGACGATACCATCCCTAGACTCGATATGCAGCATATCTGACGAAGAGACCGGACTGTACGGTAAGTGTTGCTAGTTGGCTCGACAGTTTTGACAGGTTCACCTGTTTTTCTTCTGATCGCTCAATACCTGGGAGCCGTTACGTACAGCTAGTTCCGCCGACGGTTTATGGGCATGTGATATGATCACTTCCTACTGCTAGCATATTGACGAGTCTTAGAGTCCCACAGAGGGGTTTCCTACCTCAGGCGAAATGATGTGGGGTGCATATGGGATTTGCGCGTGAGCTCGATTAAATGCATGTTTTTGATACCGTAATTTAAATTGGGCGTTTCTATTGGTCGGGTTGTATGTGATATGACCGGGTTATTAAATCAAGTGTTGGTCTAATATTGACTTTTAGCTCAATTATTAAAAACCTTTCTTTATATGATGTATGCATGAATGTGTGTGTGTATATATGTTGATATGAATGCACCCATGCATGCATAGATGTGTCATGGTTGATGATAAAAAGGAGATGGCAATTCAACACTCACATGGCCCCCCCCCCCCCACACACACACAACAACAACAACAACAACAACTGAGCCTTTTATCCCAAGCATATGGGTAGGCTACATGAACCAACATGAGAATCACGCTGGGTCCAGCACATGAATCCTCCGCCTCCACTCACTCCTATCGAACAATATACTTTCATTGAGTCCTTTGGCAACCATATCATTTCGTATCACCTCTATCCATGTTTTCTTCGGTCTCCCTTTTGCCCTTTTGCCATTGCCCATATCGAGAGTATCTATTCGTAGAACCGGTGCTTCCATAGGTCTGCGTCGCACATGACTAAACCATCTTAGCCGGTTTTCCCGCATCTTCTCCTCCACAGGTGCTACACCAACTTTTGCACGAATATCCTCATTTCACACCTTATCTTTTATAGTGTTACCGCACATCCAACGAAGCATGAGCATCTCCGCTACGTGCATCTTCTGTGTATGATGCTTCTTAGGAGCCCAACATTCTGTACCATATAATAAGGCAGGTCGAATAGCGCTCCGATAAAACTTCCCTTTCAATTTTAACGGAAAGTTACGATCACACAAAATCCCTGTTGCACTCCTCCATTTCAACCAATCAGCTTGGATCCTTTGATTAACATCTCTATCGATCTCCCCATTCTTTTGGATGATGGAACCTAGATATCTAAACTGGTCGCTCGGTGATATCTCTTGCCCTTCCAATGTTATACCAATATGGTTTTGACTTCTCTGGTTACTAAATTTTCAATGCATATACGCTGTCTTGGACCTTCTCAATCCGAATCCCCGAGATTCCAATGTTTTCCTCCATAATTCCAATTTGGCATTAACCCCTGCTTTCATCTCATTTACTAGAACAATATCATCAGCGATTATCATACACCAAGGTACCTCATCTTGGATAGTTCTAGTAAGCTCATCCATCACGATGGTAAACAGGAATGGACTTAATGCAGATCCTTGATATAAACCAATTGTAATCGGAAAATAACTCGTTAAGCCACCGCAAGTTCTGAAATTTGCCACTACTCCATCGTACATATCCTTGATTATGTCAATATACTTGACGGGGACCCCCTTCTTCATCATTATCCCCCATAATACCTCTCTAGGTACCTTGTCGTACGCTTTTTCTAAATCAATAAATATCATATGCAAATCTCTTCTCCTCTCTCGAAAACGCTCGACAAGTTGACGAATCAAATGAATAGCCTCTGTCGTCGATCGTCCAGGCATGAACCCAAACTGGTTCTCTGTTATCTTAATATCCTTCCTTAGACTGTCATCAATCACTCTCTCCCAAAGTTTCATGGTGTGACACATAAGTTTTATTCCACGGTAGTTTGAGCAACTTTGAATGTCACCCTTGTTCTTATAGATAGGTAAAAGGATACTTTTCCTCCATTCATTTGACATCTTTTTTGTCTGCTAAATCTTATTAAATAGATCTGTCAGCCATTTAACGTCTATTTCTCCTAAGAATCTCCAAATCTCGATAGGAATCCCGTCAGGACCAACCGCTTTTCTTAAACTCATTCTGTTCAAAACTTCTTTAACCTCAGGTAGTCTTATTTTATGCATGAAATCACGGTTTATATCTTGAGATTGAATGACAAGTCCATCCAAATTCTTAGTAAAGCTCTCATTGAACAATTTGTCAAAATAGTGTCTCCATCTTTCCTTGATACCCTCATCTCGAACTAAAACCTTCTGATTTTCATTTTTGACACACTTCACTGCACATAAGTCTCTAGTCTTCCTTTCACGCATCCGAACAATCCGGTATATATCATTTTCAGCCTCTTTAGTGTCTAATTTCTCGTACACCTCCTTTTAGACCTTAGATTTAGCTTCCCGAACAGCTTTCTTAACTTCCTTTTTAGCCATTTTATACTTCTTAAATCTCTCCATATCTCTACTTTTCTTCAAATCTTTATAAGAATCCCTTTTAATTTTAAAAGCAACCTTTACTTCTTCAATCCACCATGATGTGTCCTTAGATGGTAGAGCACCACCTTTCGACTCACCAAGTAGATCTCTAGCTACTTTCTTGATACAACTAGCCATTTTGTTCCATGTTCTGTCTGAATCATCTTCCGACTGCCAATCCGTTTCTTGGACTACACGATCTATAAAAGCCTTTTGGTTACCTTCTTTCAATCGCCACTATTTAATTCTAGGCTCTACCTTACGTCTAATCTTCCTAGGTCTTCTTCTAAATCGAAAATCTAGAACTAAAAGTTTATGTAGAGTGGTTACACTCTCCCCTGGCACTACCTTACAGTCGATACAACAATCTCTATCTATTCTTCTCGTCAGAAAAAACTCTATTTGACTAGCACTTGATCTGCTCCTAAAAGTAATAAGGTGGGACTCTCTTTTCCTAAACCAGGTGTTTGCTAAGATCAAGTCATAAGATAAGGAAAAATATAGAATCGAGTCACCTACTTCATTCCTTTGTCCAAAACCAAAACCTCCATGGATAGTATCAAACCCACTACGACTAGTACTTATATGTCAATTAAGATCACCACCAATAAATAACTTCTCTCCACTAGGTATACTTTGCACCATCTCGTCTAAATCCTCCCAGAATAAACGCTTACTAGCGTCATCAAGACCTATCTGTGGTGCATAAGCACTAATAACATTAAGGATCTCTCCACCTAGAATAAACTTAACCAGTAAAATTCTATCACCTTTTCTCCTAATCTCAACTACATCCTCAAGCAACCGTCTATCTATGATTATGCCTACCCCATTACAATTTTTATCTCTACCCGTATACCAAAGCTTATAACCCCAAGGCTCTATGACTCTACTCTTTTCACCTACCCACTTAGTTTCTTGCAAACACATAATACCAACTCTCCTTCTAATCATCACCTCCACTAATTCTATTAGTCTACCCGTAAGGGAACCTATGTTCCAGGAAGCTAGATGGATCCTATGAAACCCTTGGTTATTTGTCACTACACTCGGGGTCCGATGTAGCACACCGTTTCTGGACAACGACCCTTGCTTATTTGTCACTACACCCAGGGTCCGATGTAGCGCGCCGTTTCTGGACGA
This sequence comes from Agapanthus africanus, assembly GCA_030015575.1. NCBI lineage: Eukaryota > Viridiplantae > Streptophyta > Magnoliopsida > Asparagales > Amaryllidaceae > Agapanthus > Agapanthus africanus. The sequence goes on along the minus strand of JASDDO010000010.1, from coordinate 100,401,177 downwards.
CAACCCTTGCTTATTTGTTACTACACCCGGGGTCCGATGTTGCGTGCCGTTTCTGGACGACGACCTAGAAGCCCTTGCATACTTAACACTACACCCGGGATCTGATGCAGTGCGTCGCTGAGTAGGGGACGCCCCAACGATATTCTTATTATGGTTCATGTCATAGAATGTGACAAAGTTTTACGTTGGCTGTCACAAGCCTACCACAACCCTCACCCTTTCTCATCTGGACTTGGGACCGGCAACGGTGGGTTTATATATATATATATATATATATATATATATATATATATGTTATTGATAAAAAGAAAATGATTAAATCATGGTTGCAAATTCTTCTACACTCTTCTTTACTTAACCTCATTTATAACCATGGTTTAATATCCATTTGTTCTTTAACTCATTAACAAAATATCTAGATATTTATTGACCATGGTTGTATTTGAATGTGACTCATATATTTATATTTTCTTCTCTCATTTTATCTTGAGGATTATCACAAACGAATGAGCTCAAGCTTAGCCATCTCCTTCTTCTTCTTCCTTCATACTCTCTACCTTTTTCAAGTGAGTGAAGGAAAGAGGTAGAGAACTGGGAAATGATGATATGTCTCTCAAAGTAGGAAATGGAGCAATTGTTGCAGCCAAAACAGTTGGCGAATATCACCTAATATTACCAAATGGTAATACACTAATTCTGAACGACTGTTATTACGTACCAAAAATTATGTGCAATATTATATCAGTTTCTTTGTTATATAAAGAAGGATATAACTTTGCATTAGAGAAAAATGTTATGAACATTTTCTTAAATCAAGTGTTGATTGGGTTTGGTACGTTGTGTAACGGCATATACGTTCTAAATCAAACTACAGTTCTAAACATACAGAACACACACAAGAGGAAAAGTTCAGAAATGAACGAATCCTTCTTGTGGTATTGTAGACTAGGTCATATCAATGCGACAGGACTAGCTAAGTTGCATAAAAATGGATATTTAAATCTATTTGAATTTACATCTTATGAAACTTGCCAATCATGTCTCAAAGGCAAGATGACCGAAACTCCGTTTATGAGATACGGAGAAAGAGCTACTGAACTCTTAGGACTGATACATAGTGATGTATGCGATCCTCTATCTACACATGCCAGGAATGGTTCCTCATACTTCATTAACTTCACCGATGATCTCTCAAGATTCGGACATGTGTTCTTGTTGAAATACAAATCTGATGATTTTAAGAAATTCAAGGAATATAAGTACGAAGTTGAGAACCAGACAGGTAAACGTATTAAAGTCCTACGATCGGATCGGGGAGGAGAATACATAAGCACGGAATTCCAATACTACTTAAAAGAGAATGGGATTCTCTCTCAGCTTACTCCTCCGTATACACCATGGCACAATGGAGTGTCGGAGCGGAGAAATCGCACCCTATTAGATATGGTGCGCTCTATGATGAGTGTTGATGAGTTACCTATTTCCTTTTGGAGTTATGCACTTGAGACAGTTGCATACCTATTGAATAGGGTTCCGACCAAATCCGTGCCTACCACTCCATATGAAATATGGAATCGGAAGAGACCATCTCTTAAACGAGTTAAGATATGGGGTTGTTCGGCCTATGCTAAAAAGAAAAATCCTGACAAGCTCGAGGCAAGGTCTGTTTTGTGCAAGTTTGTGGGATATCCAAAGGATTCATACGGATATATCTTCTACCATACCGAGGAACAAAAATTTTTGTTCCTCAACATGCCACCTTTTTAGAAAAGAAATTTCTTATGAAAGAAATTAGTGGTAATGAGGTAGAACTGGAAGAAGTTCCAGCTACACAAATAATAACTGACGATTTAGTAGAACCGGAGGATTCGATAGTCCCCGATGAACCTCAGCCACTCCGCAGATCTAGTAGGGTTCCTCATCCACCTGAGAGATACTGCGGTTTTCTCATAGATGGTGGGAGAGAGGATTGCATTATGGAAGATGATGACCCAACTAGTTTCGAGCAGGCCATCACGAGTGGGATCTCTGTGAAATAGCTGGATGCTATGTGATCTGAGATGGAATCCATGTACACCAACAAAGTATGGACTTTGGATGTTGCTCCTGAAGGGGTAAAACCCATCGGGAGCAAGTGGATCTTTAAGAAGAAAATTTGTGTAGATGGAAAGGTTTAGACCTTCAAAGCTAGACTCATTGCAAAAGGTTTTCGTCAACAACCTGGTGTCGATTATGATGAAACCTTTTCTCCAGTGGCTATGCTTAAGTCCATCAGAATCCTACTTGCCATTGCAGCATACCATGATTACGAAATCTGGCAAATGGACATCAAGACCGCTTTTCTAAATGGTGATTTAGAAGAGAGTGTATACACGACTCAGCTAGAGGGCTTCGTAGACAGTAGGAGCAGCAGAAAGGTGTGCAAGCTGCTTAAATCAATCTACGGATTAAAGTAGGCATCTCGGAGCTGGAACATCTGTTTTGATATAGCAGTCAAAGATTTGACTTCATCAAAAATGAAGATGAACCTTTTATATACAAAAAGGTTGTAGAGAGTAAGGTTATCTTCCTCGTATTGTACGTGGATGACATACTCTTGATAGGAAATGATATTCCTATGCTACACTAGGTCAAGCTCTTCTTATCATAAAAGTTCTCCATGAACGATTTAGGTGATGCCTCCTACATCCTGGGGATAAAGATCTATAGAGATAGATCTAACCGGATGTTGGGATTGTTCCAATCCAGGTACATAGACACCATACTAAAGAGGTTTAGTATGGAAGATTCTAAGTGTGGTAATTTACCCGCTTGTTCAGGAATCACTCTCTCCAAAGAGATGTCTCCTAAGACTGATTTGGAGAGGGCTCGCATGACAGTGATACCCTATGCTTCAGCAGTTGGTTCTATCATGTATGCGATGTTATGTACCAGACCGGATGTAGCTTATGCACTAGGTGTAGTGAGAAGGTATTAATCAGATCCTGGGGAGAAGCACTAGACAGTTGTGAAGAACATTCTTAAGTACTTGAGAAGGACTAAAGAAATGTTCTTAGTGTATGGTAACGGAGAACTCCAGGTGGAGTCCTTTATTGATTCGAGCTTCCAGAGTGATAAGGACGACAATAAGTCGATCTCGGGTTTTGTCTTCACCCTCAACGGAGGGACGGTATGTTAGAAGAGTTCCAAGCAAGATACCGTAGTAGACTCGACGATAGAGGCTGAATACATCATTGCCAACGATGCAGCCAAAGAGGTTGTCTGGATGAAGAAGTTCATTGCTGAACTTGGTGTGGTTCTATCCATTAAGCATCCAATACCTTTATATTGTGATAACAATGGAGCTATGGCTTTGGCCAAGGAACCCCGGTCCCATCAGCGATCCAGACATATTCTTAGGCAGTATCACTTGATCCGAGAGATAGTAGATCGACGGGAGATTGAGGTCAGGAGAGTTGACACGAAGGACAACATAGAGGATCCACTTATGAAGGCCCTCCCCCAAACGAGTTTGAGAGACTTTTTAGGATGTTGGGTATGTGATACTACAACTGGCCGTAGTGCAAGTGGGAGATTGTTAGGATTGTGTATGCCCTAGAAGCCATTATTGTATGATATGGTGGATGCTTGGACATATATATAGAGGACTTTCTTGCTCGACATGATAGTATGCTATCTGGTTGCTCTTTATCTTAACATGTACACTTGTATTATTACATTGTCTCTCTGATACATGTTGATAAAGCCCTTAGGATGTTTGCTTGACTACCAGGACTATGATGTGGATCATACTTCTGGGACTTGTGTAGTCCACAAGCACATCCTTTAACTATCCCTAGTCGAGGGAGTGTTGAGACAGGGCATCGATATTCCAGAGTATACTAGTGTGTACGTTTCTTAACACTGTAGGGGGCGATGGTAGATCCCATAACCATTGGTGTTTGACATCAAAGATTGTGCATAGGTGCTCATTAGAGAATGGGTACACCGAACATGACTCGCCGAGAACTCCTAGATGGTACTATACCTATCGTCAGATAGCAGTTCTCTGGTGACACTGGTACAGGTTAGTCTGTAAACCCGAGATCGTCATAGTGTCTTGTGTGGTTCACACTGTGCTTTGATTCCCTCCTTACCACAGCTCAAAGGAGTCGTGCAGACAGGTGGATTTTGGATACAGTCCCGAGTCACATGGAAGCAGTGAGCGATAGGAAGGGTTTCGTCTTTCCCGGTATAGGGAGTTGATATTGCGCTATGCTCGATTAGCTATAACAGTAAGTCACTGTCTAGGGCTGATGAGATTTACTGGTAAGTGTTATCAGTAGTTTCTCGAACCGTTATGAGCCATACATCGGCATGACTTATCAAGTAACTTGGGTCTGACGATTCCACCCCTAGACTCGATATGCGACATATCAGACGAAGAGACCGGACTGTACAGTAAGTGTTACTTATAGGCTTCATAGGAGTTTGGACAAGCTTGCTTATTGATCTTCTAATCGCTCAATACTTGGGAAGCCGTTACGTCCAGCTAGTACTGCTGACGGCTTGTGGATAACTGATATGATCATTATCTATTGCTGGCATATTGATGAGTCTTTAGAGTCCCACACAGGTTTCCTAGTTCAAGCGAAATAAAGTAGGGCACATATGCTGATATGTGCGGGATCCTGATTAAATACTAGTATGTGATACCATATTCTAATCTGGCGATATTTGATATCGGTTAGGTTATATGTGATATAACCGGATTATTGAATCAAGTGTTGATTTGATAATATGATATACAGATAAACGATATTAGTCGGTTATATATGATATAACCGGATTATTAAATCAATGTTGATTTAATAATTTAATATATATATATTTATATTTGATATATTTATATATTAACTAATATCAATGCTCACTAATTATTTTCTTCTATTAATATATATATTTATATATGTGTGATATATATATATATATATATATATATGAACATAGATTAGATTTTTCTATTTTGAGAAAATAGAAAATGAGGTGGAAAATGGGGAGATATTTGAGGAATGGGTTAAGCATGGCACAAATTATTTGTTTATTAGTTTGCTTTCATGATTGAAGTATGGTTCATTATTTCTATTGTGAAATAATGATTGCTTCGATAAGTGAGAAGATTTATTTTGTGCCATTCTTCACATGCTCACCATATGCTAGCTTATTTGCATGCTCTCTCCATTTTCATCTTGTTCTTCCTCCAAGCCCTAACCCTCAAATGAGTTGTGAACCTTAAGGCTTGTGAGAATTCTATGTGAAGTAAAAAATCCCTACTTCATCATCCTACTCTAGATTAACCATTTAGATTAGGGTGTTCCCTTCACTAATAGTAGATTAGTGAAGAGGTAGCTTGAACAAGAGAAGCTTCAAGGTGGATCATCTTCGACTTCAAAGATTGCGAAGCAAGCTCATACATTTCTTCAAGTGGAACCAAGAGGAGTCATAGGGACGACTACCCGGAGCATTAGAAGAGAAGGACTTGGTCTATAAAGTTTGCAGTCTCTTTCCCTTTGCATAGAACTTGTTATATCATGCTTTAAACCTTAATTGTAATATTTCAAAAAAATAAAATATTATTTTTGGGAATTTTTATAATTTAATATTAAATTTTAATGAATATTTTAATATTTTGGTATAATTAAATACCGATAAATGGGGAAAGTTTAGGAAAAATTATAGAAAATTCTAAAATAGGGTCTTTTGTTGAATTATGTCATTTTTAAGTTTTTATGGTTAAGTATATGCTATTTTAGTGCTAATCGCGATTAAAAATCGCTAATTGGATTTTTAGCCTTTTTGTGCAAATATGTGCACATATCATTTTTCCACACTTATTACACTTGTTACATGTTTTGGGTGCATGGGTGCTTAGGGTTCACCATGGGGGGAGAAGAATAGAAAAACGAAACGAAAAGAAAAAGTAAGTATGATGATGAAAGAGAAAGACTAGGTCAACCCTTCACTTTTTGAATCATACTCCCATCATTTCCTCACACCCATTTCTCTCTCCCCTCTCCTAGAGCTGCTGCTGCTCCTGCTCCTCCCTCATCTCCCTCCCCTTCCACTCCATAGATCCCTCTCAATTCCCTCACCAAAACTCCATTCCCACTTCACAAAGCTTGCTCCCAAGCTCACTAGCTACACGATGGACTAAGAAAGAGTGGATCTTGAGGACTTTGAGAAACTCAAGAAAATTCTTGAGTTGCCAAAGGAGGTAATTTCTGCACCCTTAGCGTAGTATTTCGATTTCTTGTAATTCTATACTAGTTTCATGTCGATATGGTGTCGTTTGATGGACTTTTGAAATTTCAAGTTAGGATTTAGGGTTTGATCTGAAACCAAGGTTGAATTTGTTAGTATATATGCCCTAGAGGACATTACTGTATCATACTAGTATGTATATTACTTGATGGAAGCTTGGGATATTCACAGTTGTATATACAATCTTGCTCGAAATGGTAGTATGCTACTTGGTTTGTCTCTACTTCAATATGTGCATGTGTTTTTTTAGCATGTCGCTTATATACATATTAGTAGAGCCCTTAGGATCATTGCTTGATTACCAGCGTTGTGATGGCGCTCACACTCGTGGGGGTTGGGTAATCCATAAGCACATCCTTATACAGGTCCCTAGTCGTAGGAATATCGAGACAGGGCATCGATACTCCGAGTAGACTAGCGTATGCGCTTCTCATCCCAGCATGGGAGACGGTCTGTCCCACAGCCATCAGTACGTCGTACTTGAGACAGCATGGGTGACATGAGTACAACTTAGTCAGCTGACTTGACACTGTCACTTCGCCTCGAGTGTGTTCCCACTGTACTTTGATTACTACCCTACCACGGCTCAAAGGAGTCGTGCAAACAGGTAGTAGTTGGGTGCAGTCCCGAAGCACTTGGAGGCAGTGACGGTTAGACAGGATTCGTCTCTCCCGGTATTGGGGGTTGACATCGCGCTATGTCCAGGAGAGCCATTACACAAGTAGTCCCTGACCAGGGCAAGCGAGATATACTGGTAGGTTTCCAGAGTTATCTCAGGGTGTTCTGGGCTACACTCCGACACGACTTGTACCGCTATTAGAGGACTGACGTTCACCGCCCCCCTAGGCCCGCCATGCGATTTATCAGACGAACAGACCGGACTGTACGGAGACTGTCACATACAGGCTCAGTAGGAGTTCAGATGGGGTCACCTCGTCAGTCTTCTTATCGACATCTACCTGGGGACCGTTACGTACAGCTAATGCCGCTTGCGGTCTGTGGTTAAACCCACTGCCAGCGTAGTGTCGAGTCTTTAGAGTCCCACACAGAGAGCTATTCGCCTTTAGGCAAAATGAGTACAGGTCGCATGGTTTTGCGACAGGGTTCGTTCACATCCGCACACTTGTGCACGTTTGCTGTCCGGACAGCTTCTACTAGCGGGCTTTGGTTTAAGCCAGATCCTAGTATATGATTTGGTATTAGTTTTATCTCTTTGTATTCGTGTTCCTCGGATCACGAATACGGGTGCGTATGCACAGTTGACTGAGACAGAGGGAGAGGACTTTGATTAGGGTTAATGACCATTGTCATTTTATTAACCCTAATTCTTATGTGTGTATTATGATTAATTGATATTAGTTAAATATAATTGTGCATGGTTAAGGTTGTTGACCATTTGACTATCTTGACTTGTTGACCTAGGTTGACCCTTTGACCATCATCATTCCATATAAAAAATGCTCTTTGATCCTTGCAATTTGCATTAAATATGAAATGATAATGGTCATGTCTTGATTAAGCCATGAAAATTATCTTGCTAATTATCAATTTACTTAATTCACACATATATGTGAGAATGGTTCTATTATTCTCTCATTCTATCATATGCTTTCTCTCTCTTGCTCTTCCTTTTCCTCAAGCTCTCCCCTCTCATGTGTTGAGAAACACTTAAGCTTGAGATAAACCTCTCCAAAGTAATCTCTACTCTCATCTAAGGTTATAGGATTAGCACTTCTAGCACTTTAGTTACTTCTATCTTGAAGTTGAAGCCAAAGGTTGAGGCTCTCGGGTGGATCCTTCTTCGACTCGAGAAGGCGACAAGGTGATCTCTTTCTTCCACTCGAAGGAGCGACGAGAGAAGGACATAAAGCCCAAGGTATAACCTTTCTTCCATGTAGCTAATTTTAGTTAGCTTTTAGTTAGTTTTTGTTTAGAAAAGATCCCGCCTTTAGCTAGTCCATGTTGCCTAGTATGATAAAAATCCGATTTTTATTCCGTTTTCCGCCTCCCCGCAAGCACCGGGGTGGGCAACGTGGACTTACAGTGGTATCAGAGCCTAACTAAACATAAACTAGCTAGGTAGTAAAGTGTATGGAAGTTTGATCGGAAAAATCGCAAAACCAAAACATCAAAACCCTAACATTCTGTTGAATTTTTTTCTGCTCAAAAATTAAAAAATCATACTTCAAAAATCGGCTCAGGGTTTTGTGAAGAAGCACACCAAAAACGGTCAAGTGAACAGTTCAAAGCGCGGCGGTTCCGCGGCAAAAGCATGCCTATTGCCGCGGAACCGCGGCCGTTTTGACTCTGTTCTGGACCGGGTTTGGTGCAGTATTCTTCTGGTAAGGTTTTAGGATTTTTAAGATGGTTTATTTGTGCCCTGATTTTCCAGAAAATAAATTTGTATTTGGGGGCCTATAAATCCGTATTTTTGATCGAACTTCACTACACTTTGACTAATGGGTTATATCTGTGATGTTTATATGTATTGAACGTCTGCTAATCGATATACGTCGATTAGTGGGGATTATACATATCTGTGATCTGTGTTTGTTGATGGTATGTGTATATGAATGCGTTGGATTGTCGCGGGTGAATAGCCGGGGGGTTTTGTGAGACGAGAGTTTTCTTTTCTTTCAATTCATGTAATATGTAAATTGATGTAATATTATTTGTATGGCCGCACAACCGGGTCGGGGTTATAGCCGTCATTGTATAATTCTTTTTACTGTTTTTGCTCTTAGGATAGACCCATGGAGGGGGTGCACAAACTACCGGGTATCTCGAAGTGCCGAGTGGCCTACTCACGGTGTTGAGGGAGGTTGCTTCGCTTCGGGTACTTGGCGGGTAATTTGCCGCACCCGTAGGGGTCTTGGGTGGGGTATTGGCTATTCACCACGACCGTGTAATCCGCTTTTCGTTGCAGGCTCGAACGGATTGCGGATTCCTAGTATATCCAATGTATTCATCTGTGATCTGTAATGTCTATCATTGCTATATATCTATATACTATAACTATTTAGGCGTTGCTTATGTTTTACAGCCGCGCTAGCCCAGCCCCCGCTCTGTCGTTAGTTAAGTAACCTAACGGGTGATGACGGGGCCCCGTGGCGAATGCGAATGGCATAAGCGTACGTCATATTTTGGTTGTTTTCTGCAATGGTAGGATTAATTGATGGGACGCATTAAAAGAACTAATGCAAGAAAATAAACCAAGTAAAAGTCGATTGGAACACTTTGAAAGCCACTCGGTTCTTTTCAAAACTAAACTTTTAAACGCGGAGCTTGAACCACTCCTTTTAAAAGCTATCTCGTTCCATCGATTATATCAAGTTCACTGCGTTCACGGTTTCGCCAAAACCATTCGTAGCCCTCCGTCATTCCACATGAATGGTCAAAAAGTATTCAAGCTATGTATTTTAGCCAAAGTCAAGGCATAGTGATTGGTAGCTATTGGGTATTCATGTGCAGCATAGATAGATGCGTTAGTTTGGGACAGTCGTGCTGCCATTTTGGCCAAAGTCAAGGGTAGGTACGGGTGGGTCCAAATTAACCAGGAGAATGACGGGTAGAACTTGACATGTGACTTATGATATTTTGGCCAAAGTCAAGGTCATAAGAGCATGGGGCAAAAATCCACATCGGGAGTTTCATAAGTACTGAAACTTGCTAGCGCTGCATACCATTTGGAGTGTGATGATTCTGGTAGGATTCCTTCGGTTTTATCACGCGATGATATTTGGATCCCGATCCTACTGTGAGTAGATGCTACTCCTCGGGAAAACTCTCACTTAACGATCAATGCTATAAACCTAGTAGGTGTCTAGAAAGGTGTTAGCGGGGCTACGCCCACAGGGAAAAGAGATTACTTAATTAAGGAACTTCGCGAAAGCGTTGGAAAACCTCCCTCGAAGTACCGACACTGGCCTGGCTGAACGGTTAAGCAAGTATTGTACGGTGAGATTGATCCCGACTAATTCTTTCTTTATGGTTTGAGAAGGGATTCGAGAGACAGTGGGAGCCATCCTATTTAGACAAACTAAAAACCACTCTAAACTTGCAAGAGCATCATGCTAAAGTGTTTCTTTTCTCTCTCCTAATTGCAGCGACCATTCAACATGACCAGACTTAAGTTATTACTAGATAAAAATATACTGACAGGGCCAAACTACAAAGATTGGCTCAGGAATGTCAAGATGGCAATCACTTACGACAAGTTGGGGTATGTCCTTACCACCAAAGCTCCCCCGGTCCCAGGTCCCACCTCCAACGTCGCGGATAAAGAAATCCGTAAGACATGGGATATCGATTGCGCGAAGGCCAAATGCCTCGTGCTTGCCTCGATGGACAACGAACATCAGAAGAGGCATGAGAATATGGACCTAGAGTCCATATTTCTCCATACAAAAGAACTGTATGGAGAGAAGTCTCGTATCGCAAGATACGAAGTGTCGAAGAAGCTATTTTTGGCAAGATTGGCCGTCGGATCATAGGTAGCGGAACACGTGCTTAAGATGATTGGCTACATAGAGGAGCACGCGGACCTTGGGACCACATTGGAGAATGAACTCTACACTGATTTGATTCTCCATTCCCTTCCTTCCACGTACGCCCAGTTTATCCTTAACTTCAACATGCAAGGAAAGGAGGTTGAACTTTCCGAACTTCTGAACATGTTGAGGAGTGCTGAAGGCACCCTACAGAAAGGTAGGGAGACATCCACTTTGTTTGTAGGAGGATCTTCCTCTTCTAGGTCCAAGGCGAAAGCCAAGGGAAAGAAGAAGAAAGCCCCCGCCAAACCAAGGGGCGGTGTCAGTAAAGTGGATACGAAGGGAAAGGGAATGACAACAAAGATAGCGGAAAAGCTGGTGGGGAAGGAAGAATGCTTCTACTGTCACAAAAGTGGTCACTGGAAACAGGATTGCAAGGCTTGGAAGGCCAGAACCCAGGATCTAAAGCGAGTTGCGGCTTCAGCTTCAGGTGTGTATGTTATTGAAAACTGTCTATCAATAAACTCTACATCCTGGGTATTGGATACCGGATCAGGATCTCATATCTGTAATTCTTTGCAGGCGTAGAGAAAGCGTAGAGTTTTGAAGGCAGGTTACATGACCCTCAGAGTTGCAAACGGAGCTAGCATGGATGCTGAGACCGTGGGGGACTATCACCTGGGATTGTCAGATGGACACTTTTTGGTTTTACGTAGTTGTTATTTTGTACTAAATGCAACCTGTAATATCATTTCTGTATCTTTATTATCTAAAGAAGGTTATGAATTTGCATTTGTAAGTAATGTAGTGAACATTCACCTTAATCAAGTTCTGATTGGGTCAGGTACATTAAATAACGGTATATACGTATTGAACCAACCACAGATTTTCAATGTCCAGAATACACACAAAAGAAAGTCTCCAGAAATCAATAAAACTTTCTTATGGCATTATAGACTGGGTCACATCAATGAGAGAAGGTTGACTAAGTTACATACAGAAGGGTATTTGGATCCGTTCGAATATCAATCGTATGCAACTTGTCAATCCTGTCTCGAAGGAAAGATGACAAAGACTCCGTTCACTGGACACGGAGTAAGAGCGAGCGAGCTCTTGGGACTCGTACACAGCGACGTGTGCGGTCCAATGTCTACGCATGCACGAAGTGGTTATTCTTACTTCATTATTTTTACGGATGACTTTTCAAGGTACGGATATGTCTTCTTAATGAAACATAAATCCGAGGCCTTTGAAAAATTCCAGGAATATAAGAATGAAGTAGAAAAACAAACAGGAAAAAGTATCAAGGCACTGAGATCTGATCGAGGTGGTGAATACTTAAGTGCCGAGTTCCTGGGTTACTTAAAAGAGAATGGAATTCTCTCTCAGCTTACTCCTCCATACACTCCGCAACATAACGGTGTATCGGAACGACGGAACCGAACCCTATTGGATATGGTACGGTCCATGATGAGTAATGCTGAGTTGCCCCGATCGTTCTGGGGATATGCGCTAGAATCAGCTGCATACCTTTTGAACCGAGTTCCAACTAAGACTGTGCCTATTACGCCATATCAGATATGGTGTGGGAAGAAACCCTATCTTAATTACATTAAGACATGGGGATGTCCAGCTTTTGTAAAAAAGCAGCATGCGGACAAGCTCGAGGCATGCTCAGTACAGTGCAAGTTTGTGGGATATCCAAAGAACTCCAAGGGATATTTCTTCTATTGCGAAGAAGAACAAAAGGTCTTTGTTTCTCGCCATGCCCACTTTCTAGAACACCAGTTCATAGAAAAAGAAATAAGTGGGAGCGCAATAGAACTGGAAGAAATTCCAGAACCACGAGCTATTACTGAAATCTTAGTAGAACCAGAGGGTTCGAAAGATCAGGACATTCCCACGCCACTCCGTAGGAGTAGTAGGCAGTCTCATCCGCCCGAGAGATACTATGGTTTTCTCATAGACGGGGATAAAGAAGATTGCATCATAGATTGTGATGAGCCTACTAGCTTCCAGCAAGCCATTTAGAGCGTTGACTCGGTAAAATGGCTGGATGCAATGCGGGCCGAAATGGAGTCCATGTACACCAACAAAGTATGGACGTTGGACATTGCTCCAGATGGGGTAAAACCCGTAGGATGCAAGTGGATCTTCAAAAGGAAGATTGGTGTAGATGGACAGGTTGAGACCTATAAAGCTAGACTGGTTGCAAAGGGTTTTCGTCAGAGACCTGGTTTGGACTATGACGAAACCTTTTCTCCAATGGCTATGCTGAAATCCATTCGGATCCTTCTTGCCATTGCTGCCTTCCACGATTATGAGATTTGGCAGATGGACGTAAAGACCTCTTTTCTAAATGGAAATTTAGAGGAGTGTGTCTATATGGACCAGCCAGAGGGTTTCATTCAGAGTGGGAGCAGCGGAAAGGTGTGCAAGTTGCTTAAGTCCATTTATGGACTAAAGCAGGCATCGCAGAGTTGGAACATCTGTTTTGATGAGACGGTCAAGGAATTTGGCTTTATCAAAAATCCAGATGAACCATGCATCTATTGTAGATTTGTAGCGAGAACTGTAGTATTTCTCGTTTTATACGTGGATGACATTCTCTTAATAGGAAATGACATTCCTATGCTACAATCTGTCAAGGGGTTCTTGTCACACAGGTTCTCCATGAAAGACCTAGGTGATGCCTCATACATTCTGGAGATTCGGATCTACCGTGACAAATCCAAGAGGATTTTAGGACTCTCACAGTCCAGGTACATCAACACCATACTGAAAAGATTCAGTATGGAAGATTCCAAGCGCGGTAATCTACCGGCTTGTCACGGGATCACCCTCTCCAAAGAGATGTCTCCCAAGACTGATTTGGAGAGGGATCGCATGTCTATTATACCCTACGCTTCTACGGTAGGCTCTATAATGTATGCGATGTTGTGTACCAGACCAGATGTGGCTTATGCACTGAGTGTGGTAAGCAGGTATCAGTCAAACCCTGAGGAGAAACATTGGATAGCGGTAAAGAACATTCTCAAGTACCTGAGAAGGACTAAGGAGATGTTCTTGGTGTATGGCGGAAAAGACCACCAGATTGAGGCCTTTGCTGACTCTAGCTTCTAGAGTGACAAGGACGATTCCAAGTCCATGTCGGGTTTTGTCTATACCCTCAATGGAGGGGCGGTATGTTGGAAGAGCTCCAAACAGGAAACCGTTGCTGACTCAACTATGGAAGCGGAATACATCGCTGCATCTGATGCCGCAAAAGAAGCTGTCTGGATGAGGAAGTTCTTGAAAGAACTTCAGGTGGTTCCGTCCATTGTTGATCCAATACCTCTGTATTGCGACAACAACGGGGCTATAGCTTTAGCGAAGAAACCCAGGTCCCTTCAGAAATCCAGACACATCTTAAGGCGGTATCACCTGATCAGGGAGATCGTGGATCGTCAGGAGATCGAGGTTCGTAGGGTTGCTTCAGAAGATAACACTGCAGATCCATTCACGAAGGCCTTACCCCAGACTCAGTTCGAGCGGCTGATCGAGATGATAGGTCTTCGATACGCCAGTACATGGCCTTAGTGCAAGTGGGAGATTGTTAGTGTATATGCCCTAGAGGCCATTACTGTATCATACTAGTATGTATATTACTTGATGGAATCTTGGGATATTCACAGTTGTATATACAATCTTGCTCGAAATGGTAGTATGTTACTTGGTTTGTCTCTACTTCAATATGTGCATGTGTTTTTTTTAGCATATCGTTTATATACATATTAGTAGAGCCCTTAGGATCATTGCTGGATTACCAGCGTTGTGATGGCGCTCACACTCATGGGGGCTGGGTAATCCATAAGCACATCCTTATACAGGTCCCTAGTCGTAGGACTATCGAGACAGGGCATCGATACTCCGGAGTAGACTAGCGTATGCGCTTTTCATCCCAGCTTGGGAGACGGTCTGTCCCACAGCCGTCAGTACGTCGTACTTGAGATAGTATGCGGGTGCTCGTTAAGTTACGAGTACACTAGATATGACTCGTCGGGAACTGTTGGTTGGTATTATACCTATCGTCAGTTATCAGTTCCCAGGTGACATGAGTACAGCTAAGTCCGCTGACTTGACACTGTCACTTCGCCTCGAGTGTGTTCCCACTGTACTTTGATTACTACCCTACCACGGCTCAAAGGAGTCGTGCAAACAGGTAGTAGTTGGGTGCAGTCCCGAAGCACTTGGAGGCAGTGACGGTTAGACAGGATTCGCCTCTCCCGGTATTGGGGGTTGACATCGCGCTGTGTCCAGGAGAGTCATTACACAAGTAGTCCCTGGCCAGGGCAAGCAAGATATACCGGTAGGTTTCCAGTGTTATCTCAGGGTGTTCTGGGCTACACTCCGACACGACTTATACCGCTATTAGGGGACTGACGTTCACCGCCCCTAGGACCGCCATGCGATGTATCAGAAGAACAGACCGGACTGTACGGAGACTGTCACATACAGGCTCAGTAGGAGTTCAGATGGGGTCACCTCGTCAGTCTTCTAATCGACATCTACCTGGGGACCGTTACATACAGCTAGTGCCTCTTGCGGTCTGTGGTTAAACCCACTTCCAACGTAGTATCGAGTCTTTAGAGTCCCACACAGAGAGCTATTCGCCTTTAGGCAAAATGAGTAGAGGTCGCATGGTTTTGCGACAGGGTTCGTTCACATCCGCGCACTTGTGCACGTTTGCTGTCCGGACAGCTTATACTAGCGGGCTTTGGTTTAAGCCAGATTCTAGTAAATGATTTGGGATTGGTTTTATCTCTTTGTATTCGTGTTTCTCGGATCACGAATACGGGTGCGTATGCACAGTTGACTGAGACAGAGGGAGAGAACTTTGATTAGGGTTAATGACCATTGTCATTTTATTAACCCTAATGCTTATGTGTGTATTATGATTAATTGATATTAGTTAAATATAATTGTGCATGGTTAAGGTTGTTGACCATTTGACTATCTTGACTTGTTGACCTAGGTTGACACTTTGACCATCATCATTCCATATAAAAGATGCTCTTTGATCCTTGCAATTTGCATTAAATATGAAATGATAATGGTCATGTCTTGATTAAGCCATGACAATTATCTTGCTAATTATCAATTTACTTAATTCACACATATATGTGAGAATGGTTCTATTATTCTCTCATTCTATCATATGCTTTCTCTCTCTTGCTCTTCCTCTTCCTCTTCCTCAAGCTCTCTCCTCTCATGTGTTGAGAAACACTTGAGCTTGAGATAAACCTCTCCAAAGTAATCTCTACTCTCATCTAAGGTTCTAGGATTAGCACTTCTAGCACTTTAGTTACTTCTAGCTTGAAGTTGAAGCCAAAGGTTGAGGCTCTCGGGTAGATCCTTCTTCGACTCGAGAAGGCGACAAGATGATCTCTTTCTTCCACTCCAAGGAGCTACGAGAGAAGGACATAAAGCCCAAGGTATAACCTTTCTTCCATGTAGCTAATTCTAGTTAGATTTTAGTTAGTTTTTGTTTAGAAAAGATCCCGCCTTTAGCTAGTCCATGTTGCCTAGTATGATAAAAATCCTATTTTTATTCCGTTTTCCGCCTCCCCGCAAGCACCGGGGTGGGCAACGTGGACTTACAGAATTGAGGTGTAATTAGAGACTATAAGCCCTGTTGTAATGTTATTTTGGACCAAACCAGAGAATCTAACCCAGAATACGGATTTAGTGAATCGATATTGGTAAAAACTGTAAATCTGGGACTATTTTTAGAGATCTGCTTTAAACCGAGACACCTGAAAATAATTTTGACTTGACTGAGAGATGTGCAGGCACCCTGGAACCACCACCCAAAGCCCTAGCCCATAATTCCTTGTTTGGACCGCAGATTTAATCCCTCTGGCTGCAATTTGCGGCCAGAGCAGGAGGGAACCGTCTCGTTTTTGTTCTGTAGCCTTTTACCCTGTAAATTTGACCCTTGGTATGTGCAATTTTGTCTGATTCCATTTAGGGAAAAATCTGGGTTGATTTTCATGTGTTGGCGCATGATTTACGACGTTTTTTAGCATGGATTTTAGTGTTTGATGATTCGTTTCTGTCGGATGGCGTTTGAACGTCAACGGCAAGGGGTTATTGGTTGTGTTTGCATACAAGACTATAGTTTTTACCTATGCGAGTATCGTATGCCATTTTGGTTTTCGATGTGATTTTCATGTACTTTAGCATTTGTGCTATCCTTGTAGGTACCCCACGTGACGTCAAGGCGATCAAGATGAAGATGGTGACATCGGCATCGGCACACGAGAAGCAAGGTGAGTAGATTTATATCTACGGGGAGAAGTCGGGTGGATGGCGTATAACACCCCCGCAGTTCGTGGTGATGTATACGAATGCGTATACATACCTATATTGATTATATATTGTTGAGTATATTGATGATAAATATAGATATTCGGTGTGCTTGGATGATTTAGTGTCGCGAAACCCTAGAGTAGTGGTCGCACCACACATGCACACACACACCCATACTTGCATACATCCTTCTTTCATATGTGCTTAGATGGGAATATATATATATATATAAATATATATATAGTTATGTGTTCACATGGGTATGGGACTATGTGTTCACATACTGAATTTGAGGATAGTACTTGGGATTTGAGGTGGGTCGATGAGATATGATTTGAGACTGTGAGATCAGTGATATGGTATAATTCGTATTTGAGATACGTCATGATGTTATAGCGGATTTTTGGAAGACGATACCATGTGAATAGTGATATAAATAAAATGATCGACATGTGATCATGATATGAGTTATGATATGCTAGGATATTTATAATAGGTCGCATTGGGCGATGTATACCTCTTTATGATGATAGGTGTTGATGACATCGGGTTGTATGAGGCTGTAGATCAGCAGTCAGATCATGATTATTGATGATATCAGTATTGTACTAGACATAGATCAGTACCCGGATTATGATCTTTGATAGAGAGGATACCAGATGAATAATGTGATGAATGTGATATTGACCCGTACCGAGATTTGGGATGTCATACGACGGATTTACGTACGAGCTATATTGATGTTTGATCCGCACTCTCGACTTGGGAATATCTGATTATAGATATGGTATCAGATGTGATATTATCGAGGCGGGATCACCGACTAATATATATGTATATATGTATCGACTCAGATGTTAGGCAGTTTCCTTACCCTCAGTTAGTCTGTTAGCTCAGCCTATAGTTTAGTGTAGTTGTATGACTCATAGGGTATTAACTGCAGATTAGTTATCATTGTGTCTAGTATTCAGCTCGCACTCATTATTGTTGTTCGCTCCGCATCGCATACTTATATTATGATTTCATATTGCTTGTTGATATCATGCTGTTAGGATACCAGCACCATTACCGATGATGTGTATGTACCACGTACACTTACTTGCCGGCTCACACACATCTTCTTCAGTAATTGCCATGTCACGTACACTTAGAGAATATTATTGCTTGATTTAGCTTGCTAGCTAGTAGTTTTTACATGATATTAGTGTACTTGCCTTATATGCCAGCTTAGATATTGTAGTTATTACTTGTCACTTCATGCATACTGTTATTCATTGTTATGCCGCATTCATGGATTCTCATGCCTATATTCATGGTTTTACGTGCTATTGATGATTTGGATTCAAACTTCCATGAGATTTCTGGATTTGGGAACCGTGGGTATTTCAAAAGAGAATATGTAACTGTTTTAAAAACCCGGTTACCCTTGATATGATATGTCAATGCGTCCACCATGTGTTTTCTCGGTGCTGAGAGCGACATGTGAGACCCGAGTTCGAGGAGTGGAGGAACCGTTTCTGGTACATGGTGGGCCCAGTGCGATACCCCAGGGCAAGAAGATCGCAGATGATGGCGTTGAGCCTGGCAGGGGAGCACTACTGACCGATGATTTTACCCGACGCGTCGGGTATCCGGAAGATACCGTCGTAGTCTTGAGATGGATGGTAGGGGCCGGTCTGGACTGACGGTGCCCTAAATATTGAGATTGAGACATTGAGATTTCGAGATATTGAGGTACTGAGATTTGATGATACAGGCCAGTCCGGATGGCCGGAGCCTGAGATTTTGAGACATTGAGATTTATGTTTTCCGTCGATGCTAGACACTGTTTATACTGATTTCATTTTTGATACCTCATTTTAAAAATACAAAGGAAATCTCACCATTATGAAAGCAGTCTCTTTAGTACATGTATTCTATTTTCATGCATTCATACATCATCCATATGATATATTGCTACCTGAGGCACTGACACGGGCATATGGGATTACACTTGGGTTAGACATTTACCCTAGCCATTGTTATAGGCTGCTGGTTATATATTTGAGGATATATTATGATCGTTGACCTAGGATTGCGTTGTTCATGCGATTCCTGTTCGTAGACGTATTCTATTCACGAGTTGGCAACTCATCCCCATTGTGCCACAGTTTCTTGCAGGTTTTGCCGTACAGGTTTCATTACGGCTTTGCTGGCACTACTTCCTTTTCCGGGTGATTTGCTAATAGGTGGGTTCACTTGTATCGTGACCATCAGTATATTTGTATATTATTATTCAGTTGTATCTAGAAGTTCTATCAACCAAACCTGTATTTATTTCAGAGATAGAGACCGGTGATGTTATTCTTTCGACCTTAGAGTCACGCGTTGTATTTCCATGGATTTCATGCTGTTGGAGTATCCTTTTTTGTTGTGATCCTCGTCTTTAGGCATTGTATATTATATTGCTTGCGTGGTTGTGACCGTCGATTGACGAAGAGCTAGCTCCCGCTTGGGGATGCATTGTTCATTATATATGCTTTATCAGGTTTTGTACCCGTTTGGGGTCTGTTTTTACAAAGGAAACTCTGCTGAAATTTTTAGAAAAGACTTTTGATTTTAAAAATGCATATTTCGGCTTATGTTGCAAACTATTTGATTTAAAATGATTTTCCTCCACTCTACTACTTTTCTTGGTTTGGATTTCTGGGTTTTCGGTTTACTTAGATTACGTACGCCTCGAGACGTTTCTTAGTTTAAGTGCCGCTCATGTTCCGTAATTTCGGGGCGTGACAAAGTTCGTATCAGAGCGTTAGGTTTTACCTTCGGAGCGTAGGATGACCCTTGGTTGATGGAATAGGTGACTAAAGTAGAGTGACATACCGTGGGTATGTTCCGTGGCATACTTACGATACGCTACTCCACTTAAGAAGCCTTAGGATGTACATTTCTTTGCTCAGTATTATGTTCATTCATGATCTAGCCTCATTGGTACTAGTTATGGTTTTGCTGCCACGATTACGGGCAAGGAGAGGTACCACTAGAGTTGAGGTCAACACGAGCTCGTCATGAACGAGGACTGACCAGGGCGTGATTCCGGCGACACACAATTGCAGAGATGTGTCTTTTTATGGTGTTTTCGCGCCACGAGCGTTGGATGGATCGCTGTATGAGATTACTCGGACGTGCAGATTTGCACCAGAGGATTGAGCCACTGACAGAGGCCAGCCAAATTTTGATGACCGTTGATGTATCTCTCATTCATGATGATTGAGGCACTGTTCAGCGTGCAGACGAGTGAGCCAGTTGTTGCTGCGAACGACGAGATATCGCCCTAGATGTTGGAGCTATTGAAGTACGGGTTGTACTAAAAGATGATAGAAGGTCGCTAGTCACCGAGAATGAATGACCAGGACATGTGGTTCGTTCGCCTACCCCGATGCGAGGTCATCAGATAGATCGATTCCAGCTAGAGACGACATCACGCGGATACGTGGAGAGTCGACAGAGACGATCGAATGTCAGAAACCTATTATTCCAAGTTTAAAGTATTCGGAAAGACATGCAGGAAATTCGGTGGACCCTCTAGAAGAATGAAACCCTAACTCGACTTAATGACCGTGTGAAAGCCTTTGAATCTTAGGGTTTGCGGCAGTTCCACGGCGCCATTAGTGAGGGTTGGGTTTGCCCTTCTACGGCTGGACCATCGATGCTGTGGTACGTACTCGATACTATTAAACTGTAACCAAGATATTGAGCTCTTGGGGGATTACGAGATTTTGACGAATCGATCGAATGGTTCGACTTCATTCGGATGCCAGGTGGTGAGATGCACTTCTTGGGAGACTCCAGATATGAGGATAGCCGTTGGAGCTCAGTCCATGCAGCCACGACGAGACAAGTCCGAAGCAGTCGACATAAGAGAAAAGTGGAGTAAGAGGTTCGTACCAGATCTGGATGAGATGATGTTCCACTCCGCCGACATCAGAGATGCGATACGCATGACGAGGCATTGTACTGGGATGAACCTTCCAGAAGGAGTCACGATGAGTATGCAGCCCTTCCGGGACAAGAAACAGATATAGTAAAGGACGATGACTTCTGGACAGTTAGGTGTTAGTGTATATGCCCTAGAGGCCATTACTGTATCATACTAGCTTGTATATTACTTGATGGAAGCTTGGGATATTCACAGTTGTATAGACAATCTTGCTCAAAATGGTAGTATGCTACTTGGTTTGTCTTTACTTCAATATGTGCATGTGTTTCTTTTAGCATACCGCTTATATACATATTAGTAGAGCCCTCAGGATCTTTGCTTGATTACCAGCGTTGTGATGGCGCTCACACTCGTGGGGGCTCGGTAATCCATAAGCACATCCTTATACAGGTCCCTAGTCGTTGGATTATCGAGATAGGACATCGATACTCCGGAGTAGACTAGCGTATACGCTTCTCATCCCAGCGGGGGAGACGGTCTGTCCCACAGCCTCAGTACGTCGTACTTGAGATAGTATGCGGGTGCTCGTTAGGTTATGAGTACACTGGACAGGAATCGTCGGGAACTGTTGGTTGGTATTATACGTATCGTCAGTTATCAGTTCCCAGGTGACATGAGTACAGCTTAGTCCGCCGACTTGACACTGTCGCTTCGCCTCGAGTGTGTTCCCACTATACTTAGATTACTACCCTACCACGGCTCAAAGGAGTCGTGCAAACAGGTAGTAGTTGGGTGCAGTCCCGAAGCACTTGGAGGCAGTGACGGTTAGACAGGAATCGTCTCTCCCGGTATTAGGGGTTGACATCGCGCTGTGTCTAGGAGAGCCTTACACAAGTAGTCCCTGGCCAGGGCAAGCGAGATATACTGGTAGGTTTCCAGTGTTATCTCAGGGTGTTCTGGGCTACACTCCGACACAACTTGTATCGCTATTAAGGGACTGACGTTCACCGCCCCCTAGGCCCGCCATGCGATGTATCAGACGAACAGACCGGACTGTACGGATATTGTCACATACAGGCTCAGTAGGAGTTCAGATGGGTTTACCTCATCGGCCTTCTTATCGACATCTACCTGGGGACCGTTACGTACAGCTAGTGCCGCTTGCGGTCTTTGTTTAAACCCACTGCCAGCGTAGTGTCGAGTCTTTAGAGTCCCACACAGAGAGTTTCCCTGCATTGAGCGAAACGTGTAGATGCCGTATGGTTTTACGGCAGGGCTTCGATCACTTACGTGCACTTGTGTGCGTATGCTGTTCGGGCAGGCAATACTAGTGGGCTTTGGTTTAAGCCAGATCCTAGTACTGCACAGATGGATTTGATTTGTCTTCTGTGCATTCGCATTCTACGGAATGCGGATGCGGGTGAGCATGCACAGTTTTGAGGAGCGATGAAGGAGGAGGTGCCCCATTAGGGTTTTGGCGGTTGGTTCGGCCAAAACCGTAATGTGGCACACTCATTAGGGTTTTGACAATTCGTTTGGTCAAAACCGTTATGAGTAGGGAGACATTGTTTACTAATCCTTTTAGTGATAGATTAGTGATGGCTAATTGCATTGACCATTTGACTACTTAGATCTCTCTTGACTTTGTTGACTTGTTGACCATGTTGACCATTGACCTTCAAGAGAGATCCACACTCTTCTTTTATTTTCATTTTATTTCTTGTGTTATGATAATGGTCAATTCAATGTGCCATCAAGTCTTTCATGATAGGATTAGTAATGATGATTATTGTGTATTATTGTAACCATGGTTCATTTCTTTTGGGCTTAATCTTTTTTCATTATTCTCTTCTCATTCTCTCTCTTGAAGTAAGAAGAAAAAGAAAAGCTCCATGGTTGCAAACTTCCTCCTTCTTCTTCCTCCTCTTGATCTCTTCTTTTGATCTCATGTGTTGAGAGAAAAAGAATCCACATAGACAAACACATCTATCTTTCTCTTCTACACAACCTAAGGCATTTAGATTAGCAATCTCTTTGCCCTAGTTGCTTTAGCTTGAGGCGAAGCTTAGTGTACAACTCTCAGGTGGATCGTCTTCGACTCAAGAAGGCCGCGGAGGTGCCCAAGGTCCGGATCGACCCTTGGAGCTGAGATGGACGAGTGGGACAGCAGGATGAAGACCCGAAGGACCAGTTCCGTGAGGTATACCTTCTACAGCATAGTAGCTAAAACCTTTTAGTGTTTACTAGTTTCATGTTTAGCCAAGAACCTTGCTTTTGAGTCCATGTTGCCTTGTACAAAATCATTGTTTTCCGTCGCTTCCGCCTCCCCGTAAGAACCGGGGTGAGTAACGTTGACTTACAGTGGTATCAGAGCCTAGCTAAACATAAACTGGTAAGTTAGCAAAGTGTTAAGAACATCGATCGAAAAAAAGTCGTAAAACACATCCGCAAAACCACCACTTTTTGTTGATTTTTTTTTCTGCTCTAAAAATAAAAAAAAATCATACTTCAAAAATCGTCTCAGTGTTTTGTGAAAACACTGCAGAAAAACGATCCAGTGATTCGATCAAACGACCGCGGTTCCGCGGCAATGACATGCTCATTGCCGCGGTTCCGCCGCCGTTTTGACTCGGCACTGGATCGGGTTTTGTGCAGTGTTTTAGTTTGGATGTTTTAGGATTGTTAATACATGTTTTTTCCACCCAGATTTTCCAGAGAGCAAATTGACTTTTCGGGTGGTTAAAAATCCGTATTTTGATCGATATTCCGTACTCTTTGGCTAATGAATATTATCTGTCATGTGATATATGTATTGAACGTCCGCTAATCGCTATACGTCGATTAGTGGGGGTTATACATATCTGTGATCTGTAATGTTGATGGTTTGTGTATATGAACTCGGTGGATTGTCGCGGATGAATAGCCGGGAATGGGTGTGAGATGAGAGTTTCTTTTTCTTTCATTCATTGTAAAATATGTAAATTGATGTAATATTATTTGTTTGGCCGCACAACCGGGTCGGGGTTGTAGCCGTCATTGTATAATTTCTTTTTACTGTTTTTGCTCCTAGGATAGACCCAAGGTGGGGTGCACAAACTACCGGGTATCTCGATGTGCCGAGTGGCCTACTCACGGTGTTGAGGGAGGTTGCTTCGCTTCGGGTACTTGGCGGGTAGTTTGCCGCACCCGTAGGGGTCTAGGGTGGGGTTTGGCTATTCATCGCGACCGTGTAATCCGTTTTTCGTTGCAGGCTCGAACGAATCGCGGATTCCTAGTATATCCAAAGTGTTCATCTGTGATCTGTAATGTCTATCATTGCTATATATTTATATATGATAACTATTTAGGCGTTGCTTATGTTTTACAGCGGCGCTAGCCCAGCCCCCACTCTGTCGTTAGTTAACTAACCTAACGAGTGATGACGGGGCCCCGTGGCGAATGCGAATGTATAAGCGTACGTCATATTTTGGTTGTTTTCTGCAATGGTAGGATTAAATGATGGGACGCATTAAAAGAACCAATGCAAGAAAATAAACCAAGTAAAAGTCGTTGGAATACTTTCAAAACCACTCGGTTCTTTTCAAAAACCAGCATTTTAAACGCGGAGCTTGAACCACTCCTTTTAAAACCTATCTCGTTCCATCGACTATATCAAGTTCACTTTGTTCACGGTTTCGCCAAAACCATTCGTAGCCCTCCGTCATCTCAGTTAAATATTCAGTAGTATTCAAGCTATGTATTTTGACCTTCGCCAAGGCATAGTGATTGGTAGCTGCTGAATATTTATCTGTAGCATAGATAGATGCGTTGGTTTGGGACAGTCGTACTACTATTTTGGCCTTCGTCAAGGGTATGTACGGGTGGGTTCAAATTAACCTGGACGATGACGGGTATAACTTGACATGTGACTTATGATATGTTGGCATTCGTCAAGGTCATAAGAGCATGGAGCAAAAATCCACATCGGGAGTTTCATAAGCACTGAAACTTGCTAGCACTCATACCATTTGGAGTGTGATGATTCTGGTAGGATTCCTTCGGTTTTATCACGCGATGATATTTGGATCCCAATCCTACTGTGAGTATATGCTTCTCCTCGGGAAATCTCTCACTTAACGATCAATGCTATAAACCGAGTAGGTGTCTAGAAAGGTGTTAGCGGGGCTATGCCCACAGGGAAAAGAGGTTACTTAATTAAGGAACTTCGCGAAAGCGTTGGAAAACCTCCCTCGAAGTACCGACACTGGCCTGGCTGAACGGTTAAGCAAGTATTGTACGGTGAGATAGATCCTGACTAGTTCTTCCTTTATGGTTTGAGGAGGGATTCGAGAGACAGTGGGAGCCATCCTGTTTAGATAAATTAAAAACCAATCTAAACTTGCAAGAGCATCATGCAAAGTGTTTTCTTCTCTCTCTCTTAATTGCAGCGACCCAGTGACCGCACCTAGGTTACATCTAGATAATAAAATGACTGAATCTGACTGTTATAACTGGCAAAGGTCTGTCCAGATGTCCATTGCCCAGGACAAGCTGGAACACCTCTTGACTGATCCAACCCCTGCCGTCTCAGGTCCAGTTTCCCCTGTCACGGATATTCATATCCGTAGGACATCGGAAGAAGACTGTGCGAAAGCCAAGTGCCTCGTGTTAGCTTCAGTTGATGGTATATACCAGAGGCAGCACGAGAAGATGGACTCAGCTTCTATCTTCCTCCATAACAAAATTTTATATGGGGAGCAATCTCGTATCGCAAGATATGAGACCTCGAACGAATTGCTTCCAGCGAGGTTGGCTATCGGGTCATCTGTAAGGGGCAACGTCCTTACAGAGACCAGCTCTTTTGAGCTCTCGGACCTGAAGACCACGTTGAAGAACGGGTCAGATGCTGACTCAGTTCAACAGTCTCTACCTAGTACCCTAAAGGAAACTAGGGAAGTAGAAAGAAAGGGAAGGGCAGAAGTTTCAGGAACAGATGTAGTAAAAGAGGGATGTTCCTATTGTTACGGGAATGAACATGGGCAGAAGGATTGCAGGGCTTGTAAAGCCAGTAGCCAGAATTCGAAGCATGTTATGGCTTCAGCTTCGGGTGTGTTTGTAATAGAGAACTGTATGTCAGTTAAACCTACTTCCTGGGTATTGGATACCGGATCAGGATCTCATATCTGTAATTCGTTACAGGCTTTGAGAAACCGTAGGGTTATCAGGAAAGGTGATATGACTCTCAGGGTTGCTAACGGAATGAGCATGTATGCTGAATCCGTAGGTGAATATCATCTAGGACTGACAACTGGGCAGATATTGATTCTGCGTAACTGTTTTTATGTACCAGGTGCAACATGTAACATCATATCTGTATCCTTACTTTCTAAGGAAGGATATGATTTTACTTTTGTAAGCGATGTAGTAAACATCCACCTAAATCAAGTGCTGATTGGGTCAGGTACATTGAAATACGGTATATACGTTTTGAATCAAGCTCAGGTCTTCAGTGTCCAGAACACACTTAAAAGAAAGTCTCCGGAATTAAATCAGGCTTTCTTATGGCATTGTAGACTGGGTCACATTAATGAGACACGGTTGACAAAGTTACATAAAGAAGGATACTTGGATCCGTTCGAGTACTAGTCTTATGCCACTTGTGAATCTTGTCTCATGGGAAAGATGACAAAGACTCCGTTCACTGGACATGGAGAAAGAGCAAGCGAGCTCTTGGGACTCATACACAGTGATGTGTGTGGTCCAATGTCTACACATGCGCGAAGTGGTTATTCATACTTCATTACTTTTACAGATGATTTCTCTAGGTATGGGCATGTCTTCTTGATGAAGCACAAATCCGAGGCCTTTGAGGAATTTCAGGAGTACAAGAATGAAGTTGAAAAACAAACAGGCAAAAGTATCAAGACACTGAGATCTGATCGAGGTGGTGAATACTTGAGTGCCGAGTTTCTGGGCTACTTAAAAGAGAATGGAATTCTCTCTCAGCTTACTCCTCCTTACACATCACAACACAACGGTGTATCGGAAAGGCGGAATCGAACCCTATTGGATATGGTTCGATCCATGATGAGTAAGGCTGAGTTGCCGCGATCCTTCTGGGGTTATGCACTAGAATCAGCTGCATATCTTTTGAACAAAGTTCCCTCCAAGACTGTGCCTACCACACCATATCAGATGTGGTGTGGGAAGAAACCCTGTCTTAAGTATCTGAAGATATGGGGATGTCCAGCTTTTGTAAAAAAGCAGCATGCGGACAAGCTCGAGGCACGCTCAGTACTGTGTAAGTTTGTGGGATACCCAAAGAACTCCAGGGGGTATTTTTTCTATTACGCAGAGGGACAAAAGGTTTTTGTTTCTCTTCATGCCCACTTTCTGGAACATCAGTTTTTAGAAAAAGAAGCAAGTGGGGGCGTAGTAGAACTGGAAGAAATTCCGGAGCCACAAGCTATTACTGAAAGCTTGGTAGAACCAGAGGTTTCAAGAGAACCGGACATACCAACGCCACTCCGCAGGAGTAGTAGGCAGTCTCATCCGCCCGAGAGATACTACGGTTTTCTCATAGACGGGGATAGAGAGGATTGCACCATGGATTATGGTGACCCTACTAGCATCCAGCAAGTCATTCAGAGCGGCGACTCGGTAAAATGGCTGGATGCAATGCGGGCCGAGATGGAGTCCATGTACACCAACAAAGTTTGGACTTTGGACTTTTCTCCAGAAGGGGTAAAACCCGTAGGCTGCAAATGGATCTTCAGAAAGAAGATTGGTGTAGATGGGCAGGTTGAGACCTATAAAGCTAGACTTGTAGCAAAGGGTTTTCGTCAAAGACCTAGTTTGGACTATGACGAGACCTTTTCTCCAGTGGCTATGCTGAAATCCATTCGGATCCTTCTTGCCATTGCTGCCATCCACGATTATGAAATCTGGCAGATGGGCGTAAAGACGGCTTTCCTAAATGGTAATTTGGAAGAGTGCGTCTATATGGATTAGCCGGAGGGATTCATTCAGAGTGGGAGCAGCGGTAAAGTGTGCAAGTTGCTCAAGTCCATTTATGGACTTAAGCAGGCATCACGGAGTTGGAACATCTGCTTTGATGATACTGTCAAAGAATTCGACTTTATCAAAAACCCAGATGAACCATGCATTTACAGTAAGATTGTAGGGAGAACTGTGGTATTCCTCGTCTTGTACGTGGATGACATTCTCCTAATAGGAAATGATATTCCTATACTACAGTCAGTCGAAGGATTCTTGTCGCAGAGGTTCTCCATGAAGGACCTGGGCGATGCCAACTACATTCTGGGGATCCAGATCTAGCGTGATAGATCTAAAAGGATGTTGGGACTTTCACAGTCAAGGTACATCGACACCATACTGAAAAGGTTCGGTATGGAAGATTCCAAGCGCGGTAATCTACCGGCTTGTCACGGGATCACCCTCTCTAAAGAGATGTCTCCCAAGACTGATTTGGAAAGGGATCGCATGTCTATTATACCCTACGCTTCTGCGGTAGGCTCTATAATGTATGCGATGTTGTGTACCAGACCAGATGTAGCATACGCATTGAGCGCTGTAAGCCGGTATCAGTCGAACCCAGGGGAGAAACACTGGATAGCGGTAAAGAATATTCTCAAGTACCTGAGAAGGACTAAGGAGATGTTCTTGGTGTATGGCGGAAAAGACCTCCAGCTTGAGGCCTTTGCCGACTCCAGCTTCCAGAGTGACAAGGATGACTCCAAGTCCATGTCGGGTTATGTCTTTACCCTCAATGGAGGGGCGGTTTGCTGGAAGAGTTCCAAGCAGGAGACCGTTGCAGACTCAACTATGGAAGCGGAGTACATAGCTGCTTGCGATGCCGCAAAGGAAGCTGTCTGGATGAAGAAGTTCCTCACGGAGCTTCAGGTGGTTCCTACCATTGTTGATCCAATACCGCTGTATTGCGACAACAACGGCGCTATAGCTTTAGCGAAGGAACCCAGGTCCCATCAGAAGTCCAGGCACATTTTGAGGCGGTACCACCTGATCAGGGAGATCGTAGATCGCCGGGAGATCGAGGTGAAGAGAGCAAATACGGAGAACAACACTGCAGATCCACTCACGAAGGCCCTACCCCAGACTCAGTTCGAGCGGCTGATCGAGATGATAGGTCTTCGATACGCCAGTACATGGCCTTAGTGCAAGTGGGAGATTGTTAGTGTATATGCCCTAGAGGCCATTACTGTATCATACTAGCTTGTATATTACTTGATGGAAGCTTGGGATATTCATAGTTGTATAGACAATCTTGCTCAAAATGGTAGTATGCTACTTGGTTTGTCTCTACTTCAATATGTGCATGCGTTTCTTTTAGCATACCGCTTATATACATATTAGTAGAGCCCTTAGGATCTTTGCTTGATTACCAGCGTTGTGATGGTGCTCACACTCGTGGGGGCTGGGTAATCCATAAGCACATCCTTATACAAGTCCCTAGTCGTTGGACTATCGAGACAGGGCATCGATACTCCGGAGTAGACTAGCGTATGCGCTTCTCATCCCAGCGGGGGAGACGGTCTGTCCCACAGCCGTCAGTATGTCGTACTTAAGATAGTATGCGGGTGCTCGTTAGGTTACGAGTACACTGGACATGACTCGTCGGGAACAGTTGGTTGGTATTATACCTATCGTCAGTTATCAGTTCCCAGGTGACATGAGTACAGCTTAGTCCGCCGACTTGACACTGTCGCTTCGCCTCGAGTGTGTTCCCACTGTACTTAGATTACTACCCTACCACGGCTCAAAGGAGTCGTGCAAACAGGTAGTAGTTGGGTGCAGTCCCGAAGCACTTGGAGGCAGTGACGGTTAGACAGGATTCGTCTCTCCCGGTATTTGGGGTTGACATCGCGCTGTGTCTAGGAGAGCCATTACACAAGTATTCCCTGGCCATGGCAAGCGAGATATACTGGTAGGTTTCCAGTGTTATCTCAGGGTGTTCTGGGCTACACTCCGACACGACTTGTACCGCTATTAGGGGACTGACGTTCACCGCCCCCTAGGCCAGCCATGCGATGTATCAGACGAACAGACCGGACTGTACGGAGATTGTCACATACAGGCTCAGTAGGAGTTCGGATGGGTTTACCTCATCGGCCTTCTTATCGACATCTACCTGGGGACCGTTACGTACAGCTAGTGCCGCTTGCGGTCTGTGGTTAAACCCACTGCCAGCGTAGTGTCGAGTCTTTAGAGTCCCACACAGAGAGTTTCTCTGCATTGAGCGAAACGTGTAGAGGCCGTATGGTTTTACGGCAGGGCTTCGATCACTTACGTGCACTTGTGTGCGTATGCTGTTCTGGCAGGCAATACTAGTGGGCTTTAGTTTAAGCCAGATCCTAGTACTGCACAGATGGATTTGATTTGTCTTCTGTGCATTCGCATTCTACGGAATGCGGATGCGGGTGTGTATGCACAGTTTTGAGGAGCGATGAAGGAGGAGGTGCCCCATTAGGGTTTTGGCGGTTGGTTCGGCCAAAACCGTAATGTGGCACACTCATTAGGATTTTGACAATTCGTTTGGTCAAAACCGTTATGAGTAGGGAGATATTGTTTACTAATCCTTTTAGTGATAGATTAGTGATGGCTAATTGCATTGACCATTTGACCACTTAGATCTCTCTTGACTTTGTTGACTTGTTGACCATGTTGACCATTGACCTTCAAGAGAGATCCACACTCTTCTTTTATTTTCATTTTATTTCTTGTGTTATGATAATAGTCAATTCAATGTGCCATCAAGTCTTTCATGATAGGATTAGTAATGATGATTATTGTGTATTATTGCAACCATGGTTCATTTCATTTGGGCTTAATCTTTTTTCATTATTCTCTTCTCATTCTCTCTCTTGAAGTGAGAAGAAAAAGAAAAGCTCCATGGTTGCAAACTTCCTCCTTCTTCTTCCTCCTCTTGATCTCTTCTTTTGATCTCATGTGTTGAGAGAAAAAGAATCCACATAGACAAACACATCTATCTTTCTCTTCTACACAACCTAAGGCATTTAGATTAGCAATCTCTTTGCCCTAGTTGCCTTGGCTTGAGGCAAAGCTTAGTGTACAACTCTCGGGTGGATCGTCTTCGACTCAAGAAGGCCGCGGAGGTGCCCAAGGTCCGGATCGACACTTGGAGCTGAGATGGACGAGTGGGACAGCAGGATGAAGACCCGAAGGACCGGTTCCGTGAGGTATACCTTCTACAGCATAGTAGCTAAAACCTCTTAGTGTTTACTAGTTTCATGTTTAGCCAAGATCCTTGCTTTTGAGTCCATGTTGCCCTGTACAAAATCATTGTTTTTCGTCGCTTCCGCCTCCCCGTAAGAACCGGGGTGAGTAACGTGGACTTACATTAGGCAGAGACGAGATTTGGGAGAGACCCCGACAAGACCTTTCTGGAATAAATTTACGAGAAGACTTGGACCCAGGAGTGGTCATGTTACGCACGCCAGCAGGCCGGAGTTCAGGATCGTCGACGAGACATGCTATGAGTGACCATGACAGTTGGCCAGAGATTCTTGGAGGATGTTCTTGAGCGGGACTATTCCGCCATACTTGATTTCGGTATTTTGGGCGATTTATTCGCATGATTGATTTTGATGATTGAGTTTCATGATATTTGTTTTCATGTACCATGGTTGCACCTACTGAGTATTTACGACTTTTGCACAGTTGTTGCACTTGTTATCATTTCCGTGTCTTGGTTTCGCATGTTTCTGATTTTATGGGTTTCATACAGTTGAGTTGATTTTGTGCATATGTACGCATACGACTTGGTTTTTGCACTCGGTATAGTTCACATATGCTTGCAGTGCAGTGGTACGCATTTTGTGCACTTAGATGCACTGGACTTCGATTTCGATTGTGATACTCGATATTTGTTTTGTGCACCTTATGCACCTGATTGGATTTTGCTCATGTTAGGCGCTTGATATTGGAATTCATGATTTCGTGCATGATGGATGCACCTGATTTGGATTTTCGCGCATGTTGGGCGCATGTTTTGAGGTGCGATTTTGGTGCACACCAGATGCACTAAATCGAGATTCTTCGTGCATGTCAGATGCACCTGTTTTTGCCGTCAGGCACACCTGTTGCCCTTGACAGATGTTTCGTGACAACCCGATGCACTTAGATATTGTTTCTGTGTGCATGTATGGCACATTCATGGATTTTGATTTCTGTGCGCACCAGACGCACGTAGTATTCCTATACACATTTTGGGATTGATTTCTTATGGAGCAGTTCGTTTTTATGATATTCTCTATATGTTTCCGTACTGAGCAGGACTAGTCAGAGGACAGTACCTAAAGATATTTTGCTTGCATTGATAGTTATTGAAGGGGATTTCCAAAAAGCGAGCTATATTCTCAGTATTTACCTACGTGTCTGATATGACACGAAACATTTAAAACAAGGAAACCCTTCTAAATTGTTTTAAAACGGCGGAACGTACACATTAAACAAAAGATATATACGTATATGGTTATTTCTTATGATAGACGTCCGCCACTGTGCAGTGTTATGCGCATTGAATATTACTTTAAAGGATTTGGCATGCATTTCCTCTAGATATTTACATATATAGATTTGGTATTTACATGTATAGTTCCGATAAACATCAGATCGGTTTTGCTTTGGATTTGGCATTCGTGTCTTTACCCTGACTCCGGTGATTGCGGGATGCTTGACGGAGTTTTGATTTTGAGTTATCTTCTCATTTCTCATGCGCATGCATTGCGCTATGATGCGTTTTACGTATTGGTGATTTCGGAGCCCCGACGACTTGGACATTTTATTGAAATGTTTTAGAAATTGGGGGTTTAAATTTAAATTCGGGGACCGAATTTCTTTAAGGGGGGAAGATTGTAACATTTCAAAAAAATAAAATATTATTTTTGGGAATTTTTATAATTTAATATTAATTTTTAATGAATATTTTAATATTTCGGTATAATTAAATACCGATAAATAGGGAAAGTTTTGGAAAAATTATGGAAAATTCTAAAATAGGGTATTTTGTGGAATTATGCCATTTTTAAGTTTTTATGGTTAAGTATATGCTATTTTAGTGCTAATCGCGATTAAAAATCGCTAATTGGATTTTTAGCCATTTTGTGCAAATATGTGCACATATCATTTTTCAACACTTGTTACACTTGTTACATGTTTTGGGTATATGGGTGCTTAGGGTTCACCATGGGGGGAGAAGAAAAGAAAAAGGAAAAGAAAAGAAAAGGTAAGTATGATGATGAGAGAGAAAGACTAGGTCAACCCTTCACTTTCTGAACCATACTCCCATCAATTCCTCACACCCATTTCTCTCTCCCCTCTCCTAGAGCTCCTGCTCCTCCCTCATCTCCCTCCCCTTCCACTCCATAGATCCCTCTCAATTCCCTCACCAAAACCCCATTCCCACTTCACAAAACTTGCTCCCAAGCTCACTAGCTACACGATGGACTAAGAAAGAGTGGATCTTGAGGACTTTGAGCAACTCAAGAAAATTCTTGAGTTGCCAAAGGAGGTAATTTCTGCATTCTTAGCGTAGTATTTCGATTTCTTGTACATCTATACTAGTTTCATGTCGATATGGTGTCGTTTGATAGACTTTTGAAATTTCAAGTTAGGATTTAGGGTTTGATCTGAAATCAAGGTTGAATTGAGGTGTAATTAGAGACTATAACCCTTGTTGTAATGTTATTTTGGACCAAACCAGAGAATCTAACCCAGAATACGGATTTAGTGAATCGATATCGGTAAAAACTGTAAATCTGGGACTGTTTTTAGAGATCTGCTTTAAACCGAGACACCTGAAAATAATTTTGACTTGACTGAGAGATGTGCAGGCATCCTGGAACCACCACCCAAAGCCCTAGCCCCTGATTCCTTGTTTGGGCCGCAGATTTAATCCCTCTGGCCGCAATTTGCGGCCAGAGCAGGAGGGAACCATCTCGTTTTTGTTCTGTAGCCTTTTACCCTGTAAATTTGACCCTTGGTATGTGCAATTTTGTCTGATTCCATTTAGGGTAAAATCTGGGTTGATTTTAATGTGTTGGCGCATGATTTACGACGTGTTTTATCATGGATTTTACTGTTTGATGATTCGTTTCTGTCGGATGGCGTTTGAACGTCAACGGCAAGAGGTTATTAGTTGTGTTTGCATACGAGACTATAGGTTTTTACCTATGCGAGTATCGTATGCCGTTTTAGTTTTCGATGTGATTTTCATGTGCTTTAGCGTTTGTGCTATCCTTGTAGGTACCCCACGTAACGTCAAGGCGATGAAGATGAAGATGGTGACATCGGCATCGGCACATGAGAAGTAAGGTGAGTAGATTTATATCTACGGGGAGAAGTCGGGTGGATGGCGTATAGCACCCCCGCAGTTCGTGGTGATGTATACGAATGCGTATACACACATATATTGATTATATATTGTTGAGTATATTGATGATAAATATGGATATTCGGTGTGCTTGGATGATTTAGTGTCGCGAAACCCTAGAGTAGTGGTCGCACCACACATGCACACGCATACCCATACTTGCATACATCCTTCTTTCATATGTGCTCAGATGGGAGTATATATATATATATATATAGTTATGTGTTCACATGGGTATGGGACTATGTGTTCGCATACTGGATTTGAGGATAGTACTTGGGATTTGAGGTGCGTCGATGAGATATGATTTGAGACTGTGAGATCGGTGATATGGCAGAACTCGTATTTGAGATACGTCATGATGTTATAGCGGATTTTTAGATGACGATACCATGTGAATAGAAATATAAATAAAATGATCGACATGTTATCGTGATATGAGTTATGATATGCTAGGATATTTATAATAGGTCGCATTGGGCGGTGTATACCTCTTTATGATGATAGGTGTTGATGGCATCGGTTTGTATGAGGCTATAGATCAGCAGTCAGATCATGATTATTGATGATATCAGTATTGTACTAGACATAGATCAGTACCCGGATTATGATCTTTGATAGAGAGGATACCAGATGAATAATGTGATGAATGTGATATTGACCCGTACCCAGATTTGGGATGCCGTACTACGGATTTACAAATGAGCTATATTGATGTTTGATCCACACTCTCGACTTGGGAATATATGATTATAGATATGGTATCGGATGTGATATTATCGAGGCGGGATCACCGACTAATATATATGTATATATGTATCGACTCGGATGTTAGGCGGTTTCTTTACCCTCAGTTAGTTTGTTAGCTCAGCCTATAGTTTAGTGTAGCTGTATGACTCATAGGGTATTAACTGCAGATTAGTTATCATTGTGTCTAGTATTCAGCTCCCGCTCATTATTGTTGTTCGCTCCGCATCGCATACTTATATTGTGATTTCATATTGCTTGTTGATATCATGTTGTTAGGACACCAGCACCATTACCGATGATGCGTATGTACCACGTACACTTACTTGCCGGCTCACACACATCTTTATCGGTAATTGCCATGTCACGTACACTTAGAGAATATTTTTGCTTGATTTAGCTTGCTAGCTAGTAGTTTTGACATGATATTAATGTACTTGCCTTATATGCCAGCTTAGATATTGTAGTTATTACTTGTCACTTCATGCATACTGTTATTCATTGTTATGCCGCATTCATGGATTCTCATGCCTATATTCATGGTTTTACGTGGTATTGATGATTTGGATTCGGACTTCCATGAGATTTCTGGAATTGGGAACCGTGGGTATTTCAAAAGAGAATATGTAACTGTTTTAAAAACCCGGTTACCCTTGATATGATATTTCAGTGCATCCACCATGTGTTTTCTCAGTGCTGAGAGCGACATGTGAGACCCGAGTTCGAGGAGTGGAGGAACCGTTTCGGGTATATGGTGGGACCGGTACGGTACCCCGTGGCAAGAAGATCGCAGATGATGGCGTTGAGCCTGGAAGGGGAGCACTACCGACCGGTGATTTTACCCGACGCGTCGGATATCCGTAGGATACCGTCATAGTCTTGAGATGGATGGTAGGGGCCGGTATGGACTGACGGCGCCCTAAATATTGAGATTGAGACATTGAGATTTCGAGATATTGAGGTACTGAGATTTGATGATACAGGCCAGTCCGGATGGCCGGAGCCTGAGATTTTGAGACATTGAGATTTATGTTTTGCGTCGATGCTAGACACTGTTTACGCTGATTTTATTTATGATACCTCATTTTAAAATTACAAAGGAAATATCACCATTATGAAAGCAGTCTCTGTAGTACATGTATTCTGTTTTCATGCATTCATACATCATCCATATGATATATTGCTACCTGAGGCACTGACACGGGCATATGGGATTACACTTGGGTTAGACACTTACCCTAGCCATTGTTATAAGCTGCTGGTTATATATTTGAGGATATATTATGATCGTTGACCTAGGATTGCGTTGTTCATGCGATTCCTGTTCGTAGATGTATTCTATTCACGAGTTGGCAACTCACCCCTGTTGTGCCACAGTTTCTTGCAGGTTTTGCCGTACAGGTTTCATTACGGCTTTGCTGGCACTACTTCCTTTTCCGGGTGATTTGCTAGTAGGTGGGTTCACTTGTATCGTGACCATCAGTATATTTGTATATTATTATTCAGTTGTATCTAGAAGTTCCATCAACCAAACATGTATTCGTTTCAGAGATAGAGACCAGTGATGTTATTCTTTCAACCTTAGAGTCGCGCGTTGTATTTCCATGGATTTCATGCTGTTGGAGTTTCCTTTTCTGTTGTAATCCTCGCCTTTAGGCGTTGTATATTATATTGCTTGTGTGGTTGTGACCGTCGATTGACGAAGAGCTAGCTCCCGCTTGGGGATGCATTGTTCATTATATATGCTTTATCAGGTTTTGTACCCGTTTGGGGTCTGTTTTTACAAAGGAAACTCTGCCGAAATTTTTAGAAAAGACTTGTGATTTTAAAAATGCATATTTCGGCTTATGTTGCAAACTATTTGATTTAAAATGGTTTTCCTCCACTCTACTACTTTTCTTGGTTTGGATTTCTGGGTTTTCGGTTTACTTAGATTACGTACGCCTCGAGACATTTCGTAGTTTAAGTGCCGATCATGTTCCGTACTTTCGGGGCGTGACATTAATACTCTAGTTAGATCCTAGATTAGTGTAGCTTAGCACCCAAGAAATTTTTAAATTGCATGCTTGATGCCGGTTAAAACCTAGTGGTGATACTAAGAAACACTTTCATAAACTGATTCCATCTAATGACTATTTTTAAACTTCACCTCCCATATTTTCGAATAAAAAGGTTTAGATTTCGGGTTCTGGCTTACTTGGATCACGTCGGCGTATTTAGATGCGACGTGATTTAAGTCCCGGTCATGTGCCACTTTCGGGTCATGACAGATAACTGATAAATATCATATATAATCTAGCACCATATTGGGTTCCAAATATGCGGGTCGGGTCGAATAACCACTACTATTATTCGAATCAATCACAACACAAAAGAATCAAATAAAAGAATTATTAATCAAGTCTTAAAATACCCATCTATACTGTATATACGTACTAGGGTTCCAAATATGGTTGGTTTTGTCACATACCGTATTTACGGGTTTTGGAAAGCGGGGCGTGACATAGTTTTGTTTGTATCAAAGTTGCATGGGTTTTAGAATTAGTCGGGTGTGGTTCAATTTGTAGTTGGGTATTGTACCCAATACACTAACCAGGATGTCCAGAATTAGGAACATGTACCGTCACATTATTACCTTGCCAGTCTTGAATCTATAGTTTATCGACCTCTCGTTTTTTGAATCGTGTTTCCGTTGCTAATCCTCTTCAGTGTTCTTGGCTTCAGAATCATGGTAGAAAGAGATTTCTGGGCATAACAGAGTCATGTAGACGACGACGCATTACTTAGGGTCATACGTGGTATGCTGGAGAACCAGAAGCGTCAAACAGAATTGAACCAGCGACAGGCCGATGCTTTCTAAAAGGGCCTGAGGACGGTCTAACAGACTGTTGTTACAACAGCTGAGAGGGCGGCAGCTCCCAGACTTACACAACGTGAGGGAACCATGGCGGACTTCAGGAAGCTCGGTCCGACAACATTAGGAGCCATTACCAGCAGAGCAGTGGCTAGTGGATACGGAGAATTTTCTTGTCGCCGCACAGATTCTAAATGAGAAAGGGTGGATGTAATATGCATCCAGTTGGTAGATTTCTCTCGGAAGTGGTGGCTTGTTGAGGAATCCCGTATGACCAAGTCGATCAGCTGGGAAACTTTTTTATGAAGTTTCTTGGATAAGTTCTTTCTGCAATCTGCCAGGGAGGAAATGGAGGAGAAATTCATTAGCATGAAACAGAATGGCGAATCCGTTGATACACATGCGGCTGAGTGGACCCGGCTCAGTCGATTTGTGGGGCCCTTGTGTTGGACATAGTGCCCTCAGAGTCAATTATTGGATCACAGGCACGTGATTGCAATGATTGAGGGAGGACCTATACCGGTAGGACAGTCTTACTCAAGATGATAGTATGCTATCTGGTTTATCTTTATCATCGTGTACTGTTTTAGGTGACATTATAGATCGCTATTGCAGGTTAGTAGAGCCCTTAGGATTCTTTCTTGACGGCCAGCAGTATGATGGCGATCATATACGTGGGAGCTGGGGTCTATAAGTACATCCTTAAAAGGTCCCTAGTCGTGGGACTTTTCGAGACAGGGCATCGATACTCCGGAGTAGACTAGTGTATATAGTCGAGACCCCGATGAGGGGCGGTGGCCAGTCTCACAAGCCACTGGTGTCAGTTGGTTCACCTAAGATGTATTCAGGTGCTCATTGGGTTATGAGTACACCGGACAGGGGATTATACCTGACGTCAGATAGCAGTTCCCTGGTGACATGTGTACAGGTTAGTTCATCGACCTGAGATCATCATTTGTCTCGTGTGAGTTCCCACTATGGTTTGATTACTACCCTACCACGGCTCAAAGGAACCGTGCAAACAGGTTTTAGTTGGGTACAGTCCCGAGCCACATGGAGGCAGTGAGCGGGTCTGCAGGGGTTTCGTCACTCCCGGTATTGGGGGTGAGATCGCGCTGTGTCTAGGAGAGCCATTACACGAAGTCCTTGGCCAAGGCAGAAGATTTACTGGTGGGTATTCCAGGAGTATCTCAGGGTGTTCTGGACTACACTCCGACATGACTTGTACCTCTTTTGGGGGTCTGACTTTTACCAACCCCTTAGGCCCGCCATACGATGCTCATAGACGAACGGACCGGACTGTAGGGATATTGTCACTGACAGGCTCAGTAGGGTGTCAGGATGAGTTCGCTCATCGACCTCCCTTTTGGTCAATACCTGATAGCCCGTTACGTACAGCTAGTACCTCTGGCATGCTAGTGGTTAAATCCACAGCCAATGTATTGACGAGTCTTTAGAGTCCCCCACAGACAGTTTCTCAAGTTTCGGGCGAAACGTTGTAGAGGCCGTATGATATATGGCAGGGTTCGATCTTATTCGTGCGGTAGTGCACGGATCTTGATCGGACGGATCATACTAGTGGGCTTTGGTTTAAGCCGGATCCTACTATTAGATTTGTTGGATTACTTTAGTCTCGTCGCATTCGCATTCAATCGGAATGCGGATGCAGGTATGTATATGCAGGTGAGGGGTATCCTTGTGATCCGTCACGAGTTTACTTTAGATGTTGTCGTATCTTTTTGTTGTGCCAAACATTTGGATTAATGTTTGGATGGTGGAAATAATGAGCTAGAATTTCATCATGACATGCATTAATGTGACATGGACATATATATATGACTTATGGTCTCTTTTTTGTAAAAATATGTCACATTAGTGATTGTTTTGGGTTGATATGATGAGCGGAGAGAGAGAGGGGCTGCCATATATGTGTTTGGTCTTGTATTTATCTCATACTCTATCTCATTTCATCATATGAAAGAAAAGAAAAGAAAAGGAAAAAGAAAGCTCTTCTTCTTCTTCCTCCTCTAGCTCATTATCTCCTCTAATGGCAACACCTCTAACCTCCATCCAAGCCATGGATGCAAAAGACAAAGTGATCACAAATATTCTCTACAACATCTTGGACACGTCGGCTAGCACACTTCGTGCTCGAGTTGCTTCGGACGAAGCGGGAGCCCGTAAAAAGACTTCTCGATGTGGTGCCATTTCCGACGAGGAGATGAAGACCGGAGTTGCCGCGGGGAGATCGAGATGGTGGCCGAAGACCGAAGGACACGGATCGCTTGGTATAGCTCTCTACCTTTTCTCTAGTTAGCTAGTAGTAGGTTAATGGTCCGATTCGGGTATATTAGTATGCGGTAGCGCCGGTTTACAAGTTAAGAAAAGGTTTCGTTTCCGCATTTTGGCCTCGGAAAGACGGCCGGGGCGCCACCGTAGACTTACATGGTATCAGAGTCACGCCATTAACCTTTACTTACATGCTCTGACATGTTTAGAACTCGATCGAACGAAATTTCCAAAAACCACAGTTTCGAATATGCACTTTCTGTCGAATTTTATTTGTTCTCGAAAAATTATTTGGTATATTGCAGAAATATGTGCAGGCTTTTTCAAGAGAACTGAAGAAATTTGGTCGGCTGATTTCACTGTAGCGCGGCTGATCCACGGCCATAACCACGTTTTGGCCGCGGATCCGCCGCCGTACTGTAGCCACAGTGCACCAAATTTCTTCAGTAGGTCTCTGTGTTGGAATTGGGGTTTTTGGTATATTCTGTTTTGAGCCCAGATTTATTTTGTGTACTGAGTATTGTACTTGGGGCCCACTTCGGGAATTTTTGTCGATCAAAAATTTTAAACATGTTAGTTCACAGTATTTACATTATATCTGCGACCGTGAATGTCATTTGATCGGTAAATCCTGTCTAATTGCTATAGTTCTTTTAGACGGATTTGCGAAGGTGACATTCACGTTGATGTTCTGTGTTGTGCTGTGATGTTGCGGATTTTTCATGGTGGATAGCCTGGATGCAATGGTAGTACAGTTTGGTTGTATTTGTACATTTGTTATTGCGGGGCGAGCGTCCGACATGTGGACTGTCGTCACTGCCTGTTTATATATTATTCTTTTGGGGCACGACCGGGCTGAGGTCGCTGTACCCGTTGTATATATTTTTACTTTCTGTACTAGGATTACCCCGCGGTGGGGTGCACGGATAGCCGGGTTCTAGAGGGCAACGGGCCCGCATCTCATGGCTTTGAGACGGAGGGGGCTTCACTGTAGAATTAGCAG
Source organism: Agapanthus africanus (assembly GCA_030015575.1). NCBI lineage: Eukaryota > Viridiplantae > Streptophyta > Magnoliopsida > Asparagales > Amaryllidaceae > Agapanthus > Agapanthus africanus. The sequence continues at coordinate 100,359,813 of JASDDO010000010.1, read as the reverse complement.
GCTATTCGCCGCACTCGTAGGGGGTATAGGTTGACCCAAGGAGGAGTGCTCAAGTTACCGGATTCCGTGAAGTACTGGGTGGTCCATTCACGTTGTTGAAAGGGGCTGCCTCGCTTCAAGTTTTGGCGGGTAACTTGCCGCGCCCGTAGGGGTCTAGGATTTCATTGCACAGGCTATCCACACGACTAGGGGAACATCGGGTTTCAGTAGCGGCTCTATGAAACCCGGGGATCCCAGATATCTGTATTGTTCTGTGATGCTTATTACATTTCTGTGTTGTTGCATTTTATCACGCCTTGAGCGAATATTATTTATTGATATATATACTAGTAGATGTTGTATATGTTTTGCATCCGCGCTAGTCCAGTCCCCGCTCTGTCATTAGTTAAGTAACCTAACGGGTGATGACGGGACCCAGTGGCGAATGCGGATGGCATATACATACATCATTATTTTCGTTCTTTATTGGTGTGATCAATTGATAGGACTGCGTTGATTCGGATCAATGCAAGCTAAACAAACCTTTTCTGATGTTGTTGGAACATTTTTCAAAAAGCTGTTATTGCAAGGACGTTCTCTTTTGTTTTGCACAGTGGTATTCAGTTGGAATATCCTGCACCTCAGTCGACGAGGCAAGGGCCGAGATCCCTTCATCAGGAGTGACCCCTTGGACAGAAGTTTGCGTCAGGGTAATAACTTCACTATAGCCGATTGCCTTTTGCTTTGCATTGCGGTATTCAGTTGGAATATCCTGCACCTCATTCTACGGGGAAAGAGCCGAGATCCCTTCACCGGGAGTGACCTCTTTAGCAAAGGTTTTCGTCACTATATTTTTATAAAAAAAAGCTATCCGGTTCCTTCAACGATATCATGTTCATTACGTTAAAGGTTTTCCGCCAAAAACCATTCGTAGCCCTCCGTCATTTCAGACGGGTAGCACGTAGTATTCATGCTATGTTTGTTGGCCAAAGTCAAGGCATAGTGTATGGTAGCTATTTGTTACTTTTCTTTTGCATAGATAGATGCGTTGGTTTAGGACAGTCGTACTGCCTTGTTGGCCAAAGTCAAGGGTAGGTACGGGTGGGTTCAAATCAACCTGGAAAATGACGGGTAGAACTTGACATGTGACTTATGATTTGTTGGCCAAAGTCAAGGTCATAAGAGCATGGGGTAAAAATCACATCGGGAGTTTCTAAAGAAACTGAAACCTGCCAGATATGTGCATACCTTCTGGAGTGTGATAACGTGAGTGGATTCCATCACGTTATCATGAGATGATAGTTGGATCCCGATTCCCACTGATGAGTTGGTTTACTCCTTGGGTGATCCCGACTAATTCTTCTTTCTGGTTTGGAGGAGAATTTAAGGTTACAGTGGGAGGTTTCCTGATTAGGTAAAGTGATAACCATTCTGATCTAGGTTAGAGTGCACGCTGAGTGTTTCTTTTCTCTCTCTCTTTGGCAGCGACCATGACCCGACCCTTGACTATGACTCAGTGACCAAAATTAACCGAACCTTCTTAAAACAATGGCTTTTGGATTGTCAGAGTTGCATATCTCATTGCCACTCCTACTTTTACTCTTTTCTCCAGAACACCCCGTATTACTACGAACATCCACTTTCATTGGATAAAACCATCATATGGTTATATATGAACTAGAAGGAATTTATTCGAGGATGGTTTCTGGTTCCGGAGAAAACGAATAGGACTATTCAGTTGTCTTTTCCTTTTACCTTCTCTCAGGTTGCGAGTGCTCCTTGGATTAGGACAGTACACCTATTAGGCTAATTGGATAGTCTTCATCCAAACCATAGGCAGGTGCCGAAAGTACATGTTGATGCATTTTCTTCGGGTGTATTCATTACAGAGAACTGTTTCTCCATTTGCTCTACGTCCTGGGTATTAGATACCGGATCTGGATCCCATATATGTAATCAGTTACATGGGCTTAGGAAAGGTAGAGAACTTAGAGAAGGTGATAAAGATATAAGGGTTGGAAATGGTGCAATTGTTTCAGCTAAAACCGTCGGGGAATATCACCTTGTATTGCCAAATGGTAATGCATTGATTCTGAACGAATGTTATTTCATGCCGAACCTGATATGCAACATTATATCGGTTTCTTTGTTGAGTAAAGAGGGATATAATTTTGTATTACAGGATAATGTTATGAACATTTTCCGTAACCAAAAGTTGGTTGGATCAGGCACGTTGTGCAATGGCATTTATGTTCTAAATCAATCAACAGTTCTGAGCATAACAAACACACACAAGAGGAAGAGTTCAGAAATGAACGAATCCTTCTTGCGGCATTATAGACTGGGTCACATCAATGCGACACGACTAGCTAAGTTGCATAAGGATGGATATTTAAATCCGTTTGAATTTTCATCTTATGACACTTGTCTGTCATGTCTCAAAGGCAAAATGACCAAAACTCCGTTTACGGGACACGGAGAGAGAGTTACTAAACTCTTGGGACTGATACATAGTGATGTATGCGGTCCCATGTCTACACATGCCAGGGATGGTTCTTCGTACTTCATTACATTCACTGACGATCTCTCTAGATTCGGATATATGTTCCTGATGAAACACAAATCAGAAGCTTTTGAGAAATTTAGATAATATAAACAAGAAGTTGAGAACCAAACCGGGAAAAGTATTAAAATCCTTCGATCTGATCGAGGAGGTGAATACTTGAGCAATGAATTCCTGGACTTCCTAAAAGAGAATGGGATTCTCTCTCAGCTAACTCCTCCATATACACATCAGCACAATGCTGTATCGGAACGGAGAAACCACACCCTATTAGATATGGTGCGCTCTATGATGAGTATAGCAGAGTTACCTATTTCCTTCTGGGGATATGCGCTGGAGACAGCAGCATACCTACTGAATAGGGCTCCTACCAAATCTGTGCCTACCACCCCATATGAGATATGGGAGGGGAAGAGACCATATCTTAATTTTATTAAGATATGGGGTTGCCCGGCCTATGTCAAAAGACAAAAACCGGACAAACTAGAGGCAAGGTCTGTTTTGTGTAAGTTTGTTGGATATCCCAAGCATTCGCGAGCGTATATCTTCTACCACAGTGAGGAACAAAGGGTGTTTGTTGCTCAACACGCCACCTTTTTAGAAAAGGAATTTCTTGCAAAAGAGATTAGTGGCTCAGAGGTAGAACTGGAAGAGGTTCCAGCTGTACAAACCACAACAGAAGATTTGGTAGAACCAGAAGATTCAGTAGTTCCCGATGAACCCCAGCCACTCCGCCGATCTAGTAGGGTTCCTCACCCACCCGAGAGATACTACGGTTTTCTCATGGATGGTGGGAGCGAGGATTGCATCATGGTTGATGATGACCTAACTAGCTTCGAGCAAGCCATCACGAGTGGGGCTCAGTGAAATGGCTGGATGCAATGCGGTCCGAGATAGAATCCATGTACACCAACAAAGTATGGACTTTGGAAGTTGCTCCTGAAGGGGTAAAACCCATTGGGAGCAAGTGGATCTTCAAGAAAAAACTTGGTTTAGATGGGAAAGTGGAGACTTTCAAAGCTAGACTTGTTGCAAAAGATTTTCGTCAAAGACCACCTATGGACTATGATGAAACCTTTTCTCCAGTGGCTATGCTTAAATCCATCCGGATCATGCTTGCCATCGCTGCATATCATGACTACGAAATCTGGCAAATGGATGTTAAGACCGCCTTTCTAAACGGTGATTTAGAAGAGTGCGTGTACATGACTCAGCCAGAGGGCTTCGTAGATAGTGGGAGCAGCGGGAAGGTGTGCAAGCTGCTTAAATCCATTTATGGATTAAAGCAAGCATCGCGGAGTTGGAACATCTGCTTTGACGTCGTTATTAAAGAGTTTGATTTCGTCAAAAATGTAGATGAACCTTGTATCTACAAGAAGGTGGCAGAGAGTAAGGTTGTCTTCCTCGTATTGTACGTGGACGACATACTCTTGATAGGAAATGACATTCCTATGCTGCAATCGGTCAAGCTCTTCTTATCACAAAGATTCTCAATGAAAGATCTTGATGATGCCTCCTGCATATTAGGAATTATGATCTATAGAGATAGATCTAAAAGGATATTGGGATTGTCCCAATCCAGGTACATTGACACCATACTAAAGAGGTTTAGTATGGAAGAGTCCAAACGTGGGTTTTTACCCACAATCTCAAGGCTCACTCTCTCCAAAGAGATGTCTCCCAAGACTGATTTAGAGAGAGCTCGCATGCAAGGGATACCCTATGCTTCGGCAGTAGGCTCTATCATGTACGCGATGCTATGTACCAGACCCGATGTAGCATACTCACTAAGTGTAGTGAGTAGGTATCAAGTTGATTCTGGAGAGAGTCACTGGACAGCTGTGAAGAGCATTCTAAAGTACGTACGAAGTACTAAGGAGATGCTCTTGGTGTATGGTAAGGGAGAACTCCAAGTGGAGTCCTTTACCGATTCGAGCTTCTAGAGTGATAAGGACGACTCTAAGTCGCAGTCGGGATTTGTCTTTACCCTTTACGGAGTGGCGGTAAGCTGGAAGAGTTCCAAGCAGGAAACCGTGGCAGACTCGACGATGGAGGCTGAATACATCGCTGCCAACGATGCTGCCAAAGAGGCTGTCTAGATCAAGAAGTTCATTACTGAACTTGGAGTGGTTCCATATATTGACCATCCTATACCTTTGTATTGCGATAACAATGGAACGGTGGCTTTGGCCAAGGAACCCAGGTCCCATCAGCGATCCAGGCATATTCTGAGGCGGTCTCACCTGATCCGGGAGATAGTTGATCGCCGGGAGATCGAGGTCAGGAGGGTTGACACGAAGAACAACACTGCGGATCCACTCATGAAGGCTATTCCCCAGATACAGTTTGAGAGACTCTTCGGGATGCTTGGTATGCGATACTACAGCAGCCGGCCCTAGTGCAAGTGGGAGATTGTTAGTTGTATGTATGCCCTAGAGGCCAGTATTGTACAGATGATGTATATTATATTGGATGCTTGGACATATATAGAGAGGACTTTCTTTCTCGATATGATAGCATGCTATCTGGTTGCACTTTACTTTAACATGTATACTAGTCTCTTTATACTGTTTTATAGTTACATGTTGGTAAAGCCCTTAGGATGTGTACTTGACTGCCCGGACTATGATGCGGATCATACTAGTAGGGACATGGTAGTCTATAAGTACATCCTTCAAGGTCCCTAGTCGTGGGTGTATCGAGACGGGGCATCGATATACCAGTGTAGACTAGCGTATACGCTTCTCGACCCATGATATGGGCGATGGATGATCCTATATCTATTGGTGTTTGACATCAGAGAGGGTATATGGGTGCTCAGTGGAGACTGGGTATACTGGACGGACTCACCGAGAATTCCCAGATGGTATTATACCTCACGTCAGATGGCGGTTCTCTGGTGACACTTGTGCAGGTTAGTCTGTAGACCCGAGACCGTCATAGAGTCTTGTGTGATTCCCACTGTGCTTTGATTTCCATCTTACCACGTCCATGAGGGCGTGCAAAACGGTGGTTTTTGGGTACAGTCCCGAGTCACATGGAGGCAATGAGCGATAGGAGCGGTTTCGTCTCTCCCGGTATTGGGGGTTGATGTTGCGCTGTGCTCGATTGGCCGTAACAGGGAAGTCCCTGGCCAGGGCTGATTTAGAGATTTACTGGTAAGTGTTACCAGTAGTTTCTCGACCCGTTATGAGCCTCACATCGGCACGACTTATCGGTTATTGGGGTCTGACGTTTACCACCCCTAGACTTGATATGCGACATATCAGACGAGGAGACCGGACTGTACGGGAAGTGTTACCGGCAGGATTTTACAGGAGTTGGAGCGGGCTTTCTTGATGATCTTCTGATCGTTAAATACCCGAGTAGCCGTTACGTCCAGCTAGTACCGCTGACGGCTTGTGGGTGCTTGATGTGATCATCACCTACTGCCGGCGTATTGACGTGTCTTTAGAGTCCTACACAGAGGTTTTACTGGCTCAGGAAAAACGAAATAGGAGCGCATATGTGATATGTGCGAGACCGAGAATAATGCGTGTATGTGATACCATATTCTATTCTCACAACTTTTTGTATCGGTCGGTTATATATGATATAGCCGGATTATCGAATCAAGTGTTGATTCGATAAGTCGATACAATGGATGTTAGTCGGTTATATGAGATATGACCGGATTATTAAGTCAAGTGTTGATTTAATAATTAAGTGTATAATTGTATATTAGATATACTAGTTTACATTTACTAACATTTGTTCACTTTAGGGTTTTTCTCACATGAGCACAACTTTGATGTATATATGATATATATTAAAAATGTGTTTTCTTTTGTATCATGGTTGATGATACACAAGACTTGTGTGTATGAGACTTACACCATGCTATCTTTTATGTTGGATTTTAATATTCAAAGTAATTAAAAAATTAATAGAGGATTAGCAAAATGCTTGAAGCTTGTGGAAGCTTGTGGAAGCATTTGACTAATTCCACTAAATTTGTTTTTACTATGGATATTTCTTAACCCAACCATAAACTTTAGCCATGGTTATGGCTCTACAAGGGTTAGTATATGATACTCACTCACCATGGTTAGCCTTCTCACTTGATGATTATCCTCATCTCTTTCTTTTCTTCTTCTTCTTCATTTTTGCAAAGAAAGAAAAAGCTTGCTAGGGTTTGATCCAAAGTAAGAACTAAAGTGAGAAATAAAAATCCAAAGAGAACCCACTTCCTATTTCTCCATCCTCTACTAAACTAGCACTTTAGTATAGGGTGTTTGCTTCACTAATTCTCAAATTAGTGAAGTAGTAGCTTGAGTCGGAATTCCCTCGACGTAGATCATCTTCGGCCTCGGAGACTTCAAGCAAGGTCGCATCTTTCGCCTCGTGAAGCCATGCAAGAGCCCGGGAGAACCTTGATCACAGCGAAGGGACTTCAACCAGGAGCTATAGAAGTGAAGGACCGATCTACAAAGGTTGTATTTCGTGTTCCCTTAGAAGTAAAGTTGTTTACTTACTTATAGTTTCGCCTAAACTCTAGTATACGATCTTGCTTAGGGTTGTTCGGCACATAAAAATTTAATTTGGCATGGTCGATGCCTTGTAGAGCTTTGTTAGTGTGCCTAGTAACCCTACAGTGGTATCAGAGCCTAGCTAGAGCATTAGGCGATGTGTTAACGAAGTTAAAACTCCGAACGAACCCGAATACGTCAAAATGACACTAGAAAAATAGGGGGTTGACCCTACGGATATTAGAATCCGTAGGGGAAGATTTAACTTGGCCCTACGGATTAATCCGTAGGGCTAAAAGGTTGCCCCTACGGGCACAGACGTCCAAGAATAAAAATATTAATTCTTAATTTGGTGTTTGCCCCTACGGAGCCGCAAACAAAGGACCTACGGGTATATCCGTAGGGGAAAGTAAATATCGATTTAACAAAACCCCAGATCGATTGCCTACGCTCACTTTCTCTCTCTCTCTCGATCGCGCGCGAAAAAAATCGCCAAATCGCCACGCCGTCGTCATCACCGTCGTTCTCCTCGTCGCCACCGCCGGTTTCGTCGCCACCGCAGTTCTCGTCGCCACCGCGGTTCAGGTCGTCGCCACCGCCGTTCAGGTCGTCGCCCCAGCCCCAGCAGCATCCGTTCAGGTGAGTAAATCTCGAGGTAAATTAAAGAATTTTTGGATTATTTTGGGCTTAGGGTTCATGGCTGGGTCTGGGGTTGCGCGCGCGAGTTGGGATTGGGCAGGGGTCGCGGTCGCGGTCGCAGTCGGGGTCGGGGTAGGGTTAGGGTTGGGGTTCGGCTGCTGCTGGGGTAGGGCTGGGGTTAAGGTTTGCCTTAGGGTTGGTGTTGGGGTTTAGCTGGCCGCGCTGGGGTTAGGGTTAGGTTGGGGCTGGGCTGGGGCTGGGGGCTGGGGCTGGGGCTGGGTTGGAGTTAAGTGGTGGGGAGTTGGAAAAAAACAAGAAAATGAAAGAGTAATGAATGTGAGAAATTAAGAATGAGAACAATTGCACAACAAATTTGTTGACAAGAAAATGAGAGAGTAATGAATGTGAGAAATTAAGAATGAGAACAATTGCACAGAAAAAGCTATGCTTGACTAGGGGGGATGGTTCTATGTGCTTTCATAGAGCAACTTGGGGTTAGGGTTAGGTGGATTGATGACAACAAAATACCATAATTTATAACTATATTACTCATATAATGTGTATGTCATGTGAAAGCTAGATGAAGGTCGAGGCAAGCACAACAAATTTGTTGGATGGGACAATGTCAATAGGAGCTCAATGCTATTTGGAAAAATAATAATTCAAAGACATAGTGGAGTTTCCGATTGGTAGCATGGACTAGTTTGATGTATGTAGTTGGTTTGATTTATGAAAAAATGGGGAGACAACATGCATGTATGCATATAGGTAACATCTGCCAATATGCCATATCCAGACCGCAATCTATTTTTGCCTATTGACTAATATGAAAATATCGGCCCGCGTATATGACATAATCAAAGTTGTTAAATCTTGATACGGTTTGTATTTCGTTTTTTTATTTATCAGTTCTATCAATGTTGCGTATAACGCTTTATGATATCAGTATCCTACATTTGTAGTTTTAATTGTTGATTGTTATAGATGAATACCATTGTAATAATAGTTTTTGGTTGATGAATGCTATTGCAATGTAGGATGATCAGTTCTATCAATCTTGATCTCAATGGTTTAAAATCATGTTACACATACAACACGAATGCACAACAAACGCATAATTAGAGAGTCACTCGAGATATTCAGGTTAAAACCAATATATGATACTCGATGATAATATGAAACCTTCATATTCCCATCGATACTCATATATGAAACTAAAAGCGCCACTTAGTCCCCGTCTATCGGTTAACATACGTGCGATGCTCGTCGTGACCTAGAACTATACGAAGGTTGTTAAATATCGGACAGTATAGCTCGATACTAACAACCGTCGTATAGTCTACGCGACGAGAAAATTCAATCGTATGGTAACCCATAGATTTGTCCCGTGTGGACAAGTTAAGAATGTATAAAGCAAACGCCTTCATTCACTTGTGTTTTCATCCGTTTCGAGATATTTCGTCGGTACCTTTCCGCTGGTTCTCCGTGTACAAAGATAGATTAGATGTTCATTTCAACGTTGTTTCACAGCTTTGAAATGATTATCTATTCTATTACAGTGTACTCGGAGAACAGCGGGGAGGTGCTGCCGAAATTTACTCGAAACGGTTGAAAGCACAAGTGATGGGCGTTCGCTCTATACATTCTTAATGGGATAGAAGCCTACCCCCGACAGCCGGAACACACACATACAACAAGAATACACAACAAACGCATAATTAGAGAGCGATTCGAGATGTTCGGGTTAAAACCAATATATGATACTCGAAGATAATATGAAACCTTCATAATTAGAGTGCGATGCTCGTCGTGACCTAGAACTATACGAAGGTTGTTAAATATCGGACAGTATAGCTCGATATTAACAACCGTCGTATAGTCTACGCGACGAGAAAATTCAATCGTATGGTAACCCATAGATTTGTCCCGTGTGGACAAGTTAAGAATGTATAAAGCAAACGCCTTCATTCATTTGTGTTTTCATCCGTTTTGAGATATTTCGTCGGTACTTTTCCGCTGATTCTCCGTGTACAAAGATAGATTAGATGTTCATTTCAACGTTGTTTCATAGCTTTGAAATGATTATCTATTCTATTACAGTGTACTCGGAGAACAGCGGGGAGGTGCTGCCGAAATTTACTCGAAACGGTTGAATGCACAAGTGATGGGCGTTCGCTCTATACATTCTTAATGGGATAGAAGCCTACCCCCGACAGCCGGAACACACACATACAAATGCATAACTAGAGAGCGATTCGAGATGTTCGGGTTAAAACCAATATATGAGGATATGAAACCTTCATATTCCCATCGATACTCATATATGAAACTAAAAGCGCCACTTAGTTCCCGTCTATCGGTTAACATACGTGCGATAATTTATTCTTTTCAACGACAAACGCACACACAAAGAATATACACGGATTTTCTCTTTTGTCAGTAACTATCCCGTTCTTATATTTCTCAATATAGTCAGCATAACTTACAATTTATATGTTATTCAGTCTAACATGGCCCATGAGTACGTCAGAGTTAAGGACTGGATGTATGTAGATTGGAAACAACGTATGCAACCTAAGTTTGTCGCAGGAGTTGCTGCTTTCCTTGAATTTGCACGCGCACATAATAAGATCATAATAGAGAAGATTCTCTGTCCGTGCGATAGATGTGGATATAAGTACTGGCAGAAGGTAGAATTGGCAGAGCTTCATATTGTAAAACATGGGTTTACTAGACTTTATTCAACTTGAAAATATCACGGGGAAGAAGAAGAATGCAGTACTGCGGTAGAAGAAGAAGGAGAACACGATAATGCGGCAGGAGAAGAAGAAGAATTCGATAATACGGCAGGAGACGGAAATTTTTTCCATCAGAAGAAATGGAGGATATGGTAGAGGCTGCCCTAGGTGAATCTATTCGTACCGAAGATGACATTCCTTCCGGTCAAGGACCGCGTGCGGATAAATATGAAAATTTCATGAATGATGCTAGGAAACCAATTTATGAGAATGCGAAGTATTCCACCCTCTCATGGTTCGTCCAACTTTTCCAGATTAAGTGCCTAAATGGATGGAGCAACAAGTCATTCACAATGCTTCTTTCGTTCTTGAAAGATTCTATGCCTCCGGGAAATAATGTGCCTGAAAGCTGGTACGAAGCCCAGAAGATGATGTCTGATTTGGGTCTAAAGTGCGAGAAGATTCAAGCATGTCCTAAAAATTGCGTGTTGTACCGGAAAGAGAATTCAGATTTGAAAGAGTGTCCAACATGCGGAGAGGCCAGGTATAAGCCGAAAGATTCTGATAAGAAGCCTGATATACCTGTGAAGATAGCACGATACTTTCCCATAACACAGAGGCTACAGAGGCTATTCAGGTGCAAGAAAACAGCCGAGGCAATGATTTGGCATCACCGTTCTCCTCCAAGCGAAAATGAAAAAATGAGCCATCCAAGAGATTCACCGGCATGGAAGGATTTCGATAGGAGGCACGCAATATTCAGTAGCGATCCTCGCAATGTCCGGCTCGGACTGGCTACCGATGACTTCTGCCCATTCAACTATATGGCTGGAAGTCACAGTACATGGCCCGTTGTAATGATAATTTATAATCTGTCGCCTTAGTTGGCTATGGACCAATCATACTTTATGATGCCTCTTCTTATCGACGGACCAAACTCACCGGGGAAAAATATCGACGTCTATCTCCGACCTCTGATCGAGGAGCTGAAAACTTTGTTCATTGATTGTGTAGAGACATATGATTCAAACACAAATACAACCTTCATACTACGTGCGACTTTAATGTTGACAATTAATGACTTTCCTGCGTATGGAATGCTATCAGGTTGGTCCATATATGGTCACAAAGCATGTCCTCATTGCCATGAACACACAACATCAAAATTTTTGAATTTTAGCAGGAAGGTTTGTTATTGCGGCCATCGACGTTTTCTGCCTCCAGACCACCCCTATAGGTTAGACACGGTTCACTTTGATGGTCATCAGGAGATTCTTGGGCCTCCATCCCCATTGTCCGGAGAGGACGTGACTGCTAAATGGGATGGTTACAATAACGTGACCTTCGGGATGAATCCGACGAAACAGGTCAAACCACAATATTGGAACAAGTTAAGCATTTTCTTCGAGCTTCCGTACTGGTCTACAAATTCAGTGCGTCATTGTCTGGACGTCATGCATATAGAGAAGGGAGTATCAGAGCACATACTTAACTTGCTTCTATGTAAAGACGGGAAATCGAAAGACAACATGAATGCTCGGATGGATCTACAAGAGTGGGGAATAAGAAGTGAACTGCATCCTAAACCGGTAGCGGGTAAACCGGGCAAGTTTGTACTTCCCAATGCCGCTTATCATATGTCAGAACCGGAGAAGAAAAGATTCCTGCAGGTGTTGCAAAATTTGAAATTCCCCACAGGTTTCTCAGGATCATTCAGCAAGAAAATAAAAATTGTGAAGGGCAAGATCGATGGGCTGAAAAGTCATGATCACCAAGTTATCGTGGAGCACCTTCTTCCATTAGCCCTCAGGACTTCTCTCCCCGACTCGGTTGGTCTAGTAATCAACGACCTATGTTGTTTTTTCAGGGAGTTGTGTGCTAAAACACTGGAGGTTGCGACGCTGGATAAACTAGAAAATTCTATTGCGTTGATACTTTGCAAGTTTGAGCGTATTTTCCCACCGTCATTCTTCGATATCATAATACACTTGACGGTTCATCTTGCAACTGAGGCGAAGTTAGCCGGACCGGTACAATATCGATGGATGTATCCCGTCGAGAGGTACGTGTAATTTTTCGTTTCGCGCAATTTATAAATTTATTGTTGTCCTGTATGTCCGTATTTATTTATTCAACATATTCTCATTAGGTACCTTTACACTCTTAAGAAGTATATACGCAATAAAAATCGACCAGAGGGTTCTATCATACAAGGTTATCTTCTTGATGAAGCAACCACATTTTGTTCCCGCTATCTGGACGAGAACATTGAGACAAGGCTTAACCGACCACGAAGAATTCAAGACGGGCCATATGGTAAAGCCGAGTATAAGAGGGTAGACACTATGTTTATCAATAAGATATACCGGTTTATCTTGCTTAATTGCGCATGTCTTGAACAAATTAGATAGTAAGTTCTTTTGGATTAATTGTTATATCTGTGTTTGTGTGTGTATGAAATGACATAATATTAATGTCACAATTATTTGTCGAAAACAGAACTCATTTTAACGAGGTACGTGAGGGGCATCCTGATTGGAACGAAGAACGTTTGGAAAAATACCATCAGGATAATTTTTTTGATTGGGTCACAGAGCATGTAAGTTATTAGAATTACATTTTATTGCTATCAGTTTTAATCTAAACTTGTATCGTTATGTATTTATCGTAAAATTTGTTTTGTTAGATCCACGATCCGAACTTGTCTGCATCATTTGAGAGTGATTCAAGATGTTTAGCTCAATTTCCTAGTATGGAGGTTGCATATTACAAAGGATTTGGTGTCCTTGGATACAAATTCGAAGTTAAGGACATAGAAACATCTAGAACCACTCAGAATAGTGGGATTGCGACGGTAGGATCGGACGGTGTGATTTACTATGGGTACTTAAATTGTATACTCGGCATCCACTACCCCGGACGATCAGAACCCTTTTATATATTCCAGTGTACTTGGTACGATCCGCGAACCGATACGGACAGGTGGAGAAGCAGTCTTGGGACTTGGAAAGATGAATATGGATTGACCAGTGTGAACACACTTCGATTTTACGGTCAGGACGATCCGTTTATCTTTCCGAACCAAGCGTTCCAAGTATATTATTCACAGTGTTTGAAGCATCCGGGGTGGAGTGTTGTATGCCGATGGAAACCCGGAGATGTCTACGATGTCCCAGAACACGAGGACAGCGATGAGGACGAAGAAGAGAGAAGGCTTAAAGTGCTCCGACCGTCTGTTTCGAAGGACGGGTTGTCTTCAACCGATCATGAAGTTACGTGGGTTAGAAATGACATCAACGATGAAATCCAAGTAGATATGTATGATGCGCCCACGAAACGAAAAAGGTTATCAGTAATGTTATATTATTACTTCACATTTTACGCTCTATACATATATAGTCAATACTTTTAATGATTGTCTAATGCGTCCACGAATTGTTTATCTAGATTTGATGACGATGTCGGGAGCAGCGAGGGGCGGCAGGAGCTCCAGCCTCGGCAGAGGCAGAGGCAGAAGCAGAGCGGTTCTGCCGCCCGGAGAGCTCCGTAGGGAGCTTCAGAGGGCCGGTCTTGCACCCAGATCGGAGACCCCTTCGGATGCCTCCTTCCGTGTGGATTTTGCCACATCTCCAGGTATACTGCACGCATATCCATTTTGAATGTAATATTACAGATATTCATGCCTGTTTATGTCAAAATTACTTATATTGTCAATGTTTGATTGTCTAGTTGTTGGTGATGTGTTCACATCTGGGACAAAGGCCACCCCCGCTCCTCCAGGTATGTTTATATATCATATAGTGTATGTATATTGATTTAGAATGCTATATCATAAATACACACATTCCTTTTGCTCTTACTTAGCAATTTTTATTATTGTCTAGCTGTAGGTGGTGACACCACCGCACCTGCGGGTATGTTTATATATCCTATAGTGCATGCATATTGATTTAGAACGTTGTATTATTGATCTACACATTCTTTTTGCAATTACTTATATAATCTATTTTTAATTGTCTAATTATAGGTGGTGCGTCCACACTATCCGCAGGGGCCACTCCTGCCGCTTCCATACCCTCCGCATCGTCTGCAGGTTAGTATGAATAAATTTAAAATATTTACTCATTTTACATATGCTCTATAGAATAAATATGAACTTCATGGAAATTTAGCGTCGATGTTTATTTTCTAGTTGGAGGGGATGCGTCCGCATCCGGGACCCCGGTTGTTCCTCACCGGAGGAACTATCGTCCCGCTCGTGCTGCTGCCCGGGCCGAGGCTCGTGCGATAGTCACCGGAGGTATATATCACACTAGAATTTTCGTTTAACCTTGATTTCTTAATACAACTTTGTCTTATTATTGATTGTCTTGATATTTCGTGCAGACGCAGGGCCTCCCCATCCCCAGAGGGGGACTCGAGGCCCGAATCAGTCCCATAGGCTGAGGCCTGACAGAGCTAGGGGTGAGGCAGCATTCCCCCTTTTTTTTTACCCTTGACTATCGCTATACCGGTCCTCATGCCGAGAGGTTCGGCCGGTATTTGGGGGACGAGAGCCGGCTCGTGAAGAACTATCCACTTCACGTTGAGTGGGGCGAGCAGCACCAGCGCTTATTCGCCCTCTTCTTTGATCAGGCTCGGGTATGTATTAATATATATTTTCATTTGATCCATCCAATATATTTATTATTAACACTTGCAATCTAATAACAATGTTTTTTTGTATTTTCAGTTGGATTACGATTTTCAGCCTGTAGCCGACCCTGATCACCAGGGGAGGGTGCTCGACCTTCATGCTCTGTACAATGGCCTGATGAAGAACATGCAGGCCAAGATCCGATACAACAGGAATGAGCTGAAGGCCGACTGCTACTCCCTGTGGATGGCGACCCCCAAGGCAGAGAGAGCGGCCCTCCTATCTACTCCGGCGTTTGCAAGAGTCGACGTAGAGACATGGCCTCTATTGTGCGCTTATTTCGACTCCCAACGCAAACAGGTATGTATTTTAAATGTAATTCATTATTTATGATATAATTTATTTCTTTGTGTTTCTTAATTAGAAAATTAAATGTTAATGCATTGTGCAGAAACAGACCGCTCAGAATACAGAGAACAGGAAGTCGGCGAAGAGGGGTCGCCCCACTTACACAGGTGGCTCGAGGAACATTACTCGAGCCATGGAGTTATCGGTAAATTACAATAGACCGACCTTTGTGATATTCTGCAATATTAAGAGTTATTTTCTAATATTTCTAATATTAAGAGTTACTTTCTAATATTGCAGACATCTCGGACCGTGGCGTCAGGTGGTACACCGAGCGTCCTGTCCGCATATCTTGTCGTCCACAGCACCTCGACAGATCCCGCCACGGGTGAGTTTCGATATCCCGACGTCGCTACCCAGGAGTACTGCGTAAGTGTTCATATTTTTTCTACCCAAATTTAAAATTTTAGTTTTGGAAGGTTCAAGTTTAAATCTTATACTTATACTTTACTGCTTAATGTGGGTGTAGGAGCGGGTTGTTGAGCAGGCCCAGGCCTCGGGGATCGATTTTACCGGACAGAGCGATCCGAGGCTGCTGAACCCAGTTCTGGACGCCGCACACGGAAGGCACCACGGAGGTTGGGAGAGAGGCCGGGGACTGGGCCCTAGCAGGGCCCATATGAGGTTGGACTCCACCCCGGCGGTTACTTCCTCCGTCTTCGGTGACCGACGTGTCCATCAGGAACTGGAGAGCTTGAGGGCCACCGTTCAGGAGTTGAAGGAGATGCTGGTATGTATACTGCTTTATAGTAAAATATCATGTCATATTATATAGATATCAACATATCCATAATTAGTACATAGCTTGAGCTTATTTGGTTTTAGACTTAAGTTTGATTAATCATACATACAGATGTAATTAAAATAAACAACAAACTAGATATCCAAACGGGGTTTCGAAATAACTTAATAATGATACGAATTCAAATAATACGCAGTTCTTACACGCTTACTACACACGTTAGGTTCATACGCGACAGGGTACATCGGCATAGCCTCCACATGCATCTCCTTCGGCTGCGGCTCAGCAAGCCACTACATCGGCTGCGCTTCCGCAGACAGCTCCTGTAGCTCCACCGCCCACTCAGACTCCCGCAGCCGTGGCTTCGTAAGCGACTACCTCGACGGCGGCTGCGCAGACCACATCGCCAGCTCCACATGCCGCTCAGACTCCCGCTCGCGACGCATTGCAGAGTTTATTGACCGAGGAGCAGGCGCGCGTTATTCTAACGTTATTCAGAGGTGGAGTTGGACCGAACTAGGGTAGCTTTTTGGTTCTTATTTTTTGAAACATGTATTTATTTATATCACACATTGTACTACATTTTGAAACGATATTGATATTGGTTTGTATTTATATCATATTCAGTTTTTGGGTTTCTTTTGTATATTATATATATGCGTGAGATGTGATTATGAATACTGCAATATATGATTTGATTGATGTATATAGTATTGTGCACAGGGCGGGAAAAAATCTAGCAGCCCATTTTTAAAAAAAAAATACAGACAATATGTACCTACGGATTAAGCCGTAGGTATATATGTTGCCCCTACGGAGTTATCAGTAGGGGCAAAATATCAGGAAACCTGATATTTTTCCCCCCTGATCTCAGTGCAGGGTGTTGGGAGTGCCCCTACGGATATGTCCGTAGGGGCCACTGTCTCTCCCCTACGGAGTTATCCGTAGGGGCAAAATATCAGGAAACCTGATTTTTTGCCCCTTCGGCATAGCCCCTATGGATATATCCGTAGGGGGAAGAAGAAGGACCTACGGTTCTATCCGTAGGTACATATAATATATTCAAAAAAACCATAAAAAATATAAAATCTTATACCCTACGGATTACTCCATAGGGGCAGCAGGTCCTACACATAAATCCGTAGGGGCACGAATTTGCCCGTACGGGCAAGTTCGGGGACTCAACTTGCACCTGCGGCCTTTGCACCTACGGGGTATTTTTTTGCCCCTACGCAGATATCCGTAGGGGCAGTGGGTTGCCCCTACGGATAAATCCGTAGGGGCAACCCATATTTGTAATAGTGTGAACCCCTCTCTGTACATTTTTTAAAAACTGGGTTTTTTCTGAATTAAAAATGCCTAAAAAAATCAGCCGGTAAATATAAGAATTGCAGTGAAAAACGAGATGATGAACAGTACAAACTGCCGCGGAAACGCGGCCGTACCTCTCTTTGGCCGCGGTTCCGCGGCAGTTAAGGGGTATTATGGACTTTTGTTTGCACAGTAATTCTTATTTCTGTGATTTAGTTTTTCTGGGTATTTTTAAAAACTGACTCAAGAGTTGAGTATTTTGGGGTTTATTTTGAAACCGTCAATTCGATCGGAGAATTTAATTTTGTTATGTTATTCCGGATAATTTAGAAAGTACTAAAATGTTCGAACGGATATCATTAACTCAATTTTTCCCGGCACGAAAAACATTCAAGTGTTGAATTTTTCTCGGGTTTGAATCTTTCGGAAAAACGTGCATGTGATACGATGGACCCTCTAGAAGACAACAAACCTTAACTCGATTATGTGACCGTCTTGAACTTCCCTTTGAACCTTAGGGTTTGGGGCAGTACGGCGTGCCACATGTGAGGCGTTGGCTTGACCCTTCTACGGCTGGACCGTTGCTACTGTGACGTATTCTGGGATTTTTGAACTTCCGCTCAAGTGTTGAGCTATTAAGGAAATCTTGGGTATTTGATTATACGATCGGAAAGTTTAATACTGTCTATTTATCTGGAATGTGATACAATATATGGAATTCATACAGTTAGACATGAAATGCGAAGTATGTGATATTTCGGATTTATGATGTCTAAAGAGATTGTGGATTCCAAATGTTGTAGTTTTACACTTTTTTTTCTGTGACCGTAAGTGTACCGGTTTCGTTGCTATATGTCAACGACAATTGGGATGCGCATATTTACTTACGTTGATGACTTGTGATGTTATGTGTTGCTGGATATGTTATATTGGATCGTCGCGTTCTGAATAGCCGGGTTTTTTTTATGTGAGATGAGAGTTTTTATTTTTCATTCATGTAAAATTAAATGTATGTAATATTCGTTTATTGGGGCACTTCCGGGATGAGGTCGATGCCACCATTTGTATATTATTTACTTTTCAGCACTAGGATAGACCCAAGGAGGAGAGCACAAGTAACCGGGTTCTGGAGTTCAGTGGGAGACCAACTCGAGGAGTCGAGTCCGGGTCTCCTAACTCTAGAATTGGTAGGGTTTCTTGCCGCTCTCGTAGGGGTTTAGGGGTGTGGGTTTGGCTATTCATCGCGACCGTGGAATCCGTGTTTTATACAGGCTCAAAATAAAACACGGACGTCCTAGTATATCCAATGTTTCATATGTTTCTTCTGCTGCGATATCTGTGATGTGATCATTTGATGTGCTGTGATAAATACTATATATAGTATATATGATATATTATATAGGCGTTACTTATGTTTTACACCCGCGCTAGCCCTGCCCCGCTCTGCCGTTAGTTACCTAACCTAACGGTGCACGAGGGGATATCGAGGCGAATGCGGATGGCATAAGTGTACGTCGTATTTATCTGTGATGTTTAGGTGACTTAAATGACGGGACTTCATTAATTTGATTAATGAAAGAAAAGAAACCTAAAAGATGTTGTAGAATCAAAATTTTCAAAAAAAGGGTAGCTACAGTTTTGCTTTGCATAGCGATATATATGATATATCCCGCACCTTATTCGATGAGGAAAGAGCCGAGATCCCTTCACCGGGAGTGACCTCTTTAGCAAAACCAGCAGATGCTACAACACTCGGTTTGCTTTGGACTGCTTTTGGAGTTTTTCTTTGCATAGTGATGTATATGATATATCCTGCACCTTATTCCATAAGGAAAGAGCCGAGATCCCTTCACCGGGAGTGACCTCTTTAGAAAAACTATTAAAAGCCTCAAAATCACTCCATTTCAAAATTCACTCGATTCTACAACGATATCAAGTTCATTACGCAATGGGTTTTCAGAAAAACCTGTCATAGCCCTCCGTCATTTCAAATAAGTCCTACTTAGTATTCGTGCTACGTTTGTTGACCTCCGTCAAGGCGTAGTGTGCGGTAGCTAACTAGTATTTATCTGCTTATGCATATGATGCAGATTGGATTAGGGTAGTCGTACGACCTTGTTGACCTCCGTCAAGGGTCGTGCGGGTGGGTTTGATTCAATCAAGAAATGACGGGTTGAACTTGACTTGCACCCTATGGTTTGTTGACTTCCGTCAAGGTCATGGGATGCTTGGGGCAAACTATTATCGGGAATTTCAAGTGTTGAGATTTGCAATGAGATTGCATACCTTCTATGAGATAGTTGGATCCCGATACCCACTACGGGTAATTGTTACTCCTGGAAGAGTTTTACACAGGACAATTAGCCGATCAAGTAGGTGACTAGAAAGGTGTCAACGGGGTTATGCCTCTGGGAAAACGAGGTTTACTTTAATTAGGTCCGTGTAAAAGCACGGGGAACCTCCCTCAAAGTACCGACACTGGCCTGGCTGAAAGATTGGCGAAATTGTAGGGTGTAATTAATCCCGGCTAGTCTTTTCTTTTAGGGTTTGAAGGAAGATTTGATAAAAACAGCGGGAGCCATCCTGATTAGATAAAATAATAACCAATCTGATCTTGCAAGAGCATACGCTAAAGTGTTTTCTTCTCTCTCTCTCTCTAGGTAGCGACCATATCATGCCTTAATCAAGATAATAATATGGATGTATTGACTGAACCCGCATGTTATACTGTTCTGGGGAACGTTGGTTCCGTTCATTCTTATAAGAGTTATAGGACTGAACAGGATATAGCGGAATACCAGGATTCCCATGCCACCCGAATGAAGAAAGTACATGTTGATGCATTTTTCTTCGGGTGTGTTCATTACAGAGAACTGTTTCTCCATTTGCTCTACGTCCTGGGTATTAGATACCGGATCTGGATCCCATATATATAATCAGTTACATGGGCTTAGGAAAGGTAGAGAACTTGGAGAAGGTGATAAAGACATAAGGGTTGGAAATGGTGCAATTGTTGCAGCTAAAACCGTCAGGGAATATCACCTTGTATTGCCAAATGGTAATGCATTGATTCTGAACGAATGTTATTTCATGCCGAACCTGATATGCAACATTATATCGGTTTCTTTGTTGAGTAAAGAGGGATATAATTTTGTATTACAGGATAATGTTATGAACATTTTCCTTAACCAAAAGTTGGTTGGATCAGACACGTTGTGCAATGGCATTTATGTTCTAAATCAATCAACAGTTCTGAGCATAACAAACACACACAAGAGGAAGAGTTCAGAAATGAACGAATCCTTCTTGAGGCATTGTAGACTGGGTCACATCAATGCGACACGACTAGCTAAGTTGCATAAGGATGGATATTTAAATTCGTTTGAATTTTCATCTTATGACACTTGCCAGTCATGTCTCAAAGGCAAGATGACCAAAACTCCGTTTATGGGACACGGAGAGAGAGATACTGAACTCTTGGGACTGATACATAGTGATATATGTGGTCCCATGTCTACACATGCCAGGAATGGTTCTTCGTACTTCATTACATTCACTGACGATCTCTCTAGATTCGGATATGTGTTCCTGAGGAAACACAAATCAGAAACATTTAAGAAATTTAGAGAATATAAACAAGAAGTCGAGAACCAAACCGGGAAAAATATTAAAATCTTTCGATCTGATCGAGGAGGTGAATACTTGAGCAATGAATTCCTGGACTTCCTAAAAGAGAATGGGATTCTCTTTCAGCTAACTCCTCCATATACACCACAGCACAACGGTGTATCGGAACGGAGAAACCGCACCCTATTAGATATGGTGCGCTCTAAGATGAGTATAGCTGAGTTACCTATTTCCTTCTGGGGTTATGCACTGGAGACAGCAGCATACCTACTGAATAGGGTTCCTACCAAATCTGTGCCTACCACCCCATATAAGATATGGGAGGGGAAGAGACCATATCTTAATTTTATTAAGATATGGGGTTGCCCGACCTATGTCAAAAGACAAAAACCGGACAAACTCGAGGCAAGGTCTGTTTTGTGTAAGTTTGTTGGATATCCCAAGCATTCGCGAGGGTATATCTTCTACCACAGTGAGGAACAAAGGGTGTTTGTTGCTCAACACGCTACCTTTTTAGAAAACGAATTTCTTGCAAAAGAGATTAGTGGCTCAGAGGTAGAACTGGAAGGGTTCGAGCTGTACAAACCACGACAGAAGATTTGGTAGAACCAGAAGATTCGGTAGTTCCCGATGAACCCCAGCCACTCCGCCGATCTAGTAAGGTTCCTCACCCACCCGAAAGATACTACGGTTTTCTCATGGACGGTGGGAGCGAGGATTGCATCATGGTTGATGATGACCCAACTCGCTTCGAGCAGGCCATCACGAGTGGGGACTCAGTGAAATGGCTGGATGCAATGCGTTCCGAGATGGAATCCATGTACACCAACAAAGTATGGACTTTGGAAGTTGCTCCTGAAGGGGTAAAACCCATTGGGAGCAAGTGGATCTTCAAGAAAAAACTTGGTGTAGATAGGAAAGTGGAGACTTTCAAAGCTAGACTTGTTGCAAAAGGTTTTCGTCAAAGACCAGGTGTGGACTATGACGAAACCTTTTCTCCAGTGGCTATGCTTAAATCCATCTGGATCATGCTTGCCATCGCTGCATATCATGACTACGAAATCTGGCAAATGGATGTTAAGACCGCCTTTCTAAACGGTGATTTAGAAGAGTGCGTGTACATGACTCAGCCAGAGGGCTTCGTAGATAGTGGGAGCAGCGGGAAGGTGTACAAGCTGCTTAAATCCATTTATGGATTAAAGCAAGCATCGCGGAGTTGGAACATCTGCTTTGACGTCGTTATCAAAGAGTTTGATTTCGTCAAAAATGTAGATGAACCTTGTATCTACAAGAAGGTGGCAGAGAGTAAGGTTGTCTTCCTCGTATTGTACGTGGACGACATACTCTTGATAGGAAATGACATTCCTATGCTGCAATCGGTCAAACTCTTCTTATCACAAAGATTCTCAATGAAAGATCTTGGTGATGCCTCCTGCATATTGGGAATTATGATCTATAGAGATAGATCTAAAAGGATATTGGGATTGTCCCAATCCAGGTACATTGACACCATACTAAAGAGGTTTAGTATGGAAGAGTCCAAACGTAGGTTTTTACCCACAATCTCAGGGCTCACTCTCTCCAAAGAGATGTCTCCCAAGACTGATTTAGAGAGAGCTCGCATGCAAGGGATACCCTATGCTTCGGCAGTAGGCTCTATCGTGCACGCGATGCTATGTACCAGACCCGTTGTAGCTTACTCACTAAGTGTAGTGAGTAGGTATCAAGTTGATCCTGGAGAGAGTCACTGGACAACTGTGAAGAGCATTCTCAAGTACTTACGAAGGACTAAGGAGATGCTCTTGGTGTATGGTAACGGAGAACTCCAAGTGGAGTCCTTTACCGATTCGAGCTTCCAGAGTGATAAGGGCGACTCTAAGTCGCAGTCGGGATTTGTCTTTTCCCTTTACGGAGGGGCGGTAAGCTGGAAGAGTTCCAAGCAGGAAACCATGGCAGACTCGACGATGGAGGCTGAATACATCACTGCCAACGATGCAACCAAAGAGGCTGTCTGGATCAAGAAGTTTATTACTGAACTTGGAGTGGTTCCATCCATTGATAATCCAATACCTTTGTATTGCGATAACAATGGAGCGGTGGCTTTGGCCAAGGAACCCAGGTCCCATCAGCGATCCAGGCATATTCTGAGGCGGTATCACCTGATCCGGGAGATAGTTGATCGCCGGGAGATCGAGGTCAGGAGGGTTGACACGAAGAACAACACTGTGGGTCCACTCACGAAGGCCATTCCCCAGATACAGTTTGAGAGACTCTTCGGGATGCTTGGTATGCGATACTACAGCAGCTGGCCCTAGTGCAAGTGGGAGATTGTTAGTTGTATGTATGCCCTAGAGGCCAGTATTGTACAGATGATGCATATTATATTGGATGCTTGGACATATATAGAGAGGACTTTCTTGCTCGATATGATAGTATGCTATCTGGTTGCACTTTACTTTAACATGTATACTGGTCTCTTTATACTGTTTTATAGTTACATATTGGTAAAGCCCTTAGGATGTGTACTTGACTGCCTGGACAATGATGCGGATCATACTAGTGGGGACATGGTAGTTCATAAGTACATCCTTCAAGGTCCCTAGTCGTGGGTGTATCGAAACGGGACATCGATATACCAGTGTAGACTAGCGTATACGCTTCTCGACCCATGAGATGGGCGATGGATGATCCAATATCCATTAGTGTTTGACATCATAGATGGTATACGGGTGCTCAGTGGAGACTGGGTACACTGGACGGACTCGCCGAGAACTCCCAAATGGTATTATACCTCACGTCGGATGGCAGTTCTCTGGTGACACTTGTGCAGGTTAGTCTGTAGACCCGAGATCGTCATAGAGTCTTATGTGATTCCCACCGTGCTTTGATTTCTACCTTACCACGTCCATGAGGGCGTGCAAAACGGTGGTTTTTGGGTACAGTCCCGCGTCACATGGAGGCAATGAGCGATAGGAGGGGTTTCGTCTCTCCCGTTATTGGGGGTTGATGTTGCGCTGTGCTCGATTGGCCGTAACAGGGAAGTCCCTGGCCAGGGCTGATTTAGAGATTTACTGGTAAGTGTAACCAGTAGTTTCTCGACCCGTTATGAGCCTCACATCGGCACGACTTATCGGTTATTGGGGTCTGACGTTTACCACCCCTAGACTTGATATGCGACATATCAGACGAGGAGACCGGACTGTACGGGAAGTGTTACCGGCAGGCTTTTACAGGAGTTGGAGTGGGCTTGCTTGCTGATCTTCTGATCGCTCAATACCCGGATAGCCGTTACGTCCAGCTAGTACCGCTGACGGCTTGTGGGTGCTTGATGTGATCATCACCTACTGCCGGCGTATTGACGAGTCTTTAGAGTCCTACACAGAGGTTTTACTGGCTCAGGCAAAATGAAATAGGAGCGCATATGTGATATGTGCGAGACCGAGAATAATGCGTGTATGTGATTCCGTATTCTATTCTCGCGACTTTTTGTATCAGTCGGTTATATATGATATAGCCGGGTAATCGAATCAAGTGTTGATTCAATAAGTCGATACAATGGATGTTAGTCGGTTATATGAGATATGACCGGATTATTAAGTCAAGTGTTGATTTAATAATTAAGTATATAATTGTATATTAGATATACTAGTTTACATTTACTAACACTTGTTCACTTTAGGGTTTTTCTCACATGAGCACAACTTTAATGTATATATGATATATATTAAAAATGTGATTTCTTTTGTATCATGGTTGATGATACACAAGACTTGTGTGTATAAGACTTACACCATGCTATCTTTTATGTTGGATTTTAATATTCAAAGTAATTACAAAATTAGTGGAGGATTAGCTAAATGCTTGAAGCTTGTGGAAGCTTGTGGAAGCTTTTGGAAGCATTTGACTAATTCCACTAAATTTGTTTTTACTATGGATATTTCTTAACCCAACCATAAACTTTAGCCATGGTTATGGCTCTGCAAAGGTTAGTATATGATACTCACTCACCATGGTTAGCCTTCTCACTTGATGATTATCCTCATCTCTTTCTTTTCTTCTTCTTCTTCATTTTTGCAAAGAAAGAAAAAGCTTGCTAGGGTTTGATCCAAAGTGAGAACTAAAGTGAGAAATAAAAATCCAAAGAGAACCCACTTCCTATTTCTCCATCCTCTACTAGACTAGCACTTTTGTATAGGGTGTTTGCTTCACTAATTCTCAAATTAGTGAAGTAGTAGCTTGAGTCGGAATTCCCTCGACGTAGATCATCTTCAGCCTCGGAGACTTCAAGCAAGGTCGCATCTTTTGCCTCGTGAAGCCCTGCAAGAGCCCGAAAGAACCTTGATCGCAGCGAAGGGACTTCAACCAGGAGCTATAGAAGTGAAGGACCGATCTACAAAGGTTGTATTTCGTGTTCCCTTAGAAGTAAAGTTGTTTACCTACTTATAGTTTCGCCTAAACTCTAGTATACGATCTTGCTTAGGGTTGTTCGGCACATAAAAATTTAATTTTTGCATGGTCGATGCCTTGTAGAGCTTTGTTAGTGTGCATAGTAACCCTACAGAAATCACCTGGGTTGTTTGCCGGACGGTAAGTATTTGGTTTTGAATATCCGTTGTTATGCACCAATTTCAAATTGATATATCTGTACGTTTATTTTAATAGAGTGAGATATAACTTTTTAAAATTATGTCGATGACATTTACCTATATCAGTTGATGGTTAGGTAAGGAGCATTAAACAGCGGTGTAATTCTTCATAACCATAGTACAATTTTCAACCTACGACGCACAGGGTTTGAGTTATTCAACTCAGGGGACTTATACAGAGTATTGTATGTTGTTCAGTGTCCATTAGGACAGTGGGGTTGGTCCTCGTACTATATTCTGTTTACTTATGACTTCTCTAGTTCTTAGATATGTGTTTCGTAGAAATACAAGATTCGAGTTTTGAGAAGTTATAGGTATAAGAATAAAGTAGAGAACCAGACGTTGCAAGTATCATGATTCTTCAAGGTGATCGAAGATGTAAATACTTGTATATGGTATTCAGATGATAGTAATGATTATGAGAACTTGCTTCTCTTTCAGGTTACTCATAATTGGATGCACTCCTAAGTTGAGTAATACTGATCGGCCTCTCTCCATTTAGTTGACATGCACTGGAGACAGCTGCATGATTTGAATTTGGTTCCAATTAAATCAGTGCCTCTGTTTCTATATGCTTAAAACCAGACTCTGGATAACTCAAGGCACGTTTCTGTAAAGGTTGTTTATGGGTTGACCCGGGCTATGACGAGGGTTGACTTTCTACCATCTGGAAGATCAATAGTGATATTGTTCTTGACTCGCCACAGTTTTAGTAAAATGGATTTTTTCAGAAAACATTAGTGGGAGTATGGTAGAACTGGAAGTGATTCCAGAACCGCAAACGATTACTAAAAATTTGATAAGAACCTAAAGATTCAATCTGGTTTGACATTCCATTGGCCACTCCGCAGATAAGGTGGGTAACCTTAGGCACTCGAGAGGTACTTCGGTATGCTCAAAGACGGTGACAGGGAGGTTCTTGTTTACCCAGACTTGCCATTGTTGTTGTTCCAGATTATGAAACCCGGCAGGAGGATGAGTATAGCGTCGTTCTTAACTGGCTTTAGAAGTGCACATGTATATTATTCTGCCAGAGGGTTTTCGTAGTCAGTGGGAGCAGCGGAAGCATAGTGGACAAGTGGCTTATGTCTATTTATGGACTAAAGCAGATATAGCGAAGATAGATCATCTATTTCTGATATGACAGTCATAGGTTTGACTTCATCAGAATAGGGGATGGATCTGTTAAGAAGGTAGTAGGGTGTGATGTCCTGGTATTTGGATGACATACACAGAGTAGGAAGTGAAATTCCTATACTACGATCGGTTATACTTTGGTTGTCATACAGTGGTTTCTCCACATAGGACTTGGATATTATATCAGACATTCTGGTTACTAGATCTATGGTTTTAGATCTAGATTTCGGTAGTTTCCCAATCTGGGTACTTAGACAGCATTCTAAAGGTGTTCTTGAATGGACGACTCCTAACACGGTATTGTACCTGCAGGTGATGGAGTCACCCTCTCTAAAGGTGTCTTACAGACTAAAGGGGAGAGGGATGTGCATGATTGGCAGATCACTTGCTTAGGTAATTGAGTCAATCATGATATGTCAAGTACCACACCAGACGTTGTTTTTGCAGTAAATGCAATAAGTTGATATTGATCATATCCTGTAGAAACATTCGGAAGCAGTTTTAGAACATAAGTTGATGTTATGGGGAAATGATAACTACATCCTCCTTCGAGAGACAGTTATCATTCCAGGCTTCCAAGGTGACCTGGATGACACAGTGACTGTCAGAGTTATAGTTTTACCTCTGACGAGGGGCGGTAGTTTGGAGAGAAGGTCCAAGCGGATACTTAGGGAGGCATGGCGCAGGATACTGATTAAGTTCAGTTGACGATACAGTCTAAGAAGTTTGGATTTGGAGTTCATTTATGAACTAGGTCCTATCAGATATCCAGACATATTCTAAGACAGGTATTGCTCATTTCGGGAGATGGCTTTCTCCGCAAACTTGAGATAAAGAGAGAAATAGAAAGAAACATCAGGGCGGATCCACTCACTGAGGCTATTCCTCGAACGCAATAGTTTCGCAAATGGGCTTTATGAGACTGATTAGTAGAGGAGTAGGGTGTTCGGTATCACACGGGCTGTGAGTATGCGACATCGGAATAATTAGCCTTGAGTGCAAGTGGGAGATTATTGGACATAGTGCCCTCAGAGTCAATTATTGGATCACAGGCACGTGATTGCAATGATTGAGGGAGGACCTATACGGGTAGGACAGTCTTACTCAAGATGATAGTATGCTATCTGGTTTATCTTTATCATCGTGTACTGTTTTAGGTGACATTACAGATCACTATTGCACGTTGGTAGAGCCCTTAGGATTCTTGCTTGACGGCCAGCAGTATGATGGCGATCATATACGTAGGAGCTGGGGTCTATAAGCTCATCCTTAAAAGGTCCCTAGTTGTGGGAGTTTTTGAGACGGGGATACTCCGTAGTAGACTAGTGTATACAGTCGAGACCCCGACGAGGGGCGATGGCCGGTCTGACAAGCCACTGGTGTCAGTTGGTTCACCTAAGATGTATACAGGTGCTCATTGGGTTATGAGTACACCGGACAGGACTCGCCGGGAACATGCTAGTTAATATTATACTTGACGTCAGATAGCAGTTCCCTGGTGACATGTGTACAGGTTAGTTCATCGACCTGAGATCGTCATTTGTCTCGTGTGAGTTCCCACTGTGCTTTGATTACTACCCTACCACGGCTCAAAGGAGCCGTGCAAACAGGTTTTAGTTGGGTACAGTCCCGAGCCATATGGAGGCAGTGAGCGGGTCTGCAGGGGTTTCGTCTCTCCCGGTATTGGGGGTGAGATCACGCTGTGTCTAGGAGAGCCATTACACGAAGTCCTTGGCCAAGGCAGGAGATTTACTGGTAGGTATTCCAGTAGTATCTCAGGGTGTTCTGGACTACACTCCGACACGACTTGTACTGCTTTTGGGTGTCTGACTTTTACCAACCCCCTAGGCCCGCCATGCGATGCTCATAGACGAACGGACCGGACTGTACAGATATTGTCACTGACAGGCTCAGTAGGATGTCAGGATGAGTTCGCTCATCGACCTCCCCTTTGGTCAATACCTGGTAGCCCGTTACGTACAGCTAGTACCTCTGACGTGCTAGTGGTTAAATCCACAGCCAATGTATTGACGAGTCTTTAGAGTCCCCACAGACAGTTTCTCAAGTTTCGGGCGAAACGTTGTAGAGGTCGTATGATATATGGCAGGGTTCGATCTTATTCGTGCGGTAGTGCACGGATCTTGATCGAACGGATCATACTAGTGGGCTTTGGTTTAAGCCGGATCCTAGTATTAGATTTGTTGGATTACTTTAGTCTCGTCGCATTCGTATTCAGTCGGAATGCGGATGCAGGTATGTATATACAGGTGAGGGGTATCCTTGTGATCCGTCACGAGTTTACTTTAGATGTTGCTGTATCTTTTTGTTGTGCCAAACATTTGGATTAATATTTGGATGGTGGAAATAATGAGCTAGAATTTCATCATGACATGCATTAATGTGACATGGACATATATATATGACTCATGGTCTCTTTTTTGTACAAATATGTCACATTAGTGGTTGTTTTGGGTTGATATTATGAGAGGAGAGAGAGAGGGGCTGCCATATATGTGTTTGGTCTTGTATTTATCTCATGCTCTATCTCATTTCATCATATGAAAGAAAAGAAAAGGAAAAAGAAACCTCTTCTTCTTCTTCCTCCTCTAGCTCATTATCTCCTCCAATGGCAACACCCCTAACCTCCATCCAAGCCATGGATGCAAGAGACAAAGTGATCACAAACATTCTCTACAACATCTTAGACACGTCGGCTAGCACACTTCGTGCCCGAGTTGCTTCGGACGAAGAGGGAGCCCGTAAAAAGACTTCTCGATGTGGTGCCCTTTCCGACGAGGAGTTGAAGACTGGAGTTTGCACGGGGAGATCGGGATGGTGGCCGAAGACTGAAGGACACGGATCGCTCGGTATAACTCTCTACCTTTTCTCTAGTTAGCTAGTAGTAGGTTAATGGTCCGATCCGGGTATATTAGTATGCGGTAGCACCGTTTTACAAGTTAAGAAAAGGTTTCGTTTTCGCATTTTGGCCTCGGAAAGACGTCCGGGGCGCTACCGTAAACTTACACCTTGGTTGCCAATGAGGCGGATAGGGAAAGGCGGTTTATGCGTAGTTTGGATGTGGAGATTCAGTGGCACATCATATCGTTGGAATTGACCACTTTCTTCCAAGTTCTCAAGACGGTTAGGGAACAACAGAGTTTATCAGTAAAAGTAAAGGGTACTCAATAGTAAGAGGTTGTAGTGCGGAAGACTCCATATGCGTCAACCAAAGTTCCTGGACATAAAGGCATTCCGGTAAACAAATGAGAGACAGTACCAATGAAAAGGCCTTTTGTATCGGATCAGAAAAGGATTGTGATTTGTGACTTCTGTCATCTACCCGGCCACACGCAGAAAGATTGTCGAAGGAGGTTTGGACTTTGACTAGTTTGTGGATCAGCTGACCATACCATTGGTACGTACCTTTCGAAATTACGATTGAGAGACGACGTTCAAAAACCACCGTAGAAGCATACTTATGGGCAAAAGCAGATCATTCAGAGGTCTAATCCGGGATGAGCCTTCACCTTGACGGCCGAGGAGGCTAAAGCTTCAGATGACGTTGTTTCAGGTGTCCTAATTGTTTATAATTTTCCTGCATTGGTATTATTCGATTCTGGTGCATTCCATTGCTTTATCTCATCCAAGTTGATTAGTGCACACTCTATCCCACGCATGACCCTATCTAGCTATTGAGATATACACACTGGGTCTGGGAGAATTATATCTAGTAGTGAGTGCAAGGGTTGTTCGATTGTTATTTATGGACGGGAGTTATTCGCATATTTCTTGGTGATTGATACTGGCGGTTATGATGTTGTCTTGGGAATGGATTTTCTTGGCATTTTCCATGCTCACATTGATTTTAAGGTGAAGAAATTGATTTTCCAGATTCCCCGACATTCGGAGTTCATATTCTTCGGAGGTAGCAAATCTGTCGGGACAGTCGAATTTAGGGCTAAGCCGACAAGTGCCGCTTTTTCGTCAATGGAGGTAATCAAGGAGGAAGCACCAGTAGTAGTTCGGGATTTCATGGATATGTTCAAGGACATCTCGGATTTACCACCAACATGAGATGTGGAGTTCGCGGTTGATCTTATTTCAGCAGCAACGCCAATTTCAAAGGCTTATTATCCTATGGCACCGGTGGAACTGGAAGAGGTAAAGAGACAAGTTGTCGAGTTACTAAAGAAGGGCTGGATTCACAGTAGCGGTTCATGATTGGCACGTTTGGAGCATGTCGTTTTTTGTTCTAAAGCTAACCGCAATCAAGAAGGCATCGCGTGTAGCTAGCCGCGATCAGTACAGGTCGTCCGTAGGGAGATGGTGCGTTTTACGTTCTTGTTATCACGAGTTAATGCAAGGTTTGGAACTATTCATTTCTAACCTAAGTGTTGTATATGCAAGGTATAAGTTTGTTAGGAATAGAGATAGCTTAGTGTAAGCTAGGGAAGTCCGTACTCAATCCTTTGTGCCGAGCTTGACAATTGAAGCTAGAGTAATCGGCAACAACGTAGATTAGGGTGCTTAAGCACAGTATTAGTGAAATCTGGCTTATTGACTCTTGTCCGTCTGTTCTTGTCTCTTGACTTTCGCCTCCGTCCAAACCGAACGCAACTTGTCACGGTTAGGGATCACCGATACCTTGGTAGGGTAGGGTGCCTAACGGAGCGCTTGCGTAAGGTTTGGGCGGAGTTCAACTGGCAAATATCGGGCAAAGGAAATGAGCAAATGGAATTCCTAACTTACAACACCATTCTATTTCATAACAACGCCATATTCACAAACTATCAAAACAATAAAAAGAAAGTTCAAATGAAATGATAAAAAGGGAATAACACAACATTGCAAGTAAGTAAAAGAGAAAGAAAAGGAATACTATGAACCCAAGTGTAAAATGAAAGCTTTATTAACTTCAAGTGATGATACAAACCATGAGTTCAATAACCAAAACTTAAACTTGCAAACTCAATGAAGAGGTTGCATGGTCAAGAGAAGGCAAAGAACTCAAGGTGAACTAGCTACTATGTACAAAGCTTCAAAATGAAAATGAAAACAAGAATTAAACTATAGCTCAAAAGTGTATCTGACTCCCCTTCCTCTTGCTCACTGATCTAGAATTTATAGGCACAAAATAAGAATAAACAAATAATATAGTAAGGATGATGTGACAACAAGAGATAGACAGAAGAAAAATGGATCACTTTGGTCACGATGGGACCGGTGGCGCCGGGATTTTGGGACTTTTCGCCGGTTGAATTCTTGGCAATTGGGCTCGTGTTTGATCTGTGATGTTGTGTGCTCTCCATAATCCCACTGGTGTTGTTTGATTTGTCTATATAAACCTGGTCTGCATTCAGGGATTTGGAGGGAACTTGTAGCTTTATATCACATCATAACTTTTTTGCATTTATCATTGATATCCTCCATATGTGCCCACTTGCACCATGGCGGCTACCACCTAGGTCCAAGTCATCAAAGAGCTAGTGCACACTTGCTATGTGTTGGACCAAAATCGTGTACACTTTATTTGTTGCAAAAGAACTCTTTAAATATAGATCGGTTTGCAGTTCCGGTTGCAGTGTCGGCTCACAAATGTCATATCCGTGTATTTGAGTGTATTTCCAGTATTTTGTCATGAATACCTATAATCTGTATTTATTGAGCAGACACAGGTTAATAGTACCGATACTATACAAAATTGATAATGAGTGAGTGGTATTGAAATACAGTTTTCTGTGATGAACAAATACCCCCAAACTTATCTTTTGCTCGTCCCGAGCAAAACAAAATCCTAACCTCACTTTCGCAGGAAACGCGATTGCACTGAGCTCGTGCAACAAGCCGTTAAACCTCTAGGTGTCCCTAGTAGGAGGAGTGTTGTCTCCTGAGGGTTTTCAGCGGATTACACCCACAAAATCCCGTCAAGCTAGTTTCACAAGTTAAAGTCGATTCTACTCCTACAGTTTAGTATTTAGGTTAGAAATTCTATCATCCTAAGTTAGAAATATTCAACCCTTATGTTTCACGTCTCCTATTTATTCAACCTCAGATCCTATACGTTTTTACAGTTTAGAAAGATCTCGGTTTCTCTTGAGTTTTCCTTCTAAAGTGCGGTCTCCAATCAGGGATTTTTATCATCTTTACGGAAAACATAAGTCTTATTCTTTATTCCTATATTTCCTCCAAATATCGATTGTATACCCCTACGTGTGTGTAAAATTTCACCCTTACACTTAAGAATTCAATTCAAGGTATAGTACCCTTACCTTAATACCTAATAGTACTTCTTTTCGTTAATGATGGATGGTTTTGCTCACACACCTTTCATGCGACTATTAATGCTTCTTGAGGCACTAATAGCCGATTACTAAATGTGTGAGCTTAAAGCGTAAATATCAGTTTTTAGGTCTTGACTTTATTTATTTTTTTTCTTTTTTTCTTTATTTTTCTTTTTCAAGACCGGATATATTGTTCAATGATACTTTTTTTATGGTTAGCTTTAAATATTGTTTTTTCTTTCATATTAGGTTTTCAGACAAGAGTATTTCTAGGTATCCTCTACTATCCCAAGTTTCAAGGTGCGTGTATATACAGTATGTAGGGTATATACTTTCTGAATTTGGACTCAAGAATAGAAACTATTTTTCAGACTTATCCTTCAGTAAATCTTTCAATAATTTCCCTTCATCTCGACTTAACTCAAGAACTGAACTCAAAATTACCTACTTCTAAAAAAACTGCAAGTACGTATAATTACCAAGGTTAAATATAAGGAGGGTTATTTTTAGGGTTTTCAATTCCTAAGCCTAAGATTTAGTTATTTCTAACGTATCAACTAAAACTTTCAGAAGAAAAAAATCTAAGTTACCCTATTAGACGACAAAGTTTTCATATTTTTGTAAAAAGTTTCGATTTTTATGGGTTTTTAAATAAGTATGCAAATGCAAAATATACACATGAATGCGAAGGTAGAAAGCTTACCGAGCACACCCCCAAACTTAAACTGGACAGTGCCCTCACTGTCAGGCTACACCAAGAGGGTCAAAATTGTCGACGCTCCCCTATTTTTTTATTTTTTGTTTTTTATACAAAACAAAAAGCAAACCAAAAATATATATACAAAAATTCCCCCCCAAACTCAAGTGAAACAGTGTTGCCACTGTTTAAGCATTAATGTTCAGAGTTAGGCGGAGAGAACAGTATTAATCTATACAAGGACTTACACAGGCCAAAAGTTAGCACCAACCATTCAAAAATTTTATCGCGATAATGTACAGGTTGGTG
Source organism: Agapanthus africanus (assembly GCA_030015575.1). Classification (NCBI taxonomy): domain Eukaryota; kingdom Viridiplantae; phylum Streptophyta; class Magnoliopsida; order Asparagales; family Amaryllidaceae; genus Agapanthus; species Agapanthus africanus. The sequence goes on along the minus strand of JASDDO010000010.1, from coordinate 100,325,592 downwards.
AAAGAATGCGGAGAGGAAAGAAATGGAGAATACACGAGACCGTGCGTGGTTAGAAGTGGTATATGGTCCCGATATATGAGGAGATGAACGGAAGGGAAAAAGAAACGGAATGCGAACTTGATGGTGAAAATTGATTGAATAAATTAGTACAATTTGTAATGACCGCAATGAAAAAATGGATTGTACTAATTTATCAATACGTTGAGAAATAGGGTCAAACCTCTCAAGATTCACGAGAAAACATGGGCCCAAACTTGGTGAACCAGATGACAGAAGTGACAGTATAAAATGGTCTTATGGTAGGAAAACGATGGAGGGAAGTAACTGAGGAATGGTCTCAGTCAGAAGCTCAGGAAGATATTCACAGTCAGCGGAGGGGACATGATGAATCGGAAAATCCGACTCATCCAATAAAACGTGTTCATCCAAAAAAATTTCCTCAAAATTCTGTACAAAATCAAAATCATCCATGCGTTCGTCCAAATCTTTATTAATAAATTCAAGATGTAAATGGGGGTCAGGAGAAACAGTTAAAGGTTCAGGATGATGTCCACATGATTCTTAAAGAAAGTGCTGCAATGGTGAGACAATCTCACCCAAATTTGTGGGTTCATCATCAAAATCATCCCCAACATCGATATCCTCAGTCAAGTCAAACGTAAAGTTCTCAAACATCTCAATAAAAGCATGGTTTTCAATCGGTTGGATTTCTAAAGTGGAGGTGTAGAGATCTACAGGCATGGCAATAGTTTCACTTGACAGGGTCCCTTCACAATCAGGTAAGACAAATACTACAAAGTCGCACAACACATCAACCGTTCTATCTTCAATTAGTGATTCATTTAGGTCACTCGATAGACTTTCGAAATCGCAGTTGTGGAATTCAATTTGGAACATATAGGTTTGATTTTTAAAGGTGTGATGCTTACTCTCATGATTACTCTCATGACTCAGATCCTCAAATTGTCCTATTGCCTCATCATACATGGGAAATTTTTGAGCTAGTTGGGAACTAGCTGCTAGTTCATAAGGTTGTATGAGGGCAGCCATGGACACATTCAATTCCTCCAGTTGTCGGCATGAAGCTACCTGAAACTCTTCTAACGAATTTTCAAGACTAGAAAAGTGTGGTGAAGGGGTTTCAGTAAAAGATTCAAAGTTTTCTGGATACGTGAAACACCCAAATGGTTGTTCAGAAGACATGTCTAGTGAGGGTTTAAAAGTCAGGTAGGATTGATAGGAATCAAATGGCTGTGTGAAAAAGGGAGGATTAGGATTAACATCTGGATAAGGGGATGGTTGGAATTATTGTCCTAAAGAATCCGGAGTGGTGAAGGGCATGAAAGATCGGCTACGGGATTACGCAATACGTTCAGCAATGGACATCGGTTTAAGAGTCCCCACGTTTCCCTCAGAAGGGGTATCAACATGAGGAGGGTTGAAAGTTTGAAAAGGTTGATATGACGTGGATTGTGGTGTCCAAATGGTTTTCCTAGAAGCGTCTATCTGATCTTTCAAATAGATTTTAGGCATGGATGGATCGTTTGTCGTTCTACCAAAATAAGAACCGTATGAAGTAATATCTGGCTGTGGGTACCAAAGTTCGGCAAGAGTTGGTCTATATGGGGTATCCATGATATGAAGAGAAGAAAAAGAAGAAAATGAGAGGAAAAAGAATGTGAGTTTTTTTTATGTGAGTTATCAACAAAAGTATGAAATATACACACAAAAGATAAAGAAGAAAATAATCACAACACCATACCACACACCTATTTTGTCTAGGGTTCACCTAGGTCAACTAGACCTGCTCAAGAACTTGATTGTTGAAGTAAAACTGTGTCGAGAAACGGGCTCAAGATATACTAATCATGAGGCCAGGTAAGTGCAGAGATAAGGGGAGGTTTTCCAACGCTTTCGCGAAAATCCTTAATTAGAATAAACCTTTTCTCTTTTGGCGGTTTCACTATGAAAACTTTTCTAGACACCCCGTGAACGATATACCGTTAAGCGATATTCAAAATACAGTTAACTTCTCCTAATGAGCGCGAAGTCCTTAAAGGCTTAAAATCTAGTTTCTTTTAAAATTTGTGTGGGTAAACGTTATCCTTAATTTCGTAATTTGTGGGCCATAGAAAAGGTGATGAAATCCTTTACCGTATACTGTGGGGGTTCACTTTCTCTTAAGTCTGTATTAATGGATGCAATGCGCAAATTAATGAAAAATTCAAAACGTCAAACAATCATTTTTTATGTTTAGGCACGGCACTGCAACAAATATAGGTTAGTCACTTTTAGCGTTTGACGGCGAAGTTGCAAAGAATCCTGCAAAGATAATATATTGGATGCGTCGGATTTGAAAAGAAGGTGTTAGGAAATACGTACCGATAAGTTTTCGGGTTAAGAAACCCCCGTTGAATTGAATCCGGTTAGCTTGAAAATTTTACTTGCACGGGTCAAACTACCCGGATGTTTGGCACTGTACTTCGCAATCACCTTAAGTTTGAATGTACATTTTGCTCCACACGATCGCAATTCGCAAATCCATCAAAATCTGCAAATGTCGGAAAAATGGATTTTTAGTACTAAAAAGCGATATGAATAACCAAACTTTTGCACATGTATAATTAAAAAAATCAAACAATAAAATTGGGATGATAATAGAACACTGGACCACAGAAAAAAAATTTGGGAGAAAACGGAGATTATTAGACCGGCGATGCCAGACTTTAGGGGGATCTCGCCGGTCTACTTGGTGAATTTGGGCTCCAAATTTTTTCAGGTATCCTACTGTTCTACTAGTGTCTCAATGTTATTGTTTAACTTTTCTAAATAGCCCCAAAATGCTAGCAAGTCCAATTTCCAGAGAGCAAAAAGTTAGGAATGTCAATTTTTTTTTGTTGGTCTTTTGAAATTTTTTGTTTTTAGTTTTGTTTTTAGAATGGTGTTATATTTATAAACAGGATATACAGAGATTAACCCGAAATAACAAGAATAAAAACATTACCGTCACCCCGGCAATAGCGCCATTTGATTGGCACACTTGGAGCATGTCGTTTTTATTTCTAAAGTTTACCGCAATCAAGACGGAGACGCGTGTAGCTAGCCGCGATGAGTACGGGTCGTCCGCAGGGAGATGGTGCGTTTTACGTTCTTGTTATCACGAGTTAATGCAAGGTTCGGAACTGTTCATTTCTAACCTTAGTGTTGTATATGCAAGGTATAAGTTTGTTAGGAATAGAGATAGATTAGTGTAAGTTAGGGAAGTCCCTACTCAATCCTTTGTGCCGAGCTTGACAATTGAAACTAGAGTAATCGGCAACAACGTGGATTAGGGTGCTTAAGTACGGTATTAGTGAAATTCAGCTTATTGACCCTTGTCCGTCCGTTCGTGTCTCTTGATTTTCGCTTCCGGCCAAACCAAACGCAACCGGTCACGGTTAGGGATCACCGATACCTTGGTAGGGTAGGGTGCCTAACGGAGCGCTTGCGTAAGATTTGGGCGGAGTTCAATTGGCAAATATCGGGCAAAGAAAATAAGCAAATGGAATTCCTAACTTACAATACCATTCTCTTTCCTAACAACGCCATATTCACAAACCATCAAAACAACAAAAAGAAATTGCAAATGAAATGATAAAAAAGGAATAACACAACATTGCAAGTAAGTAAATGGCAAGAAATTAAATTGCATATAAGTAAAAGAGATAGAAAAGGAATACTAAGAACCCAAGTGCAAAATGAAAGCTTTATTAACTTCAAGTGATGATATAAACCATGAGTTCAATAACCAAAACTTAAACTTGCAAGCTCAATGAAGAGGTTGCAAGATCAAGAGAAGGCAAAGAACTCAAGATGAACTAGCTACTATGTACAAAGCTTCAAAATGAAAATGAAAACAAGAATTAAACTATAGCTCAAAAGTGTATCCAACTCCCCTTCCTCTTGCTCACTGATCTGGCATTTATAGGCACAAAATAAGAATAAACAAATAATATAATAATGATGATGCGACAACAAGAGATCGACAGAAGAAAAATGGAACACTTTAGTCATGATGGGACTGGAGGCGCCGGGATTTTGGGACTTTTCACCGGTTGAATTCTTGGAAATTGGGCTCGTGTTTGTTCTGTGATATTGTGTGCTCTTCATAATCCTACTGGTGTTGTTTGATTTGTCTATATGAACCTGGTCTGTATTCATGGATTTGGAGGGAAAGTTGTAGCTTTATATCACATCATAACTTTTTTGCATTTATCATTCATGTCCCCCATATGTGCCCACTTGCACCATAGCAGCCACCACCTAGGTCCAAGTCATCAAAGAGCTAGTGCACACTTGCTATGTGTTGGACCAAAATCGTGTACACTTTATTTGTTGCAAAAGAACTCTTTAAATATAGATCGGTTTGCAGTTCCGGTTGCAGTTCCGGTTGCAGTGTCGGCTCACAAATGTCATATCAGTGTATTTGAGTGTATTTCCAGTGTTTTGTCATGAATACATGTAATCTGTATTTATTGAGCAGACACGGGTTAATAGTACCGATACTATACAAAATTGATAATGAGTAAGCGGTATTGAAATACAGTTTTCTGTGATGAACAGTTCAACATGGGGAGCTTCAGTTCTTCTAGTCAAGAAGAAAGATGGCACGTGGAAAATGTGCATCAACTATTGAGAGTTAAATCGGATGACTATTAAGAATAAATACCCAATCTCTCGCATAGGCGAATTATTCGATCAACTCAGTGTCACGAGAGTATTCTCGAAGTTGGATTTACGATCAGGGTATCATCAAGTTCGGGGTGAAAGAAGAAAACATTTGCAAGACGGCGTTCAGAACTTGATATGGGCATTACGAGTATTTAGTTATGCCATTTGGAGTTACTAACGCACCGACAATATTTATGGACATGATGAACTTAATCTTTTCCCCATTTCTAGTTCACTTCATGATAGTATTCATTGATGACATTCTGGTCTATTCAAGGAGCAAAGGAGAGCATGAAGAGCACTTGAGAATCGCACTGCAGATGTTGAGACAAAAAAAGTTATATGCTAAGATGAGCAAGTGAGGGTTTTGGGTCGAAGAAGTGATGTTCTTGGGTCATGTTGTATCCGGAGATGGAATTGCAATTGACTCCGAAAAGATTGCAGCTATTCATGATTGGCCAATTTCAAAGAATGTAGGGGAGATCAGAAGTTTTCTTGGGCTTGCTGGATACTATAAAAGTTTTGTGGAGAATTTCGCTCGGATAGCAAAACCTTTGACCAAGTTAACACGAAAGGAGGTACCGTTTGTTTGGACCGAGAAGTGTGTGTCATCTTTTGAAGCGCTGAAGCAAAGATTGACAACTACTCCTATTTTAACAGTGCCAGATAGTTCCGGAGGATTAGTTATTTACAGCGACACATCTAGGAAAGGCTTGGGATGTGTTTTAATACAGCATGGAACGGTTGTAGCTTATGCGTCAAGACAATTGAAGACTCATGAGAAGAAATACCTAACTCATGACTTGGAGTTAGCAGCAGTTATTTTTGCACTGAAGATTTGGAAACACTAATTATTGGGCGAAAGGATTAAAGTGTTTACTGATCACAAGAGCCTAAAATATGTGCTCACACAGAAAGAGCTCAATATGAGACAGCGTAGATGGTTGGAGATAATGGATGACTATGATCTTTATCTAAAATACCATCCGGGGGAAATTAATGCGGTACCGGATGCTTTTAAGTTGGTTGCCAGCGATACGGATTTTGACTGCACAGAAGGAGATTATAACAGATTTTCAGATATTCGAGTTAGAGATCGTACTACCATATTATTCAGGACAGTTGATGCTGTTGCAAGTACAGTCATCATTGATTCATAGCATTAAGGCAACATAATGATCCTAGATTACAGCAATTCCAAGGACAAGTGGAAGCGGGAATTCGAACGGATTTATTGATTCATGAAGATAGTTCTTTAACATATGGAAGTTGTCTATGTGTACCTAAAGGAGAAGTTCGTGAAGAAGTCATGAAGGAGGCTCATAGTTTCGCATATTCGGTACATCCGGTAGGCACGAAGATGTATAAAGATTTACAACAACACTTTTTGTGGGAAGGCATGAAAAGAGAGATTGCTCGTTACGTATCGAGGTGCTTGGTGTGTTTGCAGGTCAAGGCTGAATATCAAAGGGTAGCTGGTTTGTTGCAATCAGTTCCGATCCCCCAATGGAAGTGGGAACATATAATCATGGAGTCCAAAGGGAAATAACGTAGTTTGGGCGATTGTCGATCGATTAACCAAAGAATCTCATTTTATACCATTTCGAGTTGGTCAGTCGACGGAGGCTTTAGTAGAGCGGTACATGCTGGAGATTGCGAGATTGCATGGAGTATTGGTGTCACGACCCGAAAGTACGGAACGTGACCGGCACTTAGATTACGAAGCGTCTAGAGGCGCAACGAAACCTAAGTAAGCCGAAGCCCAGAAATCTAAACCATAAAAAGAAGAAGAAGAAAAAGAAAACATGAAGAAAACAAGTTTAAAAACAAGTTTAAAAGCAACATCCAATTTTCTCAAAAATTTCGGTAGAGTCTCCTTTGTAAAAACCGGCCCCAAACGGGTACAAACAAGAATAATATATACAAACAATAAAAAGCATCCCCAAACGGGAGCTAGCTCTATGCCAAAAGGCGGAAAAAACCACACCAATGCACAATAGTATACAACGCCAAAGGGCGAGGCTCAAAACTCAAAAGAAAACAAAACCACCAGCTATCGTAATAATACAAGCGCGAATCTAAGGCCGAAACAAACAAATGGTTCAGTAAACAATCAAGTAATACAAGTTTGGTTGATAGAGCTTTCTAGATACAATGAAATAATAAAAGTACAATGGCGGTCCAGATACAAGTGAACCAACCTACCGTGCAAATCATCGTGAGAGAAAAGATGTGCCAGCAAGCTGCCAGGAAAACCTGTACATCGAACCTGAAATAAAATTTTGCACAATGGGGGTGAGTTGCCAACTCGTGAGTAGAAGATATCTGCGAAAAGAAATCGAATGCACGACGCTGTCCTAGGTCATAATAATATACTAATATACTACTAGTCATCAAGTAAAGACAGGATAATAAGCTACGTGTAAGTGCAAATGCTCCGTGCTCGTATCAGTGCCTCATATAGAACTATGTCATGTGAATGAGTATGCATGCACCATGAATATGAAATAACCAATCCTGAAATCTAGATATATCTGTATAAGAAATCTTTAACTTTTATCATGGTAAAATGTGTATAGAAATCTGAAATATCAATGATAAAATCCATGGAAATCCGTGTCAAGCATCGACACAAAACATGTAAATCTCAAGTCTCAATACCTCATAATCTCAATGTCTCATAGTCTCAATATCTCGGGCTCCGTCAGTCCGGATCGGCCCATATCATCAAATCTCACGACAACGGTCGGTATCCTCCGGATATCCGCCGCGCCAGACATCACCGGTAGGTAGTCCTCCCCTGCCAGGCTCATCGTCTACAACTCGATCTTCTTGCCCCGGGGTACCATACCAGGCCCACCATGTACCCAAGACGGTTCATCCACTCCTCGAATCGGGTCTCGAAATCCAACAGAAAACATGAAATCTCATGGTGGACGACACATACATCACGAGAAAACTGCATCTTATGTTTTAAAAAGAGAGGATGAGAGAGAGAAGTTTTTATATATTCTTGCGGTTTTCCCCAAAAATCCAGAAATCTCATAGAAATCCAAAATCCCAAAATCATGAGTAAGTATATGATAAGTGTCGGCATATGCCCCATAATACTGCATGATAACATGAAAATGCGAATGCATGAAATGTCTAAGTAATAAATACCACATCTATACTAACACCAGAGAGTAATCACAATATTATATCGATCTAGCTGTTAGCTGATTGTATCAATAAAAGATAATATGATCTAAAGTGTACGTGACATAGCAATTACCGATGATGATGTGTGTGAGCCGGCAAATAAGTGTGTGTGGAATATGCGCATCATCGGTAATGGTGCTGGTGTCCTAACAGGAAAAGTTTTATTCTGATTATAGAAACATATGAATGAACATGCACCATTATGATTACGGTATGAATGTAAAGACGGATGTGTAATAACCACTCATCTATGATATATAAGTATAACTACAACTATATGACTCGAGCCTAAACTAGTATCCATCTAACCTCCTAAGGAACTAAACCTAAGAAACTAGTCGATAAGAAATAAGAGCACACCTAAACTCTGAGTCCATATCTCTAATAGTCGGCGATCCAGCCTCAATAGCGTTACGTACGTAGTACGACTTTCTCGAATCAAGAGTGCGGATCAATCAGCACATCTATATCTCATACGGTAAATCCATCGTACGGCATCCCAATATCGGGGTACAGGTTAAGTATCACCTACGTGTCTCATCATTCGTATAATATCATCATCAACACATGTCATGACCAAGGTGCTATACTGTAATCGCATACATCAATCATATATCATTGCCATCATAAATATACATCATTAATTTATCCTCAGAAATATCATGTCATATATATCATATTGTGATTAAGTCACACTTATATCATATCGTCATCAAGTCACACCTATATGATATCGACTTCAGGTCACACCTATATGATATCGACATCAGGTCACACCTATACGATATCGACATCAGGTCATACATATATCATATCGTATTCAGTCACAGGTTACAGTCCGTGTTCTATTTTAGAGTCCTATGTACCTCAATATCATCACCACCCATTATAATTTATGTATACCTGTTCATTATCTCATTTTCTAATGATCCGGTAACATTTTAATACGACTGTATAGCCAAGAATCACGGCATCAAGCCCAGTTATACTGTTTCATTCCCGTGTATCATATCACATCATTGTATCATATATACGTGTTGTGTGTGTGTGTGTGTATACCTACACCTAGTCCTATATATATACACATACACGTATACACCACGTCAAGTTTCAGTGTGTGCGTGTGTGTGTATCTACCTGAAACCTACGAATCTCTTCCAGGGTAATCATCCTCTGGTATGGTCTTCCTAAATTAGTCTAGTCCAGCCTAGGGTCATTACTAGGGTCCTACTTATCAAGAATCTAGGGTCACATCTAGCTTCCTAATGTCAATAAGTACTATTTCTATTCTACGTTTGCGGGGGTGCTAAACGCCATCTATCCGACTCCCCCCCGTAGATATACATCTACTCACCTGGTCCATGTCTGCCGAAGACGGTGTCGCCATCCTCTTCTTCATCGCCCGCAGTCCACGTGAGGGGTACCTATATGCAAACATATATAGTATCGTAAACTGAATCACGGACAAAAGTCAAAACGACGCACGGAACGCGCATAGGTTAAAACCTATGTCCCGTTCACGCAAAAGAACCAAATATCGCTCGACATCGGCGTACAAACTCCGATTTACCGAGATAAACATCAACAAACAACTCATAGTTTAAAACTCATTACTTATAATATAAAACATGATTTAATCCATCGAAACCCTAAAATCGATCAAATCATCCATTTCCGAAAAACCTTGAAAATGTCAATTCACCGTTTTACTTCAAAACATGACGTTTAAATGAAACTAATGGTCATAAAACTCATTAAATAGCATAACTAGATTATATAAACCCTTCCTATATTTTTAACACCCTAATTTGCATTATACGGAAAATTCTAGTTTGCAAACTTGCCCGATTTCGGTATTTTTAAGCAAAACTTCACCATTTCACTTCCAAACTTGATTTTGCATAACTTAAATCGTTAAACCACTCCTTGAAACCTTAAGGATTCTCTAAAACCCTAACTTTATTTTTAAGTCCTCATTTTAAACTAATTTTCAAAACCTAGTTTAATTAAATAGCACTATTGTGAAAAAATTTCAAATGAAAGCTAGAAATTTGCAACTAGTTTATGTTTCACGTTCACTTAACAAGTTAATCTACACACTAACACTACAATCGAATAATAAAAACCCTAATTCTAATTTTATCTAACTTATTTACATGTTTTGTAAAAATCTAGTTTACAAAAATAACCTAATTAAACAATTAAATGCAATAACTAGCAAATTTTTGCTACTAGATTAAGTTAAACATTTCCTAGTAGGTTAAACTACAATTTTAGATCAACACGCAAGAATCAAAACCCTAATAATAATTTAATAACCATATTCTAGAAATTTCAATCTTGAAACAAAACCATAATTAAACATTTTAAGTTGATTGGGTTGCAATAATTAACAACAAATTAACATGGGTTTAGAATTATACCATAAAAATTTGAGATCACCCTTACTTTATAATCTCCAAGTTGGATCTCTTGCCATCAAAAACCAAGTTAAATAGGAGCAAAGGAAATTGGATAGGGTGTAGTGAAGAATTTGTGCTAATATGAGTTGATTTTTGAATATTTTGGAGGGTTAATTGAAGAAAATTGAATGGAAAATATGTAGAGAGGGGGGAAGAACTGAGCTCGGCCAGGAAAATGAGAGTGGGAAAAGTGAGGGTGTGAGGGTGTGGAGGGGTGTGGAAGGTTCACTCATTATTTCTTTCTTTATGTCTTTCCAAGTTTAATTCATTTTCTTTTTTATTTTTCCATAAAACCTAATTTCTAGAACCCACTTGAAGAATCAAGTGAGAGGGGGCTGCCAAGGTCAGCCAAAAACAGTGTGAGGGAGTAAAAGAAAGTGTGGTTTTATTTGGGAAAAGATAAAAGTTATACCGCACTCCATTTGCACTAATTTCACCGAAAAAAGCCTTTTTCTTCGATATTTTCTAACACCGGTTAACAACCCTATTTCAATTCAAAAATCACATGATAAAATTTTGTTTAATGTATCATGATGCAAAAAAAAATTTTCAACTCATTCCAGTTTGTAATTTTCCCGAATTAAATGTATTAGTGACGGCTTAAAATAATATTAAAATAATTAATTTCGGAAAAAAATTTCAGAAATTTTGAAATCTCACCAGTGGCTCAATAAACACCAAATACTAACAATTACATAACTAGAATATTTATATTTAATTTTAAAATAAAAATATTTGTATTTTGACTTTTTACAGAAAACCCCCTTATTTTACCGATTTTCCGAAATTTCACCAAAACGATTTTCACAACGTTACAATCTTCCCCCCTTAAAGAAATTCGGTCCCCGAATTTAAATTAAAACTCCCCCTCCAAATACTAAAACATTTAGCAAAATACTCAAATCGTCGGGGCTCCGAAATCATCAAACATAACTAAAATCAACTCCGTCAAGCATAACGCAATCATCGGAGTTATGGTAAAGATAAAATATCAAAACCCAATACGAAAACCAACATAATATATATCAAAACTATGACTTATATATATATATATATATATATATATATATATATATATAGTGTGCATCTTAATAAAGAAGCATACAAAAACCCCTCTTGAAAATCGCCGTGCGATGCACGTGTCACGGCATATGTAGCGGACGTTTAATTTTTAAAAAATAGCTATATATATATATATATATATATCTTTTATTTAACATACATGTCCCGCCTGGTTACTAAATCAATAGTAATGATTATAAAAACATACTGCTTAAACTGAAATCAATCCCAATCACATTATAAAAATGTCATGTGCGTCCGGTGCGCACTAAAATCGAAACCAAATACAGATGCCACGAATACACATAAAAACCAAACTAAGTGCAGCAGGTGTGCACCAAAAACATCTGTCAAGTGCAACGGGCGTGCACGACTCTAATATCAGGTGCATCTCATCTGCACAAAACCCCTATTTAGTGCATCTGGTGTGCACAAAATCGTATCAAGTGCACCGAATGTGCGCAAGAATCTCAATCAGGTGCACATGGTGCACGAAAAGATAGACCGAATATCAAAATTGAAATCATAGAACGAAAATGCATGAAAACTAGGTCGAAGCATATGTCAAAATCATATGTAACCCATATGCACGAAATCAAATCAAAAATCTCAAAATGTATAAAACCAAATCGAGTGTACTGGGTGTTTACTAAACAATATCAATACAACTGATATGTGAAACACAAATAGAATGTAATGAAGGTACACATAAGAAATACCAATCGTAGAACAAAATCCTCAAAATACCAAAATCCAATCAACGAAAATATGAAATTCAAATCACCAAATCACAATCGTAAACACTATCGTCAATGTGCGCCTCTTTCCCTCTACCCTCAGGTGTCGACTGCTTCGAACTCGTCTCTTCATAGGCGTGCTGACTGCGCTACCAACGGCAATACTCATATCTAGAGTCTCCCACGTAGTCGATCCATTCACCTAATATCCGGACTACATTAAACTTTTCGATTGATCCATCAAAATCCCGTAATTCCCCGCGAGCTCAACACTCAAGTACAGTTTAAAAATATCCGGTACATACCCCAGCATCGATGGTCCAGCCGTAGAAGGGCAAACCCATGACTCACTAATGGCACCGCGGAACTGCCGTAAACCCTAAGGTTCAAGGGCGTTCTCGTGGTCATTATATCGAGTTAGGGTTTCATTCTTTTAGAGGGTCCATAGAAATACCTGCATGTTCTTCTGAATACTTTAAACTTGGGAAAATGGGTTTCTGACAATCGTTCGAATCCTTTAACTTCGTCTGGACGGCATGTGAATACCTTTCGTCCGTATGCTAAACAATGCTCCAATCCTCAAGAATAAACGATACCCTAATGGTTATCGCATTCGAGCCGTAGCTCCCTCTGCCAGTACGCCCGTGGTAACAGAAACCACCATCCGATATCGACGAAGATAGATCAAAGGAACGAATGAAATACGGTGCAAAGAAATGTACATCCTATGGCTTCTTAAGCAGAGTAGCGTATCGTAAGTATGCCGCGGACCATACCCACAGTACGTTACTCTACCTGAGTCGCCTACTCTATCAACCAAGGGTCACCTAGACTTATATAAGGTTAAACCTAGCGCTCTGATACCAACTTTGTCACGACCCGAAAGTACGGAACGTGACCGGCACTTAGATTACGAAGCGCCTAGAGGCGCAACGTAACCTAAGTAAGCCGAAGCCCAGAAATCTAAACCATAAAAAGAAGAAGAAGAAAAAGAAAACATGAAGAAAACAAGTTTAAAAGCAACATCCATTTTTCTCAAAAATTTCGGCAGAGTCTCCTTTGTAAAAACCGGCCCCAAACGGGTACAAACAAGAATAATATATACAAACAATAAAAAGCATCCCCAAACGGGAGTGTAGGGTGATTTTCGTCACCCCATTGAGATGGGAATACGCGCGCGCTTATCAGACGCATTATAGATTCCCCCGGCCTAGGGTAGGCCGGGGTTTAATGATTGTGGGGATCCGAATCTCGGGCAGCCGCGAACTAAGCTGCCGTTAATTACCCTTCGCATTTGGAGCGAAAGAACCTCCGATTAACGGGTTAAACTGGTCATGTGAACTCAATATGCAGTGTGTTGGTGTGTGTGTATTTTTTTTTGTTTTATTCCACTTGTAAAAAGAGATATATAAATATATATATATATATATATATTTTCTATATATAAAAACGAAAATAAATAAGTAAATAAATATTTGGAGATTTTTTTTTGTTTTAAAATATTATTTATAATTTAATTTTATTTATTTAATATTTATTTAATATTTTTTTTAAATAAAAAGGGGGATTAAATAAAGAAAAGAAGAAAAGAAAATAATTATGTTTTTTTATTTTTAAAATATTATTTATAATTTATTTTTATTTATTTAATATTTATTTATCTTTATTTTAAATAAAAAAAAAGGAGGAAGAAATAAGAAAGGAGAAAAGAGAATTTTGTTTCATAAATAAAAAAAGGCGGGGTCACATGTTAGCATGTGACCCCTCACATGAGGGGGGGTCACATGCTAGCATGTGACATGGAGGGTCACATGTTAGCATGTGACCCCTCATGTGAGAGGGGGGGTCACATGCTAGCATGTGAGAAGGCCATCACATGCTTGGCATGTGACGCCGTCACATGCCCCGTCACATGTTAAACATGTGATGGGGCCAAAGCATGTGACCCGGTCACATGCTTTGCATGTGACGCCCGTCACATGCTTTGCATGCTTTCCCGTCACATGCTTTGCATGTGACCCCGTCACATGTTAAACATGTGATGGGGCCAAAGCATGTGACCCCGTCACATGCTGACCCCGTGCATGTGCGCCATTTTTTTTTTTTTGAAACATGGAGTTCAACTCCAAAAGAATTTTTATATGGCTAAAAAAATATAATGTGGAGTTAAACTCCCAAAAAAAAAATTTACTTTTTTGTGGAGTTAAACTCCAAAAGAATTTCTGTAGTGGAGTTAAACTCCAAAAGAATTTTATTTATGGAGTTGAACTCCAAAGGAATTTTATTTGTGGAGTTGAACTCCAAAAGATTTTTACTGTGGAGTTAAACTCCAAAAGAATTTTTGTAGTGGAGTTGAACTCCAAAATAATTTTTCTGGTGGTGGAGTTGAACTCCAAAAGAATTTTATTCGTGGAGTTGAACTCCAAAAGATTTTCTCCTTTCTCCTTTGAGAAGAAACCCAAAATGGGTTCTCTTGAAACTCCAAGATCTAGATCTTGGATGATAAAAAAAGAGACCCTTTTTCCTCTCTTGATGGAGTCTTGGGAGGTGGATTTATGGTAAAACTTTATTTAGTTTTAAAAAAAAAAGAGAGCTAAGCTCTTGATTTATTTTGAAAATAAAAAGGAAGAGGAAGAACTTGAAGAGAAGAGAGTGGAGGCACAAACCCTAGTTTTTTGAGGGAATGAAAAAGTGTATGCTATATTCATCATTATGTTGCCTTTTATAGACTTACATATTTACATATAGCCCCTTGGGCTTTACAAAAATGGCATTTTAGCCATCCCATGGCTCATGTGCCATTTCATTTTTGCACATAAGCCATGGGCTTACAAAATATTGGCTTTATGCCCATTTTGTTTACATTCATGCATAAAAAATTGCAAAAAAATTATTTATGACATGATTTTGTTGTTGGCATGAGAGAGGCTGGCCGCGGGCTCGACTTGGGCATGGGTCCGCTTGACCTGGGCTTGGGCCCACCTAGCTTGGGGGTTGACCTTGACTTTGACTCGGTCAACCGGGGTGTAAATTTTTACCCCAACAAATTGCCCCCCCATCAATAAATGCACACCGCACATGTGGGTCGTGTGCATGAAATTGATAGACCTTCTTTCATGTGGAGGCGAGTTGCTTTGGTTCCCACTTTTTGGGATGCACTGCCCTTTTTACGACGTGGACGGTCGACGCTTGACGCTTCTCCGAGACAGAGTGTCCGTGGTAGACGTTTCCCTTGCCCGGAGCGATCCGGTTCCTGCTTTGTAGGAAGCCTGCACTGCCCTTTTTGCCACATGGACGGTCGACGCTCTGCTCCTGAGCGATTTGGTAGACGTGTCCCCGGCACGGAGTGTCGCTGTTGGACGTTTCCCTGATGTGGAGTGCCTGTGTTGGACGTTTCCCCGATGCAGAGTGTCGCTTGCTGACGTGTCCCCGGCACGGAGTGCCTGCTTGACGTTTCCCCGGCGCGGAGTGTCGGGTTGACTTTTCCCCGGCACGGAGTATCGCTGATCGACTTTTCCCTGGCGCGGAGTGTCGCTAGTAGACGTTTCCCAGAGACAGAGTGCCTGTGGTAGGACGTTTCCCCGATACGGAGTGCCTGTGGTAGGGCGTATCCCCGAGACGGAGTGCCTGTGGTAGGGCGTTTCCCCGATACGGAGTGCTTGTTGTAGGGCGTATCCCCGAGACGGAGTGCCTGTTATAGGGCGTATCCCCGAGACGGAGTGCCTGTGGTAGGACGTTTCCCCCATACGGAGTGCCTGTTGTAGGGCGTATCCCCAAGACGGAGTGCCTGTTGTAGGGCGTATCCCCAAGACGGAGTGCCTGTGGTAGGGCGTATCCCCGATACGGAGTGCCTGTTGTAGGGCGTATCCCCGATACGGAGTGCCTGTGGTAGGACGTATCCCCGAGACGGAGTGCCAGTGGTAGGACGTTTCCCCGATACGGAGTGCCTGTTGTAGGGCGTATCCCCGAGACGGAGTGCCTGTTGTAAGGCGTATCCCCGAGACGGAGTGCCTGTTGTAGGGCGTATCCCCGATACGGAGTGCCTGTTGTAGGGCGTATCCCCGAGACGGAGTGCCTGTGGTAGGGCGTATCCCCGAGACGGAGTGCCTGTGGTAGGGCGTATCCCCGAGACGGAGTGCCGCTGATGGAATTTTCCCCGGCGCGGAGTGTCGTTGGTTGACTTTTCCCCAGCACGGAGTGTCGCTGATCGACTTTTCCCCGGCGCGGAGTGTCGGGTTGACTTTGTTAGTGTATATGCCCTAGAGGCCATTACTGTATCATACTAGTTTGTATATTACTTAATGGAAGCTTGGGATATTCACCTTGTATAAACAATCTTGCTCAATATAGTAGTATGCTACTTGGTTTGTTTCTACTTCAATGTGTACTTGTGTTTATTTCAGTATATCACCTATACACATTAGTGGAGCCCTTAAGATCTTTGCTTGATTACCAGCGTTGTGATGGCAGTCACACTAGTGGGGGCTGGATAATCTATAAGCACATCCTTATACAGGTCCCTAGTCGCAGGACTATCGAGACAGGGCATCGATACTCCGGAGTAGACTAGCGTATGCGTTTCTCATCCCAGTATGGGAGATGGTCTGTCCCACAGCCATCAGTACGTCGTACTGGAGATAGTATACGGGTGCTCGTTGGGTTACGAGTACACTGGACAGGACTCGTCGGGAACTGACAGGTTGGTATTATACCTATCGTCAGATATCAGTTCCCAGGTGACATGAGTACAGCTTAGTCCGCTGACTTGACACTGTCACTTCGCCTCAAGTGTGTTCCCACTGTACTTTGATTACTACCCTACCACGGCTCAAAAGAGTCATGCAAACATGTAGTAGTTGGGTGCAGTCCCGAAGCACTTGGAGGCAGTGACGGTTAGACAGGATTCGTCTCTCCCGGTATTGGGGGTTGACATCGCGCTGTGTCTAGAAGAGCCATTACACGAGTAGTCCCTGGCCAGGGTAAGCGAGATATACTGGTAAGCTTCCAGTGTTATCTCAGGGTGTTTGGGTTTCACTCCGACACGACTTATACCGCTATTAGGGGACTGACGTTTACCGCCCCTAGGCCCGCCATGTGATGTATCATACGAACAGACCGGACTGTACGGAGATTGTCACATTCAGACTCAGTAGGAGTTCAGATGGGGTTCACCTCGTCAGTCTTCTTGTCGGCATCTACCTGGGGACCGTTACGCATAGCTAGTGCCGCTTGCGGTCTGTGGTTAAACCCACTGCCAGCGTAGTGTCGAGTCTTTAGAGTCCCACACAGAGGGCTATTCGCTTTTGGGCAAAACAGAGTAGAGGTCGCATGGTTTTGCGACAGGGTTCGTTCTCATCCGCGCACTTGTGCATGTTTGGAGTCCGGACGGATATTACTAGCCGGCTCTGATATGAGCCAGATACTAGTATATGTTTTGGGGTTAGTTTTATCTCATTGTGTTCATGTTTCTCGGAACAAGAATGCGGGTGTGTATGCACAGTTGTTTGAGGCGGAGGAAGAGGATTTTCATTAGTGTTTCGGAACGGGTGTGTATGCACAGTTGACAGTCGTCTTTTTCCAAACCCTAATGAATTTGTGATATATCAATTAATAATATTAATTAAATGAAATTATGTTATGGTTGGGTTTGTTGACTTGTTGACCAAG
This sequence comes from Agapanthus africanus, assembly GCA_030015575.1. NCBI lineage: Eukaryota > Viridiplantae > Streptophyta > Magnoliopsida > Asparagales > Amaryllidaceae > Agapanthus > Agapanthus africanus. Next base: position 100,307,753 of record JASDDO010000010.1, on the reverse strand, counting down.
GTTGACTTGTTGACCATGGTTGAAAGTTTGACCATTATCATTACATATCAAAGATGCTCTTTGGTTCTAGCAAAATTCATTTAATGAATGTGATGATAGTGGTCATTCCAAACCATCCATCAACTATTTCATTTTTATTATTATTGTTAATTTGATAATTCTTTTCATTTGAGTTATGGTTGAAAAATGAAAAGAATAGCTCATTCTATCATAACACTTCTCTCTCCTCTCTTTTTCTTCCTCCTCCTCTAGTTCAAGGAGCTCCCTTCTCATGTGTTGAGAATCCATCTCCTTGAGATAAAAAGCACCCCAAAGCCACTCTCTACTCACTCTAGGGTTAGAGGTTTTGCAAGCCGAAGATCCTAGTTCTCTCAAAGTTCGAGAAAGAGCCCGAAGGTTGAACCCTCAGGTGGATCCATCTTTGACGAAAGAAGGCGACGAGTAAAGCACCATCAAACCCTACAAAGGTTTCAAGAAGAAGGAGTTCAAGTTAGGTATAACCTTTTATCCGAGTAGCTAACTCTCTTTAGTTTTCTTGCTAGTTTAGTTTAGAAAAGATCCCGACTTTTGTTAGTCCATGTTGCCTAATGCGCTAAAAATTTGATATTTATACCGTTTCCGCCTCCCCGAAAGAACCGGGGGTGGCAACGTGGACTTACAGTGGTATCAGAGCCTAACTAAACTTAAACTAGCTTAGTAGTAAAGTGTACGGAAGTTCTATCGGAAAAATCACAAAAACCTAAAAGTTAAAAACCCTAACTTTCTGTTGAAATGTTTTGTGCTCAAAAGGTAAAAAGTTTTACTCCTAAAATCGGCTCAGGGTTTTGTGAGAACACCCACCAAAAACGATCCCCTGATTCCTTCAAACCGCCGCGGTTCCGCGGCAATAGGTATGCATTTGCCGCGGAACCGCCGCCGTTTAGGCTCCTCTCGTGATCGGGTTTTGTGCAGTGTTTTTCTGGTAGGGTTTTGGGATTTTTCAGATGGTTTATTTGTGCCCAGGTTTTCCAGAAAAGAAATTTGTTTTTGGGGGCCTATAAATCCGTATGTTTATCGAACTTCACTACACTTTGACTATGTTGGTTATATCTGTGATGTTTGTATGTATTGAACGCCGGCTAATCACTATATGTCGATTAGTCGGGGTTATACATATCTGTGATCTGTGATTGATGATGGTATGTGTATATGAATGCGTTGGACTGTCGCGGGTGAATAGCCGGGGTGGATGTGAGATGAGCTTTTCTTTTTCTTTCATTCATGTAATATGTAAATTGATGTAATATTATTTTTTTGGCCGCACAACCGGGTCAGGGTTGTAGCCGTCATTGTATAATTCTTTTTACTGTTTTTGCTCCTAGTATAGACCCATGGAGGGGGTGCACAAACTACCGGGTAACTCGAAGTGCCGAGTGGCCTACTCACGGTGGTGAGGGAGGTTGCTTCGCTTCGGATACTTGGCGGGTAGTTTGCCGCACCCGTATGGGTCTTGGGTGGGGTTTTGGCTATTCACCGCGACCGTGTAATCCGCTTTTCGTTGCAGGCTCGAACGGATTGCAGATTCCTAGTATATCCAATGTATTCATCTGTGATCTGTAATGTCTATCATTGCTTTACATTTATAACTATTTAGGCGTTGCTTATGTTTTACAGCCGCGCTAGCCCAGCCCCCGCTCTGTCGTTAGTTAAGTAACCTAACGGGTGATGACGGGGCCCCGTGGCGAATGCGAATGGCATAAGCGTATGTCATATTTTGGTTGTTTTCTGTAATGATAGGATTAAATAATGGGACGCATTAAAAGAACTAATGCAAGAATATCACGCATTAAAAGAACTAATGCAAGGTAATAAACCAAGCAAAAGTCGTTGGAACACTTTCGAAAAACTACTCGGTTCTTTTCAAAACTAACTTTTAAATGCGGAACTTGAGCCACTCCTTTTAAAAGCTATCTCGTTCCATCGATTATATCAAGTTCACTACGTTCACGGTTTCGCCAAAACCATTCGTAGCCCTCCATCATTTCAGTTAAATATACGGTAGTATTCAAGCTATGTATTTTGACCTCACGCCAAGGCATAGTGATTGGTAGCTGCCGGATATTTATCTGTTGCATAGATAGAATGCGTTGGTTTGAGACAGTCGTACTGCCATTTTAGCCTACGTCAAGGGTAGGTACGGGTGGGTTCAAATTAACCAGGATAATGATGGGAAGAACTTGACATGTGACTTATGACATTTTGACCTCACGCCAAGGTCATAAGAGCATGGGGCAAAAATCCACATCGGGAGTTTCATAAGTACTGAAACTTGCTAGATTTGCATACCATTTGGAGTGTGGTGATTCTGGTAGGATTCCTTCAGTTTCGTCACACGATGATATTTGGATCCCGATCCTACTGTGAGTATATGCTACTCCTCGGGAAATTTCTCACTAAACGATCAATGCTATAAACCTAGTAGATGCCTAGAAAGGTGTTAGCGGGGCTACGCCCCCAGGGAAAAGAGGTTATTTAATTAAGGAACTTCGCAAAAGCGTTAGAAAACCTCCCTCGAAGTACCGACACTGGCCTGGCTGAACGGTTAAGCAAGTATTGTGCGGTGGGATTGATCCCGACTAATTCTTACTTTATGGTTTAAGGAGGGATTCGAGAGACAGTGGGAGCCATCCTGTTTAGACAAATTAAAAACCATTCTAAACTTGCAAGATCATCATGCTGAGTGTTTCTTCTTCTCTCTCCTAATTGCAGCGACCAATCGACATGACTGGACTTAAGTTACTTCTAGATAAAAACATACTGACAGGGCCAAACTACAAAGATTGGCTCAGGAATGTCAAAATGGCAATCACTTACGACAAGCTGGGGTATCTCCTTGCCACCAAAGCTCCCCCCGTTCCAGTTCCTACCTCCAGCGTCGCGGATAAGGAAATCCGTAAGACTTGGGAGATAGATAGCGCGAAGGCCAAATTCCTTGTGCTTGCCTCTATGGACAACGAACATCAGAGGGGGCATGAGAATATGGACCTCGAGTCCATATTTCTCTATACAAAAGAACTGTATGGAGAGCGGTCTCGTATCGCAAGATACGAAGTGTCGAAGAAGTTGTTTTCGGCAAGATTGGCCGTCGGATCATCGGTAGCGGAACACGTGCTTAAGATGATTGGCTACATTGAGGAGCTCGCTGAACTTGGGACCACGTTGGAGAATGAGCTCTATACGGACTTGATTCTTCAGTCCCTTCCTTCCACTTACGCCCAGTTTATACTGAACTTCAACTTACAAGAAAAAGAGGTTGAACTTTCAGAACTCCTCAACATGCTGAGGAGCGCAGAGGGCACCCTACAGAAAAGTAAGGAAACATTTACTTTGTTTGTAGGAGGATCTTCTTCTTCTAGGTCCAAGGCGAAAGCCAAGGGAAAGAAGAGGAAAACCCCCGCCAAACCAAGGGGCGGTGTTGGTAAAGTGGATACGAAGGGAAAGCCAAAGGCAACAAAGATAGCGGGGAAGCTTGTGGATAAAGAAGAATGCTTCTATTGTCATAAGAAAGGACACTGGAAGAATGATTGCAGTGCTTGGAAAGCCAGGACACAGGAATTGAAGCAGGTTGCGGCTTCAGCTTCAGGTGTGTATGTTATTGAAAACTGTCTTTCAATAAACTCTACTTCCTGGGTATTGGATACCGGATCAGGATCTCATATATGTAATTCTTTGCAGGCGTTGAGAAACCGTAGGGTTTTGAAGGCAGGTGACATGACCCTCAGAGTTGCAAACGGAGCTAGCATGGATGCTAAAGCCATGGGGGACTATCACCTGGGAATGTCAGATGGGCATGTTTTGGTTTTGCGTAATTGTTTTTTTATACCCAACGCAACTTGTAATATCATTTCTGTATCTTTGGTTTCTAAAGAAGGTTATGAATTTGCGTTTGTAAGTAATGTTGTAAACATTCACCTTAATCAAGTTCTGATTGGGTCAGGTACATTGAGCAATGGTATATACGTATTAAACCAACCACAGATTTTCAATGTCCAGAATACACACAAAAGAAAGTCTCTGGAAATCAATCAGACTTTCTTATGGCATTGTAGACTGGGTCACATCAATGAGAGAAGATTGACTAAGTTACATACAGAAGCATATTTGGATCCGTTCGAATATCAATCGTATGCCACTTGTCAATCCTATCTCAAAGGAAAGATGACAAAGACTCCGTTCACTGGACACGGAGTAAGAGCGAGCGAGCTCTTGGGACTCGTACACAGCGACGTGTGCGGTCCAATGTCTACACATACGCGAAGCGGTTATTCTTACTTCATTACCTTCACGGATGATTTTTCAAGGTACAGTTATGTCTTCTTAATGAAACATAAGTCTGAAGCCTTTGAAAAGTTTCAGGAATATAAGAATGAAGTAGAAAAACAAACCGGCAAAAGTATCAAGATTCTAAGATCGGATCGATGTGGAGAATACTTAAGTGCCGAGTTCCTGAATTACTTAAAAGAGAAAGGAATTCTCTCTCAGCTTACTCCTCCATACACTCCGCAACATAACGGTGTATCGGAGAGACGGAACCGGGCCCTATTGGATATGGTACGGTCCATGATGAGTAACGCTGAGTTACCGCGATCATTCTGGGGGTATGCGCTAGAATTAGCTGCATACCTGTTGAACCGAGTTCCTACTAAGACTGTGCCTACCACACCATATGAGTTATGGAGTGGGAAGAAACCCTATCTTCAATACCTGAAGATTTGGGGATGTCCAGCTTATGTCAAAAAGCAGCATACGGACAAGCTCGAGGCACGCTCAGTACTGTGCAAGTTTGTGGGATACCCAAAGAACTCCAGGAGGTATCTTTTCTATTACGCAGAGGAACAAAAAGTCCTTGTTTCTCATAATGCCCATTTTCTGGAACATCAGTTCTTAGAAAAAGAAATAAGTGGGAGCGCAATAGAACTGGAAGAAATTCCAGAACCACAAGCTATTACTGAAAGCTTAGTAGAACCAGAGGGTTCGGAAGATCAGGACATTCCCACGCCACTCCGCAGGAGTAGTAGGCAGTCTCATCCGCCCGAGAGATACTACGGTTTTCTCATAGACGGGGATAGAGAGGATTGCATCATAGATTATGATGAGCCTACTAGCTTCCAGCAGGCCGTTCAGAGTGTTGACTCGGAAAAATGGCTGGATGCAATGCGGACCGAAATGGAGTTCATGTACACCAACAAAGTATGGACGTTGGACATTGCTCCAGACGGGATAAAACCCGGAGGATGCAAGTGGATCTTCAAAAGGAAGATTGGTGTAGATGGACAGGTTGAGACCTATAAAGCTAGACTTGTTGCAAAGGTATTTCGTCAAAGACCTGGTTTGGACTATGACGAAACCTTTTCTCCAGTGGCTATGCTGAAATCCATTCGGATCCTTCTTACCATTGCTGCCTTCCACGATTATGAGATTTGGCAGATGGACGTAAAGACCGCTTTTCTAAATGGAAATTTAGAGGAGTGTGTCTATATGGATCAACCATAGGGTTTCATTCAGAGTGGGAGCAGCGGAAAGGTGTGCAAGTTGCTTAAGTCCATCTATGGACTAAAGCAGGCATCGCGGAGTTGGAACATCTGTTTTGATGAGACGGTCAAGGAATTTGGCTTTATCAAAAATCCAGATGAACCATGCATCTATAGTAGATTTGTAGCGAGAACTGTAGTATTCCTCGTTTTATACGTGGACGACATTCTCTTGATAGGAAATGACATTCCTTTGCTACAATCTGTCAAGGGGTTCTTGTCGCACAGGTTCTCCATGAAAGACCTGGGTGATGCCTCATACATCCTGGGGATCCGGATCCATCGTGATAGATCCAAGAGGATATTAGGACTTTCTCAGTCCAGGTATATCGACACCATAGTGAAAAGATTCAGTATGGAAGATTCCAAGCGCGGTAACCTACCGGCTTGTCACGGGATCACCCTCTCTAAAGAGATGTCTCCCAAGACTGATTTGGAGAGGGATCGCATGTCTATTATACCCTACGCTTCTGTGGTAGGCTCTATAATGTATGCGATGTTGTGTACCAGACCGGATGTAGCTTATGCACTGAGTGTGGTAAGCCGGTATCAGTCAAACCCTGGGGAGAAACACTGGATAGCGGTAAAGAACATTCTCAAGTACCTGAGAAGGACTAAGGAGATGTTCTTGGTGTATGGCGGAAAAGACCTCCAGATCGAGGCCTTTGCTGACTCCAGCTTCCAGAGTGATAAGGATGATTCCAAGTCCATGTCGGGTTTTGTCTTTACCCTCAATAGAGGGGCGGTGTGTTGGAAGAGTTCCAAACAGGAAACCGTTGCAGACTCGACTATGGAAGCGGAATACATCGCTGCATCTGATGCCGCAAAAGAAGCCGTCTGGATGAGGAAGTTCTTGAAAGAACTTCAGGTGGTTCCGTCCATTGTTGATCCAATACCTCTGTATTGCGACAACAACGGGGCTATAGCTTTAGCGAAGGAACCCAGGTCCCATCAGAGATCCAGGCACATCTTAAGGCGGTATCACCTGATCAGGGAGATCGTGGATCGCCAGGAGATCGAGGTTCGGAGGGTTGCTTCAGAAGAAAACACTGCAGATCCATTCACCAAGGCCTTGCCCCAGACTCAGTTCGAGCGGCTGATCGAGATGATAGGTCTTCGATACGCCACTATATGGCCTTAGTGCAAGTGGGAGATTGTTAGTGTATATGCCCTAGAGGCCATTACTGTATCATACTAGTTTGTATATTACTTAATGGAAGCTTGGGATATTCACCTTGTATAAACAATCTTGCTCAATATAGTAGTATGCAACTTGGTCTGTTTCTACTTCAATGTGTACTTGTGTTTATTTTAGTATATCACCTATACACAATAGTGGAGCCCTTAGGATCTTTGCTTGATTACCAGCGTTGTGATGGCAGTCACACTAGTGGGGGCTGGGTAATCTATAAGCACATCCTTATACAGGTCCCTAGTCGCAGGACTATCGAGACAGGGCATCGATACTCCGGAGTAGACTAGCGTATGCGCTTCTCATCCCAGTATGGGAGATGGTCTGTCCCACAGCCATCAGTACGTCGTACTGGAGATAGTATACGGGTGCTCGTTGGGTTACGAGTACACTGGACAGGACTCGTCGGGAACTGACAGGTTGGTATTATACCTATCGTCGGTTATCAGTTCCCAGGTGACATGAGTACAGCTTAGTCCGCTGACTTGACACTGTCACTTTGCCTCAAGTGTGTTCCCACTGTACTTTGATTACTACCCTACCACGGCTCAAAGGAGTCGTGCAAACAGGTAGTAGTTGGGTGCAGTCCCGAAGCACTTGGAGGCAGTGATGGTTAGACATGATTCGTCTCTCCCGGTATTGGGGGTTGACATTGCGCTGTGTCTAGGAGAGCCATTACACGAGTAGTCCCTGGCCAGGGCAAGCGAGATATACTGGTAGGCTTCCAGTGTTATCTCAGGGTGTTTTGGGTTTCACTCCGACACGACTTGTACCGCTATTAGGGGACTGACGTTTACCGCCCCCTAGGCCCGCCATGCAATGTATCAGACGAACAGACCGGACTGTAGGGAGATTGTCGCATTCAGACTCAGTAGGAGTTCAGATGGGGTTCACCTCGTCAGTCTTCTTGTCGGCATCTAACTGGGGACCGTTACGCACAGCTAGTGCCGCTTGCGGTCTGTGGTTAAACCCACTACCAGCATAGTGTCGAGTCTTTAGAGTCCCATACAGAGGGCTATTCGCTTTTCGGCAAAACAGAGTAGAGGTCGCATGGTTTTGCGACAGGGTTCGTTCTCATCCGCGCACTTGTGCACGTTTGGAGTCCGGACGGATATTACTAGCCGGCTCTGGTATGAGCCAGATACTAGTATATGTTTTGGGGTTAGTTTTATCTCATTGTGTTCATGTTCCTCGGAACAAGAATGCGGGTGTGTATGCACAGTTGTTTGAGGCGGAGGAAGAGGATTTTCATTAGTGTTTCGGAACGGGTGTGTATGCACAGTTGACAGTCGTCTTTTTCCAAACCCTAATGAATTTGTGATATATCAATTAATAATATTAATTAAATGAAATTATGTTATGGTTGGGTTTGTTGACTTGTTGACCAAGGTTGACTTGTTGACCATGGTTGAAAGTTAGACCATTATCATTACATATCAAAGATGCTCTTTGATTCTAGCAAAATTCATTTAATGAATGTGATGATAGTGGTCATTCCAAACCATCCATCAACTATTTTATTTTTATTATTATTGTTAATTTGATAATTCTTTTCATTTGAGTTATGGTTGAAAAATGAAAAGAATAGCTCATTCTATCATAACACTTCTCTCTCCTCTCTTCTTCTTCCTCCTCCTCTAGTTCAAGGAGCTCCCTTCTCATGTGTTGAGAATCCATCTCCTTGAGATAAAAGCACCCCAAAGCCACTCTCTACTCACTCTAGGGTTGGAGGTTTAGCAAGCCGAAGATCCTAGTTCTCTCAAAGTTCGAGAAAGAGCCCGAAGGTTGAACCCTCAGGTGGATCCATCTTTGACGGAAGAAGGCGACGAGGAAAGCACTATCAAACCCTACAAAGGTTTCAAGAAGAAGGAGTTCAAGTTAGGTATAACCTTTTATCCGAGTAGATAACTCTCTTTAGTTTTCTTGCTAGTTTAGTTTAGAAAAGATCCGACTTTTGTTAGTCCATGTTGCCTAATGCGCTAAAAATTTGATTTTTTTACCGTTTCCGCCTTCCCGAAAGAACCGGGGGTGGCAACGTGGACTTACAGACTTTTCCCCGGCGCAGAGTGTCGCTGATGGACTTTTCCCCGGCGCGGAGTGTCGCTGATCGACTTTTCCCCGGTGCGGAGTGTCGGGTTGACTTTTCCCCGGCACGGAGTGTCGCTGATGGACTTTTCCCCAGCGCGGAGTGTCGGGTTGACTTTTCCCAGGCACGGAGTGCCGCTGATGGACTTTTCCCCGGCGCGAAGTGTCGCTGGTTGACTTTTCCCCGGCACGGAGTGTCGCTGATCGACTTTTCCCCGGCGCGGAGTGTCGGTGGTTGACTTTATTCCGAGACGAAGCATAATTTCGACAGGGAAGGCAGGTACACCGAGGCGAAGCATCATTTCGACACGGGGTGCATTCTGAGACGAAGCATAATTCCCACGCAGAGCTTGCTGGTTGATTTGATTCCGAGGCGGAGCATAATTCCGGCATGGAAGGTAGATATCCCGAGGCGAAGCATGATTTCTACACGGGGTAAATTCTGGGACAGGGCATGATTCCGCCGTAGAGGTTGTTGGTTTGATTTGATTTGGGTTTGTTTGGCATCTGCATTGCTGCACTGGAATAATGCCAGGAGCAACTCATTTTGTGCCCCGAGAGGATTTGGATTGGGTTTGTTTGGCATCAGTATCGCTACACTGGAATATGGTACCAGGAGCGAATCATCATTTGCACCGAGAGGATTTGGGAATTGGTGGCTTAGGAGACAGGTTTAGATCCCTATCACCTAAGGCTTTTCAATTTTATGGGCCGTGAGGGTCCCATAAAAGCATTTTCTCCCTACGGGTCGTAAGGATCCCGTAGGTGTATTTTCTCCTTAGGAGTCGTGGGGACTCCTAAGTGTGTTGCTCCTTTGCGAGTCGTAGGGATCTCACGCGGGGATTTTCTCCTCACAAAGTCGAAAGGACTTTGCGAGTGCATTTCATTTCTTTCTTTTTTTTACGAGTTTGCGCCCTTTCGGGTTTTCACAAACTCGCCGGCAGTCCTGCTGTTTTTACTCACGGAGCCCTTTCGGGTTTTCATCCGTGCCCGTTTTTCTTGTGGACATACCGTTCTTCTTTTTTTCTTTTTTTTCTTTGGAGAGATCGGGATTGTTTTATGCCCGTGGATTGTATACGGTTTTGCAGGATGTATGATCCAGACCGTAGGGCCTGAAACATTTCAGGACTTTGTTGGCGTCTGCATCGCTGCACTGGAATATGGTACCAGGAGCGACTCATCATTCGCCATTGGGGTATGGGATTTGGAATTTGGTTGGCGTCTGCATCGCTGCACTGGAATATGGTACCAGGAGCGACTCATCATTCACCGTTGGGGTATGGGATTTGGAATTTGGTTGGCGTCTGCATCGCTGCACTGGAATATGGTACCAGGAGCGACTCATCATTCGCCGTTGGGGTATGGGAAGCGATGGCTTAGGAGACAGGTTTAGAACCCTATCACCTAAGACTTTTCAATTTTATGGGCCGTGAGGTTCCCATAAAAGTATTTTCTCCCTACGAGTCGTAAGGATCCCGCAGGTGAATTTTCTCCTTAAGAGTCGTGAGGACTCCTAAGTGTGTTTTTCCTTAGTGAGTCGTAAGGATCTCACGAAGGTTTGTTCTCCTCATGCATCGTGAGGACACATGAGTGGGTCTTTCCAATGAAGCATAATTCCAAAGGCGGAGACCAGCCGCATAACTGGTGGTTGCGGTGGGGCATGGGTATGCTGAGAATTAGTTGAGCCCGTGGATTGTATACGGCAGTCAATTTGGGGACTAGCCGTAGGGCCGGGAAAATTTTGGAAATTTGAATTTTTGTTGGCGTCTGCATCGCTGCACTGGAATATGGTACCAGGAGCGACTTATCATTCGCCGTTGTGTTTTTTTTTGGTTTTTTTGTTTTTTTTTACCGCGATTGCTCTATCATTTCAGCTTTTCTTATCGCGAAGGTCGCAATTGCCCTATCATTTCGGCTATTTATACGCGGTTGCCCCATCATTTCGTCTTTATTTTCATTTTTATTTTTAATCGCTGATTTTTATTGCGAGTTGCCCCATCATTTCGGCTTTTCTTTATTTTTTTTTATTTACAAATTTTTTTGTTTATTTACATATATATGTATACATATATTTTTACATTCCCAGTTTAACGACTTAGAGGTCGATTGTTCCCAGTTTAATGACATGGTGGTCAATTGTTCCCAGTTTAATGACGTGGTGGTCTTTTTTGCTTATCCCAGCTCCTTGAACTTTGATCTTGGCGGAGCTGTGTTGATGACCTAGCTCTGTGGCTTGCCGATACATCCGAGGATTGTGAGGTTTTTCCAAGCTTATATTGGTCATCTGCCCAATCTTTGAAAATATAGTAGTCTTCGATGGTATGACCCACCACTCTATGATATGGGCAGTATATGGGATTGCCGGTCATGTTCATTTCCTGTGGCCTCTTTGGAACAGGCAGTTGCAGACCGCTGTTCAGGACGTCCATGAATATTTTGCGGACTTCATCCCTCCTGAAGGAGTATACCTTCTTCTTTCCCTCCATTGGAGTAGGTGCCTTTACTGATGCTGGTCCTCGAGGCACATGTCTGGGAGGATTAGGTTCCCGAAAGGCTTCGGTCTCCATTTGCATGAAATCGGCGATCGTAGCTTGACTGTTTGCTAACACGCCTTTAGACAGTTCTATCTCTCCCATCTTGTATTGCCTTTCGACCCAATCTTTGAAGACGAAGCAGTCCTCAATGGCATGACCTATCACCCTGTGATAGGGGCAATATTTTGGGTCGTCGGTCATATTCTCTTCTTGCGGTCTCTTTGATTCTGGCAGTTGTAAACCGTTTCTTAGGGCGTCCCTGAATATCTTGTGGACCTTTTCCCTCTTGAAGGAATAGACCTTTTCCAGCTTCTCTTTCAGAGGTGATTCCCCCACGGCGTATGTATCGGAGGGATTGGAGGCTGACTGCGGCCGTTTTTCACGAAGGCGCTCCGCTTTTAGGTTGAAAGGGATATCAGTTGGCTACCCCCGGGTATCAATCCCTGGCTTATGAGCCAAAATTTGATTCTGCTGTACTTGCAATCGGGCGACTTGGGTCGCAAGATCTGCCACGACGTTTGCCAGCTCGTCGACTTTGGAATAGACCTCGGCCACCTTCTCATCCATGTCCTGAAATTGCCTTTGAAGCCATTGGAATAATGCTTGTTTTGCAGTTCCGGCTATGACAACCGGATAATCTTTATTGCCTGATCTCAATTCCGTAGGAACGATGGGCTCCTCTGGATTATCGGCCTGAGCGGGCTCTTCATCATTTAGATCGAGCCGATGCTGGGTAGCGTCAACCATATCATCACCATGGCTGTGAAGAAGAGGAGGATTCGTTTCTTCATGTCCGGCCATGTAGACAGTGTGGATAACACATTCAGCCATTCTTTCATTACCGGCAGCTGGTTTCGCGGGGTGGTCCGGGCTTTGGAAATTCATAAATTTTAGCATGGCTAGAGCCCTAGCCCTTTTGATGGCTCTATTTCCGAGCCGTTTCTGCCTCAGCTTCTCTGCCTTAAGCGCTTGGCAGGCTTCTGCTCTTCGGGAAGCCGCCATAGGCCGAGTGATGGGGATACTTGAGAAGACATCTGCCCGCGTGTCCGTCGAAGGTATCGCCTGGGCTTGCCCACGACGTCTGGCAACTTCTTTTGTTCCGATGGCTTTGCCCCCAGTTGGTGCCATGGAAAGCCGTCCAGACACCGATTTGCGCTTGGGTTGGGGCGCCCTCGAGATTACCACATTCGTTCTCCTGCCTTTTGAGACCGGTCTGTCAGTTGCTGGAGCTTGAGTAGCCGGGATGGCGTTAGCTGACACGAACAGGATAGAGCCGAATGGTAGCGGCTCCTCCTCCCATTGTCGCCCGAGACTGGCCGGAAGGACCGTCCTGGAGTCCATCTTCATCGTGTAGGAGACTGGAGTCGTGCTGAGAGCTGAGTTCATCATAAGAGACATTGTTGAAAAGTGATTGCTTGAAACCCTGCATGAAATAGCATTATTTTAGTATAAATATAGGTATATATATTGACTGAGTTCGCATGAACGTTTAACCCGAAATATGGGAGGAGAGATTGGTCCCACCGGGCGTGCCGGAATCTGTAGGGTGTTTTTCGTCACCCCATTGAGATGGGAATACGCGCGCGCTTGTCAGGTGCATTACAGATTCCCCCGGCCTAGGGTAGGCCGGGGTTTAATGATTGTGGGGATCCGAATCTCCGGCAGCCGCGAACTAAGCTGCCGTTAATTACCCCTCGCATTTGGAGCGAAGGAACCTCCGATTGACGGGTTAAACTGGTCATGCGAACTCAATATGCAGTGTGTTGGTGTGTGTATTTTTTTTTGTTTTATTCCACTTGTAAAAAGAGATATATAAATATATATATATATATTTTCTATATATAAAAACGAAAATAAATAAGTAAATAAATATTTGGAGATTTTTTTTATATTTTAAAATATTATTTATAATTTAATTTTATTTATTTAATATTTATTTAATTTTTTTTTTAAATAAAAAAGGGGATTAAATAAAGAAAAGAAGAAAAGAATATAATTATGTTTTTTTTTTATTTTTAAAATATTATTTATAATTTATTTTTATTTATTTAATATTTATTTATTTATATTTTAAATAAAAAAAGGAGGAAGAAAGAAGAAAGAAGAAAAGAGAATTTTGTTTCATAAATAAAAAAAGGTGGGGTCACATGTTAGCATGTGACCCCTCACATGAGAGGCGGTCACATGCTAGCATGTGACATGGAGGGTCACATGTTAGCATGTGACCCCTCATGTGAGGGGGGTTCACATGCTAGCATGTGAGAAGGCCATCACATGCTTAGCATGTGACCCGTCACATGCTTAGCATGTGACCCGTCATATGCTTAGCATGTGACCCGGTCATATGTTAACCATGTGATGGGGCCAAAGCATGTGACCCCGTCACATGCTTTGCATGTGATCCCGTCACATGCCATTTTTTTTGTTTTTGTTTTTTTGTGAAACGTGGAGTTCAACTCCAAAAGAATTTTTATATGGCTAAAAATATATAATGTGGAGTTAAACTCCCCAAAAAAAATGTACTTTTTTGTGGAGTTAAACTCCAAAAGAATTTCTGTAGTGGAGTTAAACTCCAAAAGAATTTTATTTGTGGAGTTGAACTCCAAAGGAATTTTATTTGTGGAGTTGAACACCAAAAGATTTTTACTGTGGAGTTAAACTCCAAAAGAATTTTTGTAGTGGAGTTGAACTCCAAAATAATTTTCCTGGTGGTGGAGTTGAACTCCAAAAGAATTTATTTATGGAGTTGAACTCCAAAAGATTTTCTCCTTTGTCCTTTGAGAAGAAACCCAAAATGGGTTCTCTTGAAACTCCAAGATCTAGATCTTGGATAATAAAAAAAGAGACCCTTTTTCCTCTCTTGATGGAGTCTTGGGAGGTGGATTTATGGTAAAACTTTATTTAGTTTTATAAAAAAAAGAGAGCTAAGCTCTTGATTTATTTTGAAAATAAAAAGGAAGAGGAAAAACTTGAAGAAGAGAGAGTGGAGGCACAAACCCTAGTTTTTTGAGAGAATGAAAATGTGTATGCTTTATTCATCATTATGTTGCCTTTTATAGGCTTACATATTTACATATAGCCCCTTGGGCTTTACAAAAATGGCATTTTAGCCATCCCATGGCTCATGTGCCATTTTATTTTTGCACATAAGCCATGGGCTTACAAAATATTGGCTTTATGCCCATTTTGTTTACATTCATGCATAAAAAATTGCATAAAAATTATTTACGACATGATTTTGTTGTTGGCATGAGAGAGGCTGGCCACGGGCTCGACTTGGGCATAGGCCCGCTTGACCTGGGCTTGGGCCCATCTAGCTTGGGGGTTGACCTTGACTTTGACTTGGTCAACCGGGGTGTAAATTTTTACCCCAACAGGGAGCTAGCTCTACGCCAAAAGGCGGAAACAACCACACCAATGCACAATAGTATACAACGCCAAAGGGCGAGGCTCAAAACTCAAAAGAAAACAAAACCACCAGATATCGTAATAATACAAGCGCGACTCTAAGATCGAAACAAATAAATGGTCCAGTGAACTATCAAGTAATACAAGTTTGGTTGATGGAGCTTTCTAGATACAATGAAATAATAAAAGTACAATGGAGGTCCAGATACAAGTGAACCAACCTATCGTGCAAATCACCCTGAGAGAAAAGATGTGCCAGCAAGCTGCCAGGAAAACCTATACATCGAACCTGAAATAAAATTTGGCACAACGGGGGTGAGTTGCCAACTCGTGAGTAGAAGATATCTGCGAAAAGAAATCGAATGCATGACGCTGTCCTAGTCATCAAGTAAAGACAGGATAATAAGCTACGTGTAAGTGCAAATGCTCCGTGCTCGTATCAGTGCCTCATATAGAACTATGTCATGTGAATGAGTGCATGCACCATGAATGTGAAATAACCAATCCCGAAATCTAGATATATCTGTATAAGAAATCTTTAACTTTTATCATGGTAAAATGTGTATAGAAATCTGAAATATCAACGATAAAATCCATGGAAATCCGTGTCAAGCATCAACACAAAACATGTAAATCTCAAGTCTCAATAGCTCATAATCTCAATGTCTCATAGTCTCAATATCTCGGGCTCCATCAGTCCGGATCGGCCCATATCATCAAATCTCACGACAACGGTCGGTATCCTCCGGATATCCGCCGCGCCAGACATCACCGGTAGGTAGTCATCCCCTGCCAGGCTCATCGTCTACAACTCGATCTTCTTGCCCCGGGGTACCATACCGGGCCTACCATGTACCCAAGACGGTCCATCCACTCCTCGAATCGGGTCTCGAAATCCAACAGAAAATATGAAATCTCATGGTGGACGACACATACATCACGAGAAAACCGCATCTTATGTTTTAAAAAGAGAGGAGGAGAGAGAGAATTTTTTATATATTCTTGCGGTTTTCCCCAAAAATCCAGAAATCTCATAGAAATCCAAAATCCCAAAATCATGAGTAAGTATATGATAAGTGTCGGCATATGCCCCATAATACTGCATGATAACATGAAAATGCGAATGCATGAAATGTCTAAGTAATAAATACCATATTTATATTAACACCAGAGAGTAATCACAATATTATATCGATCTAGCTGTTAGCTGATTGTATCAATAAAAGATAATATGATCTAAAGTGTACGTGACATAGCAATTACCGATGATGATGTATGTGAGCCGGCAAATAAGTGTACGTGGAATATGCGCATCATCGGTAATGGTGCTGGTGTCCTAACAGGCAATGTTTTATTCTCATTATAGAAACATATGAATGAACATGCACCATTATGATTACGGTACGAATGTAAAGACGGATGTGTAATAACCACTCATCTGTGATATACAAGTATAACTACAACTATATGACTCGAGCCTAAACTAGTATCCATCTAACCTCCTAAGGAACTAAACCTAAGAAACTAGTCGATAAGAAATAAGAGTACACCTAAACTCTGAGTCCATATCCCTAATAGTCGGCGATCCAGCCTCAATAGCGTCACGTACGTAGTACGACTTCCTCGAATCAAGAGTGCGGATCAATCATCACATCTATACCTCATACGGTAAATCCATCGTACAGCATCCCAATATCGGGGTACGGGTCAAGTATCACCTACGTGTCTCATCATTCGTATAATATCATCATCAACACATGTCATGACCAAGGTGCTATACTGTAATCGCATACATCAATCATATATCATTGCCATCAAAATATACATCATTAATTTATCCTCAGAAATATCATGTCATATATATCATATTGTGATTAAGTCACACTTATATCATATCGTCATCAAGTCACACCTATATGATATCGACATCAAGTTACACCTATATGATATCGACATCAGGTCACACCTATATGATATCGACATCAGGTCATACATATATCATATCGTGATCAGTCACAGGTTACAGTCCGCGTTCTATTTTAGAGTCTCATGTACCTCAATATCATCACCACCCATTATAATTTATGTATACATGTTCATTATCTCATTTTCTAATGATCCGCTAACATTTTAATACGACTGTATAGCCAAGAATCACGGCATCAAGCCCAGTTATACTGTTTCATTCCCGTGTATCATATCACATCATTGTATCACATATACGTGTTGTGTGTGTGTGTGTGTGTGTATACTTACACCTAGTCCTATATATATACACATACACGTATACACCACGTCGAGTTTCAGTATGTGCGTGTGTGTGTATCTACCTGAAACCTACGAATCTCTTCCAGGGTAATCATCCTCTAGTATGGTCTTCCTAAATTAGTCTAGTCCAGCCTAGGGTCATTACTAGGGTCCTACTCATCAAGAATCTAGGGTCACATCTAGCTTCCTAATGTCAATAAGTACTATTCCTATTCTACGTTTGCGGGGGTGCTAAACGCCATCCATCCGACTTCCCCCCGTAGATATACATCTACTCACCTGGTCCATGTCTGCCGAAGACGGTATCGCCATCCTCTTCTTCATCGCCCGCAGTCCACGTAAGGGGTACCTATATGCAAACATATATAGTATCGTAAACTAAATCACGGACAAAAGTCAAAACGATGCACGGAACGCGCATAGGTTAAAACCTATGTCCCGTTCACGCAAAAGAACCAAATATCGCTCGATATCGGCGTACAAACTCCAATTAACCGAGATAAACATCAACAAACAACTCGTAGTTTAAAACTCATTAAATTGCATAACTAGATTATATAAACCCTTCCTATATTTTTAACACCCTAATTTGCATTATACGGAAAATTCTAGTTTGCAAACTTGCCCGATTTCGGTATTTTTAAGCAAAACTTCACCATTTTACTTCCAAACTTGATTTTGCATAACTTAAATCGTTAAACCACTCCTTGAAACCTTAAGGATGCTCTAAAACCCTAACTTTATTTTTAAGTCCTCATTTTAAACTAATTTTCAAAACCTAGTTTAATTGAATAGCACTATTGTGAAAAATTTTCAAATGAAAGCTAGAAATTTGCAACTAGTTTATGTTTCACGCTCACTTAACAAGTTAATCTACATACTAACACTACAATCTAATAATAAAAACCCTAATTCTAATTTTATCTAACTTATTTACATGTTTTGTAAAAATCTAGTTTACAAAAATAACCTAATTAAACAATTAAATGCAATAACTAGCAAATTTTTGCTACTAGATTAAGTTAAACATTTCCTAGTAGGTTAAACTACAATTTTAGATCAACACACAAGAATCAAAACCCTAATAATAATTTAATAACCATATTCTAGAAATTTCAATCTTCAAACAAAACCATAATTAAACATTTTAAGTTGATTGGGTTGCAATAATTAACAACAAATTAACATGGGTTTAGAATTATACCATAAAAATTTGAGATCACCCTTGCTTCATAATCTACAAGTTGGATCTCTTTCCATCAAAAACCAAGTTAAATAGGAGCAAAGGAAATTGGATAGGGTGTAGTGAAGAATTTGTGCTAATATGAGTTGATTTTTGAATATTTTGGAGGGTTAATTGAAGAAAATTGAATGGAAAATGTGTAGAGAGGGGGGAAGAACTAAGCTCGGCCAGGAAAATGAGAGTGGGAAAAGTGAGGGTGTGAGGGTGTGGAGGTGTGTGGAAGGTTCACTCATTATTTCTTTCTTTATGTCTTTTCAAGTTTAATTCATTTTCTTTTTTATTTTTCCATAAAACCTAATTTCTAGAACCCACTTGAAGAATCAAGTGAGAGGGGGCTGCCAAGGTCAGCCAAAAACAGTGTGAGGGAGTAAAAGAGAGTGTGGTTTTGTTTGGAGAAAGATAAAAGTTATACCGCACTCCATTTGCACTAATTTCACCGAAAAAAGCCTTTTTCTTCGATATTTTCTAACAACGGTTAACAACCCTATTTCAATTCAAAAACCTCATGATAAAATTTTGTTTAATGTATCATAATGCACAAAATTTTTTTCAACTCATTCCAGTTTGTAATTTTCCCGAATTAAATGTATTAGTGACGGCTTAAAATAATATTAAAATAATTAATTTCGGAAAAAAAATTCAGAAATTTTGAAATCTCACCAGTGGCTCAATAAACACCAAATACTAACAATTACATAACTAGAATATTTATATTTAATTTTAAAATAAAGATATTTGTATTTTGACTTTTTACAGAAAACCCCCTTATTTTACCGATTTTCCGAAATTTCACCAAAACGATTTTCACAATGTTACAACCGGTGAGTATTGTTTCTGATCGTGATACCTGGTTCCTATCATATTTTTGGAGTTTGCAGGAAAATTTGGGAACTCGCTCGAAATTTAGTACAGCTTATCATCCTTAGACAGATGGGCAGTGCGAGAGAACGATTTAGACTCTTGAAGATATCTTGAGAGCTTGCATATTAGACTTCAAGAGTTCATGGGAGGATCATTTGCATTTAGTGGATTTTTCATACAATAACAGTTTTCAGGCGACTATACAGATGACTTCATTTGAAGTATTGTACGGTCGTAAGTGTCGTTCGCCTGTTTGTAGGGACGATATTAGAAAAAGAAGATTGTTAGGACCGGAACTCATTGTGCAAACTTTGGAGAAGGTTAACTTGATTCGTGATCATATGAAGGTGGCACAAGATCGACAGAAAAGTTGGGGTAATACAGAAAGAAGACCTTTAGAGTTTGTTGTTGGTGATCTTGTGTTCTTGAAGATATCACCAACTAGGGGAGTAATCTGATTTGGTAGTCGAGGCAAGATAAGTTCTCGATTCGTGGAGCCTTTCGATATCATAGAGCGTATTGGAGAAGTAGCTTATCGATTAGTTTTACCACCATCCTTGACGGGTGTTCATAACTTGTTTCATGTATCTCAATTCCGCAAGTATGTTTGAGATGAGACGCACATCCTTGATCACTCAGAATTAACAGTGAGAAAAGATTTGACTTATGAAGAGCAACCGATAGCTATTGTGGATCGACGAGAAAAGGTTCTTAAGAATAAAGAAATCTTTTTGGTACTTGTTTTGTGGGGAAATCATTCGCATGGAGAATCTACTTGGAAATGTGAAGACGAGATTCGACAAAAGTTTATACACCTCTATTCTTAGATCCGTATTGTTCTTGTCTTTTTTTATTTCTTGAATTTCGAGGTCGAAATTCTTTTGTAGTTGGGTATAATGTAACACCATAGTATGGTTATACAATATTAATTGGTATTTTAAAACTTGCTTTATATTTTTTTAATTTTATTCATTTGGGTTGCGATCGATTCGAACAGTAGAGATAGTTATCCGACCCGACCCGCATGTGTGAAACCCAGTATGGTGCTGATATTTATCAGTAAATTGAATCTATGTGAATCTAGTATAATATATATATCTAGATCGTATATCATTTAGTAGCCATAAGTTAAGCATAAGTTATATTTTGATAAATACCATCACATGGTTAATCATCCCATATCTTATTTTGGTTTTATCTATTACATTTAAATCTTATGAAAACTAGATATCAAATATTTCTTAAAATTATAACATTTAAAATCCTTTTAAATCTTATATTAAGGGGGTATAATTTATCTAAGTCATATCATTGCATTATGGTTTAAAACATTGCGTATAAGTACTATTTTACAAAATATATTTTTGATGAATTTTTGGTAGAGATTGGCTGAAGTTTGATATTATCTAGTTATAATTATATTATAATATATATTTGTATCTTAACCATTAACTTACAATACTATATATATTATATACTTTATTATTTTTATTATTAAACAAAAACTCTCTCTCCCACGCCTCCCTTGCCCCGAGCCCTAACCCATTGTCTTCCTCACCTCGTTATTGACCTCATCCCTTCCTCATCTCATCGTTGTCACTGTCCTCATCTTCATCAACTCCTCCTCCACATCTTTGCCGAAACTCCAAGCACCACCCTCGACATCTTCTTCTTCTTCCTGATCCCTTCACCGAAGCCGACCCCCTCTACACCGCTGCTACCACCTACTTCCTCTCGCCGTCGATCACGATCCCAGACCCATCAGCATCACCACATCCTCACAACCTCGACACCATCTTGCAAAACATCCTTTCGACTCTCGACCAGCAACCTATCACCGTGAGAACCCTCACCGTCATCGCCGCTGATCTCAAACCCGAGCATCTGAAGTTCCAGAGCCGATGTCACGCCCCGCTTCCCGGTGTACGGTGAAGGGGCACGACTGGCCGCTACGTATTTACTCTGAAGTAAACACGCTAAGCATATCTAAGCGATATAAGTAAAATGCACAAGAGACAGAGACAATAGATATATATTGAACATCAACTTTATTTATTAACATTCTTTTGTACAATACATGGAAAGTAAATACATCTGAATGAAAGCAATACCTAAACAGTGGCATAACAGGAATGGAAAATACAAATTTTAAAGGAAATATACAAGTGTAACTACAGCTCGGGATCCTCAATAAACCGGTCCAAGTCGTCACTGGTGGACTCGATCTCTGGAAGGTCCGAAACACCTGACGACATTCAAAGAAGAAAAAAGAGAATGTCGTCAGCGAACAAATCGCTTGGTAAGTCCCGAAAATAAAGGAGAAGTAGAATAGACAGAGATTAAGAGAGAGAGAGAGAGTAACTTTTAAAGTTGTATTATATTGTTATAATGTTGTATTTAGTGTTAATGCTGTTGTTTGTAGCTTGGTACAGAAGGATTCCAATGTATACGAGAGGAGTCTCAGTAGACCAGAGACTAAGGTGAACGGAATGTACAAGGAACCATTATGCTACGATACAACAGCAATGGAATATAGGTTAGGTGTCTTAAATCTTGCAGTCTCGTGCCATTTCTAACACCTTCCGTACTAATCTACCCCTTAAACCCCGCGATGTCTTATTTGTATTGCAACTTGTATTGTCCTGTAATATAGATTGTATAATTGATGACTTGCCGAAACCATGATATCAATAAATGGATATAACTGGAGAATCATGGATGTAACTGGAGAATCATGTAGATGGAAGTATATCCATGGTTCGGTTCAGTCAATATAAATTGAATAGTTTAATCCGATTGATTATATGGATTCATGGATTCATATTGAATTGTAATATTGTAGATTGTAATTGGATCATATTCAACTCAGATTATTATAATGAGACTCAGTCTGAGTCAGAACAATTAGAAAAGAAATTGAAGTCCTGAATTAGGTTTTGAAGTTATCAGTAACCGCTGCACATGGGCGGCAGGATTTGTGTCTTTTTCAAAGACGATTACGTTATTGATAACACCGTTGTTAAGTTGTCTACCTTAAATAGGCAAGCACCCATTTCTCCGGCTCCTTGAGGCTCAAGAGATTGGTCCCGCTTAAATCTATATTTACTCGGGTCCTTAGGGTAATTTATAGAACTTGAGAGGGTTTTATGTAAAAATACTTTTGTATAATTTTCAAAATACACCCCAAGTATTTAATTATCGTCTTTGGAGTTATCATAGATGTAGATTTTATAATTGTAATATTTCTAGTGAAAATAACCTAATTTCATAATATAGGGTATTTAATTGTAATATTGCACTTGTATGGAATTCATGGTATTTTAATGTAAAGTGATTCTTGTGATTTTAGAAAAAGTTGGAATATTTATATTATCATAAAAATAGATATTTTAATGATACATATATCTATATTTATATAAAAATAGTTTTAATATATATTGTATTTCTAGAAATCTCATTTTCTTAAGATATTTGTATTTTAAATCTCTCGAGACCAAATGCTCCTTGCGGAGGTATGCATCTCGCACTACTAAGCCCAAGGATGTGCGATAATCAGCACCATCCCAGTCGGGTTCCCCAAAATGGGTTGTAGCGGCGCTTTGCAAAGATTGTAAAAATACGTAATCTTGTAGAAAACGGTTTTAATAGTTAGTGGTGTTTATATGTAATTCGTTTTCCCGTATTCTATATTCCCGAAAGGTATTGTGATATGTTGCATATGAGTGTTGTGAGGAGGTAGGTCATTACCTCGTGATCTATCTAAAGGTATAGCAAATTTAATGATGTTTTAAACTAGAAAGTAAACTACATGGTATTTTAGTGAAAATGAGCGGTAAAAGTTACAAAATGAAACATATTGCTATGAAACTTGCTCAACATATTTTTTAATGATTAATAGTCAACATGTAAGGGTTTGGTATGTTTGTATTTAAGAAAAGGTTGGATTTTTAGGAAGAACCGAATCGGAAATCGGATTAACTCCGATTCCGTCGGGTTTTAGAAATACGTGTTTATAGAATAGAAAGGTGAAGAGGGAGAAGGGACTTATGGGTTTAGAATCAAGAGAAGTGGGAGAGGAAGACGTAGGAGGCACCGGTGCATCGTTTCGTCGCCGGGAGCTCCTAGGGTCGTCGTCGGAAGATCGCCGGAGTTTTGCCCTTCACTAACTCCACTTGTACACAAAATTTCTAGAGGAATTTATTGAGACTTTTGTCACGACCCGAAAGAGCACGTGACTGGCCCTTGATCCATATGAAGTCTATAGGACTCCATCTGATCCAAGTAAGCCAAAAGCCCAGAAATCTAAAATCATTTTTAAGAATAAGTAAAGAAACTGGTTTAAAGAAGTGAAGAAAAACATGTTTGAAATCAAGGTTTTTAAATAACTAAGCCGAAAGTACGTTTTAAAACAGTAAAGTCTTTTCTAAAAATTTCGGCAGAGTTTCTTTTGTAAAACTGGCCCCGAATGGGGTACAACAAGGATAACAATATATGCAATGATAAAGGCATCCCCAAGCGGGAGCTAACTCTTCGTCAATTGACGGTCACAACCACACATGCAACAAGAATATACAACGCCGAAAGGCGATGGTCAAACCAAAAGAACTCAAAAGCAACAAGAAAACCGCAATACTACTAAGCGCGACTCTAAGGTCGAATAATACATCACTAAAGTTTAGGTCTGAAACAATATACAAGTTTTGGTTGATGGAAATTCTAGATACAATGGATAAAATAAATACAATGGTGGTTCTTGATGCAAAAGAATCCACCTACCAAAAGCAATGCACCCACAAGGAAGTAGTGTGCCAGAAATGCCGCAATGGAACCTGTACGGCAGAACCTGC
The DNA here is from genome assembly GCA_030015575.1 of Agapanthus africanus. NCBI lineage: Eukaryota > Viridiplantae > Streptophyta > Magnoliopsida > Asparagales > Amaryllidaceae > Agapanthus > Agapanthus africanus. The sequence continues at coordinate 100,283,745 of JASDDO010000010.1, read as the reverse complement.
AAGAACTGTGGCACAACGGGGGTGAGTTGCCAACTCGTGAATAGAAATATCTACAAGCAGAAACCGAATGCAAGACATAAACCTAGGTCAACAATCAGTAATATAAACCACAAGAGTACATCTGAAGTATGATAAAGTGGCAATGTAACATCTAATCATGTATGTAGTACCAGGTACTCAGGTAATAACATGTCATCAGTATAAGGTATGTCTGCATGAAGAAAAAAAATGATGAAGTGTCATTACACATATATTAGCGTCCCATACCACTAATATTGGTGTAAGGGTATATATAACAGCGCCCTCATGCCCTGTTATATATACAAGTGAAGTGTGATCAATGTAATCCAGTCTGTATATGATCCATGTCTGTATATGATCTATGTCTGTATATGATCTATATCTGTATATGATCTATGTCTGTATATGATCTATATCTGTATATGATCTATGTCTGTATATGATATAAGTCTGTATATGATCTATGTCTGTATATGATCTATATCTGTATATGATCTATGTCTGTATATGATACAAGTCTGTATATGATCTATGTCTGTATATACGTGGAACCCGTCCACCCAATGACAATAAACGTGGAACCCGTCCACCCGTCACCCAATAACAATAAGCAGCAGTTATGCAAATATGAGGATATAAACAAAATCATGGAAAACATCATGAAACCCGTGCCAAGCATCGACACGTAAATCCTCGTCGACGACATGGGGCTCCGTCTGCGGTATCGGCCCTCGGCCCCGGCAGGTACGGGTCAGCCCATATCCTCATCCATGTGGGGCCCCGTCTGCGGTATCGGCCCTCGGCCCCGACAGTACGGGTCAGCCCACATCCATCTCTCAACTCCGGTCGGTATCCTCCAGATATCCGCCGAGCTCAAATACAATCACCGGTAGGTAGTAGTCCCTCTGCCGGGCTCACCGTCTACTACACAGCGAAACCGTTCTCGCCCCAGGGTACCATACCGGGTCCACCATGTACCCGTAATCAGCCTCAACCGTTTCCTCGATTCGGGTTTTCATATATCACTCTAGCACCGAGAAAACACATGGTGGACGCACCGAAATATCATATCAAGGGAACCGGGTTTTTAAATGATTACATATTTGCAATAGCCACGGTTCCCAAATCCAGAAATCACATGTAATCCAAACCAGAATGCAAGTCAATGATCCGATATGATATGTGCGTCAAATATAAATATCATGTCAAGTCACATATAGATGAGCTACAACGTGATGATCCGATGTGATATAAGCATCACGTATGAGTATCAAGTCATGTCACATATAAATGAGCTACAATATTATGATGCGATGTGATATATGTATCAGGTATGAATATCAAGTCATGTCACATATAAATGAGCTACAATATTATGATGCGATGTGATATATGTATCAGGTATGAATATCAAGTCATGTCACATATAAATGAGCTACAATATTATGATGCGATGTGATATATGTATCAGGTATGAATATCAAGTCATGTCACATATAAATGAGCTGCAATATTATGATGCGATGTGATATATGTATCAGGTATGAATATCAAGTCATGTCACATATAAATGAGCTACAATATTATGATGCGATGTGATATATGTATCAGGTATGAATATCAAGTCATGTTACATATAAATGAGCTGCAATATGCATATGTCGAGGGAAACCGCTCCTTTAGACTAAATCAGTTTGTAAAGAATATCTTGCGGCCCTCAAATCTCTAATCAAGTCAGAATCATATATGTTTGTGTACAGGTATATGTGTACAATATGCCATGCGGAAATCATATCATGAATGCAGTAGTACTACAGTGTAGTGGCATGGCAATTATCGATGATGAAGTGTGTGAGCCGGCAAATAGTGTTACGCATCATCGATAATGGTGCTGGTGTCCTAACAGCATGATAACAGTATAGCAATAACATATGAAGGCAATATGAATAGCATGAATATGCGGAAGTCAAATAATCAACACCACAGTGAAGAAATTACATCAATATTTATAAGTCATGCAGTGATGCCTTTTGAAATAAGACGAATCAGGGTTTTAGTAAAATAAGGTATGCGATGTTTTTAAGAAAAGATACGCCTTTTAAGCATTTGCAGAATCCCTTTGTTTGTCTTTTAAGATACCCCTGATTCATAGTTTTTGAAATAGGTATGCCTCGGTCTAGTCTAGCATCTACTATGCAAACTACAGATCTAAGTATCAAATAAGTCGGGAGGGGTATGGAAACCACCTAAATCTGAGTCGATACATATATAGATATAATAGTCGGTGATTCCGCCTCAATAGTATCGCGCACGATACAGTATATCATATGACCTCCTCTATTCATGAGCGCGGATCTATCATCAATATCGGCTCGTATGGTAAATCATCGTACGGCATCCCAATAGCTGGGTATGGGTCAACATCTCACTATCTCATCACATAACAGGTATCACTATCATCAGATCATATAATCTGGGGTACTACTCTATGTCTAGTACAAATCGATACCATCAATAAAGTATGCATGCGGGGGTAAACACACATCCCAAGCCCGCAAGAAGCACAAGTCATATCCCAAATATGAATCATATCAAATCACCGATCTCGCGGCACAAAGCCCACATCATCGACTCATCTCCAAGTCATCCCATATCATCAAACACAGTGCAAGTATAATGAATATGCAAGGTTGTGCGTGCTGGTGTACCTCTATCCTAGGGCTCGCAACTAGGAACTACGCTAGTTATTTCTATCTCTAACTAACCATAACACACTACAACTATTACGTAAATAAACTACATAGTATACTATCTACGGACTGCGGGGGTGCTATACGCCATCCACCCGACTTCCCCCTGTAGATATAATCTACTCACCTTGCGTCTCCATCTTTCGATGTCACCACGCGTTTGCTCGTCGTCCCGTAGTCTTCATAGGGTACCTACACATCAAAATATCGTATATGCGCATTAAAACCAAATCAAAGCTAAACGGCACATGAAATCCAAAACGATACGATAAGGGGCCTATAGGTGAGAACCTATGGCACGCCTTCAAAACCATCAATAAATCCTCTATATCGTCGTATAAACGCCAAATAGTCGAGGTAAAACACAAGACACCAATTCAGACTTAAAAATACGGAATACGGAAAAACGAATCCAAAACAGCAACTTAGGAAATATGTCCCAGATTTCACCCTAGGTCCAATTATACAAATCTAAATATACCAGGGGCCTAAACAACAGATAAGGGAACACCAAAACCAAAACGAGTCACATCCACCATAGTCTGGCCGCAAATTGCGGCCAGAATGGGTAAATTTATGGCCGGGAAAAGGAATTAGGGGCTGGGGTCTTGGTGGTAGCTTCCTGGGTGCCTGCACATACTACTGTCCAATCAATTTTATTTTAGGATACCTCGTATGATAGCAGATTCCATATACACTACACAAATTTCATAATTTCCCCGATATTGGTTTCTAAAATCCGTATTCTGGTTTAAGCTTCAGGTTTTGGGTTCCAATTCATACACTAGGGTGATGGTATAACCTCTACTGACCTAAATTTCACAATACAACACCAAATTCCTCAAACCCTAACTTGGTTATCTTCAAGTCCATAATATCGCACAATATCGATTCAATCTTAACATGGGGGGTAAAGGGAATGCTATAACTAAGCTAATGGTTCAGAAAAATACCTCATTTGGCAACTCAAGAATTTTCTTGAGTTGCCCCTAGTGGCCAAAATCCTTATTTCTTTAGCTCCATGTGTAGATCTAGGGATTGTGCACACTTTTAATGAAATGAGTGTGTGGTTTTGGGGTTGTTTTAGAGGTGTTTTGAAGCTTTTGAAGAGGGGAGGGGATGAGGTGCAGGAGCAGCAGCAGAAGAAGAGAGAAGAGGGAGGGAAAATGAGGGGAAAAATGGCTAGGGGTTTAGTCAAATGTGCCCATACCTCACTCTCTCACCAACCCTCACTTCTTTATTCTTTTCTCTTTTCTTTTCCTTATTTTCTTTTCTTTTAAAACTCTTCTCACTCAAATAGTAGCCCCAAAATAACCATGGCAAATAAAATGCACAAGTGTGAAAGAAAAAGATGTGTGCATGTTTTGCACAAAAAAGCTAAAAACCTGATTAGCGATTTTTAATCGCGATTAGCACTAATTTAGCATATAACTAATCAATTAGACTTAGAAATGGCATAATTCTCTAATTTACCCTATTTTAGAATTTTCCATAATTTTTCTCAAATTTTCCCTATTTATTTGCATTTAATAATACCAAAATATTAAAATATTCAATAAAACAATATTAAATTATAAAATTTCCCAAAATTAACATTTTATATTTTTTTTTGGAATGTTACAACTTTGGATAGAATGAGGGTGTGTCTAGGGGTGGTATTTATAGGGTAAGGCTAGGGTTTATGGGAGGTGAAAGGGTGTAAAGAAAAATATATTAAATTGTATTAAAATAGGGTTTAATGGAGTTTTTTACTCTCTGTTAACGTGCAGGTAAATTAAAGTATACAGAGGAGTTTGAAATACAAAAAGACATAATTTTCATGAAGGGAGTCGGCCGATCCGGGGTGAATCGACCGGCGGCGGCGGCCGAGTCGGCCGGTCCGCCGGCCGAGTCGGGTCAGGGTTGGTCGCCGTCGGTTGGTCTACTCCCTGGGACAGTTTGTTTTACATGTGTAGTGGGGTTTTTACAAGTTATGCACGTGTAGACCCTTGGACTTCTAAAAATTCAAAACAAAACAATATTAAAAATAATGTGGGGGATGGGATTTGAACTCTGGTGCTTTGGTTCAGCAGTACAAGGTCTTACCAGTGAGCTACAAGCTCTTTCTTGCTATTAAAAAGCAAAACAATTACTTATAGTACTCACAGGAAATGCAAATACCCCAAGTATACATTATTTTTTAAACAAATTTTTGTACACTAAAATTGGAGTTGTTACGGTCTACCCTCCTTACAAAAATTTCGTCCTCGAAATTTACAAATTTTATTTTTAAGGACTATTTTACAAAGAGGTGTGGATATCTTGCACGCATCTTATCTTCCCTTTCCTAAGTTGATTCTCCTGGAATGTCTTTTCTCCACATCACTCGAACAAAGCTGACTTCCTTGTTCCGAAGTGACTTCACTTTTCTATCCAGGATCTCCACAGGTTGTTGCTGACAAGATAAGTCGGGCTGTACAGTGAGCTCGGAATGATCGAGAATGTGGCTGGGGTCACTCACATACCTTCTGAGTTAGGATATGTGGAACACATTATGCACTCCTTCCAATGAAGGTGGAAGTGCCAAGCGGTATGCTTCTTCACCGACTCGTTCGAATATGTCGAACGGTCCAATATATCTCGGACTTTGCTTACCTCATCTTCCAAATCGGATCACTCCGCAGTTTTGGGATATCTTTAAGAACACGTGATCTCCTGGATGGAACTCCAAGTGACGTTGCTTTGCATCAGCCCAGTGCTTCTGTCGATCTTGGGCTATGCGCATCTTTTCTCTGATAGTACGAACCATATCAACAGTTGCTACTATCATCTCAGGTCCAAGAAGTTCCCTATCTCCGATATCGTCCCAACTTAATGGCAATCGACACTTTATTCGATATAGCGCTGCAAAAAATGCCATTCCTATGCTTGCTTGGTAGCTATTGTTGTATGAAAACTCCACAAGATGTAGGTGATCTTCCCACGATCCTCCGAAGTCTAACATACATGCTCTGAGCATATCCTCCAAGATCTGAATAGTTCGCTCAGACTGACCATCTGTTTGTGGATGATAAGTCATGCTGAAGTTCAGACTTGTTCCCAAGCTTGCTTGCAGACTCTGCCAAAAATATGATCGGAACCTGGTGTCACGATCGGAAACAATGCAGACCAGTACTCCATGAAGTTTCATAATTTCCTGTATGAGTTCATGGGTATCAGAGGTAGTACATTATGAAGAGTTTTAAATCTTAAGTAGATTCTTACCTCCATGTACTTCTTTGCCAGTGTCTCAGTTGATTGGACAACTCGAAACGGGATGAAGTGAGCCGACTTTGTGAGTCGATCCATAATGACCCATATCGCATCGTTACCCTTTGTGCTGTGAGGAAGAGCAGTCACAAAATCCATTGTGATGTGTTGCCACTTCCATTCTGGGATTGGAAACATTTGAAGTAGTCCAGCTGTCATGTGATGTTCAGCCTTTACTGGCTGACACGCCAAGCATTTAGCGACGCTTCTGGCTACTTCACGCTTCATTCCATTCCACCAGTAATTCTGACGTAGATCTTTGTACATCTTTGTACCTCCAGGGTATACTGAGTAGTGAGAGTTGTGAGCTTCTTTCATTAACTCTTCCCGAATAGGACCTTTTGGTACACACAATCTGTTGTCGTATCTCAAAGATCCGTCTTTATGGATGATGATGTTTGTTCTGAGTCCATTCTCTACTTGTTCTCTGATCTTTTGCAACTTAGCATCTCTTTCTTGAGCTGCTTTGATCTGGTTGACAATGGTATATTGAACTTGTAAATTCATCAAACATGAAGCGTTACCTCACATGACTACTTCAATCTCCATCTGATACAAGTATTGTTGTAGCTTCCACTGAGCAGTGAGATGCATTGCTAATGGTTGGCGACTAATAGCATCTGGAACCACATTCACCTTCCCTGGGTGATATTGCAGGTTGATGTCAAAGTCCGCCATGAGTTCTAACCATCGTCTCTGCCGCATATTAAGCTCCTTCTGAGAGAACACGTATTTCAGACTCTTGTGATCTCTGTATATATTCACTCATTCACCAAGAAGATAATGGCGCCAAATCTTAAGTGCAAAGATAACGGATGCCAATTCCAAATCATGCGTCGGATAATTGCGCTCATGAGTCTTCAGCTCTCTTAAAGCATAAGCCACAACTTTACCGTACTGATGTAGAACACATCCTAATCCCTTACCGGATGCATCACAATACACTTTGAAACCTCCAGACTGGTCCGGTATAACGAGAATAGGAACTGATGTCAACCTTGACGTGAGTTCTACGAAAGCTTGTTCGCATGCTTTTGACCATACAAAGTCTTCATCTTTACGTGTGAGCTTGGTCAAGGGTGTTGCTATCTTTGAAAAACCTTCAATGAACCTTCTGTAATATCCAGCTAAACCCAAGAAACTCCGAATGTCCTTCACTGACTTTGGTGTCGGCCATTCGCTTACTGCTGAAACTTTCGCTGGATCCATAGAGATTCCTTCACCTGATACGATATGTCCAAGAAAACCAACTTGATTTAGCCAAAACTCGCACTTGCTGTACTTGTCATATAATTGATGTTGTCCTAGAGATTCCAGGACAATTCATAGGTGCTCGTCATGTTCTTTCCGACTCTTAGAATACACCAGGATGTCGTCTATGAAGATGACAACAAACCTGTCTAAGTACTCCCGGAAAACTTGATTCATCAGGTTCATGAATATTGCTGGTGCGTTGGTCATTCCAAATAGCATCATTAGAAATTCGTAATGACCATAGCGAGTTATGAAAGCTGTTTTATGAATATCAGCTTCCTTGACCTTCACCTGATGATAACCTGAACGAAGATCTAATTTAGAGAAAACACAAAATCCACTTAGCTGATCGAATAAATCGTCGATGCGCGGGAGTGGATACTTGTTCTTTATCATGACTTCATTCAAGGCTCTGTAATCAATGCACATTCTGTAAGAACCTTCCTTCTTCTTCACAAGCAGTACTGGTGATCCCTAACTTGAAGTGCTGGGACGAATCCATCCTTTCGCCAATAATTCGTCCAACTGTGTTCGGACTTCCTTCAAACCTTCCGAACTTAATCGATAAGGTGCTTTGATCACCGGTTGTGCTCCTAGTACTAAATCAATGCTGAATTCAAGAGCTTGATCGGGAGGCAAACCTGAATATCGTCAGGAAACACATCATCGAACTCTCGAACCACTTCAGGCCTTGATTCTTCCTCTGCTTGAGTTGCTGCAATCACTGCTTCCCTTGGCTTCGCTTTGTATGTACTTGGCTCCAGGGTACGGTCTCCACTTTTGAAATAGAAGACCGGATGATCTGGAATCTCAAATACTACCCTCCTTTGACGACAGTCGATGATAGCATAAAAGGTTCTGAGCCAATCCATACCTAGAACCACATCGAAGTTCGGTATGTCCAGCACCTTGAAGTCAGCATAGAATTCTCTGCTGCAGACGACTACTGGACACAAGATGTATCCCATTGTTGCCTTTAGAACACCATTTTCCGAACTGACATTCCAGCTGGATACAAGCGGTGTGACTGGAATCGTATGAGTTCGAGCGAACCGTTGCGATATAAAGCAGTGAGATGATCCAGTATCGAAGAGTGCTAGTGCAGGAAGTGAGGCTACTAAAATTGTACCTAAGGTATGTGGGATATGTTTTAAGTATAGGGAAACGTATGTAGATAAGTAGCAAAACTGAAAGAAAGGTTGAGAAGAAAAGGGTTACCAGTGATAACTTGGCCGGTGCCTCAACTTCTTCCACGGTCATCGTGAAAGCCTGGCGCCGTGGTACTTTCCTCCTGGCCTGAGGAGCATTCCTCGGAACATTCCTTTGAGCTTGATGGAACTGACGAGGAGGAGGTGCAGCTTGTGGTCCTCTAGGTGGTGGAGCAGGTCGTGCAAGTCTTGGAGCAGGTGCCTGAAAGGCTGGTCGCTGCTGGTAATTGATTGCTGGCCTGGGTGCAGCAACTGGGTTTTGTTTTTTCGGACAAGACCCAATATCATGAGCAGCTGAGCGCAGACTAAGCAAAGACGGTTGGCTCGCCAGTAGTCTTTCATCATATGTCCAGTTCTCTTACAGTAGGTACAAAAGGCTGAGCTGGGCCTGTTGTTTGGTACTTCCAGTCCCCTTGGCACAAAAGGTGGCCTTGACGAGGCTCCTCCTGCCATCTAGTTGACAGGGCGCTTAACTCCTGCAGACTGAGGTCTGCCCCTCGCCTTTACCACTGCTTCATAACGGCGGGCAGCTTTCAGAGCCGATTCATGAGTCGGAAAAATCTCTTGTGGCCAGTGCAGCCTGGATGTCCGAAGCTAAACCTTGTTGAAATCGATGGGCTCTGATCTCATCCGTCGGTATTAGGTGTGCCGCAAATCTGTTAAAATATTGTGTTAGCTGTGTAATATATGATATATTGAAAAATTCGAATTATTGAGACATATCTTACCGACTGAGCATGGTGAACTCAGTGTCATACTCATCTACTGACTTGGTCCACATCGAACCTTATTGCAAATGGATGAACTGCTGTTCCATGTCGAAGCTGGCAGTCTCAGGGAAGTACTTTGCGTCGAACATATCGCAGAAAGTCTTCCATTCGATAGGTTGTTCAAGACGGCTTTCTTCCGCCTTCCACCAATTCCGTGCATTGTCCGTGAGCTGCAGTTTCGCAACACGGACCCAAGCTCCCTCTGGCTCTTGTACCGCTGCCAGATCATCTTCGATACTCTGAGCCCATTCCTCAGCTTTCAGTGGGCTTTCCTTTCCTGAGAACTGTTTGGGGTGCAAAGACCCTGAATTGCTTCACTCCAGGTGCTTCTGCCTCGGGACGGTTCATTAAAAAAGCAGTCTGCTGCTGCTATCCCTCTAGGAGGTTGCGGATTGCCTCAAGCAGAACCGTCTGCTCATTGAGCGGAGTAGGGACGGCAGATGTGATTAGTAGTGGAGGTGGAATATTGTTGAAGTTGGTGCTGGTGTTGTTTGGGGAATCCATAACCTAGAAAGAAAATTTAGGTTAGGACAGATTCAAAGTATATGAAATGATAAAATTCAAGGAACATGAATTGTAAAGAATGTTTTAGTTGCTAGTTATTGTGTTATATTGCTTAGGTTGTTCACGCAGAACAGAACTGCATGGTAGTGTTCCATACAGTTCTGACCTGCATGGGCCACCAACAAAACCTGTCACGCCCCGCTTTCCGGTGTACGGCGAAGGGGCGCGACTGGCCGCTACATATTTACTCTTAAGTAAACACGCTAAGCGTATCTAAGCAATATAAGTAAAATGCACAAGAGACAGAGACAATAGATATATATTGAACAACAACATTATTTATTAACATTCTTTTGTACAATGCATGGAAAGTAAATACATCTGAATAAAAGCAATGCCTAAACAGTGGCATAACAGGAATGGAAAATACAGATTGTAAAGGAAATATACAAGTGTAACTACAGCTCGGGATCTTCAATAAACTGGTCCAAGTCGTCACTGGTGGGCTCAATCTCTGGAAGGTCCGAAACACCTGACAACATTCAAAAAAGAAGAAAGAGAATGTTGTCAGCGAACAAATCGCTCGGTAAGTCCCGAAGATAAGGGAGAAGTAGAATAGATAGAGAGTAAGAGAGAGAGTGTAACTTTTAAAGTTGTATTATAATGTTGTATTTAGTGTTAACGTTGTTGTTTGTAGCTTGGTACAGAAGGATTCCAGTGTATACGAGAGGAGTCTAAGTAGACCAGAGACTAAGGTGAACGGAATGTACAGGGAAGTGTTATGCCACGGTACAACAGCAACGGAATATAGGTTAGGTGTCTTAAATCTTGCAGTCTCGTGCCACTTCTAACACCTTCCGTACCAATCTATCCCGTAAACCCCGCGATGTCTTGTTTGTATTGTTTGTATTGCAACTTGGATTGTCCTGTAATATATATTGTATAATTGGATGACTTTCCAAAACCATGATATCAGTAAATGGATATAACTGGAGAATCATGGATGTAACTGGAGAATCATGTAGATGGAAGTATATCCATGGTTCGGTCCGGTCAATATAGATTGAATAGTTTGATCCGATTGATTATATGGATTCATATTGAATTGTAATATTGTAGATTGTACTTGAATCATATTCAAGTCAGTTTGTTATAATGAGACTCAGTCTGAGTCAGAACAATTAGAAAAGAAATTGAATTCCTGAATTAGGTTTTGATGTTATCGGTAACCGCTGCACATGGGCGGCAGGATTTGTCTCTTTTTCAAAGACGATTACCATGTTGATAACACTGTTGTTAAGTTATCTACCTTAAATAGGCAAGCACCCACTTCTCCGGATCCCTGAGGCTCAAGAGATTGGTCTCGCTTAAACCTATATTTAATCGGGTCCTCAGGGTATTTTATAGAACTTGAGGGGGTTTTTATGTAAAAATATTTTTCTATAATTTTCAAAATACACCCTAGGTATTTAGTTATCATCTTCGAAGTTATCATAGATGTAGATTTTATATTTGTGATATTTCTAGTAAAAATAATCTAATTTCATAATATAGGGTATTTAATTGTAATATTGCACTTGTATGGAATTCATGGTATTTTAATGTAAAGTGATTCTTGTGATTTTAGAAAAAGTTGGAATATTTATATTATCACAAAAATAGATATTTTAATGATACATATATATATATATATATATATTTATATAAAAATAATTTTAATATATATTATATTTCTAGAAATCTCATTTTTTATGATATTTGTATTTTAAATCTCTCGAGATCGAATGCTCCTTGCAGAGGTCTGCATCTCGTACTACTAAGCCCAGAGATGTGCGATAATCCACACTATCCCGGTTGGGTTCCCCAAAATGGGTTGTAGCGGCGCTTTGCAAAGATTGTAAAAATACATAATCTTGTAGAAAACGGTTTTAATAGTTAGTGGTATTTATATGTAAAGTTTCGTTTTCCCGTATTCTATGTTCCCGAAAGGTATTGTGCTATGTTGCATATGAGTGTTTTGAGGAGGTAGGTCATTACCTCATGATCTATCTAAAGGTATAGCAAATTTAATGATGTTTTAAAATAGAAAGTAAACTACATGGTATTTTAGTTAAAAAGAGCGGAAAAAGTTACAAAATGAAACATATTGCCATGAAACTTGCTCAACATATTTGTTAATGATTAATAGTCAACATGTAAGGGTTTGGTATGTTTGTATTTAAGAAAAGGTTGGATTTTTAGGAAGAACCGAATCGGAAATCGGATCAACTCCGATTCCGTCGGGTTTTAGAAATACGTGTTTATAGAATAGCAAGGTGAAGAGGGAGAAGGGACTTACGGGTTTAGAATCAAGAGAAGTAGGAGAGGAAGACGTAGAAGGCGCCGGTGCGTCGTTTCGTCGCTGGGAGCTCCTAGGGTCGTCGTCGGAAGATCGCTGGAGTTTTGCCCTTCGCTAACTCCACTTGTACACAAAATTTCTAAAGGAATTTCTTGAGATTTTGGACAGAATTGTGAGTGAGGGGTGTGTCTAGGGGTGGTATTTATAGGGTAAGGCTAGGGATTAGGGTAGGTGAAAGGGTGTAAACAAAAATGTATTAAATTGTATTAAAATAGGGTTTAATAGAGTTTTTTACTCTCTCTATTAACGTGCAGGTAAATTAAAGTATACATAGGAGTTTGGAATACAAAAATACAGAAGTTTCATGAAGGGAGTCAGCCGATCCGGGATGAATCGGCCGGCGGCGGCGGCCGAGTCGGCTGGTCCGCCGGCCGAGTGGGCCGGGGTCGGTCGCCGTGGGTCTGCCGTCGATTGGTCTACTCATTGGGACAGTTTGTTTTACATGTGTAGTGGGGTTTTTACGAGTTATGCACGTGTAGACCCTTGGACTTCTAAAAATTCAAAACAAAACAATATTAAAAATAATGTGGAGGATGGGATTTGAACTCTGGTGCTTTGGTTCAGCAGTGCAAGATCTTACCAGTGAGCTACAAGCTCTTTCTTGCTATTAAAAAGCAAAACAATTACTTATAGTACTCACAGAAAATGCAAATACCCCAAGTATACATTAATTTTTAAACAAATTTTTGTACACTAAAATTGGAGTTGTTACAGCCAAGCAGCTAACCCTTAACGTCGTTCCATCATCGCAGTTGCCAAGTTCAGCCGAGACCTTGCTTATTTCGTGGTTACGTCGTTGTTGTCGTCGGTGTTCAAAACGCGGGTAACCGTATTTGTCGTCGTATTATACCGATCAAGGCAAGTTCATCTTGCAATATGCTGGTTTATTTATACAAAATATATCTAGTATAATATATATACCTATATTTATAATATTGCAAATTATTATCAATATAGAATTAATCCATATTTTTATCTTTTACTAATACTACCACGTGTATACTTACAATTGTTAAGGTTGTGCAAAATTACTTATTTGAACTATTTTAGTAGATACAATTTAGTAAGTAGATACAATTTAGTTTATAATAAATAACAAGTGTAAAACGCTATTATAAATATGGTTCGATATTTTTTAACAAGTAATAGTGAATATATCAATTCCATTACAGCTAGATAACCATGAAAATAGTGATTGGTTACTTGACAAGTGCACGAGACGTTATTTTGCCATTGTTTTAGCTGTACTGTCATATCTGTTACCTGTATCGGTTACCAATGCCAACAATATTGAGTTATTATGCTGATTAACCTGACTTATTGTCTTGCTAGACAAGACCTGTATACGATTATAGCTGTGTTACTATTAGATAGATATTCTTTTGATACCTGACTAGAACATGAAACCTAGAGAAAATGGGAAATCAAGAATGAAACTTGACTTGTAACTCAATAGTTCACTACTTTTCAGAGATTGATCGGTCAATATGAGCTTCGGGATGCAGATGTAGGGTTGGCTTAGCACCTTAGCAAGTTTTGGCAAGCATCAATCATGCTACTTTAAAATTTTTGGGGTGCTAAACAAACCCTAACCAAGATCTTAACTAGAGTATTAGGATAAACAAAGCATGTAAACAACTTTACATCTAAAAGTTAGGGATTACAACCTTTGTAGTCCGTTCCTTCACTTCTAAAGCTCCGTGTTGAGGTCCCTTCGCTGCGATCATCAAGTACCCGGACTCTAGAGAGGCTCCATGAAGAGAAAGATGCAAGCTTGCTTCCAATCTTCAACAACTAAGATGATCTACCTTGAAGAATCTCAAACCCAAGCTATTGCTTCACTAATCAAGTATTAGCAAAGCAAACACTCTAATCTAAGTGGCTAGAATAGATGAGGATGGTGAAGTAGGAATTTAGCTCTCATTTGTTTTCAATTTCTCACTCAAAATCATCACATTCCAAAAAGCTAGTAAGCTTTTCTCAAGAACAAGAAGAAGAAGTAAGTCATTTGTGATGAATAATGAAATCCTTGGTTATGGTTACAAATCAACCCTTGGTTAAGAAAGAAAAGACTTAACTATTGTAAAGAATAAACCATGGTAAAGGGTTTGAGTTGGGTTAAGAAATATCTAAGCTTAAAACAAAAATAAAGCTTCTAGAAACTTCATGAAAAAGCTAACCCAAATCAGACCCTAACTATGTTTAATCTCCACAAATCTTGTTGTATTTGTAACCCTAACTTGTTACAATATTATATATCACATATATAATATATATTTGTAACAAAATAAAATAATACAATTAACATATATCACATATATATCAATGTATTATCCAAGTGAGAAAAAGAATCTTTAAGTGAGCTTATATATTAGTTAATGTAATATAATATATCAAATATATAATTATACATTAAATTATCGAATCAACATTTGATCCGATAATCCGGCTATTTCACAAATAACCGACTAATATAATCTGTATCAGTTCATCGAATCAACACTTGATCCGATGACCCGGCTATATCACATATACCCGGCCGATATCACATATCGCGAGAATCTAATACGGTATCGCATACACGTATTATTCTCGGTCCCTCACATATCACATATGTGCCCCTACTCCGTTTTTCCTGAGCCAGGAAACCTCTGTGTAGGACTCTAAAGAATCGTCAATACGCCGGTAGTGGGTGATGATCATATCAAACACCAACAAGCTGCAAGCGGTCAGCTAAACGTAACAGCCACCCAGGTATTGAGCAATCAGAAGATCAACAAGCAAGCCTGTACATTCTCCTGTGAATCCAACCAGTAACACTCCCGTACAGTCCGGTCTCTTCGTCTGATATGTCGCATATCTTGCCTAGGAGTAGTAAACGTCAGACCCTAGTAGCTTGATAAGTCGTGTTGATATAAGTTCCATAACAGTTCGAGAAACTACTGATAACACATACCAGTAAATCTCAGCAACCCTGGCCAGGGATTTCTAGTTATAGCCAATCGAACACTGCGCAACATCAACTCCCTATACCGGGAGAGACGAAACCCCTCCTATCGCTCATTGCCTCTATGTGATTCGGGACTGTACCCAAAAGCCACCGTTTTGCACGCCCTCTTGGACGTGGTATAATGGAAATCAAAGTACAGTGGAAATCATACAAGACTCTATGACGATCTCGGGTCTACAGACTAACTTGTACCAGTGTCACCAGAGAACTGCCATCTGACATGAGGTATAATACCATCTGGGAGTTCTCGGCGAGTCCGTCTAGTGTTCCCAGTCTTCACTGAGCACCCGTATACCTTCTCTGATGTCAAACACCAATGGATATGGGATCATCCATCTCCCATCATATGGGTCAAGAAGCGCATACGCTAGTCTACTCTGGAGTATCGATGCCCTGTCTCGGTACTCCCATGACTAGGAACATTTGAAGGATGTACTTGGCGACTACACTGTCCCCACTGGTATGATCTGCATCATAGTCCTGGTAGTCAAGTACTCATCCTAAGGGCTTTATCAACATGTGATATAGAGACAATCAGAGTACATGTTAAGATAAAGAGTAACCAGATAGCATACTATCATGTCGAGCAAGAAAGTCCTCCCTCTATATGTCCTAGCATCCACTACAATATACAACGTATATACAGTAATGGCCTCTAGGGCATACATATAACTAACAATCTCCTACTTGCACTAGGGCCATCTGTTGTAGTATCCAACAATAAGCTGTGGTTGAAGTATCTCATATTCAACCATCCCATAAAAGTCTCTACTAGGAAATAGGCCTTTGTGAGTGGATCCGCATTGTTGTCCTCTGTGTCTACTCTCCTAACTTCGATCTCCCTGGAGATCAACCATCTCCATGATCAGGTTATACTACCTAAGAATATGCCTGAATCTCTGATGGGATGGAGGTTCCTTGGCATAAGCCACAACTCCATTATCACACAATGGCAAGAACGAAGTTCATCTCATGAACTAAAATATATCCAGACTGCCTCTTTGGTAGCATCCTTGGTAACGATGTAGCTTGCCTTTGATCGTCTAGTAAGTTACGGTATCTAGCTTGGAACTCTTCCAACATACCGTCCCTCCACTGAGGGTATAGACAATACATGTTCCTGACATTCAGTCGTCCTTATCATCCTGGAACCTTTCCAGTGATTCTCCCAAGGATCGATTGATACCATCTCACTACAACTAGTGAGTATCCTAACATCCAATTAGATCTATCTCATAGATTCAAAACCCAGGATTTAGGAGGTATCACCTTGATCCTATAGAGAATCTTTGTGATAAGAGGAGATTGACCGAGCGTAGCATAGGAAACTCCTTCCCTATCAAGAGTATATCATCCACGTACTATACGAGGATCATCACCATACTCTCTACTGCCTTTTTGTATATACAAGGTTCATCTACCATTTTGATGAAGTCAAACTCTTCGACTACCATCAAAACAGACGTTCCAACTCCGCGATGCCTGATTTATCCCATAAAAAAACTTGCACACGTTTCCGCTGCTCCCACTGTCTACGAAGCCCTCTGGCTGTGTACTTATAGACTCTCTCTTCTAAATCATTATTTAGAAAAGCTGTCATGACACCCAACCGCCAGATATCGTAGTCATGGTATGTAGCAATGGCAAGTAGGATCTGGATAGACTTAAGCATAGCTTTGAAAGTCTCAACTTTTCCATGCACACCAAGTAATCTTCTCAAGATATACTTGCTCCTGATGGAGATTTAACCCTTCAGATAAAGCAACCAAAGTCCATACTTTGTTGGTGTATAAGGATTCCATCTCAGATTGCTAAGCATCCAGCCATTCTCACAGAGTCCCCACTCCTGATGGCCTGCTCGAAACTAGTTGGGTCATCATCTCATGATGCAATCCTCTCTCCCACTGTCCTAGAGAAACCGAAGTATCTCTCAGGTGGATGAGGAACCCTACCAGATCGGCGGAGAGCCTGAGGTTCGTTGGAAACTATTGAATCCTCCGGTTCTACTAAATCATCAGCTGCAGTTTGTTTTAGCCGGAACTACATCCAGTTCTACCTTATGACCACTAATTTCTTCACAAGAAATTCCCTTTTTTTCCTCAAAAAGTGGTATGCCGAGAAATAAAACATCTTTTATTCCTCGGTGTTGTAGAAGATATTCCCTTGCAAATGCTTGGGATATCCAACAAACTTCCATAGAACTGATCTTACCTCGAGCTTATTCGGACTTTGCTTTTAACATAGGCCGGACAACCCTAAATCTTAACTTCCTTAAGAGATGGGCTCTTCCCATACCATATCACCTATGGAATGGTAGGCAGCTGATTTAATTGGAACCTTAGGTATGCAGCTTCACAAGTGCATAACCCCAAAAGAAAATAGGCAACTCAGTAGTACTCATCATAGAGCACACCATATTACATAGGGTGCGATTGCTCCGCCCCGATACACCGACGTGATGTGGTGTATATGGAGGAGTAATGCTGAGAGAGAATCTCATTCTCCTTTCTTTAGAATGGTCCAGAAATTCCGTGCTCAAGTATTCTCCTCCTTGATCCCATCATAGGACATAATACTTATACCCGTTTTTGGTTTTCTACTTCTAACTTATATTCTGTGACTATCTCAAAAGCTTCGGACTTGTGTTTCAACATGAACATATGTCTAAATCTTGGGAGATCATCGGTGAATGTAATGAAGTACAAAGAACCGGTCCTGGCATATGTAGATAGGGGACTTTCATACATCATCATGTATCAATCCCAAGAGTTCACTAACTCTTTCTCTGTTTCCAATAAACGGAGCTATGGTCTTCTTATCTTTGTGACATGGCCGGCAAGTTTCACAAGATGTAAATTCAAACTATTTTAAATATGCATCTTTATGTAACTTTAGCTAGTCGGGTCACATCGATATGACCTAGTCTACAATGCCTCAAGAAGGATTCGTTCATTTTTGAACACTTCCTCTTGTGTGTGTTCTGTACGTTTAAGAACTGTGGTTTGATTTAGAATGTATATACTTTTAGATAACGTGCCTGAACCGATCAACTCTTGATATAGGAAATGTTCAAAACATTATCCAACAATAAAAAATTATATCTTTCTTTACTAATAAAGAGACTGATATGATATTGTATATCAGGTTCGGTATCTAATAACATTCGTTCAGAATCAATGTATTCTGGTAATACAGGGTGATAACTGCCAACAGACTTGGCTCCAACACTTGCATCATTTCCAACTCTTGAAACTTATCACCCGTTCTCAATTCTGTACCTATCTGTAGCCCATGTAACAAATTACATTTGCGGGATCCTGATCCGGTATCTCATACCCATGACGTAAAGGATACTGAGAAACAGTTCTTGGTAATGAACACACCCGAAGAAGATGCATCATCATGTACTTTCTTCGTTTGGGCGGCACGGGAATTCTGGTAATCCCCTATTTCCTGCTCTGTTTTATAACAATTATAAGTTGGAGCGGGACCAACGTTCCTTAGCGCAGTATAACAAGCGGGTTCGTTCAATACATCTATATTATTATCTTGATTAAGGCGTGACATGGTCGCTACCTGGAGAGAGAGAGAAGAAAGCACTCAGCGTATGCTCTTGCAAGATTAGATTGGTTATTAATATATCCAATCATGATGTCTCCCACTGTTTTAATCAAATCTTCCTTCAAACCCTAAAAGGAAAGAGTAGCCGGTATTAATTACACCCTACAAGTTCGCCAATCTTTCAGCTAGGCCAGTGCCGGTACTTTGAGGGAGGTTCCCCGTGCTTTCGCACGGACCTAATTAAAGTAACCTCGTTTTCCCAAAGGCTTAACCCGTTGACACCTTTCTAGACACCTACTTGATCGGCTAATTGTAATGTGTAAAACTCTCCCAGGAGTAACTCTTACTCGCAGTGGGTATCGGGATCCAACTATCTCATAGAAGGTATGCAATCTCATTGCAAATTTCAACTCTTGAATTCCCCGATAATATTTTACCCCAAGCGATCTATGACCTTGACTAAGTCAACAAGCCATAGACTGCAAGTAAAGTTCAACCCGTCATTTTCCGATTGAATTAAACCCACCCGCACGAACCTTGACTAATTCAACAAGACCGCACGACTACCCTAATCCAATCGCATCATATGCTTTGCAGATAAGCACTAATCAGCTACCGCACACTACGCCTTGACTAAGTCAACAAACGCAGCACGAATATTAAATACTACTTATCTGAAATGACGTAGGGCTACAACAGGTTTTGATGAAAACCTTTTGCGTAATAAACTCGATATCATTGTAGAATCGAGTGATTTTAAATGGAATGTTTTTTAGGCCTTTTCTAGTTTTTCTAAATAGGTCACTCCCGGTGAAGGGATCTCGGCTCTTTCCTCATCGAATAAGGTGCAGGATATTTCATAAATATCACTATGCAAAGCAAAAACTATAAAAACAATCAAAAGACAAACCAAGTTTGTAGCATCTGCTAGTTTCGCTAAAGAGGTCACTCCCGGTGAAGGGATCTCGGCTCTTTCCTTATCGAATAAGGTGCTGGATATTCTACTAGGAATACCGCTATGCAAAGCAAGAACTAGAGCTACCAGTTTTTGAGACAAGTTTCTACAATATCTTTAAGTTTCTTTTAGTTTCATTAATCTCATTAATGAAGTCTCATTTTATTATGCTTCACAAGCATCACATTTGAAACGAAATCAGTAATATAACATATATCTCATATATATAATATAAACATTCGTCTCAGGCAGTAATATGATCTCATCACAGAACATTGCAGCAGAAGATAACATATGAAATATTGGATATACTAGGATTTCCGTGTTTTATGCGAGCCTGTATAAAACGCGGATTCCACGGTCGCGATGAACAGCCAATTGTAAGTCCATGTCACGCACCCCACTAACTTGCGGGGAGGCGGAATATATGAAAAACGATTATCAAAGCTTCGTAACACGGACTTGAGCGCATGAATCGTAATCTAAACCATTGCTAACGTTATACTAGAGGTTTAACTACTCGGTACCGAAGTTATACCTCACGTTACATGTCCTTCGGGTCTTCATCACTGTCCTCCACTCCTCGTAGGCTGCTTGGAACATCGGCAACTTCACGGCCTCCTCGAATCGAAGACGATCCACCCGAAAGCTCCTACGCCAAGCTAAATCTCAAACTTGAGATAACTAGGTTGCTTAAAGTGCTAATCTAAGCTACCTATGGGATATAGAGTGAGATTATGGATGTTTTAGTCTAGCTAACCCTTGATCTCAACACATGAGAGGTTAGGGTTAGGGTTTCAAGAGAGAGTGAGCTTGAGGAGAGAGAAGGAGAAGATGAGAATGAATATCTTATTTCATAAAATCCTTCTCACTTGAATATATGATACATAATGAATTATCAAATAATATCAATTAATTGATTATTCACCATGTTTCATTTAATCAAGGAGAGTGATTCATCATGTGAGTCATTAGATCATTAATGAAGCATTAATGATATGATGAATCATATAAATGAGTCACACAAAGTAATCATGAAAAACCCACCTCAACCCCTCATGTCACCACTCTTCTAGAACCTTCTCGACAAATTACGAGAACGCCCCTCCAATCCGTGAAAACACGGAAAAACTTTAGACTGTATAAATCCAATAACCTTATACTAGAATCTGGCTTAAACCAAAGCCGGCTAGTATAAACTGTCCGAAAAGTCGTACGTGCGAAAACACACGTACGCATCCGAACCCTTGTCGTAAAACCATACGACCTCTATATCGTTTCGCCTGGAGCAGGGAAACTCTCTGTGTGGGACTCTAAAGACTCGACACTACGCTGGCAGTGGGTTTAACCACAGACCGCAAGCTGCACTAGCTGTACGTAACGGTCCCCAGGTAGATGTCGATAAGAAGGCCGATGAGGAAAACCATCTCGAACCCCTACTGAGCCTGATGTGACGATCTCCGTACAGTCCGGTCTGTTCGTCTAAGACTATCGCATATCAAGCCTAGGGGGCGGCAAGCGTCAGTCCCCTAATAGCTGTATAAGTCGTGTTGGAGCGAAGCCCATTACGCCCTGAGAAGCTACTGGAACCTACCAGTATATCTCGCTTGCCCTGGCCAGGGACTTTGCGTAATGGCTCTCTGACACAGTGCGATATCAACTCCCAATACCGGGAGAGACGAATCCTATCTAACCGCCACTGCCTCCAAGTGCTCGGGACTGCACCCAACTGCTACCTGTTTGCACGACTCCTTTGAGCCGTGGTAGGGTAGCAATCTAAGAACAGTGGGACACACTCGAGGCGAAGCAGCAGTGTCAAGTCTGCGGACTATGCTGTACTCATGTCACCTGGGAACTGATAACTGACGATGGGTATAATACCAACCAATCAGTTCCTCGGCGAGTCCTGTCCGGTGTACCCGTAACCTAACGAGCACCTGTATACTATCTCTAGTACGACGTACTGATGGCTGTGGGACAGACCATCTCCCCAACTAGGATGAGAAGCGTATACACTTAGTCTACTCCGGAATATCGATGCCCTATCTCGATAATCCAACGACCAGGGACCTGTATAGGATGTTGCTTACAGACTACCCAGCCCCCACTAGTGTGATTGCCATCACGACGCTGGTAATCAAGCAAAGATCCTATGGGCTCTACTAATATGTATAAGTGATAAGTTACAAGAAACATATGCACATATTAAAGTAGACTCAAACCAAGTAGCATACTACCATTTTTAGCAAGACTGTATATATAACTGTGAATATCCCAAGCTTCCATTAAGTAATATACAATCTAGTATGATACAATAATGGCCTCTAGGGCATATACACTAACAATCTCCCACTTGCACTAGGGCCATGAGCTGGCATATCGTAGACCTATCATCTCGAATAGCCTCTCGAACTGCGTCTGAGGAATGGCCTTTGTGAATGGATCAGCAATGTTATCCTCCGTCTTTACTCTCTTCACCTCGATCTCCCGGCGATCTATGATCTCCCTGATCAGGTGATACCGCCTTAAGATGTGTCTGGACTTTTGATGGGACCTGGGTTCCTTCGCTAAAGCTATAGCACCGTTGTTGTCACAATACAAAGGTATTGGATCAACACTGGTAGGAACCACCTGAAGTTCTGTGAGGAACTTCTTCATCCAGACTGCTTCTTTTGCGGCATCGCAAGCAGCTATGTACTCTGCTTCCATCGTTGAGTCTGCAACGGTCTTCTGTTTGGAACTCTTCCAACAGACCGCCCCTCCATTGAGGGTGAAGACAAAACCTGACATGGATTTGGAGTCATCTTTGTCACTCTGGAAGCCGGAGTCGGCAAAGGCCTCCATCTGAAGGTCTTTTCCGCCATATACCAAGAACATCTCCTTAGTCCTCTTCAGGTACTTGAGAATGTTCTTTACTGCTATCCAGTGATTCTCCCCTGGGTTTGCTTGATACCGGCTTACTACGCTCAATGTGTATGCTACATCTGGTCTGGTACATAACATCGCATACATTATAGAGCCTACTGCAGAAGCGTAGGGTATAATTGACATGCGATCCCTTTCCAAATCAGTCTTGGGAGACATCTCTTTGGAGAGGGTGATTCCGTGACAAGCCGGTAGGTTACCGCGCTTAGAATCTTCCATACTGAATCTCTTCACTATGGTGTCTATGTACCTGGACTGTGAAAGTCCCAATATCCTTTTTGATCTATCACGATAGATCCGGATCCCCAGAATGTAGGTGGCATCACCCAGGTCTTTCATGGAGAATTTATGTGACAAGAATCTTTTGACTGACTGTAATATAGGAATATCATTTCCTATTAGGAGAATGTCATCCACGTACAAGACGAGGAATACTACAGCTCTCCCTACAATCTTACTGTATATGCATGGTTCATCTGGATTTTTGATAAAGTCAAATTCTTTGACAGCATCATCAAAACAGATGTTCCAACTCCGCGATGCCTGCTTTAGTCCATAAATGGACTTAAGCAGCTTGCATACTTTACCGCTGCTCCCACTCTGAATGAATCCTTCTGGCTGATCCATATAGACGCTTTCTTCCAAATTACCATTTAGAAAGGCCGTCTTTACGTCCATCTGCCAGATTTCATAATCGTGGAAGGCAGCAATAGCAAGAAGGACCCGAATAGATTTAAGCATAGCCACTGGAGAAAAGGTTTCGTCATAGTCCAAACCAGGTCTTTGACGGAAACCCTTTGCAACAAGTCTAGCTTTATAGGTTTCAACCTGTCTATCTACACCAATCTTCTTTTTGAAGATCCATTTACATCCTACGGGTTTTACCCCATCTGGAGCAATGTCCAAAGTCCATACTTTGTTGGTGTACATGGACTTCATTTCGGTCCGCATTGCATCTAGCCATTTTACCGAGTCACCGCTCTGAATGGCTTGCTGGAAGCTAGTAGGCTCATCATATTCAATAGTGCAATCCTCTCTATCCCCGTCTATGAGAAAACCGTAGTATCTCTCGGGCGGATGAGATTGCCTACTACTCCTGCGGAGTGGCGTCGGGATGTCTGGTTCTTCTGAAACCTCTGGTTCAACCATACTTTCAGTAGTAGTTTGTGGTTCTGGAATTTCTTCCAGTTCTATTTCGCTCCCATTTGTTTCCTTTTCTAAAAACTGATATTCTAGAAAATGGGCATTACGAGAAACAAAAACCTTTTGTTCCTCTGCGTAATAGAAAAAATACCCCCTGGAGTTCTTTGGGTATCCTACAAACTTACACAGTACTGAGCGTGCCTCGAGCTTGTCCGGATGCTGCTTTTTTACAAAAGCTGGACATCCCCATGTCTTTAAGTACTGAAGACAGGGTTTCTTCCCACTCCACATCTGATATGGTGTGGTAGGCACAGTTTTGGTTGGAACCTTGTTCAAAAGATATGCAGATGATTCTAGTGCATAACCCCAGAAAAATCGCGGTAACTCAGCTTTACTCATCATGGAACGAACCATATCCAATAGGGTTCGATTCCTCCTTTCCGATACACCGTTGTGTTGTGGTGTGTATGGAGGAGTAAGCTGAGAGAGAATTCCATTCTCTTTTAAGTAACCTAGGAACTCGGCACTTAAGTATTCACCACCTTGATCAGATCTCAGTGTCTTTATACTTTTGCCTGTTTGTTTTTCCACTTCATTCTTGTATTCTTGGAATTTCTCAAAGGCCTCGGATTTGTGCTTCATCAAGAAGACATATCCATACCTAGAAAAATCATCCGTAAAAGTAATGAAGTAGGAATAACCACCTCGCGCATGTGTAGACATTGGACCGCACACGTCACTGTATACGAGTCCCAAGAGATCGCTTGCTCTTATTCCGTGTCCAGTGAACGGAGTTTTTGTCATCTTTCCCATGAGACAAGATTCACAAGTAGCATAAGATTGATATTCGAACGGATTCAAATATCCTTCTTTATGTAACTTAGTCAACCTCCTCTCATTGATGTGACCTAGTCTACAATGCCATAAGAAAGCCTGATTTGTTTCCGGAGACTTTCTTTTAAGTGTGTTCTGGACACTGAAAATCTGAGCTTGATTTAATACGTATATTCCGTTTTCTAATGTACCTGACCCAATCAAATCTTGATTTAGGTGGATGTGAACCACATCTCTTGTAAAAGCAAAATCATATCCTTCCTTAGAAAGTAAGGGTACAGATATGATATTACAAGTCGTACCTGGTACATAAAAACAGTTACGTAGAATCAATATCTGCCCAGTTGTCATCCCAAGATGATATTCCCCTACGGATTCAGCTTTCATGCTCATTCCGTTAGCAACTGTGAGGGTCATATCTCCTATCCCTATAACCCTACGATTTCTCAGAGCCTGTAATGAATTACAAATGTGAGTTCCTGATCCGGTATCCAATACCCAGGAAGTAGGGTTAACTGACATACAGTTCTCTATCATAAACACACCCGAAGTCGAAGCCACAACATGCTTCGTATCCTGGCTACTGGCTTCTAAAGCCCTGCAATCATTCTGCCAATGCCCAATCCCACAACAATAGGAATGTCCCTCAATAGGGTGGTCCAGCTTGTCATAGGCAATGGACATCTGGACAGACTTTTGCCAGTCATATAAGTCAGATTCAGTCAAATATTTATCTAGATGTAACCTATGTGTGGTCACAGGGTCGCTGCAATTTTAAGAGAGAGAAGAAGATACTATTAGCATGATGCTTTTGCAAGTTTAGAGTGGTTTAATTTATCTAAACAGGATGGCTCCCACTGTTTCTCGAATCCCTCCTCAAACCATAAAAGAAGAATTAGCCAGGACAATTCTCACCGTACAATACTTGCTTAACCGTTCAGCCAGGCTAGTGTCGATACTTCGAGGGAGGTTTTCCAACGCTTTCGCGAAGTTCCTTAATTAAATAACCTCTTTTCTCTGGGGGCGTAACCCCGCTGACACCTTTCTTGACACCTACTTGGTTTATAGCATTGATCGTTAAGTGATGAATCTCCTGATAAGTAGCATGTACTCACAGTAGGATCAGGATCCAAAATATCATCGTATGATAATGTTGAAGGAATCCTACCAACATTCATCAAACTCCAAAATGGTATGCATCTCTCTGCAAATTTCAGTTTCTTTAGAAATTCCCGATGTGGATTTTTGCCCCATGCTCTTATGACCTTGACGAAGGCCAACATATCATAAGTCACATGTCAAGTTCTACCCGTCATTATCCAGGTTAATTTGAACCCACCCGTACATACCCTTGACGAAGGCCAAAATAGTAGTACGACTGTCCCAAACCAACGCATCTATCTATGCTACAGATAAATATCCAGCAGCTACCAATCACTATGCCTTGGCGAAGGTCAAAATACATAGCTTGAATACTACTGAATATTTAACTAAAATGACGGAGGGATACGACTGGTTTTGGCAAAACTGTGAACGTAGTGAACTTGATATAATCGAAGGAACCTGCTACTTTTTAAAAGGAGTGGCTAAAGCTCCGCAATTTAAAAAATTCTAATTTCTTTTAAAATAACCGAGTGGTTTCTTTTAAATTTGTTCCAACGATTAAACTTTGGTTTATTTTCTTTGCATTATAATAATGCGTCCCATCATTTTATCCTATCATTGCAGAAAACAACGAAAATACCACATCCTCTTATGCCATCCGCATTCTCCACGGGGTCCCGTCATCACCCGTTAGGTTACTTAACTAACGACAGAGCGGGGGCTGGGCTAGCGCGGGTGTAAAACATAAGTGACGTCTAATAGCTATTTATATATAGATATTGTACATTCGTCAGACGCAATAATAAGCATTCCAGATCACAGATAAACTTTATTGGATATGCAAGTAATCCGCGTTTCTTTTGAGCCTGCAATGAAAGACGGATTACACAGTTGTGATGAATAGCCATTACCCTACCCCAGACCCCTACGGGTACGGCAAACTACCCGCCAAGTACCAGAAGTGAAGCGGTCTGCCTCAACACTTCAAAATACCCGGTAGTTTGTGCACCCCACCTTGGGTCTATCCTAGGAGCAAAAAACAGTAAAAAGAAATAATACAACGGTGGCTACAACCGCAACCTGGATGTGCCCCGCAAAATAATATTACAACTTATTACAATTACATCGAATGAATTAATACAATAACCCATCACAAAACCCGGCTATTCACCACAACAGTCCAATACAGTTTATATACACAAACAGATAATATCCATTACAGAAATGTGCAACCCCCTGCTAACCGACATACTAGCAGTTAGGGGAGGTTTACGAACACATTAAACATTATAGATAAAGATCCAATTAGCAAATAGTTTAGAACATCGATCGATTACCTATATCCGTGTCTACCCCCAAAAGCAAAACATCACAGAGGCAACCTGGGCAGAAACAGTATATACAGGAAAACAAAAAACCCAAAATTATGAATTACTGTGAAACTCCGAGTCAACTCGGCGTTGACTCGGCGGCGGTTCCGCGGCAAAAGCTCTCTACTGCCGCGGAAACGCGGCCGTTTAGTCGAGTTGCCTCCTCGAATTTTCCCAGATTTCTTATAATTCCCTGCTGTGAATTTTAAGGTATGTCAAAAAAATTTTGCGACACATTTAAAATTTACAGAAACTGTTATGGAATAGGGTTTTGTTTTCCGTGTTTTTCGTCGATCGAACTTCTAATCAATTGCTAACAAGCTAGTAATGGTTTAGTTGGCTCTGATACCACTGTAAGTCCATGTCACGCACCCCACTAACTTGTGGGGAGGCGGAATATATGAAAAACGATTATCAAAGCTTCGTAACACGGACTTGAGCGCATGAATCGTAATCTAAACCATTGCTAACGTTATACTAGAGGTTTAACTACTCGGTACCAGAGTTATACCTCACGTTACATGTCCTTCGGGTCTTCATCGCTGTCCTCCACTCCTCGTAGGCTGCTTGGAACATCGGCAACTTCACGGCCTCCTCGAATCGAAGACGATCCACCCGAAAGCTCCTACGCCAAGCTAAATCTCAAACTTGAGATAACTAGGTTTCTTAAAGTGCTAATCTAAGCTACCTAGGGGATATAGAGTGAGGTTATGGATGTTTTAGTCTAGCTAACCCTTGATCTCAACACATGAGAGGTTAGGGTTAGGGTTTCAAGAGAGAGTGAGCTTGAGGAGAGAGAAGGAGAAGATGAGAATGAATATCTTATTTCATAAAATCCTTCTCACTTGAATATATGATACATAATGAATTATCAAATAATATCAATTAATTGATTATTCACCATGTTTCATTTAATCAAGGAGAGTGATTCATCATGTGAGTCATTAGATCATTAATGAAGCATTAATGATATGATGAATCATATAAATGAGTCACACAAAGCAATCATGAAAAACCCACCTCAACCCCTCATGTCACCACTCTTCTAGAACCTTCTCGACAAATTACGAGAACGCCCCTCTAATCCGTGAAAACACGGAAAAACTTTAGACTGTATAAATCCAATAACCTTATACTAGAATCTGGCTTAAACCAAAGCCGGCTAGTATAAACTGTCCGAAAAGTCGTACGTGCGAAAACACACGTACGCATCCGAACCCTTGTCGTAAAACCATACGACCTCTATATCGTTTTGCCTGGAGCAGGGAAACTCTCTGTGTGGGACTCTAAAGACTCGACACTACGCTGGCAGTGGGTTTAACCACAGACCGCAAGCGGCACTAGCTGTACGTAACGGTCCCCAGGTAGATGTCGATAAGAAGGCCGATGAGGAAAACCATTTCGAACCCCTACTGAGCCTGATGTGACAATCTCCGTACAGTCCGGTCTGTTCTTCTAAGACTATCGCATATCAAGCCTAGGGGGCGGCAAGCGTCAGTCCCCTAATAGCTGTATAAGTCGTGTTGGAGCGAAGCCCATTACGCCCTGAGAAGCTACTGGAACCTACCAGTATATCTCGCTTGCCCTGGCCAGGGACTTTGCGTAATGGCTCTCTGACACAGTGCGATATCAACTCCCAATACCGGGAGAGACGAATCCTATCTAACCGCCACTGCCTCCAAGTGCTCGGGACTGCACCCAACTGCTACCTGTTTGCACGACTCCTTTGAGCCGTGGTAGGGTAGCAATCTAAGAACAGTGGGACACACTCGAGGCGAAGCAGCAGTGTCAAGTCTGCGGACTATGCTGTACTCATGTCACCTGGGAACTGATAACTGACGATGGGTATAATACCAACCAATCAGTTCCTCGGCGAGTCCTGTCCGGTGTACCCGTAACCTAACGAGCACCTGTATACTATCTCTAGTACGACGTACTGATGGCTGTGGGACAGACCATCTCCCCAACTGGGATGAGAAGCATATACACTTAGTCTACTCCGGAATATCGATGCCCTATCTCGATAATCCAACGACCAGGGACCTGTATAGGATGTTGCTTACAGACTACCCAGCCCCCACTAGTGTGATTGCCATCACGACGCTGGTAATCATGCAAAGATCCTATGGGCTCTACTAATATGTATAAGTGATACGTTACAAGAAACATATGCACATATTAAAGTAGACTCAAACCAAGTAGCATACTACCATTTTTAGCAAGACTGTATATATAACTGTGAATATCCCAAGCTTCAATTAAGTAATATACAATCTAGTATGATACAATAATGGCCTCTAGGGCATATACACTAACACCAATCCCACACCCCTGGACCCCTACGAGAGCGGCAAGCAACCCTACCAATTCTAGAGTTAGGACACCCAGTCTCGACTCCTCGAGATGGTCTCCCACTGGTCCCTAAAACCTGGTTACTTGTGCTCCCCGCCTTGGGACTATCCTAATGCAGAAAAGTAAATAATATACAATGGTGACATCATCCTCAACCCGGAAGTGCCCCAAAAAAAGAATATTACATACAATGAATTTTACATGAATGAAAATGAAAAACTCTCATCTCACATAAAACCCCCGGCTATTCAAAACACGACGATCCAATATAACATATCACAACAACACATAAAATCACATGTCATCAACGTAAGTAAATATGCGTATCCCAATTGTCGTTGATGTATAACAATGAAACCGGCGATACACCACATATTACACTTACGGCCGCAGAAAAGAAAGTGTAAAACTACAACAGTTGGAATCCGAAACCACCTTAGACATCTCATGTCTAACCAAATGAATTCCTTAGACATCGCATGCCTAACAATTATAAACCCCGCATTTTAGTCTCGATCTCGAAAACACTTTTCAATATCTAGTCGGGCAATTCAACAAGATTCCCAACATCCTGATCGAATGCTCATCGGAAACTTTAGTAGACGGCCGCACCCCCGGATGCCGTCGACGGAGTGCACTAAGGCGGAACACCGCTGCCGCGAGCACCCGAACGGATACTTTTGGCGACGGGGTTCACCTACAGTCACTTGGTCGGGGATATTGTAGGGATTCTAGGCACGCGCACAAGAGTCTACGATGCATCAACCATGCCCGATTAAAATTTTAGCCGTGCCGAACAACCCGAAGCCGGATCTTTAAACTAGGGTTTAGGCGAAAACTAGCAAGTTAAACTCTTTAACACAAAGTCAGAGGGATTACAACCTTTGTAGATCCAGTCCTTCACTTCTTAAGCTCCGTGTTGAGGTCCCTTCGCTGCGATCATCGTGTTCTGGACTCTCGAGAGGCTTCACGAAGAGAATGATGCAACCTTGCTTTCGATCTTCG
This sequence comes from Agapanthus africanus, assembly GCA_030015575.1. Taxonomy (NCBI): domain Eukaryota; kingdom Viridiplantae; phylum Streptophyta; class Magnoliopsida; order Asparagales; family Amaryllidaceae; genus Agapanthus; species Agapanthus africanus. Next base: position 100,253,293 of record JASDDO010000010.1, on the reverse strand, counting down.
ATAACATAGATGATCTACCTTGAAGTATCGTTAACACAAGCTATCACTCATGAAATGATGTGAACACCCTCATCTAAATGTCAAGGATAGATGAGGATGATGAAGTAGGATTTTTGCTCTCATTTATAATCTTTTTCTCACTCACTTTCATCACAAAAGAAAGCTTTTTCAAGAAGAAACTCAAGGAAGAAGAAGATGATAACCTTAATCCATTTGTGATGAACAATGAATTATTGTAGTGGTTACAAATCTAACCAAGGGTTAAGCATGAAAGAGTTAACCCTTGTAGAGAGTTAACTAGAGTTAATGGTTTGGATTGGGTTAACATAATATCAACACAAAATATCAAGCCAAAGACAAGGTCAAAGCTTCATGAAGCTTCATGGAAGCTTCATGCAAAAGCTAACCCTAATCCAAACCTTAACCAAGTTTAAACCCTAATCCATTGTTAAATTTGTAACCCTAACATGTTACAATATTATATATCACATATACAATATATTTTGTAACAATAGAAAATAATACAATTAACATATATCGCATATATATCAATGTATTATCCCGTGAGATAATGAATCCTTTACTGAGCTAATATTAGTTAATGTAATTTAATATATCATATATATATTATTATATATTAAATTATCGAATCAACACTTGAACCGACAATCCGGCTATATGGCATATAACCGACTAATACGATGACCCGGCTATATCACATATTCCCGGCCGATATCTCATATCGCGAGAATCCAATACGGTATCACATACCGCATTATCCTCGGTCCTGCACATATCACATATGTGCTCCTACTCCGTTTTGCCTGAGCAAAGAAACCTCTGTGTAGGACTCTAAAGAATCGTCAATACGCAGGCAGTAGGTGATGATCATATCAAACACCCACAAGCTGCAAGCGGTCAGCTAAACGTAACAGCCATCCAGGTATTGAGCGCTGAGAAGATCAACAAGCAAGCCTGTACATTCTCCTGTGAATCCAATCAGTAACACTCCCGTACAGTCCGGTCTCGTCGTCTGATATGTCGCATATCTCGCCTAGGGGTGGTAAACGTCAGACCCCAGTAGATTGATAAGTCGTGTCGATTTGAGGTCTATAACAGTTCGAGAAACTACTAATAACACTTACCAGTAAATCTCAGCAACCCTGGCCAGGGATTTCCGGTTATAGCCAATCGAACACAGCGCAACATCAACTCCCTATACCGGGAGAGACGGATCCCTTCCTATCGCTCATTGCCTCCATGTGATTCGGGACTGTACCCAAAAGACACCTTTTTGCACGCCCTCTTGGACGTGGTATGATGGAAATCAAAGCATAGTGGGAATCACACAAGACTCTATGACGATCTCGGGTCAACAGACTACTCTGTACCAGTGTCACCGGAGAACTGCCATCTGACGTAAGGTATAATACCATCTGGGAGTTCTCGGCGAGTCCGTCCAGTGTACCCAGTCTCCACTGAGCACCCGTACACCATCCTTGATGTCAAACACCGATGGATATGGGATCATCCATCGCCCATCATATGGGTCAAGATGCGTATACGCTAGTCTACTCTGGTGTATCGATGCCCTGTCTCAATACACCCTCAACTAGGAACAGTTATAGGATGTACTCGTCGACTACCGTGGCCCCACTAGTATGATCTCATCATAGTCCCAGTAGTCGAGTACATATCCTAAGGGCTTTATCAACATGTAACATAGAGACAATCAGAGTACATGTTAAGATAAAGTACAACCAGATAGCATACTATCATGTCGAGCAAGAAAGTCCTCCCTATATATGTCCTATCATCCACTACAATATACATCGTATGTATAGTAATGGCCTCTAGGGCATACAAATAACTAACAATCTCCCACTTGCACTAGGGCCATCTGTTGTGGTATCACATACCCAATAATTAGCTTTGGTCGAAGTATCTCATACTCAACCATCCCATAAAAGTCTCTACTGCGAAAAGGCCTTTGTGAGTGCATCCGCGCTGTTGTCCTCTGTGTCTACTCTCCTAACCTTGATCTCCCTGGAGATCAACCATCTCCATGATCAGGTGATACTACCTATGAATTATATCTGGATTTCAGATGGGACGGTAGTTCCTTGGCTAAAGCCACAACACCATTGTCACACAATGGTAGGAACGAAGTTCATCTCATGAATTTATAAATATCCAGACTGCCTCTTTGGTAGCATCCTTGGTAACGATGTATCTTGCCTTTAATCGTCTAGTATGTCACGGTATTTAGCTTGGAACTCTTCCAACATACAGTCCCTCCACTGAGGGTAAAGACAATGCCTGCGACTAACATTCAGTCGTCCTTATCACCCTGGAACCTTTCCAGTGATTCTCCCCAGGATCGATTGATACCATCTCACTACAACTAGTGAGTATCCTAACATTCAATTAGATCTATCTCATAGATCCAAAATCCAGGATTCAGGAGGTATCACTTTGATCCTATATGGAGAATCGTTGTGATAAGCGGAGATTGACCGAGCGTAGCATAGGAAACTCCTTCCCTATCAAGAGTATGTCATCCACGTACTCTATGAGGATCACCACCATACTCCCTATTACCTTTTTGTATATACAAGATTCATCTACCATTTTGATGAAGTCAAACTCTTTGACTACCACATCAAAACAGATGTTCCAACTCCGCGATGCCTGCTTTATCCTATAAAGCATCTTGCACACGTTTCCGCTGCTCCTACTGTCTATGAAGCCCTCTGGCTGTGTACTTATAGACGCTCTCTTCTAAAACATCATTTAGAAAAGCAGTCATGACACCCAACCACCAGATATCGTAGTCATGGTATGTAGCCGTGGCAAGTAGGATTTGGATGGAGTTAAGCATAGCTTTGAAAGTCTCAACTTTTCCATGTACACCAAGTAATCTTCTCAAGATATACTTGCTCCTGATGGGGATTTAACCCTTCAGATAAAGCAACCAAAGTCCATACTTTGTTGGTGTATAAGGATTCCATCTCAGATCGATAAGCATCCAGCCATTCTTACAGAGTCCCACTCCTGATGGCCAGCTCGAAACTAGTTGGGTCATCATCTCATGATGCAATCCTCACTTCCACTGTCATAGAGAAACCGAAGTATCTCTCAGGTGGGTGAGGAACCGTACTAGATCGGCGGAGAGGCTGAGGTTCGTTAGAAACTATTGAATCCTTTGGTTCTACCAAATCATCAGCTGCAGTTTGTATAGCTGGAACCTTTCCGGTTCTACATAACAGACCTTGCCTCGAGCTTGTCCGGATTTTGCTTTTAGACATAGGCCGGACAACCCCAAATCTTAACAAACATAAGATATGGGCTCTTCCCTTTACATATCACATATGAAGCGGTAGGCATCTGATTTGATTTGAACCCTATTCAATATGTATGCAGCTTCTCAAGTGCATAACTCCCAAAAGTAAATAGGAAACTCAGTAGTACTCATCATAGAGCACACCATATCACATAGGGTGCTATTGCTCCGCCCCGATATACCAACGTGCTGTGGTGTATACGGAGGAGTAATGCTGAGAGAGAATCTCATTCTCCTTTAGAATAGTCCAAGAATTCCGTGCTCAAGTATTCTCCTCCTTAATCTCATCAAAGGACATAATACCTATACCCGTATTTTGGTTCTCTACTTCTAACTTACATTCTATGAATATCTCAAAAGGTTCGGACTTGTGTTTCAACAGGAACATATGTCTGAATCTTGAGAGATCATCAGAGAATGTAATGAAGTACAAAGAACCGGTCTTGGCATGTGTAGACAGGAGACTTTCATACATCAGCATGTATCAATCCTAAGAGTTCACTAACTCTTTCTCTGTTTCCAATAAACGGAGCTGTGGTCATCTTATCTCTGTGACATGACCGGCAAGTTTCACAAGATGTAAATTCAAACTAGTTTAAATATGCATCTTTATGTAACTTCAGCTAGTCGGGTCGCATTGATATGACCAAGTCCACAATGCCTCAAGAAGGATTCGATCATTTCTGAACCCTTCCTCTTGTGTGTGTTCTGTATACTAAGAACTGTGGTTTGATTTAGAATGTCAATGCTTTTAGATAACGTGCCTGAACCGATCAACTCTTGATATAGGAAATGTTCAAAACATTATCCAACAATACAAAATTATATCCTTTCTTTACTAATAAAGAGACTGATATGATGTTGTATATCAGGTTCGGTATCTAATAACATTCGTTCAGAATCAATGTATTCTGGTAATACAGGGTGATAGTGACCAACAGACTTGGCTGCAACACTTGCACCGTTTCTATCTCATGAAACTTATCACCCGTTCTCAGTTCTCTACCTTTCTGTAGCCCATGTAACAGATTACATCTGCGGGATCCTGATCCGGTATCACATACCCAGGACGTAAAGGATACTGAGAAACAGTTCTCTGTAATGAACACACCCGAAGATGATGCATCAACATGCACTTTCTTCGTTTGGGCAGCATGGGAAATCTGGTATTCCCCAATTTCCTGCTCTGTCTTATAACAATTATACGTTGGAGCGGGACCAACGTTCCCTAGCTCAGTATAACAATCGGGTTCGGTCAATACATCCGTATTATTATCTTGATTAAGGCGTGATATGGTCGCTACCTGGAGAGAGAGAGAAGAAAACACTCAGCGTATGCTCTTGCAAGATTAGATTGGTTATCTAATATATCTAATCAGGATGTCTCCCACTGTTTTAATCAAATCTTCCTTCAAACCCTAAAAGGAAAGACTAGCCGGGATTAATTACACGCTACAAGTTCGCCAATCTTTCAGCTAGGCCAGTGTCGGTACTTTGAGGGAGGTCCCCCGTGCTTTCGCACGAACCTAATTAAAGTAAACCTCATTTTCCCAGAGGCGTAACCTCGTTAACACCTTTCTAGACACCTACTTGATCGGCTAATTGTAATGTGTAAAACTCTCCCAGGAGTAACTCTTACTCGCAGCGGGTATCGGGATCCAACAATCTCATAGAAGGTATGCAATCTCATTGCAAATTTCAACACTTGAAATTCCCAATAATATTTTTTCCCAAGCGATCTATGACCTTGACTGAGTCAACAAACCATAGACAGCAAGTAATTCAACCCGTCATTTCCCGATTGAATTAAACCCACTCGCACGACCCTTGACTGAGTCAACAAGGCCACACGACTACCCTAATCCAATCGCATCATATGCTTTGCAGATAAGCACTAATCAGCTACCGCACACTACGCCTTGACTGAGTCAACAAACGCAGCACGAATACTAACTATTACTTATCTGAAATGACGGAGGGCTACGACAGGTTTTTAAGAAAACCCTTTGCGTAATGAACTTTATATCGTTGTAGAATCGAGTGATTTTTAAATGGAGTATTTTTGAGGCTTTTCTAGTTTTTCTAAAGGGATCATTCCCGGTGAAGGGATCGTCAGCCCTTTCCTCATCGAATAAGGTGCAGGGTATATCATATATACCACTATACAAAGCAAGAACTATAGAAGCAATCAAAAGACAAACCGAGTGTGTAGCATCTGCTAGTTTCGCTAAAGAGGTCACTCTCTGTGAAGGAATCTCGGCTCTTTCCTCATCGAATAAGATGTTGGATGTTCTACAAGGAACACCACTATGCAAAGCAAGAACTAGAGCTACCAGTTTTTAAACAAGTTTCTACAACATCTTTAGGTTTCTTTTATTTCATTAATCTCATTAATGAAGTCCCATTTTATTATGCTTCACTAGCATCACATTTGAAACGAAATTTGCAATATAACATATATCTCATATATATAATATAAACATTCGTCTCAAGCAGTAATATGATCTCATCACAGAACATTGCAGCAGAAGAACATATATGAAATATTGGATATACTAGGACGTCCGTGTTTTCAATACGAGCCTGTATAAAACACGGATTCCACGGTCGCGATGAATAGCCAAACCCACATCCCTAGACCCCTACGAGAGCGGCAAGCAACACTGCCAATTCTAGGGTTAGGAGACCCGGTCTCGACTCCTCGAGATGGTCTCCCACTGGACCCTAGAACCCGGTTACTTGTGCTCCCCGCTTTGGGTCTACCTAATGCGGAAAAATAAATAATATACAATGGTGACATCATCCTCAGCCCGGAAGTGCCCCAATAAAAGAATATTACATACAAATGAATTTTACATGAATGAAAAAGAAAAACTCTCATCTCACATAAAAACCCCGGCTATTCAGAACGCGACGATCCAATATAACATATTACAGCAACACATAATATCTCATATCATCAACGTAATCAGGTATGCGTATCCCGATTGTCGTTGATGTATAGCAACGAAGCCGGCGATACACCACATACTACGCTTACGGTCACAGAAAAGAAAGTGTAAAACTACAACAGTTGGAATCCGCAACCACCTTAGACATCGCATGCCTAACCAAATGAATTCCTTAGACATCGCATGCCTAACAATTATAAACCCCGCATTTTAGTTTCATTATCGAAAACTCTTTTCAATATCAAGTCGGGTAATTCAACAAGATTCCCGACATCCTGATCGAATGCTCGTCGCAAACTTTAGTAGACGGGCGCACCCCTGGATGTCGTCGACGAAGTGCACTAAGACGGAACACCGCTGCCGTTAGCACCCGAACGGATGCTTTTGGCGACGGGGTTCTCCTACAGTCACTTGGTCGGGGCTATGGGGCGTGGCTGTCTGTTAAGTTTACCCGGCGAGTATCCGCGTACTTTACGTGATTGCGACGGACTTTTGATCACATCAAAATTCCGTGGCAATCGATCTTCTGAGACTAAATTGCTATGTTTATAACATTCAAATTAGTTATCTCATAACTACCTGTGGATTCCAAATATTTTATCACATTCCAGATAAATAGACAATGTTAAACTTTCCGATCGAATAATCAAAACACCCAAGATTTCCCTAATATATCTCAACACTTGAAATCAGTTTAAAAACATCCATCACATGCCACAGTACCAATGGTTCAGCCGTAGAAGGGTCAAGCCAACGCCTCATATGTGGCACGCTGTTCATAACAGAATACTGCATTTTATACCGTCCATTCTTATGCTCGTGTGTTTATAGGTAGGTGCTTTTAATCCGTGTTTGTTACATATTTACAGAGTACAGGTTTCCAGTACAAATATTGCAATTCAAGACAAAATCTCCACAGTTACGTCCAAATACAGAACATCTGTCACAGAAGATAAAAGCCGGGTTACGGTCATCCATATCCGTCCAGTGCCGAGTACCAATTCCAGAGACAAGACATATGACAGTGGTCATTCGTGTCTCGGACAAGCATAGGGCACGAGGGGGGCAGCACAAGAATCAATGGGTGCGCGGAGCTCGAGAGAGATAGAAGTCAAAAGTGAAGAAATGATAGCAATCTTGGACTAAGAAATCTGCAGATATTCTGGAAGACTTTTGTGCAGTTTGTAGTTGTCAAACACGAGGAAAAAAGGAACCAGGGATAACCACAAAAGATGGTGGCCCAACTCATCAAGACGGCCGCGTTTCCGCGGCCTAAGCAGGCTTAGGCCGCGGAAACGCGGCCGTACTAGCTCTTCAGGTTGTCGTTTTTTAAGGGCAGTTTGGGGACTTCATATTATGCCATATTCTTGCCCTATGTTTCCTTTTCCCCTCCTATAAATACTCCAGAACTGAGCTAAGCCAAGGGTCCAATTTTGTGTCCATTCTTTTAGCCATTTTAGTGTAGTTTTAGTTCTTCTTCTTCTTCTTCTTCATTCTTCCTCCATGGAAATGTAGTGAGAGCATTGAGTGGATGTGAATGAAGATGAGAGTTTTTGTATCATTCTTTTTGCTTAGCTTCCCCCTTGAGCTCTCTACCTTAACTTGATCTTGCAACCTCTTAAGTGAGCTTGCACGTTTAAGTTTTGGTCATTGGTCTCAAGGGGTTGTATCATTTTGTTCTCTCCTTAGTGCTTCATTTCACATGAGTTCTTTACCCTTCTCTTGATCTTGCAACCTCTTGATTGAGCTTGCAAGTTTAAGGGTTGGCTATTGATCTCATGCTTGTTTTGAGTTCTATGGTTCTTATAATTACTTTCTTGCATTTTTCATTCTTTCTTTACTTACTTGCAATTTAATTCCATGTACTTTAATTACTTGTTTGTAATCTTTTCTTTTCTTTGTTCTTTTCTTTTTGTTCTCTCTTTTTGGTTCGTTTTTGTGAATGGTTGTAATTATCATTGTTAAGAATAAATACGGTATTGTAAGTTAAGATTTTCTTTTCTCATTTCCTTTTCCCGTTATTTTCCATTGAACTCCGCCCAAACCATACGTAAGCGCTCCGTTAGGCACCCTACTCTAACAAGGTAACGGTGATTCCTAACCGCGACCGGTTGCGTTCGGTTTGGCCGGAGGCAAAAGCAAGAGACAAGAACGGAAGGACAAGGCTAAATAAGCCGTATTCCATGAATACCGCGCTTAAATCCCCTAATCCACGTTGTTGCCGATTGCTCTAGCTTCAATTGGTCAAGACTCGGCTCAAAGGTTTTGAGTACGGATTCCTTTAGCTTACAATTCCGTATCTTTTTCTTAACAACTTTATACTTGCAAATAATCCACATAGGTTAGATTGAACAAACTCATACAAATTCTTTATTGACTCGTCTAAGACAAGAAAGGACATACAACCATTTCCCTGTGGATCGACCCGTGCTCAACCGGCTAGCTGCATAGCGACACCGTCTTGATTGCGGTTAACTTTAATTCTTTCAATCAAATGGGGCGTCGTTGCCGGGGAGACGGTAGCGTATTTTCTTTCTTGTTATTCGGGTTAATATTCTTTTTGTATATATTTAAAAAAAAAATCTTTTTGTTATTTTTGATCATTTTTGTGGGCAAGAGTGCAGATTTTTGCGGATTTGCAAACTGCGATTGTGGGAGCAAAGTGTACGTTCAAAGCTAAGGTGATTGCAAAGTACAGTGCCAAAGATCCGGGTAGTTTGACCCGCGCAAGCGAACTTTTCAAGCTTACCGGATTTGATTCAACGGGGGTTTCCTAACCCAAAACTTAACGGTACGTACTTTACTAACACCTTCTTCTCAAATCCGACGCATCCAATATACTATTCTTTGCAGGATTCTTTGCAAGTTCGCTAGCAAACGCTAAAAATTGACTAACCCGTATTTGTTGCAGTGCCGCGCTTAAACTAAAAAACGATTGTTTGATTCTTTATAGAATTTTTATTGAATTGCGCATTGCATACATTAATACGGACTTAAGGGCAAGCGAACCCCACAATATACGGTAAAGGATTTCATCACCTTTTCCGTGGCCCACAAATCACGAACTTGAGATTAACGTTTACCCGCACAAAATTTAAAAGAAACTAGACTTTAAGCCTTAAGGACTTCGCGCTCACTAGGAGAAGTTAACTGTGTTTAGAACCTCGCTTAACGGTATATTGCTTACGGGGTGTCTAGGAAAGTGTTAACGGCGAAACCGCCAAAAGAGAAAGGGTTATTTAATTAAGGAACTTCGCGAAAGCGTTGGAAAACCTCCCCTTATCTCTGCACTTACCTGGCCTCGTGATCAGTGTATCTTGAGCCCGTTTCTCGACACAGTTTTACTTCGACAATCAAGTTCTGGAGCAGGTCTAGTTGACCTAGGTGAACCCTAGAACGATTAGGTGTGTGGTATTTTTTTGTCGTGATTGTTTTTGTCCATATTCTTTTTGTGTGTATATTTCATTCTTCTGTTAATATATAAAAAATAAAAATAAAATAAAAAATCCCCTCCTTTTCTCTTCCTTTCTTTCCTTCTCTCTTCATATCATGGGTACTCCACCTCGCAAAACTCTTGCCGAACTTTGGTACCCACAACCAGACATTACATCCTACGGTTCTTGTTTTGGTCGAACTTCGAACGACCCCTCCATGCCCAAAATTTCTTTGAAAGATCGGATAGACGCGTCTAGGACGAATAACTGGACCCCGCAATTCACTTCGTATCAACCATTTCAAACTTTCACCCCTTCTTACGTTGATACCCCTTCTTCAAGTCATGTTGCAACTCCAAGACCTATGTCTATTGCAGAACGTATTGAACAATCCCGTAGCCGATCTTTCACTCCTTTCACCACTTCAAATTCTTGGGATCAACAATTCCATTCACCTTCCTATCCAGATGTTGATCCTGCTCCTGTCCAGCCATTCAATTCCTACCAATCCTACCCTACTTTTGCACCTTCCCTAGACATTGCTTCAGAACCGCCATTTGGGAGTTTTCAGTATCCAAACAACTTTGAATTTTTTCCTGAAACCCCTTCACAACCTATGTCTAGTCTGGAACAGTCGTTGGAAGACTTTAGGGTAGCGTCAAGCCAACAGATGATGGATTTGAATGCATCCATAGCCGCTCTCATACAACCTACTGACTCGGTAACTAGTTTCCAACTAGCTCCAAATTTTTCAATGTATGAAGAGGCGGTAGGACAGGCTGAGAATTTGAGTGGAGAGAGTGAGATGTACCCCCTTCCAAATCAAACCTACCCGTCCCAAGTTGAATCCCACAACTCTTGTTTTGAAAGTCTATCGAGTGTCCCACATGCTTTATCAATTGAAGATAGAATGATTAATGAGTTGTGCGACTTTGTAGTGTTTGATTTACCTGATTGTGAAGGGTCCCTTCCAAGTGAAACCAATCCCAAACCTTTTGACCTCTACACCTCCACTCTAGAACCTGAATCGATTGAAATCCATGCTTTTGTTGAGGTGTCTGAGAATATTTATTTTCACTTGATTGAGGATATCGACGCTGGGAATATTTTGGATGATGAACCCATAGATTTGGCTGAGTTTTTCTCTTCAAATCATCATCCCGAGTCATTAAATGTTTTTTCCGAACCCCATATGCGTCTGGATTTTGAAGAGAAGTGCATGGATGTGCTAAATTTTGAGGAGAATATTGAGGATAGTTTTGAGGATGAACCAGTTTTAATTGATGAGTCGGATTTTCCCATTCATCCTGTCCCTGTCATTGACTGTGTACACCCTCCTGAACCTTTAACCGATACCCCTCCTCGATCACTTCCCTCCATTCTTTCCATCGTTCCGACCTTGTAAGAAACCGTCTCACTTTCATTTCGTATGTCTGGTTTACCGAGTTCGGCGTACCCATGGTTTCTTACGAATCTTGAGGGATTTGACCCAATCTCTCGGCAGGTTAATAGATTAGCACAATCGCTGTTTACACATCGCTCATCACAAATTGTGCTAATCTATTCACTCCATTTTCACCCTCAAGTTCATACTCCACTGCTTTTTTCCCTTCCGCCATTCTTCTTCTGATATACCGAGACCGTATCCCGCTTCTATCTCCATACGGTCTTGCGTAGTCTCCATTTCTTACCTCTCCGCATTCTTTCACCAGCCACTGCTTTATCACGATAAGATCTTTGAATGGTTGGTGCTCACTTTTGGCCTGTGTAAGGCCTTGTATAGCTTGATACTATTCTTTCCCCTCTAATCCTGAACTTCAACGCTTAAAAGTGGAAACACTGTTTTACTTAAGTTTGGGGGGGACACCTTTTTTGTATATATTTTTTGTTTTCCTTTTTGTATATAATTTGTTTTTAGGGGGAGCGCCGACAATTTTGACCCTCTTGGTATAGCCTGACAGTGAGGGCACTGTCAAGCTTAAGTTTGGGGGTGTGCTCGGTAAGCTTTCTTCCTTCGCATTCATTTGTATATTTTGCATTTGCATACCTTATTAAAAACCCACAAAAAAATCGAAAATTTTCCAAAAATATAAAAACTTTGTCGTCAAGTTAGCTAATAGGGTAACTTAGATCTTTATTCTGAAAGATTAGTTGATATGATAGAAATAACTAAATTCTAGGCTTAGGAATTGAAAACCCTAAAAATAACCCTTATTCTGTTTAAACTTGGTAAGTATACGTCCTTACAGTTTTTTTTTGAGAAATAGGTAATCTTGAGTTCAGTTCTTTAGTTAAGTCAAGATGAAGGGAAAGTATTGATGCTTTACTGAAAGGATAAGTCTGAAAAATAGTTTCTTTTCTTGAGTTCAAATTTAGAAAGTATATACCCTACAACTGCACCTACACGTACCTTGAAACTTGGGATAGTAGAGGATACCTAGAAATACTCTTTCCTGAAAGCCTAGTATGAAAGAAAAAAACGGTATTTAAAGCTAAACACCAAAAGAGCATGTTGAAAAATATATCCGGTCTTGAAAAAGAAAAAGAAAAAAGAAAAATAGAATAAAGTCAAGACCTGGAAACTGCTATTTACGCTTTAAAGTTCACACATTCAGTAATCGGTCGTTAGTGCCTCAAGAAGCATTAATAGTCGCATGAAAGGTATGTGAGTAAATCCGTCCATCCTTAATGAAAAGAAGTAGTATTAGGTATTAGGGCAAGGGTACTATAGCTTGAATTGAATTCTCGAGTGTAGGGGTGCAAATTTACACACACGTAGGGGTATACAATCGATGTTTGAATAAAAGATAGAAATAAAGAATAAGACTTGTGTTTTCTGTAAAGTTGATAAAAATCCCTGATTTGAGGCCGCACTTTAGAAGGAAAACTCAGGAGAACCAACATCTTTCTAATTTTTTTTGGAACGTATAGGACCTAAGGTTAAATAGATAGGAGGTGTGAAAAATAAGGGTTGGATATTTCTAACTTAGGATGATAGAGTTTCTGACGTAAATACTAAACTGTAGGAGTAGAGTCGATGTTAACTTATGACACTAGCTTGGCGGGATTTTGTGGGTAGTATCCGCTGAAAACCCTTAGGAGACAACACTCCTCCTACTAGGGACACCTAGAGGTTTAACGGCTTGTTGCACATGCTCAGTGCAATCGCGTTCCCTACGAAAGTGCGGTTAGGATTTTATTTTTGTGAATAATTGGTTTTGCTCGGGACGAACAAAAGTTAAGTTTGGGGGTATTTGTTCATAACAGAATACTGCATTTTATACCGCCCATTCTTATGCTCGTGTGTTTATAGGTAGGTGCTTTTAATCCGTGTTTGTTACATATTTACAGAGTACAGGTTTCCAGTACAAATATTGCAATTCAAGACAAAATCTCCACAGTTACGTCCAAATACAGAACATCTGTCACAGCAGATAAAAGCCGGGTTCCGGTCATCCATATCCGTCCAGTGCCGAGTACCAGTTCCAGAGACAAGACATATGACAGTGGTCATTCGTGTCTCGGACAAGCACAGAGCACGAGGGGGGCAGCACAAGAATCAATGGGTGCGCGGAGCTCGAGAGAGATAGAAGTCAAAAGTGAAGAAATGATAGCAATCTTGGACTAAGAAATCTGCAGATATTCTGGAAGACTTTTGTACAGTTTGTAGTTGTCAAACACGAGGAAAAAAGGAACCAGGGATAACCACAAAAGATGGTGCCCCAACTCATCAAGACGGCCGCGTTTCCGCGGCCTAAGCAGGCTTAAACCGCGGAAACGGGGCCGTACTAGCTCTTCAGGTTGTCGTTTTTTAAGGGCAGTTTGGGGACTTCATATTATGCCATATTCTTGCCCTATGTTTCCTTTTCCCCTCCTATAAATACTCACGAACTGAGCTAAGCCAAGGATCCAATTTTGTGTCCATTCTTTTAGCCACTTTAGTGTAGTTTTAGTTCTTCTTCTTCTTCTTCTTCTTCTTCATTCTTCCTCCATGGATATGTAGTGAGAGCATTGAGTGGATGTGAATGAAGATGAGGGTTTTTGTATCATTCTTTTTGCTTAGCTTCCCCCTTGAGCTCTCTACCTTAACTAGATCTTGCAACCTCTTAAGTGAGCTTGCACGTTTAAGTTTTGGTCATTGGTCTCAAGGGGTTGTATCATTTTGTTCTCTCCTTAGTGCTTCATTTCACATGAGTTCTTTACCCTTCTCTTGATCTTGCAACCTCTTGATTGAGCTTGCAAGTTTAAGGGTTGGCTATTGATCCCATGCTTGTTTTGAGTTCTATGGTTCTTGTAATTACTTTCTTGCATTTTTCATTCTTGCTTTACTTACTTGCAATTTAAATCCATGCACTTTAATTACTTGTTTGTAATCTTTTCTTTTCTTTGTTCTTTTCTTTTTGTTCTCTCTTTTTGGTTCGTTTTTGTGAATGGTTGTAATTATCATTGTTAAGAATAAATATGGTATTGTAAGTTAAGATTTTCTTTTCTCATTTTCTTTTCCCGTTATTTTCCATTGAACTCCGTCCAAACCATACGCAAGTGCTCCGTTAGGCACCCTACCCTAACAAGGTAACGGTGATTCCTAACCGCGACCGGTTGCGTTCGGTTTGGCCGGAGGCAAAAGCAAGAGACAAGAACGGAAGGAAAAGGGTAAATAAGCCGTATTCCACGAATACCGCGCTTAAATCCCCTAATCCATGTTGTTGCCGATTGCTATAGCTTCAATTGGTCAAGACTCGGCTCAAAGGTTTTGAGTACGGATTCCTTTAGCTTACAATTCCGTATCTTTTTCTTAACAACTTTATACTTGCAAATAATACACATAGGTTAGATTGAACAAACTCATACAAATTCTTTATTGACTCGTCTAAGACAAGAAAGGACATACAACCATTTCCCTGTGGATCGACCCGTGCTCAACCGGCTAGCTGCATAGCGACACCGTCTTGATTACAGTTAACTTTAATTCTTTCAATCACACGCCGTACTGCCACAAACCCTAAGGTTTAGAGGCAGTTCAAGACGGTCACATAATCGAGTTAAGGTTTGTTGTCTTCTAGAGGGTCCACCGCATTACTTGCACGACTTAGAACGTTGTTAAACTCGAGAAAAAAATCCAACTTTTGAAAAAATTTCCGACTGGGGAAAAAGTGAGTTATTGATATCCGGTTGAACTTTTTAACACGTTCTAAAATTATCCGGAAAAACTAAACAAAGTTAAATTATCCGATCGAATCAACGAGTCCCCGATACAACCCTAGAAAACTCAACACTTGAGTGGAATAAAAAAATTCCCAGAAAAAAATAACAAGAAAAGACCTAAGAACAATTACATGAAATTTCAGGGACTAAGTCACAATTTCGGCCGCGGAACCGCCGCCAAACCCTTGGTTTGGCCGTGGTTCCGCAGTCATATTTGCGAATTAGATGGCTATACTTCACAGTAATTCTTAGTTTTTCCTGCTTATTTTTCTGAGCATTTTTAATTCATAAAAAACCACAGTTTTGAAAAATGTAAAGAGAAGGGTAAACATGGGGGTTTCGGGTTTCGATCGGACTTTAAACTTCGCTCAGACTTCGCCTAAAACTCTAGCTTGGCTCTGATACCACTGTAGGGTTGCTAGGCACACGCACAAGGGTCTATGAGGCATCAACTATCCCCGATTAAAATTTTAGCCGTGCCGAACAACCCGAAGCCGGATCTTTAGACTAAGGTTTAGGCGAAAACAAGCGAGCTAAACTCTTTAACACTAAGTGAGAGGTATTACAACCTTTGTAGATCCAGTCCTTCACTTCTTAAGCTCCGTGTTGAGGTCCCTTCGCTGCGATCATCGTGTTCTAGACTCTCGAGAGGCTTCACGAAGAGAATGATGAACCTTGCTTTCAATCTTCGATAACATAGATGATCTACCTTGAAGTTTCGTTAACACAAGCTATCACTCATGAAATGATGTGAACACCCTCATCTAAATGGCAAGGATAGATGAGGATGATGAAGTAGGATTTTTGCTCTCATTTATAATCTTTTTCACACTCACTTTCATCACAAAAGAAAGCTTTTTCAAGAAGAAACTCAAGGAAGAAGAAGATGATAACCTTAATCCTTTTGTGATGAACAATGAATTATTGTAGTGGTTACAAATCTAACCAAGGGTTAAGCATGAAAGAGTTAACCCTTGTAGAGAGTTAACTAGAGTTAATAGTTTGGATTGGGTTAACATAATATCAACACAAAATATCAAGCCAAAGACAAAGTCAAAGCTTCATGAAGCTTCATGGAAGCTTCATGCAAAAGCTAACCCTAATCCAAACCCTAACCAAGTTTAAACCCTAATCCATTGTTAAATTTGTAACCCTAACATGTTACAATATTATATATCACATATACAATATATTTTGTAACAATAGAAAATAATACAATTAACATATATCGCATATATATCAATGTATTATCCCGTGAGATAATGAATCCTTTATTGAGCTAATATTAGTTAATGTAATTTAATATATCATATATATATTATTATACATTAAATTATCGAATCAACACTTGATCCGACAATCCGGCTATATCGCATATAACCGACTAATACGATGACCTGGCTATATCACATATACCCGGCCGATATCTCATATCGCGAGAATCCAATACGGTATCACATACCGCATTATCCTCGGTCCCGCACATATCACATATGTGCTCCTACTCCGTTTTGCCTGAGCCAAGAAACCTCTGTGTAGGACTCTAAATAATCGTCAATACGCCGGCAGTAGGTGATGATCATATCAAACATCCACAAGCTGCAAGCGGTCAGCTAAACGTAACAGCCACCCAGGTATTTAGCGCTCAGAAGATCAACAAGCAAGCCTGTACATTCTCCTGTGAATCCAATCAGTAATACTCCCGTACAGTCCGGTCTCGTCGTCTGATATGTCGCATATCTCGCCTAGGGGTGGTAAACGTCAGACCCCAGTAGCTTGATAAGTCGTGTCGATTTGAGATCTATAACAGTTCGAGAAACTACTTATAACACTTACCGGTAAATCTCAGCAACCCTGGCCAGGGATTTCCGGTTATAGCCAATCGAACACAGCGCAACATCAACTCCCTGTACCGGGAGAGACGAATCCCCTCCTATCGCTCATTGCCTCCATGTGATTCGGGACTGTACCCAAAAGCCACCTTTTTGCACGCCCTCCTAGACGTAGTATGATGGAAATCAAAGCACAGTAGGAATCACACAAGACTCTATGACGATCTTGGGTCAACATACTACTCTGTACAAGTGTCACCGGAGAACTGCCATCTGACGTAAGGTATAATACCATCTGGGAGTTCTCGGCGAGTCCGTCCAGTGTACCCAGTCTCCACTGAGCACCCGTACACCATCCTTGATGTCAAACACCGATGGATATAGGATCATCCATCGCCCATCATATGGGTCAAGATGCGTATACGCTAGTCTACTCTGGTGTATCGATGCCCTGTCTCCATACACCCTCGGCTAGGAACAGTTATAGGATGTACTCGTCGACTACCGTGGCCCTACTAGTATGATCTCATCATAGTCCCAGTAGTCGAGTACATATCCTAAGGGCTTTATCAACATGTAACATAGATACAATCAGAGTACATGTTAAGATAAAGTACAACCAGATAGCATACTATCATGTCGAGCAAGAAAGTCCTCCCTATATATGTCCTAGCATCCACTACAATATACATCGTATGTACAGTAATGGCCTCTAAGGCATACATATAACTAACAGCTATGGGGTGTGGCTATCTATTAAGTTTACCCGGCAAGTATCCGCGTACGCTACGTGATTGCGACGGACTTTTGATCATATCAAAATCCCGTGGCAACCGATCAAATGAGACTAAACTGCTAGATTTATAACATTCAAATTAGTTATCTCATAACTACTTATGGATTCTAAATATTGTATCACATTCCAGATAAATAGACAATGTTAAATTTTTCAATCGAATAAACAAACACTCAAGATTCCCAAACATTCTTAACACTTGAAATCAGTTTAAAAGCATCCATCACATACCACAGTACCAATGGTCCAGCCGTAGAAGGGTCAAACCAACGTCTCACATGTGGCAACGCCGTACTGCCCCAAACCCTAAGGTTTAGAGGCGGTTCAGACGGTCACATAATTGAGTTAAGGTTTGTGTTCTTCTAGAGGGTCCACCGCGTTACTTGCACGACTTTGAACGTTCTTTAACTGAGGAAAAATCCAACACTTGGAAATTTTCCGGCAGGGGAAAAGTGAGTTATTGATATCCGTTCGAACCTTTTAACACGTTCTAAATTACCCGGAAAAAGTTAAACGAAGTTTAATTATCCGATCGAATCAACGAGTTCCCAATATATCCTAGAAAGCTCAACACTTGAGTAGAACTAAAAATTCCCAGAAGCATGAAAAATACCCAAGAATATAACCCTGAAGTATTAGCCCATAACTCCTCATGTTGGCCGCGGAACCACCGCCAAACGCATGTTTTGGCCGCGGTTCCACGGTCACGTGATGGAGTCATGGCTTCGTACTTCACAGTAATTCTTAGAATTCCTTACTTAATTTTCTAAGTATTTTTAATATGAAAAATTTCAACTTTTGAAAAAAATTCAGAAACTAGGTTTTTACGGGGTTTCGGAGTTCGATCGGACTTCAAATTTCGTCTACACATCGCCTAATGCTCTAGCTTGGCTCTGATACCACTGTAGGGTTGGCTTAGCACCTTAGCAAGGTTTTGGCAAGCATCAATCATGCTACTTTAAAAATTTTGGGATGCTAAAAAAACCCTAACCAAGATCTTAACTAGAGTATTAGGATAAACAAAGCATGTAAACAACTTTACATCTAAGAGTTAGGGATTACAACCTTTGTAGTCCGTTCCTTCACTTCTAAAGCTCCGTTTTGAGATCCCTTCGCTGCGATCATCAAGTACCCGGACTCTAGAGAGGCTCCATGAATAGAAAGAAGCAAGCTTGCTTTCAATCTTCAACAACTAAGATGATCTACCTTGAAGAATCTCAAACCCAAGTTATTGCTTCACTAATCAAGTATTAGCAAAGCAAACACCCTAATCTAAATGGATAGAATAGATGAGGATGATGAAGTAGGAATTTAGCTCTCATTTTTTTTCAATTTCTCACTCAAAATCATCACATTCCAAAAAGCTAGTAAGCTTTTCTCAAGAACGAGAAGAAGAAGAAAGTCATTTGTGATGAATAATGAAATCCTTGGTTATGATTACAAATCAACCCTTGGTTAAGAAAGAAAAGACTTAACCATTGTAGAGAATAAACCATGGTAAAGGGTTTGGGTTGGGTTAAGAAATATCTTCACAAAATATCTAAGCTTAAAACAAAAATAAAGCTTCTAGAAGCTTCATGAAAAAGCTAACCCAAATCAAATCCTAACTATGTTTAATCTCCACAAATCTTGTTGAATTTGTAACCCTAACTTGTTACAATATTATATATCACATATATAATATATATTTGTAACAAAATAAAACAATACAATTAACATATATCACATATATATCAATGTATTATCCAAGTGAGAAAAAGAATCTTTAAGTGAGCTTATATATTAGTTAATGTAATATAATATATCAAATATATAATTATACATTAATTTATCGAATCAACACTTGATCCGATAATCCGGCTATTTCATAAATAACCGACTAATATAATCTGTATCAGTTCATCGAATCAACACTTGATCCGATGACCCGATTATATCACATATACCCGGCCGATATCACATATCGCGAGAATCTATTACGGTATCGCAAACACGTATTATTCTCGGTCCCGCACATATCACATATGTGCCCCTACTCCGTTTTGCCTGAGCCAAGAAACCTCTGTGTAGGACTCTAAAGAATCGTCAATACGCCGGTAGTGGGTGATGATCATATCAAACACCCACAAGCTGCAAGCGGTCAGCTAAACGTAACAGCCACCCAGGTATTTAGCAATCAGATGATCAACAAGAAAGCCTGTACATTCTCCTATGAATCCAACCAGTAACACTCCCGTACAGTCCGGTCTCTTTGTCTGATATGTCGCATATCTTGTCTAGGGGTGGTAAACGTCAGACCCCAGTAGCTTGATAAGTCGTGTTGATATGAGGTCGATAACAGTTCGAGAAACTACTGATAACACTTACCAGTAAATCTCAGCAACCCTGGCCAGGGATTTCCAGTTATAGCCAATCGAACACTGCGCAACATCAACTCCCTATACCGGGAGAGACGAAACCCCTCCTATCGCTCATTGCCTCCATGTGATTCGGGACTGTACCTAAAAGCCACTGTTTTGCATGCCTTCTTGGACGTGGTATAATGAAAATCAAAGTACAGTAGGAATCACACAAGACTCTATGATGATCTCAAGTCTACAGACTAACCTGTACCAGTGTCACCGGAGAACTGCCATCTGACGTGAGGTATAATACCATCTAGGAGTTCTCGGCGAGTCCGTCCAGTGTACCCAATCTTCACTGAGCACCCATATACCTTCTCTGATATCAAACACCAATGGATATGGGATCATCCATCGCCCATCATATGGGTCAAGAAGCGCATATGATAGTCTACTCTGGAGTATCGATGCCCTGTCTCAGTACTCCCACGACTAGGAACATTTGAAGGATGTACTTGGTGACTACATTATCCCCACTAGTATGATCTGCATCATATTCCTGGTAGTCAAGTACTCATCATTAGGGCTTTATCAACATGTGACATAGAGACAATCAGAGTACATGTTAAGATAAAGAGTAACCAGATAGCATACTATCATGTCGAGCAAGAACGTCCTCCCTATATATGTCCTAGCATCCACTACAATATACAACGTATGTAAAATAATGGCCTCTAGGGCATACATATAACTAACAGCAGAATGATGATGCTGACATCATTCATTTATACATAACATCGTTTTACTACCTAGCAGCACGACTTGGATTCATCCCCGAAAATCATGACCGTGGTCCCTGAAATGCACGGGATACTATTGAATTACGATGAGAATTACATTAATTGATTTAAAATACCATTAGAATAGATAACCTAGTATCACATACTTTAGGATACACGTAGGGTCCCTATAGCGTGCTGTTATATCACCTATGGTTATTTGTTTATAATTATACATTATCTTGCACATAACACCCTATATAGTACATTACTCGGTTATTATTATTATTATGATATTTATGACACGCTGACATCTGAGCTTTGCATGGCCCAGTTCCTTTAATCTTGTCGAAGGAAGATCGAGAATATTTTGACAAGTAAGCTGATGTCACAACCGCAGTCCTCTCGGCTCATGTAGACATAGCGACCGGAACAATCAACAAGTATTGATGATGATAGATCAACGGAAGGAATTGAAGAAAAGATCTCAAGACATAAAACCTAAGGTAACTTAGGCGGAGTATCATATCGTAATATGCCGGGGAACATATGTATGGTACATCACTCTACTTAGTACATACTCTATCAACCAAGGTCATTCTATATAACAAAAGTTCGGGTATAAGAACCCCATAGTCAAGTCTAAGTCCTATAACATAAAGCCTAGGTGACAAAAGCGTATGCCTGGACCCCATATAGCCAAGCCTAGACTCGAACAAAGATTAAACCAAACGCTCTGATACCAACTTTGTCACGACCCGAATGTGGCACGTGACCGGCACTTAGATCACGTGACATCTAAAGACGTCGAGACGGTTCAAGTAAGCTGAAACCCGGAATCTAAACCCTTTTTGAAAATATTGGAGGTGAAGTTTAAAATAGACATCAGATTGAATCAGTTTAAAATAAACATTTAAGTTTAACTAAGTATGTTTGAAAAGCATCTATGACGTTTTGAAATTCGACGGCACCTCCTTTGTAATTTGAATAAAACCCGATACAACTTAACAATAAAATAGCATCCCAACGGGAGCTAGCTTCCACGCCCAAACAGCGAAGCAACCAAGCAAACAATATAAAAAGTCAACTCCAATGAGTGCGACATCATAACACACAAACTCAAATTCTCGTTTCTAAGTCCACAATATACAATTTCTAAGTTGATAGAGTTTCACTAGATACAAGAATATATAAATAAACGAGTGTGAGTACGATACAATAGTAACCCACTTACCAAAACAATCACCAAAAAGAATGTGTGCCCAAGCTGCTGATAATCCAAGCGGTAAAACCTGTAAGAAATTATGGCACAACGGGGGTGAGTTGCCAACTCAGTGAATAAAAGTATATCATAAGGTAGAAATCGAAATGCACAACGTTACCTAGGTCATAAATGTAATACTATCATAACCTGCACTAATATAATATACAATATGCGGATGTATCGTAAATGCAACTCTTGTTAGTGTATATGCCCTAAAGGCCATTACTGTATCATACTAGTTTGTATATTACTTAATGGAAGCTTGGGATATTCACCTTGTATATACAATCTTGCTCGAAATAGTAGTATGCTACTTGGTTTGTTTCTACTTCAATGTGTACATGTGTTTATTTTATATCGCCTATACACATTAGTGGAGCTCTTAGGATCTTTGCTTGATTACCAGCGTTGTGATGGCAGTTATACTAGTGGGGCTGGGTAATCTATAAGCACATCCTTATGCAGGTCCCTGGTCGCAGGACTATCGAGACAGGGCATCGATACTCCGGAGTAGACTAGCGTGTGCGCTTCTCATCCCAGTGTGGGAGATGGTCTGTCCCACAGCCATCAGTACGTCATACTTGAGAGAGTATGCGGGTGCTCGTTGGGTTACGAGTACACTGGACAGGACTCATCGGGAACTGACTAGTTGGTATTATGCCTATCGTCAGTTATCAGTTCCCAGGTGACATGAGTACAGCTTAGTCCGCTGACTTAACACTGTCACTTCGCCTCGAGTGTGTTCCCACTGCACTTTGATTACTACCCTACCACGGCTCAAAGGAGTCGTGCAAACAGGTGGTAGTTGGGTGCAGTCCCGAAGCACTTGGAGGCAGTGACAGTTAGACAGGATTCATCTCTCCCGGTATTGGGGGTTGACATCGCGCTGTGTCTAGGAGAGCCATTACACGAGTAGTCCCTGGCTAGGGCAAACGAGATATACTGGTAGGCTTTCAGTGTTATCTCAGGGTGTTTTGGGCTTCACTCCGACACGACTTCTACCGCTATTGGGGGACTGACGTTTACTGCCCCCTAGGCCCGCCATGCGATGTATCAGACGAACAGACCGGACTGTACCGAGATTGTCACATTCAGGCTTAGTAGGAGTTCAGATGGGTTTCGCCTCGTCAGTTTTCTTGTCGGCATTACCTGGGGACCGTTACGCACAGCTAGTGCCGCTTGCGGTCTGTGGGTAAACCCACTGCCAGCGTAGTGTCGAGTCTTTAGAGTCCCACACAGAAAGCTTTTCGCCTTTAGGCAAAAGAGTAGAGGTCGCATGGTTTTGCGATAGGTCGCATGGTTTTGCGACAGGGTTCGGTCACATCCGTGCACTTGTGCACGTACTGTGTCCGGACAGTTTACACTAGCGGGCTTTGGTTTAAGCCAGATCCTAGTGTACGTATTGGGATTGGATTTATCCAGTTTGTATTCGTGTTCCTCGGAACGCGGATGCGGGTGTGTATGCACAGTTGACGGAGAGACAGAGGCAGAGGATTCTCATTAGGGTTGTTGACCGTTGACTATTGACTTTTTGCTCAACCCTAATGAGAATATGATATATGATTAACAAATATATTAATTAAGTATTATGGTGACATGGTTGTTGACTTGTTGGCTTTTGTTGACTTTGTTGACCGGTTGACTAGTTTTGACTAGTTGACCATCATGATAACCATAGCTATCATTTCATGGCAAAGAATTTTGCTTGCTTGCTCCTTTGTGCAAAATGATTGCATGAAATGATATGGTTATGGTTGCTTCAACCATCACATAACACTTGATTGGTATGATGAGTTATGATGGTTATGGATTATAAGAGGGTGAAAGACAAAAGAGAGGCTCATTCTCACTTGACCATACTCTCTCTTGTTCTTGAGCTCTCATTCTCTTGCTCTCACCCTCTTCCTCTTGCTCCCTCTCTTGACTCTATGGTTCTCTTGTCTCATGAGTTGAGAACCAAGAACCATAGATTAAATCCCATAAAAACTCTTCTCTACTCACTCTAGTTCACAAGGTTTAGCAAACCGAGTGAACTAGTTTCTTCAAAGTTCGAAGAAGGAGCCAAAGGTTGGAGCTTTCAGGTGGATCTATCTTCGGCGTAAGGAGACGACGGGAAGAAGCCGATCCGGACCACCATCGGAGTTTGAAGACGAAGGAGTTCAAGACAAGCAAGGTATAAACCCCCTAACCGAGTAGTTAAAGACTCCTAGTTAGGTTGTTAGTTAGATGTTTAACAAAGATCCGGGTTTTAAGTCCATGTTACCACCTCTATAAAAATCGTTTTTTTATCGAATTCCGCATGCCCGAAAGTACCGGGAGAGGTAGCATGGACTTACAGTGGTATCAGAGCCTAGTTAAACTCTATCTAACATGTTAGCAAAGTAGCTAGAAGATCGATCAAAGAAAAGTCCCGAAACGAACCCCGGAATTTTAAAGTTTCTGTCGATTTTTAAAGTGCTGGAAAATTTTTTTGGGATACACCTAAAATCGACTCAGGGTTTTCTGTGAATACTGTAGAAATTTGGTCCAGTGATCCCATCAAAGAGCCGCGGAAACGCGGCAATAGCTTTCTATTGCCGCGGTTCCGCGGCCGACTTGGCTCCTCTCTGTTCTTTCTTTGCTACAGTTTTCTCATAGGGGTAGGATTTTTGGAATATGTATTTTCAGCCCAGATTTTCCAGAACGAAAATTTCATTTTGGGGTCCTGAAAATCCGTATTTTTGATCGAACTTCTAGAAGACTTAAGCTAACGGGTTTTTCTGTAATGTGATATTTGTATTGAACGTCTGCTAATCGCTATATGTCGATTAGTGGGGGTTATACAAATCTGTGATCTGTAATATTGCTGGAATGTGGATATGAATATGTTGGATTGTCGCGGGTGAATAGCCGGGGGGTTGTGAGACGAGAGTTTTTCTTTTATTTCAATTCATGTAAATTTGTAAATTGATGTAATTTTATTTGTATGACCGCACAACCGGGTCGGGATTGTAGTCGTCATTGTATAATTTCTTTTTACTGTTTTTGCTCCTAGGATAGACCCATGGAGGGGGTGCACAAACTACCGGGTATGCCAAAGTGCCGAGTGGCCTACTCACGGGAATGAGGGAGGTTGCTTCGCTTCGGGTACTTGGCGGGTAGTTTGCCGCACCCGTAGGGGTCTTGGGTGGGGTATTGGCTATTCACCACGACCGTGTAATCTGCTTTTCGTTACAGGCTCGTACGAATTGCAGGTTCCTAGTATATCCAATGTATTCATCTGTGATCTGAAATGTTTATCATTGCAATATATCTATATATGATATTATTTAGGCGTTGCTTATGTTTTACAGCCGCGCTAGCCCAGCCCCCGCTTTGTCGTTAGTTAAGTAACCTAACGAGTAATGACGGGGCCCAGTGGCGAATGCGAATGGCATAAGCGTACGTCATATTTTGGTTGTTTTCTGCAATGGTAGGATTAAATGATGGGACGCATTAAAAGAACTAATGCAAGAATATCACGCATTAAAAGAACTAATGCAAGAAAATAAACCAAGTAAAAGTCGTTGGAACACTTTCGAAAAACCACTCGGTTCTTTTCAAAACAAACTTTTAAAATGCGGAGTTTGAGCCACTCCATTTAAAAGCTATCTCGTTCCATCGACTAAATCAAGTTCACTACGTTCACGGTTTTGCCAAAACCATTCGTATCCCTCCGTCGTTTCACATGAATAGTCAATAGTATTCAAGCTATGTTTGTTGGCCAAAGTCAAGGCATAGTGATTGGTAGCTATTGGGTATTCATGTGCAACATAGATAGATGCGTTGGTTTGGAACAGTCGTACTGCCTTGTTGGCCAAAGTCAAGGGTAGGTGCGGGTGGATTCAAATTAACCTGGAGAACGACGGGTAGAACTTGACATGTGACTTATGATTTGTTGGCCAAAGTCAAGGTCATAAGAGCATGGGGCAAAAATCCACATCGGGAGTTTCAAAAGAACTGAAACTTGCTAGTGTTGCATACCATTTGGAGTGTGATGATTCTGGTAGGATTCCTTCAGTTTCGTCACGCGATGATATTTGGATCCCGATCCTACTGTGAGTATATGCTACTCCTCGGGAAATTTCTCACTTAACGATCAATGCTATAAACCAAGTAGGTGTCTAGAAAGGTGTTAGCGGGGCTACGCTCCCAGGAAAAAGAGGTTCTTAAATTAAGGAACTTCGCGAAAGCGTTGGAAAACCTCCCTCGAAGTACCGACACCAGCCTGGCCGAACGGTTAAGCAAGTATTGTACGGTGAGATTGATCCTGACTAATTCTTCCTTTTTGGTTTTAAGGAGGGATTCGAGAAACAGTGGGAGCCATCCTGTTTAGACAAACTAAAAACCACTCTAAACTTGCAAGAGTATCATGCTAAGTGTTTCTTCTTCTCTCTCCTAATTGCAGCAACCAATCGAAATGACTGGACTTAAGTTACTTCTAGATAAAAACATACTGACAGGGCCAAACTACAAAGATTGGCTCAGGAATGTCAAGATGGCAATCACTTACGACAAGCTGGGGTATCTTCTTACCACCAAAGCTCCCCCTGTCCCTGGTCCCACTTCCAGCGTCGCGGATAAGGAAATCCGTAAGACTTGGGAGATTGATAGCGCGAAGGCCAAGTGCCTCGTACTTGCCTCGATGGACAACGAACATTAGAGGAGGCACGAGAATATGGACCTTGAATCCATATTTCTCCATACAAAAGAACTGTATGGAGAGCAATCTCGTATCGCAAGATACGAAGCGTCGAAAAAGTTATTTTCGGCAAGGATGGCCGTCGGATCATCAGTAGCAGAACACGTGCTTAAGATGATCGGCTACATTGAGGAGCTCGCGGACCTAGGGACCACATTGGAGAGTGAGCTCTATACAGACTTAGTTCTCCAGTCCCTTCCTTCCACTTACGCCCAGTTTATACTGAACTTCAACCTACAAGAAAAGGAGGTTGAACTTTCAGAGCTCCTCAACATGCTGAGGAGCGCAGAGGACACCCTACAGAAAGGTAGGGAAACATCCACTTTGTTTGTAGGAGGATCATCTTCTTCTAGGTCCAAGGCGAAAGCCAAGGGAAAGAAGAAGAAAGCCCCCGCCAAACCAAGAGGCGGTGTTAGTAAAGTGGATACAAAGGGAAAAACTAAAGCAACAAAGATAGCGGGGAAGCTTGTGGATAAAGAAGAATGCTTCTATTGTCATAAGAAAGGACACTGGAAGAATGATTGCAGGACTTAGAAAGCCAGGACACAGGAATTGAAGCAGGTTGCAGCTTCAGCTTCAGGTGTGTATGTTATTGAAAACTGTCTTTCAATAAACTCTACTTCCTGGGTATTGGATACCGGATCAGGATCTCACATCTGTAATTCTTTGCAGGCGTTGAGAAACCGTAGTGTTTTGAAAGCAAGTGACATGACCCTCAGAGTTGCGAACGGAGCTAGCATGGATGCTAAAGCCGTGGGGGACTATCACCTGGGAATGTCAGATGGACATGTTTTGGTTTTGCGTAATTGCTTTTTTGTACCCAACGCAACTTGTAATATCATTTCTGTATCTTTAGTTTCTAAAGAAGGTTATGAATTTGCGTTTGTAAGTAATGTTATAAACATTCACCTTAATCAAGTTTTGATTGGGTCAGGTACATTGAGTAATGGTATATACGTATTAAACCAACCACAGATTTTCAACGTCCAGAATACACACAAAAGAAAGTCTCCGGAAATAAATCAGACTTTCTTATGGCATTGTAGACTGGGTCACATCAATGAGAGAAGGTTGACGAAGTTACATACAGAAGGATATTTGAATCCGTTCGAATATCAATCGTATGCCACTTGTCAATCCTGTCTCAAAGGAAAGATGACAAAGACTCCGTTCACTGGACACGGAGTAAGAGCGAGCGAGCTCTTGGGACTCGTACACAGCGACGTGTGCGGTCCAATGTCTACACATGCGTGAAGCGGTTATTCTTACTTCATTACTTTTACGGATGACTTTTCGAGGTACGGTTATGTCTTCCTAATGAAACATAAGTCCGAAGCCTTTGGAAAGTTCCAGGAATATAAGAATGAAGTAGAAAAACAAACCGGCAAAAGTATCAAGATTCTAAGATCGGATCGAGGTGGAGAATACTTAAGTGCCGAGTTCCTGGACTATTTAAAAGAGAACGGAATTCTCTCTCAGCTTACTCCTCCATACACTCCGCAACATAACGGTGTATCGGAGAGACGGAACCGAACCCTATTGGATATGGAACGGTCCATGATGAGTAACGCTGAGTTACCGCGATCATTCTGGGGGTATGCGCTAGAATCAGCTGCATACCTTTTGAACCGAGTTCCTACTAAGATTGTGCCTACTACACCATATGAGATGTGGTGTGGGAAGAGACCCTATCTTAAGCACATTAAGACATGGGGATGTCCAGCTTTTGTCAATAAGCAGCATGCGGACAAGCTCGAGGCACGCTCAGTACAGTGTAAGTTCGTGGGATATCCAAAGAACTCCAAGGGATATTTCTTCTACTGCGAAGAGGAACAAAAAGTTCTTGTTTCTCGTCATGCCTACTTCTTGGAAACTGAGTTTTTGGAAACCCAGATAAGTGGAAGCACAGTAGAACTGGAAGAAATTCCAGAACCACGAGCTATTACTGAAAGCTTAGTGGAACCAGAGGGTTCAAAAGAACAGGACATTCCTACGCCGCTCCGCAGGAGAAGTAGGCAGTCTCATCCGCCCGAGAGATACTACGGTTTTCTCATAGACAGGGATAGAGAGGATTGCATCATAGATTATGATGAGCCTACTAGCTTCCAGCAGGCCGTTCAGAGCGTTGACTCAGTAAAATGGCTGGATGCAATGCGGACCGAAATGGAGTCCATGTACACCAACAAGGTATGGACGTTGGACATTGCTCCAGACGGGGTAAAACCCGTAGGATGCAAGTGGATCTTCAAAAGGAAGATTGGTGTAGATGGACAGGTTGAGACCTATAAAGCTAGACTTGTTCCAAAGGGTTTCTGTCAAAGACTTGGCTTGGACTATGACGAAACCTTTTCTCCAGTGGCTATGCTGAAATCCATTCGGATCCTTCTTGCCATTGCTGCCTTCCACGATTATGAGATTTGGCAGATGGACGTAAAGACAGCTTTTCTAAATGGAAATTTAGAGGAGTGTGTCTATATGGATCAGCCAGAGAGTTTCATTCAGAGTGGGAGCAGCGGAAAGGTGTGAAAGTTGCTTAAGTCCATCTATGGACTAAAGCAGGCATCGCGGAGTTGGAACATCTGTTTTGATGAGACGGTCAAGGAATTTGGCTTTATCAAAAATCCAGATGAACCATGCATCTATAGTAGATTTGTAGCGAGAACTGTAGTATTCCTCGTTTTATACGTGGATGACATTCTCTTAATAGGAAATGACATTCCTATGCTACAATCTGTCAAGGGGTTCTTGTCACACTGGTTCTCCATGAAAGACCTGGGTGATGCCTCATACATTCTGGGTATCCGGATCTACCGTGACAGATCCAAGAGGATATTAGGACTTTCACAGTCCATGTACATCGACACCATACTTAAAAGATTCAGTATGGAAGATTCCAAGCGCGGTAACCTACCGGCTTGTCACGGGATCACCCTCTCTAAAGAGATGTCTCCCAAGACTGATTTGGAGAGGGATCGCATATCTATTATACCCTACGCTTCTGCGGTAGGCTCTATAATGTATGCGATGTTGTGTACCAGAACGGATGTAGCTTACGCACTGAGTGTGGTAAGCCGGTATCAGTCAAACCCTGGGGAGAAACACTGGATAGCGGTAAAGAACATTCTCAAGTACCTGAGAAGGACTAAGGAGATGTTCTTGGTGTATGGCGGAAAAGACCTCCAGATCGAGGCCTTTGCTGACTCCAGCTTCCAGAGTGACAAGGATGATTCCAAGTCCATGTCGGGTTTTGTCTTTACCCTCAATGGAGGGGCGGCGTGTTGGAAGAGTTCTAAACAGGAAACCGTTGCAGACTCGACGATGGAAGCGGAATACATCGCTGCATCTGATGCCGCAAAAGAAGCTATCTGGATAAGGAAGTTCTTGAAAGAACTTCAGGTGGTTCCGTCCATTGTTGATCCAATACCTCTGTATTGCGACAACAACGGGGCTATAGCTTTAGCGAAGGAACCCAGGTCCCATCAGAGATCCAGACACATCTTAAGGCGGTATCACCTGATCAGGGAGATCGTGGATCGCCAGGTGATCGAGGTTCGGAGAGTCGCTTCAGAAGATAACACTGCAGATCCATTCACCAAGGCCCTGCCCCAGACTCAATTCGAGCGGCTGATCGAGATGATAGGTCTTCGATACGCCAGTACATGGCCTTAGTGCAAGTGCGAGATTGTTAGTGTATATGCCCTAGAGGCCATTACTGTATCATACTAGTTTGTATATTACTTAATGGAAGCTTGGGATATTCACCTTGTATATACAATCTTGCTCGAAATAGTAGTATGCTACTTGGTTTGTTTCTACTTCAATGTGTACATGTGTTTATTTTATATCGCCTATACACATTAGTGGAGCTCTTAGGATCTTTGCTTGATTACCAGCGTTGTGATGGTAGTCACACTAGTGGGGCTGGGTAATCTATAAGCACATCCTTATGCAGGTCCCTGGTCGCAGGACTATCGAGACAGGGCATCGATACTCCGGAGTAGACTAGCGTGTGCGCTTCTCATCCCAGTGTGGGAGATGGTCTGTCCCACAGCCATCAGTACGTCGTACTTGAGAGAGTATGCGGGTGCTCGTTGGGTTACGAGTACACTGGACAGGACTCGTCGGGAACTGACTAGTTGGTATTATGCCTATCGTCAGTTATCAGTTCCTAGGTGACATGAGTACAGCTTAGTCCACTGACTTGACACTGTCACTTCGCCTCGAGTGTGTTCCCACTGCACTTTGATTACTACCCAACCACGGCTCAAAGGAGTCGTGCAAACAGGTGGTAGTTGGGTGCAGTCCCGAAGCACTTGGAAGCAGTGACGGTTAGACAGGATTCGTCTCTCCCGGTATTGGGGGTTGACATCGCGCTGTGTCTAGGAGAGCCATTACACGAGTAGTCCCTGGCCAGGGCAAACGAGATATACTGGTAGGCTTCCAGTGTTATCTCAGGGTGTTTTGGGCTTCACTCCGACACGACTTGTACCGCTATTGGGGGACTGACGTTTACCGCCCCCTAGGCCCGCCATGCGATTTATCAGACGAACAGACCGGACTGTACCGAGATTGTCACATTCAGGCTCAGTAGGAGCTCAGATGGGTTTCGCCTCGTCAGTCTTCTTGTCGGCATTACCTGGGGACCGTTACGCACAGCTAGTGCCGCTTGCAGTCTGTGGTTAAACCCACTGCTAGCGTAGTGTCGAGTCTTTAGAGTCCCACACAGAAATCTTTTCGCCTTTAGGCAAAAGAGTAGAGGTCGCATGGTTTTGCGACAGGTCGCATGGTTTTGCGACAGGGTTCGGTCACATCCGTGCACTTGTGCACGTACTGTGTCCGGACAGTTTACAATAGCGGGCTTTGGTTTAAGCCAGATCCTAGTGTACGTATTGGGATTGGATTTATCCTGTTTGTATTCGTGTTCCTCGGAACGCGGATGCGGGTGTGTATGCACAGTTGACGGAGAGACAGAGGCAGAGGATTCTCATTAGGGTTGTTGACCGTTGACCGTTGACTATTGACTTTTTGCTCAACCCTAATGAGAATATGATATATAATTAACAATTATATTAATTAAGTATTATGGTGACATGGTTGTTGACTTGTTGACTTGTTGACTTTGTTGACCGGTTGACTAGTTGACCATCATGATAACCATAGCTATCATTTCATGGAAAAGACTTTTGCTTGCTTGCTCCTTTGTGCAAAATGAGTGCATGAAATGATATGGTTATGGTTGCTTCAACCATCACATAACACTTGATTGGTATGATGAGTTATGATGGTTATGGATTATGAGAGGGTGAAAGACAAAAGAGAGGCTCATTCTCACTTGACCATTCTCTCTCTTGTTCTTGAGCTCTCATTCTCTTGCTCTCACCCTCTTCCTCTTGCTCCCTCTCTTGACTCTATGGTTCACTTGTCTCATGAGTTGAGAACCAAGAAGCATAGATAAAATCCTATACAAACTCTTCTCTACTCACTCTAGTTCATAAGGTTTAGCAAACCGAGTGAACTAGTTTCTTCAAAGTTCGAAGAAGGAGCCAAAGGTTGGAGCTTTCAGGTGGATCTATCTTCGGCGTAAGGAGACGACGGGAAGAAGCCGATCCGGACCACCATCGGAGTTTGAAGACGAAGGAGTTCAAGACAAGCAAGGTATAAACCCCCTAACCGAGTAGTTAAAGACTCCTAGTTAGGTTGTTAGTTAGATGTTTAACAAAGATCCGGGTTTTAAGTCCATGTTACCACCTCTATAAAAATCGTTTTTTATCAAATTCCGCATGCCCGAAAGTACCGGGAGAGGTAGCATGGACTTACAACTCTATCCATCACATGAACCCACAAGGGAATGCAAATGACATGTATCTAGGTATAATCTCATAAGTAGCCGAAAATTTATATGTAAACCTCTTCCTTAAAATAGCCGCAGAATACATATGTCACGGCATAAAAGCGGACGTGATAGTATTAAGTATATAATAGGTATCTTATTTAAGATATACGTCATGTTTTTTTAGTGAATAGTATTAAGAGGTTTACAATTTAAAAGATCCCAGTGTCATATCAGACACGTCAAAATAATGAGACTATAGCTCGATTTTGAAACCCTTATTATATGCAATAACCCGTAAAGAGATATACCGATACTGTCCCCCGGATCAGTCCTAGTCGGCTACAAAACTATAATATAAATGTGTACCTCATGATAGCAACATATCAATATATATGGATGTCCAGTATCGACACCCAAAATCAGAAATCCCTAGTGTCCATCACCGACACGCAAATCCTCAAATCTCTCGTGTCCATCACCGACACGCAAATACTGATACCGTCAACATAATCTCAACAGATGATCGCCACCCGATATCCCTGGCCCCAGTCGGTATCCCCTGGATATGCGCCGTGCCCAAATTGAACCTCGGTCAGTATCCCCTGGATATCTGCCGTGCTCATCTCTATCTCCGGTATTGAGTATCCTCGCTAGGCTCCTCGCCTCACATACGGCTATCCTGCCCCTCGGTCTCGACCGGGTCCACCATGTATCCGTCTGTATACTCCCCCACTCAGCTCGGATAAGTAGCAAGTCCGAAACCGTATATCTCCCCCACTCGGTTCGGAATAAAACAATCAGAAAACATCAAGCTCATGGTGGACGCCAACTCATCATATCCAGAAACATCAAGTAAAGAATGAGAGTACTTGCATAGATCATTCTGATGGTATATTATATATATATATATATATATATATATACATATATAACAGTGTCCCATATCACTGATATATATCATCAAAAGTAAAATATCAAGAAAACCCATAATAATCAATTATGAGCATCCATAGTACCGGTATTCGCAATACGCAACAAGTAATAAAGGAAGACTGGGTAAATAAATCATACAGGCACAAAGATATCAATTCTACTGTGTCATGGCACTACTAATGATGTGTAGTGTAACATACGCGTCTGTACTCGTGCAGCATGGCAATCATTAGTATTTGTGGAAGTGTTCTAAAAGTGTAATAGCCTACTCATATCAACATCTACATACGCATTACAAAACATAACGGTCCTACAGTGACATGGCAGTACCAATGAGATGTAGTGTAACATATGTGTACGTGCTTGTGCAGCATAGTACTCATTGGTAGTTGTGTAGTGTTCTATCAGAGTGTTCGTATTACGGAAATGTATAACATCGATAATTATAACGCGAACATGTAAAGTAAATCTAAGCGTAACTAATATATGTAACTATTTGCTATGAGCTATACCATTATCTTTGAAAAGGAACGTTGGTTTTGAAATTAGGAAGCTGCTTTGGGTTGAAAATGGATATTTGTTTTGGAAATTGGCATCGTATCCTTGTCATTTATCATCAAAACGGGAAACGGATCGTTAGTTTTTAAAAGAGTATAGCTCACTCAAGTATTACTTTCTAAAACGAAATAAAACATTATTTTACGAGTCTAAAGGAAACTTGGTCGTTATTCGGCGTATGAACCTCATCATCACCAATACGGTATAATTCCTCATATAATACCTCACATTATCACTATATCTAAATCATCTCTAGTACGTCATGATCCTTCGAACCAATTTACCAAACCATAAATAAACTACATGCAAATGAATATCATGCTAGATGCAAATTAACTCCAATATCAATATCTTGAATAAATACTAAAACTAACTATATATCATACTACTATTTATAAGGTTGTGGGAGTGCTATACGCCATCCACCCGACTTCCCCCATAAATGTAAATCTACTCACCAACTTGTCGAGCTCGTCGAATCCACGATTGTTATGTCCGCCAACTCCGTCTCGGAAACCTTCGCGATCGTACCTATTATCGTAGTTATGAAATAGTGGCATAAATATCATATCGAAATCAAAACAATGAGCTAAGTATCTATAGGTTAGAATCTATTGTTAGTGTTTATACCCTAGAAGGCCATTACTGTATCATACTAGTTTGTATATTACTTAATGGAAGCTTGGGATATTCACATGTATATAACAGTCTTGCTAAACATGGTAGTATGCTACTTGGTTTTTCTATCTTAATATGTGAGTATACGTATTGATAGAGCTCTTAGGATCTTGCTTGACTACCAGCGTTGTGATGGCAGTCACGCTAGTGGGGGCTGCATAGTCTACAAGCACATCCTTATTCAGGTCCCTAGTCGTTGGATTATCGAGACAGGGCATCGATACTCCGGAGTAGACTAGTGTGTACGCTTCTCATCCCAGTTGGGGAGATGGTGTTGGAGATAGTGCCCTCATAGTCAATTATTGGATCACAGGTACGTGATTGCAATGATTGCGGAGGACCTATACCAGGAGGACAGTCTTACTCGAAATGATAGTATGCTATCTGGTTTGCCTTTATCAGTCGTGTACATGATCAGGTGACTGATTACATGTTACACTTTGATAGAGCCCTTAGGATCTTGCTTTACCACCAACAGTATGATGGCGATCATATACGTGAGAGTTGGGTGGTTTATACGCATATCCTTAATTGTGGTCCCTAGTCGTGGGAGTTTCGAGACAGGGCATCGATACTCCGGAGTAGACTAGTGTATACAGTCGAGACCCAGACGAGGGGCGGTGGCCGGTCTCACAAGCCACTGGTGTCAGTTGGATCACCTAAGATGTATACAGGTGCTCATTGGGTTATGAGTACACCGGACAGGACTCGCCGGGAATCTGCTAGTTAGTATTATATCTATCGTCAGATAGCAGTTCCCTGGTGACATGTGTACAGGTTAGTTCATCGACCTGAGGTCGTCATTTGTCTCGTGTGAGTTCCCACTGTGCTTTGATTTCTACCCTACCACGGCTCAAAGGAGTCGTGCAAACAGGTAGCTTTTGGGTACAGTCCCGAGCCATATGGAGGCACGTGAGCGGATCGGCAGGGGATTCGTCTCTCCTGGTATTGGGGGCGAGATCGTGCTGTGTCTAGGAGAGCCATTACACATAGCCCACGGCCGTGGCAGGAGATTTACTCGTAGGTACTCCAGTAGTATCTCAGGGTGTTATTGGGCTTCACTCCGACACGACTTATACTGCTATTGGGGGTCTGACGTTTCTAGCCCCCTAGGCAGATATGCGATACTCATAGACGAACGGACCGGACTGTATATACATTGTCACTGTTAGGCTCAGTAGGGTTTTCCGGATGAGTGCGCTCATCGGCATCCCTTGAGGTCAGTCCATGGGCAGCCGTTACGCATTGCTAGTGCCGCTGACGGTTTGTGGTTAAACCCACTGCCAGGGTACTGACGAGTCATTAGAGTCTGCCACAGACAGTTTCCCAAGTTCGGGCGAAACGTTGTAGAGGCCGTATGGTTTTATGGCAGGGTTCGGAAAATGCACGTGCGTTTACGCACGTGTTATTTTTCGGGCAGATGATACTGGTCGGCTTTGGTTTAAGCCGGATCCGAGTATTATATTGAGTAGGTATAATATCTTTGTCTCAGTTGCATTTGTATTCGGTCGTAATACAAATGCGGGTATATTTATACAGTTTCGGGGTTGTCCTGAAATTCGTTTCAGGATCACTTTTGGAAGTTGCCAGTTTCCAGTTTTCTATCAGCCGTCTTTTAACATTCGGTTAAAGACGGATTTATCTTTTCTTCAGTTGAGGTGAGTCATCATTCTAGAAGCTTCTAGAAGTGGTAATGAGGCTAGTGAGTCATTAGTGCATTAATGGTGTCATTAATGCAATGATGACTAAGGGTTTTTAGGTTCATTGTTTCTAATGACTCATGGTTTTGCATTTATTGTATTCATACATGATATTTTCTTAAGGTCACCCTCTTTGCTCCTACGGTCACCCCCTCTCCATATATGAGGCCGGCCCCCCCTCTCTCTCTCACTACTTGATGTGTTTCATTTGGAAAAAGATATGATAGTATTTGGGGTGCATGGAATTTTACAGTTTATTTCATTCCATCACCCGATTCCGTCGGCAACTTCATTAACCGATCGTCCACGGATTTGGACGAAGTGAGACAAAGTCATCTACTCATTCTCTACATCATTCTTGGTCGTCTCTTTTAGCAAACTTGACGATCGAGTTGCCTCAAGTCAGAGGCGGGAGCCCGTTTAAAGAATCGGTGATGTGGTGCCACCTCGATGAGGAGATCGGAGATCGACGAGATCGGAGTAGCCGCAACGGAGCGTGGGATGATGGTTGAAGAACGAAGGACTCAGATTGTTCGGTATAACCTTTCTACACTCTTTACAGTTTGTTAGTTTAGCAATAATGGCAGATCCGGGTTAAAGTATACGGTAGCGCCAGTTAAAAAGTTTTTGTTCCGCATTTGGCGTCTGTAGACTGCCGGGGCGCTAGCGTAGACTTACAGTGGTATCAGAGCCTCACCATTTTGCTATACTAACTTGTGCTAACGCGTTTAAAACATCGATCCGACCGAAAATCAAAAATCACAATTTTTCAGCCTAACAGTTTCTGTCGATTTTAAATGGTCTGATAAAATTTTTCTACATGTCTTAAAAATCTGTGTAGGCTTTTCTAAGAACCACGACGAAATTTGGGCACGTGTCTCCACCAAAGCGCCGCGGAAACGCGGCCAAACCCATGGTTTGGCCGCGCATCCGCGGCCACGTGGTGAGCTCGTGCTCCCAAATTTTGTCAGTGGGTTCTCTGTTGGATTTTGTGGTTTTTGGTAAATATCATTTGCGCCCAGGTTTTATTACTGTTCACCAGTAAGTCGTGGGGCCCACTTCTTGATATTTGGTCGATCAAAATTTAAACGTGTTAGTTTACAGTGCTTACTTTATATCTCCGACCGGGAATGTCATTTGATCGGTAAACCGCGTCTGATTGCTATAGTTCTTTTAGACGGGTTTGCGAACGTGACATTCGCGTTGATGTTCTATGTTGTGCTGTGATGTTGCGGATTTGTCGTGGTAGATAGAAGTGTGCAATGGTAGTACAGTTTGTGTTTATTTGTACATTTGATTTTGCGGGGCGAGCGTTCAACTTGTGGACTGCCGTCACTGCCTGTTGTATAATATTCTTTTGGGGCACGACTAGGTTGCGGTCGATGTACCTATTGTACTATTTTTCATTACTGTACTAGGTTTTGCCCCGAGACGGAGTGCACGGATAGCCGGGTTCTGGGGGGCAACGGGTCCGCATCTCATGGCTTTGAGAGGCAGAGGGGTCCCACTCTAGAATTGGCAGACTATTCGCCGCACTCGTAGGGGGTACAGGTTGACCCAAGGAGGGGTGCCCAAGATTACCGGATTCCGTGAAGTGCTGGGTGGTCCATTCACTATGCTGTAGGGGGCTGCCTCGCTTCAGGTTTTGGCGGGTAACTTGCCGCACCCGTAGGGGTCTAGGTTTCATTGCACAGGCTATCCACACGACAGGGGAACGTCGAGTTTCAGCAGCGGCTCTGTGAAACTCGGGGATCCCAGATTATCTGTATTGTTCTGTGATGCTTATTAATTTTCTGTAATGTTGCATACTATCACGCCTGGAGCGATTATTGTATATTGGTATATATACTATTAGATGTTGTATATGTTTTACACCCGCGCTAGTCCAGTCCCCGCTCTGTCGTTAGTTAAGTAACCTAACGGGTGATGACGGGACCCAGTGACGAATGCGGATGGCATATACGTACATTTTATTTTCGTTCTTTTCTGGTGTGATCGAATGATGGGACTGCGTTGATTCTGATCAATGCAAAGTAAAACAAACCTGTTTGGATGTTGTTGGAACAATTTAAAAGGTGTTATTGCAAAGACGTTTTCTTTTGTTTTGCATAGCGGTATTCAGTGGAATATCCTGCACCTCATTCGACGGGGCAAGGGTTGATATCCCTTCACCGGGACTGACCCCTTGGGCAGAAGTTTGCGTCAGGGTAATAACTTCACTATAGTCGATTACATGTTGCTTTGCATAGCGGTATTCAGTGGAATATCCTGCACCTCATTCCACGAGGAAAGAGCCGAGATCCCTTTACCGGGAGTGACCTCTTTAGCAAAAGGTTTTCGCCACTATATTTTAAAAAGCTATCAGGTTCCTTCAGCGATATCAAGTTCACTACGTTAAAGGTTTTTCGCCAAAAACCAGCCGTAGCCCTCCGTCGTTTCTTATGGATGGTCAGTAATATTCAAGCTATGTTTGTTGGCTTTCGTCAAGGCATAGTGTTTGGTAGTTGCTGGGGTATTCATTTGTTGCATAGATAGATGTGTTGGTTTGGGACAGTCGTATTACCTTGTTGGCTTTCGTCAAGGGTATGTACGGGTGGATTCAAAGTAACAAGATAATGACGGGCAGAACTTGACATGTGACTTATGATTTGTTGACTTTCGCCAAGGTCATAAGAGCATGGGGCAAAAATCATATCGGGAGTTTCTAAAGAAACTGAAACTTGCCAGGCATGCGCATACCTTCTGGAGTGTGATAACGCGAGTGGATTCCGTCACGTTATCATGCGATGAGAGTTGGATCCCGAATCCCACTGATGAGTTGGTTTACTCTTCGGGTGATCCCGATTGATTCTTCTTTAGGTTTGGGGGAGAATTTGACAGGACAGTGGGAGGTTTCCGGATTAGATAAAGTGATGACCATTCTGATCTAGGTTAGAGTGCACGCAGAGTGTTTCTTTTCTCTCTCTCTTTGGCAGCGACCTTTGACCAACCCTAGACTATGACTCAGTGACCAGGTTGACCGAACCTTCTTAAAATACTGGCTTTTGGATTGTCTGAGTAGCATAAGTCATTGCCACTCCTTCTTTTACCCTTTGCATTTCTCAGAACACCCGTATTACTACGGATATCCACTTCCATTGGATAGATCCATCGTATGGTTATATACGAACTCGAAGGAACTTCTTCGAGGATGGATCCAGGTTCAGGAGAAATAGAATTGGTTTATTCAGTTGTCTTTTATTATCACCTTCTCTCAGGTTGCGAGAGCTCCTTGGTTTAGGAGAGTACACCTATTACGCTTATTGGATAGTCTTATTCCAAACCATAGGCTGGTGCCGAAAGGTAGGGAATGAAGAAAACCAATTAGCCTAAGTAGGGTGTGCAGAAGGTAATATGTAAAGACGAAATAAAGGGATTAGAAAGAGGGCAAAGTAAATTGCGACTGATATCATTCACGACAAAAACCGCGTACTTCATCGCCGCTCCTATTTCACCTTTAAAAGAATAAGGTATTATTCAGTTGTCTTTTATCATCACCTTCTCTCGAGATGCGAGTACTCCTTGGTTTAGGAGGGTACACCTATTATGCTTACTGGATAGTCTTCTTCCAAACCATAGGCTGGTGCCGAACGGTAGGGAAGGAAGAAAACCATTTAGCCTAACGATGGTGTACAGAAGGTAACGACTAAAGACAAATAAAGGGATTTGGAGAGACGGTAATAAAATATACGGTTGAAGTCATGAAATGGATTATGGAAGAGGCATTGCTATGAATACCAGGATACCCCTACGAAACATTTTCATGTTTCAGTGCATTGTTAAAAGAAAAACTGTTTTCCCGATTAGACACTTACTCCAAGGGTATGTATTTACCAGGTTTCATTCTCATATCTGTATGGTTTTACAGATGATGAGTGGAAGTAAGATATTGGGAATTAGGTGATCATCCTCATTATATCAGAATTCATTGTAATTGGTGATATTTGAGGAAATCGCCAGGGTACAGTTTTCCACCAACAACGCACAGGTTTTGAGTTGTTTAAACTCAGCCGACTTATACAGAGTATTGTATATTGTCCAAGTGTCCATCAGGACAAAGGGGTAGGTCCTCGTACTATGTTCTGTTTACTTATAACTTCTCTAGTATTTAGACGAGTGTTTCATAGAAATACAAGGTCTAAGTTTTGAGAAGTTGTGGGTATAAGAATAAAGTAGAGAACCAGGTATCACACGTATCGGGATTCTTCAAAGAGATCGAAGATGTAGATTCTTGTGATTGGTATTCAGATGATAGTGATGGTTTTGAGAAACGTGTTTCTCTTTTCAGGTTACTCATAATTGGATGGATTCCTAAGTTGAGTAATGCTGATTAGCCTTTTTCCATTAAGTTGATATGCACTGGAGACAGCTGCATGATTTGAATCTTGGTTCTAATTAAATTAGTGCCAAAGTTTCTATATTGGATATAGAATAGTTCGTACCTTAAAAGATATTAAGGTACGGGGAGTTGTCCAGCTTATGCTTAAAACCAGACACTGGATAACTCAGGGCACGTTTCTGTAATGGCTGTTTGTGGGTTGACCCTGGCTATGACGAGGGTTGATATTCTACCATTTGGAAGATCAATAGTGATATTGTTCTTGACTCGCCACAGTTTTAGTAAAAATGGATCTTTTTCAGAAAACAGTAGTGGGAGTATGGTAGAACTGGAAGTGATTCCAGAACTGCGAACGATTACGGAAAATTTAATAGGACCTAAATATTCAATCAGGTTTGACATTCCAATAGCCACTCCGCAGATTTGGTGGGTAACCTCAGACACCCGAGAGGTACTCCGGTAGTCTCAAGGACGGTGACAGGGAGGTTCTTATCTACCCAGACTTGACACTACTGTTGTTCCAGGATATGAGACCCGGTAGGAAGGTTGTCGTAGTCAGTGGGAGCAACGGAAGCATAGTGGGCAAGATGCTTATGTCTATTTATAGACTAGAGCAGTTATAGCGGAGATAGATCATCTAATTTTGATGTGACAGTCATGGGTTTGACTTCAATCAGAATAGGGGATGGATCAGTTAAGAAGGTAGTAGGGTGTGATGTCATGGTATCTGGATGACATACACAGAGTAGGAAGTAAAATTCCTATACTACGATCGGTTGTACTGTGGTCGTCACACAGTTGTTTCTCCAGACAGGATATGGATATAATATTTGACATTCTGGTTTCTAGATCTATGGTTTTAGATCTGGATTTGGGTAGTTTCCCAATGTGGGTACTTTGACAGATATTCTAATGGTTTTTGGAATAGTTGACTCCTAGCATGGTGGTGTACCTGCAGGTGATGGAGTCACCCTCTCTAAAGGTGTCTTACAGACTAAAGGGGAGAGGGATGTGCATGATTGGCAGATCACTTGCTTAGGCAATTGAGTCAATCATGAGATGTCAAGTACCATACCAAATGTTGGTTTTGCACTAGATGCAATAAGTTTGTATTAATCCAATCCTGGAGAAATATAAGGAAGCAGTTTTAGAACATAAGTACATGTTCTACGGATTTGATAATGGCAGCCTCCTTCGGGAGACGATTATCATTCCAGGCTTCAAAGGTGACATGGTTGACAGAGTGATTGTCAGAGTTATAGTTTTTCCCTCTGACGAAGAGGGACAGTATTATGGACAGGTGGTCCAAGAGGATACTGTGGGTGGCATGGTGCCGGATACTGATTAGGTTCAGTGATCGATACAGTCTAAGATGTTTGGATTTGGAGTTCATTTATGAACCAGGTCCCATCAGATATCCAGACATATTCTAAGACAGGTATTACTCGATTCGGGAGATGGATTTCTCCGCGAATTTGAGATTAAGAGAGATATAGAAAGAAACTTCTAGGCGGATCCACTCACTAAGGCTATTTCTCGAACACAATAGTTTTACAAACGGACTTTGTGATACTGATTAGTAGAGGAGTTGGGTGTTGGTTTCACACGGGCTGTGAGTACGCAACATCGCAATAATTAGCCTTGAGTGCAAGAGGGAGATTGTTGGAGATAGTGCCCTCATAGTCAATTATTGGATCACAGGTACGTGATTGCAATGATTGCGGAGGACCTATACCAGGAGGACAGTCTTACTCGAAATGATAGTATGCTATCTGGTTTGCCTTTATCAGTCGTGTACATGATCAGGTGACTGATTACATGTTACACTTTGATAGAGCCCTTAGGATCTTGCTTTACCACCAACAGTATGATGGCGATCATATACGTGAGAGTTGGGTGGTTTATACGCATATCCTTAATTTTGGTCCCTAGTCGTGGGAGTTTCGAGACAGGGCATCGATACTCCGGAGTAGACTGGTGCATACAGTCGAGACCCCGACGAGGGGCGGTGGCCGGTCTCACAAGCCACTGGTGTCAGTTGGATCACCTAAGATGTATACAGGTGCTCATTGGGTTATGAGTACACCGGACAGGACTCGCCGGGAATCTGCTAGTTAGTATTATATCTATCGTCAGATAGCAGTTCCCTGGTGACATGTGTACAGGTTAGTTCATCGACCTGAGGTCGTCATTTGTCTCGTGTGAGTTCCCACTGTGCTTTGATTTCTACCCTACCACGGCTCAAAGGAGTCGTGCAAACAGGTAGCTTTTGGGTACAGTCCCGAGCCATATGGAGGCACGTGAGCGGATCGGCAGGGGATTCGTCTCTCCCGGTATTGGGGGCGAGATCGTGCTGTGTCTAGGAGAGCCATTACACATAGCCCACGGCCGTGGCAGGAGATTTACTGGTAGGTACTCCAGTAGTATCTCAGGGTGTTATTGGGCTTCACTCCGACACGACTTATACTGCTATTGGGGGTCTGACGTTTCTAGCCCCCTAGGCAGATATGCGATACTCATAGACGAACGGACCGGACTGTATATACATTGTCACTGTTAAGCTCAGTAGGGTTTTCCGGATGAGTGCGCTCATCGGCATCCCTTGAGGTCAGTCCATGGGCAGCCGTTACGCATTGCTAGTGCCGCTGACGGTTTGTGGTTAAACCCACTGCCAGGGTACTGACGAGTCATTAGAGTCCCCCACAGACAGTTTCCCAAGTTCGGGCGAAACGTTGTAGAGGCCGTATGGTTTTATGGCAGGGTTCGGAAAATGCACGTGCGTTTACGCACGTGTTATTTTTCGGGCAGATGATACTGGTCGGCTTTGGTTTAAACCGGATCCGAGTATTATATTGAGTAGGTA
Organism: Agapanthus africanus; assembly: GCA_030015575.1. NCBI lineage: Eukaryota > Viridiplantae > Streptophyta > Magnoliopsida > Asparagales > Amaryllidaceae > Agapanthus > Agapanthus africanus. The sequence continues at coordinate 100,209,684 of JASDDO010000010.1, read as the reverse complement.
TAATATCTTTGTCTCAGTTGCATTTGTATTCGGTCGTAATACAAATGCGGGTATATTTATACAGTTTCGGGGTTGTCCTGAAATTCGTTTCAGGATCACTTTTGGAAGTTGCCAGTTTCCAGTTTTCTATCAGCCGTCTTTTAACATTCGGTTAAAGACGGATTTATCTTTTCTTCAGTTGAGGTGAGTCATCATTCTAGAAGCTTCTAGAAGTGGTGATGAGGCTAGTGAGTCATTAGTGCATTAATGGTGTCATTAATGCAATGATGACTAAGGGTTTTTAGGTTCATTGTTTCTAATGACTCATGGTTTTGCATTTATTGTATTCATACATGATATTTTCTTAAGGTCACCCTCTTTGCTCCTACGGTCACCCCCTCTCCATATATGAGGCCGGCCCCCTCTCTCTCTCTCACTACTTGATGTGTTTCATTTGGAAAAAGATATGATAGTATTTGGGGTGCATGGAATTTTACAGTTTATTTCATTCCATAACCCGATTCCCTCGGCAACTTCATTAACCGATCGTCCACGGATTTGGACGAAGTGAGACAAAGTCATCTACTCATTCTCTACATCATTCTTGGTCGTCTCTTTTAGCAAACTTGACGATCGAGTTGCCTCAAGTCAGAGGCGGGAGCCCGTTTAAAGAATCGGTGATGTGGTGCCACCTCGACGAGGAGATCGGAGATCGACGAGATCGGAGCAGCCGCAACGGAGCGTGGGATGATGGTTGAAGAACGAAGGACTCGGATCGTTCGGTATAACCTTTCTACACTCTTTACAGTTTGTTAGTTTAGCAATAATGGCAGATCCGGGTTAAAGTATACGGTAGCGCCAGTTAAAAAGTTTTTGTTCCGCATTTGGCGTCTGTAGACTGCCGGGGCGCTAGCGTAGACTTACAGATGGTCTGTCCCACAGCCGTCAGTATGTCGTACTAAAGATAGTATGCAGGTGCTCGTTAGGTTCCGGGTACACCGGACAGGACTCACAGGGAACTGTTGGTTGGTTTTATACCAGTCGTCAGTGAACAGTTCCCAGGTGACATGAGTACAGCATAGTCTGCAGACTTGACACTGCTACTTCGCCTCGAGTGTGTCCCACTGTTCTTAGATTTCTACCCTACCACGGCTCAAAGGAGTCGTGCAAACAAGTAGCAGTTGGGTGCAGTCCCGAGCACTTGGAGATAGTGGCGGTTAGACAGGATTCGTCTCTCCCGGTATTGGGGGTTGATATCGCGCTGTGTCAGAAAGCCATTACGCAAAGTCCCTGGCCAGGGCAAGCGAGATTTGCTGGTAGGTTCCAGTAGTTTCTCAGGGTGTAATGGGCTTCCCTCCGACACGACTTATACCGCTATTAGGGGACTGACGCTTGCCGCCCCCTAGGCCCGATATGCGATAGTCTTAGACGAACGGACCGGACTGTACGGAGATTGTCACATCAGACTCAGTAGGAGTTCGGATGGGTTTCCTCATCGGCCTTCTTATCGACATCTACCTGGGGACCGTTACGTACAGCTAGTGCCGCTTGCGGTCTGTGGTTAACCCCACTGCCAGCGTAGTAGTCGAGTCTCTAGAGTCCCACACAGAGAGTTTCCCTACTTCAGGCGAAACGATATAAAGGTCGTATGGTTTTATGACAAGGGTTCGGACGCATACGTGTGTTTACGCACGTACGACATCCGGACAGTTTTTACTAGTCGGCTTTGGTTTAAGCCAGTTTCTAGTATCCGGTTATTGGATTTATACAGTCTAAAGTTTTTCCGTGTTTTCACGGATAGGAGGGGCGTTCTCGTAATTGCGCGAGAAGCTTCTAGAAGATGGTGACTTGGGGGTTAAGGTGGCATATGCATTAAATGGGATTAGTGAGTCATATGAGTGATTCATCCATGTCATTAATGCATCATAAATGCTTAATGGCTCATGGAGATGAATCACCCTTTTATATTTATTAAGCATGATGATTAGTCATTCATTTTCTTTTGTTGATAAATCATAATGGTTGATATATATTATGATAGCTCATTTTCTCATCTCAATTCTTTTGCTCACTTTCTCTCTCCTCAAGCTCTCCCTCTTCAAACCCTAATCCTCCCCTCTCATGTGTTGAGTACAAGGATTAGATTAGACTACTTAATCCTTAACCATTCTCTATATCACCTAGGTTACTTGGATTAGCACTTCAAGAAACCTAGTTACCTCTAGTTTGAGGTGAAGCTTGTAGTAAAGCTCTCGGGTGGATCTTCTACTACTTAGAGAAGGCCGGAGAGGACGTGGAGAACGACAAGACGAAGGACTCGGTTCTATAGGTTTAATCACTTAACATAGTAGTTAACACTTCTATGGTTTCTTATTAGTTATTGTTTATGCAAAGATTCTCGGTTAGTCGATGTTTACGCCTAAAACAAGATCGTTTTTCATTATTCCGCCTCCCCGCAAGTCGTGGGGTGTTGTACATCGACTTACAGTGGTATCAGAGCCTCGCTAAACAATAATTAACTCATTAGCAAAGTCGTAAGAATTTCGAACGCAAAAAAGAACCGGAAACATCGTCGTTTAACACAGTTTCTGTCGAATTTAAAACAAGCCCTAAAAATTTTTCTGGGACCTTCAGAATAACAAGCATAGAATTATAGGGCTACTGAAGAAATTTGGACCCCCAACTCGGCTAACTCACCGCGGAACCGCGGTGGATCCATGCGATTCGCCGCGGATCCGCGGCCGAGTTAGGGCCGAGTCGGCCCAAATTTCTTCAGGAACCCCTGTGTGTTAACAGTGATATTTCTGGATATTTTATTTTCTGCTAAGATCTCAGGTGCACAGAGAAGTTTTGCAGTAGAATCTAAAGTGTTTTGCTCGATCGAAATTTTACGATGTTTGCTAATTTGATTATATCTGTGTTTGTATAATGTGTTCGTAAACCTCCCCTAACTGCTAATATGTCGGTTGGCAGGGGGTTGCACATTTCTGTAATGGTTTTTACTGTTTGTGGTTGTGAACTGTATTGGACTGTTGTGATGATTAGCCGGGGTTTGAGATGGGTTGTTATATTCATTCATTCGATGTAACTGTAATATGTTGTAATATTATTTTGCGGGGCGCATCCAGGTTGCGGTTGTAGCCACCGTTGTATTATTTCATTTTACTGTTTTTGCTCCTAGGATAGACCCAAGATGGGGTGCACAAACTACCAGGTACTTTGAAGTGTTTAGTGGCCTACTCACTTTGTTGAGGGAGACCGCTTCACTTCGGGTATTTGGTGGGTAGTTTGCCGTACCCGTAGGGGTCTAGGGTGGGATAATGGCTATTCATCACAACTGTGTAATCCGTCTTTTGTTGCAGGCTCTAAACAAACGTGGATTGCTTGCAAATCCAATAAAGTTCATATGAGATCTGGAATGCCTATTATTGCGTCTGACGAATGTACAATATCTATATATGATAGCTATTTAGAAATCACTTATGTTATACACCAGCGCTAGCCCAGCCCTCGCTCTGTCGTTAGTTAAGTAACCTAACGGGTGATGACGGGACCCAGTGGCGAATGCGGATGGCATAAGAGGACGTTGTATTTTCGTTGTTTTCTGCAATGATAGGTTAAATGATGGGACGCATTATTTTAATGCAAAGAAAATAAACCAAAGTTGAATCGTTGGAACAGTTTAAAAGAACCCACTCGGTTATTTTTAAAAACAGATGATATTTTTAAATTGCGGAGCTTTAACCACTCCTTTTAAAAAGCTATCAGGTTCCTTCGGTTATATCAAGTTCACTACGTTCACGGTTTCGCCAAACCAGTCGTAGCCCTCCGTCATTTCTTATGGATGGTCAGTAGTATTCAAGATATGTTTGTTGGCCTTCGTCAAGGCATAGTGTTTGGTAGCTGCTGGAGTATTCATTTGTTGCATAGATAGATGAGTTGGTTTGGGACAGTCGTATTACCTTGTTGGCCTTCGTCAAGGGTATGTACTGGTGGGTTCAAATTAACAAGATAATGATGGGCAGAACTTGACATGTGACTTATGATTTGTTGGCCTTCGTCAAGGTCATAAGAACATGGGGCAAAAATCCACATCGGGAGTTTCTAAAGAAACTGAAACTTGCTAGCGTTGCATACCATTTGGAGTTTGATAAATATTGGTAGGATTCCTTCAACATTATCATATGATGATATTTGGATCCCGATCCTACTGTGAGAATATGCTACTTGATTGATGTAAATTCTCGATGTGTAAATCAAATCAAATAGTCTCCGACAAAGGAGCCATTTGATTGAACTGTAAGTTTCGGATGTGTCGTATTGAATCAAAAATTTAAATTGACCGCAATCAAACTACGGTGTCAGTTGTAGTTAATGAATGAGTGCGGATCGTCCACAGGGATCTCGAGATTCGTTTGTATTTTAATGTGTTTGAAATGAAATGTTAAGCAACAATAAAAGAAAACATGATTCAAGAATGATTTGTATTCATGTGTCACTATTCTCTATTAAAGAATCAAGAAACTCTAAACAATCAAGAATCGGGTTTCAATGGTATTTTCCAAACAACAATCAAGAATAATAGAGAGGCTCGTAGGAATCGATCGGATCTTTAGATGTGTTGTAGTCTACAATATTTCGTATTCTTGTCCTTCGAAGAATTGATACTAGATCAATGGTGATCGACGAGAGTTAGGGTTTTCTTGATGAAATTAAGGTTTCATCTCTTAACCCTTGTTCTTTCGAGGATACCATGTATATTCTAGCCTCTAGTAAATTCAAGAAGCGATCGGATTCCCCCAATCTCGAGCGATGTCGATCAAGAAAGCATCGCAACGAATTGGGTCGTCGATTCTTGAACTTGCTAGGGTTTACAAACTCGTGGGATTCAAGAATCGATTACAAATTTGCTACATCATCATACTAAAGATCGTTTCGACTCCTTAACGAGCGGAGTTTTATTCACACATCACCACATAGACAATATTCAAGAATAGTAAAGATAGCATGATGCGGAATTTAAAGAAAACAAGATAGAAGAAAATATCACCTTTTATTTAATCAACAATTTCAATACATTCTTTCAAGATCTACAAGAAGAAGAAAATCGATCGTTGACTCGGCTTCGCTCGACTCCGTGGATCGTGGATCTACTTTTGATCTCTTGCCCGATGGAAGATCGGCTCGGCTCATAAAAGGGTTGAAGGAATCTTGCTTGGCTTGCACTCAAGATCTTGAATTGTGGTTGGATTTAGGGTTAGGGTTTCCTACAAGCTCTCTCACTAAACTTGAGGAAGAGGAAGATGAAGAAAGAGAGAATGGCTAAAATCTAAGATGTTGAATCTTTTCCTAGATGCCAAGATGTCCTCCCATATGATGAGTCTAGGGTCCTATTTATAGAACTTTCAAAACCCTAGGTTTAGGTTTAAATTGAACTTTCCCTCCCAAAGTTTGTTGACAAGTTTGTTGGGCTTTAGCTTAGGGTTTAAGCAAGGGTTTAGGAAAGTTCTAGAAGTATTAGGCTAGTTTAGGAGTTTGCTGATCTGGTGGAAGTATCTGGAATCTTCTAGAAGTTTGTGTGCATTATTGAGCAGTGGGCACTGAATCAGGAGTTTTGGTGAAATTTGAGGAGCTGAATCCCTGTATCCGCCGCGCAACCGCCGCATGAGGTGGGCATTGGCCGCCCTTCCGCCGCGCATTGATGAGGTTGGGATCTGTGCTTTCTTCTGTTGCTTGGTACTGCTGTTTGGGCTTTTCTCTGATGTTTAGAATTTCAGTTTCCCTTCTGTGTTGATACCAGATTTGAGTTCAATGAGTTTACGAGCAATTGTAATGGTCGAGCGATGTAATGATCGAGAAAGCATCTCTTTTCCTGCATAGACTTCGAAACAGGGGTTGCAAGATATGGAAAATATGCTATGTAATGTAATGCAGTTAATTTCCCTAGGAATGCCGGTTTTAAGGTCGAATACATGTAATTTGATATTTTGCGACCGATTAGCTAATATGTGAATTATGAATACCGTACACTTCTATATGTATGCAGATGATAAGGAAATTGCCGGTTAAAATATGCAATATTTTCGACTGATCAAATACCCCCAAACTTAATTTCGATCGTCTCGAGCGAATGTTTTATTAAAAAGAGAAGGAGAAAATAAAGAAAGAGCAAAACTAACTAGCACACTTTAGTAGGCAACACGATTGCACTGAGCACGTGCAACAAGCCTTTAAACCTCTAGGTGTCCTTAGTAGGAGGAGTGTTGTCTCCTGAGGGTTTTCAGCGGATTGCACCTACAAAATCCAAAAAATAAAAGTAAGATCATGAATATTACATTTAAAGACAAGAATTGTAAAAGAAAAGCCTTGAAAATTAGGGTTTCCAACTAAGCTAGCTTTTCGGTTGTCATGAGCCCTATCTTAATGGTCATGAAAAAATGTTAGAAATCACGTCCTCCCTCAATAAAACATCGTCTTATTCTTCATTCCTATCTTTATTCCAAACATCGATCATATCACCCTGCGTGTGTGTAAAGACATCCCTACACCCGGAGAATTCAATTCAAGCTATCATACCCTTGCCCATCGGCCTCAGTACTTCTTGGCAAACGAGATTGCTTACACACTTTCATGCGACCGTTAATACTTCTTGAGGTACTAACCGACCGATTACTAATGTGCTTGCTAACTTGGTGTACTTTCCTAGTCTTGCACCACCTCAGGCATAGCAGTGACTCCCAGACCAGTTGACCTTAGGGCACTAGGTGAAGAAGCACCCTTTTGCTATATATTTTTCTTGCCCTTGGTGATAACAAAACCAGTATCCATTTTTTTTTCCCCTTTAAAACACATTTTTTTTTCATACTTTTGGCTTTAAGACAAGAGCATTTCAAGGTATCCTCTACTATCCCAGGCTTTAAGATGTGTGTAAGTGCGAATAGCAGGGTAGCAACGTTCAAAATGTTTGGCTTCCAGAAAAGAAACTATTTTTCAGACTTATTTTTATCCTCAGATTAGTGACGTCCTTCATCTTACTAACCCTTGGGACAACGGCTCATAACTACTTATTACTAGATCGTATAAGAAAACTTCTAATTTTCTTAGTTTTCTAAAATTTTTCCAATCTCATGGATGTAATTGTTCACTGTCTAAACTTTCATTATCTTATTTATATACAAAAAAATGTAAATATTAAAATTATTTTTATATTTGAAAATTTTTAAATTTTTATGGTTTTTGAATTTATTTTTTTTAATTTTTATAGATTTTGAAAAGACATGTTTTGTGCTTATGCAGATGATATGCAAATGATGCGAAAATAAGCACAAACCTCCCCCAAACTTGTTTTCAACAGTGTCCTTACTGTTGCCGACAGTTATACCTACAAAAATCTGTAAATCTGGGAGGAATTATTAGTGGGGGCAAATATATAAGTGAAGAACTTCCCCCAAACTTATCTTTTACTCACCTTCATTCAAAAAAAATGATGCAATGATATACTGGACATGAAAGTGAGACGGAGGAATTTTAATCAAAATAAACTGGCTCTTGTAAGAACAAGAGCTCCTCCGTGGGGTCAGTGGAAAAATACGGCTTTAATCTATGTCCATTTACTTTGAAAACAGTGCCGTTTTTAACATTTTCAACATCTACTGCCCCGTGCGGGTATACAGACCGCACAACAAAAGGTCCCTTCCAACGAGATCGGAGCTTACCCGCATGAAGGTGTAATCGTGAATCATAAAGAAGGACTTGTTGACCAGGTAAAAATGTTTTCCTTACAATGTTTTTATCGTGAAAAACCTTAGTCCTATTCTTCGTGATTACAGCATTATCATAAGCTTCATCGCGGAGTTCGCTTAGCTCGTTTAGTTGCAGCTTCCGAAAGTTGCAAGCAAGGTTTAGATCAAAATTAATTTCCTTTATAGCCCACAATGCTTTATGTTCTATCTCAACAGGTAGATGACATGCTTTACCAAACACTATCCTATATGGAGACATTCCTAGGTCGGTCTTATATGCAGTCCTGAATGCCCAAAGAGCATCCGTCAATTTGGTCGACCAATCTTTTCTATTTTTAGCAACAGTTTTCTCCAGGATAAGTTTGATTTGTCTGTTTGAGATCTCAGCCTGCCCGCTTGTTTGGGGGTGATAGGGTGTAGAAAGACGGTGGTTGATTGAATATTTCCGCATCAGAGTCTCGAAAGATCTGTTGCAGAAGTGTGTCCCATTATCGCTAATGATAGCGCGCGGGTGTCCAAATCGCGAGAAGATATTCACTTTCAAGAACTTAATGACAACTTTCTTGTCATTAGTGCGACTTGGAATGGCTTCCACCCACTTGGAGACATAATCAACCGCCAGCAATATGTACAGATTCCCAAAGGAGTTGGGAAAAGGACCCATAAAATCTATGCCCCAAACATCAAACATTTCAACAACCAGAATGGGCTGCTGAGGCATTTCATTCCTTTGGGATATTCTACCCGTATACTGACATTGTGTATAGGTTTTGCAATGTTCAAATGCGTCCTTGAATAAGGTCGGCCAATAAAATCCACATTGCAAAACTTTTTCAGCTGTTTTTCTAGGACCAAAGTGACCCCCACAGGCCTGATCATGACAAAATGAAAGAATACTCTTGAACTCTTCATTCGGGACGCACCGGCGAATGATCTGATCAGGACAATATTTAAACAAATAAGGCTCGTCCCAGTAATAGTGTTTTACTTGGGAAAGAAAGCGGTATTTGTCCTGTTTTGACCAATCGCTCGGTATAAGTCCCGTGGCATGATAGTTCACAATATCCCTGAACCATGGTTCAGCGGATACGCTCAAGAGTTGTTCGTCAGGGAACGAGTTATTGATCGGCAGGGTCACAGGGGAAGAAACGATGCGTGAAAGGTGGTCGGCTACTACGTTTTCACATTCTTTCTTATCTTTGATAATAAGATCGAATTCTTGTAAAAGAAGGATCCAACGTATTAGTCGACCTTTGGCATCTTTCTTCGCCAACAGATGTTTCAAAGTGGAATGGTCAGTATATACAACAATAGGTGAGCCGATTAAGTAAGGCCTGAATTTTTCTAATGCGAATACAACCGCTAATAGTTCTTTCTCTGTGGTTGTATAATTGATTTGCGCATCATTCAGGGTCTTACTAGCATAGTAAATCATGTGTGGAATCTTTTCGATGTGCTGTCCAAGGACAGCACCTACTGCAAAATCAGATGCGTCACACATCAGCTCAAAGGGGTAGTCCCAATTTGGTGATGATAAAACGGGGGCTGAAGTGAGTGAGTGTTTAAGTGAGTCGAAAGCTGTCTCGCAATCCGAGTCAAAGTGGAAGGTCGTATCCTTGGCCAGGAGTAGTGTTAAAGGTCTAGCAATTTTGCTAAAGTCCTTTATGAATCTCCTATAAAAGCCAGCGTGGCCAAGGAAAGAGCGAATATCTTTGACGCTTCTGGGATGAGGGAGGTTTTGAATGACATCTACTTTAGCTCTGTCAACCTCGATGCCCTTCTGTGAAATGACATGTCCAAGGACTATTCCTTCTTGGACCATAAAGTGGCATTTTTCCAAGTTCAAAGTCAAGTTCTTCTCTTTGCATCGAGTAAGAACAGCGTCAAGATTCGCTAGGCATTCAGAAAAAGAATCTCCAAAAATCGAAAAGTCGTCCATAAAGATCTCCAGGAAATTCTCTACCATATCAGAGAATATCCCCATCATACACCGCTGAAAGGTAGCGGGAGCATTGCATAGCCCGAAGGGCATGCGACTGTAAGCAAAGGTACCAAAAGGACAAGTAAAAGTGGTTTTATCTTGATCTTTTTTGGCGATGGGGACCTGATTGTAGCCTGAGTAACCGTCCATGAAACAATAGTATTGTCGTCCCGCTAAGCGTTCCAGCATCTGATCAATAAATGGTAGAGGAAAATGATCTTTCCTCGTAGCGGCTTTGAGTTTTCTATAATCAATGCATACACGCCACCCAGTTTGGGTGCGTGTTTGAATCAACTCATTCGCCTCATTTGTGATCACAGTGATGCCGGATTTCTTAGGAACGACGTGTATAGGACTTACCCACTGGCTATCGGAGATCGGGTATATAATACCACTATCTAAGCATTTGACGATCTCTTTCATGACAGCTTCCTTCATGACGGGATTTAACCGTCTCTGTGGTTCTCGGGTCGGTCTGGCATCATCCATCACATGTATATGATGTTCAACTATCAAGGGACTGATCCCTTTGATGTCCGCCATACTCCAACCAAACGCCTCTTTATTAGATCTTAATACCGATAGAAGTGCATTCTCTTGCTCTGATGCAAGGGAAGCGGAAATTATAACCGGTAAAGTCTCCTTCTCACCAAGATATGCATATTTAAGGTGAGAGGGTAAAACCTTGAGATCTAATTCAGGCGGAGAAATGATAGAAGGAAGGATCATAGAATGATTTTTGGATTTACAAAGAAGCTCAGAGCCTGTGAAAGATACAGACTCGGGTGGAGAAAAGTCAGAAGTGCAGGACTCAAGTGTAAGTGAAGTGTCCTCACTAAGATCAAGTGTAAGATCAAGCAGAGATGTGCTAATGTCATCGAGATCAGTAAAGCAAAGTTCCTCGGCTCCACAACTATCGGGAGCGATCTCATGGACAGAACACACATCTAAAATATGAGCACTAGGTTCTGATGGCTGACTCCCAACTTTGTAGATATTTAGTTCAATGGTCATATTTCCAAATGATAAATTCATTGAACCATTTCTACAGTTTATAACAGCGTTGGAAGTGGCAAGGAAAGGACGACCTAAAATCACCGGAATTTGGCCCCGGGGGTTTGCTACAGGATGTGTGTCGAGCACAATGAAGTCTACAGGGAAAACAAATTTCCCGACCTTTATCAACACATCCTCTAATTCACCCCTTGGTTTGGTGATAGATCGGTCTGCCATCTGGAGAGTACAATGAGCAGGTTTCAGCTCTCCAATTCCTAATTGCTCATAGACAGAATAAGGTAATAGGTTAACACTCGCGCCAAGGTCTAAAAGAGCACGATTTATGTTTTTACCCCCCAATCGAAATCGATATTGTAGGACATCCTGGGTCCTTTCGTTTCTTTGGTAGCTGGGGAATAAAAGCAGTGCTGATATTATTAGCCATAAAGACCTTTTTCGGCACTTGAGTCTTCCTCTTCCTAGTGCACAAGTCCTTTAGAATCTTCGCATAAGCGGGGACTTGTTGAATCGCATTTAGGAGAGGGATATTGATGTTAACCTGTTTGAACATTTCTAAAATTTTCTCCATATGAGGACTCGTTATGTTAGCCCTTAGCCGGTTCGGGTAAGGTGCTTTCGCAATAAGCGCGGGGTCCATCATAGGAGAAGGAATGGGGGGTAGACGAGATCTCAAAAGAGGTGTGGGGACCGTCTGTGGAGAACTATAAGGGTTGGGTGAAGGTGTTGAGCCTAAAGGGAACTGGAGAATAGGCTCGTGCGACGGTGGTTTGGTAGAAGAAGAAGGATCAGAAGGAGAAGTGTGTGTATGTGGAAAGGTCTCAGCCGGGGTTTTGATATGATTATCAGTATTATCAATATCTTCCCCGACATTATTATTCAGCACTCTTCCCGATCTCAACGTGGTAATGGCATTTACATTGTAATGCCCAGGATTCTGTAGGGGTTGAGAGGGAAGTTTCCCTTTTTCTCTCGCACTCATTTCAGCTTTGAGGCGTGCGATTTCAGCTTCCATCGTTCTAATACTCTCAGCTTGTGACGCTGAGTTTTTCTTTATTTCACTGACGGAAGATCTAACCTCAGTCGAAACCTCCATGAAATTGGATAATAGTGATTTCATGGTTTGAGTAAATTGAGAGAAATCGTCAGAACAGGACTGCATAGGATTAGACTGTGCAGGAGTGTTGCCCTGATTCTGTGACTGGTAGGGGTGCTGAGTGAGTTGCAGGGGTTGCTGTTGTGGTGGAGGAAGAGCCCTCTGAAAGTTATTTGTGTTTGGAACCGTGTTTTGAGATTGATTTTGGTTCCAAGCAAAATTCGGGTGGTTCCTCCAACCCTGATTGTACGTGGAAGAATATGGATCGTTTCGAGGTCGTTGATATGCGGCATTAGAATGCTCGTGACCTTGAAACGCCGAGTTTAATGGACATTCTTCCGTTAAGTGTGACGGATCAGAACAGCACCCACAAATAGTTTTGGGGAGTGATACCGGGTTTAGGGAGGCTGCTGCAAATTTGTGTTCCATAGCGTCGAGCTTCTTTTGCATTGCTGCCATTTCTGCTCGAACACCTATGGACACATCTATTTGGTGTACGCCACCCCTATTTAATGGTTGGGTTCCACTCTCCCAAATTAGTGATTTTTCAGCGAATATTCAAGAATAGTAAAGATAACATGATGCGGAATTTAAAGAAAACAAGATAGAAGAAAATATCACCTTTTATTTAATCAACAATTTCAATACATTCTTTCAAGATCTACAAGAAGAAGAAAATCGATCGTTGACTCGGCTTCGCTCGACTCCGTGGATCGTGGATCTACTTTTGATCTCTTGCCCGATGGAAGATCGGCTCGGCTCATAAAAGAGTTGAAGGAATCTTGCTTGGCTTGCACTCAAGATCTTGAATTGTGGTTGGATTTAGGGTTAGGGTTTCCTACAAGCTCTCTCACTAAACTTGAGGAAGAGGAAGATGAAGAAAGAGAGAATGGCTAAAATCTAAGATGTTGAATCTTTTCCTAGATGCCAAGATGTCCTCCCATATGATGAGTCTAGGGTCCTATTTATAGAACTTTCAAAACCCTAGGTTTAGGTTTAAATTGAACTTTCCCTCCCAAAGTTTGTTGACAAGTTTGTTGGGCTTTAGCTTAGGGTTTAAGCAAGGGTTTAGGAAAGTTCTAGAAGTATTAGGCTAGTTTAGGAGTTTGCTGATCTGGTGGAAGTATCTGGAATCTTCTAGAAGTTTGTATGCATTATTGAGCAGTGGGCACTGAATCAGGAGTTTTGGTGAAATTTGAGGAGCTGAATCCCTGTATCCGCCGCGCAACCGCCGCATGAGGTGGGCATTGGCCGCCCTTCTGCCTCGCATTGATGAGGTTGGGATCTGTGCTTTCTTCTGTTGCTTGGTACTGCTGTTTGGGCTTTTCTCTGATGTTTAGAATTTCAGTTTCCCTTCTGTGTTGATACCAGATTTGAGTTCAATGAGTTTACGAGCAATTGTAATGGTCGAGCGATGTAATGATCGAGCAAGCATCTCTTTTCCTGCATAGACTTCGAAACAGGGGTTGCAAGATATGGAAAATATGCTATGTAATGTAATGCAGTTAATTTCCCTAGGAATGCCGGTTTTAAGGTCGAATACATGTAATTTGATATTTTGCGACCGATTAGCTAATATGTGAATTATGAATACCGTACACTTCTATATGTATGCAGATGATAAGGAAATTGCCGGTTAAAATATGCAATATTTTCGACTGATCACTACTTATCAGGAGATTCATCACTTAACGATAATTACTGTAAACTAAGTAGGTGCCGAGAAAGGTGTCAGCGGGGCTATGCCCCCAGAGAAAAGAGGTTATTTAATTAAGGAACTTCACGAAAGCATTGGAAAACCTCCCTCGAAGTACCGACACTAGCCTGGCTGAACGGTTAAGCAAGTATTGTACAGTGAGAATAGTCCTGGCTAATTCTTCTTTTATGGTTTGAGGAAGGATTCGAGAAACAGTGGGAGCCATCCAGTTTAGATAAATTAAAAACCAATCTAAACTTGCAAGAGCATCATGCTAAAGTGTTTTCTTCTCTCTCTCTCTCATTGCAGCGACCTTGTGACCATGACTAGGTTACATCTAGATAACAAGTTGACTGAATCTAACTTTAAAGACTGGCAAAGGTCTGTCCAGATGACCATTGCCTATGACAAGCTGGACCACCCTATTACTACTCAAGATCCCGCCGTCCCAGGTCCAATTTCCACCGTCGCGGATATGGATATCCGTCAGACAAAGGAAAAGGATAAAGCGAAAGCTAAGTGCCTCGTGTTGGCTTCAGTTGATGGTATATACCAGAAGCAGCACGAGAAGATGGACTCTGTTTCCATCATTCTCTATAACAAAGATTTATATGAAGAGCAATCTCATATCGCAAGATATGAGGCCTCGAATGAATTAATTCAAGCGAGGTCGACTGACGGGTCATCTGTAAGGGACGACGTCCTTACGATGACTAGCTATATTGATGAGCTCAAGGACCTGGAGACCACGTTGGGAAACAGGTCATATGTTGACTTATTTCCACAGTCCCTACCCTCTACTTATACCCTGAAAGAAACCAGGGAGACACAAGCTCTGCTTAATGGGGGACCTTCTTCTTCTACATCCAGGGCGAAAGCAAAGGATGAAAAGAAGAAGACCTCTACAAAGCCGATATACAGTGTCAGTAAAGTAGGAGGAAAGGAAAGAGCAAAAGTTTCGGGACTTGGTGTAGGCAAGGAGGGATGTTCCTATTGTTATGGGAACAGACATTGGCAGAAGGATTGCAGGGCTTTGGAAGCCAGTAGCCAGGATACGAAGCATGTTGTGGCTTCAGCCTCAAGTGTGTTTGTAATTGAGAACTGTTTGTCAATTAACTCTACTTTCTGGGTACTAGATACCGGAGCAGGATATCATATCTGTAATTCGTTACATGCTTTGAGAAACCGTAGAGTTATAAGGGTAGGTGATTTGTCTCTCAGAGTTGCAAACGGAATGAGCGTGGACGCTGAATCCGTGGGAGAATATCGCCTAGGTTTGACAAGTGGGCAGATATTGATTCTACGTAACTGTTTGTATGTACCTAGTTTGACTTGTAATATCATATCAGTGTCCTTACTTTCAAAAGAGGGATATGATTTTACATTCGTAAGCGATTTAGTTCACATCCACCTAAATCAAGTTCTGATTGGGTCCGGTACATTAGATGACGGTATATACGTATTGAGTCAAGCTCAGATTTTCAATGTCCAGAACACACTTAAAAGAAAGTCTCCAGAAATAAATCAGGCTTTCTTATGGCATTGTAGACTAGGTCACATCAATGAAACACGATTAACAAAGTAACATAGAGAAGGATATTTGAATCCGTTCGAATATCAATCTTATGCCACTTGTGAATCTTGTCTCATGGGAAAGATGACAAAGACTCCGTTTACTGGACACGGAGTAAGAGCGAGCGAGCTCTTAGGACTCGTACACAGTGACGTGTGCGGTCCAATGTCTACACATGCGCGGGATGGTTATTCCTACTTCATTACTTTTACGGATGATTTCTCTGGGTATGGACATATCTTCTTGATGAAGCATAAATCCGAGGCCTTTGAGAAATTCCAGGAATACAAGAATGAAGTGGAAAACCAAACAGGCAAAAGTATTAAGACACTGAGATCTGATCGAGGTGGTGAATACTTAAGTGCCGAGTTCCTGGGTTACTTAAAAGAGAAAGGAATTCTCTCTCAGCTTACTCCTCCATACACACTACAACACAACGGTGTATCGGAAAGGAGGAATCGAACCCTATTGGATATGGTTCGTTCCATGATGAGTAAGGCAGAGTTACCGCGATCATTCTGGGGTTATGCGCTAGAATCAGCGGCATATCTTTTGAACAAGGTTCCAACCAAGACTGTGCCTACCACACCATATCAGATGTGGAGTGGGAAGAAACCCTATCTTCAGTACCTGAAGACATGGGGATGTCCAGCTTTTGTAAAAAAGCAGCATCCGGACAAGCTCGAGGCATGCTTAGTACAGTGTAAATTTGTGGGATATCCAAAGAACTCCAAGGGATATTGTTTCTATTACGCAGAGGAACAAAAGGTTTTTGTTTCTCGTCATGCCCACTTCTTAGAAGCTGAATTTTTAGAAAATCAGAAGAGTGGGAGCGCAGTAGAACTGGAAGAAATTCCAGAACCACAAGCTGTTACTGAAAGTTTGGTAGAATAAGAAGTTTCAGAAGAAAGGGACATACCAGCGCCTATCCGCAGAAGTAGTAGGCAGTCTCATCCGCCCGAGAGATACTACAGTTTTCTCATAGACGGGGATCGAGAAGATTGCGTCATTGATAATGACGACCCTACTAGCTTCCAGCAAGCCATTCAGAGCGGCGACTCGGTAAAATGGCTGGATGCAATGCAGACCGAAATGGAGTCCATGTACACTAACAAAGTATGGACTTTGGACACTGCTCCAGATGGGGTAAAACCCGTAGGTTGCAAGTGGATCTTCAAAAAGAAGATTGGTGTAGATGGACAGGTTGAAACCTATAAGGCTAGACTTGTTGCAAAGGGTTTCCGTCAAAGACCTGGTTTGGACTATGACGAAACCTTTTCTCCAGTGGCTATGCCGAAATCCATTCGGGTCCTTCTTGCTATTGCTGCCTTCTATGATTATGAGATCTGGCAGATGGACGTAAAGACGGCCTTTCTAAATGGAAATTTGGAAGAGAGCGTATATATGGATCAGCCAGAGGGATTCATTCAGAGTGGGAGCAGCGGTAAAGTATGCAAGCTGCTTAAGTCCATTTATAGACTAAAGCAGGCATAGCGGAGTTGGAACATCTGT
The DNA here is from genome assembly GCA_030015575.1 of Agapanthus africanus. Taxonomy (NCBI): domain Eukaryota; kingdom Viridiplantae; phylum Streptophyta; class Magnoliopsida; order Asparagales; family Amaryllidaceae; genus Agapanthus; species Agapanthus africanus. The sequence goes on along the minus strand of JASDDO010000010.1, from coordinate 100,193,091 downwards.
TTTGATGATACTGTCAAAGAATTCGACTTTATCAAAAATCCAGATGAACCATGCATATACAGTAAGATTGTAGGGAGAGTTGTTGTATTCCTCGTCTTGTACGTAGATGACATTCTCCTAATAGGAAATGATATTCCTATGCTACAGTCAGTCAAAAGATTCTTGTCACAGAAATTCTCCATGAAGGACCTGGGTGATACCACCTACATTCTGGGGATCCAGATCTATCGTGATAGATCAAAAAGGATGTTGGGACTTTCACAGTCCAGGTACATAGACACCATATTGAAAAGATTCAGTATGGAAGATTCTAAGCGCGGTAACCTATCGGCTTGTCACGGAATCACCCTCTCCAAAGAGATGTCTCCCAAGACTGATTTGGAAAGGGAACGCATGTAGATTATACCCTACGCTTCTGCGGTAGGCTCTATAATGTATACGATGTTATGTACCAGACCAGATGTAGCATACGCATTGAGCGTTGTAAGCCGGTATCAGGCAAACCGAGGGGAGAATCACTGGATAGCAGTAAAGAACATTCTCAAGTACATGAGGAGGACTAAGGAGATGTTCTTGGTTTACGGCGGAAAAGACCTCAGGATGGAGGCCTATGCTGATTCCGGCTTCCAGAGTGACAAGGATGACTCCAAGTCCATGTCGGGTATGTCTTTATCCTCAATGGAGTGGCAGTCTGTTGGAAGAGTTCCAAGCAGGACACCGTTGCTGACTCAACGATGGAAGCGGAGTACATAGCTGCTTGCGATGCCGCAAAAAAAGCTGTCTGGATGAAGAAGTTCCTCACAGAACTTCAGGTGGATCCTACCAGTGTTGGTCCAATACCTCTGTATTGCGACAACAACGGCGCTATAGCTTTAGCGAAGGAACCCAGGTCCCATCAGAAGTCCAGACACATCTTAAGGCGGTATCACCTGATCTGGGAGATCGTAGATCGCCGGGAGATCAAGGTAAAGAGAGTAAATACAGAGGATAACATAGCTGATCCATTCAATAAGGCCCTACCTCAGATTCAGTTCGAGAGGCTACTCGAGATCATCGGTCTTCGATACGCCGGTACATGGCCCTAGTGCAAGTGGGAGATTGTTAGTGTTTATGCCCTAGAAGGCCATTACTGTATCATACTAGTTTGTATATTACTTAATGGAAGCTTGGGATATTCACATGTATATAACAGTCTTGCTAAACATGGTAGTATGCTACTTGGTTTTTCTATCTTAATATGTGAGTATACGTATTGATAGAGCTCTTAGGATCTTGCTTGACTACCAGCGTTGTGATGGCAGTCACGCTAGTGGGGGCTGGGTAGTCTACAAGCACATCCTTATTCAGGTCCCTAGTCGTTGGATTATCGAGACAGGGCATCGATACTCCGGAGTAGACTAGTGTGTACGCTTCTCATCCCAGTTGGGGAGATGGTCTGTCCCACAGCCGTCAGTACGTCGTACTGGAGATAGTATGCAGGTGCTCGTTAGGTTCCGGGTACACCGGACAGGACTCACAGGGAATTGTTGGTTGGTTTTATACCAGTCGTCAGTGAACAGTTCCCAGGTGACATGAGTACAGCATAGTCCGCAGACTTGACACTGCTACTTCGCCTCGAGTGTGTCCCACTGTTCTTAGATTGCTACCCTACCACGGCTCAAAGGAGTCATGCAAACAGGTAGCAGTTGGGTGCAGTCCCGAGCACTTGGAGGCAGTGGCGGTTAGACAGGATTCGTCTCTCCCGGTATTGGGGGTTGATATCGCGCTGTGTCAGAGAGCCATTACGCAAAGTCCCTGGCCAGGGCAAGCGAGATTTGCCGGTAGGTTCCAGTAGTTTCTCAGGGTGTAATGGGCTTCCCTCCGACACGACTTATACCGCTATTAGGGGACTTACGCTTGCCGCCCCCTAGGCCCGATATGCGATAGTCTTAGACGAACGGACCGGACTGTACGGAGATTGTCACATCAGACTCAGTAGGAGTTCGGATGGGTTTCCTCATCGGCCTTCTTATCGACATCTACCTGGGGACAGTTACGTACAGCTAGTGCCGCTTGCGGTCTGTGGTTAAACCCACTGCAGCGTAGTAGTCGAGTCTCTAGGGTCCCACACAGAGAGTTTCCCTACTTCAGGCGAAATGATATAAATGTCGTATGGTTTTACGACAAGGGTTCGGACGCATACGTGTGTTTACGCACGTACGACATCCGGACAGTTTTTACTAGTCGGCTTTGGTTTAAGCCAGTTTCTAGTATCCGGTTATTGGATTTATACAATCTAAAGTTTTTCCGTGTTTTCACGGATAGGAGGGGCGTTCTCGTAATTGCGCGAGAAGCTTCTAGAAGATGGTGACTTGGGGGTTAAGGTGGCATATGCATTAAATGGGATTAGTGAGTCATATGAGTGATTCATCCATGTCATTAATGCATCATAAATGCTTAATGACTCATGGAGATGAATCACCCTTTTATATTTATTAAGCATGATGATTAATCATTCATTTTCTTTTGTTGATAAATCATAATGGTTGATATATATTATGATAGCTCATTTTCTCATCTCAATTCTTTTGCTCACTTTCTCTCTCCTCAAGCTCTCCCTCTTCAAACCCTAATCCCCCCCTCTCATGTGTTGAGTACAAGGATTGGATTAGACTACTTAATCCTTAACCATTCTCTATATCCCCTAGGTTACTTGGATTAGCACTTCAAGAAACCTAGTTACCTCTAGTTTGAGGTGAAGCTTGTAGTAAAGTTCTCGGGTGGATCTTCTACTACTTAGAGATGGTCGGAGAGGACGTGGAGAACGACAAGACGAAGGACTCGGTTCTATAGGTATAATCACTTAACATAGTAGTTAACACTTCTATGGTTTCTTGTTAGTTATTTTATGCAAAGATTCTCGGTTAGTCGATGTTTACGCCTAAAACAAGATCGTTTTTCATTATTCCGCCTCCCCGCAAGTCATGGGGTGTTGTACATCGACTTACATCTATAGCTTACTTACTCCAGAAATGAACAAATGCCACTGAAATTAACGTACGAATGTCGATGTTTCAGTCGCAGTACAAAATACGAAAACTCCGTATCGGAATTTCGGAAACTTAATAAAACCTTTACTAAAACATACTCAGATTTCATTGTATGAATACTGGGACAAATCAAACAATACAGTAACTCATAAAATACCAAACTAAAGTTACAGAAGAAAAACCAACACCAAATCCCCCAATGACCCGGCGACATCGGACAATTTGGGGTTCTCGCCGGTCAAAAATTGGAGATGGGGTCTGTTGCTTTAGGTGAAGTCTCCAAATGATCTTATAATACATTTGGTCTTGTTAGTTTTTCTAGTGGTTACACCTAATGGTTCCAGATTCAATTTAAGTATGTTAAATATTACAAAACAAACCGCTTTCCTATATTGCACATGAAAACAGATATTGAACAGATTTGATATTTGAAAAGAAGGAAAGAATTATACCTATAGAGATGATTCACAAGAGAACACCAGTTCAAGAATAGCTTATAGAAGCATCTAGGGTTTGTAGTGGATCAAGCTTGATGATGTGAACAATGTTCATGAAAGAAATTATGGTTTTACCCTTTGGATGAGATGAACACTTAGAACATTTTTGTTGGAGTTGGAGAACTAATGGGGTTCAGTTTGAGAATGCTAAAGGAACTCGTATGTGTAGTGTTGTGTAGAGAGAGCATGAGGTGTTAAGAGAGAAGGTGGAGGTGTAAAGTGTGAAGGAGGAGGTGGAGGGAGTTGAGCATGGATGATGGTGAGTTGTATGTGAGGGTTTAGATTTAGGTTAAGATATACCAACCATTAAAAGAATTTAAAAAAAAAAAGAAAATCTCTCATTTTACCATTTAAATCCATGTTAAATAAAAGATAAGAAATCATTAATTTATCACTTAAATATCATTAGCTTAATGTAAAATACAATATCATGTTAAAATAATTAAAAATATCATATTTATGATATCACACACTTTTATTCATATTTATCGAAATAACTACAATTTTCGGATATAATTCTGATACCCAATTTCATAAGTGATATCATTTTTGTAAACTTATTAAATTCATATTTAAAATTATAAATTAATATTTTTAATTTTCCAAAATATTACAATATCCCTTAAAGAAATTCGGTCCCCGAATTTAAATAAAAACCCCCATCTTAAAAAAATTTCTCAATCCAATCAACTCGATTTAAAACAATTTGTCGGGGTCCAAAATTTAAAATACATCGTCCGCTCGATATAATGGAACTCCAAAGTCCCACATGAGCTAAAACAAATCATAATGCAACAGTGTGCGTGAAAACTCATAGGATATAAATTCACATAACTGTAACTCTAGCGGTTGCTATGAGAATTACATCAGTTATGATACAGAATACCAAATACGAAAACTGTTGTGTATACCAAGTACACAATCAATGCCATAGTCATAGTGCAATATCGGTGCACACGACCAAGCGAAAATATAGAAATCAAATCTATAACATATCCTATCAAGTGCAAAGTACGAAAACGAAATCAACCCTAACAGTTTGTATGCAAATCTCAAACCACACGTCACTGTGTGCATGAAAACAAAACAGCGCTAAGTGCAACATGCATGCACGAAACGATATCCAATGCATCAACTGTGCATGGAACAAAAGTGTACAAAATAATATCAAGTGCGTCAGGGTGCACAAAATAAAATTCAAGTGCATCAGGGTGCACAAAATAAACCTCAAGTGCATCGGGGTGCACAAAATCAAAATCAAGTGTATCAGGGTGCATAAAATCAAAATCAAGTGCATCGGGATGCACAAAATATCAAAACGTGCAACTGGTGTGCACGAAACCTTACCGAGTATACCTAGAGTGTGTGTGTGTGTGTGTGTGTGTGTGTGTGTGTGTGTGTATACATAAAATCTCTAAGTCTTGTGCAACTGATACGCACAAAATATCATTCTAGGGAACCTGGTGCGCACAAAACACAATAAAAGTGCAATTATTATGCGCTAAAATCTCAACAAGTGCGCATGGTGTGTACAAAACGTTTATGTGGCCTTCAAATCCTTAAAATACATAAATCAAAATAACTAACGTTGAGTCGTCCCCTTTTTAACGTTTAAAAACGACATCTTCAGATCATAAAAACGTAAATCGAAAACAATGACATTGAAGTGTATCTTCCTCAATAACAAAAGGTGCTTATACACCCGTGTAGGGTCTTTTTCGTCACCCCATTGAGATGGGAATACGCGCGCGCTTGTCAGGCGCATTACAGATTCCCCCGGGCCTAGGGTAGGCGGGGGTTTATTGATTGTGGGGATCCGAATCTCCGGCAACCGCGGACTAAGCTGCCGTTAATTACCCCTCGCATTTAGAGCGAAGGAACCTCAGATTAACGGGTTAAACTGGTCATGTGAACTCAATGTGCAGTATCGTGTTTTGAAGGGGTTTTGGAAATATCGGGGGGCCCGCAGAGTTTTTACGGGGGTCGTGGAGTCTGTGTATGTTTTCCTTCCCCCCCCCTCCCTCCCTTTTTTTTAAAGTGGAGTTTAATTTCAAAAGGAATTTTATTGTGGAGTTAAACTCCAAAGAATTTTAAATGGAATTAAACTCCTAAAAGAATTTTATGTGGAGTTAAACTCCTAAAATAGAACTTTATTGTGGAGTTAAACTCCAAAGAGTTTTTTTTTAAAAGGGTTTAAACTCCAGAAGGGATTTTGTTGGGGAGTGCACGTAAAACGAGGGGGGAAAGAAAACAAAATGGCGTCTAAAGGACGCTCGCACGGCAGGTGGGCGCCTTAATGCTCGGGGTCACGTGGGCACACGTGACCGAAGGGGACTTTGATGCCCCGGGGTCACGTGCGCACACGTGACCGATGGGCGCCTTGGCGCCCCCAGGGTCACGTGCGCACACGTGACCGATGTGCGCCTTGGCGCCCTCCGGGGTCACGTGGGCACACGTGACCGATGGGCGCCTTGGCGCCCCGGGGTCACGTGGGCACACGTGACCGCGGGAAAAACCCGCGGAAAGGGAAGCCTAGCCCCTAGGCTGGGGAGTTGAACTCCCAAGGGAATTTTTGGAGTTGAACTCCTAACAGAAACAAATTTATGGAGTTAAACTCCAACAGAAATTAATTTATGGAGTTAAACTCCAGCAACTTTAGAAAGGAGTTAAACTCCTGGGGATTTATTGCTCCTTTTTTTAAGCCTTGGGTCTGTCCAAAGTTAGATTTTTGGAGATGGGTCTCCTTCTTCTTGCTCTTGACCGGTGGGATCTTGGAGAAAAGGGGATGAGCCTTAAAAGCCTTCCCTTTTCGAGATCTGATTGGAGATCCGAGCTCCCCTTTGTAGGTTTTATGGTGGAAATCTACTTATTTTGAGAAAAGGAAGAGTTAAACTCTTGATTTAATTCAAAAGGAAAAGGAAGGTTTTAGAACCTTGAGGAAGGAGGAAGATATCTCAGATCTAGAAATTTTTGGAGAGAGAAAAAGTTGTTGAGATATTTCACTATCTTTGTCTTTATAGGCCATACACTTTACACATAGCCCCTTGGGCTTCACAAAATGGCATTTTGTCTATCCCATGGCTTATGTGCCATTTCTTTTTGCACATAGGCCATGGGCTTTACAAAAATTTGGCTTTATGCCTATTTTTCTTACATTTATCCATAAAATAAAATAAAAGAAATGCAACAAAATTATTTATTACAAAATTTTTATCTTGGCATGGGGGGAGGCCGGCCGCTTCATGTTCTGGCTCGACCCGAGCATGGGCCCACTGGATCTGGGCTTGGGTCCACTTGGCTTGGGGTTGACTTTGATTTTAACTTGGTCAACCGGGGTGTAAATTTTTACCCCAACAAATTGTCCCCCATCAATAAATGCACACCACATATGTGGGTCGTGTGCATGAAATTGATGGATCTTCTTTTACTTGGAGGCGACCTGATTTGGTTCCCGCTTTTTGGGAAGCTGGCACTTCCCTTTTTACGACGTGGACGGTCGTTGCTTGACATGTCTCCGAGACGGAGTGTCCGTGATAGACGTTTTCTCTGGCCCGGAGTGATCTGGTTCCCGCTTTAAAGGAATCCTGTGCTGCCCTTTTTGCGATTTGGACGGTAGGTGCTGCCATTTTTGCGACTTGGATGGTCGGTGCTGCCATTTTTGCGACTTGGACGGTCGGTGCTGCCATTTTGCGACTTGGAGGGTCGGTTCTGCCCTTTTTGCGACTTGGACGGTCGGTGCTGCCATTTTTGCGACTTGGACGATCGGTTCTGCCCTTTTTGCGACTTGGACGGTCGATGCTGCCCTTTTAGCGACTTGGACGGTCGATTCTGCCATTTTTGCGACTTGGACGGTCGGTGCGGCCATTTTTACAATTTGGACGGTCGGTTCTGCCCTTTTTGCGACTTGGACGGTCGATGCTGCCCTTTTAGCGACTTGGACGGTCGATGCTGCCCTTTTTGCGACTTGGACGGTCGGTTCTGCCCTTTTTGCGACTTGGACGGTCGATGCTGCCCTTTTTACGACTTGGACGGTCGGTTCTGCCCTTTTTGTGACTTGGACGGTCGATGCTGCCCTTTTAGCGACTTGGACGGTCGATGCTTCCCTTTTAGCGACTTGGACGGTCGATGCTGCCCTTTTTGCGACTTGGACGGTCGATGCTGCCATTTTAGCGACGTGGACGGTCGGTGCTGCCCTTTTAGCGACGTAGACGGTCGGTGCTGCCCTTTTTGCGACTTGGACGGTCGGTTCTGTCCTTTTTGCGACTTGGACGGTCGATGCTGCCATTTTAGCGACTTGGACGGTCGTTTCATGATTTGACTTGCTCTGCTTCTTGCAGTGTCAGGGGTAGACTTGACTTGCTCCGCTTCTCGCGGTGTCGAGATTGGATTCTGACTTACTCCGCTTTCTGCGGTGTCGGAGTGGAAGTTGACTTGTTGATTTTGATTTGGGTTGACATCAGCATCGCTATACTGGAATATGGTACCAGGAGCGAATCATCATCTGTCATTGGGAGGATTTTGGGATTTTGGTTTTTGTTTGGCATCTGCATTGCTGCACTGGAATAATGCCAGGAGCAACTCATCATTTGCCCCCGGGAGGATATATATATATATTTTTTGGACTTTGAATGTGGTCTCACCGGTAGGACTTGGGAGAGGTTGGGATTGTTTTACGCCCGTGGATCGTATACGGTTTTGCAGGATGTATGATCCAGACCGTAGGGCCGAAAAAAGTATTTCGAGATTTTGTTGGCGTCTGCATCGCTGCACTGGAATATGGTACCAGGAGCGACTCATCATTCGCCATTGGGGTATGGGATTTGGAATTTGGTTGGCGTCTGCATCGCTGCACTGGAATATGGTACCAGGAGCGACTCATCATTCGCCGTTTGGGGATTGGGGAGCGATGGCTTAGGAGACAGGTTTAGATCCCTATCACCTAAGACTTTTCAATTTTATGGGCCGTGAGGGTCCCATAAAAGCATTTTCTCCCTACGAGTCGTAAGGATCCCGCAGGTGTATTTTCTCCTTAAGAGTCGTGAGGACTCCTAAGTGTGATTTTCCTTGGTGAGTCGTAAGGATCTCACGAAGGTTTGTTCTCCTCATGCATCGTGAGGACACATGAGTGGGTCTTTCCAATGAAGCATAATTCTAAAGGCGGAGAGCAGCCGCGTAACTGGTGGTTGCGGTAGGGCATGGGTATGCTGAGAATTATTTGAGCCCGTGGATTGTATACGGTAGTCAATTTGGGGACTGGTCGTAGGGCTGGTGAATTTTGAGAACTTGGATTTTGGTTGGCGTCTGCATCGCTACACTGGAATATGGTACCAGGAGCGACTCATCATTCGCCGCTTAGGGAAGGATGGCTTAGGAGACAGGTTTATGTCCCTATCCCCTAAGGCTTTACAATTTTATGAGCCGTGGGGGTCTCATAAAAGCATTTTCTCCCTACGAGTCGAGAGGACTTTGAGAGTGTATTCATCTCTTTTCACGAGCTTGCGCCCTTTCGGGTTTTCATAAACTCGCCGGTAGTCCTGCTGTTTTTACTCACGGAGCCCTTTCGGGTTTTCATCCGTGCCCGTTTTGCTTGTGGACGTGCCTTTTTTTTTTGCGCCGCTGGTAGGACTTTAAAAGTAGTCTCACCAACAGAATTTGGGAGAGATAGGGGTCATTTACGCCCGTGGATTGTATACGGTTTTGCAGGATGTATGATCCAGACCGTAGGGCTGATGTGCTCAATTCGCCGGCGACTTGGAGCATTCACGTGTAGTATTTCTTGAGGTATCGGCCATTGATGGGTGGCATGGGCCTTTCTCCCTCGGCACTTATTAGTTGGTAGGATCCTCCGTCGAACACTTTCTCGATGACGTATGGTCCTTCCCAGTTTAGCTCGAATTTTCCCTTAGCATGTCGATTGAGGATGATAGGTCTTTTGAGGACCAACACCAATTCACCTCTCTTGAAAGCGCGGAGATGAGTTATCTTGTCATAGGCCCGTGACATTTGGGCTCGGTATAGCTCCATACTTTGCTGCACCGCGAGCCTCTTTTCTTCGACGGCATCGAGTTCTTCAAGTCGAAGGAGCACGTTTTCCTCCTCCGTCAACTCGTGCTGAACGGCCATTCTTAAGCTTGGAACTTCGACTTCGAGGGGGAGGACCGCCTCCACTCCGAAGAGCAATGAGTATGGAGTGGACTGTGTTGGAGTACGGTGAGTGATACGATATGCCCACAGCGCCTCGTGAAGTTTGAGATTCCAGTCTCTCTTGTTGGCTGAAGCATTTTTCCTCAGGAGCTTGCATAGGGTCTTATTGAAGGCTTCGGCTAGCCCATTGACTCTTGGATTATAGATGGAGGAATACCTCCAGTCTATCTTGTGCTGAGTAGCGAACCTTGAGACATTGAAGCTCTTGAAAGAAGGCCCGTTGTCAGAAATGATTCTTCTTGGTGTACCGAAGCGATGTAGAATATTATGCTGGAAGAATGTCAGAATATCTTTTGTCTTGACTTCTTTTAGCGGGACAGCTTTAGCCCATCTGGAGAAGTAGTCTGTGGTGGCCAGTATAAACCGATGGCCTTTGGATGACGGAGGATCAATTGGGCCAACAATGTCGGTGCCCCAGACTTCGAAGGGCCACGACGCCACCGTAGGGTGCAATGGATTGGGATGTTTGTGAATGAAATCACCATGGATTTGGCAGATCTGACATTTCTTTGTATGCTCTCCGCAATCCCGTATCATGGTGGGCCAGTAATACCCAAGCCGTTTGATTTGAAGTCGCATCTTGGGACCAGATTGGTGAGCACCGCAAACGCCCGAGTGAACATCTTTCATGACCTTTTGGGCTTCGGCCGATGACAGGCACCTGAGCCAGAGTTGGTCATATGACCTGCGGTATAACGTGTCATTTACAAACACGTATTGGAGAGCTCTTTTCTTCAACTGAATCCTCGTAGATTTTTCTTCGGGCATCTTGTCGTATCGGAGGTACTCTATGAAGGGTTCTCTCCAATCGGGCTCGTCTTGGATGGTCGAAGTTTCTTCGGCAGGACTGCTACTCTTTTCCGCGCTTTCCTCTTCTCGTAGAGAGACTGGGGGTAGAATTTGTCGGCTCCTGACTGTGATGAGAATTTTGTCCATATCAGGATCAGCCAGCTCCTTGGCTAGGCGAGCAAGTATGTCGGCTTTTCCGTTCAATGCTCTAGGGACTCTTGTCAGTTCGATATGAGTGAACCGTTTCATGAGTTCCACCACCCGGCTTCTGTACCGAGCTAACTCGGGTTTGTATATCTTATAGTCGCCGCTTACTTGGTTGACGACAAGCTGGGAGTCACCATAAACCCGTAGCCGAAGGATTTCCATTTCTATGGCGAGCTCCAAACCAGCTATCAGAGCTTCATACTCGGCCTCATTGTTTGTGCGAGGCTCGTTGAGAGCGAAAGAACGCCGTAGGGTTCCCATTGATGGTGTGATGAACACCAATCCTATCCCCGCTTTTATCTCCGGAACGCTTGATTTACTGGAGGTCCTTATTGATGAGGCTCCATCGAAGTAGAGCTCCCAACATGGCTCATCTTCCTCGAGGTGCAGCATTTGTTCGTCGGGTAACTCACAATCTAGTGGCGACCCTTCTGGTATAGGATGAGCGGCGAGAAAGTCTGCAAGAGCTTGCCCTTTTACTGCTTTCTGAGGAGTATAAACTATGTCGAACTCAAGTAGCATGACAGCCCATCTTGCCATTCTGCCGGCTAGGCTTGCTTTGGTCATCAAGTGTTTGAGCGGGTTGACCTTGGAGATCAGCATAACCCGATGAGCCAGCAGATAGTGCCTCAGCTTTTTCACAGCAAAGATCAGAGCCAGGCATTGCTTTTCGATCGGGGAATAGTTCTGTTCCGCCCCGACTAGAGTTCGACTAAGGTAGTAGAGGGCATTTTCCTTTCCTTCCTCGTTATTCTGAGCGAGGAGCGCACCGAGTGACTCATCTAGCGCGGCAGTGTAGAGAATCAACGGTTTATTTGGAATGGGAGCAGCCAGCACTGGAGGGTGCAACAAGTATTGTTTGATGCTTTCGAATGCTGCTTGACATTCGGCATCCCAGATAAAAGGAGCTCCTTTCTTCATGAGCTTTGACAAGGGCCTACATCTCCCTGATAAATTTGAGATAAACCTCCGTATATAAGCAAGCTTGCCTTGAAAAGATCTTAGCTGCGTCAGACTCTTCGGAGTGGGCATCTCTATGATAGCCTTTATCTTTGATGGGTCAACTTCGATCCCTCGATGTCGGACTATGAAGCCCAGGAATTTTCCCGATGATACGCCAAAAGCGCACTTCAGAGGATTCATCTTCAGATCGTATTCCCTCAGTCTGGTGAGAACGGTCCTGAGATCTTGGATATGATCGGCCTTGGCTTTAGTCTTAACGACCAGATCATCAACATAGCATTCGACGACTTTATGGATTAGGTCATCAAAGATATTAGTCATTGCCCTTTGATATGTAGCACCTGCATTCTTCAGTCCGAATGGCATTACCTTGTAGCAATATATTCCGATCGGGGTTCGAAATGCTGTGTGCTTCTCATCCTCAGGCGACATCCTGATCTGATTATATCCAGACGAGCCATCCATAAAGGTGAACAGTTCGTAATTCGAGGTGTCATCGACCATCATTTCCATGACCGGTAGCGGGAAATCGTCTTTAGGACATGCCTTGTTGAGGTCCCTGAAATCGACACAGACTCGGATCTGCCTATTTTTCTTCGTCACTGGGACTATGCATGCGATCCAGTCTGCATATTTCTCTTCCCTGATGAAGTCGGCATCGATGATTTTCTTGGTTTCCTCGATGACCTTTTCTTCCAACTCCCTTCTCATTCTTCGAGGAGCTTGTCTGACTGGCTTAACATCAGGAGATATAGCCAGCTTATGTACGGCTACCTCAGGGGAAAGGCCAGGCATTTCTTTGTACGTCCACGCGAAGCAGTCGACGAACTCACGCAGCAGGGCAATTATCTGCTCTCTCATTTCCTCCGACAAGAGTGAGCTGATGTAGGTCGGCCTTGGATCATCGGGCGTTCCTAAGTCAATCTCGGTTAGCTCGTCAAAGGTTGCTTGTCCGCCATCTTCGAGCTCTTGAGGAGCTTCTTCTAGCTCGGCTATCTCGTCATCATTATTCGATCTTTCGCTGGCCTCACCAACATGGATCATGTAGCACGCTTTGGAATCAGGTCGAATGTAGCCTATGCCCCGTCTATCTGGAATTCGTCCATCGATGAGTGCTCGGACCTGGGGCGGATACCATAGCCCTTCGTAAAACTTTGCTTCGGACTCTGTTTGATATAACCGGCATCCACACTTCTTAAAGTATTCCCGCATCTCGGGCGCATAGCATCTAGGATTGAGGACGGCTCTTATGCCTCTCTCATAGGGAAGGCACGCGACAGAAAGATCGTCTGGGCGCACAACGGGGTTTGACCTGTAAAACAGGATGCCCTTCTGTCCATTTTTCTTCCCGGGCACGTAGAAAGTTTTCAGCTGGTCCACGGTAGAGACTGACAATGCGTCGAGCTCTTTGCACATCCGTTCCGGCACCTTTGTGATGGCCAGGGACCCTTCTGCGACTTCAAAGGTTTCTCGTAGTTTCGCTTGCTGCATGGGGGGCCGATCTGCACAGCTGTTGCACGGCAGGTCCTCTTCTTCTGACTCTTCAGTGTCACTGCCAAGATGAGGGCGAGTTTTGCGGAAGGACGGGCTTCCAGCATCGGACTCATCAGTGTCGCTGCCGAAATGCGGGCGCACTTGGGTATTTTTGCTTTTGAAAGTGACAGCCGGCGCAGATTTGCTTTTGAGTCCTGGGGCCGATCTATCCTCAGTCAGTTGTGGCTTAGCATTTTGGTGGTTCATAAAGTACCGAGAATCTTCATAGCGGACTTCATGCACACCGAATGGCTGGATGTCTCCGTCAATGCGTCTTTCTTCGCCATTTTTAGTATACTTCATGCATTGATGGAGAGTTGACGGAATGATGCCGTAATCGTGGAGCCACGGCCGCCCTAAGAGAATCTTATAAGACGTGTCGGCGTCGATCACGTATATCTTAGCTTCAGTTTGCAGATCCCCGAATTTGATTGGCAGAGCTATGGACCCCAGAACTTGCTGGCAATTTTGGTTGAAGCCTTGAATGACAATCCTTTCCCTTGACAGATGTCGGACGTCCATTGACAAACTCTTCAGAGTTCGCAAGTTCATGATGTTCACTGAGGACCCCGGATCAATCAATATGCGATTAATTCGATCTCCGTCGCTGTACCCGATCACGTAAAGCGGCCGATTATGCTCAGCCGTTCCCAGTAGCAAGTCTTCATCCTTAAATGTGACTGCGGCGGCATGCAAAGCGTGCTGGGGTTCTTTCATATTGATTTCCGCAAAGCGAGCCTGATACCGCTCGGGGTTTTGTAGAGCATGGATGAGAACATCTCTAAGCTCCTTAGATAGGACCAAGGTGTCGTAGATGCTCAGGAGAGACGGAAGCTTCCGGAGATGCGCCAAGACATTATAGTCCACCGAGGAAGGACTTACGTTTTCATCAGCCGGTTCTCTGCCACCTTCTTTATTAACGACTTGTTTTTCCTTCCCTTTTGGGGCGTCGTCCTGATTTGGCGGTAGAGCCCTGCCGCTTCTGAGCTGGATTTGATTGGTCGTTGTGGCGAGCTCCTCGTCCTCTTCGGGAAAATAAAGCTCCTCTTCCGAGTCGCTGCCAGGATGGATGGCGTAGCAGGTCACTACTGGGATCTCTTCATTGGAGTCTTCTTCTAACTCCTCCAGAATTTCAGCCGCTTCTACAGGGAAGAACTCCTTCAATTGAATCAATGTTCTTTCCTTTTGTTCATATTCTTCAAGGGAATCGATATATTTTTGAATGGTCGATCTCCCTGCAGACTCTTTTTCACGCCGAGCTGCACTTTTCTTCTTCTTGAGCTTCTTGGATTTTGAGCCTGATGGAGCCGCATTGGCGGCTGGATTGGTAGGCTTCTTATGTCCTTCCCATTCCATCCTGGGCTCTTTCTGTAGCAGCTTTAGCATCTTCTTCGTCTTATTAGATATGTGCGTACTCCACGGAGGCCGCGATAAGTCAGTTCCGTTCGTCAGGGCAGCGGATTCAGCTGTCTGCTCCCAGAAGGCTTCAACTTCTGTCTGTATAAAGTTGGCGGTTGCAACTTGATTGTTCACCAACACGCTTTTGGACAGCTCGATCTCTCCAGCCTTGTACTGCTTCTCGACCCAGTCCTTGAAGATACAGCAATCCTCGATCGCATGGCTCACTACTCGGTGGTACGGGCAATACAGAGGATTGTCGGTCATTTTCGCTTCTTGGGGTCTTTTCAACTCCGGCAATTGTAGGCCGTTGTTCAAGGCATCTTTAAATATCTTGCGGACCTTGTCCCTTCTGAAAGAGTAAACCTTGTTCTTTTTCTCCTCTAGGGAAGGCCCATCTCCTCCCAGCAATGGCTTTCGAGACCGGTTGGTTTTGGATTCGCCCGTCCTTCGCTTTTCTTCATTGTCGGAGGCATTGAAGACATTGGTACTGCTGGAACTCCCGCTTCTACGGTTGTCGTCCCGCTTGCTTTTCCAAGTTTTGTCTCTCTGAGAATCCGGCGGGGACTCTTGCTTCGAGCGTTCCAGCATTTGGACTTTCTTGGTTAGCTCCTGAAATGTCTTGAGGCCCACTGTACACAAGAATGGGACCATCCAATTGCTGAGGTTCCCAATGAGAAGGCTGACGGACTGGTCCTGCTCCAGCGGCGGTTCGCACTTGACTGTGAGATTACGCCATCGGGCGATAAAGTCGGTGTTGCTTTCATTCTTCCCCGGCTTGGTCCTCACAAGGTCGGCGATGGAGATTTTATCACTGACACTCATGAACCTTTGCCGAAACAGGGACTCCATTTGGGCAAAGGTAATGACGGATCCGTCCGGTATACTCGCATACCAGTCGAAGGTGACTCCGGTCAGGCTGTTGACAAACTGACGAAGAAGGAGCGCGTCATTGCCCCCTGTATTTCCGCACGATGCTTTGAAGTGAGCGACGTGCTGATTTGCATTCCCCGTTCCATCAAATCTTCCGAACTTAGGAATGACGTAGCCGCTTGGGAACTCAATCAGATCGTACTGCGCGGGATATGGCCGCCCACTACTGCCGATTTCTTTCTGAGCTTCAGCTTCGGCCACCAATGTTTTAACCTTGCTGGTGACCAAATCCATTATACAATCCTGTGTTAGCGGGATAGTGCTATCCTGGGCCAAGGCGTCCCCAGAAGCGGAGTGTGGCCGGCTTTCATGCGGTTCGACCAGCCTCGGTCCCAAAGGAACAGGCATTGGCTGCCTCGGGTCGTCATCACCCGGCTGATTAGTAGCGGCTTGTGCTTGATTGGGAGGCGCTCGAGCAATTTGAGCCGTAAGCTGCATCACCACGTTCGTTAAGTCGTCCATCTTCGAATAGAGCTTGGCCATCTCTTTATCTTTGCTCCTGAGCTGTTTTTGAAGCTCTTGAAGCAGCTCTTGCTCCGCGGTCCTGGGGTGGAAAGTCGGCTCTTCCTCGCTGTCCAAGCTTGACTCTGCATGGACCGAGGGGTCTTTCTGCGTATCATCCTCATCGAGAGGGTTTTCTTCATCCAGCGGGGGCGGCTGTTCTTGGGCGGCGGCAACCACATTCAGGCTAGATTGGGCTTGGGATGTGGTGGCCCCATCCTTGCTTTTGCTGCGAAGGCTGTCGCTGGGGCGCCCGCCCGCCCTATAGACCGTATGGATGATATATCTGGCCGTCTTTCGATCATTGGCGGCTGATTTCACGGATCGCTATCTTGACCCCCTTGCTTCGGTAACTGGTAGTCGATTGAAGGCGGCTGGCCTAACCAGCTTCTTGAATGGTGTTGGCGCTTCTTTTCTGGATTTGCCCCGCTGCTTTCGTGCGACACAGAGCGCCTGATAGACCCTTGAAGAGACAGTGTCATATTTTTTCTGTTGGGGCCGGGACACGTCTCTTTGTGGCACTGTTCGGACCGCTGTCTTCTTGATTCTGGCGGTCATGGCATTTTTCTGAACCCACCTCAGAGGCTCGAAGGAATTGCTGATTCTCACGTCCGACTCAGCCGTCGCCGCGGGGCAACTCTGCACTTGGAACTTCATACGATTCCATTTGGCCGAAGCCTTGGCCCTCTTGTTGCCTCGATACCTGAGACGCTTCTGCCTTAACTTTTCTGTTCTAAACACCTGGCAGACTTCGGCTCTTTGGGAAGACGCCGCAGACCGGGCGATGGAAGGCCCTGGAGTACGCTCGATTGTGCATTTGTTGGAGTCATCGCCTGAGCTCGTCCGCAACATTTCATGTTGCCCTTTGTACCGAAGTTCTTGCCCCCCGCTGGAGCACCAGAGAATCGTTCAGACACCATTTTAAGTTTCGGTTGTGGTGCCTTGGCGATCACGACATTCGGCCTCTTACCCCTTGAGACCGGCTTGGCCACCTGTTCCGCTGGGATCTCCGCCAGATGAGCGCTTCCGGCAGGGTAGATGATGACGGAACCAAATTGACGGGGTGGCTCCTCCCATTGCCGGCTGAGACTGGAGGGGAGAACTACGCGGGCATTGATCTTGACTACGCACGAGATCGGGGTCGCGTTGTAAGCCGAATTCGTCTTAGGAGACATCGTCATTGAAAGTTGATTGCTGCACGACAGAAAGAAATTATTTTAGTACAAACATCGGCGTTTATGTTAAATGAGTTCGCATGAACGCTTAACCCGAGATATGGGAGGAGAGATGGTCTCACCGGGCATGCCAGAATCTGCAGGGTGTTTTTCGTCACTCCATTGAGATGGGAATACGTGCGCGCTTGTCAGGCGCATTCCAGATTCCCCCGGGCCTAGGGTAGGCGGGAGTTTATTGATTGTGGGGATCCGAATCTCCGGCAACCGCGGACTAAGCTGCCGTTAATTACCCCTCGCATTTAGAGCGAAGGAACCTCCGATTAACGGGTTAAACTGGTCATGCGAACTCAATGTGCAGTATCGTGTTTTGAAGGGGTTTTGGAAATATCGGGGGCCACGCAGAGTTTTTACGGGGGTCCCGCTACCCGGATAACGGGCTAGGGGTCAAGGGGGCTAGCAGCCCCCTTGCGGGGTGCGGGGCAGCGCCCCGTTAGAAATTTTTTTCTAACGGAAGACAGTGTCGTGGAGTCTATGTATGTTTTCCTTCCCCCCCCCTCCTTTTTTTAAAGTGGAGTTTAATTTCAAAAGGAATTTTATTGTGGAGTTAAACTCCAAAGAATTTTAAATGGAGTTAAACTCCTAAAAGAATTTTATGCGGAGTTAAACTCCTAAAGTAGAACTTTATTGTGGAGTTAAACTCCAAAGAGTTTTTTTTTTAAAAAGGGTTTAAACTCCAGAAGGGATTTTGTTGGGGAGTGCACGTAAAACGAGGGGGAAAAGAAAACAAAATGGCGTCTAAAGGACGCTCGCACGGCAGGTGGGCGCCTTAATGCTCGGGGTCACGTGGGCACACGTGACCGAAGGGGACTTTGATGCCCCGGGGTTACGTGCGCACACGTGACCGATGGGCGCCTTGGCGCCCCCGAGGTCACGTGCGCACACGTGACCGATGTGCGCCTTGGCGCCCCCCGGGGTCACGTGGGCACACGTGACCGATGGGCGCCTTGGCGCCCCGGGGTCACGTGGGCACACGTGACCGCGGGAAAAACCCGCGGAAAGGGAAGCCTAGCCCCTAGGCTGGGGAGTTGAACTCCCAAGGGAATTTTTGGAGTTGAACTCCTAACAGAAACAAATTTATGGAGTTAAACTCCAACAGAAATTAATTTATGGAGTTAAACTCCAGCAACTTTAGAAAGGAGTTAAAATCCTGGGGATTTATTGCTCCCTTTTTTAAGCCTTGGGTCTGTCCAAAGTTAGATTTTTGGAGATGGGTCTCCTTCTTCTTGCTCTTGACCGGCGGGATCTTGGAGAAAAGGGGATGAGCCTTAAAAGCCTCCCCTTTTCGAGATCTGATTGGAGATCCGAGCTCCCCTTTGTAGGTTATATGGTGGAAATCTACTTATTTTGAGAAAAGGAAGAGTTAAACTCTTGATTTAATTCAAAAGGAAAAGGAAGGTTTTAGAACCTTGAGGAAGGAGGAAGAGATCTCAGATCTAGAAATTTTTGGAGAGAGAAAAAGTTGTTGAGATATTTCACTATCTTTGCCTTTATAGGCCATACACTTTACACATAGCCCCTTGGGCTTCACAAAATGGCATTTTGTCTATCCCATGGCTCATGTGCCATTTCTTTTTGCACATAGACCATGGGCTTTACAAAAATTTGGCTTTATGCCTATTTTTCTTACATTTATCCATAAAATAAAATAAAAGAAATGCAACAAAATTATTTATTACAAAATTTTTATCTTGGCATGGGGGGAGGCCGGCCGCTTCATGTCCTGGCTCGACCCGAGCATGGGCCCACTGGATCTGGGCTTGGGTCCACTTGGCTTGGGGTTGACTTTGATTTTAACTTGGTCAACCGGGTGTAAATTTTTACCCCAACAACCCGGAACTGGTATAGCAAGGATCTCCTCTTGCGGTCTGCCACGGTCTAGCGTTCTCTGTCTCTGAATCCTGATTCTTTTTGCGGATCTCTAACGTCATGGCATCTATATAAAATCGTTCGATGAGGAGCAACGACACAATCAGTCCTACTGTTGATACCTCTCACCACTTCTCCTTGACCAGTAGTCCAGCCTCTCGCAACACTACATGTTGATGACGGCGATATCTCTGCGTGTGTGCTAACAACTGATCCTGATTCCACTCTTACTTATGATTAATTTCTGGAAAGAACCCATCAAGTCTCTTGCTGATCTTAGCTATCCAGCCTGTCCGGAACTAGCACTCATTTCTGAATCCACTTTCTTTTTCGTATCAATTGTCATTTCCTTAAAATTTTCCTATGAAAGTTTGGTCGTACGCGACTCTGCATATGCATCAAATCTTTAATATCGGCGGTGAAGAACAACTTTCCACTGAAACTTCGCACCAATCTCCTGTTCCATTACTCTCCAATATCAATCAATTAAAGAGCATATCGTAATAACCATGCAAATTGCAAGTCATACTCGGTTATGACCATGCTCGGAATCTTACAAAACTCAAAAACATGAATCCGGCATTTCTGATACCCTGTAGAAGAATCTGGCTAAGCTCACCTTCGAGAACTCGTCTCAATCCGTCGGAGGAAAACTTACTATACTATCTCTTTCTCGAGCGCTTGCACCAGGTCTGAGTAAGACCCATCGGAAGAAGCTAATCAACTTCACCAACCTCGCATCGGAGCGCCACAGCGGATTAAAAATTCCTAGTCATCCCTCATTTGAATGACTATGAATCCTTCTGATCCATCTACACTTGTAAACATCGTCAACTTTTAATTTCATGAACTCTGGAAGCAACACCTCGATAACCTCAGCTATGATTGGTACCGCTGTCTAAACAGCACACAACACCATGATCTTCGGAGAGGGAAAAGCATCATGCCTCAAGTCCGGCTGATCTCCAGCAATGACTCGACCATCTGGTGCGGATCCCGAAGAAACTCGCCTCAACATTAGAACCCGATCGAATATGAATGAACGATATGTTTCTATATCACCGAATTGTCACCCTGGTCGGTCCTCGTCCCAGACAAGTCTTCCCCGACCGTATCTCTAACCGCGGTCCTCTCGGCTCACATAGACATGGCGACCGGAACAATCAACATGTATTGATGAGGATAGATCAACGGAAGGAATAGAAGAAAAGATCTCAACACATAAATCCTAAGGTAACTTAGGCAGAGTATCATATCGTAAATATGTCAGGGAACATATGTACGGTACATCACTCTACTTAGTACATACCCCATCAACCAAGGTCATTCTATATAATGAAAGTTTGGGTATAAGACCCCCAAAGTCAAGTCTAAGTCCTATAAGGTAAAGCCTAGGTGACAAAAGCGTATGCCTAAACCCTATATAGCCAAGCCTAGACTCGAACAATGGTTAAACCAAATGCTCTAATACCAACTTTGTCAAGACCCGAATATAGCACGTGACCGGAACATAAATCACATGACATCTAAAGACGTTGACGCGGTTCAAGTAAGCCGAAACCCGGAATCTAAACCCTTTTTGAAAATATTGGAGGTGAAGTTTAAAATAGACATCAGATTGAATCAGTTTAAAATAAACATTTAAGTTTAACTAAGTATGTTTGAAAAGCATCTATGACATTTTGAAATTCGACGGCACCTCCTTTGTAATTTGAATAAAACCCGATACAACATAACAATAAAATAGCATCCCAACGGGGGCTAGCTTCCTCGCCCAAACGGCGAAGCAACCAAGCAAACAATATAAAAAGTCGACTCCAATGAGTGCGACATCACAACACACAAACTCTAATTCTCACTTCTAAGTCCACAATATACCATTTCTAAGTTGATAGAGTTTCACTAGATACAAGAATATATAAATAAACGAGTGTGAGTACGATACAACAGTAACCCACTTACCAAAGCAATCACCGAAAAATGTTTGCCCAAGCCGCTGATAATCCAAGCGGTAAAACCTGTAAGAAACTGTGGCACAACGGGGGTGAGTTGCCAACTCAGTGAATAAAAGTACATCATAAGGTAGAAATCAAAATGCACAACGTTACCTAGGTCATAAATATAATACTATCATAACCTGCACTAATATAATATACAATATGTGGATGTATCGTAAATGCAACTCTATCCATCACATGAACCCACAAGAGAATGCAAATGACCTGTATCTAGGTATAATCTCATTAGTAGCCGAAAATATATATGTAAACTTCTTCCTTAAAAAAGCCGCAGAATACATTTGTCACGGCATAAAAGCAGACGTGATAGTATTAAGTATATAATAGGTATCTTATTTAAGATATACGTCCTGCTATTTTAGTGAAGAGTATTAAGAGGTTTACAATTTAAAAGATCCCGGTCTCATATCAGACACGTCAAAATAATGAGATTATAGCTCGATTTTGAAATCCTTTTTATATGCAATAACCCGTAAAGAGATATACCGGTACTGTCCCCCGTATCAGTCCTGGTCGGCTACAAAACTACAATATAAATGTGTACCTCATGATAGAAACATATCAATATATATGGATATCCAGTATCGACACCCGAAATCAGAAATCCCTCGTGTCCATCACCAACACGCGAATCCACAAATCTCTCGTGTCCGTCACCAACACGCAAATGCAGATACCATCGACACTATCTCAACAGATGATCGCCACCCGATATCCCTGGTCCCGGTCGATATCCTCTGGATATCCGCCGTGCCCAAATCGAACCTCGGTCAGTATCCCCTGGATATCTTCCGTGCTCATCTCTATCTCCGGTATCGAGTATCCTCGCTAGGCTCCCCGCGTCACATGTGGTTATCCTGCCCCTCGGTTTAGACCGGGTCCACCATGTATCCGTCTGTATACTCCCCTATTCAGCCCGGATAAGTAGCAAGTCCGAAGCCGTATATCTCCCCCACTCGGTTCGGAATAAAACAATCAGAAAACATCAAGCTCATAGTGGACGTCAACTCATCATATCCAGAAACATCAAGTAAAGAATGAGAATACTTGAATAGATCATTCTAATGATATTATATATATATATATATATATACACACACATACATACATACATATATAAAGGTGTCCCATACCACTGATATATGTCATCAAGTGTAAAATATCCAGAAAACCCATAAGAATCAAATATGAACATCCAAAGTACTGGTATTCGCAATACGCAATAGTTAATAAAGGAAGACTGCGTAAATAAATCATACAGGCACAAAGATATCAATTCTACTGTGTCATGGCACTACTAATGATGTGTAGTGTAACATACGCGTCTGTACTCGTGCAGAATTGCAATCATTAGTATTTGTGCAAGTGTTCTAAAAGTGTAATAGCCTACTCATATCAACATCTACATACGTGTTACTTAACATAACGGTCCTACAGTGGCATTGCAGTACCAATGAGATATAGTGTAACATATGTGTACGTGCTTATGCAGTATAGTACTCATTGGTAGTTGTGCAGTGTTCTATCAGAGTGTTTGTATTACGGAAACGTATAACATCGATAATTATAACGTGGACATGTAAAGTAAATCTAAGTGTAACAAATAAATGTAACTTCTTGCAATGAGCTATACCATTATCTTTGAAAAGGAACGTTGGTTTTGAAATTAGGAAGCTGCCTTGGGTTGAAAATGGATATTTGTTTTGGAAATTAGTATCGCATCCTTATATTTTATCATCAAAAGGGGAAACGAATCTAAAAGAGTATAGCTCACTCAAGTATTACGTTCTAAAACGAAATAAAATATTATTTTACGAGTCTAAAGGAAACTTGGCCGTTATTCGCCATACGAACCTCATCATCACCAATACGGTATAATTCCTCGTACAATACCTCACATTATCACTATATCTAAATCATCTCTAGTACGACATGATCCTTCATACCAATTTACCAAACCATAAATAAACTACATGCAAATGAATATCATGCTAGATGCAAATTAACTCCAATATCAATATCTTGAATAAATACTAAAACTAACTATATATCAAACTACTATTTATAAGGTTGCGGGGGTGCTATATGCCATCCACCCGACTTCCCCCGTAGATGTAAATCTACACACAAACTTGTCGAGTTCGTCGAATCCGCAATTGTTATGTCCGCCAACTCCGTCTCGGAAACCTTCGCGATCGTACTTATTATCGTAGTTATGAAATAGTGGTGTAAATATCATATCGAAATCAAAACAATGAGCTAAGTATCTATAGGTTAAAACCTATAGCTTACTTACTCCAGAAACGAACAAATGCCATTGAAATTAACGTACGAACGTCGATATTTCAATCGCAGTACAAAATACGAAAACTCCGTATCGGAATATCGGAAACTTGATAAAACCTTTACTCAAACATTCCCAGATTTCATTGTATGAATACTGGGACAAATCAAACATTACAGTAACTCATAAAATACCAAACTAAAGTTACAGAAGAAAAACCAACACCAAATACCCCCAATGACCCGGCGACATCGGGCAATTTGGGGTTCTCGCCAGTCAAAAATTGGAGATGGGGTCTCGGACTTTAGGTGAAGTCTCCTAATGATCTTATGATACTTTTGGTCTTGTTAGTTTT
This sequence comes from Agapanthus africanus, assembly GCA_030015575.1. Classification (NCBI taxonomy): domain Eukaryota; kingdom Viridiplantae; phylum Streptophyta; class Magnoliopsida; order Asparagales; family Amaryllidaceae; genus Agapanthus; species Agapanthus africanus. The sequence goes on along the minus strand of JASDDO010000010.1, from coordinate 100,169,279 downwards.
TCTAGTGGTTACACCTAATGGTTACATATTCAATTTCAGTATGTTAAATATTACAAAACAAACTGTTTTCCTATATTGCACATGAAAACAGATATTGAACAGATTTGATATTTGAAAAGAATGAATGAATTATACCTATAGAGATGATTCACAAGAGAACACCAGTTCAAAAATTGCTTTTGGAAGCATCTAGGATTTGTAGTGGATCAAGCTTGATGATGTGAACAATATTCATGAAAAAAACCATGGTTTTACCCTTTGGATGAGATGAACACTTAGAACATTTTTGTTGGAATTTGAGAACTAATGGTGTTTAGTTTGAGAATAGTAAAGGGATCCTAAGTGTTGTGTTGTGTAGAGAGAGCATGAGGTGTTAAGAGAGAAGGTGGAGGTGTAAAATGTGGAGGAGGTGGAGAGAGTTGAGCATGGGTGAGAGTGAGATGTATGTGAGCGTTTAGACTTAGGTTAAGATATACCAACCATTAAAAGAATTTTAACAAAAGAAAACCTCTAATGTTACCATTTAAATCCATGTAAAATAAAAGATATGAAATGATTAATCTATCACTTAAATATCATTAGCTTAATGTAAAATGCAATGTCATGTTAAAATAATTAAAAATATCATTTTTATGATATCACACACTTTTATTCATATTTATCGAAATAACTACAATTTTTGGATATAATTCCGATACCCAATTTCATAAGTGATATCATTTTTGTAAACTTATTAAATTCGTATTTAAAATTATAAATTAATATTTATAATTTTCCAAAATGTTACAATATCCCTTCAAGAAATTCGGTCTCCGAATTTAAATAAAAACCCCCATCTTAAAACATTTTTCTCAATCCAATCAACTCGATTTAAAACAATTTGTCGGGGTTCAAAATTTTAAAATACATCGTCCGCTCGATATAATGGAACTCCAAAGTCCCACATGAGCTAAAACTCATCATAATGCAATAGTGTGCGTGAAAACTCAAAGGATATAAATTAACATAACTGTAATTCTAGCGGTTGCTATGAGAATTACATCGGTTATGATACTATATACCAAATATGAAAACCATTTTGTATACCAAGTACACAATCAATGCCATAGTCATAGTGCAATATCGGTGCACACGACTAAGCGAAAATATAGAAATCAAATCTATAACATATCCTATCAAGTGCAAAGTACAAAAAAAAAATCAACCTTAACTGTTTTCATGAAAATCTCAAACCACACGTCACGGCATGCATGAAAACAAAACAGCGCTAAGTGCAATAGGCGTGCACGAAACGATATCCACTGTATCAACTGTGCATGGAAAAAAGTGTACAAAATAGTATCAAGTGCATCGGGGTGCACAAAATCAAATTCAAGTGCATCAGGGTGCGAAAAATAAACCTCAAGTGTATCGGGGTGCAGAAAATCAAAATCAAGTGCATCAGGGTGCACAAAATCAAAATCAAGTGCATCGGGGTGCATAAAATATCAAAACATGCAACTGGGGTGCACGAAACCTTACCGAGTATACCTAGAGTGTGTGTGTGAGTGTGTGAGTGTGTATACACACACATACAAAATCTCTTAGTCCTGTGCAACTGATACACACAAAACATCATTCTAAGGAACCTGGTGCACACAAAACACAATCAAAGTGCAATTATCATGCACTAAAATCTCAACAACTGCACCGTGTGTGCACAAAACGTTTATGTGACCTTCAAATCCTCAAAATACATAAATCAAAAAAACGAACGTTGGGTCGTCCCTTTTTTAACGTTTAAAAATGACATCTTCATATCATAAAAACGTAAATAAAAAACAATGACATTGACGTTTATCTTCCTCAATATCAAAAGGTGCATATACACCCGGAACTGGCATAGCAAGGATCTCCTCTTGCCGTCTGCCACGGTCTAGCGTTCTCTGTCTCTGAATCCTTTTTCTTTTTTCGGATCTCAAACGTCATGGATTCTATATACAATCGTTTGGTGAGGAGCAACGACACAATCAGTCGTACTGCTGATACCTCTCACCACATCTCATTGACCAGTAGTCCAGCCTCTCGCAACACTACATGTTGATGACGGCGATCTCTGATCTCTGCATGTATGCCAACAACTGATCCTGGTTCCACTCTTACTTATGATTAATTTCTGGAAAGAACCCATCAATTCTCCTGCTGATCTCAGCGATCCAACCTGTCCAGAACTAGCACTCATTTCTGAATCCACTTTCTTTTTCGTATCAACTGCCATTTCCTTAAAATTTTCCAATGAAAGTTTGGTTGTAGGCGACTCTGCATATGCATTAAATCTTCAATATTGGCGATGAAGAACAACTTTCTACTGAAACTTCGCACCAATCTCCTGTTCCATTACTCTCCAATATCAATCAATTAAAGAGCATATCGCGATAACCATGCAAATTGCAAGTCATACTCGGTTATGACCATGCTCGGAATCTTACAAAACTCAAAAACATGAATCCGACATCTCTGATACTCTGTAGAAGAATCTGGCTAAGCTCACCTTTGAGAACTCGTCTCAATCCGTCGGAGGAAAACTTACTACACGATCTCTTTCTCGAGCGACTTGCACCAGGTCTGAGCAAGACCCATCGGAAGAAGCTAATCAACTTCACCAACCTCGCATCGGAGCACCACAACGGATTAAAAGTCCTAGTCATCCCTCATTTGAATGACTACGAATCCTTTTGATCTATCTACACTTGTAAACATCGTCAACTTTTAATTTCATGAACTCTGGAAGCAACACCTCGATAACGTCAGCTATGATTGGTACCATTGTCTGAACAGCATACAACACCATGATCTTCGGAGAGGGAAAAGCATCATGCCTCAAGTCCGGCTGATCTCCAGTAATGACTCAACCATCTAGTGCGGATCCCAAAGAAACCCGCCTCAACATTAGAACCCGATCGAATATGAATGAACGACATGTTTCTATATCACCGAATTGTCACCCTGGTCGGTCCTCGTCCCAGACAAGTCTGCCCAGACCGTATCTCTAATCGCGGTCCTCTCGGCTTACATAGACATGGCGATCGGAACAATCAGCATGTATTGATGGGGATAGATCATCGGAATGAATAGAAGAAAAGATCTCAAAACATAAATCTTAAGGTAACTTAAGCGGACTATCATATCGTAAATATACCGGGGAACATATGTATGGTACATCACTCTACTTAGTACCTACTCCATCAACCAAGGTCATTCTATATAACGAAAGTTCGGATATAAGACCCCCAAATTCAAGTCTAAGTCCTATAAGGTAAAGTCTAGGAGACAAAAGCGTATGCCTAGACCCCATATAGCCAAGCCTAAACTCGAACAAAGGTTAAACCAAACGCTCTGATACCAACTTTTTTACGACCCGAATGTGGCACGTGACCGGCACTTAAATCACGTGACATCTAAAGATGTCGACATGATTCAAGTAAGCCAAAACCCGGAATCTAAACCCTTTTTGAAAATATTGGAGGTGAAGTTTAAAATAGTCATCAGATTGAATCGGTTAAAAATAAACATTTATGTTTAACTATGTATGTTTGAAAAGCATCTATGACGTTTTGAAATTCGACAGCACCTCCTTTATAATTTGAATAAAACCGGATACAACATAACAATAAAATAGCATCCCAACGGGTGCTAGCTTCCACACCCAAATTGCGAAGCAACCAAGCAAACAATATAAAAAGTCGACTCCAATGAGTTGGACATCACAACATACAAACTCTAATTCTCGCTTCTAAGTCCACAATATACCATTTCTAAGTGTTAGTGTATATGCCCTAGGGGCCATTATTGTATCATACTTGTATGTATATTACTTAATGGAAGCTTGGGATATTCACAGTTGTATATACAGTCTTGCTAAAAATGGTAGTATGCTACTTGGTTTGTGTCTACTTTAATATGTGCATATGTTTCTTGTAACGTATCACTTATACATATTAGTAGAGCCCATAGGATCTTTGCTTGATTACCAGCGTTGTGATGGCAGTCACACTAGTGGGGGCTGGGTAGTCTATAAGCAACATCCTATACTTGTCCCTAGTCGTAGGATTATCGAGACTGGGCATCGATACTCCAGAGTAGACTAGTGTGTACGTTTCTCATCCCAGTTGGGGAGATGGTCTGTCCCACAGCCATCAGTACGTCGTACTGGAGACAGTATACAGGTGCTCGTTAGGTTACGGGTACACCGGACAGGACTCGCAGGGGAACTGTTGGATGGTATTATACCCGTCGTCAGTTAACAGTTCCAAGGTGACATGAATACAGCATAGTCCGCAGACTTGACACTGCTACTTCGCCTCAAGTGTGTCCCACTGTTCTTAGATTGCTACCCTACCACGGCTCAAAGGAGTCGTGCAAACAGGTAGCAGTTGGGTGCAGTCCCGAGCACTTGGAGGCAGTGGCGGTTAGAAAGGATTTTTCTCCCCCGGTATTGGGAGTTGATATCGCACTATGTCAGAGAGCCATTACGCAAATTCCCTGGCCAGGGCATGCGAGATTTACTGGTAGGTTCCAGTAGTTTCTCAGGGTGTAATGGGCTACGCTCCGACACGACTTATACCGCTATTAGGGGACTGACGCTTGCCGCCCCCTAGGCTCGATATGCGATAGTCTTAGACAAACAGACCGGACTGTACGGAGATTTTCACATCAGGCTCAGTAGGAGTTCGGATGGGTTTCCTCATCGGCCTTCTTATTGACATCTACCTGGGGACCGTTATGTACAGTTAGTGCCGCTTGCGGTCTGTGGTTAAATCCACTGCCAGCGTAGTGTCGAGTCTTTAGAGTCCCACACAGAGAGTTTGCCTGCTCCAGGCGAAACGATATAGAGGTCGCATGGTTTTACGATAAAGGTTCGAACGCATACGTGTTTAAACGCACGTGCGACGTTCGGACAGTTTTTACTAGCCGGCTTTGGTTTAAGCCAGATTCTAGTATCTGGTTATTGGATTTATACAGTCTAAAGTTTTTCCGTGTTTTCACGGATTGGAGGGGCGTTCTCGTATTTTCCGGGAAGCTTCTAGAAGTATGATGAGTTGGAGGCTAAGGTGGCATTTGCATTAATTGGATTAATGAGTCATGTAGTGATTCATACATTGAGTTAATGATTCATTTAATGTTTTATATGACTCATGTGATGAATCACTTAGTGTATTAATGAAACATAGTGATAATTCATTATTTGTTATTTACTTAATATTATCATATGTTTCGTATATACACAAATGATTTCATTCATCCAAAAAAGGATTCACTTTATCACCTTCTCTCTCCTCAAGCTCTCTCATTCTTGAAACCCTAACCCTAACCTCTCATGTGTTGAGATCAAGGGTTAGCTAGACTAATACATCCATAACATCACTCTATATCCCCTAGGTAGATTAGATTAGCACTTTGAGCAACCTAGTTATCTCAAGTTAGAGATCAAGCTTGGAGAAGGAGCTCTCGGGTGGATCGTCTTTGACTCGAGGAGGCCGTTGAGGTGTCGATGTTCCAAGGAGCCTACGAGGAGTGGAGGACAGCGATGAAGACCCGAAGGACAAGTAACGTGAGGTATAACTTCAAATCCGAGTAGTTAAACCTCTTATAGTTTGCTAGTAACGGTTTAGATACGATTCATGCGCTCAAGTCCGTGTTACGAAGCTTTGATAATCGTTTTTCATATATTCCGCCTCCCCGCAAGTTCGTGGGGTGCGTGACAGGGACTTACAGTGATATCAGAGCCAACTAAACTATTACTAGCTTGTTAGCAACTAATTAAAGTTTCGATCGACAGAAAAACGCGAAAACGAAACACCGGAACCCTATCAGTTTCTGTTAATTTTAAACCTGTCGAAAAAAATATTTGATATGCCTTAATATTCAGAGCAGGGAAATATAACAAAACTGGGAAAATACGAGCTCTTAACTCGGCAAGATGGTCGCGGATCCGCGGCAAGATGGTGCTTTTGGCCGCGGATCCGCGGCGGAGTCAACTCTGAGTTGACTCGGATTTGTGCAGTAATTAATATATTTTGGTGTTCTGTTTTCCTGTATGTTCTGTTTCTACCCAGGTTACTTCAGTGCTGCTTTGCTTTTTGGGTAGACACGGAAAAAGGAAGTCGATCGATGTTCTAAGTTATTTGCTAATTGGGTTTTTATCTGTAATGTTTAATGTGTTCGTAAACCTCCCCTAACTGCTAGTATGTCGGTTGGCAGGGGGTTGCACATTTCTGTAATATTTACTGTTTGTGTATATGGACTTGATTGGAGTGTTATGATGATTAGCCGGGGTTTGAGATGGGTTTACTATTCATTCATTCGATGTAAATGTAATATGATGTAATATTCTTTTGCGGGGCACATCCAGGTTGCGGTTGTAGCCACCGTTGTATTATTTCTTTTTACTGTATTTGCTCCTAGGATAGACCCAAGGCGGGGTACACAAACTACCGGGTACGTTGAAGTGTTTAGTGGTCTACTCACATTGTTGAGGGAGACCGCTTCACTTCGGGTACTTGGCGGGTAGTTTGCCGTACCCGTAGGGGTCTAGGGTTGGGGTAATGGCTATTCATCACAATTGTGTAATCCGTCTTTTATTGCAGGCTCAAATCAAATGCGGATTGCTAGTATATCCAATAAAGTTCATCTGTGATCTGGAATGCTTATTATTGCGTCTAACGAATGTACAATATCTATATATGATAGCTATTAGACGTCACTTATGTTTTACACCCGCGCTAGCACAGCCCTCGCTCTGTCGTTAGTTAAGTAACCTAACGGGTGATGACGGGACCCCGAGGTGAATGCGAATGGCATAAGAGGACGTAGTATTTTCGTTGTTTTCTACAATGATAGGATAGTTGATGGAACGCATTATTATAATGCAAAGAAAATAAACCAAAGTTAAATCGTTGGAACAAATTTAAAAGAAACCACTCGGTTATTTTAAAAGATCAGAATTTTTAATTGCGGAGCTTTAACCGCTCCTTTTAAAAAGTATCAGGTTCCTTCGATTATATCAAGTTCACTACGTTCACGGTTTTGCCAAAACCAGTCGTGGCCCTCCGTCATTTCATATGGATAGTCAATAGTATTCAAGCTGTGTTTGTTTGGCCAAAGTCAAGGCACAGTATTTGGTAGCTACTGGATATTCATATGTAGCATAGATAGATGCGTTGGTTTGGGACAGTCGTCCTGCCTTGTTTGGCCAAAGTCAAGGGTTTGTACGGGTGGGTTCAAATTAACCAGGAAAATGACGGGTAGAACTTGACATGTGACTTATGATTTATTTGGCCAAAGTCAAGGTCATAAGAGCATGGGGCAAAAATCCATATCGGGAATTTCTAAAGAAACTGAAATTTGCAGAGAGATGCATACCATTTTGGAGTTTGATGAATATTGGTAGGATTCCTTCAACATTATCATACGATGATATTTTGGATCCTGATCCTACTGTGGGTACATGCTACTTATCAGGAGATTCGTCACTTAAGGATCAATGCTATAAACCAAGTAGGTTCCTAGAAAGGTGTCAGCGGGGCTACGCCCCCAGAGGAAAGAGGTTCTTTAATTAAGGAACTTCGTGAAAGCGTTGGAAAACCTCCCTCGAAGTATCGACACTCGCCTGGCTGAACGGTTAACCAAGTATTGTACGGTGAGAATAATCTTGGCTAATTCTTCTTTTATGGTTTGAGGAAGGATTCGAGAAACAGTGGGAGCCATCCAGTTTAAATAAATTAAAAACCACTCTAAACTTGCAAGAGCATCATGCTAAAGTGTTTTCTTCTCTCTCTCTTATTTGCAGCGACCTTGTGACCACGACTAGGTTACATCTAGATAACAAATTGACTGAATATGACTTAAATGACTGGCAAAAGTCTGTCCAGATGTCCATTACCTATGACAAGCTGGACCACCCTATTACTACTCAAGATCCCGCCGTCCCAGGTCCAGTTTCCACCGTCGCGGATATGGATATCCGTCAGACAAGGAAAAAGGATAAAACGAAAGTCAAGTGCCTCGTGTTAGCTTCAGTTGATGGTGTATACCAGAAGCAGCACGAGAAGATGGACTCAGTTTCCATCTTTCTCCTTAACAAAGATTTATATGGAAGCAATCTCATATCGCAAGATATGAGACCTCGAACGAATTAATTCAAGTAGGGATGGATGTCGGATCATCTGTAGGGGACAACGTCCTTACAATGACTAGCTATATTGATGAGCTCCAGGACCTGGAAACCATGTTGGGAAACAGGTCAGATACTGACTTGATTCTACAGTCTCTGCCTTCTACCCTGAAGGAAACCAGGGAAGTAGAAGGAAAGAGAAGGGCAAAAGTTTTGGGACTGAATGTAGTAAAAAAGGGACATTCCTATTGTTATGGGATTGGGCATTGGCAGAATGATTGCAAGGCTTTTGAAGCCAGTAGCCAGGATACGAAGCACGTTGTGGCTTCAGCCTCAAGTGTATTTGTAATTGAGAACTGTATGTCAATTAACTCTACTTTCTGGGTACTAGATACCGGAGCAGGATATCATATCTGTAATTCATTACATACTTTGAGAAACCGTAGAGTTATAAAGGTAGGTGATTAGTCTCTCAAAGTTGCAAACGGAATGACAGTGAACGCTGAATCCGTGGGAGAATATCGCCTAGGTTTGACAAGTGGGCATATATTGATTTTACGTAACTGTTTATATATACCTAGTATGACTTGTAATATCATATCAGTGTCCTCACTTTCGAGAGAGGGATATGATTTTACACTCGTAAGCGATGTAGTTAACATCCACCTAAATCAAGTTCTGATTGGGTCAGGTACATTAGATAACGGTATATACGTATTAAGTCAAGCTCAGGTTTTCAATGTCCAGAACACACCTAAAAGAAAGTCTACAGAAATAAATCAGGCTTTCTTATGGCATTGTAGACTAGGTCACATCAATGAAACATGATTAACTAAGTTACATAGAGAAGGATATTTGAATCAGTTCGAATATCAATCTTATGCTACTTGTGAATCTTGTCTCATGGGAAAGATGACAAAGACTCCGTTTACTGGACACGGAGTAAGAGCGAGCGAGCTCTTGGGACTCATACACAGTGATGTGTGCGGTCCAATGTCTACACATGCGCGAGGTAGTTATTCCTACTTCATTACTTTTACGGATGATTTCTCTAGGTATGGATATGTCTTCTTAATGAAACATAAATCCGATGCCTTTGAGAAATTCCAAGAATACAAGAATGAAGTGGAAAACCAAACAGGCAAAAGTATCAAGACACTGAGATCTGATCGAGGTGGTGAATACTTAAGTGCCGAGTTCCTAGGTTACTTAAAAGAGAATGGAATTCTCTCTCAGCTTACTCCTCCATACACACCACAACACAACGGTGTATCGGAAAGAAGGAATCGAACCCTATTGGATATGGTTCGTTCCATGATAAGTAAGGCTGAGTTACCGCGATCATTCTAGGGATATGTACTAGAATCAGCTGCATATCTTTTGAACCGAGTTCCAACCAAGACTGTTCCTACCACACCATATCAGATATGGAGTGGGAAGAAACCATGTCTTAAGTATCTTAAGACATGGGGATGTCCAGCTTTTGTAAAGAAGCAGCATACGGACAAACTCGAGGCACGCTCAGTACAGTGTAAGTTTGTGGGATATCCAAAGAACTCCATGGGATATTGTTTCTATTACGCAGAGGAACAAAAGGTCTTTGTTTCTCAACATGCCCGCTTCTTGGAAACTGAATTTTTGAGAAATCAGAAGAGTGGGAGCGCAATAGAACTGGAAGAAATTCTAGAACCACAAGCTATTACTGAAACCTTGGTAGAACAAGAAGGTTCAGGAAAACCGAACATCCCAGCGCCACTCCGCAGGAGTAGTAGGTAGTCTCATCCGCCTGAGAGATACTACGGTTTTCTCATAGACGAGGATAGAGAGGATTGCACTATTGACTATGATGAGCCTACTAGCTTCCAGCAAGCCATTCAGAACGGTGAATCAGTAAAATGGCTGGATGCAATGCGGACCGAAATGGAGTCCATGAACACTAACAAAGTATGGACTTTGGACATTGCTCCAGATGGGGTAAAACCCGTAGGATGCAAATGGATCTTCAGAAAGAAGATTGGTGTTGATAGACAAGTTGAAACCTATAAGGCTAGACTTGTTGCAAAGGGTTTCCGTCAAAGGCCTGGTTTGGATTATGACGAAACCTTTTCTCCAGTGGCTATGCTCAAATCCATTCGGGTCCTTCTTGCTATTGCTGCCTTCCATGATTATGAGATCTGGCAGATGGACGTAAAGACGGCCTTTCTAAATGGAAATTTGGAAGAGAGCGTCTATATGGATCAGCCAGAGGGATTCATTCAGAGTGGGAGCGGCGGTAAAGTATGCAAGTTGCTTAAATCCATTTATGGATTAAAGCAGGCATCTCGGAGTTGGAACATCTGTTTTGATGATACTGTCAAAGAATTTGACTTTATCAAAAATCCAGATGAACCATGCATATACAGAAAGATTGTAGGGAGAGCTGTAGTATTCCTCGTCTTATACGTGGATGACATTCTCCTAATAGGAAATGATATTCCTATGTTACAGTCAGTCAAAAGATTTTTGTCACAGAAATTCTCCATGAAGGACCTGGGTGATGCCACCTACATTCTGGGAATCCAGATCTATCGTGATAGATCAAAAAGGATGTTGGGACTTTCGCAGTCCACGTACATAGACACCATATTGAAAAGATTCGGTATGGATGATTCTAAGCGCGGTAACCTACCGGCTTGTCACGGAATCACCCTCTCCAAAGAGATGTCTCCCAAGACTGATTTAGAAAGGGATCACATGTCGATTATACCCTACGCTTCAGCAGTAGGCTCTATAATGTATGCGATGTTATGTACCAGACCAGATGTAGCATACGCATTGAGCGTTGTAAGCCGGTATCAGGCAAACCCAGGGGAGAAGCACTGGATAGCCGTAAAGAACATTCTCAAGTACCTGAGAAGGACTAAGGAGATGTTCTTGGTTTACGGCGGAAAAGACCTCAGGATGGAGGCCTATGCTGATTCCGGCTTCCAGAGTGACAAGGATGACTCCAAGTCCATGTCGGTTTATGTCTTTACCCTCAATGAAGGGGCGGTCTGTTGGAAGAGTTCCAAGCAGGAGACCGTTGCTGACTCAACAATGGAAGCGGAGTACATAGCTGCTTGCGATACTGCAAAAGAAGCTGTCTGGATGAAGAAGTTCCTCACAGAACTTCAGGTGGTTCCTACCAGTGTTGGTCCAATACCTCTGTATTGTGACAACAACGACGCTATAGCTTTAGGGAAGAAACCCAGGTCCCATCAGAAGTCCAAACACATCTTAAGGCGGTATCACCTGATCAGGAAGATCGTAGATCGCCGGGAGATCGAGGTGAAAAGAGTAGAGACGAAGAATAACATTGTTGATCCATTCACAAAGGCCATTCCTCAGACGCAGTTCGAGAGGCTATTCGAGATGATAGGTCTACGATATGCCAGCTCATAGCCCTAGTGCAAGTGGGAGATTGTTAGTGTATATGCCCTAGGGGCCATTACGGTATCATACTTGTATGTATATTACTTAATGGAAGCTTGGGATATTCACAGTTGTATATACAGTCTTGCTAAAAATGGTAGTATGCTACTTGGTTTGTGTCTACTTTAATATGTGCATATGTTTCTTGTAACGTATCACTTATACATATTAGTAGAGCCCATAGGATCTTTGCTTGATTACCAGCGTTGTGATGGCAGTCACACTAGTGGGGGCTGGGTAGTCTATAAGCAACATCCTATACTTGTCCCTAGTCATAGGATTATCGAGACTGGGCATCGATACTCCAGAGTAGACTAGTGTGTACGTTTCTCATCCCAGTTGGGAAGATGGTATGTCCCACAGTCATCAGTACGTCGTACTGGAGACAGTATACAGGTGCTCGTTAGGTTACGGGTACACCGGACAGGACTCGCAGGGGAACTGTTGGATGGTATTATACCCGTCGTCAGTTAACAGTTCCCAGGTGACATGAATACAGCATAGTCCGCAGACTTGACACTGCTACTTCGCCTCGAGTGTGTCCTACTGTTCTTAGATTGCTACCCTACCACGACTTAAAGGAGTCGTGCAAACAGGTAGCAGTTAGGTGCAGTCCCGAGCACTTGGAGGCAGTAGCGGTTAGAAAGGATTCGTCTCTCCCGGTATTGGGAGTTGATATCGCGCTGTGTCAGAGAGCCATTACGCAAAGTCCCTGGCCAAGGCAAGCGAGATTTACTGGTAGGTTCCTGTAGTTTCTCAGGGTGTAATGGGCTACGCTCCGACACGACTTATACCGCTATTAGGGGACTGACGCTTGCCGCCCCTAGGCTCGATATGCGATAGTCTTAGACGAACAGACCGGACTGTACGGAGATAGTCACATTAGGCTCAATAGGAGTTCGAATGGGTTTCCTCATCGGCCTTCTTATCGACATCTACCTGGGGACCGTTACGTACAGCTAGTGCCGCTTGCGGTCTGTGGTTAAAACCCACTGCCAGCGTAGTGTTGAGACTTTAGATTCCCACACAGAGAGTTTCCCTGCTCCAGGCGAAACGATATAGAGGTCGTATGGTTTTACGACAAGGGTTCGGACGCATACGTGTTTAAACGCACGTGCGACGTTCGGACAGTTTTTACTAGCCGGCTTTAGTTTAAGCCAGATTCTAGTATCGGGTTATTGGATTTATACAGTCTAAAGTTTTTCCGTGTTTTCACGGATTGGAGGGGCGTTCTCGTATTTTCCGGGAAGCTTCTAGAAGTATGATGAGTTGGAGGCTAAGGTGGCATTTGCATTAATTGGATTAATGAGTCATGTAGTGATTCATACATTGAGTTAATGATTCATTTAATGTTTTATATGACTCATGTGATGAATCACTTAGTGTATTAATGAAACATGGTGATAATTCATTATTTTTTATTTACTTAATATTATCATATGTTTCGTATATACACAAATGATTTCATTCATCCAAAAAAGGATTCACTTTATCACCTTCTCTCTGCTCAAGCTCTCTCATTCTTGAAACCCTAACCCTAACCTCTCATGTGTTGAAATCAAGGGTTAGCTAGACTAATACATCCATAACATCACTCTATATCCCTTAGGTAGCTTAGATTAGCACTTTGAGCAACCTAGTTATCTCAAGTTAGAGATTAAGCTTGGAGAAGGAGCTCTCGGGTGGATCGTCTTTGACTCGAGGAGGCCGTTAAGGTGCCAATGTTCCAAGGAGCCTACGAGGAGTGGAGGATAGCGATGAAGACCCGAAGGACAAGTAACGTGAGGTATAACTTTGAATCCGAGTAGTTAAACCTCTCGTAGTTTGCTAGTAACGGTTTAGATACGATTCATGCGCTCAAGTCCGTGTTATGAAGCTTTGATAATCGTTTTTCATATATTCCGCCTCCCCGCAAGTTTGTGGGGTGCGTGACATGGACTTACACTAAGTTGATGGAGTTTCACTAGATTCAAAAATATATAAATAAACGAATGTGAGTATGATACAACAGTAGCCCACTTACCAAAGCAATCACCGAAAAGAATGTTTGCCCAAGCCGCTGATAATCCAAGCGGTAAAACCCGCAAGAAACTGTGGCACAACGGGGGTGAGTTGCCAACTCAGTGAATTAAAGTACATCACAAGGTAGAAATCTAAATGCACAATGTTACCTAGGTAATAAATGTAATACTATCATAACATGCACTAATATAATATACAATATGCGGATGTATCATAAATGCAACTCTATCCATCACATGAACCCACAGGGAATGCAAATGACCTGTATCTAGGTATAATCTCATAAGTAGCCGAAAATATATATGTAAACCTCTTCCTTAAAATAGCCGCAGAGTACATATGTCATGGCATAAAAGCAGACGTGATAGTATTAAGTATATAATGGGTATCTTATTTAAGATATACGTCCTGCTATTTTAGTGAAGAGTATTAAGAGGTTTACAATTTAAAAAATCCCAGTGTCATATCATACACGTATGAGGCTATAGCTCGATTTTGAAATCCTTATTATATGCAATAACCTGTAAAGAGATATACCGGAACTGTCCCTCGGATCAGTCATGGTCGGCTACAAAACTATAATATAACTGTGTACCCCATGATAGCAACATATCAATATATATGGATATCCAGCATCGACACCCGAAATCAGAAATCCCTCTTTTCCATCACCGACATGCAAATCCTTAAATCTCTCGTGTCCATCACCGACACGCAAATGCAGATACCGTCGACACCATCTCAACAGATGATCGCCACCCGATATCCCGGCCACGGTCGGTATCCCCTGGATATCCGCCGTACCCAAATCGAACCCAGGTCAGTATCCCCTGGATATCTGCCGTGCTCATCTCTATCTCCGGTAACGAGTATCCTCGCTAGGCTCCCCGCCTCACATGCGGCTATCTTGCCCCTCGGTCTCAACCGGGTCCACCATGTATCCGTCTGTATACTCCCCCACTCAGCCCGGATAAGTAGCAAGTTTGAAACCGTATATCTCCCCCACTCGGTTCGGAATAAAACAATCAGAAAACATCAAGCTCATGGTGGACGTCAACTCATCATATCCAGAAACATCAAGTAAAGAATTAGTATACTTGCATAGATCATTCTGATGATATATTATAGTATACATATATAACAGTGTCTCATACCACTAATATATATCATCAAGATTAAAACATCCAGAAAACCCATAAGAATCAGATATGAATATCCATAGTACCGGTATTCGCAATACGCAACAGGTAATAAAGAAAGATTGCGTAAATAAATCATACAGGCACAAAGATATCAATTCTACTATGTCATGGCACTACTAATGATGTGTAGTATAACATACGCGTCTGTACTCGTGCAGCATGGCAATCATTTGTATTTGTGCAAGTGTTCTAAAAGTATAATAGCCCACTCATATCAACATCTACATACGCATTACATAACATAACGGTACTACAGTGACATGGCAGTACCAATAAGGTGTAGTATAATATATGTGTACGTGCTTGTGCAGCATAGTACTCATTGGTAGTTGTGTAGTATTCTATCAGAGTGTTCGTATTACGGAAATGTATAACATCGATAATTATAACGCGAACATATAAAGTAAATCTAAGCGTAACTAATAAATGTAACTACTTGCTATGAGCTATACTATTATCTTTGAAAAGGAACGTTGGTTTTAAAATTAGGAAGCTGCTTTGGGTTGAAAATGGATATTTGTTTTGGAAATTGGCATCGCATCCTTATCTTTTATCATCAAAAAAGGGAAACGAATCATTAGTTTTTAAAAGAGTATAGCTCACTTAAGTATTACGTTCTAAAACGAAATAAAATATTATTTTACGAGTCTAAAGGAAACTTGGTCATTATTCGGCATGCGAACCTCATCATCACCAATACGGTATAATTCCTCATACAATACCTCACATTCTAACTATATCTAAATCATCTCTAGTACGGCATGATCCTTCGTATCAATTTATCAAACCATAAATAAACTACATGCAAATGAATATCATGCTAGATGCAAATTAACTCCAATATCAATATCTTGAATAAATACTAAAACTAACTATATATCATACTACTATTTATAAGGTTACGGGGGTGCTATACGTCATCCACCCGACTTCCCCCGTAGATGTAAATCTACTCACCAACTTATCGAGATCGTTGAATCCACGATTGTTATGTCCGCCAACTCGGTCTCGGAAACCTTCGCGATCGTACCTATTATCGTAGTTATGAAATAGTGGCGTAAATATCATATCGAAATCAAAACAATGAGCTAGAATCTATAGCTTACTTACTCCAGAAACAAACAAATACCACTGAAATTAACGTACGAACGTCGATATTTCAGTCATAGTACAAAATACGAAAACTCCGTATCGGAATATCTGTAACTTGATAAAACCTTTACTAAAACATTCCCAAATTTCATTGTATGAATACTAGGACAAATCAAACAGTACAGTAACTCATAAAATACCAAACTAAAGCTACAGAAGAAAAACCAACACCAAATACCCCAATGTGTTATTTATATGTATGCCCTAGAGACCATTACTGTACATGCGATGTATATTGTAGTGGATTCTTGGACATTGTAGGGAGGACTTTCTTGCTCGACATGATTGTATGCTATCTGGTTACTCTTTATCTTAACATGTACACCGTTTGTCTCTATGTTACATGTTGATAAAGCCCTTAGGATGAGTACTTGACTACCAGGATTATGATGCAAATCATACTAGTGAGGACAGTGTAGTCGCCAAGTACATCCTTCAAATGTTCCTAGTCATGGGTGTATCGAGACAGGGCATCGATATACCCGAGCAGACTAGCGTATAGCTTCTCGGCCCATGAAGATGGGCGATGGATGATCCCATATCCATTGGTGTTTGACATCAGAGACAGTATACGGGTGCTCAGTGGAGACTGGGTACACTAAACGGACTCGCTGAGAACTCCCAGATGGTATTATACCTCACGTCAGATGGCAGTTCTCTGGTGACACTGGTACAGGTTAGTCTGTAGACCCGAGATCGTCATAGAGTCTTGTGTGGTTCCCACTGTGCTTTGATTTCCACCTTACCACGTTCAAGAGAACGTGCAAAACGGTAGCTTTTGGGTACAGTCCCGAGTCACATGGAGGCAATGAGCGATAGGAGGGGTTTCGTCTCTCCCGGTATAGGGAGTTGAAGTTGCGTTGTGCTCGATTGGCTATAACAGGAAGTCCCTGGCCAGGGCTGCTTCAGAGATATACTGGTAAGTGTTATCAGTAGTTTCTCGACCCGTTATGAGTCTCATATCAGCACGACTTATCGAGTTACTGGGGTCTTACGTTCACCACCCCTAGACGAGATATGCGACATATCAGACGAAGAGACCGGACTGTACGGTAGTGTTACTGATTGGATTCGTAGGAGTATGAGCAGGCTTGCTTGTTGATCTTCTGATCGCTCAATACCCGGGTGGCCGTTACGTTTAGCAAACCGCTTGCGGCTTGTGGGTGTTTGATATGATCATCACCTACTGTCGGCGTATTGACGAGTCTTTAGAGTCCTACACAGAGATTTCCTGGCTCAAGCGAAACGGAGTAGAAGCACATATGTGATATGTACAGGACCGAGATTAATGCGAGTATGTGATACCGCATTCTATTCTTATGATGTATGACATGATTGGTTATGTGTGATATAACCGAGTTATCGGATCAAGTGTTGATTCGATAAGATGTTACATTTGATATTAATCGATTATATGTAATATAGACGGATTATTAAATCAAGTGTTGATTTAATAATTTAATGTATAATTATATATTTGATATATTACATTACATTAACTAATATTAGCTTACTTAAGATTACTTTTTCTCACTTGATGATATATTGATATATGTGATATATGTTAAATGTATTGTTTTGAGCACTATATATATGTGATATATATTAGTGTGTCATGCTAGGTTACACATGCAATATGGATGTATGTGATTTACACCATGCTAGGGTTAAGATTAGGGTTTAATATTTATCATTAAGTCATTTACAAACGATTTGGAATTGGTCAAGGTTGAGCTTGGAAGAAGCTTGGAGAAACATTGACTTTGTCCACTTGTTTGTTTTTAGCTTAGGATATTTATTAACTCAACTTTTAACCCTATGGCATGGTTTAGTCTCTACAAGGGTTAGGCATGATATTATCTAACCATGGTTGCATTTCTGACCTTATCTCATTATTCTTTCATCACTTCTTCACTTAAGGTTCATCTTCTTCTTCCTCATTTTTTTTTTCTCTTTAGCTATTCATCAAGTGATGAAAACATGTGAGAAAATCAAATCTAAAGTGAGCCCACTTTCTATTTCATCATCCTCTACTACTTGCCATTTAGTATAGGGTGTTTGCTTCACTAATTCCATAATTAATGAAGAGATAGCTTGGGTTGGTGTCTCCTTGACGTAGATTATCTTCGGCCTCGAAGATTTTGATGCAAGCATGTTCAATTCTTCATTGGAGCCTATCAAGAGTCCGGAGTTCACGATCACAGCGAAAGGAATACTACACGGAGCTATTGAAGTGAAGGACCGGTCTACAAAGGTTGTATTCCTTGCTCACTTTTCTTTGCAAAGTTGTTTGCATTATATTCCTTCGGATTTCTAGTAAACCATTCTAGGGTTAGGGTTAGCTAGAACGGAAAAATTTAAAATTGGCATGTAAGATGCCTCCCGAAACCTTACGGCCACGCTAAGTAACCCTGCACAATGACCCGGCGACATCGGACAATTTAGGGTTCTCGCCGGTCAAAAATTGGAGATGGAGTCTCGGGCTTTAGGTGATGTCTCCTAATGATCTTATGATACTTTTGGTCTTGTTAGTTTTTCTAGTGGTTACACCTAATGGTTCCAGATTCAATTTCAGTATGTTAAATATTACAAAACAAACTATTTTCCTATATTGACATGATAACAGATATTGAACAGATTTGATATTTGAAAAGAAGGAAAGAATTATACCTATAGAAATGATTCACAAGAGAACACCAGTTCAAAAATTGCTGATGGAAGCATCTAGGGTTTGTAGTGGATCAAGCTTGATGATGTGAACAATATTCATGAAAGAAATCATGGTTTTACTCTTTAGATGAGATGAACACTTAGAATATTTTTGTTGGAGTTGGAGAACTAATGGTGTTCAGATTGAGAATGCTAAAGGGACTCCTATATGTTGTGTTATGTAGAGAGAGCATGAGGTGTTAAGAGAGAAAGTGGAGGTGTAAAGTGTGAAGGAGAAGGTGGAGGGAGTTGAGCATGGGTGAAGGTGAGTTGTATATGAGGGTTTAGACTTAGGTAAAGATATACCAACCATTAAAAGAATTTTAACAAAAGAAACCCTCTCATGTTACCATTTAAATCCATGTAAAATAAAAGATATGAAATGATTAATTTATCACTTAAATATCATTAGCTTTATGTAAAATACAATGTCATGTTAAAATAATTAAAAATATCATTTTTATGATATAACACACTTTTATTCATATTTATCAAAATAACTACAATTTTCGGATATAATTCCGATACCCAATTTCATGAGCGATATCATTTTTGTAAACTTATTAAATTCGTATTTAAAATTATAAATTAATATTTATAATTTTCCAAAATATTACAGCTGAGCAATGAGAAGCTTTGCTGATTAGTTTAGTGATGTTTAGTTTTATTTTATTTTCTAGTTATGGTTTAATGTTGTGATCCCACAAGGGACGTAACTAGGATATTATTTATTGTTGGATCCTTATTCGTTTCCGTTACTTTCTTATTATTGTTTTATTGTGGCAGCTAGACATATTATAGTTAGATATTTATTTACTGTTCTTGATATCTGATTGGCAGCCGTAATGTGACTATGCGAGAATTTTTCCTCACCATAGGTAGTATGATTGGTTTTGTCATGTACCGCATTTACGGATTTTGGGAAGCGGGACGTAACATTAGTCGATGTTGCCCGCTTGAAAATCTTTTTTTGTAAATTCCGCCTCTCTACAAACCCTGTGGAGTGTGCGATATCGACTTACAAATCTTAGTACCAAAAGTTACAATAAAGTCAACATGACCGAAGGTTCTAATAAAATTGTTCCTAAGGGAAACCAATTTAGACTTAAGAAAAATAAATTCAAAAAGAAATGTTTTAATAAAGGTCTAAACCAAAACAAAAGTCAAAAACCAACGAACAAAAAAAATTATGTTTCGTATGTGGGAGAACTAACTATATATCCACCAGATGCTTCTTCAGGAAAACTGAGCCAGTTAGGAAATCTGCAAGTACTAACAAAGCAAATGTGAATGTGGTCGAAATGGATGAAGGTTCCTCTCTCGGGTATATTTCCCACACTGTAAAACTTATCACATCATCTAATAATTAGTGGTTAGACAGTGGTGCTAATGTGCACGTATGTTCTAACAATAAATGGTTTACTTCATTTCGGGATGAATATGGGGGAAGTGTAACACTTGGAAATGATACAACGTCACCAGTCAAGTGAGGGGGATCCACTAGGCTCTCTATAACCTCTGGAAAATATTTTACCATTAAATAATGTTTTGTATGTTCCTAGTGTAAGAAAAAATTTAATAAGTGCTTTTTCTACTTTCTAAAAGAAGTTACAAAATTGTATTAGAAAACAATCAAATTGTAATTTCCAAAGGAATTATGTTTATTGGTAAGGATTATGTGTGTGATGGACTATTTAAGTTGAATGTTGTTTGTAATAATAATGAAATAAATAAAACTAGTCCCATTATTTTAACCTTGTCTTCTTGTGTTATATGGTATGGTAGATTAGGACATGTTAATTATCAAACGTTAAAAAGAATGATGCGTTTAAATATGATTTCTAAAAGTTCTATTGACTTAAAATCTAAATGTGATATTTGTGTCAAAGCTAAGCATACTAGAGGTACATTTAAATCTGTTGATCGCTGCACTCAAAACTTAAGTTTAGTACATTCTGGTGTTTGTGATTCTTGCAAACAACCAATTAGAGGTGGAAATAAATACTATATTACATTCATGGATGACAATACAAGATATTGTTATGTATATTTACTTCTAACCAAGGATGAGGTGTTTAATCGATTCAAAATATATAAAGCCGAAGTAGAAAACTAAACTGAAAGAAAAATCAAAGTCTTTAGATCAGACTCTAGAGAGGAATATACTTCTAATATGTTAAATCTGTTATGTCAAGAACATGGAATTAAACATGAATATTCTTCTCCTTATACTCCTGAATCTAATGGTGTAGCAGAACGTAAAAATAGAACATTAATGAATATGGTTAATTCCATGGTACTTAGTTCTGGTGCTCCTGAGAGTTTATGGGGTGAAGCTATACTATCGGCATGTTATATACTAAATAGAATACCTCATAAAAATACAAATAAATCTCCATTAAATTATGGTTTAAAAGAACACCTAGATTATACTACTTTCGTGTTTGAGGTTTCCCTGCACTAATATGTATTCCTTCTCGCAAAAGAAACAAAATAGGTCCTAAAACGGTTGATTCATTATTTGTAAAATAGCGATGTTAATCAAAAGATCCAAGCCAGTTGGTTGAAATGGAGGAGTATTTCCTGATTTAAAATCAGGAAAGCCTACAGAAGAGGCATCACGTGCTAACACGTGACCAGCAGTCACGTGTTGGCACGTGACATTTAAAAGCGGCTTCAAAGGCACATCAGTTCCCTGATCAAATCAAGGAAAAGGCTTCAGAAGAGGTCACGTGCTCACACGTGGCCAGGGGTCACATGTTGGCACGTGACATTTAGAAGCAGCGGACTCATTCTCTGATTAAGTCAAGAAAAAGGCTGTAGACGAGGGTCACGTGCTCACACGTGACCAAGGGTCACGTGGTGGCACGTGACGGCTAAGCAGCGGCCAGAAGGCAGAGCGCAAAAGAAGAAGAGGGCTCGTTCCAAGGGGGGTCACGTGCCCACACGTGACCAGGGGTCACGTGGCCACACGTGACCGGCTTTCAAAGCCTATTTATTTAACAGAATCAAATTCTGAAGAGATCACTCAAATCTTTCCAAAGGAAAATGATTATTTGGAACCGATTGAATTAAAAATTTAAAGGTGATTAAATATCACCTATCTATGGAAAAATCTTGAATTTGGAAAGATTTCCCCTTAAAATCTAACCGAAATAACAAAGGAAAATCTCTGGATTTAAAATCCAATGGTGAATAAAATTCACCTAATAATCCAAAGGTCCAAATGAATGGTGAATACAAATCAAATCTCTCAATGAAAGATTCATCAAAAACTAATTGATTCTGCTGCTTCTCCTATAAATAGGAGCCAAGAGACACACAGAAGAGGATATAGACAGAGAGATCGATATAGAGGAGGATCGATAAAAAGAGAGAGAGAGAAAATAGAGCCTTGATACTTTGGAGGAATTTGGATCTTCTGCAAAAGAAAAGCTTAGGTAAAAAAGGGAAGGCCTTAAAAGAGAATTTAATTCTCAACAGAGTTTAACTCTGATATTAAACAGAAGAACATAGTTCTCTCTTTAGTGGAGGATCTGTAAAGTGCACATCTCCCCTTGAATTGAGAATTTAATTCTTATTAGGGTTGAGATCCTGCCATGCAGATCCAAAGCATAGAGAGGGAATGGAGGCTTGAGAATTTAATTCTCACAGAACTATAGGAATTTAATTCCTTTAAAATAAAATTAGGGTTTGACCCTATGTTATGGGAATTTAATTCCTTCGGAATGAACAGAATCAGGGTTTAACCCTAGTTAAGAACTTAGTTCTGTTAAAATAACAGGAATTTAATTCCCTTAAGAAAGAAGAAATTAGGGTTTCATCCTATGACAGAATCTCATTCCTCAGAATAATTCTCTAAAAGAGAGTGAGAACTTAATTCCTTGAAGCTGTTATTAGGGTTTAACCCTATGATAGAATGCAGTTCTTCACATATATGAGGAATTTAATTCCTACAGAAAATTCAGAGTTCAACTCTATCCCAGAATATAAATTTTCAGAAGGAAATAGGAATTTAATTCCTCAAAAAATTATTGTTAGGGTTCAACCCTGCGAAGAATTTAATTCTTAAAGGGATTAACAGATCTTCCAAAAAACATACAAAGAGGCAGGGTCACGTGCTACCACGTGACCCCCGAAAAGATCCACAGAAAAGGCCCTTTGAGGCAGTGCCTCACGTGACCCACGTGACCCGTGGCGGAAGCTTTAACATACAAGCACCAAGATGCCCATCACGTGACAGCACGTGATGCTCCAAAGTATTCAATGCTTTTGACAGAATAGAATAAGGGGAGGGTGCCCTCACGTGTTACCACGTGACCCCTCTTGCCTTAGTGTTTAACACTAAATTGGAACCCCTGAGCCCAGTGTTAAACACTGTTTTGCCTTAGTGTTCAACACTAATTAAAGAGCTTTCTTGCAGTGTTTAACACTGAATTTCTTAGTGTTTAACACTAAATTAAATCTCTGTTGACAGAGTTTAACATTAATTTTCTTAGTGTTCGACACCAAATTAAAATCTCTGCCACCGGTGTTTAGCACTAATTATCTTAGTGTTTAACACTAATTTGAGATCCCTGTTGCTAGTGTCTAACACTGACTTGCCCTAGTGTTTAACACTAATTTGAACCCCCTGTTGCTAGCGTTTAACACTAATTTCAGCCCAATTGGCTAAATATCCAGAGGCAAAGCCTCTCCTCTAATGGACCAACAGAGGGCCAATATCCTAAACATGATTGGACTTAGCCCAAGCTGGCCATAAGTCCTCAATTCAAATTCAACTGAGCCAACGGGCTCATAATATAATTAATTGGTCTTGGTTCCAAATTGGGCCAAAGATTATTTAATCTACCTCGGTTCAAGGGTACATCTCTTCACTCCTTTGATACGTGGCGTTGTAATTCCTCAACGTCTTCAAAGAGGTGACGGGTCCCGATGACCACATATTGATACGAACTGTGGAGTCCCTAAATCCACGGACTATGAGGTCCTTAACCTTGACCGTGATGTCTTAAAACTAACATCGGACTGTGGAGTCCCTAAATCCACGGACTATGAGGTCCTTAACCTTGACCGTGATGTCTTAAAACTAAAAACGGATTGTGGAGTCCCTAAATCCACGGACTATGAGGTCCTTAACCTTGACCGTGATGTATTAAAACTAACATCGGACTGTGGAGTCCCTAAATACACGGATTATGAGGTCCTTAACCTTGACCGGGATGTCTTAAAACTAACTACGGACTGTGGAGTCCTTAAATCCACGGACTATAAGGTCCTTAACCTTGACCGCAACGTCTTAAAACTAACATTGGACCGCAATGTCCTTAAACTACCCATGGACCGCAATGTCCTTAAACTCCCTACTGACTGTAATGTCACTAAACTAAACAACAGAGCCCCCCTTTTATTGCTCTCTTGTTGGATCTAAACGATCCCGTTAAGTTGATCTTAGTCTAAAAACTAGACTAACGTATCCTTAACAAACGTTTAAGTCGATCTTAGTCTCAAATGAGGCTAACGTATCCTTAAACCCAAACCCCCAAACCCAAATCTAAGATAATACGGATTTGGACTAGTCCACGCCCTACGGGCGACGACATAACTCAGTCTCCGTATACAATCCACGGGAAACTAAACATAAAATAAATAAACACGACACGAACTGACCATCTGGAGAAGGAGAAAGTGGTTACCGCGATGCGGTAGCGTAATTAACTGCAGGGGCTTGCGCCTGCAGGGAAGAGCGTCCCTACAATCAAAAACACCTCAAGCGAGGGGGAATCTGACGAAGTCTGCTACATCGGACGCATCCGTTTAAACCTTCGATATACGGTGCCATAAATCAACTTGGCATCTTCGGAGAGGTAGACGGATAGCACCAATTAGCATCTGCCCCGAGCCTCAGGCGAGACGACCACGCGTCGCGCCGTCGTTCGGAGGGGAACAGATTCTGGCACGCCCGGTGGGACATTTTCCTCTTTCCACTCCACACTTCGTGTGTCGTGAATGGTTGCCCTTGGGTTTCAAGGTACTAAGACTTGGCGTCTTTCTTATTGTAGAAAGCAAAGAATCGATGGCTTCTATTTGTGCGAAATGCTCCAATTTCTCGGACTGCAATTGCAACCAACGCTCTGCCTCGCCAGGAGGTATAGCCTACGGACCCCAAGCTGCTTCGCTATTCACAATGCCCGTGGAACAAGTCACGCGAGCCACCACAGGATTGTTTTTTGGAATCATGCTCCCGCCGACAAGCTTCACCGCTCCGGTGCTGACAAAGGAAGCTCCCAAGAAGTCGGTCTTTGATCTTCTTACCCCTGCCGCGGCCTCTCTCAATAGGTCGCCCAACACCAGCGCCTCGGTCTTCTCTAGATTGGGCCAGAACTCCTGTAGACCCGTAATGGGGCCTACAATCCCAGAGAAGGCTGCTTCTAAGAAAGTGACCAGTCCTACTCCTGAAGTCGTCAAGGCTGCTTCCCCTGCCAAAAAGTCGGTCTTTACAAGAATGACGGCTCCAGCTCCTTCTCCTGCTACCCAAAAGACATCGGTCTTTGACAGGCTGACACCAGCAGCGACCCCCTACTTACACAGGGGGCAAGACGAGGTTATCGCCCTCACCAAGCCGGTTCCATCAGCACGACGCGCTCGACGTCGTTACTAGCGCCGAATGAGGAAGGTTGGGGGCAACTCTCCCTCTGGGCTAACTCCACCAGCCCCGATGGCAGAAGTTAATGCTGCTGTTCCGACTGGGAACAGCTTTGAGATGCTAAATAAGGTGCGTAGGAATTCTCCTACCGCGGCGCTAAAGAAATCTCCCCATCCGCTGAAAAGAGCTATAGAAGTAAAAACAGAACAGCCCCAATCTCCTCAACGGCTGTCCTCCCGAATCTATAAAGTCTGGCGGCAGGCCCGAGACTCGATGATCGATCCAAACTTCTCCCGCTAGCACAAGAAGCTGAAAATCCAACAGGAAGCCAGTCACCAGGCTAAGCCACGAAAAGCTGTCTGGGTGCCCACCTCAACGGCCCCCTCAACTTCCACTGCTCATAAAAAGAGGAGGCCGGAGAAGATCCCTGGGCCTGCAACGAGAGCTAAAAGCGCTGAACCCAGACGCCCTAAGGCTGGGGGCAGGATAGTCCATACTGTATACATGGCGTCGGGGAAGGAAGACAGTCGTGCGTCTACAGGCCATAGACCGCTTACACGGTCAGTAACCAAAGCTCAGGAGCAACAGCAAAAGCTCCATGAAATGATGAGTGCAATAGCCGTGCTTACTGGGCCGAAAGAAAGCCCCGAGGCTTCCTCGGATCAGCAACAAGAATAGGAAACCGACGCCGAGTTCCTCCGGAGGATGTTGGAAAAGAAGGATAAAGAGGCTGCGGAACAAGCGGCCAATATAAAGCAGATAGCCCACTTATTCCAAGACATGGTGGGAATGATGATCCAACAAGATCGTCCCGCTGAAGATCCCCCAACCATACTTGAAGACGATAGGGGAGAAACGTCGAATCCTCCGCCGGCCCTCTCAACGGCCAAGGAGGGACAATCTCTAAGGCTGACTTGGTTGACTATATAGCTCAGCAATTCCGGGTTCATCATGCGACTGAGGCTGCTGGTCAAGTCGTAAAAACGGGGCGGCCGTATCCAAGCTGGTACGACCAAATCAAATATCCGCCGGGTTATACAATACCAAAATTCTACGTGTATAAGGGGACCGGCAATCCCCATCAACATGTTGCCCAGTTCAGGGCCCTTTGCGGTAACACCGGCGGTGATGATAAACTGTTGCTTCGCCAGTTCATGGGCAGCTTATCAGAAACAGCGTTCGAATGGTATTCGGAACTCCCGAACAATTCTATCAAGACGTTCGCTGAAATGGAGTTGCTATTCACTCAGCGGTTCGCGAGCGCCAGCAAATGCACTCCAATAACGGCATTGATTAATGCCAGGGTGAAACCAGGCGAAACATGGGTCCAGTATGCTATACGCTGGCGAAATTTGTGGTCGAAATGCGAGCAACGCATTGAGGAAGCGCCCGCGGTGGGCATGTTTGTGGGAACCCTAGACCCTCATGCAACTATCTCCCAGTTTATGATGTTCTTTAAGTCAACCACATTCCAGGCTCTGATCGACAAGTTGGCCCAGATGGACCAAATGGGTCATAGACCGTCTCCTCCGAAGCCCGAGCCTCAGAGTGACAAGAGTAAAGGAAAGGCAACCATCGTCGCGAATGCCCAGCAGCAACCCAATGCCCCAAAGCTGGCGGATCAATTGGAAGAAAGACGCCGGTATTATAATGAGAAGATGAAGCGTCCCTACTCGTTCCCACGGGACAAGACGAAACGGTTATTCGAGCTGGCAGTACGCAACAGACTTATAAATCTGCCAAATCCAAGGTGACCGCCACAACCCACTGAGGTGAATAACCCTAACTATTGCCCTTACCATCAAACGGTAAGTCATCCGATTGAGGATTGCTTCGTCTTCAAAGGATGGATTGAAGATCAATACCTCCAGGGGAAGTTTGCGCTGTCCGAAAAGTGGAAGGTGAACCCACCACAGCCACATACTCCTAAGAAAGCAGATACACCGGGGGCAACCTGTTCCTTTATTGAGGAAGCTCCATAGGAGGTCGTGCTGTCAACTAAAACCAAAAGAATGCTGAAGGACCTTCATGCATACCCGGCAGTCGAATGGAAGGACCCGCTGGAACCCCAGATCATTGAAGGAATGCTGAGGCCGCGCCCAACTACAAAAAGCGGTGGTGATGGCCCAAGTACTCACGCCCTACCGTCAAAATCTTCGAAGAAAAAGAAGAAGAAATCTAAGAAGCCCGTGAAGCCTGGAGACAAGCGCACGAACCTGCAGAAGCAAGTCGACGCGCTGGAAGAGTACAATCAAAAGGCGCGAACTCCTGTCACGCTGCAAGAGTTCCTCAACCACATCTTTCAAGAGGAAGATGATGGAGAGAGTTCGTCGGATGAATCCGAGGGATATGTGGCGAGTTGTAACGTAATCTCCCACTCGTTTACCGACGATGAAAAAACTCCTAGCACTAAGAAACTGGGGACAGAGCCTGAACCAGAGCTTGTGTGGACAACAGATGAAATGATCGACGCCTTTCTAGACGAGATTCGTCTGAAGAGTAAAGCGGATCAGGAGCGTGAGATGGCCGCATCGGAAGGAGCCAAACGCAGGCGACTAAACGAAAGAGTTGAAGTACTCCCGCTAGATCGAAAGGCATCCGAGGCAGACAAAAAGATATTCAAGACGAGGAAAAGGTTTGCCAAAGCCATGTCAATGGGAATGAAGCTACCACCCTCAGAAGAAAACACGCTCAATGGGGCGGAGAGGCACCCTAATTATTGCGCATATCATCGGAAAATTTCACACCCTACGGAGGAGTGCGACGCCTTTAGGATATGGTGGCAGGGATATGTTGCTCATCGGCAACATTTTAAGCGCATGAAACGCAAGACTAGTCGGGAACGAAGAAGTACTGCCGACGGGCACAACAGAACTACTAGCAACTGTTACATGGTTAATGCCGGAGGGTCACAAGTTCTCACCTTTGGGAGCGACTCTGATGAAGAAATGGCTCTGGGCCCTCTCTTTAAAGAATTCATTTTAGGGAAAGAGGAAGAACCAGAGGCCTGCGAAAACATTCAGCTGCGCAATCGTACGCTCCCGGAAAAGAATCTCGGGCCCGCAAATAGAAAAGATAAGGGAAAGGAAAAGGTCACTGAGGAAATCACTTTAGATGACCAAGTCATGAAAGACCTGACTACCAAGGACCCTCTCAGGAAGGGTAAGGTGGACTACAACATCCTAGCGCACCTAAGGAAGTTACCTTCTCAACTCAGCATTCTCGATGCCCTCCTATTATCAAAAGGAGCGCGAGATTCACTAATTAAGGCGTTATAAGAACCCGAGCAATTCCAAGCCTTCCTGGCCGCGGAAAGGATGAAGGATGAACTGGAAGAAGTGCATACGACCGACATCACTTTCGGTGACGAAGACCTCCTCCTCGGGACATGCGACCATAATCGTCCCCTGTATGTCTCTGGATACTGCCATGATATCAAGATAGGCAAGATCCTAGTAGATAATGGATCCTCCGTCAATCTCCTTAACGTTCGGGTGTTAAAGGAAATTTGCATGAGCGTGCAGCACCTCGCTCGTGACAAAATTACCATCTCTGGTTTCGACTCCCAATCGTCACGGACTCTCGGATCCGTAATATTGACATTACGCTTCGGACTGCTCGTCACGGACATCAAGTTTCACGTCATTGACGCCAAGACCTGCTACAATGCCTTGCTCGGTCGTCCTTGGTTACACGAGTACATTATCATCCCTTCTAAACAGCATCAATGTATGAAGTACTTTAAGGACGGTTTCGAGTATACCGTAACAGGTGAGCTGAACCCATTCTCCGTGAATGAAGTCCGCAAGTACGAAGATGCAAAGTATTTTTTGCCAAACTTCGACGATACAGAAAAGAGTCGCAAGCCGGAGAACAAAGTCGCCACCACCATCCCTGTTTTCGGGAGTGATACCGAAGAAGAAGAAGAGATAGTTTATGCTGGGCCGTCTCGACGCATCAACCCGGGACCGTCCGCCCCCATGTTGATCTTCGGAAGTGACTCGGAAGATGAAGTTAATGCCGTGTTCTCCAGTCGGCCGTCAATACAAGCATCCCTTAGTGATGATCAGAGTTTACAAATCACCATGGTGCCGCAGAAACACTACAAGGATCTTGACGCACTTCAAGCTCACAATATGCAGGACCTGCAGACGTTTTACGTCCCTCCCAGGCGAAAGGGTGAAAAGGTGATCCTATTCTACCAATCCACAGAGACGAGAGTGGAGAAAGAGATATGGCATGGCGCGGACGCTACACTCGACAGGCTCCAACCCATCCGTTTGCCCCGATATTACACAAATGGACTAAAGAGGCTATTGAAGCGCCAAGGAGTACCCTTAAAACAGACTATTCGACAAGCTCGGTTCTACAACAAGATTTGGAATGTCCCTGGGACTCAGCGCAAATTGCCCAACGGAAGAATGGAAACGCTTGGGCTTGGATATGTGAGATCCGAGAAACGGGAGCGAGCCCACGGCAGCTACGCCATATATAACTTCGATGAGGAGGAAAACGCCATGTCCAGCAATGCCAACCCTTAATCAAAACTAGATCCCGCAATCGAAGTGCCAAGTCTGTCATTTGAAGAACAAGTGGACAAGCTTATCAGTAAAGCAGGTCAAAAGGCTCGGGAAGACCACAACCGCGAGATGGCCATCTACGAGAAGGCCAGGACGCAACGTCTGTTTCAACAGGATGCAAAAGACAAAGATGCTCCTCCCTGTCAACCCGTTGTACAAAAGGCCCAACGCAGAGGCAGAAATAAATCAAGAAGCGAAAAGAAGAGCCGACAACAACGACGCAGGATTAGAGAGTCATATGATCGGGCATTGCGCGGTCCGGATTTGTCCCTCATAAAGAAGATGAGTCGAGCGTATTCCTTCCCCCGAGACAAGATGAAGAAGTTACTCAAGCTCGCTATAAAACATCAAATGATCGCATTTCCGGAGTCTAAGCACCCTGAGCAAGCTAACGAGGTTTCTTATCTGAGCTATTGCTCTTATCACCGAGCCATAGGACACCCTATCGAAGACTGCTTCACCTTCAAGAACTGGGTCGAAGACCAGTACCAATAGGGCAGATTTGCTTTATCCAACAGCTGGAGGGTAACGCCGCCACAAAAGCACGAACCCAAAGCCGCAAGAGCATAACCGGATCCACCTCAATCTTGGAAGCGGATTCGCACCTGTTACATGATTACGATATTAAAAGAAGAGCCCGAAGACATAGATGAGCTCCCTTGGTGCTTCGAAAACAATGACAATGAGGTAATCTCAGAATTTCCATCGGCTCAGAAAGAACTGGAAGATGGCATACATACTACTGCAGATAACCTCAAGAAGATTGAGTTGGGATCAGCAGACGATCCGCGACCGACATTCTTCAGTGAGCGGCTATCTGAAGAAAGGGTGGCTGCATTAAAGGACGTGCTTCTACAGCATAAAGATTGCTTCGCGTGGAACTATTCCGAGATGCCGGGATTAGATCCGGAGATTGCTGTGCATAAATTAGCAATATCCCCGGATATCAAGCCAGTCAAGCAGGCGCCGAGAAGGATGCGGCTCGAGCTTGAGATGAGCATCAACGCCGAAGTCAAGAAGCTGATCGATTTTGGATTTATCCAAGAAGTCCAATATCCTAACTGGATTTCCAACATCGTCCCGGTAATGAAGAAAAATGGGACGGTGCGCATATGCGTGGATTTCAGGGATCTCAATAAAGCCTGCCCGAAGGACGATTTCCCAGTACCGGTAACCGAGCTACTGATAGATAACACGTCCAATCACGAGGTTTTCTCCTTTATGGACGGTTCATCAGGGTACAATCAGATAAAGATGCATCCCGAAGACCAGAAGCACACCGCTTTCCGGATCCCTTTGGGTATATTCTGCTACAAGGTTATGCCCTTTGGTCTAAAGAACGCCGGTGCTACCTATCAAAGGGCCATGACAAAGATCTTCGATGATCTCATACATGACATCGTCGAGTGCTATATTGATGACCTCGTAGTGAAGAGCATGTCATACGAAGAGCATTTAGAGCATCTGAAGACTGTATTTCAACGCCTTCTGCAATATAATTTGAAAATGAATCCCCTCAAATGCGCGTTCGGAGTCTCCTCGGGTAAATTCCTGGGATTCATCATCCGACACCGAGGTATCGAAATAGATCCATCTAAGATCAAGGCGATCATGGAAATGCCTCCGCCAAGAACCCTCAAACAGTTGCGATCTCTCCAAGGGAAGCTCACATACATCCGGCGGTTTATCGCCAATCTTTCAGGCAAGTGCCGTCCTTACAGCCACCTGAGGAAGAAGGGAACTCCATTCGTTTGGGATCATAAATGCCAAGGCGCACTGGACGAGATCAAGCAATACCTGCAGAACCCTCCAGTGTTGGCTGCGCCGGTCAAGGGAAAGCCTCTCATTCTTTATACAACCACCCTAGAAGGTTCTTTAGGCGCATTATAGGCGCAAGAGAATGACCAGGGAAAAGAAAGGGCACTCTACTACTTAAGTCGAGTTCTGCTGGGGGCAGAAAGCAATTACTCTCCCACTGAAAAACACTGCCTGGCGTTGATCTTTGCGATAACAAAGCTCAGGCATTATGCATTGGCGCACGAAGTCCGTCTCATCTCGAAGGTGGACCCTCTTAAATATTTGATGTCAAAGGCTATATGGACGGGTCGACTCGCTAAATGGGCTCTACTCCTGATGGAGTTCTCGATAACGTATCGATCTCTCAAGGCAGTGAAAGGCCAGGCCATTGCCGACTTCCTTGCTGAGCATCCAGTACCTGCCGGTTCTCCTCTGAACTGCGATTTGCCGGACGAACATGCATTTGATGCGATCGGTGGCGGTGATACCCGATGGGAACTCTATTTTGATGGGGCATCTTCCACGAAGAAACGCAAACAATGTACCCCCATAATCAAATCGGGAGTAGGCCTTATCTTCGTAACCCCACAAGGAGGGATAATGCGCTTTGCTTTCTCCTTAACGGAATCGAGGACGAACAATGAAGCCGAATACGAAGCTTTGATAGCGGGCCTCGAGATCGCCATTGACATGGGAATTGAAAACCTTCTTATATACGGGGATTCTCAACTGGTCGTTAGTCAAGTAAATGGTGACTACCAAACGTGCAAACCAGAGTTGGTGAAGTACGGCGAAAAGGTGAAACAACTATTGACCCAAATTCCCTCCTACACTTTAGAAAGCATACCACGTGCGGAAAATAGCAAAGCAGACGCGCTAGCTAAGCTCGCTAAAGAACTGGCTGACGAGAACCTCGATGACGTCAAAATCATGGTACAAAGCCGTCGGGTGCTCGCCCCAGCAGAAATATCTCCTGAATCATACGAAGAAAAAGGAGCGACTGAGCAGACGACCCTACAAATAAAAGACCGTGAGAAGGCTGAGGACTGGAGGGAAGTCTTCATAGACTACTTTAAGTCCCACCGAATCCCCGAAGAAGCGTCCTCAAGACATCAGCTTATGAAACGAGCTCTATCTTTCGCTTTCGTCAATGATACTCTAAATAAGAGGTCGTTTGATTCTCTGTGGCTGGGATGTTTAGGACCTGACAAAGCAGAAAGAGCCGAGATCCCTTTACCAGGAGTGACCTCTTTAGCAAAAGGTTTTCGTCACTATATTTTAAAAAGCTATCAGGTTCCTTCAGCGATATCAAGTTCACTACGTTAAATGTTTTTTCGCCAAAAACCAGCCGTAGCCCTCCGTCACTTCTTTTGGGTATTCAGTAGTATTCAAGCTATGTATTTCGACCTAACGCCAAGGCATAGTGTTTGGTAGCTGCTAGGTATTCAATTGTTGCATTGATAGATGAGTTGGTTTGGGACAGCCGTTCTGCCATTTTGACCTAACGCCAAGGGCTTGTGCGGGTGGGTTCAAATTAACAAGATAGTGATGGGTAGAACTTGGCATGTGACTTATGACATTTTGACCTAACGCCAAGGTTATAAGAGCATGGGGCAAAAATCATATCGGGAGTTTCTAAAGAAACTGAAACTTGCCAAGTATGCGCATACCATCTGGAGTATGAGTAACGTGGATGCATTCCATCACGTTATCATGTGATGAGAGTTGGATCCCGATTCCCACTGATGAGTTGGTTTACTCTTCGGGTGATCCCGATTGATTCTTCTTTAGGTTTGGAGGAGAATTTGACAGGACAGTGGGAGGTTTCCGGATTAGATAAAGTGATAACCATTCTGATCTAGGTTAGAGTGCACGCAGAGTGTTTCTTTTCTCTCTCTCTTTGGCAGCGACCTTTGACCGACCCTAGACTATGACTCAGTGACCAAGTTGACCGAACCTTCTTAAAATACTGGCTTTTGGATTGTCTATGTTGCATAAGTCATTGCCACTCCTTCTTTTACCCTTTGCATTTCTCAGAACACCCGTATTACTACGGATATCCACTTCCATTGGATAGATCCATCGTATGGTTATATACGAACTCGAAGGGACTTCTTCGAGGATGGATCCAGGTTCAGGAGAAATAGAATTTGTTTATTCAGTTGTCTTTTATTATCACCTTCTCTCAGGTTGCGAGAGCTCCTTGGTTTAGGAGAGTACACCTATTACGCTTATTGGATAGTCTTATTCCAAACCATAGGCTGGTGCCGAAAGGTAGGGAATGAAGAAAACCAATTAGCCTAAGTAGGGTGTGCAGAAGGTAATATGTAAAGACAAAATAAAGGGATTAGAAAGAGGGCAAAGTAAATTGCGACTGATATCATTCACGACCAAAACCGCGTACTTCATCGCCACTCCTATTTCACCTTTAAAAGAATAAGGTATTATTCAGTTGTCTTTTATCATCACCTTCTCTCAGATTCGAGTACTCCTTGGTTTAGGAGGGTACACCTATTATGCTTACTAGATAGTCTTCTTCCAAACCATAGGCTGGTGCCGAACGGTAGGGAAGGAAGAAAACCATTTAGCCTAACGATGGTGTACAGAAGGTAACGACTAAAGACAAATAAAGGGATTTGGAGAGATGGCAATAAAATATACGGTTGAAGTCATGAATTGGATTATGGAAGAGGCATTGCTATGAATACCAGGATACCCCTACGAAACATTTTCATGTTTCAGTGCATTGTTAAAGAAAAACTGTTTTCCCGATTAGACACTTACTCCAAGGGTATGTATTTACCAGGTTTCATTCTCATATCTGTATGGTTTTACAGATGATGATTGGGAGTAAGATATTGGGAATTAGGTGATCATCCTCATTATATCGGAATTCGTTGTAATTGGTGATATTTGAGGAAATCGCCAGGGTACAGTTTTCCACCTACAACGCACAAGTTTTGAGTTGTTCAACTCAGCGGACTTATACAGAGTATTGTATGTTGTCCAAGTGTCCATCAGGACAAAGGAGTAGGTCCTCGTACTATGTTCTGTTTACTTATAACTTCTCTAGTATTTAGATGAGTGTTTCGTAGAAATACAAGGTCTAAGTTTTGAGAAGTTGTGGGTATAAGAATAAAGTAAAGAACCAGGTATCACAAGTATCGAGATTCTTCAAAGAGATCGAAGATGTAGATTCTTGTGATTGGTATTCAGATGATAGTGATGGTTTTGAGAAACGTGTTTCTCTTTCAGGTTACTCATAATTGGATGGACTCCTAAGTTGAGTAATGCTGATTAGCCTTTTTCCATTAAGTTGATATGCACTGGAGACAGTTGCATGATTTGAATCTGGTTCCAATTAAATTAGTGCCAAAGTTTCTATATTGGATATAGAATAGATCGTACCTTAAAAGATATTAAGGTACGGGGAGTTGTCCAGCTTATGCTTAAAACCAGACTCTAGATAACTCAGGGCACGGTTCTGTAATGGCTGTTTGTGGGTTGACCCTGGTTATGACGAGGGTTGATATTCTACCATTTGGAAGATCAATAGTGATATTGTTCTTGACTCGCCACAGTTTTAGTAAAATGGATCTTTTTCAGAAAATAGTAGTGGGAGTATGGTAGAACTGGAAGTGATTCCAGAACCGCGAACGATTACGGAAAATTTAATAGGACCTAAATATTCAATCAGGTTTGACATTCCAATAGCCACTCCGCAGATTTGGTGGGTAACCTCAGACACCCGAGAGGTACTTCGGTAGGCTCAAGGACGGTGACAGGGAGGTTCTTATCTACCAAGACTTGACACTACTGTTGTTCCAGGATATGAGACCCGGTAGGAGGGTTGTCGTAATCAGTGGGAGCAGCGGAAGCATAGTGGGCAAGATGCTTATATCTATTTATAGACTTGAGCAGTTATAGCGGAGATAGATCATCTAATTTTGATGTGACAGTCATGGGTTTGACTTCAATCAGAATAAGGGATGGATCTGTTAAGAAGGTAGTAGGGTGTGATGTCATGGTATCTGAATGACATACACAGAGTAGGAAGTAAAATTCCTATACTACGATCGGTTGTACTGTGGTCGTCACACAGTTGTTTCTCCAGACAGGATATGGATATAATATTTTGACATTCTGGTTTCTAGATCTATGGTTTTAGATCTGGATTTGGGTAGTTTCCCATTGTGGGTACTTTGACAGATATTCTAATGGTTTTTGGAATAGTTGACTCCTAGCATGGTGGTGTACCTGCAGGTGATGGAGTCACCCTCTCTAAAGGTGTCTTACAGACTAAAGGGGAGAGGGATGTGCATGATTGGCAGATCACTTGCTTAGTCAATTGAGTCAATCATGAGATGTCAAGTACCACACCAAATGTTGGTTTTGCACTAGATGCAATAAGTTTGTATTAATCCAATCCTGGAGAAACATAAGGAAGCAGTTTTAGAACATAAGTACATGTTCTACGGATTTGATGACGGCAGCCTCCTTCGGGAGACGATTATCATTCCAGGCTTCAAAGGTGACATGGTTAACAGAGTGATTGTCAGAGTTATAGTTTTTCCCTCTGACGAAGAGGGAAAGTATTATGGACAGGTGGTCCAAGAGGATACTGTGGGTGGCATGGTGCCGGATACTGATTAAGTTCAGTGATCGATACAGTCTAAGAAGTTTGGATTTGGAGTTCATTTATGAACTAGGTCCCATCAGATATCCAGACATATTCTAAGAAAGGTATTACTCAATTCGGGAGATGGCTTTCTCCGCGAATTTGAGATTAAGAGAGATATAGAAAGAAACTTCTAGGCGGATCCACTCACTAAGGCTATTTCTCGAACATAATAGTTTTACAAACGGGCTTTGTGATACTGATTAGTAGAGGAGTTGGATGTTCGGTTTCACACGGGCTGTGAGTAGTCGACATCGCAATAATTAGCCTTGAGTGCAAGTGGGAGATTGTTGGAGATAGTGCCCTCATAGTCAATTATTGGATCACAGGTACGTGATTGCAATGATTGCGGAGGACCTATACCGGTAGGACAGTCTTACTCAAGATGATAGTATGCTATCTGGTTTGCCTTTATCAGTCGTGTACATGATTAGGTGACTGATTACATGTTACACTTTGATAGAGCCCTTAGGATCTTTCTTTACCACCAACAGTATGATGGCGATCATATACGTGAGAGTTGGGTGCTTTATACGCATATCCTTGATTGTGGTCCCTAGTCGTGGGAGTTTCGAGAAAGGGCATCGATACTCCGGAGTAGACTAGTGTGTACAGTCGAGACCCCGACGAGGGGCGGTGGCCGGTCTCACAAGCCACTGGTGTCAGTTGGATCACCTAAGATGTATACAGGTGCTCATTGGGTTATGAGTACACCGGACAGGACTCGCCGGGAATCTGCTAGGTAGTACTATATCTATCGTCAGATAGCAGTTCCCTGGTGACATGTGTACAGGTTAGTTCATCGACCAGAGGTCGTCATTTGTCTCGTGTGAGTTCCCACTGTGCTTTGATTTCTACCCTACCACGGCTCAAAGGAGTCGTGCAAACAGGTAATTTTTGGGTACAGTCCCGGGCCATATGGAGGCACGTGAGCGGATCGGCAGGGGATTCGTCTCTCCCGGTATTGGGGGCGAGGTCGTGCTGTGTCTAGGAGAGCCATTACACAAAGTCCATGGCCATGGCAGGAGATTTACTGGTAGGTACTCCAGTAGTATCTCAGGGTGTAATTGGGCTTCACTCCGACACGACTTATACTGCTATTGGGGGTCTGACGTTACTAGCCCCCTAGGCAGATATGCGATACTCATAGACGAACGGACCGGACTGTATATACATTGTCACTGTTAGGCTCAGTAGGGTTTTCCGGATGAGTGCGCTCATCGGCATCCCTTGAGGTCAGTCCATGGGCAGCCGTTACGCATTGCTAGTGCCGCTGACGGTTTGTGGTTAAACCCACTTCCAGGGTACTGACGAGTCATTAGAGTCCCCCACAGACAGTTTCCCAAGTTCGGGCGAAACGTTGTAGAGGCCGTATGGTTTTATGGCAGGGTTCGGAAAATGCACGTGCGTTTACGCACGTGTTATTTTTCGGGCAGATGATACTGGTCGGCTTTGGTTTAAGCCGGATCCGAGTATTATATTGAGTAGGTATAATATCTTTGTCTCAGTTGCATTTGTATTCGGTCGTAATACAAATGCGGGTATATTTATACAGTTTCGGGGTTGTCCTGAAATTCGTTTCAGGATCACTTTTGGAAGTTGCCAGTTTCCAGTTTTCTATCAGCCGTCTTTAAACATTCGGTTAAAGTCGGATTTATCTTTTCTTGGATGAGAGTGAGTCGTGCTTCTAGAAGCTTCTAGAAGGTTCTAGATGAGATGACTAGGATTAATTGGTGTTGAGTTTTCATTGGATGCATTTAATGGTTCATTAATGCATGATGACTAGGTTTGTGAGTCATGCTTTAGCTTTAATGAATCTTGTTTAGCTAAGGATATTTTGTGAGATATTTAGTCTTATGGTTACTCTCCCCTCTCCTACACTCACCTCCCTCTCCCTATATATGGCCGGCCCCTCCTCTCTCTCTCACTCACTTGAGGTTTTCACTTGAAAGGATTATGATAGATTTTTGGGTGTATGGAATTCACAGCTCATTTCATTCCATCACCCGATTCCCTCGGCAACTTCATTAACCGATCGTCCACGGACTTGGACGAAGTGAGACAAAGTCATTTACTCATTCTCTACATCATTCTTGGTCGTCTCTTTTAGCAAACTTGACGATCGAGTTGCCTCAAGTCAGAGGCGGGAGCCCGTTTAAAGAATCGTCGACGTGGTGCCACCTCGACGAGGAGATCAAAGATCGACGAGATCGGAGCAGCCGCAACGGAGCATGGGATGATGGTTAAAGAACGAAGGACTCGGATCGTTCGGTATAACCTTTCTACACTCTTTACAGTTTGTTAGTTTAGCAATAATGGCAGATCCGGGTTAAAGTATACGATAGCGCCAGTTAAAAGTTTTTTGTTCCGCATTTGGCGTTTGTAGACTGCCGGGGTGCTAGCGTAGACTTACAAACTCGGCCCACGTCATAGGCGGTAGACCTGCAACTCGACCTCTCAAGACTGACTCCCACCATGTCTGCGCAAGACCCTCTAGTCGGAAACTCGCAAGCTCTACCCATCGATCATCCGAACATCTCAGCGAACGGCAGATCCTGGCTAAACTGTCAAGGAACGTCTGTGGGTCCTCCGCTGCCTCGGTGCCGGTGAATACTGGAGGTCTCAGCCTCATGAAATCCTGTAGCGAAACCGGAATGGCCACGGTAGTAGTAGGAGCAGGTATCATGGTCGTCTGTGATGTAGTAGGTACGTCATCCGGCCTCGGTGTACGACTGGCTGCAACTAGGGATCCTACCATCTGACGTAGCTCCTGCATGCCCCCCATCATCTGTCGCAACTCCTCCATACCAGTCTCGAGCCTATCCATACGGCCTGGGGAAGGTGGATCGGTCTGTCCCTGCGGCGTAGGCATACCACCTTGCTCAGTCCTAGTCTCGGACGAGCCAGCTCGAATCTCGTCTCGGGCGGCAGCCCTCTGTACCCTCGTAGCCTTCGGCGGCATAGTGACTGGTACAAGAACAGGACAATAAGAATGGTGCAGTAGAATCATAGGATACAAGGAATTGAAGAAGGAATTTTCAAGCAAGTGTATCCTAAAGTCACTTAGGCGGAGTACCGTATCGCAAGTATGCCGCGGACATACACACGCTACGTTACCTTGCTTAAGTCACTTACTCCATCTACCAAGGGTCATCCTACACTCAAAAAGCTAAAACCTATCGCTCTGATACCAACTTTGTCACGACCCGCAGGGTACGGAACGTGATTGGCACTTAAGTTTACGAAACGTCTCAAGACGTCCCTAAAATAAGTAAGCCAAAGCCCAGAAACCAAAACCAAATAAGCAAAAGAGTGAAGAGAACCCAATCAATTGAAAACGAGTTTATCAAATAAGTCATATAAAGCCTTTTTAAGAACAATATCAATTTTTCCGAAAATTTCGGCAGAGTCTCCTTTGTAAATACTGTCCCCCAAAATGGGTACAACAAGAATATATATGAATCCAACAAATAAGGCATCCCCAAGCGGGAGCTAGCTCTTCGCCACAAGGCGGTCACAAATCCCACGCAATATAAAGCAACAACATGCGAAATAATCATAATGAAGCATAAGAAAAACAGCATGTCGACTCAAGTGAGCTCGACCCCAAAATACAGCATAAAAGTCCACAAACCTCACAGTCTCATCTCGAGGTCAATATACAATAATACTGGTAGATACAGTAGATGGAGTACACTAGATACAAAGAATATACAAGGTGGTGCAAAAATAATCATATAACCCACCTAAGAGCAAAACCTCGAGTCCAGGCAAAAGAGGCAAAAGAAGCAAGCGCACC
Organism: Agapanthus africanus; assembly: GCA_030015575.1. Lineage (NCBI taxonomy): Eukaryota > Viridiplantae > Streptophyta > Magnoliopsida > Asparagales > Amaryllidaceae > Agapanthus > Agapanthus africanus. Next base: position 100,129,092 of record JASDDO010000010.1, on the reverse strand, counting down.
CGCCGCTACTGTACTGACGGAGCGGACCTGCAAAAGGCTATGGCACAACGGGGGTGAGTTGCCAACTCGTGAGTAATAAATAACATCTACACAGGCTATCGAATGCATGCACACAAGCATCCTAGCATCTAAATACAGGTAAGGCAGGACATAATGGCAAGTATGTATGCGATATGGATATACTAGCAGGTATGAATGCAATGCGAATCAACTCGTGATCTGAATGTGTAAGTATAAGAAATCATGTTTTTCCCTTTAAGAATGTCTTTTGAAATACCAGCACAATACCAATAGAATCAACAAGAACCTATGTCCAGCAACGACACCTCAAAACTATCACAAATCTCATATATCCATGTCATAGTATCTCTAGCCTCAGCCATCCGGCTGACCCAGCTCAATATCAAAATCTCATCATCCCGCGGCCACGGTCGGTATCCTCTGGATATCCGCCGTGCCAAACAGTCACCGGTAGGTAATCCGTCCCCTGCCAGGCTCAACGTCAACACCACATTCATCTTGCCCCGGGGTACCATACCGGGCCCACCATGTACCCGTGACGGTTCCTCCACTCCTCGACACGGATCTCTAAAACCACAGCAAACTCATGGTGGACGACACTTACATCACTAAAAAACCGCAATTTACATATTTAAAAAATATAATAAGTTTAGAAATTTTGCGGCTTTCCCCCGAAATCCAGAAATATCATAAAATCTCAAGAAATCCTCATAAGTGCATATGTCAATGATAATGAATGCATATAGTATCAATAATCAAGTTGCGATGTGTGATTAATAGATTAGGAATGAACAAATAATATGATGAAGCACATGCACATGAATAGCAATCCTACGATTTCATTTTAAGGAATTAAAGCAATAGCGCGAGTTTAAGTATCAATTATAGTAAAAGGTTTTAATTTAAAGGTTATCTAGTGTGGTGGCATGGCAATTACCAGGGTGTGTGTGTAAGCATGAATAGTGCTCGTGCTGCATATAAAAAAACCTGGCAATGGTGCAGGTGTCCTATAAAATGGTTTCGTATATGTATGTCAATATAGGGCAAGAATGTAGCAAATAATCATACAAGTATTACACCCCTAATTACTATCATTACTAAGAATCTTTTTTAAGGTACTAAAACTATCGGGCGACTTGCGTCATCCAACGATAGTCCCCCGTAGATGTTACATCTACTCACCGGAATCCCTAGCTAGCTGTGTCCAATCACCGCTTTCTCCTTTCGTGCCGCGTCCGACGTCTCCGCGACCGAATCTGAAATTTACATCAATACCAAACATAAGGTTACATATCAAAAACGACGCAAAACTCAAACGAAACTACTAACGTTCACAAGCTAGGTACAACGTGCACAAAGTGCGCGGAACACACGCGAAAATCGCAAAAACTGCAAAAATCGCCGATTTGGTCGTCCGGCAAAACTAAAACCCGATTACTCAAAAATCCGCACTCGCGCATCCTAAATGTCACAGGATAAGCCAACAAAATACTCTAGATATCGCAATTAAATCGCCACAATAATATAATAAAAACCTAGTAAGCTAGAAGTTTGCAAAATTGGTGCAAACATCGACAATTAGCGAGAAAATTAACACAATCCAACACAACAATCCAAACTAACCCACTAGCTAGCCATTACACTAATTTTAAACCATTAACTATGCTTAAAAACCTAATTTCCATAAACAAAACATTTCTTGATTTTCATAATTAGCAACCTTAATGAAAATTTCACACAACTTTAACATAGATTAGCCTAATATGAAGCCACTTAAGCAAAGTAACCATATAAATTGGTTAAGTAAACAACTAGGTTAATTAAAAAGACTTAATTGACTAAAACATGGTTTCAAGAAACCCTAGTTTAATTTTCAATCATTAACTAAAAAAAACTAGATTAGGATTAACACTAAAATTAACACTAAGCAACTAGATTAAAGTATTCTAACCATAACAAATTAAAAGAGTAGAAATTATACCTCAAACCTATGGATCTAGCAAGAAGAAATTTGCCTCAATGATGGCCTCCTAGCACCATGATTCCAAGCAAGAGAGGTGAAGGAAAAAGGGATGAAGAATGGGGTTTTAATTTGTGAGTTTTAGCTTGAATTTTTGAAGCAACATAATGAATTTTTTGAAGAAAAATGAAAAGATCAAGGAGATGAAGGGGGCTGCTGGAATTTCGGCCAGAACAAGGGAAGGGGATGGTGTGGGGTGTGTGGGAAAAGTCTTGGTCAACTCCTACCAACCCACAAAAGACCATACCTAATTAACAATTCAAAAACCTTTAAAAATACCCTCATTTCCACACAAGAATAAAGTCAAAGAGCATGGCATTTTTTTTCTGGACCTGATGATGGTGGGGCTGGCCTAGGCCTGAGGGAAGAGAGAGAGGGGTTTTACAAAAGAAATTTTATGCAAAAAGCCCCCCTACAAGTCAAAAATTGCAAGTTTAAGTTTAAATTCAATAAATTTCGTTTCCTATAATAAAAATTAGTTAAAAATCAAAATAAAATACTAAAAATTTATGTTACAACTAGATTTTAATTAACATAATTTTAAAGATTAAAATTAGCCCAAAAAAATTTGTATTTATTGCTAATTTAATGTATTTTCTAACCGGCTTAAAATAATATTAAAAAATTGAAAATTTAGGGAAAATTTTTAAACGACCAGAATTTCATAATTAACTCATTAGCTACTAAAAACAAGCAATTACCTATCCATTTTAGGTATAATTAGTCCTAAACTGCAAAATAACGAGAAAGACGGTTTTCGGAAAAATACCGAATTTTCACCGATTTTCAGGAAAACACCAAAACGACTTTTCAAGGCGTTACAATCTTTCCCCCTTAAAGAAATTCGGTCCCCGAATTTAAAAATATAACTATGCGTACCTTCAAAAAGATGGGGATATTTCTTCCTCATCTCGCCTTCGGTCTCCCAGGTAACCTCCTCGCTGCTCTGGCTACGCCAAAGGACCTTGACGGTTGGTAAAATCTTCGATCTCAACTTCTTCACCTGCCGATCCAGGATGGCCACCGGCTGCTCTGCAAACGAAAGGTCGCGCTCTAGCTGGACTGTCGGGTGCTGAATCGCATGCGAAGGGTCGTGAAGGTACTTGCGGAGCATCGAAACATGGAAGACGGGGTGAACATCGGGAAAGCTGGGTGGAAGGGCCAAACGATATGCAACAGCGCCGACACGCTTGAGGATCTCGAAGGGACCTACGAATCTAGGGCTAAGCTTCCCTTTTCGCCCAAAACGCATCACGCCCTTCATCGGAGAGACTCTCAGAAAAACATGATCGCCAACTGCGAACTCTAATCTGTGACGGCGCCTGTCTGCATAGGATTTCTGTCTGCTCTGAGCTGCCCTCAACCGGTCACGAATCAACTGTATCTTCGTTGTCGTCTCCTCAACAAGCTGTGGTTCCAAAATGCTGCTCTCGCTGAGCTCTGTCCAACAGACGGGCGATCTGCATCTCCTCCCATACAATGCCTCGAAAGGTGCCATCTGAATAGTATCCTGGAAGCTGTTGTTGTAGGAGAACTCCACTAGAGGTAAATGAAGATCCCAGCTACCACCAAAGTCTAAAATGCACGCTCGGAGCATGTCCTCAAGAGTCTGAATGGTCCGCTCTGACTGTCCGTCGGTCTGCGGATGAAACGCTGTGCTGAAGCTCAAACGAGTGCCCAAAGCCTCCTGAAGTCTCTGCCAAAGTCGGCTGGTGAACTGGGTGCCTCGATCTGACACGATAAAAGTCAGTACGCCATGCAACCGCACGATCTCGTCGATGTAAAGCTGGGCATACTGAGCGAAACTGAAAGTCGTCTTCACTGGAAGGAAGTGAGCCGCTTTCGTCAATCGATCTACGATCACCCAGATGGAGTCATACCCTCGACTGGTCCTGGGTAGACCCACAACGAAATCCATCAAAATCTGCTCTCATTTCCACTCCGGAATGGGTAACGGCTGCAGCTCTCCTGCGGGCCTCTGGTGCTCGGCCTTGACTTGCTGACAAGTCAAGCATCTCGATACAAACTCCGCAATGTCCCTCTTCATCCCGTCCCACCAGTAGGTCTCTCTCATATCATGGTACATCTTGGTGGAACCGGGGTGGACACTATACACTGATCGGTGTGCCTCCTCAAGAATGTCGCGCCGTAATCCATCAGCATCTGGTACGCACAGTCTAGATCCATAGCGTAAAATCCCCTGATCGTCAATCACAAACTCGGAAAATCTTCCCTGTCCCATCTGTGCCATGATCTCTGAGCAACGGTCGTCACTGCGCTGTGCCTCATATATACGGTCAAGCAACTGTGGGCGTGCACGAACATGCGCGAGCTGCCCCCCTGTCTGAGTGAACTCGAACTCAACTCGACTATCGCATAACATCTGCCAATCTGCTGACGACTGCCTCTGCACTGCGCGCAAATAGGATAGACTACCCCCGGGCCTCCTACTCAACGCATCTGCCACCACATTCGCCTTGCCTGGGTGATATAAGATCTCGCAGTTGTAGTCTTTCACCAACTCCATCCAACGACGCTGTCTGAGGTTCAGGTCTCGCTGCTGAAATATGTACTTTAAGCTCTTGTGATCAGTGAATATCTGACACGACTCGCCGTATAGGTAATGTCGCCAAATCTTCAGTGCAAAGACCACTGCAGCCATCTCCAATTCATGAGTGGGGTAGTTCTGTTCATGCTTCTTCAACTGCCGAGAAGCATAAGCGATTGATTGAATAAATTTCTCGATTGTGTAGTATGGAATGGTAAAGAAATCACAACCAAAAATTATTTGACCGCAATCGACTATGGTGTCGGATTGTAGTTAGTATGTGAGTGCGGATCGTCCACAGGGAAAGTGTAATCGTTCGTCTTTCGAATTAGATGAATTGAATCTTTAATGAAAAGTAAACAAAACAATTCAAGATTTATAGTTGATGTTCAAGAATGAGAAAAAACTAGATCTACGAAAGCATTAAAAGATAGAATCAAGAATTGATTGTTTAATAATTTTTCCAAACCAAATCTCAAGAATCGAAATGAGGCTCGTAGGAATCGATCGGATCTATAGATGTGATGTAATCTTACAATTACGTATTCTTATCCTTCGATGAATTGATACTAGATCGATGATCATCGATGAGAATTAGGGATTTCTTGTGAAACTAGGGTTTCATCTTATCCCTTGTTCTTTCGTCGATGTCATTCACATTCTAGCCTCTAGTAAATTCAAGAAACGATCGTTGATCCCTAATTTCGAGCGATCACAATCAAGAAAGCTTCGCTACGAAACTAGGTCATCGATTCTTGAACTTGCTTGGGTTTACAACACTCGTAGGACTTAAAAATCGTATTAGAATTTGTTACATCATCATTCTACAATCATCTCGACTCCTTAACGAGCGGAGTTTTACTCACACATCACAACAAGAACAACAATTACAAATTGAGATCTAATCATGATACAAGAATTAAAAGAAAGCAAGATCAAAGAAATTCACCTTTTATTGATATCAACAATTTAGTAACATTCGCTCAAGAACTACAAGAGGAGGAACTTGATCGTCGACTTGGCTTCGCTCGTCTCCGTGGATCGCGGATCGGCTTGGATCACTTGCCCGATTGAAGATCGGCTCGGCTCCTAAAAGGTTGAAGGCTTCTCGCTTGATTTGGTACTCAAGATCTTGGATTTAGAGTGGAATTAGGGTTAGGGTTTCGCACAAGCCTTGTCACGAGACTTGTGGAAGAAGATGAAGAAAGAGGTAAAGATTAACTAAAATTGATTACCTAAAAATTGATTAGCCTTTAACCCTAGATCTAGTGCTCTATTTATAGATAACTAACCCTAGATCTAGGATTTCAAATTCTAACTTTCCCTCCTAAAGTTTGTTGAGGAAATTCAAATTTCCCTCCAAAAGTTAGTTAGGGGAGAAGGTTCTAGATGTAATTAGTTAGGAGGAGCTTCTAGAATAGGATTAATTAGGAGCTTAATTTAGGATTAGCCTTCTTAATCTCCTTTGCTGATCTGGCAGTAGCTTCGAGGTAATTCTGTAATTTGAAGTATCACAATGAGATGTGGGACCAGATCTGACAATTATGCCCAAAACATTTCCTGCTGACGTGGCATAACCGCCGCGCTTCCGCCGCAGATAAAGGGTAATTGCCGCGGAAGGGCGGCTGCTTTGGGGCTTTAGAGCTTGGTCTTTCTGGTGATTGTTGGGCCTGCGTTGTGGGCCTTTGTTTGATATATATATTTGTATAATTCCTTCTGCATTGATACCAGATCTGAAATGATTGAATTGGCTTAATGTTTGATCAGCTTCTTTTGATTTTCTTCCGTATTTTCCTGCACATACTCAAGACAAGTGTTGCGCAAATACAGAAATGATGCGATGCCATGAAATGCGGTTAATTTCCTTTAAAGTGTCGGTTTAAAAGTCTAGTACATGCAATCTCATATTTTGTGACAGATTTGCTAATATGTAGAATATGAATGCCGAACACTTCTAAATGTATGTAAATGATGGGGAAATTGCCGGCTAAAATATACAATATTTTCGACTGATCAAATACCCCCAAACTTAATTTCGATCGTCTCGAGCGAATGTTTTATTAAAAAGAGAAGGAGAAAATAAAGAAAGAGTAAAACTAACTAGCACACTTTCGTAGGCAACACGATTGCACTGAGCACGTGCAACAAGCCTTTAAACCTCTAGGTGTCCCTAGTAGGAGGAGTGTTGTCTCCTGAGGGTTTTCAGCGGATTACACCCACAAAATCCAATAATAAAAGAAAGATCATGAATATTACATTTAAAGAAAAGAATTGTAAAAGAAAGACTTTGAAAATTAGGGTTTCCAACTAAGCTAGCTTTTCGGTTGTCATGAGCCCTATCTTAATGGTCATGAAAAAATGTTAGAAATCACGTCCTCCCTCAATAAAACATCGTCTTATTCTTCATTCCTATCTTTCTTCCAAACATCGATCATATCACCCTGCGTGTGTGTAAAGATATCCCTACACCCGGAGAATTCAATTCAAGCTATCATACTTTTGCCCATCAGCCTCAGTACTTCTTGATAAACGAGATTGCTTACACACTTTCATGCGACCGTTAATACTTCTTGAGGTACTAACCGACCGATTACTAATGTGCTTGCTAACTTGGTGTATTTTCCTCGTCTTGCACCACCTTAGGCATAGCAGTGACTCCCAGACCAGTTGACCTTAGGGCACTAGGTGAAGAAACACCCTTTTGCTATATATTTTTATTGCCCTCGGTGATAACAAAACCAGTGTCCATTTTTCTCACCACTTTAAAACACAATTTTTTTTTCCATACTTTTGGCTTTAAGACAAGAGCATTTCAAGGTATCCTCTACTATCCCAGGTTTCAAGATGTGTGTAAGTGCGAATAGCAGGGTAGCAACGTTCAAAATGTTTGGCTTCCAGAATAGAAACTATTTTTCAGACTTATTTTTATCCTCAGATTAGTGACGTCTTTCATCTTACTAACCCTTGGGACAACGGCTCATAACTACTTATTACTAGTTCGTATAAGAAAACTTCTAATTTTCTTAGTTTTCTTAAATTTTTCTAATCTCATGGATGTAATTGTTCACTATCTAAACTTTTATTATCTTATTTATATACAAAAAATATTTTTATAATTTTGAAAATTTTTAAATTTTTTATAGGTTTTTCAAAAAAAAAAATGTTTTGTGCTTATGCAGATGATATGCAAATGATGCGAAAATAAGCACAAACCTTCCCCAAACTTGTTTTCAACAGTGTCCTCACTGTTGCCTTCCGCTAAATCTCGAAAAACCTGTAAGCTTGGGAGGAATTTATTAGTGGGGGCAAAATATTTAAGTGAAGATCCTCCCCCAAACTTATTTTTGGCTCAAAATTTTGTAAAAAATTTTCTTTTCAGGAGCCCGAAAAAATTATACCCCCCAAACTTGAGTTATGCAATGTTAATCTTTTAAAATCACAAGTGGGGGTCAAAAATCAGTGGTCGATGCCAAGCTTTGCAAAGACCAAACGTCAACACCAACCATTCGAAAATTTTATCAATGCAATGCTCGGGTTGGTGGAAGAAAAAGTGGGGAAAAGGTAAGTGGTGGAAGAGAATGTGTGTGCGTCTCATTTTGGAGAGACGATGCAGTGTATGTGATGGATAACTCACATTCTTCTTACAATTCAGAAGAAGGGGTGGAGGTTCAATTCCATTGATTTGGACATGATTCGTCTCAACACCCGTGTCATTTAAAAATGCGAGTTCATCAGCGAAGATCTCCTCAAAAGTTCCATTAATACCCCGGTGAATAATGTCATCACAAAGTGCGGGGTGATCTTCAGACTCTAAGAACAATTCATAATCATTGTTAATTGTTGACCCGGACATCTCGGTGGAAGAGTCCGTATGTGTATGATACATAGTTGGGTCAAACAATAACGTATGAAAAGAGTCTAGATCAATATCAGGAGGATCATCAAATTCGCTGCTGTCGACATCCATTAAGTCGACAGAACAGACCTGAGCAGTAGGTTCGGAGGGTACACTTCCCAACTTGTAAATGTTCAGTTCAATTGACCTATTCCCGAAAGATAGGATCATAGAACCGTTACGACAGTTGATAATAGCATTGGAAGTGGCCAAAAAGGGGCGACCTAAAATCACCGGAATTTGATTCCGTGGGTTCGCTACAGGCTGTGTATTAATTACAATAAAATCTACCGGGAATATAAATTCTCCGATTTTTATTAACACATCCTCCAGTTCACCCCTAGGTTTGGTGATAGATCGGTCAGCCATCTGGAGAGTGCAATTAGTTAGCTTCAACTCTCCGATCCCTAATTGCTCATAAACTGAGTAAGGAAGCAAGTTAACACTAGCGCCAAGGTCTAATAGAGCACAGTTAATGTGTTTTTCCCCAATAGAAACGGAAATAGTAGGATATCCAGGATCCTTACGTTTCCTCGGTAATTGTTGGGGGAAAGCCGTGTCTATTGTTTTTTCCATGAAAATCTTCTTAGGCACTGGATTCTTCCTCTTCCTAGTGCACAAGTTCTTAAGAGTTTTCGCATAAGAGGGAACTTGTTGGATGGCATCTAGGAGAGGGATGTTAGTGTTTACTTGCTTAAAGATGTTCATAATCTTCTCCATATGTGGACTCGGTGTGTTTGCCCTTAACCGATTAGGATAAGGTGCTTTAGCAATAAGCGCTGGGTCCATCATAGGAGAAGGAAGTGTGTGTGGAATCGATCCCGGAATAGAAGTGGGAATCGTCCGTGGAGGGGTAAAAGAGGTGGGCTGTAGTGGCGAGCCTTTTGGGAAATGGAGAATAGGCTCGGAAGAAGATGGTAGGGTAGAAGAACTGGGGTAAGAAGTGTGTGGAAAGGTCTCAGCCGGGGTTCTATCGATTGATTTATCAGTATCATCAAACTCTTCCCCAACGTGAGTGTCAAGCACTCTTCCAGATCTCAACGTGATCTCATCCACATGATGTGAATAGACAGAATTAGGTAAAGGTTGAGCTGGAAGTTTCCCTTTCTCTCGTGCACTCAATTCGGCTTTTAGTTGTGCAATTTGTTCTTCCATCGATTTGATGTTCTCATTTTGAGAGATAATGATCTTCATTACATTCTCGACGGAAGATTGCAAACTTGCCGTCCCTTGGATGGATTGTTTCATGAAAGTATCCAAGGTTTGTGCTAGTGCAGAGGTATTATCAGTACCGGTCAATTGCAAAGGATTAGATGGTGCAAAAGTGTTGACCGGATTTTGAAAGTTTTGTGATTGGAAGGGGTGCTGACTCAAAAGAAGTTGTGGGTGCTGTTGTGGTGGAGGGACCCCTTGGAAATTGTTTTGGGTTGGAACCGTGTTTTGAAATTGGGATTGGTTCCAAGCAAGGTTAGGGTTATTCCTCCAACCCTGATCATATGTGGAGGAAGATGGATCGTTTCTAGGTCTTTGAAATGATGAATTGGTATGCTCAGGACCTTGAAACGGACATTCTTCCGTCAAGTGAGACGGATCAGAATAACAACCACATACAGTTTTGGAGAGTGATATTTGACTTAGGGCGGCAGCTAAAAATTTATTTTCCATAGCGTCAAATTTCTTGTGTAAAGCTGAAATTTCAGCTCTAACTTCTATGGAAATATCATTGCCATCCCTAAACGATTGACTCACACCCTCCCACTGTAAAGATTTTTCAGCGAAATCTTCTAGAAATTTCCAGGCTTCCCTATCATCTTTGGTCATAAAATTGCCTTGACACATGGATTCAAGGGTCTGTCTTGTGTAAGGAGTAATGCCCTCATAAATGATTCGGCACAATTCCCATCTCGGGATGCCGTGATGTGGACATTGGACTAACAGATCCTTGAAGCGGTCAAGACATTTTGAAAATGTTTCATTTGGAAGCTGGGTGAATTGATAGATTTCGCTGCGGACTCGAGCTGTCTTTTGATGTGGGTAGAATTTCTTAAGGAATGCTTTGACGAATTCATCCCAATTTGAAATGGAATGTGCGGTAGTGTTATATAGCCACTTCTCGGCTAAATCGCACAAGGTAAAAGGGAGAAGACGAAGACGTAAAGCATCCACAGAAAGCTGTGAAGTACCCATCATTGCGCATACATTTTCGAATTTCGTGATAAACACGTATGCGTCTTCAGACTCGAGACCGTGAAATTTTGGTAGAAGGTTGATGTATTGGGGTTTTATTTGAAAATTTTCCCCGTTGGCTGGTGGTGTGGAAAGACAGGTGGAAAGTGGGCTTCGTGTTGGATAGCACCTCTCTTGGAGAGAGATGCGAGGTGGAATCTGCGCACCAACGGACAGCGGCAGAGTAGTGGAAAAGAAGTTCGATGGAGGTGGATCCATCGATGTGGGTGTGGTGGTGGGTAAAAGAAATGGTAAGTGTAGAAATACCGACTTTAGGGTCGATAAAAGGAACGCGGACTTAACGGGCACTAGACACCCGTGTCCAGCCTATCTTGCACTAAAAAGGGTTAGTACAAGTGGCAGCGTGAATTTATAATTAGGGAAAATGATGAATGCGGTGTTTGTTTTAAAAATTGATACGGATTTTTGAAAAAATGATGCAACAAAACAAATGCAACACACAAAACCATAAAATCTAGGGGTCACCTAGGTCAAAGCTCTAGACCGCTCCTAACTGCCAAAAGACAAGTCGCAGGATCAATCCTCCACTGCCTCTTTGTTCCCCTGTGGCCGGATAAGTGCCAGGTAAGTGGGAAGGAACCACCACTACAGTGAGCCTAATTAATAACCACTAGCCTTAGACACACTCGCCTTAGGCACCACAAGAAAACTCGGATAAACAATGGATTACCCACGGCCTTCTCTTGTCCTAATTGAGCGCGACGGTCCTTAGAGTCATCTCTAGATATTTTTTTAATTAATGAGGGTAAATGCGGATGCAAGTTTTGCGATTTTCGGGGCCTAGGAAGGGTAATGAAATCCCCTCCTAATTTGGATTTGGTCGTGCCCCTTAAATTTCCGTATTAATATGCAACAACCACAAGAATCAAAAACACGCACAAAAATTTTTATTGCTTTGCGGCGCTGCGATTTATTTGCAAAGAAACCTGCAAGAAATATTAGTTGGAGCAGACAGAGGAGAAGATAAGAAAGTGAGGAGTTACCAGAGAAAAAATTATGCAGAGAAGAGATGAACCTGCGGCGCTTCCGCCGCAAATGCTGACTATTGCCGCTCTTCCGCCGCGGAATTTTGGGATCAGTGCACAAAAATTTGTACACAAGCTCCTGTTCACCTACACAGCTCTCTTACTGTTTCAGAAAAAAATTTCTCCAGCTCCAATGATTCCAGATTTTCTCGCAACAAATCACAACAAACGTATTAGTGTTTGCACGAATTTTGATCTAAAAATTATAATGGAATAAATTGTTCAACTCAAATTTCAAAATACGAACTATTAGCGCACTATCCCCGGCAACGGCGCCATTTGATTGAATAAATTTCTCGATTGTGTAGTATGGAATGGTAAAGAAATCACAACCAAAAATTATTTGACCGCAATCAACTACGGTGTCGGATTGTAGTTAGTATGTGAGTGCGGATCGTCCACAGGGAAAGTGTAATCGTTCGTCTTTCGAATTAGATGAATTGAATCTTTAATGAAAAGGAAACAAAACAATTCAAGATTTATAGTTGATGTTCAAGAATAGAAAAAACTAGATCTACGAAAGCATTAAAAGATAGAATCAAGAATTGATTGTTTGATAATTTTTCCAAACCAAATCTCAAGAATCGAAATGAGGCTCGTAGGAATCGATCGGATCTATAGATTTGATGTAATCTTACAATTACGTATTCTTATCCTTCGATGAATTGATACTAGATCGATGATCATCGATGAGAATTAGGGATTTCTTGTGAAACTAGGGTTTCATCTTCTCCCTTGTTCTTTCGTCGATGTCATTCACATTCTAGACTCTAGTAAATTCAAGAAACGATCGTTGATCCCTAATTTCGAGCGATCATAATCAAGAAAGCTTTGCTACGAAACTAGGTCATCGATTCTTGAACTTGCTAGGGTTTACAACACTCGTAGGACTTAAAAATCGTATTAGAATTTGTTACATCATCATTCTACAATCGTCTCGACTCCTTAACGAGCGGAGTTTTACTCACACATCACAACAAGAACAACAATTACAAATTGAGATCTAATCATGATGCAAGAATTAAAAGAAAGCAAGATCAAAGAAATTCACCTTTTATTGATATCAACAATTTAGTTACATTCGCTCAAGAACTACAAGAGGAGGAACTTGATCGTCGACTTGGCTTCGCTCGTCTCCGTGGATCGCGGATCGGCTTGGATCACTTGCCCGATTGAAGATCGGCTCGGCTCCTAAAAGGTTGAAGGCTTCTCGCTTGATTTGGTACTCAAGATCTTGGATTTAGAGTGGAATTAGGGTTAGGGTTTCGCACAAGCCTTGTCACGAGACTTGTGGAAGAAGATGGTGTAGAATGAACCAATGGTTATTGATTTTTTATTAAAGATTGATTTTTTATTAAAGATTGATTAGCCTTTAACCCTAGATCTAGTGCTCTATTTATAGATAACTAACCCTAGATCTAGGATTTCAAATTCTAACTTTCCCTCCTAAAGTTTGTTGAGGAAATTCAAATTTCCCTCCAAAAGTTAGTTAGGGGAGAAGGTTCTAGATGAGGATTAGTTAGGAGGAGCTTCTAGAAGAGGATTAGTTTAGGAGCTTAATTAGGATTAGCCTTCCTTAATTTTCTATGCTGATCTGGCAGCAGTTTCGAGATAGTTCTGGACTTTGAAGTGTCAGAATGGACTGTGGGACCAGAGAGAGGAATTGTGCCCAAACTTGGACGGCTGACGTGGCAGAACCGCGGCGCTTCCACCGCAGATAAGGGGTAATTGCCGCGGAAGGGCGGCTGCTTTGGGGCTTTAGAGCTTGAGCTTTCTGGTGATTGTTGGGCCTGCGTTGTGGGCCTTTGTTTGATATATATATTTGTATAATTCCTTCTGCATTGATACCAGATCTGAAATGATTGAATTGGCTTAATGTTTGATCAGCTTCTTTTGATTTTCTTCCGTATTTTCCTGCACATACTCAAGACAAGTGTTGCGCAAATACAGAAATGATGCGATGCCATGAAATGCGGTTAATTTCCTTTAAAGTGTCGGTTTAAAAGTCTAGTACATGCAATCTCATATTTTGTGACAGATTTGCTAATATGTAGAATATGAATGCCGAACACTTCTAAATGTATGTAAATGATGGGGAAATTGCCGGCTAAAATATACAATATTTTCGACTGATCAGCGATCACCCGGCCATGCTGCATCAATACGCATCCTAACCCTACTCGCGAAGCATCACAGTAGACCACAAATCTGCCTGATCCCGAAGGCAAAGATAATACCGGCGCCGTAGTCAAATAAGTCCGTAACTGCTGAAAACTGCGCTCGCACTCCTCTGTCCAAACGAAAGGAACTCCCTTCCGGGTCAAACCGGTCAAAGGTGCAGCTATACGGGAGAAGTCCTGAACAAAACGCCTGTAGTAGCCCGCCAGGCCTAGAAAACTACGGATCTCAGTAACCGATGTAGGTCGGGGCCACTGCTGAACAGCCTCAATCTTCTTCGGGTCCACACAAATGCCGTCTCTCGTAACCACGTGACCCAAGAATCCGACGCTGTCTAGCCAGAATGCACACTTGGAGAACTTTGCGAACAACTGGTGCTCCCTCAGAGGCTGTAACGTAATCTGCAAGTGCTGCTCGTGCTCCTCTCTGCTCCGGGAGTACACCAAGATATCGTCGATAAACACGATGATGAACAAGTCAAGATACGGCCTGAATGTATGGTTCATCAAATCCATGAATGCTGCTGGGGCGTTGGTGAGTCCGAACGACATCACCAAAAACTCATAGTGGCCATAGCGCGTGCGGAAAGCTGTCCTCGGTATATCCTCCTGTCGAACTCGCAGCTGATGGTATCCTGATCGCAAGCCGATCCTCGAAAAATATCCCGCACCCTGAAGCTGGTCGAACAAATCATCAATACGTGGCAACAGATATCTGTTCCGCACGGTAACCTTGTTCAGCTGGCGGTAGTCGATACATAAGCGCAAACTTCCATCCTTCTTCTTGACAAACAGGACCGGAGCACCCCTTGGAGAAACACTAGGTCGAATAAGCCCCTTATCTAACAATTCCTGCAACTGATCCTTCAGCTCTCGAAGCTCTGCCGGGGCCATCCGATAAGGCGGTATAGAAATAGGCCCCGAGCCGGGAATCAAATCAATGCAGAACTCAACATCGCGCTCAGGTGGTAGCCCAGGTAGCTCATCAGGGAAAACATCAGGGAACTCACAAACAACCGGGACCCGGTCCAACGGAACCTCTGCAGCTCGAGTATCAAAAATATACGCTAAAAATCCCTGATATCCCTTCCGCAAGAGCTGACTACCGCGAAGAGACGAAATCAAGCTGGGAAGGGTGACGCTGCGGTCTCCCTGAATAACAAGGACTGGCTCTCCCGGAAAGCTAAATATGACTGCCTTCTCACGGCAGTCCACCGAAGCATAATAAGTGGCTAGCCAATCCATGCCCAGAAGCACATCAAAGTCCAACATATCGAGGAGAATCAAATCAACTGATGAATCCCTCTCCCCGATACGAACGGAACACAAACGAAATACAAAACGAGCGACAAACGACTCGCCTACCGGAGTAACAACAACAAGCGGATGATCTAACGACGACGACTCACGGCCCATCATCAGTGCAAAGTGTGTAGAGACGTACGAATGTGGGGAACCTGGGTCAAATAATACCCGTGCGTCGAAAGAACAAACTGGCAAGGTACCTGTCACAACGGTATTGGATGCCTGCGCATCCTGCGGTGTCAAAGCAAATACTCGGGCCTGTCCTCTTCCGATAGCGGGCTGACCTCGACCTCGGCCTCTGCCTCCTCGTCCTCTCTGAACAGGACCGCCGCATCCACGGCCTCTGGGTGCACCTAGCTGGCGTGGAGCATCACCGGTGGTAGGAAGTAGGGCTCTCTGAGGAGGGGGTGGTGATGGTAGTAGGGTCACATGCGGAACTGTCGCTGCTCCCTGTCGTCTCGCCGGACAGTCTCTAACAAGATGGTGCAGACTCCCGCACCCAAAACACCCAGGCGACGGTTGCTGTCCCTGGGGATAAGAACCATATAACTGTCCCCATCCAAATCCTCTGCCAGGCCTATCTCTCGGAAAGAATCTGGCGCACTGCCTCTGAGACGGTACATCGGTGCGAATCCTCTTCGGCCCAGAAACGGCCGAAGTCTGTGATATGCGTGCCTCCATCCGTAATGCCGTATCCATAGCAGCTGAATAAGTGTCGTAGTTCTGGGCGCCAATGGCAAGATATAGCTGGGCATCAAGTCCCTGTACGAACCTCTTCACCATCTTCTCTTCGGTATCCACCAAATACTGAGCATATCGGGATAACTGTGTAAACTGGATGTCATACTCAGACACCGTCATCCCAGGTGTCTTGACTAAGGCCTCGAAGCTACGAGCTCTGGCGTCACGAACGCTCTCTGGGAGGAAACGGGCTAGAAAGACCGCTGTAAACTCTGTTGGAGATAGTGCCCTCATAGTCAATTATTGGATCACAGGTACGTGATTGCAATGATTGCGGAGGACCTATACCGGTAGGACAGTCTTACTCAAGATGATAGTATGCTATCTGGTTTGCCTTTATCAGTCGTGTACATGATCAGGTGACTGATTACATGTTACACTTTGATAGAGCCCTTAGGATCTTGCTTTACCACCAACAGTATGATGGCGATCATATACGTGAGAGTTGGGTGGTTTATACGCATATCCTTAATTGTGGTCCCTAGTCGTGGGAGTTTCGAGACAGGGCATCGATACTCCGGAGTAGACTAGTGTGTACAGTCGAGACCCCGACGAGGGGCGGTGGCCGGTCTCACAAGCCACTGGTGTCAGTTGAATCACCTAAGATGTATACAGGTGCTCATTGGGTTATGAGTACACCGGAAAGGACTCGCCGGGAATCTGCTAGTTAGTACTATATCTATCGTCAGATAGCAGTTCCCTGGTGACATGTGTACAGGTTAGTTCATCGACCTGAGGTCGTCATTTGTCTCGTGTGAGTTCCCACTGTGCTTTGATTTCTATCCTACCACGGCTCAAAGGAGTCGTGCAAACAGGTAGTTTTTGGGTATAGTCCCGAGCCATATGGAGGCACGTGAGCGGATCGGCAGGGGATTCGTCTCTCCCGATATTGGGGGCGAGGTCGTGATGTGTCTAGGAGAGCCATTACACAAAGTCCATAGCCATGGCAGGAGATTTACTGGTAGGTACTCCAGTAGTATCTCAGGGTGTAATTGGGCTTCACTCCGACACGACTTATACTGCTATTGGGGGTCTGACGTTACTAGCCCCCTAGGCAGATATGCGATACTCATAGACGAACGGACCGGACTGTATATACATTGTCACTGTTAGGCTCAGTAGGGTTTTCCGGATGAGTGCGCTCATCGGCATCCCTTGAGGTCAGTCCATGGGCAGCCGTTACGCATTGCTAGTGCCGCTGACGGTTTGTGGTTAAACCCACTGCCAGGGTACTGACGAGTCATTAGAGTCCCACACAGACAGTTTCCCAAGTTCGGGCGAAACGTTGTAGAGGCCGTATGGTTTTATGGCAGGGTTCGGAAAATGCACGTGCGTTTACGTACGTGTTATTTTTCGGGCAGATGATACTGGTCGGCTTTGGTTTAAGTCGGATCCGAGTATTATATTGAGTAGGTATAATATCTTTGTCTCAGTTGCATTTGTATTCGGTCGTAATACAAATGCGGGTATATTTATATAGTTTCGGGGTTGTCCTGAAATTCGTTTCAGGATCACTTTTGGAAGTTGCCAGTTTCCAGTTTTCTATCAGCCGTCTTTTAACATTCGGTTAAAGACGGATTTATCTTTTCTTGGATGAGAGTGAGTCGTGCTTCTAGAAGCTTCTAGAAGGTTCTAGATGAGATGACTAGGATTAATTGGTGTTGAGTTTTCATTGGATGCATTTAATGGTTCATTAATGCATGATGACTAGGTTTGTGAGTCATGCTTTAGCTTTAATGAATCTTGTTTAGCTAAGGATATTTTGTGAGATATTTAGTCTTATGGTTACTCTCCCCTCTCCTACACTCACCTCCCTCTCCCTATATATGGTCGGCCCCTCCTCTCTCTCTCACTCACTTGAGGTTTTCACTTGAAAAGATTATGATAGATTTTTAGGTGTATGGAATTCACAGCTCATTTCATTCCATCACCCGATTCTCTCGGCAACTTCATTAACCGATCGTCCACGGACTTGGACGAAGTGAGACAAAGTCATTTACTCATTCTCTACATCATTCTTGGTCGTCTCTTTTAGCAAACTTGATGATCGAGTTGCCTCAAGTCAGAGGCGGGAGCCCGTTTAAAGAATCGTCGACGTGGTGCCACCTCGACGAGGAGATCCGAGATCGATGAGATCGGAGCAGCCGCAACGGAGCGTGGGATGATGGTTAAAGAACGAAGGACTCGGATCGTTCGGTATAACCTTTCTACACTCTTTACAGTTTGTTAGTTTAGCAATAATGGCAGATCCGGGTTAAAGTATACGATAGCGCCAGTTAAAAGTTTTTTGTTCCGCATTTGGCGTCTGTAGACTGCCGGGGCGCTAGCGTAGACTTACAGTGGTATCAGAGCCTAACCATTTTGCTATGCTAACTTGTGCTAACGCGTTTAAAACATCGATCGAACCGGAAATCAAAAATCGCAATTTTCAAGCTTGACAGTTTCTGTTGATTTTAAATGATCTCCTAAAATTTTTCTACATGTCTCAGAGAACTGTGCAGGCTTTTCTAAGAACTACGACGAAATTTGGGGACATGACTCCACCAAAACGCCGCGGAAACGCGGCCAAACCCATGGTTTGGCCGCGCATCCGCGGCCACTTGGTGAGCTCATGCTCCCAAATTTGTACAGTGTGTTCTCTGTTGGATTTTGTGGTTTTTGGTAAATATCGTTTTGGCCCAGATTTTGTTACTGTTCACCAGTAAGTCGTGGGGCCCACTTTTTGATATTTGGTCGATCGAAATTTAAACATGTTAGTTTACAGTGCTTACATTATATCTCCGACCGGGAATGTCATTTGATCGGTAAACCGCGTCCGATTGCTATAGTTCTTTTAGACGGGTTTGCGAACGTGACATTCGCGTTGATGTTCTGTTTTGTGCTGTGATGTTGCGGATTTGTCGTGGTGGATAGCAGTGTGCAATGGTAGTACAGTTTGTGTTTATTTGTACATTTGATATTGCGGGGCGAGTGTCCAACTTGTGGACAGCCGTCACTGCCTGTTGTATAATATTCTTTTGGGGCACGACCAGGTTGCGGTCGATGTACCTGTTGTACTATTTTTCATTACTGTACTAGGTTTTGCCCCGCGACGGAGTGCACGGATAGCCGGGTTCTGGGGGGCAACGGGTCCGCATCTCATGGCTTTGAGAGGCAGAGGGGTCCCACTCTAGAATTGGCAGACTATTCGCCGCACTCGTATGGGGTACAGGTTGACCCAAGGCGGGGTGCCCAAGATTACCGGATTCCGTGAAGTGCTGGGTGGTCCATTCACTATGCTGTAGGGGGCTGCCTCGCTTCAGGTTTTGGCGGGTAACTTGCCGCGCCCGTAGGGGTCTAGGTTTCATTGCACAGGCTATCCACACGACAGGGGAACGTCGGGTTTCAGCAGCGGCTCTGTGAAACTCGGGGATCCCAGCTTATCTGTATTGTTCTGTGATGCTTATTACTTTTCTGTAATGTTGCATATTATCACGCCTGGAGCGATTATTGTATATTGGTTTATATACTATTAGATGTTGTATATGTTTTACACCCACGCTAGTCCAGTCCCCGCTCTGTCGTTAGTTAAGTAACCTAACGGGTGATGACGGGACCCAGTGACGAATGCGGATGGCATATACGTACATTTTATTTTCGTTCTTTTCTGGTGTGATTAAATGATGGGAGTGCGTTGATTCTGATCAATGCAAAGGATAACAAACCTGTTTACAGTTGTTGGAACAATTTAAAAGGTGTTATTGCAAAGACGTTTCCTTTTGTTATGCATAGCGGTATTCAGTGGAATATCCTGCACCTCATTCGACGGGGCAAGGGCCGATATCCCTTCACCGGGACTGACCCCTTGGGCAGAAGTTTGCGTCAGCATAATAACTTCACTATAGTCGATTACAAGTTGCTTTGCATAGCGGTATTCAGTGGAATATCCTGCACCTCATTCCACGAGGAAAGAGCCGAGATCCCTTTACCAGGAGTGACCTCTTTAGCAAAAGGTTTTCGCCACTATATTTTAAAAAGCTATCAGGTTCCTTCAGCGATATCAAGTTCACTACGTTAAAGGTTTTTTCGCCAAAAACCAGCCATAGCCCTCCGTCACTTCTTTTGGGTATTCAGTAGTATTCAAGCTATGTATTTTGACCTAACGCCAAGGCATAGTGTTTGGTAGCTGCTGGGTATTCAATTGTTGCATAGATAGATGAGTTGGTTTGGGACAGCCGTTCTGCCATTTTGACCTAACGCCAAGGGCATGTGCGGGTGGGTTCAAATTAACAAGATAGTGATGGGTATAACTTGGCATGTGACTTATGACATTTTGACCTAACGCCAAGGTTATAAGAGCATGGGGCAAAAATCATATCGGGAGTTTCTAAAGAAACTGAAACTTGCCAAGTATGCGCATACCATCTGGAGTATGAGTAACGTGGATGCATTCCATCACGTTATCATGCGATGAGAGTTGGATCCCGATTCCCACTGATGAGTTGGTTTACTCTTCGGGTGATCCCGATTGATTCTTCTTTAGGTTTGGAGGAGAATTTGACAGGACAGTGGGAGGTTTCCGGATTAGATAAAATGATAACCATTCTGATTTAGGTTAGAGTGCACGCAGAGTGTTTCTTTTCTCTCTCTCTTTGGCAGCGACCTTTGACCGACCCTAGACTATGACTCAGTGACCAAGTTGACCGAACCTTCTTAAAATACTGGCTTTTGGATTGTCTATGTTGCATAAGTCATTGCCACTCCTTCTTTTACCCTTTGCATTTCTCAGAACACCCGTATTACTACGGATATCCACTTCCATTGGATAGATCCATCGTATGGTTATATACGAACTCGAAGGGACTTCTTCGAGGATGGATCCAGGTTCAGGAGAAATAGAATTGGTTTATTCAGTTGTCTTTTATTATCACCTTCTCTCAGGTTGCGAGAGCTCCTTGGTTTAGGAGAGTACACCTATTACGCTTATTGGATAGTCTTATTCCAAACCATAGGCTGGTGCCGAAAGGTAGGGAATGAAGAAAACCAATTAGCCTAAGTAGGGTGTGCAGAAGGTAATATGTAAAGACAAAATAAAAGGATTAGAAAGAGGGCAAAGTAAATTGCGACTGATATCATTCACGACCAAAACCGCGTACTTCATCGCCACTCCTATTTCACCTTTAAAAGAATAAGGTATTATTCAGTTGTCTTTTATCATCACCTTCTCTCAGATTCGAGTACTCCTTGGTTTAGGAGGGTACACCTATTATGCTTACTGGATAGTCTTCTTCCAAACCATAGGCTGGTGCCGAACGGTAGGGAAGGAAGAAAACCATTTAGCCTAACGATGGTGTACAGAAGGTAACGACTAAAGACAAATAAAGGGATTTGGAGAGATGGCAATAAAATATACGGTTGAAGTCATGAATTGGATTATGGAAGAGGCATTGCTATGAATACCAGGATACCCCTACGAAACATTTTCATGTTTCAGTGCATTGTTAAAGAAAAACTGTTTTCCCGATTAGACACTTACTCCAAGGGTATGTATTTACCAGGTTTCATTCTCATATCTGTTTGGTTTTACAGATGATGATTGGGAGTAAGATATTGGGAATTAGGTGATCATCCTCATTATATCGGAATTCGTTGTAATTGGTGATATTTGAGGAAATCGCCAGGGTACAATTTTCCACCTACAACGCACAAGTTTTGAGTTGTTCAACTCAGCGGACTTATACAGAGTATTGTATGTTGTCCAAGTGTCCATCAGGACAAAGGGGTAGGTCCTCGTACTATGTTCTGTTTACTTATAACTTCTCTAGTATTTAGACGAGTGTTTCGTAGAAATACAAGGTCTAAGTTTTGAGAAGTTGTGGGTATAAGAATAAAGTAGAGAACCAGGTATCACAAGTATCGGGATTCTTCAAAGAGATCGAAGATGTAGATTCTTGTGATTGGTATTCAGATGATAGTGATAGTTTTGAGAAACGTGTTTCTCTTTCAGGTTACTCATAATTGGATGGATTCCTAAGTTGAGTAATGCTGATTAGCCTTTTTCCATTAAGTTGATATGCACTGGAGACAGTTGCATGATTTGAATCTGGTTCCAATTAAATTAGTGCCAAAGTTTCTATATTGGATATAGAATAGATCGTACCTTAAAAGATATTAAGGTACGGGGAGTTGTCCAGCTTATGCTTAAAACCAGACTCTAGATAACTCAGGGCACGGTTCTGTAATGGCTGTTTGTGGGTTGACCCTGGTTATAACGAGGGTTGATATTCTACCATTTGGAAGATCAATAGTGATATTGTTCTTGACTCGCCACAGTTTTAGTAAAATGGATCTTTTTCAGAAAATAGTAGTGGGAGTATGGTAGAACTGGAAGTGATTCCAGAACCGCGAACGATTACGGAAAATTTAATAGGACCTAAATATTCAATCAGGTTTGACATTCCAATAGCCACTCCGCAGATTTGGTGGGTAACCTCAGACACCCGAGAGGTACTTCGGTAGGCTCAAGGACGGTGACAGGGAGGTTCTTATCTACCAAGACTTGACACTACTGTTGTTCCAGGATATGAGACCCGGTAGGAGGGTTGTCGTAATCAGTGGGAGCAGCGGAAGCATAGTGGGCAAGATGCTTATATCTATTTATAGACTTGAGCAGTTATAGCGGAGATAGATCATCTAATTTTGATGTGACAGTCATGGGTTTGACTTCAATCAGAATAAGGGATGGATCTGTTAAGAAGGTAGTAGGGTGTGATGTCATGGTATCTGAATGACATACACAGAGTAGGAAGTAAAATTCCTATACTACGATCGGTTGTACTGTGGTCGTCACACAGTTGTTTCTCCAGACAGGATATGGATATAATATTTTGACATTCTGGTTTCTAGATCTATGGTTTTAGATCTGGATTTGGGTAGTTTCCCAATGTGGGTACTTTGACAGATATTCTAATGGTTTTTGGAATAGTTGACTCCTAGCATGGTGGTGTACCTGCAGGTGATGGAGTCACCCTCTCTAAAGGTGTCTTACACACTAAAGGGGAGAGGGATGTTCATGATTGGCAGATCACTTGCTCAGGCAATTGAGTCAATCATGAGATGTCAAGTACCACACCAAATGTTGGTTTTGCACTAGATGCAATAAGTTTGTATTAATCCAATCCTGGAGAAACATAAGGAAGCAGTTTTAGAACATAA
This sequence comes from Agapanthus africanus, assembly GCA_030015575.1. NCBI lineage: Eukaryota > Viridiplantae > Streptophyta > Magnoliopsida > Asparagales > Amaryllidaceae > Agapanthus > Agapanthus africanus. The sequence continues at coordinate 100,105,919 of JASDDO010000010.1, read as the reverse complement.
GTACATGTTCTACGGATTTGATGACGGCAGCCTCCTTCGGGAGACGATTATCATTCCAGGCTTCAAAGGTGACATGGTTGACAGAGTGATTGTCAGAGTTATAGTTTTTCCCTCTGACGAAGAGGGACAGTATTATGGACAGGTGGTCCAAGAGGATACTGTGGGTGGCATGGTGCCGGATACTGATTAAGTGCAGTGATCGATACAGTCTAAGAAGTTTGGATTTGGAGTTCATTTATGAACTAGGTCCCATCAGACATCCAGACATATTCTAAGACAGGTATTACTCAATTCGGGAGATGGCTTTCTCCGCGAATTTTAGATTAAGAGAGATATAGAAAGAAACTTCTAGGCAGATCCACTCACTAAGGCTATTTCTCGAACACAATAGTTTTACAAACGGGCTTTGTGATACTGATTAGTAGAGGAGTTGGATGTTCGGTTTCACACGGGCTGTGAGTAGTCGACATCGCAATAATTAGCCTTGAGTGCAAGTGGGAGATTGTTGGAGATAGTGCCCTCATAGTCAATTATTGGATCACAGGTACGTGATTGCAATGATTGCGGATGACCTATACCGGTAGGATAGTCTTACTCAAGATGATAGTATGCTATCTGGTTTGCCTTTATCAGTCGTGTACATGATCAGGTGACTGATTACATGTTACACTTTGATAGAGCCCTTAGGATCTTGCTTTACCACCAACAGTATGATGGCGATCATATACGTGAGAGTTGGGTGGTTTATACGCATATCCTTAATTGTGGTCCCTAGTCGTGGGAGTTTCGAGACAGGGCATCGATACTCCGGAGTAGACTAGTGTGTACAGTCGAGACCCCGACGAGGGGCGGTGGCCGGTCTCACAAGCCACTGGTGTCAGTTGGATCACCTAAGATGTATACAGGTGCTCATTGGGTTATGAGTACACCGGACAGGACTCGCCGGGAATCTACTAGTTAGTACTATATCTATCGTCAGATAGCAGTTCCCTGGTGACATGTGTACAGGTTAGTTCATCGACCTGAGGTCGTCATTTGTCTCGTGTGAGTTCCCACTGTGCTTTGATTTCTACCCTACCACGGCTCAAAGGAGTCGTGCAAACAGGTAGTTTTTGGGTACAGTCCCGAGCCATATGGAGGCACGTGAGCGGATCGGCAGGGGATTCGTCTCTCCCGGTATTGGGGGCGAGGTCGTGCTGTGTCTAGGAGAGCCATTACACAAAGTCCATGGCCATGGCAGGAGATTTACTGGTAGGTACTCCAGTAGTATCTCAGGGTGTAATTGGGCTTCACTCCGACATGACTTATACTGCTATTGGGGGTCTGACGTTACTAGCCCCCTAGGCAGATATGCGATACTCATAGACGAACGGACCGGACTGTATATACATTGTCACTATTAGGCTCAGTAGGGTTTTCCGGATGAGTGCGCTCATCGGCATCTCTTGAGGTCAGTCCATGGGCAGCCGTTACGCATTGCTAGTGCCGCTGACGGTTTGTGGTTAAACCCACTGCCAGGGTACTGACGAGTCATTAGAGTCCCCCACAGACAGTTTCCCAAGTTCGGGCGAAACGTTGTAGAGGCCGTATGGTTTTATGGCAGGGTTCGAAAAATGCACGTGCGTTTACGCACGTGTTATTTTTCGGGCAGATGATACTGGTCGGCTTTGGTTTAAGCCGGATCCGAGTATTATATTGAGTAGGTATAATATCTTTGTCTCAGTTGCATTTGTATTCGGTCGTAATACAAATGCGGGTATATTTATACAGTTTCGGGGTTGTCCTGAAATTCGTTTCAGGATCACTTTTGGAAGTTGCCAGTTTCCAGTTTTCTATCAGCCGTCTATTAACATTCGGTTAAAGACGGATTTATCTTTTCTTGGATGAGAGTGAGTCGTGCTTCTAGAAGCTTCTAGAAGGTTCTAGATGAGATGATTAGGATTAATTGGTGTTGAGTTTTCATTGGATGCATTTAATGGTTCTTTAATGCATGATGACTAGGTTTGTGAGTCATGCTTTAGCTTTAATGAATCTTGTTTAGCTAAGGATATTTTGTGAGGTATTTAGTCTTATGGTTACTCTCCCCTCTCCTACACTCACCTCCCTCTCCCTATATATGGTCGGCCCCTCCTCTCTCTCTCACTCACTTGAGGTTTTCACTTGAAAAGATTATGATAGATTTTTGGGTGTATGGAATTCACAGCTCATTTCATTCCATCACCCGATTCCCTCGGCAACTTCATTAACCGATCGTCCACGGACTTGGACGAAGTGAGACAAAGTCATTTACTCATTCTCTACATCATTCTTGGTCGTCTCTTTTAGCAAACTTGACGATCGAGTTGCCTCAAGTCAGAGGCGGGAGCCCGTTTAAAGAATCGTCGACGTGGTGCCACCTCGACGAGGAGATCGGAGATCGACGAGATCGGAGCAGCCGCAACGGAGCGTGGGATGATGGTTAAAGAATGAAGGACTCGGATCGTTCGGTATAACCTTTCTACACTCTTTACAGTTTGTTAGTTTAGCAATAATGGCAGATCCGGGTTAAAGTATACGATAGCGCCAGTTAAAAGTTTTTTGTTCCGCATTTGGCGTCTGTAGACTGCCGGGGCGCTAGCGTAGACTTACAAACTCGGCCCACGTCATAGGCGGTAGACCTGCAACTCGACCTCTCAAGACTGACTCCCACCATGTCTGCGCAAGACCCTCTAGTCGGAAACTCGCAAGCTCTACCCATCGATCATCCGAACATCTCAGCGAACGGCAGATCCTGGATAACCTGTCAAGGAACGTCTGTGGGTCCTCCGCTGCCTCGGTGCCGGTGAATACTGGAGGTCTCAGCCTCATGAAATCCTGTAGCGAAACCGGAATGGCCACGGTGGTAGTAGTAGGAGCAGGTATCATGGTCGTCTGTGATGTAGTAGGTACGTCATCCGGCCTCGGTGTACGACTGGCTGCAACTAGGGATCCTACCATCTGACATAGCTCCTGCATGCCCCCCATCATCAAGGCGGTCACAAATCCCACGCAATATAAAGCAACAACATGCAAAATAATCATAATGAAGCATAAGAAAAACAGCATGTCGACTCAAGTGAGCTCGACCCCAAAATACAGCATAAAAGTCCACAAACCTCAAAGTCTCATCTCTAGGTCAATATACAATAATACTGGTAGATACAGTAGATGGAGTACACTAGATACAAAGAATATACAAGGTGGTGCAAAAATAATCATATAACCCACCTAAAAGCAAAACCTCGAGTCCAGGCAAAAGAGGCAAAAGAAGCAAGCGCACCCGCCGCTACTGTACTGACGGAGCGGACCTGCAAAAGGCTATGGCACAACGGGGGTGAGTTGCCAACTCGTGAGTAATAAATAACATCTACACAGGCTATCGAATGCATGCACACAAGCATCCTAGCATCTAAATACAGGTAAGGCAGGACATAATGGCAAGTATGTATGCGATATGGATATACTAGCAGGTATGAATGCAATGCGAATCAACTCGTGATCTGAATGTGTAAGTATAAGAAATCATGTTCTTCCCTTTAAGAATGTCTTTTGAAATACCAGCACAATACCAATAGAATCAACAAGAACCTGTGTCCAGCAATGACACCTCAAAACTATCACAAATCTCATATATCCATGTCATAGTATCTCTGGCCTCAGCCATCCGGCTGACCCAGCTCAATATCAAAATCTCATCATCTCGCGGCCACGGTTGGTATCCTCTGGATATCTGCCGTGCCAAACAGTCACCGGTAGGTAATCCGTCCCCTGCCAGGCTCAACGTCAACACCACATTCATCTTGCCCCGGGGTACCATACCGGGCCCACCATGTACCCGTGACGGTTCCTCCACTCCTCGACACGGATATCTAAAACCACAGCAAACTCATGGTGGACGACACTTACATCACTAGAAAACCGCAATTTACATATTTAAAAAATATAATAAGTTCAGAAATTTTGCGGCTTTCCCCTGAAATCCAGAAATATCATAAAATCTCAAGAAATCCTCATAAGTGCATATGTCAATGATAATGAATGCATATAGTATCAATAATCAAGTTGCGATGTGTGATTAATAGATTAGGAATGAACAAATAATATGATGAAGCACATGCACATAAATAGCAATCCTACGATTTCATTTTAAGGAATTAAAGCAATAGCGCGAGTTTAAGTATCAATTATAGTAACAGGTTTTAATTTAAAGGTTATCTAGTGTGGTGGCATGGCAATTACCAGGGTGTGTGTGTAAGCATGAATAGTGCTCGTGCTGCATATAAAAAAACCTGGCAATGGTGCAGGTGTCCTGTAAAATGGTTTCGTATATTTATGTCAATATAGGGCATGAATGTAGCAAATAATCATACAAGTATTACACCCCTAATTACTAACATTACTAAGAATCTTTTTTAAGGTAATAAAACTATCGGGCGACTTGCGCCATCCAACGATAGTCCCCCGTAGATGTTACATCTACTCACTGGAATCCCTAGCTAGCTGTGTCCAATCACCGCCTTCTCCTTTCGTGCCGCGTCCGACGTCTCCGCGACCGAATCTGGAATTTACATCAATACCAAACATAAGGTTACATATCAAGAATGACGCAAAACCCAAACGAAACTACTAACGTTCACAAGCTAGGTACAACGTGCACAAAGTGCGCGGAACACACGCGAAAATCGCAAAAACTGCAAAAATCGCCGATTTGGTCGTCCGGCAAAACTAAAACCCGATTACTAAAAAATCCGCACTCACGCATCCTAAATGTCATAGGATAAGCCAACAAAATACTCTAGATATCGCAATTAAATCGCCACAATAATATAATAAAAACCTAGTAAGCTAGAAGTTTGCAAAATTGGTGCAAACATCGACAATTAGCGAGAAAATTAACACAATCCAACACAACAATCCAAACTAACCCACTAGCTAGCCATTACACTAATTTTAAACCATTAACTATGCTTAAAAACCTAATTTCCATAAACAAAACCTTTCTTGATTTTCATAATTAGCAACCTTAATGAAAATTTCACACAACTTTAACATAGATTAGCCTAATATGAAGCCACTTAAGCAAAGTAACCATATAAATTGGTTAAGTAAACAACTAGGTTAATTAAAAAGACTTAATTGACTAAAACATGGTTTCAAGAAACCCTAGTTTAATTTTCAATCATTAACTAAAAAAAACTAGATTAGGATTAACACTAAGCAACTAGATTAAAGTATTCTAACCATAACAAATTAAAAGAGTAGAAATTATACCTCAAACCTATGGATCTAGCAAGAAGAAATTTGCCTCAATGATGGCCTCCTAGCACCATGATTCCAAGCAAGAGAGGTGAAGGAAAAAGGGATGAAGAATGGGGTTTTAATTTGTGAGTTTTAGCTTGAATTTTTGAAGCAACTTAATGAAATTTTTGAAGAAAAATGAAAAGATCAAGGAGATGAAGGGGGCTGCTGGGATTTCGGCCAGAACAAGGGAAAGGGATGGTGTGGGGTGTGTGGGAAAAGTCTTGGTCAACTCCTACCAACCCATAAAAGACCATACCTAATTAACAATTCAAAAACCTTTAAAAATACCCTCATTTCCACACAAGAATAAAGTCAAAGAGCATGGCATTTTTTTTCTGGACCTGATGATGGTGGGGCTGGCCTAGGGCTGAGGGAAGAGAGAGAGGGGTTTTACAAAAGAAATTTTATGCAAAAAGCCCCCCTACAAGTCAAAAATTGCAAGTTTAAGTTTAAATTCAATAAATTTCGTTTCCTATAATAAAAATTAGTTAAAAATCAAAATAAAATACTAAAAATTTATGTTACAACTAGATTTTAATTAACATAATTTTAAAGATTAAAATTAGCCCAAAAAAATTGTATTTATTGCTAATTTAATGTATTTTCTAACCTGCTTAAAATAATATTAAAAAATTGAAAATTTAGGGAAAATTTTTAAACGACCAGAATTTCATAATTAACTCATTAGCTACTAAAAACAAGCAATTACCTATCCATTTTAGGTATAATTAGTCCTAAACTGCAAAATAACGAGAAAGACGGTTTTCGGAAAAATACCGAATTTTCACCGATTTTCAGGAAAACACCAAAACGACTTTTCAAGGCGTTACAGAAGCATCTAGTGCAAAATTCCTGGTTACGTGGAACGCGGATAACGTCACTCTTTGACCCCGTGGAAAACGTCCAGAGCGGATCCTGGTCCTCGCCGAGCACGGCGGTGAACCCGTGTGAAGCATCCAGAGTGGAGCCTAGTCCTCGCCGAGCACGGTAGTGAACCCGTGTGAAGCATCTAGTGCAAAATTCCTGGTTACGTGGAACGCGGATAACGTCACTCTTTGACCCCGTGGAAAACGTCCAGAGGGGATCCTGGTCCTCGCGGAGCACGGCAGTGAACCCGTGTGAAGCATCCAGAGCAGAGCCTAGTCCTCGCCGAGCACGGTAGTGAACCCGTATAAAGCATCTAGTGCAAAATTCCTGGTTACGTGGAACGCGGATAACGTCACTCTTTGACCCCGTGGAATACGTCCACAGCGGATCCTGGTCCTCGCGGAGCACGGCAGTGAACCCGTGTGAAGCATCCAGAGCGGAGCCTAGTCCTCGCCGAGCATGGCAGTAAACCCGTGTAAAGCATCTAGTGCAAAATTCCTGGTTACGTGGAACGCGGATAACGTCACTCTTTGACCCCGCGGAAAACACCCAGAGCGGAGCCTGGTCCTCGCCAAGCACGGCAGTGAACCCGTATGAAGCATCCAGAGCAAACACCGGACTGTGGAGTCCCTAAAATCCACGGACTATGATATCCTTAATCTCGACCGTAATGTCTTAAAACTAACAATCAACCACCCCGATTCCCTATGGATTCTGCCTTGGTTTAAGGGTACATCTCTTCACTCCTTTGATACCTGGCGTTGTAATTCCTTAACGTCTTCAAAGAGGTGACAGGTCCCTGCAACCAAATATCGGACTGTGGAGTCCTTAAATCCACAGACTATGAGGTCCTTAACCTTGACCGTGATGTCTTAAAACTAACATCGGACTGTAGAGTCCCTAAATCCACGGACTATGAGGTCCTTAACCTTGACCGTGATGTCTTAAAACTAACATCGGACTGTGGAGTCCCTAAATCCACGGACTATGAGGTCCTTAACCTTGACCGTGATGTATTAAAAGTAACATCGGACTGTGGAGTCCTTAAATCCACAGACTATGAGGTCCTTAACCTTGATCGTAATGTCTTAAAACTAACATTGGACTGTGGAGTCCTTAAATCCACGGATTATGAGGTCCTTAACCTTGACCGCGACGTCTTTAAACTATGATGCCTCGAGAAACCCCTGACTCCGTCAAACACGAATAAGGGTGACCACATCCAGCACTTGCAGGTCCTCACGACCTGTAAGGAAGAAAAACTCTCTTGTGAGATCCTTACGACTCTCAAGGGACAACCCGCTTAAGAATCCTTACGATTCTTAAGAAGAACTTACACCTATGGGGTCCTCTCGACCCATGGGGAGAAAAAAAACTCTTTATGAGACCCTCGTGGCTCATAAAGTGCAAAAGTCTTAGGAAGCAGATCTTAACCCTGAATCCTAAGCTATCGCTGCCCTGCAAGGAGATCAAGATAAATTGTCCGCAAAACACATTCAACAAAAAGGAGATGCATCATTGAGAAGAAAAATGTATCTTTTATTCATAAACCAAAATGGATACAAAGTACAATTCATGAAAAAACAAAAGAAAATACTCTCATCTATGAGTATATACAGGAAGGCAGGGAAAGATACAAATGTTTCAAGCTGGCGGGCAATTTAGCAGCTTGGTCAGCTCATCCTGCTTTTGTCGGGCCACGGCCTCATGATTTAAGATCGCCAAAAGACGGGCCTCCGCCTGAGCTTGCTGGGCCTGATATGAAGCAAGCCAAGCTTCGAGCTCTTTCTCGGTGGCTTTATGGGCCTCGATCCTTTCACGAGTGAACGTGGCAGCTTTATCGAGAGCCACCACCTCTTTTATAGACTCCTGAAGCACCCGCCAAAATTCGTATGCTTTGTTGGCTTTGGCTGTGAGGCTGGCCTGAAGCTCGCTCAGCGCCTTAGAAGCCAACTCCCTCTCCGAGAATTTACGGCCGAGCCTCTTCTCGCACGACGTCATGTTTGCCGCGCACCGTGCTATCAGCCCCCGCAAGTCCTCCTTTACAGCCATGACCTCCGAGGAAAGACGGGAACATTCAAGTGCGTGCAAGCAAGCTCCTACCTGCCGATAGAACCCTACCCAGACTCGCAACACCTCTTCGCTATGGTAGGTGGCAAGAAAAGGAAGAGAACCGTTAGCCTCGGCAGCAAATGCTTCAGCTGTGGTTGCACTGCCAGCACGAAGCTCCTCGATCAAAAACGACAGGGAGACAAGGCTTAATTGGGCCAAGCGTTCTGAAGCCCGCAAAGCATAAGGGCCGGGCGGCATCATGATGCGCGATTCCAACGCCATGGAGATTGGCAGGGCTGTTCAAATTTGAAAGATGTTAATAAAATTCTTAAGCACAGAACAAACAGGATTATGATGAAATGTCGCTTACCGATAGTCATGCAAGTAGGAGCTGAAGGTTCCCCTGGCCCTTCAACGACCTTGACCTCGTCGTCAGCTTCCAAAACTATATAAGAGACATCAACGTCATTTCGCAAAAAAAAATGGCGACAATGCTATAATAAAAAATGGCGAATGACGCTAACCCTGCCCAGAGGAAAGGACAATGCGCTGAGGGGAGATCGCCTGCGGAGCTGCCATCTCTAATAAACGCTGAAATGACTATCGAGGCGACAGATCAGCGATAGTGGCCGCCAAACCGCGCAATTCTGGGAAAGATAGAAGAGTTTAGACCATGGAAGGGTTGCTAATTTAAAATGCAGAGGGTTACCTTCAACACTTCTCCTATTCTGAGTCGGGGGGATAGCGGCTTCGACAGCCTCTGCCGGAACCTCGGACTCCAACAGAGGGAGGGTAGTCCCCACTACCTCCATCTCAGCCTCTGGGCCGCCTTCGGGAAGAGTCGTTGGAGCAGCAACCTCCAAAGGAGCCTCCCCCAAAAGGGCAAGCACTCCCTGACCAAGAACCGCCGCTGGAGGCTCTACCATGAGAGGAGCAGCCTCATCAGCCCCCTCCACATCGAGCGATGCTTCATCGAGAATTTCGGCGGGCTTTAGCTTTAATGAGCCCGTAGGGAGCTCCCCCAGCATCGAAGATTCTGCACGATTCAAATAAGAATAAGGATATATATGCACGGGCATAAATAATCTGAAGAACTACAAAAAGAACCACAACATACAGATGCGCAAAGAAGCCCTCAATATGGCTTCTTCAAGCCGCTGCTCCTTCTCAAGGAGGTGGGCTCGCCGGGGTTCAAGGGTAGACTCATGGCCGCCGGTCTATAAAGAAAGTGCGTCCGCTGCATCTTCTGAAGCGGCCTGCTTCAAAGCCCTTTCCCCCCATTCCTCCAAAGGACCAATAAATCGCCGCCGAATCCACGAGGGGTCTTCGTAAAAAATTACAGCGGGATAGGACTTCTTCGGAACCCTGGCGTTATGAGACACGTCTTTGGAATGCCGTATGGCCTCAGCCAACTGCGCGGCCTCCTCATCGGCCGAACTCGGGAAGAGAAGTCCAGCGTCTGACTCTTGCAGGGCCAATGGTTCGTCTTCAAGAATAGGCTTAGACTCCGCCAAAGAATCGAGCAGGTTGGTGGCCGCTTTCCTCCGCCGCTTAGACCCAGAGCCGGTCGCCGAGGATGACCGCTTCCTCCCCCGCGAAGCCTTAGGGCGGCACCGGCCCACATCGCCCTCGACACCCTCATCCCTATTACTCTCGCTCAGTGCCACAACAGAGGATGACACCGCCATTGTCGACGCCACGGGGGGCGGTGCCGCCACCGGCGGTGGTGCTGCTACTGGGGCCCGTCTACCCCGCGATCGGGAACCCAAGGGCATACCATCTGTTGGAGTAAGGTCTACCCCTGACTCCCCCGGAATGAGCGCGGTGCTAATCTCCCTCAGAGGGAAGCGGACCGGAGCCCTCGGTCGCAACTTAGCTCCCAGAGCCTGAGGAGGGGCATCATGACCAAGAAGCACCCTTCTTTCCTCAAGAATAATCGGGTTCACCCGATGGAGATACCATCCCGTAAACGCCCCCACACACCGGGGCGTATGCTCAGCTTCAGGGATCATAAAATTGGAGCCGGTGTTCAACCTCATGAAATGATGTGCGGCATCGCGAACGACATCAAGTGAAGGGACCGACGCAACGATGAAAGCTTCAAAAGGAACGCCCTGGTCGTATCCAAGCTGTCGGGCGAATCGATGCGGGTTGTACCGCATGAAAAGGGCTGCACTGTCCTGGCGAAACACCAAGTAGCCCGGTCTAATTGTATACAAGTGCGCGGCCTCTCGGGGCTTCAAAGAAGGTGCGTTGTCTTTCGACTGGTCCCAGAGTTATTGAACTGGACCTGAGGGAGTAGACAAGACCCGATCATTAAAAAACAGCCCGCCAGCGGCAGCGTAAGGAGAAATCAGCACCCGAATAGCCTCAAATTGGGTCGGGTCGGCGGCAGAAGCATCCACTAATCGCATAAGTCGTGGGAAGGGGTAGGCATCGTAAAATGAGGGCCTCTCATGCATGGCAAAAGCCCCCAACACGTGCATTTCGATCCAGGACGTGAAATAATGAAGCGAAAAGTTTACTACATCCACGCCGGGAGTAGAGGTATTAGCTGCGGTGCCCAACCCATGATAAAGATACGCCAGCGCCGGGATGCCGATAGCCAATCACGTCCCCTCAGCAATACGATGAGCCGGGTAGATAACCGAAGCTCTCATAAAGCGACGATGCATGGGAATGACAAACCAACTGAGCCAGACACTAACAAACCCCACGAAGAACGTCTCCTCGTCCATGCCGGGAGCAGCAATGGATTCAAAAGACGTCGGCGACATAATAGGGATGTAGTTCTGGGGTAGATCCGATTCAGTGGTCGGCAGCTTCTTCGGACCAAACCCAAAGGGGTCTCTAATGTTGGCGAACTTCGGAGCTGTCTTCGACACAACGTCCTCACGAAGGAAACAAGCAATGAAGCTCTTGAAAGTAACAACCTGCTCTTCGGATTCGGTGAACAATCGGTCGAAGATACCTAGCGCCTTGATCAAACTGGGACACTTATGGCGGACGGCGTTCTCAACAGACAAGCCGTCAACCGATGCGGGCTCGGGCTCGAAGACATACTCGTCAGGAGGCAACAACTCCTCATACAGTGCACCCCTGATTGGCAAACCCGAGATTTCATAAAATTCTGCCAGAGAAATCGAAACCTCGCGATCTCCTAAAATAAAAGTGTTGGTGGGGAGATTCCATTGATTCAAGAACGCCCTAACCCACCAGACGTGCGGGGACTTATAATGGAAGAGTGACGCGTATATTACCTGATAAAGCCCGACCTTCTGCAGTCGCGCACGATGGGCAGAAAGGATGTAGCGAGCCCAGAGGAGGTAGCCCATAGGGTGTCGAGGAGTGAGCCCTATCTTATAAATTTTCCCCCACGAGTGGGCCTCACCCTGGCAAATACGCCGCCCTAAGATATCTATAGCCGGGATCGGATGGTTCGGGATACCGGTCGTCGAAGGCTCGAGCCTCCCCGTTGGAGTCCAGTTGGGCATCTCCACAGCAAAACCGTTCTCGGAGGGTCCATCGGCAAGAATGGGAAAGTAGGCTCTGTTGGTACTGCACAGAGGAAACTCCGGCGACCCCGGATAATATGGCTGTACCAAGTTCCCCATAGAAGCAAGTTGGTGCAGTTCGGGTCATGAGCCCGGATCATCGCCATCGCTTCCTCGTCAGATGGTGATTGAGGAAGAGCGGCCTCCGAACGAGTAAAGGGAAAATACAGAACAGAAGCCATCGCACCTGAAATCGAATAAAAGAAGACTGTCAAAAGCAAAGTCAAAAGTATATACGCATGCATGAACATGAAGACTAGTTAAAGAAAGCAACAACAGACTCTTTTATGGAGCCATTGGGCCCCACAAAATCAGGATGATGGCTTGTTAATAATGAGGCCAAGCAGTTATAATAAGACAAAGGGGATATCCTCAATAAATGAGGAGTGGGTTTCAAGTGACCCTGGAAGGTAAATCTGCCTCGGGCTCCACAACAAATCAAACAGGATCAGGAGAATTAAATTCCCACAAAAGACATCATTGCAACCGTCTTCTTCACTGATCACAGAAGGACAACCTGGGGTGAAGGAAACCCCAAGAAGCCTCTATAGGGAAGAACTCAGTTCTTCACTGGAATTGAATTCCTTTTGGAAAGGGCAATTAAATCCCCAGAAACTTTTTTCTGTGAACGGAGTTAAACTCCATGGATTCGAACTGTCATCATCATCTCCATGGAGGATCAGATGAACCCTAAAAGAGAGTTACTGCTGAAGATTAATTGGTTTCATGGGTTCGTGTTTAAAGGGTAAAAACCCTTGTTTTGGATTTAAAATCCAGAGGAATGTGAAAGTTCATCGTTTGTTCAAGGACATTACCTGAGGAAAAGAATTCTTTTCGAACAGAGTTAAACTCTGAAAATTGTTTCAAAGCAGAGGACTAAGCTCTGGAAGAAGAGAATTAAATTCTCAGAAAAAGTTTGCAAGGAGGAAGATAAGCAAAGTGGAGGCTCTTCTGAAATGACCCCAATATTTATAGGAGGTGATGGAAACGCTTCATCTCCACAAATCCCTAGAGGAATCCAACGGTCGCAAAAGATGACAGCGTTGCACTCACGTGCAGACACGTGAGAACAACGCTGTGGGGGCATTTGTTTCCTGATTTAAAATCAGGAAAGCCTACAAGCATTTGTTTCCTGATTTAAAATCAGGAAAGCCTACAAAAGAGGCATCACGTGCTAACACGTGACCAGCAGTCACGTGTTGGCACGTGACATTTAAAAGCGGCTTCAAAGGCACATCAGTTCCCTGATCAAATCAAGGAAAAGGCTTCAGAAGAGGTCACGTGCTCACACGTGGCCAGGGGTCACGTGTTGGCACGTGACATTTAGAAGCAGCGGACTCATTCTCTGATTAAATCAAGAAAAAGGCTCCAGACGAGGGTCACGTGCTCACACGTGACCAGGGGTCACGTGGTGGCACGTGACGGCTAAGCAGCGGCCAGAAGGCAGAGCGCAAAAGAAGAAGAGGGCTCGTTCCAAGAGGGGTCACGTGCCCACACGTGACCAGGGGTCACGTGGCCACACGTGACCAGCTTTCAAAGCCTATTTATTTAACAGAATCAAATTCTGAAGAGATCACTCAAATCTTTCCAAAGGAAAATGATTATTTGGAACCGATTGAATTAAAAATTTAAAGGTGATTAAATATCACCTATCTATGGAAAAATCTTGAATTTGGAAAGATTTCCCCTTAAAATCTAACCGAAATAACAAAGGAAAATCTCTGGATTTAAAATCCAATGGTGAATAAAATTCACCTAATAATCCAAAGGTCCAAATGAATGGTGAATACAAATCAAATCTCTCAATGAAAGATTCATCAAAAACTAATTGATTCTGCTGCTTCTCCTATAAATAGGAGCCAAGAGACACACAGAAGAGGATATAGACAGAGAGATCGATATAGAGGAGGATCGATAAAAAGAGAGAGAGAAAAAATAGAGCCTTGATACTTTGGAGGAATTTGGATCTTCTGCAAAAGAAAAGCTTAGGTAAGAAAGGGAAGGCATTAAAAGAGAATTTAATTCTCAACAGAGTTTAACTCTGATATTAAACAGAAGAACATAGTTCTCTCTTTAGTGGAGGATCTGTAAAGTGCACATCTCCCCTTGAATTGAGAATTTAATTCTCATTAGGGTTGAGATCCTGCCATGCAGATCCAAAGCATAGAGAGGGAATGGAGGCTTGAGAATTTAATTCTCATAGAACTATAGGAATTTAATTCCTTTAAAATAAAATTAGGGTTTGACCCTATGTTATGGGAATTTAATTCCTTCGGAATGAACAGAATCAGGGTTTAACCCTAGTTAAGAACTTAGTTCTGTTAAAATAACAGGAATTTAATTCCCTTAAGAAAGAAAAAATTAGGGTTTCACCCTATGACAGAATCTCATTCCTCAGAATAATTCTCTAAAAGAGAGTGGGAACTTAATTCCTTGAAGCTGTTATTAGGGTTTAACCCTATGATAGAATGCAGTTCTTCACATATATAAGGAATTTAATTCCTACAGAAAATTCAGAGTTCAACTCTATCCCAGAATATAAATCTTCAGAAGGAAATAGGAATTTAATTCCTCAAAAAATTATTGTTAGGGTTCAACCCTGCGAAGAATTTAATTCTTAAAGGGATTAACAGATCTTCCAAAAAACATACAAAGAGGCAGGGTCACGTGCTACCACGTGACCCCCGAAAAGATCCACAGAAAAGGCCCTTTGAGGCAGTGCCTCACGTGACCCACGTTAGCCGTGGCGGAAGCTTTAACATACAAGCACCAAGATGCCCATCACGTGACAGCACATGATGCTCCAAAGTATTCAATGCTTTTGACAGAATAAAATAAAGGGAGGGTGCCCTCACGTGTTACCACGTGACCCCTCTTGCCTTAGTGTTTAACACTAAATTGGAACCCCTGAGCCCAGTGTTAAACACCGTTTTGCCTTAGTGTTCAACACTAATTAAAGAGCTTTCTTGCAGTGTTTAACACTGAATTTCTTAGTGTTTAACACTAAATTAAATCTCTGTTGACAGAGTTTAACATTAATTTTCTTAGTGTTCGACACCAAATTAAAATCTCTGCCACCGGTGTTTAGCACTGATTATCTTAGTGTTTAACACTAATTTGAGATCCCTGTTGCTAGTGTCTAACACTGACTTGCCCTAGTGTTTAACACTAATTTGAACCCCCTGTTGCTAGCGTTTAACACTAATTTCAGCCCAATTGGCTAAATATCCAGAGGCAAAGCCTCTCCTCTAATGGACCAACAGAGGGCCAATATCCTAAACATGATTGGACTTAGCCCAAGCTGGCCATAAGTCCTCAATTCAAATTCAACTGAGCCAACGGGCTCATAATATAATTAATTGGTCATGGTTCCAAATTGGGCCAAATATTATTTAATCTACCTCGGTTCAAGGGTACATCTCTTCACTCCTTTGATACGTGGCGTTGTAGTTCCTCAACGTCTTCAAAGAGGTGACGGGTCCCGATGACCACATATTGATACGGACTGTGGAGTCCCTAAATCCACAGACTATGAGGTCCTTAACCTTGACTGTGATGTCTTAAAACTAACATCGGACTGTGGAGTCCCTAAATCCACGGACTATGAGGTCCTTAACCTTGACCGTGATGTCTTAAAACTAACGGATTATGGAGTCCCTAAATCCACGGACTATGAGGTCCTTAACCTTGACCGTGATGTCTTAAAACTAACATCGGACTGTGGAGTCCCTAAATCCACGGACTATGAGGTCCTTAACCTTGACCGGGATGTCTTAAAACTAACTACGGACTGTGGAGTCCTTAAATCCACGGACTATGAGGTCCTTAACCTTGACCGCAACGTCTTAAAACTAACATTGGACCGCAATGTCCTTAAACTACCCATGGACCGCAATGTCCTTAAACTACCTACTGACCGTAATGTCACTAAACTAAACAACAGAGCCCCCCCTTTTATTGCTCTCTTGTTGGATCTAAACGATCCCGTTAAGTTGATCTTAGTCTAAAAACTAGACTAACGTATCATTAACAAACGTTTAAGTCAATCTTAGTCTCAAATGAGGCTAATGTATCCTTAAACCCAAACCCCCAAACCCAAATCTAAGATAATACGGATTTGGACTAGTCCGCGCCCTACGGGCGACGACATAACTCAGTCTCCGTATACAATCCACGGGAAACTAAATATAAAATAAATACACACGACACGAAGTGACCATCTGGAGAAGGAGAAAGTGGTTACCGTGATGCGGTAGCGTAATTAAGTGCAAGGGCTTGCGCCTGCAGGGAAGAGCGTCCCCACAATCAAAAACCCCTTAAGCGAGGGGGAAAATGACGAAGTCTGCTACATCGGACGCATCCGTTTAAACCTTCAATATACGGTGCCATAAATCAACTTGGCATCTTCGTAGAGATAGACGGATAGCACCAATTAGTATCTGCCCCGAGCCTCAGGCGAGAAGACCACGCGTCACGCCATCGTTCGGAGGGGAACAAGGAGTGCAACAGGGATTTTGTGCGATCGTAATTTTCCGTTAAAATTGAAAGGTAAGTTTTATCGGAGCGCTATTCGGCATGCCTTATTATATGGTATAGAATGCTCAGCTCCTAAGAAGCATCATGTACAGAAGATGCATGTAGCGGAGATGCGTATGCTTCGTTAGATGTGTGGTAACACTAGAAAAGATAAGGTGTGAAATGAGAATATTCGTGCAAAAGTTGGTGTATCACCTGTGGAGGAGAAGATGCGGGAAAAGCAGTTAAGATGCTTTGGTCATGTGCGACGCAGACCTATGGAAGTACCGGTTCGACGAATGGATACGCTTGATATAAGCAACGTCAAAAGGGTGAAAGGGAGACCAAACAAAACATGGATGGAGGTGATACGAAAAGATATGGTTGCCAAAGGCCTCAATGAAAGTATATTGTTCGATAGGAGTAAGTGGAGGCGGAGGATTCATGTGCTGGACCCGACGTGATTCTCATGTCGGTTCATGTAGCCTACCCCATATGCTTGGAATAAAAGGCTCAGTTGTTGTTTGTTGTGTTGTTTGTATTCTCTCGACAGTAACACTTATAAATTCATTGTCTTAAAATATAATATTACTGATATTAAAGTTAATACCTTAAAAGAATCTAAAGATGCTACTTTCTTTGAAGATAGATTTCCTTACATAACTCAAATCTTTAATCAAGTAGATAATTATGTTTATAACCCTGACATAGCTAGTACTTTCAAAGATAGTTAGTTAATTCAAAATACATCTTCCTCGGTTCTAACATCCGAACTGGAATTAAGAAGTGATCGAACTAAAAAAAGAAAGTACTCACTGATAATGCCTACTACTATTACCTAGTGGAAAGAGATCCTTCTTCCTATGAAGAAGGAATAGCGTCTTCATATGCTAAGCATTGGAAAGTGGCTATTCAAAGTGAGATTGACTCAATCCGGAATAATAATATACGGGTTCTAACAACCTTACCTTTTGGTAGTAAAGCTATAGAATGTAAGTAAATCTTTAAAAAGAAACTAAAGGTTGATGATAGCATTGACAAATATAAAGTAAGACTAGTAGCTAAAGGGTTTTTTCAAAGAAAAGGCATAAACTACAATGATACTTATACACTTGTAACAAAAATTACAATCATGAGAACATTAATTGCCTTACCCGCTATTCATAAGCTATTAATACTGAAAGTTCCTAGTGCCCTTACAGCTACAACCGCGGCCAATGCGGAATCGAAAAACAAATATATCAAGAGGAGCACTAGAAACTAATCCCTAGCGATTGATACAAACACTAAACTAGAAAACAAGCATGCAAGGTTTAAGGATTACAATCATTGATGCGTGTCCACCCAATCGTGGAAGACCCCTTCAAACTTCTCATAGTCCGTTGGGAACAAACTTGAGAGGCGACCGCCCTTGCCGAAAATGATCAACCCGACAGAACCGATCCAAGCTCCAGTTCCTCCTAGTGAAGCAACCGACGCTCCAAGCTTGCTAGGAATGGAGTGTGGGGATGTAGGAATTTTCCACCATAATTTTCTCTCAATATTTAAGCTCAAGAGAGCAATGAAGATGGAGAAGGACGAAGAGGATGAGCTAGCCATACAAAATGAACTAAGCATTCAATGAATGAGAGAATGACTTCATAACAATTTTCAACCATCAAAATAAAATATATCACAATTTTTTCCTTAAACAAATGAAACCCATTCCTCTCTATATGTCCTCAACCATACTCAAATGCCACTTCATCCTCCACCTCATATTTGATTTTTCTAAAATGAAAATCAACAAATGAGGTGTCCTTCTTCTAGAAATATTCCAGTATAAATACGGAATACTTTCCAGTATACGTATCGAAATACATATACGCGTATCCGTATTAAAATACGAATAGTTAAAAGAGAGAGAAAATGAATAGTGACCAATAATACTGGAATATATGTATTAAATATATATATAATTAAATCAAAACTTGATTTAATAATCCGGCTTAATTCTAAGCCGGCCAGTATTATCAACCGTCCGATTAAATTCCGTGAAGCATGTACACTTATTTAATCAAACCCATGTATGTATCAACATATGTCATCTACATCATATAGCCTGAACCGGGAAAACATTCTGTGTAGGACTCTGAAGACTCGACAATATGCTGGCAGTAATTTACTGGATAAATCCAAAACCACAAACACGTCAGCGGCACTAGATGTACGTAACGGCTGCCCAGGTATCTGCCGAAAGGGAGGTCGACAATCAAGTCCATCCGTACCCTACTAAACCTGAATGTGACAATCTCCGTATATTTCGGTCTATTCGTCTAAGAGTATAGCATACCAGGTCTAGGGGTAGATAACGTTAAACCCCTAATAACCCGATAAGTCGTGCCGGAGTCAAGCTCATCACCAACCGAAAAACTACTGAGCTCCTATCAGTAAATCTCATCCATAGTGGACACGGATTTAGGGTGATGGCCAACCGAACACATCGCAATATCGACTCCTAATACCAGGAGAGATGAATACCTGACAATCGCTTACTGCCTCCATGTGGCTAGGGATTGTACCCAACTAAAACCTGTTTGCACAACTCCTTTGAGCCATGGTAGGGTAGTAATCTAAATACAGTGGGAACTCACACGATATAAATGATGATCTCAGGTCAAAGGACCAACATGTACTCATGCCACTAGAGAACTGCTATCTGACGATATGTACAATACCATCTAGAAGTTCTCGGCGAGTCCATCTAGTGTACTCATCTCTAGGGAGCACATGTATACTATCTTAGGTGACACAACACCAGTGGCTTGTGAGACCGGCCACCGCCCCTCGTCGGGGTCTAGAAACGTATACACTAGTTTACTCCAGAATATCGATATCAAGTCTTGATACTCTCTTGACTAGGGATATTTAAGAATGTGCTTATGGAATACCCAGCTCTTATAAGTCGATGTCACGCATCCTGCGGGTTCGCGGGGAGGCGGAATTTTCAAAAACGGTTTATACAAAGCTCGCAGCATCGACTGAACTCCAGGATCTATTCAAAATCCTTAACTGACAATAAACTTTGGAGGTTTAACTACTATGATAGTTGGTTATACCTCCGTGACCAAGTCCTTCGGGTCTTCTTTGCCTCCTTTCCATAGCTCCTAGAAGTATGGATCGAGCTTGCGACGTTGGCCTTCTCGCGTCAAAGATGATCCACCCGGGAGTTTGTGCTTCAAGCACCAACCTCCTAACCGAGGTAACTAGGGTAGATGGTTCGCTAATCCAACTAGCCAGAGTGATGTAGAGAATGCTAGTGGATTGTTTAGTCTTACTAAACCTTATAGCTCGCAACACATGTGAAGGATTAGGGTTTAGTTTAAGGAAGAAGGAGATGGAGAAATCAAGAGAGAGAATGAGGAGAAGAAAAATGAACCAACCTAAAGCATGAAGTGTAGAGAATGGCTACGTGTATGAGCTCAATTATTCAAGCATGCAATATTTCATAATAAGAAATATCACTCATGCTTGAATAGTGAGTCAAGACCAATATAATAATCTCTTAGCCATACTTTGCACCATGACACAAATATCTCTTTCTTTTATCCAATATCCACCTCATTAATCCATTTACCAAAATGGATAAAATTAAATAATTAGGTGTCTCCTTCTCGAAGCATGCCTTGCCAAATTACAAGAATGCCCCTCACCGTATATACATACCCGTATTCGTATTCCGAAAATTACTAACACACTGTGATCCAGCTTAAACCAAAGCCCACTAGTATTGTCCGCCCGATCATCGTCCGTGTACAAGTACAGGTATGTGATCGAAGCCCTGCCGTAAAACCATACGGCGTCAACATCAATTGCCCGAAGCAGGGAAACCCTCTGTGTAGAATTCTAAAGACTCGACAGTACGCTGGCAGTGAGTTTAACCATAAGCATGTCAGCGGTACTAGCTGCACCTAACGGCTACCCAGGTGTATGTCGATAAGAAGGTCGATGAGCAAACTCATTTGAACTCCTACTGAGCCTGTCTGTGACAATCTCCGTACAGTCCGGTCTGTTCATCTGAGATACTCACATATCGTACCTAGGGAGATGGTAAACGTCAAATCACTAATAGCGCAATAAGTCGTGCCAGAGCAAAGCCCAATACACCCTGAGAAACTACTAGAGTACCTACCAGTAAATCTCGCTTGCCATAGTTAGGGACTTTGTGTAATGGCTTTCCGAACACAGCGCGATATCAACCCCTAATACCGGGAGAGACGAATCCTATCTAACCGCTACTGCCTCCAAGTGCTTCAGGAATGCACCTAACTACTACATGTTTGCATGACTCTTTTGAGCCGTGGTAGGGTAGTAATCTAAGTACAGTAGGAACACACTCGAGGCGAGGTTCGATGTCAAGTCAATAGAGTAAGCTGTACTCATGTTGTTAGTTATATGTATGCCTTAGAGGCCATTACTGTACATGTGATGTATATTGTAGTGGATGCTTAGACATATATAGGAAGGACTTTCTTGCTCAACATGATAGTATGCTATCTGGTTGCACTTTATCTTAACATGTAAACAAATACTATTTTGTGATCACATGTTGATAAAGCCCTTAGGATGAGTACTTGACAGCCATGACTATGATGTAAATCATACTAATAGGAACTGGGTAGTCGATAAGTACATCCTTCAAATGTTCCTAGTCGTGGGAGTATCGAGACAGGGCATCGGTACTCCAGAGTAGACTAACGTATGCGCTTCTTGACCCATATGATGGGCGATGGATGATCCCATATCCATTGGTGTTTGACATCAGAGAAGGTATACGGGTGCTCAGTGAAGACTGGGTATACTGGACGAACTCGCCAAGAACTCATAGATGGTATTATACCTATCGTCGGATAGCAGTTCTCTGGTGACACTGATACAGGTTAGTCTGTAGACCCGAGATCGTCATAGAGTCTTGTGTGATTCCCACTGTGCTTTGATTTCCACCATACCACCGTCAAGAGATCGTGCAACATGGTGGCTTTTGTGTACAGTCCCGAATCACATTGAGGCAATGAGCGATAGGAGGGGTTTCGTCTCTCCCGGTATTGGGGGTTGATGTTGCGCAGTGCTCGATTGGCCATAACAGGAAATCCCTGGCCAGAGTTGCTGAGATTTATTGGTAAGTGTTACCAGTAGTTTCTCGAATCGTTATGGACCTTGCATCGGCATGACTTATCGGGCTATTGGGGTCTGACGTTAAACCACCCCCCAGGCTGTGATATGCGACATATCAGACGAAGAGACCGGACTGTACGTTAGTGTTACTGATTGGATTCACAGGAGTTATAGCAGGCTTGCTTGTTGATCTTCTGATCGCTCAATACCCGGGTGGCCGTTACGTTTAGCAGACCGCTTGCGGCTTATGGGTGTTTGATATAGTCATCACCTACTGCAGGCGTATTGACGAGTCTTTAGAGTCCTACATAGAGGTTTTCTGGTTCATGCAAAACGGAGTAGGAGCACATATGTGATATGTGCGGGACCGAGATTAATACGAGTATGTGATACCGTATTATATTCTCACGATATGTAATATCAGCCGGTTATATGTGATATAGCCGGGTTATCGGAACAAGTGTTGATTCGATGAAATAATATATAATATATATATATATATATATTATGCTCACTTAAATATTTATTATTCTCACTTGTAATACATTTAACATATATATGATATATGTTTATTGTATTGTTTTTTCTTTTGTTGCATAAATATTATATATGTGATATATAATATTCTGACATGCTAGGTTATACATGCAACATGGATGTATGAAAATTATACCATGCTATATATTATGTTTGAGTTTAAATTCTTAAGTAATTCAAAAAGGAAGAAACGAGGCATTGTGAAGCTTCATGATAAACTTTAACAAAGTCTTCTCTTTTTGTTTTGCTTAAAATATTTCTAAACTCAACCATGACACATAGCCATGGTTAACTCTCTACAAGAGTTAGTGGATGACATACACTAACCAAGGGTTGCATTTCTAACATCATCTCTTTCATTATTCATCTTCTTCCTCATTTTGATTTTTGCTCTCTAGCTTTTGAGAAAAGAGAAGAAAATAGTGAGAAAATAAACAATAAAGTGAGCAAAATTCCTACTTCATCATCCTATAGTATTAGCCATTTAGTTTAGGGTGTTTGCTTCACTAATCTACACAATTAGTGAAGAGATAGCATGAGCTAGTGTCTCCTCGACGTAGATCATCTTCGTCCTTGAAGACTTCGAAGCAAGCTTGTTCGTTTCTTCGTGGGAGCCTCTCTAGAGTCCGGACGATCGTGATCGCAGCGAAGGGACTTCTACACGGAGCTATTGAAGTGGAGGACCGGTCTACAAAGGTTGTATTCCTTGTTCACTTAGATGTAAAGTGTTTACATATCATGTTTAACCCTAAGTTTATAGTTAAGATCTTGGTTAGGGTTTGTTTAGCACCCAGAAAATTTTAAAGTAGCATGATTGATACTTGCCAAAACCTTCACAAGGTGCTAAGCTAACCCTACAGTGGTATCAGAGCCAAGCTAGAGCATTAATCGTCGTGTAGGCAAAGTTTAAAGTCCGATCGAACTCGAAACCCCGATAAATCCCACTTTCTGGAAATTTTTTCAAAAGTTGAAAATTTTCATATTAAAAATACTCTGAAAATCATGCAGGGAATTCTAAGGATTACTGTGAAGTACGAAGCCATAACTCACTCAAGTGACCGCAGAACCGTGGCCAAACCATGCGTTTGGCGGCGGTTCCGCAGCCAACTTTGGGAGTTAGGGACTAATACTTCAGGGATTTATTCTTGGGTACTTTTTCATGCTTCTGGGAATTTTTAATTCTACTCAAGTGTTTAGCTTTCTGGGAAATATTGGGAACTCGTTGATTCGATCGGAAAGTTTAACTTCGTTTAAGTTTTTCCGGATAATTTAGAACATGTTAAAAAGTTCGAACGGATATTAATAACTCACTTTTTCCCCTGTCGGAAAACTTTCAAGTGTTGGATTTTTCCTGAGTTTAAAACTTTCAGAAAATCATGCAAGTGAATTTGTGGACCCTCTAGAAGAACGTAACCTTAACTCGATTATGTGACCGTCAAAACCACCACTGAACCATATGTTTTGTGGTAGTTTAGCGTTGCCACATGTGAGGCGTTGGTTTGACCCTTCTACGGCTGGTTCATGGCGGCTGCGACATGTTCTGGGACTTTTTTGAACTCCGCTCAAGTGTTGAGCTATTTGGGAAATCTTGGGTGTTTGTTTATTTGATCGGAAAGTTTAACATTGTTTATTTATCTGGAATGTGATACAATATCTGGAATTCATATAGTTAGGCATGAAATGCGAAGTATGTGATATTTCGGATTTAAGATGTCTAAAGCGATTGTGGATTCCAAATGTTGTAGTTTTTCACTTTCTTTTCTGCGACCTTAAGTGTAATATGTAGTATATCGCCGGTTTCGGTGCTATATGTCAACGACAAATGGGATACACATATTTACTTACGATTGATGATATGTGATGTTATGTGTTGCTGTGATATGTTATATTGGATCGTCGTGTTTTGAATAGCCGGGGGTTTTTATGTGAGATGAGAGTTTTTTATTTTCATTCATGTAAAATTCATTGTATGTAATATTCTTTTATTAGGGCACTTCCGGGTTGAGGATGATGTCACCATTGTATATTATTTACTTTTCCGCATTAGGATAGACCCAAGGCGGGGAGCACAAGTAACCGGGTTTTAGGGTACAGTGGGAGACCATCTCGAGGAGTCGAGACCGGGTCTCCTAACTCTAGAATTGGTAGGGTTTCTTGCCGCTCTCGTAGGGGTCTAGGGATGTGGGTTTGGCTATTTATCGCGACCGTGGAATCCTTGTTTTATATTGGCTTAACCTACAACACGGAATTCCTAGTATATCCAATATTTCATATGTGATTCTTCTGCTGCTGATATCTGTGATGTGATCATTTTATATATCTGAGATGAATTCCTATATTATATATATGAGATATAATAAATATTATTGCTTTCGTTTCTTCTGTGATGCTTGTGAAGCATAAATAAATGGGACTTCATTAATGAGATTAATGAAATAAAAGAAACCTAAAGATGTTGTAGAAACTTGTTTAAAAACTGGTAGCTCTAGTTCTTGCTTTGCATAGCGGTATTCCTTGTAGAATATCCAGCACCTTATTCGATAAGGAGAGAGCCGAGATCCCTTCACCGGGAGTGACCTCTTTAGCGAAACTAGCAGATTCTACAACCCACTCGGTTTTGTTTTTGATTGCTTCTATAGTTCTTGCTTTGCATAGTGGTATTTGTGAAATATCCTGCACCTTATTCGATAAAGAAAGAGCCGAGATCCCTTCACCGGGAGTGACCTCTTTAGCAAAACTAGTGAAAGCCTCAAAAACACTCCTTTTCAAAATCACTCGATTCTACGACGATATCAAGTTCATTACGCTCATGGTTTTCTTAAAAACCTGCGTAACCCTCCATCATTTTAGGAAATAGAGTACTTAGTATTCGTGCTGCGTATGTCGACCATAGCCGAGGCGTAGTGTACGGTAGCTAAGTGATGTCTTTCCTATACAGCATATGATGCGATTAGTTAGAACAATCACATGATTGTGTCAACCATAGCCGAGGGTCATGTGGATGGGTCTAATTAACTACGAAATGACGGATAGAACTTGACTAGTGCTTATGATATGTTGACTATAGCCAAGGTCATAGGTGCTAGGGGTAAAAATTATTATCGGGAATTTCAAGTGTTGAAATTTGCAATAAGATTGCATACCTTCTATGAGATAGTTGGATCCCGATACCCACTGCGAATAAGAGTTACTCCTGGGAGAGTTTTTTACACATTATAATTAGCCGATCAAGTAGGTGTCTAGAAAGGTGTTAACGGGGTTACGCCCCTGGGAAAACGAGGTTTATTTTAATTTGGTCTGTGCGAAAGCACGGGGAACCTCCCTCAAAGTACCGACACTGGCCTGGCTGAAAGATTGGCGAACTTGTAGGGTGTAATTAATCCCGGCTAGTCTTACCTTTTAGGGTTTGAAGGAAGATTTGACTAAAACAGTGGGAGCCATCCTGATTAGATAAATTGATAACCAATATAATCTTGCAACAGCGTACGCAGAGTGTTTTCTTCTCTCTCTCTCTCCAGGTGTCAAACATGCCACACCTTAATCATGATAATAATATAGATGCATTGACCGAACCTGCTTATTATACTGTGCTAGGGAACGTTGGTTCCGTTTTTTTCTAATAATTGTTATAAGACTGAACAGGAAATAGGGGAATATCCGGATTCCCATACCACCCAATCGAAGAAAGTGCATGATGATGCATATTCTTCGGGTGTCCTTATTGCCGAGAACTGTTTCTCAGTATTCTCTATGTCCTGGGTATATGATACCGGATCAGGATCCCGCATATGTAATATGTTACATGGGCTATAGAAAGGTAGAGAACTGAGAAAAGGTGATATGTCTCTAAGTGTTAGAGAATGGTGCAATTGTTGCAGCCAAATCAGTTGGCAAATATCACCTTGTATTAATACATTGATTCTGAACGAATGTTATTACATACCGAACCTGATATACATCATTACATCAGATTCTTTATTAAGTTAAAGAAGGATAAAATTCTGTATAGAAGGAAAATGTTGTGAACATTTTCCTGAATCAAGAGTTGATTCGATCAGGCACGTTATATAATAGCATATATGTTCTAAATCAAAACACAGTTCAAAGTATATAGAACACAGACAAGAGGAGCAGTTCAGGAATGAACGAATCTTTCTTGAGGCGTTATAGACTAGGTCATATCAATGCGACACGACCAGCTAAGTTACATAAGGATGAATATAAGAATCTATTCGAATTTTCATCTTATGCTACTTGCTAGTCTTGTCTCAAAGATAAAAATGACCAATACTCCATTTACTGGAAACAGAGAAAGAGTTAGTGAACTCTTGGGACAGATGCATGATGATGTATATGGTCCTATGTCTATAAATGCCAAGGTTGGTTCTTTTAAGAACCAAACGGGTAAAAGTATTAAAGTCCTACGATGTGATCGAGGAGGCGAATACTTGTGTATGGAGTTCCTGGATTTTCTAAAAGGAGAATGTGATTCTCTCTCAGCTTACTCCTTCAAATACACCACAGCACAACGGTGTATCGGAGCGGAGGTATCACACCCTATGAGATATGGCGCGCTCTTTGATGAGTACTATTGAGTTACCTGTTTTCTTTTGGGAGTTATGCACATAAATATTGAATAAGGTTCCATCCAAATCAGTGCCTACCATTACATATGAGATATGAAATGGGAAGAGGCCATGTCTTAAACGAGTTAAGATATGGGATTGTCCGGCCTATGTTGAAAAGCAAAATCCGGACAAGATCGAGGCAAGGTCAGTTGTGAGAGTTTGTTGGGATATCCCAAATATTAGTAAGGAAATATCTTCTACCAAACTGAGGAGCAAAAGGTGTTTTGTTTCTCAGCATGCCAACTTTATAGAAAAGGGATTTCTTGTGAAGAAATTAAGTGGTCATGAGGCAGAACTGGAACGAGTTCCAGCTAGACAAACTAACAGCAGATGATTTGATAAAAGCAAAGAATTCAATAGTTTCCAACGAACCTCAGCCTCTCCGCAAATCTGGCAGGGTTCCTTATCCACTTGAGAGATACTACGGTTTTCTCCGTAACAGTAGGATCGAGGATTGCTGATTGGTTCTGTAACTTTGTGTGTATGTAGTTAACCGCAATCAATAACGGTGTCGCGTGTAGCTAGACCGAGATGAGTACGGGTCGTCCTCTGGGAAACGTTGAATATTTTATTCTTACTTTAGGAGTGTTGAGAAAGAAAGGAGGAAGAATAAAGAATGGTGAAGAATGGTTGTAGGATCTAGATCTACGTTAAATACGGATGCAAAATATAGATCAAGATTAACTACAGATGTAGGTTTTATAGTAGAAGGGGGCTTGTAGGGTCCATTGGGATATAGTAGTTATGGATGATTAATTAAAGATTACTCTTTTTATCCTTTAATAGATTTAAAACTATATCAACAGTGATGCATGTAGATTAGGGTTTCTTGAGGGAAAAGGGTTCCCACTCTTAACCCCTATCTCGACATGGATCTCCATTCATATCCAGCCTTTACCAAAACAATTGTTAATCTAATCTTTAATCACGGTCGAGACTAGCAATGAATTGGTAGCGCGTCCGATTAGGATGTTAACTATTCTTTTGATAAAGTTTATAAACTTTATAGGACGTAAAAAGAGTTTAAGGATTTTCATCATCCATTAACCTACCCTAATCCCATGAACCCTAACAAGCGAAGAATTACTCGTGCATGTTGGGAGAAGAAGAGATGGAGAGAGAAATCATGAAGAAAATAAAATGCAATAAAATAAACTGCCTTTATTAATCAACAAGATCAAGTACACTTTGATTCCTTAGAAAATGATTACAAAACCCTAGTTTGCTTCTCGATCTCTTCTAAGGAGGTAGATGAATCGTTGATGATCAGCCTGGATGCGTGAGCCTGTCGTGGACTTCGTGATCTCTTTAGCTTGATGATTTTTCCTAGAGGCTCTCGATCCTTATTTATAGTCCCAAAACCAGAACCCTAGCTGCCTAATTTGGAAGCCAGTAGTTATGATACAAACAGCAAAATCCCAACTCCCAAATAGTCCAATACGCGGCGGATCCGCGGCCAATAGGTGGGTTTGGCCGCGGATCCATGGCCTTATAGGGAGATCATTGCTTTGTTTCTCTGGGGCTTTGTTTATCTGACACGTGGTGATCTTTTAACATCTTTGGAAACTGAAAATCTTCTCTTCGTCACTGCCAGCCTTGATTTCTTTAGTTTAATTTCTTAATTAGGCAGGTTTGTTTTACCAACTTTGATTTCCTTGATTTCGGCCCTGCAAATTCTGCACAATAGCTCAACAAATAATATTTAGTAGCGTTTGTTTTATTGAGATATTAACTTAACCATTAAATATTGGTCAAAGGTATAATATGGTAAGCATATTTAAATGGGCCAAATGTTACATGGATATTATATGCTTACTTTTTCCTACCAAATGTTTAATTATAATATATAAACACATGAAAATAGTATTTTTACATATAAACCCTTATGTGTGTTATATATTATAATAAACACCTTTTATTATATAGAAATAGTAGGAAAA
Source organism: Agapanthus africanus (assembly GCA_030015575.1). NCBI lineage: Eukaryota > Viridiplantae > Streptophyta > Magnoliopsida > Asparagales > Amaryllidaceae > Agapanthus > Agapanthus africanus. The sequence continues at coordinate 100,077,353 of JASDDO010000010.1, read as the reverse complement.
TGTCATATTAAATGTGCAGTTTTATCAACTGAACAATTGCATCATGAGATGATGGCCCAACCGGGTTCAGGAAGCTGGAACATTTGTTTTGATGTGATAGTCAAAGAGTTTGACTTCATCAAAATGGTAGATGAACCTTGTATATACAAGAAGGTTGTAGAGAGTAAGGTTGTCTTCTACGTATTGTACGTAGATGACATACTCCTGATAGGAAATGGTTTCCTATGCTACACTCGGTCAAGCTCCTCTTATCACAGGGATTCTCCATATAGGATCAAAGCGATACCTCCTAAATCCTGGGTTTTTGGATCTATATGATAGATCTAAATGGATGTTAGGATTCTCACTAGGTGTAGTGAGATGGTATCAATCGATCCTGGGGAGAATCACTGGAAAGGTTACAGGGTGATAAGGACGACTGAATGTCAGTTAAAAGTATTATCTTTACCCTCACTGCAGGGACGGTATGTTGGAAGAGTTCCAAGATAGATACCGTGGCACACTAGACGATAAAGGCTAAATACATTGCTACCAATGATACTACCAAAGTGGCTGTCTGGACATTCTTGTTCATAAGATGAACAAGGTTCCTACCATTGAGCGTCCAATAACTGTTATTGTGACAACAATGGAGTTGTGGCTTATGCCTAGGAATGCAGGTCCCATCAACGTTCCAGACATATTCTGAGGCAAGTATCACCTTATCAGGGAGATGGTTGATCTCCAAAGGATCGAGGTTAGGAGAGTAGACCAGAAGGTTGACACAGCGGATCCACTTACAAAGGCCTTACCCCTAGAGAGACTTCTCTACAATGGTTGAGTATGGGATACTAGAACCTCTGCTATATTGTTGGGTATTGGATACTACAACAAATGGCCTTAGTGCAAGTGGGAGATTGTTAGTTACATATATGCCCTAGAGGCCATTATTGTACATGTGATGTATATTGTAGTGGATGCTTGGACATATATAGGAAGGACTTTCTTGCTCAACATGATAGTATGCTATCTGGTTGCACTTTATCTTAACATGTAAACAAATACTATTTTGTGATCACATGTTGATAAAGCCCTTAGGATGAGTACTTGACAGCCATGACTATGATGTAGATCATACTAGTGGGGACTGAGTAGTCGATAAGTACATCCTTCAAATGTTCTTAGTCGTGGGAGTATCGAGACAGGGCATCGGTACTCCAGAGTAGACTAGCGTATGCGCTTCTTGACCCATATGATGGGCGATGGATGATCCCATATCCATTGGTGTTTGACATCAGAGAAGGTATACGGGTGCTCAGTGGAGACTGGGTACACTGGAAGGACTCGCCGAGAAATCCTAGATGGTATTATACCAACTGTCGGATAGCAGTTCTCTGGTGACACTGGTACAGGTTAGTCTGTAGACCCGAGATCCTCATAGAGTCTTGTGTGATTCCCACTGTGCTTTGATTTCCACCATACCACCGTCAAGAGATCGTGTAAAATGGTTGTTAGTTATATGTATGCCCTAGAGGCCATTACTGTACATTGGATGTATATTGTAGTGGATGCTGGGACATATATAGGGAGGACTTTCTTGCTCGACATGATAGTATGCTATCTGGTTACTCTTTACCTTAACGTGTACACTGATTGTCTCTCTGTTACATGTTGGTAAAGCCCTTAGGATGTGTACTTGACTACCTGGACTATGATGCGGATCATACTAGTGGGGACATGGTAGTCCATAAGTACATCCTTCAAAGTCCCTAGTCGTGGGTGTATCGAGACGGGGCATCGATATACCAGAGTAGACTAGCGTATACCTTCTCGACCCATACAGATGGGCGATGGATGATCCCATATCCATTGGTGTTTGACATCAGAGATGATATACGGGTGCTCAGTAGAGACTGGGTACACTGGACGGACTCGCCGATAACTCCCAGATGGTATTATACCTCACGTCAGATGGCAGTTCTCTGGTGACACTGGTACAGAGTAGTCTGTTGACCCGAGATCGTCATAGAGTCTTGTGTGGTTCCCACTGTGCTTTGATTTCCATCTTACCACGTCCAAGAGGGCGTACAAAACGGTGGTTTTTGGGTACAGTCCCGAGTCACATGGAGGCAATGAGCGATAGGAGGGGATTCGTCTCTCCCGGTATAGGGAGTTGATGTTGCACTGTGTTCGATTGGCTATAACAGGAAGTCCCTGGCCAGGGCTGATCAGAGAATTGCTGGTAAGTGTTACCAGTAGTTTCTCGACCCGTTATGAGCCTCATATCGACACGACTTATCGAGCTATTGGGGTCTGACGTTTACCACCCCTAGGCAAGATATGCGACATATCAGACGATCAGACCGGACTGTACGGTAGTGTTACTGGTTGGATTCACAGGAGTGTGAGCGGGCTTGCTCGTCGATCTTCTGATCGCTCAATACCCGGGTGGCCGTTACGTTTAGCAGACCGCTTGCGGCTTGTGGGTGTTTGATATGATCATCACCTGCTGCCGGCGTATTGACGAGTCTTTAGAGTCCTACACAGAGGTTTCCTGGCTCAAGCGAAACGAAATAGGAGCGCATATGAGATATGTGCGGGACCGAGAATAATGCGTGTATGTGATACCGCATTTCATTCTCGCGATCAATGTGTCGGATGGTTGTATGCGATATAACCTAGTTATCGATTCAACCGTTGAATCGATAAGCCGATACATTGAATACTAGTCGGTTGTGTGCGACATGACCGGATCATTGAATCAAGTGTTGATTTAATGATTTAATGCATAATTATATATTTGATATATTACTTTGCGTTAACTAGTATCGGTTCACTTTAAATGGATTTTCTCACTCGGATGTGCGCATTGCATATGCGATATGATTTTGTGCACTTGCTTGTATCATGTTTGATGATACATGCCTTTTGATTAAGTGTAAAGAATTAAACCTTGGTTAATGAAATGGTTAGGGTTTACTATTTCCTTATTCATTTATTTATCTATTTATTCTTTTTGGAAAATGATTTGCATAAAGATTAAATGGTGGCTTTCTTTGGATGGATTATGAAGCTTCATGATACTTTGACTAGGTCACCATTTTGTCTTCATGCTTAACCCTAACCCTTCAATCTAACCATGATTTATTCTCTACACTAAACTATGGTTGGTTAATGATAAGTATTCATATTTATTTCTTTTTACAAATTAACTTATCATAACTTTTCATCATCTTCTTCTTCTTCACTTCAAGAAGAAAGCTAACCTCATCAATGGTGATTGATGAATTAGAGTGAGAAATCCAATTCTAAAGTCTACCTACTTCCTATTTCTTCATCCTCTACCTCTTGCCAAGTAGTAGAGTGTGTTTCCTTCACAAGTTTTTAGGGCTTGGTGAAGGTGGAGCTTGATTTAGCGATGCCTCGACGTAGATCATCTTCGGCATGGACATCGACGACCTAGCTCGTTTTTTTTCTCCGACGAAGCCGACTCTAGAGCCTGGATTCCTTTTGGACAGCGGAGACGACTTCTTTGCGGAGCTATGGAGGTGGATCACCGGATCTACAAAGGTTGTATTTCCGATATCCCATTAGTTAAGTGTTAACTAGTTTGCTTTTTCGCCTAAACTTCTAGCAAACGATCCGTAGTCGGGTCTCTCGGCACCCGTAAAATTTTATATTGGCATGTTCGATGCATTGTGAGACCTCTATAGGGTGCCTAGGGACCTTTCAATGGTGGCTTTTGGGTACAGTCCCGAATCACATGGAGGCAATGAGCGATAGGAGGGGTTTCGTCTCTCCCTGTATTGGGGGTTGATGTTGCGCAGTGCTCGATTGGCCATAGCAGGAAATCCCTGGCCAGGGTTGCTGAGATTTATTGGTAAGTGTTACCAGTAGTTTCTCGAATCGTTATGGACCTTGCATCGGCATGACTTATCGGGCTATTGGGGTCTAACGTTAAACCACCCCCCAGGCTGTGATATGCGACATCTCAGACGAAGAGACCGGACTGTACGGTAGTGTTACTGATTGGATTCGCAGGAGTTATAGTAGGTTTGCTTGTTGATCTTCTGATCGCTCAATACCCGGGTGGTCGTTACGTTTAGCAGACCGCTTGCGGCTTGTGGGTGTTTGATATGATCATCACATACTGCCGGCGTATTGACGAGTGTTTAGAGTCCTACATAGAGGTTTCCTGGTTCATGCGAAATGGAGTAGGAGCACATATGTGATATGTGCGGGACCGAGATTAATACGAGTATGTGATACCGTATTCTATTCTCGCAATATGTAATATCGGCCGGTTATATGTGATATAGCCGGGTTATCGGAACAAGTGTTGATTCGATGAAATTATATATATATATATATATATATATATATATATATTATGCTCACTTAAATATTTATTATTCTCACTTGTAATACATTTAACATATATATGATATATATATTGTATTGTTTTTTCTTTTGTTGCATAAATATTATATATGTGATATATAATATTGTGACATGTTAGGTTATACATGCAACATGGATATATGAGAATTATACCATGCTATATATTATGTTTGAGTTTAAATTCTTAAGTAATTCAAAAAGAAAGAAATGAGTCATTGTGAAGCTTCATGAAGCTTCATGATAAACTTTGACAAAGTCTTCTCTTTTTGTTTTGCTTAAGATATTTCTAAACTCAACCATGACACATAGCCATGGTTAACTCTCTACAAGAGTTAGTGGATGGCATACACTAACCAAGGGTTGCATTTCTAACATCATCTCTTTCATTATTCATCTTCTTCCTCATTTTGATTTTTGCTCTCTAGCTTTTGAGAAAAGAGAAGAAAATAGTGAGAAAATAAACAATAAAGTGAGCAAAATTCCTACTTCATCATCCTATACTATTAGCCATTTAGTTTCGGGTGTTTGCTTCACTAATCTACACAATTAGTGAAGAGATAGCATGAGCTAGTGTCTCCTCGACGTAGATCATCTTCGGCCTCGAAGACTTCGAAGCAAGCTTGTTCGTTTCTTCATGGGAGCCTCTCTAGAGTCCAAACGATCGTGATCGCAGCGAAGGGACTTCTACACGGAGCTATTGAAGTGAAGGACCGGTCTACAAAGGTTGTATTCCTTGTTCACTTAGATGTAAAGTGTTTACATATCATATTTAACCCTAAGTCTCTAGTTAAGATCTTGGTTAGGGTTTGTTTAGCACCCCAAAAATTTTAAAGTAGCATGATTGATGCTTGCCAAAACCTTCACAAGGTGCTAAGCTAACCCTACACATGTCACCCGGGAACTGCTACCTGACGATAGGTATAATACCAACCAGCAGTTCCCGACGAGTCCTGTCCAGTGTAACTCATAACCTAATGAGAACCTGCATACTATCTCTAGTACGACGTACTAATGGATGTGGGACAGACCATCTCCCCTGCTGGGATGAGAAGCGTATACACTAGTCTACTCTGGAGTATCGATGCTCCATCTCGATAATCCTACAACTAAAGACCTGTATAAGGATGTCCTTATAGACTATCCAACCCCCACTAGTGTGACTGCCATCACAACGCTGGTAGTCAAGAAAAGATCCTAAGGGATCTACCAATATATATAAGCAATATGCTAAAAGAAACACATGCACATATTGAGGTGGAATCAAACCAAGTAGTATACTACCATTTTGAGCAAGACTGTTATCATAACTGTGAATATCCCAAGCTTCTAAAATGTAATATACAATCTTGTATGATAAAATAATGGCCTCTAGGGCATATCTCACTAACAATCTCCTACTTGCACTAAGGCCATGTATTGGCATATCGCAGACCTATCATCTCGATTAGCCTCTCGAACTGTGTCTAAAGAATGGCCTTTATGAGTGGATCAGCAGTGTTGTTCTCCATATCTACTCTCCGCACCTCGATCTCCCGATGATCTACGATCTGTAAGTGCACGGCGGCGCCCTGCCGTCCATCCGATGCCGGAAACGCGGAAACGAAAAACTTTTCAAACTAGAAAACCGGCACCACCGCATACAAAAATCCCGGATCGGGCCATTAACCTAACTCTAGCAAACTAGAAAGGGAGTAGAGAAGTTATACCAAGCGATCCGTGTCCTTCGGTCTTCGTCTGCACTCCGATCTCCCGCGGAATCTCCGTCCGTCACCTCCTCGTCAGAAAGGGCACCATGTAGCCGAGTTCTTTTACGGGCTTCCACCTCTGGACCGAGGCAACTCGGGAGCGAAGTTGGCTAGCCGACGCGTCCGAGATTTGCTGTAGATATAGTGTGGTAGGCTATGTCTCTTTGGGGTATATGAAGTTGCCATTGAAGATGATGGAGGTGGAGAAAGAACTTTTGAGAGAGCTTGTGAACTTTGATACAAAATGAGAATGAGAATAATTTTCCATACACCAAAAATGAAAACCTCATTCTCACCCATCAAGTGGCCGGCCAAAGAATATGGTGGAGGGAATTATGAATGGAAAAGCAAGTGGGGAAAAGCTATGATAATGATAATAAAAGTCACACCAACCTCTCATCCAAATCCAACTCAATACACATCTCATTAATGCAAAGGAAAAGATGGATAAAGCATCTTATGGTGATAGAAGCCACAAATGCAAGAAACCCCCTCCACAAATGTTATTTGCACACTTGCAAATAAACCCCCTCCATCGTAAAAGTCCGGCCGGGAAGGAACAAAGGAAAACTGGCCGGAACGGAATGCAAACTGGCTACTTCAGAAAACTGATCTCGTAATAAATTACAGGAAAACCCCGCTACTACATATACGTGCCCGCATTTGTATTCCCACTGAACACAAATGCAAAGAGACAAAATCTACACTGTCTAATACTAGGATCTGGCTTAAACCAAAGCCCGCTAGTAAAATCCGTCCGATGATGATCCGTGCAATACCGCATGTATCTGATCGAACCCTGCCATATCTTCATATGGCCTCTACAGCGTTTCACCCGAAACTTGAGTAAATGTGTGTGGTGGACTCTAAAGACTCGTCAATACTATGGCTGTGGATTTAACCACTAGCACGTCAGAGGTATTAGCCATACGTGACGGGCTACCAGCTATTGACCAAAAGGGACGTCGATGAGCGAACTCATCCTGACACCCTACTGAGCCTGTCAGTGACAATATCCGTACAGTCCGGTCCGTTCGTCTATGAGCATCGCATGGCGGGCCTAGGGGGTTGGTAAAAGTCAGACCTGTAGGATTCCTAGGCACACTCAAGAGGTCTCACAAGGCATCAACCAAGCCAATTTCAAAAATTTCCGGTGCCGAGAAACCCTAATATAGATCGTTAACTAGAGATTAGGCGATACATGCAAGTAAACAACTTTACTGCTAAGTGAAAGAGACTACAACCTTTGTAGATCCGGTCCTCCACTTCCTTAGCTCCGTGATGATGTCCCTCCGCTGTGATCATCGGATCCCGGACTCTAGCGATGGTTTCGTCGAAGAAATGATCGGGCTAGATCGTCGACTTCGATGCCGAAGATGATCTACGTCGAGGCAACTCAAGATCAAGCTCCAACTTCACCAAGTCATGAAACTTGTGAAGAAAACACCCTATACTACATGGCAAGTAGTAGAGGATGAAGAAATAGGAAGTGGGTTCACTTTGGATTTGGATTTCTCACTTGATTTCATTACTTGACATTTTTGTAGAAAGCTTTTCTTTCTTCATCAAGAAGAAGAAGAAGAAAGAAAATGAAAAAATGAATTAATTTAAAAAGAAAATCAAGTGACCCTTATCATATTGCAACCATGGTTAAGTGTAGAGAATAAACTAGGGTTAGGTGAATGGTTAGGGTTAAGGAAAGAAACAAAATGGTCAAGCTTTCAAAGCTTCATGAAGCTTCAACAAAATCCAAAGTTAGCCACCATTTTATTTCTTTCTCAAATGAATAAATAAATGAATAAGTAAATAAAGCATATGAAACCCTAACCATTAACTAACCATGGTTTAATTCAAACATACACCCAAGTTTGCATGTATCATCAAACATGATACAAACTTGTGCACAAAAATATATCATATATACAATGTGCACAAACAAGTGAGAAAAACATCTTAAGTGAACCAATATTAGTTAATGTAAAGTAATATATCAAATATATAATTATACATTAAATCATTAAATCAACACTTGATTTAACGACCCGGTCACATCGCATATGACCGACTAATATCCAATGTATCGACTTATCGAATCAATCCTCGATTCGATAACTAGGATATATCGCATACAACCAATCGATACATTCATCGCGAGAATAGAATACGGTATCATATACACGCATTATTCTCGGTCCCGCACATATCTCATATGCGCTCCAATTTCGTTTCGCTTGAGCCAGGAAACCTCTGTGTAGGACTCTAAAGACTCGTCAATACGCCGGCAGCAGGTGATGATCATATCAAACACCCACAAGCCGCAAGCGGTCTGCTAAACGTAACGGCCACCCGGGTATTGAGCAATCAGAAGATCGACGAGCAAGCCCGCTCACACTCCTGTGAATCCAACCAGTAACACTTACCGTACAGTCCGGTCTGATCGTCTGATATGTCGCATATCTCGCCTAGGGGTGGTAAAACGTCAGACCCCGGTAGCTTGATAATTCGTGTCGATATGAGGTCTATAACAGTTCGAGAAACTACTGGTAACACTTACCAGTAAATCTCAGCAACCCTGGCCAGGGATTTCCGGTTATAGCCAATCGAACACAGCGCAACATCAACTCCCTATACCGGGAGAAACGAATCCCCTCCTATCGCTCATTGCCTCCATGTGATTCGGGACTGTACCCAAAAACCACCATTTTGCACGCCCTCTTGGACGTGGTAAGGTGGAAATCAAAGCACGGTGGGAATCACGCAAGACTCTATGACGATCTCGGGTCAACAGACTAACATGTACCAGTGTCACCAGAGAACTGCCATCTGACGTAAGGTATAATACCATCTGGGAGTTCTCGGCGAGTCCGTCCAGTGTACCCAGTCTCCACTGAGCACCCGTATATCATCTCTGATGTCAAACACCAATGGATATGGGATCATCCATCGCCCATCTGTATGGGTCGAGAAGGTATACGCTAGTCTACTCTGGTATATCGATGCCCCGTCTCGATACACCCACGACTAGGGACCTTGAGGGATGTACTTATGGACTACCATGTCCCCACTAGTATAAACCGCATCATAGTCCAGGTAGTCGAGTACACATCCTAAGGGCTTTACCAATATGTAACAGAGAGACAATCAGTATACACGTTAAGGTAAAGAGTAACCAGATAGCATACTATCATGTCGAGCAAGAAAGTCCTCCCTATATATGTCCCAGCATCCACTACAATATACATCCCATGTACAGTAATGGCCTCTAGGGCATACATATAACTATCAAGACCCCCAAAAGCGGTACAAGTCGTGTCGGAGTGTAGCCCAGAACACCCTGAGATACTACTGGAATACCTACCAGCAAATCTCCTGCCTTGGCCAAGGACTTTTCATGTACTGGCTCTCCTAGACACAGCGCGACCTCACCCCTAATACCAGGAGAGACGAACCCCTGCAGATCCGCTCATTGCCTCCATGTGGCTCGGGACTGTACCCAACTAAAACCTGTTTGCACTACTCCTTTGAGCCGTGGTAGGGTAGTAATCAAAGCACAGTGGGAACTCACACGAGACAAATGACGATCTCAGGTCGATGAACTAACCTGTACACATGTCACCAGGGAACTGCTATCTGACGTCACGTATAATACCAACTAGCAGGTTCCCGGCGAGTCCTGTCCGGTGTACTCATAACCCAATGAGCACCTGTATACATCTTAGGTGAACCAACTGACACCAATGGCTTGTGAGACCGGCCACCGCCCCTCATCGGGGTCTCGACTGTATACACTAGTCTACTCTGGAGAATCGATGCCCTGTCTCGAAACTCCCATGACTAGGGACCTTTTAAGGATTTGCTTATAGACTCCAGCTCCCACGTATATGATCGCCCTCATACTGCTGGTAGTCAAGCAAGAATCCTAGAGGCTCTATCAACGTGCAATAGCGACCTGTAGGGTCACCTAAAGCAGTACACGATGATAAAGATAACCAGATAGCATACAATCATCTTGAGTAAGACTGTCCTACCGGGATAGGTCCTCCCTCAATCATTGCAATCACGTGCCTATGATCCAATAATTGACTCTGAGGGCACTATCTCCAACAATCTCCTACTTGCACTCAAGGCTAATTATTGCGATGTCGCATACTCACAGCCCGTGTGATACCGAACACCCAACTCCTCTACTAGTCAGTCTCACAAAGCTCGTTTGCGAAACTATTGCGTTCAAGGAATAGCCTCAGTGAGTGGATCCGCTCTGATGTTTCTTTCTATGTCTCTCTTTATCTCAAGTTCGCGGAGAAAGCCATCTCCCTAAATGAGCAATACCTGTCTTAGAATGTGTCTGGATATCTGATGGGACCTAGCTCATAAGTGAACTCCAAATCCAAACTTCTTAGACTGTATTGTCAACTGAACTTAATCAGTATCCTGCGCCATGCCTTCCCTCAGTATCCACCTGGACCACCTGTCCAAAATACTACCCCTCGTCAGAGGGAAAACTATAACTCTGACAACCTCTCTGTCATCCAGGTCACCTTGGAAGCCTGGAATGATAACTGTCTCCCGAAGGAGAATGCCGTTATCATATCCCTAGAACATTCACTTATGTTCTAAAACTGCTTCCGACTGTTTCTCCAGGATTGGATCAATATCAACTTATTGAGTTTACTGCAAAAACAACATCTGGTGTGGTACTTGACATCTCATGATCAACTCAATTGCCTAAGCAAGTGATCTTCCAATCATGCGTATTCCTCTCCCCTTTAGTCTGTAAGACACCTTTAGAGAGGGTGACTCCATTACCTGCAGGTATACTACCGTGCCAGGAGTCGTCCATTCTAAATACTCATAGAATGCAGTCTAAGTACCCAGATTGGGAAACTACCCAAATCTAGATCTAAAACCATAGATCTAGTAACCAGAATGTACGATATAAGATCCAATTCCTATGTGGAGAAACCACTGTGTGACAACCAAAGTTTAACCGACCGTAGTATAGGAATTTTACTTCCTACTCTGTGTATGTCATCCAAATACCAGGACATCACACCCTACTACCTTCTTAACAGATCCATCCCCTATTCTGATGAAGTCAAATCTATGACTGTCACATCAGAAATAGATGATCTATCTCCTCTATATCTGCTTTAGTCCATAAATAGACATAAGCCACTTGTCCACCATGCTTCCGCTGCTCCCACTGACCACGACAACCCTCTGGCAGAGTCATATAGACGTACACTTCTAAAACCAGTTTAGAACGACGCTATACTCATCCTCCTGCCGGGTCTCACAGTCTGGAACAACAGCAATGGCAAGTCTGGGTAAACAAGAACCTCCCTGCCACCGTCCTTGAGCATACCGAAGTACCTCTCGGGTGCCTGAGGTTACCCACTTTATCTGCGGAGTGGCCAATGGAATGTCAAACCAGATTGAATCTTTAGGTTCTTATCAAATCTTCAGTAATCGTTTGCGGTTCTGGAATCACTTCCAGTTCTACCATACTCCCACTACTGTTTTCTGAAAAAATCCATTTTTATTAAAACTGTGGCGAGTAAAGAACAATATCACTATTGATCTTCAAGATGGTAGAAAGTCAACCCTCGTCATAGCCCGGGTCAACCCACAAACAGCCATTACAGAAATATGCCTTGAGTTGTCCAGAGTCTGGTTTTAAGCATAAGCTGGACAACTCCCCGTACCTTAACAATGTCAAGATATGAACTGTTCTATATCCAATATAGAATTGAGAGGCACTGATTTAATTGAACCAGATTCAAATCATGCAGCTGTCTCCAGTGCATGTCAACTAAATGGAAGAGAGGCCGATCAGCGTTACTCAACTTAGGAGTACTTCCAATTATGAGTAACCTGAAAGAGAAGCTAGTTCTCTTAATCATTACTATCAACTGAATACCATTCACAAGTATCTACATCTTCGATCACCTTGAAGAATCCCGATACTTGCAATACCCGGTTCTCTATTTTACTCATATACCTATAACTTCTCAAAACTTGGACCCTGTGTTCCTACGAAACACTTGTCTAAGAACCAGAGAAGTCATAAGTAAACTGAATATAGTACGAGGACCAACCCCTCTGTCCTAATGGACACTGGACAACATACAATACTCTGTATAAGTCCCTTGAGTCAAATGACTCATTCACTGTGTGTCATAGGTTGAAAACTGTACTTATGGTTAAGAAGAATTACACCGCTGTTTAATGCTCCTTACCTAACCATCCTCTGATATAGGTAAATGTCATAGACATAATTTCAAAAAGGTATATCTCACTCTATAAAAATAGACGTACAGATATATCAATTTGAAATTAGTGCACAACAACGGATATTCAAAACCAAATATTTGTCGTCCGGCAGACAACCCAGGTAATTTCCTCAAATATTACCAATTACAACGAATTCCGATATAATGAGGACAATCACCTAATTCCCAATAACTTACTCTCACTCATCATCTGTAAAACCATACAGATGTGAGAATCTTACCTGGTAAATACATACCCTGGAGCAAGTGTCTAATTGGGAAATCAGTTTTCTTTTAACAGTACACGGTGAAACTGAAACATTGAAATGTTTCATAGGGGTATATTGGTATTCCTAGTAATGCCTCTTCCATTATCCAGATTCACAACTGTAACCATATAATTCTTTGCCACTTCTCCAAATCCCTTTATATGTCTTTAGTCATTACCTTCTGTACACCCCTTTAGGCCAAATGGTTTTCTTCCTTCCCTACCGTTCGGCACCAGCCTATGGTTTGGAAGAAGACTATCCAATAAGCATAATGGGTGTACTGTCCTAATCCTAGGAGCACTCGCAATGCGAAAGAAGGTGAAGATAAAAGACAACCGAATAAACCTTATTCCTATTTCTCCTGAACCAGAATCCATCCCCGAACTGGAACAAGTTCCTTTTGAGTTCGTATATAACCATACGATGGATTATCCAATAAACTGTGGATCTTCGTAGTGATACGGAATGTCCTGGAGAAATACAAAGGTGATTTAGGATTGGCGAAGAAATACTTGGTTTGGTCGTGAATAGCAGTCGCAATTTACTTTGCTCTCTTACTAATCCCTTGTTATGTCTTTACTTAATACCTTCTGTACACCGTTTAGGCTAACTGGTTTTCTTCATTCCCTACCGTTTAGCACCAGCCTAAGGTTTGGAAGAAGACTATCCAATTTGCATAATAGGTGTACTATCTCCTAAACCAAGGAGTACTCGCAGCATGAGAGAAGGTAAAAGGAAAAGACAACTGAATAGTCCTATTCTTTTTCCCAGAACCGGAAACCATTCTCGAATTCCTTCGAGTTCGTATATAACCATACGATGGTTTTGTCTAATGGAAGTGGACGTTCGTAGTAATACGGGGTGCCCCGGAGAAAAGGGTAAAAGTAGGAGTGGCAATGAGGTTTGCAACTCTGACAATCCAAAAGCCAGTGTTAAGAAGGTTCGGTCAACTTGGTCACTGAGTAATAGTCTAGGGTCGGGTCAATGGTCGCTGCCAAAGAGAGAGAGAAAAGAAACACTCAGCATGCACTCTAACCTAGATCAGAATGGTTATCACTTTATCTAATCTGGAAACCTCCCACTGTAACCTCAAATTCTTCTCCAAACCCAAAAGAAGAATTAGTCGGGATCACCCGAGGAGTAAACCATCTCATCAGTGGGAATCGGGATCCAACTATCATCGCATGATAACGTGACGGAATCCTCTCATGTTATCACACTCCAGAAGGTATGCGCATATCTGGCAAGTTTCAGTTTCTTTATAAACTCCCGATGTGGATTTTTGCCCCATGCTCTTATGACCTTGACTTTGGCCAACAAATCATAAGTCACATGTCAAGTTCTACCCGTCATTGTCCAGGTTAATTTGAACCCACCCGTACAAGCCCTTGACTTTGGCCAACAAGGCTATACGACTGTCCCAAACCAACGCATCTATCTATGCTGCATATGAATACCCAACAGCTACCAAACACTGTTCCTTGACTTTGGCCAACAAACACAGCTTGAATACTATTGACTATCCATATGAAATGACGGAGGGCTACGAATGGTTTCTGGCGAAAACCTTTAACGTAATGAACTTGATATCGTTGAAGGAACCGGATAGCTTTTAAAAATATAGTGACGAAAACCTTTGCTAAAGAGGTCACTCCCGGTGAAAGGATCTCGACTCTTTCCCCGTAGAATGAGGTGCAGGATATTCCAACTGAATACCACGATGCAAAGCAAAAATAATAGGCTATAGTGAAGTTATTGCTCTGACGCAAAATTTTGTCCAAGGGGTCACTCCCGGTGAAGGGATCTCGGCCCTTGCCTCATCGACTGAAGAGCAGGATTTTCCAACTGAATACCACGATGCAAAACAAAAGAGAATGCCCTTGTAATAACAGCTTTTTGAAAAATGTTCTAAGAACATCAGAATAGGTTTGTTTAACTTGCATTGATCCGAATCAACGCAGTCCCATCAATTGATCACACCACAAAAGAACGAAAATAATGATGTACGTATATGCCATCCGCATTCGCCACTGGGTCCCGTCATCACCCGTTAGGTTACTTAACTAACGATAGAGCGTGGACTGGACTAGCGCGGATGCAAAACATATACAATATCTACTAGTATATATATCAATATATAATATTTCGCTCAAGGCGTGATAAAAAGCAACATCACAGAAATGTAACCAGTATCACAGAACAATACAGATATCTGGGATCCCCGGGTTTCATAGAGCCGCTACTGAAACCCGACGTTCCCCTGGTGTTGTGGATAGCCTGTGCAATGAAATCCTAGACCCCTACGGGCGTGGCAAGTTACCCGCCAAAACCTGAAGCGAGGCAGCCCCCTTCAGCAACGTGAATGGACCACCCAGCACTTCACGGAATCCGGTAACTTGGGCACCCCTCCTGGGTCAACCTGTACCCTCTACGAGTGTGGCGAACAGCCCGCCAATTCTAAAGTAAAGCCCCCTCCGTCTCAATGCCATGAGATGCGGGCTCGTTGCCCTCTAGAACCCGGCTATCCGTGCACCCCGCCGTGGGGTAATCCTAGTACAGAAAGTAAAATATATATACAACGGGTACATCGACCTCGACCAGGTCGTGCCCCAAAAGAATAATATACAAACAGGCAGTAACGGCAGTCCACATGTCGGACGCTCGCCCCGCAATATCAAATGTACATATAAAACAAAACTGTACTAACATTGCATCCAGGCTATCCCTCACGACTCAAAGCACAACACAGAACATCAACGTGAATGTCACGTTCGCAAATCCGTCTAAAAGGGCTATAGCAGATAGACTGGATTTACCGATCGAATGACATTCACGGTCACAGATATAATGTAAATACTGTGAACTAACGTGTTTAAAATTCTCGATCGATCAAATTTATCGAAGTGGGCCCCAAGCATCACTGTAGCACTTACAGAAAATCTGGGCCCAAAAAGAATATCCCAAAACCCCTATTTCTAACCCATAAGCCTACTGGAAAATTTTGGTACAATGAGGACACTTTTCCACCGCGGAACCGTGGACAAACCAGGTGTTTGGCCGCGTTTCCACGGTCGTACTAACGAATCACTGCATCGAATTTTCCCAGAATTCTTAGAATTTCTTGCATGTGTTTCTGCAATGACCTGAAAAATTTTTAGAGCCCAAAAAATTTCGACAGAAACCTGATGCACACGAAATACGGTTTTTGGGATTTTTGTTCGATCGAGTCTTTAAACATACTAGATCAAGCTAGGCAAGATTAATGGCGTGGCTCTGATACCAGTGTAAGTGCACGGCGGCGCCCCGGCCGTCCATCCGACGCCGGAAACGCGGAAACGAAAAACTTTTCAAACTAGAAAACCGGCACCACCGCGCACAAAAAATCCGGATCGGGCCATTAACCTAGCTTCTAGCAAACTAAAAGATGGGTAGAGAGGCTATACCAAGCGATCCGTGTCCTTCGGTCTTCGTCTCCACTCCGATCTCCCGCGGAATCTCCGTCCGTCACCTCCTCGTCGGAAAGGGCACCACGTAGCCGAGTTCTTTTACGGGCTCCCACCTCTGGACCGAGGCAACTCGGGCGCGAAGTTGGCTAGCCGACGCGTCTGAGATTTGCTGTAGATGTAGTGTAGTAGGCTATGTCTCTTTGGGGTATATGAAGTTGCCTTTGAAGATGATGGAGGTGGAGAAAGAACTTTTGAGAGAGCTTGTGAACTTTGATACAAATTGAGAATGAGAATAATTTTCCATACACCAAAAATGAAAACCTCATTCTCACCCATCAAATGGCTGACCAAAGAATATGGTGGAGGGAATTATGAATGGAAAAGCAAGTGGGGAAAAGCTATGATAATGATAATAAAAGTCACACCAACCTCTCATCCAAATCCAACTCAATACACATCTCATTAATGCAAAGGAAAAGATGGATAAAGCATCTCATGATGATAGAAGCCACAAATGCAAGAAACCCCCTCCACAAATGTTATTTGCACACTTGCAAATAACCCCCCCTCCATCGTAAAAGTCCGGCCGGGAAGGAACAAAGGAAAACTGGCAGGAACGGAATGCAAACTGGCAACTTCAGAAAACTGATCCCGTAATAAATTACAGGAAAACCCCGCTACTGCATATACATGCCCGCATTTGTATTCCCACTGAACACAAATGCAAAGAGACAAAATCTACGCTTTCTAATACTAGGATCTGGCTTAAACCAAAGCTCGCTAGTAAAATCCGTCCGATCATGATCCGTTCAATACCGTACGTATCTGATCGAACCCTGCCATATCTCCATACGGCCTCTACAGCGTTTCTCCCGAAACTTGAGTAACTGTGTGTGGTGGACTCTAAATACTCGTCAATACTATAGCTGTGGATTTAACCACTAGCACGCCAGAGGTATTAGCCATACGTGACGGGCTACCAGCTATTGACCAAAAGGGACATCGATGAGCGAACTCATCCTGACACCCTACTGAGCCTGTCAGTGACAATATCCGTACATTCCGGTCCGTTCGTCTATGAGCATCGCATGGCGGGCCTAGGGGGTTGGTAAATGTCAGACCCCCAAAAGCGGTACAAGTCGTGTCGGAGTGTAGCCCAGAACACCCTGAGATACTACTGGAATACCTACCAGCAAATCTCCTGCTTTGGCCAAGGACTTTTCATGTACTGGCTCTTCTAGACACAGCGCGACCTCACCCCCAATACCGGGAGAGACGAACCCCTGCAGATCCGCTCACTGCCTCCATGTGGCTCGGGACTGTACCCAACTAAAACCTGTTTGCATGACTCCTTTTAGCCGTGGTAGGGTAGTAATCAAAGCATAGTGGGAACTCACACGAGAAAAATGACGATCTCAGGTCGATGAACTAACCTGTACACATGTCACCAGGGAACTGCTATCTGACGTCAGGTATAATACCAACTAGCAGGTTCCCGGCGAGTCCTGTCCGGTGTACTCATAATCCAATGAGGACCTGTATACATCTTAGGTGAACCAACTGACACCAATGGCTTGTGAGACCGGCCACCACCCCTCGTTGGGGTCTCAACTGTATACACTAGTCTACTCTGGAGAATCGATGACCTGTCTCGAAACTCCCACGACTAGGGACCTTTTAAGGATTTGCTTATAGACTCCAGCTCCCACGTATACGATCGCCCTCATACTGCTGGTAGTCAAGCAAGAATCCTAGGGGCTCTATCAACGTGCAATAGCGACATGTAGGGTCACCTAAAGCAGTACACGATGATAAAGATAAACCAGATAGCATACTATCATCTTGAGTAAGACTGTCCTACCGGGATAGGTCCTCCCTCAATCATTGCAATCACGGACCTGTGATCCAAATTGACTCTGAGGGCACTATCTCCAACACGATCTCCCTGATCAGGCGATACCGCCTCAAGATGTGTCTGGACTTCTGATGGGACCTTGGTTCCTTCGCAAAAGCTATAGCCCCGTTGTTGTCACAATACAGAGGTATTGGATCAACAATGGACGGAACCACTTGAAGTTCTGTCACGAACTTCTTGATCCAGACTGCTTCTTTCGTTGCGTCACATGCAGCGATATACTCCACTTCCATAGTCGAGTAAGCAACTGTGTCCTGCTTGGAGCTCTTCCAACAGACAGCCTCTCCATTGAGGGTAAAAACATAACCTGACATGGACTTAGAGTCATCCTTGTCACTTTGGAAGCTGGAGTCGGCGAAGGCCTCGACCTGGAGGTCTTCTCTACCATACACCAAGAATATCTCCTTAGTCATTCTCAGGTACTTAAGAATATTCTTTACTGCTGTCCAGTGCTTCTCGCCTAGGTTTGACTGATACCTGCTTACAACGCTCATTGCATAAGCTACATCTGGTCTGGTACACAACATCGCATACATTATAGAGCCTACCTCCGAAGCGTAGGGTATAATATACATGCGATCCCTTTCCAAATCAGTCTTGGGAGATATCTCTTTGGAGAGGGTGATTCCGTGATAAGCCGGTAAATTACCGCGCTTTGAATCTTCCATACTGAATCTTTTCAGTATGGTGTCAATGTATCTTGACTGTGAAAGTCCCAACATCCTCTTAGATCTATCACGATAGATCTGGATCCCCAAAATGTAGGAGGCATCACCCTGGTCCTTCATGGAGAACCTTTGTGACAAGAACCCCTTGACTGATTGTAGCATAGTAATGTCATTTCTTATCAAGAGAATGTCATCCGCATATAAGATGAGGAATGCCACACTTCTCGCTACAATCTTACTATAGATGCATGGTTCATCTGGATTTTTGATGAAGTCGAATTCCTTAACCATCTCATCAAAACAGTTGTTCCAACTCCGTGATGCCTGCTTTAGTCCATAAATGGACCTAATAAACTTGCACACTTTTCCGCTGCTCCCACTCTCTATGAAACCCTCCGGTTGATCCATATAGACACACTCTTCTAAATTTCCATTTAGAAAAGCGGTCTTTACATCCATCTGCCAAATCTTATAATCGTGAAAGGCAGCAATGGCAAGAAGGATCAGAATGGATTTGAGCATAGCCACTGGAGAAAAGGTTTCATCATAGTTCAAACCAAGTCTTTGACGAAAACCTTTTGCAACAACTTTACCCTTATAGGTTTCAACATGTCCATCTACACCAATCTTCTTTCTGAAGATCCATTTGCAACCTGCGGGTTTTATCCCTTCTGGAGTAATGTCCAAAGTCCATATTTTGTTGGTGTACATAGACACCATTTCGGTCCGCATTACATCCAGCCATTTTACCGAGTCTCTGCTCTGAATGGCTTGCTGGAAACTAGTTTGCTCATCATCGTCGATGATGCAATCCTCTCTATCCCCATCTATGAGAAAACCATAGTATCTCTCGGGCGGATGAGACTGCCTACTAGTCCTGCGGAGTAGCGCAGGGATGTCCGGTTCTTTCGAAACTTCTGGTTCCATCATGCTTTCAGTATTAGTTTGTGGTTCTGGAATTTCTTCCAGTTCTATTGCACTCCCACTTATCTCTTTTTCTAAAAATTGAGTTTCCAGAAAGTGGGCATGCCAAGAAACAAAGACCTTTTGTTCCTCTGCGTAATAGAAAAGATACCCCCTGGAGTTCTTTGGGTATCCCATAAGCTTACACAGTATTGAGCGTGCCTCGAACTTGTCCGCATGTTGCTTTTTTATAAAAGCTGGACATCCCCATATCTTAAGATACTGAAAATAGGGTTTCTTCCCACTCCACATCTGATATGGTGTGGTAGGCACGGTCTTGGTAGGAACCTTGTTCAAAAGATATGCAGCTGATTCTAGTGCATGGCCCCAGAAGAATCGCGGCAACTCAGCGTTACTCGTCATGGAACGTACCATATCTAATAGTGTTCTGTTCCACCTTTCTGATACACCGTTATGTTGAGGTGTGTATGGAGGAGTAAGCTTAGAGAGAATTGCATTCTCTTTTAAGTAATCCAGGAACTCGGCACTTAAGTATTCACCACCTCTATCAGATCTAAGTGTCTTGATACTTTTGCCGGTTTGTTTTTCCACTTCATTCTTATATGCCCAGAATTTCTTAAAGGCCTCGGATTTATATTTCATCAAGAATACATGTCCATACCTAGAGAAATCATCCGTAAAAGCAATGAAATAGGAATAACCACTTCTTGCATGTGTAGACATTGGACCACACACGTCGTTGTGTATGAGTCCCAAGAGCTCGCTCGCTCTTACCCCGTGTCCAGTGAACGGAGTCTTTATCATCTTTCCTCTAAGACATGATTGACAAGTTGCATAGAACTGATATTCGAACGGATCCAAATATCCCTCTTTATGTAACTTTGTCAATCATGTTTCATTGATGTGACCCAGTCTACAATACCATATGAAAACCTAATTTAATTCTGGAGACTTTCTTTTAACTGTGTTCTGGACGTAAAAAATCTGAGTTTGATTTAATACGTATATACCATTATCTAGTGTACCTCACCCAATCAAAACTTAATTTAGGTGGATGTTTACAACATCGCTTACAAATGTAAAATCATAACCTTCTTTAGAAAGTAAAGATAAAGAGATGATATTATATATCAGACTAGGTACATGCAAACAGTTACGTAAAATTAAAATATGCCCACTTGTCAATCATAGGTGATATTCCCCTACGAATACAGCATCCATGCTCATTCCGTTCGCAACCCTGAGAGTCATATCACCTGCCTTGATAACTCTACGGTTTCTCAAAGCCTGTAATGAATTACAGATATGAGATCCTTATCCGGTATCTAGTATCCAGGAAGTAGAGTTAATTGACAGAAAGTTTTCAATCATGAACACACCCGAAGCCGAAGCCACAACTTGCTTTGAATCCTGTTTTCAGGCTTTCCAAGCCCTGCAGACCTTCTGACAGTGCGCTTTCCCATGACAACAGAAACATCCTTCCTTCCCTACTGTTAGCCCCGAAACTTTTGCCTTGTCCTTTCCCTCTATCTTAGCGCGTATCAATATATTGAGGAGTCCTGGAAGTGTAACTTCCTTTCCTTGAATTTTGAAATTCAAGATAAACTGGGCGTAGGTTGTAGGGAGCGATTGTGGAATCAAGTTAGTACATAACTCGTTCTCCAACATGGTCTCATGGTCCGTGAGCTATTCAATATAGTTAATCATCGTAAGGACGTGGTCCCCTACAGATGACCCGATAGCCAAGCTCGCCTGAAGCAATATTTTTGAGGTCTCATATCTTGCGATACAAGATTGCTCTCCATATAAAATTTTTGTATGGAGGAAGATGGAAGCTAAGTCCATCTTCTCGTGCTGTCTCTGGTGTTTACTATCCATTGAGGCTAACATGAGGCACTTGGCTCTCGCACAATCCTTTTCCCATTCTTACGGATATCAACATCCACGACGGTGAAATCTGGACCTAGGACGGTAGGGGTTTTGGTAGTAAGGTGGTAGTCCAGTTTGTCATAGGTAAGTGCTATCTGGACATTCCTTAGCCAATTATTATAGTTTGGACCAGTCAATTTATTATCTAGTAACCTAAGTCCTGTCATAGTGGTCGCTGCAATTAGGAGAGAGAGAAGAAACACTTAAGATGATACTCTTGCAAATTTAGATTGGTTATTAGTTTATCTAAATAAGATGGCTCCCACTGTTTTCTCGAATCCTTCCCCAAACCATAAAAGAAGAATTAGTCGGGATTAATCACACTTTACAATTCTTGCTTAACCTTTCGGCCAGGCTAGTGCTGGTACTTCGAAGGAGATTTTCCAACGCTTTCGCGAAGTTCCTTAATTACATAATCTCTTTTCCCTGGAGGCGTAGCCCCGCTAACACCGTTCTAGACACTTACTTAGTTATAGCATTGATTGTTTAGTGAAAAATCTCCCGATGAGTTATCCTACTTATCAGTGGGATCGGGATCCAACTATCATTTTGTGATGACCTAGATGGAATCCACTCTAGTCACCACACTCCAGAAAATATGCTCAAACTACAAGTTTCCTTTATATTTGAAACTTTCGATGTGTATTTTTGCCCCATGCTCTTATGACCTTGACAAAAGCCAACATATCATAAGTCGCGTGTCAAGTTCTACCCGTCATTATCCAGGTTAATTTGAACCCACCCGTACATATCCTTGACGAAATCCAACATAGTAATACGACTGTCCCAAACCAACGCATCTATCTATGCTACATATGAATACCCAGCAGCTACCAATCACTGTGCCTTGGCGAATGTCAAAATACATAGCTTGAATACTACTGAATATCCATATGAAATGACGGAGGGCTACGAATGGTTTTGGCGAAACCATGAACGTAGTGAACTTGATAAAAACGAAGGAACCATGATAGCTTTTTAAAATGAGTGGTTTAGGCTCCGCTTTTAAAATTTGCTTTTTGAAGAAAACCGAGTGGTTTTGAAACTGTTCCAACGATTAAATTTTGGTTTGTATTTCCTTGCATTAATCAATGTTAATGCGGTCCCGTCATTTAATCCTTCCATTACAGAAAAGAAGCAAAAATACAACGTATGCTTATGCCATCCACATTCACCATGGGGCCCCGTCATGCACCGTTAGGTTACTTAACTACCGGCAGAGTGAGGGCTGGACTAGCGCGGGTGCAAAACATAAGCAACACCTTATATATATATATATATATATATATATATATTTATATTTATATTTATATATATATATATATGTCCATTCGTCTCACGCAATAATAGGCATTCCAGTCCATTCGTCTCACGCAATAATAGGCATTCCAGACCGCATATGAATATATTATATATATTAGGAATTCCGAATTTTGATTAAGCCCATAACGAAAGATGGATTCCACAATCGTGATGAATAGACAAACCCCACCTTAGATCCCTACGGGTGCGGCAAACTACCCACCAAATTCCCGAAGTGAAGCAACCTCTCTCAATAAAATGAGTAGGCCACTCGGCACTTCAAGAACCCGATAGTTTGTGCACCCCACCTTGGGTCTATCCTAGGAGCAAAAAGCAGTAAAAGAAAATAATACAATGGTGGCTATAACCTCAACCCAGGATGTGCCCTGCAAAATAATATTACATCATTTTTACAAATTATATGAATGAAAGAAAAGAAAACACTCTTCTCACATCCCCCCGGCTATTCATCCATGACGATCCAATACTCCATATACACAAACCACAACCAGATAGGTGCAACCCCTAACCAATCGACGTATAGCAATTAGTGGAAGTTTACGAAAACATATAAACTGAAACAAGAAAACGACGTTAAAACCGTGACTTCGAAATACTCCGTATTGCTACAACAGAAAGATAACATTATATGCAATATTGGAAAAATCAAACAACACCTGAAACCCTAGATCTAAGTAACAATAACACCAAACAAAATTCAACACAATCTAACAGATAAGAACCGGCCAGGCCGGTTTTTTGAAGTATTTCGCTGGCCAAGTTAAGGTGGAATTGTCTCGTTTTTGTTTAGTGTTCATCTCACAACAAAAGGAGTACTCTGCAATTGTTTTAAAAAAATTTAGAGGCTCTGAAAATTTTAACAGAAACTTGGATCTTTTGTTTCGTGTTTCGGAGTTATTTCGGTTTCGTAGTTTTACACTTCGTCTAAACTGTTAGTTAAGGTTTACTAAGTTCTGATACCACTGTAAGTCGATGTCGCGCATCCCGCGGCTTTGCGGGGAGGCAGAATTTTTGAAAACGATTTATACAAAGCTCGCAACATCAACTAAACTCCAGGATCAATTCGAAAAACTTAACTAACAATAAACTTTGGAGATTTAACTACTATGATAGTTGGTTATACCTCCGTGACCAAGTCCTTCGGGTCTTCTTTGCCTCCTCTCCATGGCTCCTAGAAGTATGGATCGAGCTTGCGACGTTGGCCTCCTCGCATCAAAGATGATCCACCCAAGAGTTGTGTTTCAAGCTCCAACCACTAAACCGAGGTAACTAGGGTAGATGGTTCACTAATCCAACTAGCCAAGATGATGTAGAGAATGCTAATGGATTGTTTAGTCTCACTAAACTCTATGGCTCATAACACATGTAAAGGATTAGGATTTAGTTTGAGGAAGAAGGAGATGGAGAAATCAAGAGAGAGAATGAGGAGAAGAAAAATAAACCGAAGCATGAAGTGTAGAGAATGGATAAGTATATGAGCTCAATTATTCAAGCGTGCAATATTTCATAATAAGAAATATCACCCATGCTTGCATAGTGAGTCAAGACCAATATAATAATCCCTTAGCCATACTTTGCACCATGACACAAATATCTCTTTCTTTTCTCTAATATCCATCTCATTAATCCATTTACCAAAATGGATAAAGCTAAATAATTATGTGTCTCCTTCTAGAAGCATACCTTGCCAAATTACAAGAATACCCCTCACCGTATATACATACCCGTATCCGTATTCCGAAAAATACGAATGCACTGTGATGATAACAATCCAATAATACAATACTAGGATCCGGTTTAAACCAAAGCCCACTAGTATTGTCCGCCCGATCAACATCCGTGTACAAGTACACGTATGTGATCAAAGTCCTACCGTAAAACCATACGGCGTCTACATCAATTGCCTAAAGCAGGGAAACCCTCTGTGTGGGACTCTAAAAACTCGACAGTACGCTGGCAGTGGGTTTAACCACAAGCACGTCAGCGGTACTAGCTGTACGTAACGGCTACCCAGGTATCTGTCGATAAGAAGGTCCATGAGCCAACTCATCCGAACTCCTACTGAGCCTGTCTGTGACAATCTTCATTCAGTCCGGTCTGTTCATCTGAGATACTCGCATATCGTGCCTAGCGGATGGTAAACGTCAAACCCCTAATAGCATAATAAGTCATGCCGGAGTAGAGCCCGATACACCCTGAGAAACTACTGGAGTACCTATCAGTAAATCTCGCTTGCCCTGGTTAGAGACTTTGTGTAATGGCTTTCCGAACACAGCGTGATATCAACCCCCAATACCGGGAGAAACGAATCATATCTAACCGCTGCTGCCTCCAAGTGCTTCGGGACTGCACCCAACTAACTACCTTATTGCAAGACTCATTTGAGCCGTAGTAGGATAGTAATCTAAGTGCAGTAGGAACACACTCGAGGCGAAGTGCAATGTCAAGTCAACGGACTAAGATGTAATCATGTCACCTAGGAACTGCTATCTGACGATAGGTATAATACCAACCAGCAGTTCCCGACGAGTTCTTTCCAGTATAACTTATAACCTAATGAGCACCTGCATACTATCTCCAGTACGGCGAACTAATGGCTGTAGGACAGACCATCTCCTCTGCGGGGATGAGAAGCGTATACTCTAGTCTACTCTGGAGTATCGATGCCCTGTCTTGATAATCCTACGACTAGGGACCTGTATAAGGATGTGCTTATAGACTACCCAGCCTCCACTAGTGTGACTGCCATCACATGCTGGTAGTCAAGCAAAGATCCTAAGAACTCTACCAATATGTATAAGCGATAAGAACTCTACCAATATGTATAAGCGATATGCTAAAAGAAACGCATGCACATATTGAGGTAGAATCAAACCAAGTAGCATACTGCCATTTTAAGCAAGACTGTTATCGTAACTGTGAATATCCCAAGGTTCTAATATGTAATATACAATCCGGTATGATACAATAATGGCCTCTAAGGCATATCTCACTAACAGCTCTCACGTATATGATCGCCATCATAATACTGGTAGTCAAACAAGAATCCTACGGGCTTCATCATTATGTATTAGTGACATGTAAAAACAAGTAAAACGTATACATATCAATGATAAAGGCAAACCAGATAGCATAATATCATTTCGGGTAAGATTGTTCTACCTGTATAGGTCCTCCCTCAATTATCATAATCGTCTATCTGCAATTACAATAGTCGTCTTGAAGGAACTATATCCAACATATACATCTAATGGATGTAAAGTTCGCCTTTCTAAATGGTGATCTTGAAGAAGAAATATATATGAAACAACCAATGGGTTTCATAGAAAAGGAGAATAAAAATAAAGTCTGCAAACTTGTTAAATCCCTATATGGATTAAAACAAGACCTAAACAATGGCATACTAAGCTCGATGAATTAATTCTTAATTATGGTTTTACAATTAATAATTTTGACACATGTATATACTGTAAATCTTTTGGTAATGATTTTATAGTTCTTTGTCTTTATGTTGATGACATTCTAATATTTGGTGTTTCTATTAATATCATAAATGATGTAAAGTCATATTTATCTAAGAACTTTGATATGAAGGATTTAGATGAGGTTGATTACATTATGGGCATAAAAATCAATAGATTAGAAAATAGATATTCAATTTCATTATCTCATACCACTGAGAATTTATTTAAAAAGTGTAATTAGTTCAATGTAAAACCTATCTTTGCTCCCTTTGATCAAAATGTTCATCTCATTAAATATGAAAGAGAATCTATATTACAAAATAGATATGCAGAATTGATAGGGTCACTAAACTACATAGCTACTCGAACAAGACCGGATATTTCATATGCGATTTCAAGACTTAGTAGATATACAAGTAACCCTAATCAACTATATTGGAATGCCTTGAGACGGGTGTTCAAGTACTTAATGGGTACTATAGATTATTGGCTTGTTTACTCTAATTTCCCAAATCAAATTGTAGGGAACCGTGATGCTAATTGGGTAAGTGATATTCTAGATATAATATCTACCATAAATTTTGTTTTGTACTTGGTGGTGGAGCAATTAATTGGGGATCGTGTAAACAAACACTAATTATTAGAAGTACGATGGATCCTGAAATAATTGCTTTAGATACTACCTGTTTAGAAGCTTGATGGTTAAGGAATTTAATATATGAAATTCTCTTTGTACCAAAACCAATTACAGCAATAACAATTTATTATAATAATAGATCTCTATTAGATTTATTAGAACAGAAATATTGCAATAGGAAAACAAATAGATTCCTGCAATTAAGATATGAGACTATAAAATAATACAAAGAAAATTTTAAAGAAAATTTTATAGTATCTCTTATGTTTTTGTAAGTAGTCAACTAAATTTAGATAATTATTTTACCAAGGGTCTTACGAAAACTAAGATTCTTAATTCATTGAGAGAAATAGGACTTAGACCCGTATAGAATTCACCGACAGTGGATACCCAAGCTTGAAAGGTTTTGTAATGGGAAGAACGCAGCTGTTGAATATGAATGTGGGAGCATTTTATGTAAGGATTTATATCCTATCATATTCTTATGATGCTGTCGTGCTCTAGTTGTTAATTAATGTTGAAAATTTAACTCTTAATGATATCTAATGCAAAATTATTTGCAAGACTGACAACAAGTATTCTCTTGAGACATCACCTAAGTGAGATTGCCATGAGGCCGTGGCTTAGGGTGATTGGATGAAACCCTTATAACTCTCACAAGAATTAAGGTACCACGCATGGACATAATGTGTAACCCGCTTTCGATACCCAAATTTATGTTTTCATATTGTATGTGTTTTTGATAAAGAAGCAATCAACAAGATGTAGTTTTGTAAGGTCATTTAATGACTACTATATTCTTGTGTTATGGAGTTTTCTACACAAAGTGTAAGTTCAAGTCTTTATGACACTCACGCTGATATACAATATTGTTAGATGTTCATTTTATAGTAGGATTAGTCATTATAGGTTGCATCGAAATTTGAACTTTTGTGAGGAAATTGTTGGAGCAATTGCGATGAAGGATAAAAAAAAGTCCAAACTTCTCATAGGAAGTTTTTAGTCCAACATCGGAAAAACCAAGGAAGGTGTAACACCTTAGAATGTGTTTTGTAGCTAATTATATTTTAAGGTATGGTTTTTAATAAAAAGTTTACCAAACCAAGTTTTAAATATTTTATCCTATTTAATGAGTATTTTATTAGAATTTTGTTAGGCGCACACACACTTGTGCATGTTAACTAGAGTGTTAATTTGAGGTTTAACCTTTTTCCCTAATCTAGTTTTAGGCTTTATTTAAGTGTTTTGGGTTGTTAGGTGTGTTATGGTTGTTATTAGGAAATGAAAATGAATTTTAAAAAGGGTTTTTAAAAATGGTTTGATTGTTGACTTTGTGTGAGAGAGAGGGCATGGGGAGCATGGTGTGAACCATACCTCATTAATGAGGAAAGAGAGAGAGAAGGGAAGGGTTTAGTGTTACTCTCATTTCTTCCTCTCATTTTCATTCCTCATTCCCTCACTCTCTCAAACACACACACACAGCAGCACCATCAGCAGAAGCAACTGCAGCAACTCAAGAAGACAGCAACAGCAGCAGCATCAGCAAACCACAGCAACACCAGAAGCAAGGCAGCAACAGCAAGAGAAGCTCCAGTAGCAGCAGAGGCTTCAACAGCAGCTCGGGCAAGCAGTAGCAACAGCTGAATGCATCAGCATCAATAGCAGCTTCATTTCAGCCCCTGCATCACCAGCAGCTGTAGAAGCTCAATTCTTCACCTTCACCTGCTTTCTAGGATCCCATAGGGTATAATTTTTTAACCCAATTCCCATAGTTGCTTAGCTTGTGTGTAGATTAGCTTCGATTTGCATTTTAAGTTAGTTTAGTGCTAAATTATGGTAAATTGTGTGGACTTGTGGCAAAGTGATGATTGTGTTGATAAACCCTATCTATTTTAGTGTTGTTAGGTCGCCTCAACTGAGATTTAGCCTAGATTTCACTAAAATACCATAGGGTTTGCTTGTGTGCAAAATATCGTATTTTGGCATCGTTTTACGACATCTGTGATCTGCTTTTGACCCGGACCCTTCAGGGTAAATTTGAGGAAACTGCAACATGGTTGTTAGGTCTAGAACACACACCCAGAACACGAGCCACCCTTTCCTAGTTTGGGCCACAATTTTAATCCATCTGGCCGCAAATTGCGGCCAGTTCAGGGGCATGGGTGTTGGGGTTTTGGGTAGGGCTCTCTGCAGTGTTGTCTAGTGTTTTGGCATGTATAGTTTTGTAAGATTTGACCTGTGGGAAAATCTGGGACTATATATCGTATTTGGTGTCCGTTGTGTTTGCGCGATACGCGCGATACGTGAGTGAGTTCTGTGATCCAGCGTATCGCGGCGTGTCGCGATAGTTTTAGACGCGTATACACACGTTTTAGCATATCGTGCACACGCGCGTTTAGTTCGCGACGCGAGTTTCTCGTTTTAGTTCGATATCGCGTTTTGCGGAATATTTGGCTTATATATGATTTTCGTGTCTTAATTGCAGGTTTGCAGGCAGGGACTACGGACACTACAACAGGGGGGAGCAGATGGTAGGATTCACCAAGCGTGGAGCGTAGGTGAGTAGATTTAACATCTACAAGGGAATCGCCCGCATGGAGTTATGCGTCTGGGCTAGGATTCAAATACCTGTCGCACATTCTACGTTATTGTAGAATTGCGCCTTTACT
Source organism: Agapanthus africanus (assembly GCA_030015575.1). NCBI lineage: Eukaryota > Viridiplantae > Streptophyta > Magnoliopsida > Asparagales > Amaryllidaceae > Agapanthus > Agapanthus africanus. Next base: position 100,047,712 of record JASDDO010000010.1, on the reverse strand, counting down.
TTATTTCCTTGATATAGTTATACTGTGACTAGCAGCCGTAGGACACTGCACATATTATTGACGGTTCATGTTGCACGAGCACGGATTGTATGCTACACACACATCATCAATAATTGCCATGTCACACACAACCCCTTATAGATACTATTGCTTGTCACACATGACATCTAGCTTACCGGTATACCTATAGTGTATCATACCTTTAGTGATAGGTACATTTACACCTTGCGATACAGCTACAGGTATACCTTTTACATATTTTACTTATACCGGGGGGATATCTTACTCATATTCTTCTTATACCCAGGGGGGTATACGACATCAGTTCCTATAGGTAGATACCTATACATTGCTACACCTGTATGTTACACACATATTTAGTTGCAATCATATATTTACCTTTACTGATGTTACTTAGTTGTACCTCATTGGTTTCGCATACATCTAGTTTTAACTACATATTCTCATTTATATGCTCGCATTTCAGATATATCGCATATATTTATTCCTGGATTTGCGCATTGTTATTTGGATTTCACATGATGATTTCTGGATTTGGGAACCGCGGGAGTTCATGAAATTATGCATACATTGAAAAACCCGGTTTCCTTGATATGATATTTGCGCAGCCACCATGAGATTTATCGGTTCTGATTATATACTCCATACGAGGTGTGGTTGCCGTATGAGGGTACATGGTGGGGCCTGGTATGGTTCCCCTCGACAAAAAGATCGATGGATGTTGCCGATTGAGCCTGGAGGCGGGCTAGTACCTACCGGTAACAGTACTAATGACTCGGCGGGGGTCATGGAGACACCGTTGGGAGTCATGCACGTATGCATGCGTCGAAAGGCGAGGGTCAGAGCTAGGCACTCGTGCTTTCGGGACAGTGTATGATACGTACCTATCAGGATTTTGTTGGATATATGTATGCCCTAAGGGCCATTATGTGATAGTGGATGTATCTATACATGTATATATATTCCGTTTGCATTCTTGCTCGACATGATAGTATGCTATGTGGTTCTTCTTTATCTGACATGTTTATTTGATCATGCTTCTATTCATTCATACATGCTGATAAAGCCCTGAGGATATCGGCTTGACTACTCTGATTATGATGGAGATCATACTAGTGGGACATCTGTAGTCTATAAGCATATCCTGGAACGTCCCTAGTCGTAGGTATATCGAGACGGGGCATTGATATACCAGAGTAGACTAGCGTATATGATACTAGACCCATACGATGGGCGATGAATGTTCCCACATTCATCGATGCTTGACATCAAGATCATATACGGGTGCTCAGTGGTGACTGGGTACACTGGACAGACTCACCGAGAACTCCTATATGGAATTATATCTATCGTCGGATAGCAGTTCTCAGACGACACTGGTACAGGTTAGTCTGTAGACCCGAGATCGTCATAGAGCCTTGTGTGTTCTCCCACTGTACTTTGATTACCACCCTACCACGGCTCTACTGAGTCGTGCAAGCAGGTGGTCGTTGGGTACAGTCCCGAGACACACGAAGGCAATGAGAGATAGGAGGGGTTTCGTCTCTCCCGATATTGGGAGTTGATGTTGTACTGTGCTCGACTGGTTATAACAGCAAGTCCCTGGCCAGGGCTGCTGAGATTTGCTGATAAGTGTTATCAGTAGTTTCTCGATCTGTTATAGACCATTCACCGGCACGACTTATTGAGTTATTGGGGTCGACGTGACCATCCCTAAGCTCTATATGCAGCATATCCGATGAAGAGACCGGACTGTACGGTAGTGTTGCCGGATGGCTCGACGGGAGTTGTAGCAGGTTCGCTTGTTGTCTTCTGATCGCTCAATACCCGGGTGGCCGTTACGTTTAGCTGACCGCTTGCGGCTTGAGGGTACTTGATATGATCATCACCCTCTGCCGGCGTATTGACGAGTCTTAGAGTCCCACAGAGGAGTTACCCAGTCCAGGCGAAACGTTGTGGTGCGCGTATGCGATATGCGCTTGCACCCGATTGAAATGTGCGTATATGATACCGAACATTGATCGGGTGGCCTGCTTTTGGTGGGGTCATATGAGATATGACCGGATTGATAAATTAAGTGTTGATTTATCATCTAACCATTAGTTTTCTCACTTGAAACCTTTCTAGGGTTTTGATGGATGTATGCATGCATGCATGTGTTTCTTTCTTCCTTTTTAGTTTCATGCACATGTAGATGTGCATACATGCATACATACATACACCCATCCATCATGGTTGTTAGCATATGGAAATGGTAGCAATATAAGACTCACACCATGGATTATATTATGGATTATTATTTGATTTTGGATTTAAAAAGAAAATGAAAAGGAAAGGATAATCATTCTTGCTTCTACATTCTTCCTTTGACCTAACCATGCTCAACTACCACTAACCTATGGTTATCCTTCTCTTTATCATTCAAAACTCAAGTTAAATAATGTCTCCATCACTTTAACCATGGTTCATAGCATGAAGGAATAAAATATATATAGATATATTTCTTTTTCTTCACTAGAGTTATCCTTTTTACCTCTTGTTAAAATTGCCACCATCTTCTTCCTCTAGCTCCTTTGCTCTCTTGTTTTTCCTAGTGAGCAAATACCACTTAAAGATAGGTTTTTGAAGTGAGATTCCAAACCACAACATCATTCTACTCAAGTCTAGCCGACTTGATTAGAGTGTTTCCTTCGGTTTTCCAAAGTAGCGAGCTTGGACGGAGTACTCCGTGGTGGATCGTCGTGGACGCAAGGGAACTTCGAGAGGACCTCGATTCAACACCCAAGACACCAAGGAGTCTAGCAAAGGGGAGCTACAAAGGTAGTAGCCTTCAAACCCTAATCTTTTCTAGCTTAATGTTTAATAACCCTAATTTTTCTAGGATCGATCCCTTTGCATGTTAGTTTAGCACCATAAAAATTAAAACTTTGGGTCATGTGATGCTTCAAAACTCTTCATAGGGTGCTATGCTAACCTTTTAGATTTCTGTGTCGATGCTTGGCACATTGTTTTCATGATATTTCTTTTAATACCTTTGTATATATAACAGGGGATTAGCCGTTGTTATATATACCCTTACACCAATATTAGTGGAATGGGACGCTAATATATGTGTATTGCCCCCATCATATTTATTTCTGCAAATATATATATACCTTTAGGATGTTAGAAACTTACTTGAGATTCGACTTGGGATATAGGTGATTCATTGACATTGGATATTGGATATGAAAGAGATTGTTGATTTGTACATTCGAGATAAAGGAGAGCTATTCGATATTGTACATTGAGGTGACGTGAGACTTATATGTTGTGAGAGCCCAGTTTGGGAGGGGGCTGATTTGAGGATTTTGGGATTTGAGTGTCTTGATGGATTGTGATCCTACCACGATGTCAGGTTTCCGTGGAAATGACATATTCCACCCCATACCTCACTCTTATCTATTTTATGCACAGATTCATATATTGATTGTACCTGTTAGTGTACCCTTATGATAGTTGCATATTCACATTCTCATATCCCTATTGCATGGTTATTGCATATTATTGCCATGTTAATGTTGCTTCATATATTGATTGTACCTGTTAGTGTACCCTTATGATAGTTGCATATTCACATTCTCACATCCCTATTGAATGGTTATTGCATATTATTGTCATGTTACTGTTGCTTCATATTTTGATTGTACCTGCTAGTGTACTTACCTTTATTCAGCATTTGCATGACATGTTATTACTGTAATCGCATATCTTAGATTCATGATGTACGTGCATTCCTGCGATTACCTGCATATGTTATCTACTATTCACGAGTTGGCAACTCACCCCCGTTGTGCCACAGGTGTTTCAGGTTGTTCCCCAGAGTAGTCGAGACAGGCTATTCAGTATCCATCTATCATCTTTTGCTACAGATACCGCATCAGCTCACAGTACCATTTTGCTTAGGTGGGTTAGATGATTATCTGTATTTCATATTGTACACTCGTTGTATTTTGTACTCTCCATCTACTATTGTATTGTTGACTTAGAGACTTGGTGAGGACGTTACTGTATATTATGTGTGGGTGTGTTGTCTTTTATATACAGCTTCTCTCTATTGTCTTTACTGCTTCGCTATAGTTTCATATTTTTGTGTTGTATTCATCTTGGGTTAGTTTTTACAAAAAGGTGTGTTGCCAAAATTTTAAAGAAATAAAGTAGGACTTTTAAAGAATTTGGGTTGCGATTTCAAATGTTTCAAAAACTTATATTATCTTTTCCGTATTTTTATGGTTTAGATTTCTGGATTTTGGCTTTCTTTTACTGCGCTATGTCTTTAGGCGTTGCGTAGTATTAGGGCCGTCACGGGCCAATTTTTGGGTCGTGACAGAAGGGAAAAGCGTTTATACAACACTTTGACACTTCAATACATTGAGTCCAATGAAAGAGATATAGTGGAACCACACGCGCACGCCGTCACCGCCGTGGCGATGCACCTGCAGACACGAATGCCGCTCCGATTCCAGTTCACAAAGTCTCAAATATTCTTTTTACAGAAAATTACTTTAATTTATTTTGTAAAATATTTAAACCAGCCTTTTGGGAGGCTATATAAAACCCTCCTTGAAGGCAACAGAAAAATAACCAAAGACCAGAACACACAAAATTCTTTCTTCTCCTTCATTGTATTCGAGCATCTAACTTCAAAACAAAAAAGGTACTAATACTCCTTCGGCGACTTGTGCAAACCGGGATACTAGAAGGGCTGGGGGAGTTGTATTTTGGTATTGAATCACCGTTATACACCTGCCAAGAGCGAGACGACATCTTTTTTAGGTCAGTGCACTCAAATGCATATCTCTTTCCCATAAACTTCAATTTTTCATATTTGTGATTCACAAAGGTTAGAAGCTTGTTTATTCAGTTTTTTAAGATATAAAACATATCAAACAGCAAATTTTCCAACAGAAATCCACTAAAATATATGCGAAAAATATGAATTAATAATATATGGCTTCTGAGGTGTAAAAAAAAATGCAATGTTTGATTTACCAATTCGATGAGTTCTAACTTTCTTAAATAGGCTGGTAATTGGGAATTGATGAGATAAAAGCGCAATTCTGCCATGAGCGTATATAAAGCATTACTTCTATATATGGGTTTTTTTTTATGATGAAATTCTATATATGGGTTTTGAGAATTGCAACTTTTCAGGAATCTGAATACGGTATAATTTATTAGCATGCATCTTTGTTATTGAGCCACCTGTTATTGGTTCACTAAAGATTGAAAGTTAATCATGGATGAAGAAGCCGAGCATACTTAGCAATTTATCTTTATATAAGTGATGGAGGTGGATTTCTTTCTAAAATGTTGTCCTCCGTCGATCTTGCGGCAAGCGATGTCGAACGGTTGAGAATTGGTGTGAGAATTGAAAGTGTGGACCTCAATGGATTGTTGGTCGTTGTGGACTTCAAGCTACCTGTAAGAAAAGTCCCGAGCTGGGAAACCACCATAGGACCCTCCGACGATCAAATAAGTGCCGAGAAATATTAGAGCAGAGTAGCGACTATTAGATTCAGTTCGAGTTACTTGAATTGTCTGGAAGAGGGGTTTATATAGTGGTTGCATGGAGCGAACCGATGCGAGATTCTCGCCGTCTGTTACGTCCCCACATCACGTTCACGTTGATGGCGGGATATGTCCATTAATGACGAAATACGCTGGCGTGGGATATGGGACGTGGAGCGGCGGAAATCTCGTCGTGGCAAGATACACAGAGCCGTTACGGGAGGCACTTAGGCTCCGTGCTCTCTGCCAAACATAGGCACTGAGAAATCTCAGATATAGGCTAGTTCGGGGACGAGCAGGTGAGCTGAGGAGTCTCAGCTATAGGATAGCTCGGAGACAAGCAATCAGCTGGCGGTCAGTCAAAAGGGGAAGGTATTCCAGGAAGATCTTCTTAGAAGGTCTGGTGCAGTCTCGGATACGAGACGCTAAGAAATGTCTCCAATACATCATACTTATTCTAGCTCCGTAACTTTCAGAAATCTAGTGGGCTTACGTGAATGACACGCCAAAAGCCACGTGACATCTTCAATAAGTTTTCTGATATTACTCATTTTTCCGTACGAAGCCATATTAAAGAAATGTTGTGTTCACTTTTCTAGCAAATCAAATCCTCTTTAAAAGTTTGGTGTTGCTGCCATATTCATCCCTAGAATTACGAAGTTTTGATGCAATAATGGAAGTTTTAGTGATATCAAAACACTTATGATTCAGTTCAACCAAACATATATTTAATACAAACTACTAAGAATACCATATAACTCAAATGGTTAATTGCATAAACAATACTTCATGTTTCACTCATGTTATACTTAAATACTCTAAAAAAAAATTCCCCTTCCAGAATGTAGATGGGTTTTCTCGACATTTCCCGAGCTTGTGACCTCCATGTCACAATTCCTATCCTTTTGGTGTTTACTTGCATACTCTATTGATTTTTTTGGCATATAAATACCTTAAAGCTTTGAAAACTTACACTTTACATTCCGATGTGCTTGTTATGTGACATGACAAATTAACCTATGTTCTAAACCTAAGTATTGCGCATGCCCGCTTCTTTCCCCTCAAAAAGGAAAAACCTAAACCTAGCTTTAATCATTTTTCTAACTCCTAACTATGTTTACCTAGCTTCTATAGTCCTAACTATGTTTACCACTTAAAATTTAATCAGTTTTCCAACTCCATCGCCATCTATGCCTAACTTTAAGAAAACGTGTTCAATACAAAATGAGTGAATATTTTAAATCCTAGTATGGGTTTGAAGAGAATGGAAAATAGGCCTGATTCCAACAAACTTCCATATTGCACGTGTTCAATTTTAACTCCAATCCATTTAAGAAACCGATGAATGTTTGCCCCTTTTTTTAAAAAAATCATGGATTGTTAACTCCAAATCAGTTCCATTTCGCTGAATTCTAACCCATTTGAGCATATAAGAGTATACATTTTCATTTTTCGGTTTCTAACCCTAACCCGCTCCAGTCCTTCAAGACAACAGGGATTGACGATTGGACTTGAGAATTATAAGCTGATATTACAGAATAAGGAAAGAGGATAGGAGGTAAAACAGTATAAAAAATGAAACAATTAAGCGGAAAAAAATTATCTATGAAGTTGGTAAGAGTAGTTTTACCTTATAGTGTCGTTCGATAGCGTGAAAGGTAAAGGTAACGTAATTGTGTACTTTAAATATATTTTGTGCAAATAAAAAACCAAAGGGCGTTTAAGTGCAACAAGGTCGAAACATTGACGCATCATTCGATTAAGCCTAACCCAAAAGCTAAGATTTTTGAGTAAGAAAAAGGTCAGGCAGAAATTTCAAGGCCATGTGATTGATATTGCTAAGGGGCTTTCTCCGAATTAGGTAGTAATAATATTAAAATTATTAAAATAAAATTATTTATTTTATATTTAGCGAAGTAGGACGGTTTCACACCCGCACCCGCATCCACAGTACAAAGAGCGGGTTCCAAGAACCCGCCCCCACCCTCCTAAAGAAAATGTAAGGTTCCTAAAGAAGAGGGCGGGTTCTCCTTTATAAAGGAGAGGGCGGGAACCGCCCTCTTCATTAGAGGAACGGCCCTCTCCTTTAGGGTTCTAGGAACCCACCCTTTATTAATTTAAAAATAAATAAATAAATAAAAAATAGAATTTAAGAAATATCATTTTAAAAATAATAATAAATAATAATATTGTTGTTTTTATTACGGACGGTTGACAATTGTTATTACAGTTCATATAAAATTACTATAAATAAGAATCTTATATACACTCCAATAACAAAATGAATCCATCAAATTTATAATACAAAAAAATAATCTGCTTGTAAAAATATACAATTATCGCTTTCTGTTTCCTTTTTCCTTTCCCATTCCCTTTCCCAATCCGAGGAGACAAAACTTAAGCCTATGCCTCTTGGGATGACTGGACGACCCTCCCGTTTCTTGGGTATCTAGCGGCGGGCAGCGGCGTCTGCTCTTCTGGTTCGTCTTCAGTATCATCTTGGACAGGCTGTTGTTCCGTAAATCCTGAATATGGGATAGGTGTCGGATATGTGATGCCTCCCAACAACTGTATATGGGATGAAAAATCCGTCTACCAACTGGACTGTTGTTGCGAAGAATCTGTCATGGTTTCATGCTGCTGTTGTTGCACAAAACCTGGCCCCCATGGCTGCGCAAAACCTGACCCCCAAGACTGCTGTTGTTGCGCAAAACCGGACCCCAAGACTGTTGTTGTTGCATAAAACCCGTCCCCCAAAACTGTTGTTCTCCGGTTTGTCACGACCCGAAAGAGCACGTGACTGGCCCTTGAACCATATGAAGTCTATAGGACTCCATCCGATCCAAGTAAGCTAAAGCCCAGAAATCTAAAACCATATTAAGAGTAAATAAAGAAAACCGGTTTAAAGAAGTGAAGAAAAATATGTTTGAAGTCAAGGTTTTTAAATAACTAAGCCGAATATGCATTTTAAAAATGTAAAGTCTTTTCTAAAAATTTCGGCAGAGTTTCTTTTGTAAATACTGGCCCCGCACGGGGTACAACAAGAACAATATATATGCAATGATAAAAGGCATCCCCAAGCGGGAGCTAGCTCTTCGTCAATCGACGGTCACAACCACGCAAGCAGTATAATATACAACGCCGAATGGCGAGGGTCAAATCCAAAAGAAACTCAATAAGCATGAAAACCGCAATACTACTAAGCGCGACTCTAAGGTCGAATAATACATCACAAATGTCTAAGTCTGAAACAACATACAAGTTTTGGTTGATGAAATCTCTAGATACAATGAATAATAAATGTACAATGGTGGTTCTGATACAAAGAACCCACCTACCCAAGCAAGTCACCCATATAGAAGCAGTATGCCAGAAAAGCTGCTATGGAAACTGTACGGCAAGAACCTGCAAGAACTGTGGCACAACGGGGGTGAGTTGCCAACTCGTGAATAGAAAATATCTACAAGCAGAGATCGAATGTATGACCCATCCAAGGTCAATACAATCAGATATAAATAAACCTCAATATGAATAAGTCTGCAGCATGCTAAACTGGCAATGTAATCTCTATACATGAGTGTAGTGCCAAGTGCTAGTGCCAGTACCTCAGGAAATAGCTGTCACGACCCGCAGGGTACGGAACGTGACTGGCACTTAAGTTTACGAAACGTCTAAAGACGTCCGTAAAATAAGTAAGCCAAAGCCCAGAAAACAAAACCAAATAAGCAAAAGAGTGAAGAAAACCCAATCAATTGAAAGCGAGTTTATCAAATAAGTCATGTAAAACCCTTTTTAAAAACAATACCAATTTTTCCGAAAATTTCGGCAGAGTCTCCTTTGTAAATACTGGCCCCCAAAATGGGTACAACAAAAATATATATAAATCCAACAAATAAGGCATCCCCAAGCGGGAGCTAGCTCTTCGCCACAAGGCGGTCACAAATCCCACGCAATATAAAGAAACAACATGCGAAATAATCATAATGAAGCATAAGAAAACATCATGTCGACTCAAGTGAGCTCGACCCCAAAATACAGCATAAAAGTCCACAAGCCTCACAGTCTCATCTCTAGGTCAATATACAACAATACTGGTAGATACAGTAGATGGAGTACACTAGATACAAAGAATATACAAGATGGTACAAAATAGTAACATAACCCATCTATGAGCAAAATCTCGAGTCCAGGCAAAAGAGGCAAAAGAAGCAAGCGCACCCGCCGCTACTGTACTGACGGAGCGGACCTGCAAAAGGCTATGGCACAACGGGGGTGAGTTGCCAACTCGTGAGTAATAAATAACATCTACACAGGCTATCGAATGCATGCACACAAGCATCCTAGCATCTAAATACAGGTAAGGCAGGACATAATGGCAAGTATGTATGCAATATGGATATACTAGCAGGTATGAATGCAATGCGAATCAACTCGTGATCTGAATGTGTAAGTATAAGAAATCATGTTTTTCCCTTTAAGAATGTCTTTTGAAATACCAGCACAATACCAATAGAATCAACAAGAACCTGTGTCCAGCATCGACACCTCAAAACTGTCTCAAATCTCATATCAATGTATCTCTGGCCTCAGCCGTCCGGCTGACCCATCTCAAATATCAATATCTCATCATCTAGCGGCCACGGTCGGTATCCTCTGGATATCCGCCGTCCCAAACAGTCACCGGTAGGTAATCCGTCCCCTGCCAGGCTCAACGTCAACACCACATTCCTCTTGCCCCGGGATACCTTACCGGGCCCACCATGTACCCGTGACGGTTCCTCCACTCCTCGACACGGATCTCCAAAACCACAGCAAACTAATGGTGGACGACACTTACATCACTAGAAAACCGCAATTTACATATTTTAAAAATATAATAAGTTTAGAAAATTTTGCGGCTTTCCCCCGAAATCCAGAAATATCATAAAATCTCAAGAAATCCTCATAAGTGCATATATCAATGATAATGAATGCATATGGTGTCAATAATCAAGTTGCGATGTGTAATTAATAGATTAGGCATGAACAATTAATATGATGAAGTACATGCACATGAATAGCAGTCCTACGGTTTCATTTTAAGGAATTAAAGGCAATAGCACAAGTTTAAGTATCAATTTGTAAAAGGTTTAAATTTAAAGGTTATCTAGTGTGGTGGCATGGCAATTACCAGGGTGTGTGTGTAAGCATGAATAGTGCTCGTGCTGCATATAAAAACCCTGGCAATGGTGCAGGTGTCCAAAAAAAATGGTTTCGTATAGGTATGTCAATATAGGGTATGAATGTAGCAAATGATCATATACGTATTTCACCCCTAATTACTAACATCACTAAGAATATTGTAAGTTACTAAAACTATCGGGCGGCTTGCGCCATCCAACGATAGTCCCCCGTAGATGTTACATCTACTCACCGGAATCCCTGGCTAGCTGTGTCCAATCACCGCTTTCCCCTTTCGTGCCGCGTCTGACGTCTCCGCGACCGAACCTGGAATTTACATCAATACCAAACATAAGGTTACCTATCAAGACTGACGCAAAACCCAAACGAAAATACTAATGTTCACTAGCTAGGTACAACGTGCACAGGGTGCGCGGAACACACGCGAAAATCGCAAAAACTGCCAAAAAACGCCGATTTGGTCGCCCGGCAAAACTAAAACCCGACTACTCAAAACTCCGCACTCACGCATCCTAAACGTCATAGGAGATGCTAAAAACATCCCCAAGGTATCACAAATAATTCACCAATTAATTTTAATAAAAACCTAGTAAGCACAAAACTAGCAATTTTGGTGCAAAAATCGAAAATTAGCGATACGGTTAACACAATCCAACACAATATCCAACCACACAACTAGTTAGCCACAATCACATAAATTCAACTCATTTATCATGCTTCACAACCCATTTCCATACACAAACCCCTTTCTTGATTTCATAAAACAACAATTACAAACCAATTTCACACATTAAAATTAACTAAATTAGCATAATTTGAAGACCACATAAACAAGGTAACTTCTTTGATTTGGTTGTGTAGGAACTAGCAAGCAAAATAAATTTAATCAACCAAATAATGGTGTGCTAAAAACCCTAGTTTAAAACAAACTACTCTTTTAGAAACTAGATTAGAAATTAGATAAACTTTTAACACTAAAACCATATAATTAAAGGAATTTAACCACAAGTGTTGAATGGGTAAGAATTATACCTCAATTTCTATGGATCAAGCATGGTGATTTGCCTCTAAAAATGCCTCCTTTCCACATGTTTTCAACTATAATAGGCTTGAGAAGTGATAGCACAAGGATTTATTTTGGTTTTGTGAAGAAATTTGTGGATTTTTGATGGTTTTTAATGGATTTTGATGGAAATTTTGAAGCAAAAGAGAAGGGAAATTTGGGGGAAAAGAATGGGCTGTGAGCAGGTAGGGTTTCGGCCTAGGGGGAAAGGGGGAGGAGTGGGGGAGAGTTATGTGGAATTTTCCAAGGTCAAAGCTCTCAAATCTCACTAAAAACCCACATGCAAATTACTATATTTAAATCCTACTCCAAACAATTCATTAACATGGTTTAAAAGTCAAAAAGAGAGGGATGGGGGCTGCTGCAGCAGTGGTGGGGCCGGCCTTAGGGAGTGGGGGTGAGTGGGAGTGAATACAAAGAGGTTTTATGCAAAAAGACCCCCCACAAGTCCAAAATTGCAAGTTTTAGCTTAAAATTCAATAAATTTCGTTTTCTGTAATAAAAATTAGTTAAAAATCAAAATAAAATACTAAAAATTTATGTTACAACTAGATTTTAATTAACATGATTTTAAAGCTTAATTTTAGCCCATTTAAATTTGTATTTATCGCTAATTTAATGTATTTTCTTACCGGCTTAAAATAATATTAAAAAATTGAAAAATAGGGGAAAAATTTTAAATGACCAAAATTTCATAAGTAACTCATTAGCTACTAAAAACAAGCAATTACCTATCCATTTTAGGTATAATTAGTTCTAAACTGCAAAATAACGAGAAAGACGGTTTTCGGAAAAATACCGAATTTTCACCGATTTTCAGGAAAACACCAAAACGACTTTTCAAGGCGCTACAATCTCCCCCCCTTAAAGAAATTCGGTCCCCGAATTTAAAAAAATATAACTACGCGTACCTTCGAAGAGATGGGGATATTTCTTCCTCATCTCGCCCTCGGTCTCCCAGGTAACCTCCTCGCTGCTCGGGCTACGCCAAAGGACCTTGACGGTTGGTATAATCTTCGACCTCAACTTCTTCACCTGCCGATCCAGGATGGCCACCGGCTGCTCTGCAAAAGAAAGGTCGCGCTCTAGCTGGACTGTCGGGTGCTGAATCGCATGCGAAGGGTCGTGAAGGTACTTGCGGAGCATCGAAACATGGAAGACGGGGTGAACATCGGGAAAGCTGGGAGGAAGAGACAAACGATATGCAACTGCGCCGACACGCTCAAGGATCTCGAAGGGACCTACGAATCTAGGGCTAAGCTTCCCCTTTTGCCCAAAACACATCACGCCCTTCATCGAAAAGACTTTCAGAAAAACATGGTCGCCAACTGCGAACTCTAATCTGCGACGGCGCCTGTCTGCATAGGATTTCTGCCTGCTCTGAGCCTCTCTCATCTGGTCTCGGATCAACTGTATCTTCGCTGTCGTCTCCTCAACAAGCTGCGGCCCCAAAATGCTGCTCTCGCTGAGCTCTGTCCAACAGACGGGCGATCTGTATCTCCTCCCATACAATGCCTCGAAAGGTGCCATCTGAATAGTATCCTGGAAGATGTTGTTGTAGGAGAACTCCACTAGAGGTAAATGACGATCCCAGCTACCACCAAAGTCTAAAACGCACGCTCTGAGCATGTCCTCGAGAGTCTGAATGGTCCGCTCTGACTGTCCGTCTGTCTGCGGATGAAACGCTGTGCTGAAGCTCAAACGAGTGCCCAAAGCCTCCTGAAGTCTCTGCCAAAGTCGGCTGGTGAACTAGGTGCCTCGATCTGACACGATACAAGTCGGTACGCCATGTAGTCGCACGATCTCGTCAATATAGAGCTGAGCATACTGAGCAAAGCTGAAAGTGGTCTTCACCGGTAGGAAGTGAGCCGCTTTCGTCAATCTATCCACGATCACCCAGATGGAGTCGTACCCTCGACTGGTCCTGGATAGACCCACAACGAAGTCCATCAAAATCTGTTCCCATTTCCACTCTGGAATGGGTAGCGGCTATAGCTCTCCTGCGGGCCTCTGGTGCTCGGCCTTGACTTGCTGACAAGTCAAGCATCTCGATACAAACTCCGCAATGTCCCTCTTCATCCCGTCCCACCAGTAGGTCTCTCTCATATCATGGTACATCTTGGTGGAACCGGGGTGGACATTATACACTGATCGGTGTGCCTCCTCAAGAATGTCGCGCCGCAATCCATCAGCATCTGGTACGCACAGTCTAGATCCATATCGTAAAATCCCCTGATCATCAACCACGAACTCGGAAAATCTGCCCTGTCCCATCTGTGCCATGATCTCTGAGCAACGGTCGTCACTGCGCTGTGCCTCATATATACGGTCAAGCAACTGTGGGCGTGCACGAACATGCGCAAGCTGTCCCCCTGTCTGAGTGAACTCGAACTCAACTCGGCTGTCGCATAACATCTGCCAATCTGCTGACGACTGCCTCTGCACTGCGCGCAAAAAGGATAGACTACCCCCGGGCCTCCTACTCAACGCATCTGCCACCACATTCGCCTTGCCGGGGTGATATAAGATCTCGCAGTCGTAGTCTTTCACCAACTCCATCCAACGACGCTGTCTGAGGTTCAGGTCTCGCTGCTGAAATATGTACTTTAAGCTCTTGTGATCGGTGAATATCTGACACGACTCGCCGTATAGGTAATGTCGCCAAATCTTCAGTGCAAAGACCACTGCAGCCATCTCCAAATCATGAGTGGGGTAGTTCTGTTCATGCTTCTTCAACTGCCGAGAAGCATAAGCGATCACCCGGCCATGCTGCATCAATACGCATCCTAATCCCACTCGCGAAGCATCACAGTAGACCATGAATCCGCCTGATCCCGAAGGCAAAGATAATACCGGCGCCGTAGTCAAACAAGTCCGTAGCTGCTGAAAACTGCGCTCGCACTCCTCTGTCCAAACGAAAGGAACTCCCTTCCGGGTCAAACCGGTCAACGGTGCAGCTATACGGGAGAAGTCCTGAACAAAACGCCTGTAGTAACCCGCCAGGCCTAGAAAACTACGGATCTCAGTAACCGATGTAGGTCGGGGCCACTGCTGAACAGCCTCAATCTTCTTCGGGTCCACACAAATGCCGTCTCTCGTAACCACGTGACCCAAGAATCCGACGCTGTCCAGCCAGAATGCACACTTGGAGAACTTCGCGAACAGCTGGTGCTCCCTCAGAGTCTGTAACGTAATCCGCAAGTGCTGCTCGTGCTCCTCTCTGCTCCGGGAGTACACCAAGATATCGTCAATAAACACGATGATGAAAAAGTCAAGATACGGCCTGAATGTACGGTTCATCAAATCCATGAATGCTGCTGGGGCGTTGGTGAGTCCGAACGACATCACCAAAAACTCGTAGTGGCCATAGCGCGTGCAGAAAGCTGTCCTCGGTATATCCTCCTATCGAACCCGCAGCTGATGGTATCCTGATCGCAAGTCGATCCTCGAAAAATACCCCGCACCCTGAAGCTGGTCGAACAAATCATCAATGCGCAGCAACGGATACCTGTTCCGAACGGTAACTTTGTTCAGCTGGCGGTAGTCGATACATAAGCGCAAACTTCCATCCTTCTTCTTGACAAACAGGACCGGAGCACCCCACGGAGAAACACTCGGTCGAATAAGCCCCTTATTTAACAAATCCTGCAACTGATCCTTCAGCTCTCGAAGTTCTGCCGGGGCCATCCGATAAGGCGGTATAGAAATAGGCCCTGAGCCGGGAATCAAATCAATGCAGAACTCAACATCGCGCTCAGGCGGTAGCCCAGGTAGCTCATCAGGGAAAACATCAGGGAACTCACAAACTACCGGGACCCGGTCCAACGGAACCTCTGCAGCTCGAGTATCACAAATACACGCTAAGAATCCCTGACATCCCTTCCGCAAGAGCTGACCAGCGCGAAGAGACGAAATCAAGCTGGGAAGGGTGACGCTGCGGTCTCCCTGAATAACAAGGACTGGCTCTCCCGGAAAGCTAAATCTGACTGCCTTCTCACGGCAGTCCACCGAAGCATAACAAGTGGCCAGCCAGTCCTTGCCCAGAAGCACATCAAAGTCCAACATATCGAGGAGAATCAAATCAACCGATGAATCCCTCTCCCCGATACGAACGGAACACAAACGAAATACAAACCGAGCGACAAACGACTCGCCTACCGGAGTACTAACAACAAGCGGATGATCTAACGACGACGACTCACGGCCCAACATCGGTGCAAAGTGTGTAGATACGTACGAATGTGTTGAACCTGGGTCGAATAATACCCGGGCGTCGAAAGAACAAACTGGCAAGGTACCTGTCACAACGGCATTGGATGCCTGCGCATCCTGCGGTGTCAAAGCAAAAACTCGGGCCTGTCCTCCACCGATAGCGGGCTGACCTCGACCTCGGCCTCTGCCTCCTCGTCCTCTCTGAACAGGACCGCCGCGTCCACGGCCTCTGGGTGCACCTAACTGGCGTGGAGTATCGCCTGTGGTAGGAAGTAGGGCTCTCTGAGGAGGGGGTGGTGATGGTGGTAGGGTCACGTGCGGAACTGTCGCTGCTCCCTGTCGTCTCGCCGGACAATCTCTGACAAGATGGTACAAACTCCCGCACCCAAAACACCCTGGCGACGGCTGCTGCCCCTGGGGATAAGAACCATATAACTGTCCCCGCCCAAATCCTCTGCCAGGCCTATCTCTCGGAAAGAATCTGGCGCGCTGCCTCTGAGACGGTACCTCGGTGCGAATCCTCTTCGGCCCAGAAACGGCCGAAGTCTGTGATATGCGTGCCTCCATCCGCAATGCCATATCCCTAGCAGCTGAATAAGTGTCGTAGTGCTGGGCGCCAATGGCAAGATATAGCTGGGCATCAAGTCCTTGTACGAACCTCTTCACCATCTTCTCCTCGGTATCCACCAAATACTGAGCATATCGGGATAACTGTGTAAACTGGATGTCATACTCAGACACCGTCATCCCAGGTGTCTTGACTAAGGCCTCGAAGCTACGAGCTCTAGCGTCACGAACGCTCTCTGGAAGGAAACGGGCTAGAAAGACCGCTGTAAACTCGACCCAAGTCATAGGCGGCAGACCTGCAGCTCGACCTCTCAAGACTGACTCCCACCATGTCTGCGCGAGACCCTCTAGTCGGAAACTCGCAAGCTCTACCCATCGATCATCCGAACATCTCAGCGAACGGCAGATCCTGGCTAAACTGTCAAGGAATGTCTGTGGGTCCTCCGCTGCCTCGGTGCCGGTGAATACTAGAGGTCTCAGCCTCATGAAATCCTGTAGCGAAACCGGAATGGCCACGGTGGTAGTAGTAGGAGCAGGTATCATGGTCGTCTGTGATGTAGTAGGTACGTCATCCGGCCTCGGTGTACGACTGGCTGCAACTAGGGATCCTACCATCTGACGTAGTTCCTGCATGCCTCCCATCATCTATCGCAACTCCTCCATACCAGTCTCGAGCCTATCCATACGGCCTGGGGAAGGTGGATCGGTCTGTCCCTGCGGCGTAGGCATACAACCCTGCTCAGTCCTAGTCTCGGACGAGCCAGCTCGAATCTCGTCTCTGGCGGCAGCCCTCTGTGCCCTCGTAGCCTTCGGCAGCATAGTGACTGGTACAGGAAACAGGACAGTAAGAACAGTGCAATAGGATCATAGGATACACGGAATTGAAGAAGGAATTTTCAAGCAAGTACATCCTAAAGTCACTTAGGCGGAGTACCGTATCGCAAGTATGCCGCGGACATACACACGCTATGTTACCCTACTTAAGTCACTTACTCCATCTACCAAGGGTCATCCTACACTCAAAAAGGTAAAACATATAGCTTTGATACCAACTTTGTCACGACCCGCAGGGTACGGAACGTGACTGGCACTTAAGTTTACGAAACGTCTAAAGACGTCCGTAAAATAAGTAAGCCAAAGCCCAGAAAACAAAACCAAATAAGCAAAAGAGTGAAGAAAACCCAATCAATTGAAAGCGAGTTTATCAAATAAGTCATGTAAAACCCTTTTTAAAAACAATACCAATTTTTCCGAAAATTTCGGCAGAGTTTCCTTTGTAAATACCAGCCCCCAAAATGGGTACAATAAAAATATATATAAATCCAACAAATAAGGCATCCCCAAGCGGGAGCTAGCTCTTCGCCACAAGGCGGTCACAAATCCCACGCAATATAAAGCAACAACATGCGAAATAATCATAATGAAGCATAAGAAAACATCATGTCGACTCAAGTGAGCTCGACCCCAAAATACAGCATAAAAGTCCACAAACCTCACAGTCTCATCTCTAGGTCAATATACAACAATACTGGTAGATACAGTAGATGGAGTACACTAGATACAAAGAATATACAAGGTGGTACAAAATAGTAACATAACCCACCTATGAGCAAAATCTCGAGTCCAGGCAAAAGAAGCAAGCGCACCCGCCGCTACTGTACTGACGGAGCGGACCTGCAAAAGGCTATGGCACAACGGGGGTGAGTTGCCAACTCGTGAGTAATAAATAACATCTACACAGGCTATCGAATGCATGCACACAAGTATCCTAGCATCTAAATACAGGTAAGGCAGGACATAATGGCAAGTATGTATGCAATATGGATATACTAGCAGGTATGAATGCAATGCGAATCAACTCGTGATCTGAATGTGTAAGTATAAGAAATCATGTTTTCCCTTTAAGAATGTCTTTTGAAATACCAGCACAATACCAATAGAATCAACAAGAACCTGTGTCCAGCATCGACACCTCAAAACTGTCTCAAATCTCATATCAATGTATCTCTGGCCTCAGCCGTCCGGCTGACCCATATCAAATATCAATATCTCATCATCTAGCGGCCACGGTCGGTATCCTCTGGATATCCGCCGTCCCAAACATTCACCGGTAGGTAATCCGTCCCCTGCTAGGCTCAACGTCAACACCACATTCCTCTTGCCCCGGGGTACCTTACCGGGCCCACCATGTACCCGTAACGGTTCCTCCACTCCTCGACACGGATCTCCAAAACCACAGCAAACTCATGGTGGACGACACTTACATCACTAGAAAACCGTAATTTACATATTTTAAAAATATAATAAGTTTAGAAAATTTTGCGGCTTTCCCCCGAAATCCAGAAATATCATAAAATCTCAAGAAATCCTCATAAGTGCATATATCAATGATAATGAATGCATATGATGTCAATAATCAAGTTGCGATGTGTAATTAATAGATTAGGCATGAACAATTAATATGATAAAGTACATGCACATGAATAGCAGTCCTACGGTTTCATTTTAAGGAATTAAAGGCAATAGCACAAGTTTAAGTATCAATTTATAAAAGGTTTAAATTTAAAGGTTATCTAGTGTGGTGGCATGGAAATTACCAGGGTGTGTGTGTAAGCATGAATAGTACTCGTGCTACATATAAAAACCCTGGCAATGGTGCAGGTGTCCAAAAAAAAAAATGGTTTCGTATAGGTATGTCAATATAGGGTATGAATGTAGCAAATGATCATATACGTATTTCACCCCTAATTACTAACATCACTAAGAATATTGTAAGTTACTAAAACTATCGGGCGGCTTGCGCCATCCAACGATAGTCCCCCGTAGATGTTACATCTACTCACCGGAATCCCTGGCTAGCTGTGTCCAATCACCGCTTTCCCCTTTCGTGCCGCGTCTGACGTCTCCGCGACCGAACCTGGAATTTACATCAATACCAAACATAAGGTTACCTATCAAGACTGACGCAAAACCCAAACGAAAATACTAATGTTCACTAGCTAGGTACAACGTGCACAGGGTGCGCGGAACACACGCGAAAATCGCAAAAACTGCCAAAAAAACGCCGATTTGGTCGCCCGGCAAAACTAAAACCCGACTACTCAAAACTCCGCACTCACGCATCCTAAACGTCATAGGAGATGCTAAAAACATCCCCAAGGTATCACAAATAATTCACCAATTAATTTTAATAAAAACCTAGTAAGCACAAAACTAGCAATTTTGGTGCAAAAATCGAAAATTAGCGATACGGTTAACACAATCCAACACAATATCCAACCACACAACTAGTTAGCCACAATCACATAAATTCAACTCATTTATCATGCTTCACAACCCATTTCCATACACAAACCCCTTTCTTGATTTCATAAAACAACAATTACAAACCAATTTCACACATTAAAATTAACTAAATTAGCATAATTTGAAGACCACATAAACAAGGTAACTTCTTTGATTTGGTTGTGTAGGAACTAGCAAGCAAAATAAATTTAATTAACCAAATAATGGTGTGCTAAAAACCCTAGTTTAAAACAAACTACTCTTTTAGAAACTAGATTAGAAATTAGATAAACTTTTAACACTAAAACCATATAATTAAAGGAATTTAGCCACAAGTGTTGAATGGGTAAGAATTATACCTCAATTTCTATGGATCAAGCATGGTGATTTGCCTCTAAAAATGCCTCTTTTCCACATGTTTTCAACTATAATAGGCTTGAGAAGAGATAGCACAAGGATTTATTTTGGTTTTGTGAAGAAATTTGTGGATTTTTGATGGTTTTTAATGGATTTTGATGGAAATTTTGAAGCAAAAGAGAAGGGAAATTTGGGGGAAAAGAATGGGCTGTGAGTAGGTGGGGTTTCGGCCTAGGGGGAAAGGGGGAGGAGTGGGGGAGAGTTATGTGGAATTTTCCAAGGTCAAAGCTCTCACATCTCACTAAAAACCCACATGCAAATTACTATATTTAAATCCTACTCCAAACAATTCATTAACATGGTTTAAAAGTCAAAAAGAGAGGGATGGGGGATGCTGCAGCAGTGGTGGGGCCGGCCTTGGGGAGTGGGGTGAGTGGGAGTGAATACAAAGAGTTTTTATTCAAAAAGACCCCCCACAAGTCCAAAATTGCAAGTTTTAGCTTAAAATTCAATAAATTTCGTTTTTTATAATAAAAATTAGTTAAAAATCAAAATAAAATACTAAAAATTTATGTTACAACTAGATTTTAATTAACATGATTTTAAAGCTTAATTTTAGCCCATTTAAATTTGTATTTATCGCTAATTTAATGTATTTTCTTACCGGCTTAAAATAATATTAAAAAATTGAAAAATAGGGAAAAAATTTTAAATGACCAAAATTTCATAAGTAACTCATTAGCTACTAAAAACAAGCAATTACCTATCCATTTTAGGTATAATTAGTCCTAAACTGCAAAATAACGAGAAAGACGGTTTTCGGAAAAATACCGAATTTTCACCGATTTTCAGGAAAACACCAAAACGACTTTTCAAGGCGCTACAATAGCAAATCATAAATATGAGGTAAAATCAGTGTAATCAAATCTGCATGTACGTGGATCCAGTCCACTCGTCACCCAATGACAATAACCATCATGCATGTAAATATCATCAGCATATGCAGGGAAATATGAGGATATAACCAAAAGCATGGAACCTGAGTGCCTAGCATCGACAGTCGAAAACATCATGAAAACCTGTGCATAGCATCGGCACGTAAATCCTCATATATCGGGCATCCGTCTGTCCGGGTCACCCCACTCTCTCGTATATCGGGCATCCGTCAGTCCGGGTCAGCCCACTCTCTCATACATCGGGCATTCGTCAGTCCGGGTCAGCCCACTCTCTCATACATCGGGCATCCGTCAGTCCGGGTCAACCCACTCTCTCATACATCGGGCATCCGTCAGTCCGGGTCAGCCCACTCTCTTATACATCGGGCCTCCGTCAATCCGGGTCAGCCCACTCTCTCATACATCTGGCCCCACCATGTACCCTCATACGGTACCACTCCTCGTATAGAGTATAAAATCGGGACCGATAAATCTCATGGTGGCAGCGCAAATATCATATCAAGGGAAACCGGGTTTTTCAAATAAGTGCGTACATTTCTTTGAAATTATCCACGATTCCCAAATCCAGAAATATCATGAAAACGAATATCTCAATGCGTATAATCAGAAAGCATGATGTATGTGACATATTAATGAAATGCAAGTACAACAGGATATCATGCAACATGGAATAATAGTATGCACATACAAGGTCCTATCCTGATGCAATAATACTACTATGTAGTGGCATGGCAATTATCGATTATGAAGTGTGTGAGCGGGCAAACAGTGTACATGGAACATACGCATCATCGATAATGGTGCTGGTGTCCTAACAGCATGACTGTAATATATCAACAACACAAGCGATGCAATGCAAATAGCACGAATATGCGGAATCGAATAATCAACGCAACAGTAAAGAATCTACCTCAAAAACTATATCATGCAGCCTTGCCTTTTGAAATAAGACGAATCGGGGTTTTTGGTAAAATAAGGGCTACGGTGTCTTAAGAACAGATGCTACGTTTGAAAATATCCGTAGAATCCCTTTTTTCTTATCTTTAAAATATCCCCGATTCGTTAGTTTTGCAATAGGTATGACTCGGGTCTAGTCCAACGTCTACTAAACCAAGTCCATCAGGAGGGGTATGGAAACCACATAAATCTGAGTCGATATATATATATAAATATAATAGTCAGTAATCCCGCCTCAATAGTATCACAAACGATATAACATTCTCGAGTCATGAGTGCGGATCTATCATCAATGTAGGCTCGTACGGTAAATCGTCGTACGACATCCCAATAGCTGGGTACAGGTCAATATCACATTCATCTCATCACATATCAGGTATCACTACTATCATATCACATAATCTAGGGTACAGATCTAAGTCTAGTACAATCGATACCATCTACATAGGTATGAATGCGGGGTAACACACATGCCCAAAAGCCCGCTAAACCATCATGTCGTATCTCAAATACGAACTCTGTCATATCGCCGAATCTCACGACCTCAATCAAATCACATCGACTCATCTCAATCCCACGTATCATACTCAAATCCCGTATATGAACACATAGTCCCATACCCATGTGTAGATATACTGTTAGTGTATATGCCCTAGAGGCCATTACTGTATCATCCTAGTTTGTATATTACTTAATGGAAGCTTGGGATATTCACCTTGTATATACAATCATGCTCAAAATAGTAGTATGCTACTTGGTTTGTTTCTACTTCAATGTGTACATGTGTTTATTTTAGTATATCACCTATACATATTAGTGGAGCCCTTAGGATCTTTGCTTGATTACCAGCGTTGTGATGGCAGTCACACTAGTGGGGGCTGGGTAATCTATAAGCACATCCTTATGCAGGTCCCTGGTCGCAGGACTATCGAGACAGGGCATCGATACTCCGGAGTAGACTAGCGCATGCGCTTCTCATCCCAGAGTGGGAGATGGTCTGTCCCACAGTCATCAGTACGTCGTACTGGAGATAGTATGCGGGTGCTCGTTAGGCTACGAGTACACTGGACAGGACTTGTCGGGAACTGACCGGTTGGTACTATACCTATCGTCAGTTATCAGTTCCCAGGTGACATGAGTACAGCTTAGTCCGCTGACTTGATACTGTCACTTCGCCTCGAGTGTGTTCCCACTGTACTTTGATTACTACCCTACCACGGCTCAAAGGAGTCGTGCAAACAGGTAGTAGTTGGGTGCAGTCCCGAAGCACTTGGAGGCAGTGACGGTTAGACAGGATTCGTCTCTCCCGGTATTGGGGGTTGACATCGCGTTGTGTCTAGGAGAGCCATTACACGAGTAGTCCCTGGCCAGGGCAAGCGAGATATACTGGTAGGCTTCCAGTGTTATCTCAGGGTGTTTTGGGCTTCACTCCGACACGACTTGTACCGCTATTAGGGGACTGACGTTTACCGCCCCCTTAGGCCCGCCATGCGATGTATCAGACGAACAGACCGGACTGTACGGAGATTGTCACATTCAGGCTCAGTAGGAGTTCAGATGGGTTTCACCTCGTCAGTCTTCTTGTCTGCATCTACCTGGGGACCGTTATGCACAGCTAGTGCCGCTTGCGGTCTGTAGTTAAACCCACTACCAGCATAGTGTCGAGTCTTTAGAGTCCCACACAGAAAGCTATTTGCCTTTAGGCAAAAGAGTTGAGGTCGCATGGTTTTGCGACAGGTCGCATGGTTTTACGACAGGGTTCGGTCGCATCCGTGCACTTGTGCACGTACAGTGTCCGGACAGTTAACACTAGCGGGTTTTGGTTTAAGCCAGATCCTAGTGTACGTTTTGGGATTGGATTTATCCAGTATGTATTCGTGTTCCTCGGAACGCGGATGCGGGTGTGTATGCACAGTTGACGGAGAGACAGAGGCAGAGGATTCTCATTAGGGTTGTTGACTGTTGATTGTTGACTATTGACTTTTTGCTCAACCCTAATGAGAATATGATATGTAATTGACAATAATATTAATTAAGTATTATGGTGACATGGTTGTTGAGGGGTTGACTCTGTTGACTTGTTGACTTTGTTGACCGGTTGACTAGGTTGGACTAGTTGACCATCATGATGACAATGGCTATCATTTCATGGCAAAGACTTTTTATTTGCTTGTTTCTCTTGTGAAAAATGAGTGCATGAAATGATATGGCTATTGTAGCTTAAACCATCACATAATACTTGATTGCTATGATTTGTGATGATGGCTTTGGATTATGAGAGCCAAGAGAGAAAAGTCTTTCTCATTCTATCATTTTCATTCTCTCTCTTATGTTCTTGAGCTCTCATCTTCTTCCTCTTGCTCTCCCTCTCTTTAGTCTATGGTTCACTTGTCTCATGTGTTGAGAACCAAGAACCATAGAGAAAATCCCAACACACTCTCATCTACTCACTCTAGTTCACAAGGTTTAGCAAACCAAGTGAACTAGTTTCTTCAAAGATCGAAGAAGAAGCCAAAGGTAGAAGCTTTCAGGTGGATCGATCTTCGGCGCAAGGAGACGACGGGGTGAAGCCGATCCGGACAACCATCGAGGCTTGAAGACGAAGGAGTTCAAGAAAGAAAGGTATAACCCCCTAACCGAGTAGTTAACAACTCCTAGTTAGGTTGTTAGTTAGATGTTTAACAAAGATCCGGTTTTGAGTCCATGTTACCACCTCTAGAAAATTGTTTTTCGTCAAATTCCGCATGCCCGAAAGTACCGAGAGAGGTAGCATGGACTTACAGTGGTATCAGAGCCTAGTTAAACTCTATCTAACATGTTAGCAAAGTAACTAGAAGATCGATCAAAGAAAAAGTCACGAAACGAACCCGATATGTCAAGTTTCTGCCGATTTTTTTTCTGTTCAAAAATTGATAAATTTCATCTTAAAAATCGGCTCAGGCTTTTTAAAGAATAACCACAAAATTTGGTCCCACGAACCGATCAAAGCGCCGCGGTTCCGCGGCCGAGTTGACTCGGCCGAGGTCCAAATTTAGTGCAGTGTATTTCTGAGGTTGTTTTGGGATTTTTGGAATATGTCTTTTCAGCCCAGATTTTCCAGAACGAAAATTTTGTGTTTGAGGCCTAAAAATCCGTATTTTTGATCGAACTTCTAAAGACTTAAGCTGACGGGTTTTTCTGTGATGTGATATTTGTATTGAACGTCTGCTAATCGCTATATGTCGATTAGTGGGGGTTATACAAATCTGTGATCTGTAATGTCATTGGTTTGTGTATATGAATTCATTGGATTGTCGCGGGTGAATAGCCGGGGGTTGTGAGACGAGAGTTTTCTTTTCTTTCAATTCATGTAAATTTGTAAATTGATGTAATAATTATTTGTATGGCCGCACAACCGGGTCGGGGTTGTAGCCGTCATTGTATAATTTCTTTTTACTGTTTTTGCTCCTAGGATAGACCCATGGAGGGGGTTCACAAACTACCAGGTATGCCGAAGTGCCGAGTGGCCTACTCACGGAGTTGTGGGAGGTTGCTTCGCTTCGGATACTTGGCGGGTAGTTTGCCGCACCCGTAGGGGTCTTGGGTGGGGTATTGGTTATTCACCGCGACCGTGTAATCTGCTTTTCGTTACAGGTTCGTACGAATTGCGGGTTCCTAGTATATCCAATGTGTTCATCTGTGATCTGAAATGGCTATCATTGCAATGTATATCTATATATGATATTATTTAGGCGTTGCTTATGTTTTACAGACGCGCTAGCCCAGCCCCCGCTCTGTCGTTAGTTAAGTAACCTAACGGGTAATGACGGGGCCTCGTGGCGAATGCGAATGGCATAAGCGTACGTCATATTTTGGTTGTTTTCTGCAATGGTAGGATTAAATGATGGGACGCATTAAAAGAACTAATGCAAGAATATCATGCATTAAAAGAACTAATGCAAGAAAATAAACCAAGTAAAAGTCGTTGGAACACTTTCGAAAAACCACACGGTTCTTTTCAAAACAAACTTTTAAAATGCGGAGTTTGAGCCACTCCTTTTAAAAGCTATCTCGTTCCATCGATTATATCAAGTTCTCTACGTTGACGGTTTCGCCAAAACCATTCGTAGCCCTCCGTCGTTTCACATGAATAGTCAATAGTATTCAAGCTATGTTTGTTGGCCAAAGTCAAGGCATAGTGATTGGTAGCTATTGGGTATTCATGTGCAGCATAGATAGATGCGTTGGTTTGGAACAGTCATACTGCCTTGTTGGCCAAAGTCAAGGGTAGGTACGGATGGATTCAAATTAACCTGGAGAACGACGGGTAGAACTTGACATGTGACTTATGATTTGTTGGCCAAAGTCAAGGTCATAAGAGCATGGGGCAAAAATCCACATCGGGAGTTTCAAAAGAACTGAAACTTGCTAGTGTTGCATACCATTTGGAGTGTGATGATTCTGGGAGGATTCCTTCAGTTTCGTTACGCAATGATATTTGGATCCCGATCCTACTGTGAGTATATGCTACTCCTCGGGAAATTTCTCACTTAACGATCAATGCTATAAACCTAGTAGGTGTCTAGAAAGGTGTTAGCGGGGCTACGCCCCCAGGGAAAAGAGGTTCTTAAATTAAGGAACTTCGCGAAAGCGTTGGAAAACCTCCCTCGAAGTACCGACACCAGCCTGGCCGAACGGTTAAGCAGGTATTGTACGGTGAGATTGATCCTGACTAATTCTTCCTTTTTGATTTAAGGAGGGATTCGAGAAACAGTGGGAGCCATCCTGTTTAGACAAACTAAAAACCACTCTAAACTTGCAAGAGCATCATGCAGAGTGTTTCTTCTTCTCTCTCCTAATTGCAGCGACCAATCGACATGACTGGACTTAAGTTACTTCTAGATAAAAACATACTGACAGGGCCAAACTACAAAGATTGGCTCGGGAATGTCAAAACGGCAATCACTTACGACAAGCTGGGGTATCTTCTTACCACCAAAGCTCCCCCTGTCCCAGGTCCCACCTCCAACGTCGCGGATAAGGAAATCCGTAAGACTTGGGAGATTGATAGCGCGAAGGCCAAGTGCATCGTACTTGCCTCTATGGACAACGAACATCAGAGGAGGCACGAGAATATGGACCTCGAATCCATATTTCTCCATACAAAAGAACTGCATAGAGAGCAATCTCGTATCGCAAGATACGAAGTGTCGAAAAAGTTATTTTCGGCAAGGTTGGCCATCGGATCATCGGTAGCGGAACACGTGCTTAAGATGATTGGCTTCATTGAGGAGCTCGCAGAACTTGGGACCACGTTGGAGAACGAGCTCTATACGGACTTGATTCTCCAGTCCCTTCCTTCCACTTACGCCCAGTTTATCCTGAACTTCAACTTACAAGAAAAAGAAGTTGAACTTTCAGAACTCCTCAACATGCTGAGGAGTGCAGAGGGCACCCTACAGAAAGGTAGGGAAACATCCACTTTGTTTGTAGGAGGATCTTCCTCTTCTAGATTCAAGGCGAAAGCCAAGGGAAAGAAGAAGAAAGCCCCCGCCAAACCAAGGGGCGGTGTTGGTAAAGTGGATACGAAGGGAAAGGCAAAGGCAACAAAGAAAGCGGGGCAGCTTGTGGATAGAGAAGAATGCTTCTATTGTCATAAGAAGGGACACTGGAAGAATAATTGCAGGGCTTGGAAAGCCAGGACACAGGAATTGAAGCAGGTTGCGGCTTCAGCTTCAGGTGTGTATGTTATTGGAAACTGTCTTTCAATAAACTCTACTTCCTGGGTATTGGATACCGGATCAGGATCTCATATCTGTAATTCTTTGCAGGCGTTGAGAAACCATAGGGTTTTGAAGGCAGGTGACATGACCCTCAAAGTTGCAAACGGAGCTAGCATGAATGCTAAGGCCGTGGGGGACTATCACCTGGGAATGTCAGATGGACAAGTTTTGGTTTTGCGTAATTGCTTTTTTGTACCCAACGCAACTTGTAATATCATTTCTGTATCTTTGGTTTCTAAAGAAGGTTATGAATTTGCGTTTGTAAGTAATGTTGTAAACATTCACCTTAATCAAGTTTTGATTGGGTCAGGTACATTAAGCAATGGTATATACGTATTAAACCAACCACAGATTTTCAATGTCCAGAATACACACAAAAGAAAGTCTCCGGAAATAAATCAGACTTTCTTATGGCATTGTAGACTGGGTCACATCAATGAGAGAAGGTTGACGAAGTTGCATACAGAAGGATATTTGAATCCGTTCGAATATCAATCATATGCCACTTGTCAATCTTGTCTCAAAGGAAAGATGACAAAGACTCCGTTCACTGGACACGGAGTAAGAGCGAGCGAGCTCTTGGGACTCGTACACAGCGACGTGTGCGGTCCAATGTCTACACATGCGCGAAGCGGTTATTCTTACTTCATTACTTTTACGGATGACTTTTCAAGGTACGGTTATGTCTTCTTAATGAAACATAAGTCCGAAGCCTTTGGAAAATTCCAGGAATATAAGAATGAAGTAGAAAAACAAACCGGCAAAAGTATCAAGATTCTAAGATCGGATTGAGGTGGTGAATACTTGAGTGCCGAGTTCCTGGACTATTTAAAAGAGAACGGAATTCTCTCTCAGCTTACTCCTCCATACACTCCGCAATATAACGGTGTATCGGAGAGACGAAACCGAACCCTATTGGATATGGTACGGTCCATGATGAGTAACGCTGAGTTACCGCGATCATTCTGGAGGTATGCACTAGAATCAGCTGCATACCTTTTGAACCGAGTTCCAACTAAGATTGTGCCTACTACACCATATGAGATGTGGTGTGGGAAGAGACCCTATCTTAAGCACATTAAGACATGGGGATGTCCAGCTTTTGTTAAAAAGCAGCATGCGGACAAGCTCGAGGCACGCTCAGTACAGTGTAAGTTCGTGGGATATCCAAAGAACTCCAAGGGATATTTCTTCTACTGCGAAGAGGAACAAAAGGTTTTTGTTTCTCGTCATGCCTACTTCTTGGAAACTGAGTTTTTGGAAACCCAGATAAGTGGGAGCACAGTAGAACTGGAAGAAATTCCAGAACCACGAGCTATTACTGAAAGCTTAGTGGAACCAGAGGGTTCAAAAGAACAGGACATTCCTACGCAACTCCGCAGAAGTAGTAGGCAGTCTCATCCGCCCGAGAGATACTACGGTTTTCTCATAGACGGGGATAGAGAGGATTGCATCATAGATTATGATGAGCCTACTAGCTTCCAGCAAGCCGTTCAGAGCGTCGACTCGGTAAAATGGCTGGATGCAATGCGGACCGAAATGGAGTCCATGTACACTAACAAAGTATGGACGTTGGACATTGCTCTAGACGGGGTAAAACCCGTAGGATGCAGTGGATCTTCAAAAGGAAGATTGGTGTAGATGGACAGGTTGAGACATATAAAGCTAGACTGGTTGCAAAGGTTTTCGTCAAAGACCTGGTTTGGACTATGACGAGACTTTTTCTCCAGTAGCTATGCTGAAATCCATTCGGATCCTTCTTGCCATTGCTGCCTTCCACGATTATGAGATTTGGCAGATGGACGTAAAGACCGCTTTTCTAAATGGAAATTTAGAGGAGTGTGTCTATATGGACCAGCCAAAGGGTTTCATTCAGAGTGGGAGCAGCGGAAAGGTGTGCAAGTTGCTTAAGTCCATTTACGGACTAAAGCAGACATCGCGGAGTTGGAACATCTGTTTTGATGAGACGGTCAAGGAATTTGGCTTTATCAAAAATCCAGATGAACCATGCATCTATAGTAGATTTGTAGCGAGAACTGTAGTATTCCTCGTTTTATACGTGGATGACATTCTCTTAATAGGAAATGACATTCCTATGCTACAATCTGTCAAGGGGTTCTTGTCACACAGGTTCTCTATGAAAGACCTGGGTGATGCCTCATATATCCTGGGGATCCGGATCCATCGTGATAGATCCAAGAGGATATTAGGACTTTCACAGTCTAGGTACATCGACACCATACTGAAAAGATTCAGTATGGAAGATTCCAAGCGCGGTAACCTACCGGCTTGTCATGGGATCACCCTCTCTAAAGAGATGTCTCCCAAGACTGATTTGGAGAGGGATCGCATGTCTATTATACCCTACGCTTCTGCGGTAGGCTCTATAATGTATGCGATGTTGTGTACCAGACCGGATGTAGCTTATGCACTGAGTGTGGTAAGCCGGTATCAGTCAAACCCTGGGGAGAAACACTGGATAGCGGTAAAGAACATTCCCAAGTACCTGAGAAGGACTAAGGAGATGTTCTTGGTGTATGGTGGAAAAGACCTCCAGATCGAGGCCTTTGCTGACTCCAGCTTCCAGAGTGACAAGGATGATTCCAAGTCCATGTCGGGTTTTGTCTTTACCCTCAATGGAAGGGCGGTGTGTTGGAAGAGTTCCAAACAGGAAACCATTGCAGACTCGACGATGGAAGCGGAATACATCGCTGCATCTGATGCCGCAAAAGAAGCTGTCTGGATGAGGAAGTTCTTGAAAGAACTTCAGGTGGTTCCATCCATTGTTGATCCAATACCTCTGTATTGCGACAACAACGGGGCTATAGCTTTAGCGAAGGAACCCAGGTCCCATCAGAGATCCAGACACATCTTGAGGCGGTATCACCTGATCAGGGAGATCGTGGATCGCCAGGAGATCGAGGTTCGGAGGGTCGCTTCAGAAGATAACACTGCAGATCCATTCACCAAGGCCTTGCCCCAGAATCAGTTCGAGCGGCTGATCGAGATGATAGGTCTTCGATACGCCAGTACATGGCCTTAGTGCAAGTGGGAGATTGTTAGTGTATATGCCCTAGAGGCCATTACTGTATCATACTAGTTTGTATATTACTTAATGGAAGCTTGGGATATTCACCTTGTATATACAATCTTGCTCAAAATAGTAGTATGGTACTTGGTTTGTTTCTATTTCAATGTGTACATGTGTTTATTTTAGTATATCACCTATACACATTAGTGGAGCCCTTAGGATCTTTGCTTGATTACCAGCGTTGTGATGGCAGTCACACTAGTGGGGGCTAGGTAATCTATAAGAACATCCTTATGCAGGTCCCTGGTCGCAGGACTATCGAGACAGGGCATCGATACTCCGGAGTAGACTAGCGCATGCGCTTCTCATCCCAGAGTGGGAGATGGTCTGTCCCACAGTCATCAGTACGTCGTACTGGAGATAGTATGCGGGTGCTCGTTAGGCTACGAGTACACTGGACAGGACTTGTCGGGAACTGACCGGTTGGTACTATACCTATCGTCAGTTATCAGTTCCCAGGTGACATGAGTACAGTTTAGTCCGCTAACTTGATACTGTCACTTCGCCTCGAGTGTGTTCCCACTGTACTTTGATTACTACCCTACCACGACTCAAAGGAGTCGTGCAAACAGGTAGTAGTTGGGTGCAGTCCCGAAGCACTTGGAGGCAGTGACGGTTAGACAGGATTCGTCTCTCCCGGTATTGGGGGTTGACATCGCGCAGTGTCTAGGAGAGCCATTACACGAGTAGTCCCTGGCCAGGGCAAGCGAGATATACTGGTAGGCTTCCAGTGTTATCTCAGGATGTTTTGGGCTTCACTCCGACACGACTTGTACCGCTATTAGGGGACTGATGTTTACCGCCCCCCTAGGCCCGCCATGCGATGTATCAGACGAACAGACCGGACTGTACGGAGATTGTCACATTCAGGCTCAGTAGGATTTCAGATGGGTTTCACCTCGTCAGTCTTCTCGTCGGCATCTACCTGGGGACCGTTACGCACAGCTAGTGGCGCTTGCGGTCTGTGGTTAAACCCACTGCCAGCGTAGTGTCGAGTCTTTAGAGTCCCACACAGAAAGCTATTAGCCTTTAGGCAAAAGAGTTGAGGTCGCATGGTTTTGCGACAGGGTTCGGTTACATCCGTGCACTTGTGCACGTACAGTGTCCGGACAGTTAACACTAGCGGGCTTTGGTTTAAGCCAGATCCTAGTGTACGTTTTGGGATTGGATTTATCCAGTATGTATTCGTGTTCCTCGGAACGCGGATGCGGGTGTGTATGCACAGTTGACGGAGAGACAGAGGCAGAGGATTCTCATTAGGGTTGTTGACTGTTGACTGTTGACTATTGACTTTTTGCTCAACCCTAATGAGAATATGATATGTAATTGACAATAATATTAATTAAGTATTATGGTGACATGGTTGTTGAGGGGTTGACTTTGTTGACTTGTTGACTTTGTTGACCGGTTGACTAGGTTGGACTAGTTGACCATCATGATGACAATGGCTATCATTTCATGGCAAAGACTTTTTACTTGCTTGTTTCTCTTGTGAAAAATGAGTGCATGAAATGATATGGCTATTGTAACTTAAACCATCACATAATACTTGATTGCTATGATTTGTGATGATGGCTTTGGATTATGAGAGCCAAGAGAGAAAAGTCTTTCTCATTCTATCATTTTCATTCTCTCTCTTATGTTCTTGAGCTCTCATCTTCTTCCTCTTGCTCTCCCTCTCTTTAGTCTATGGTTCACTTGTCTCATGTGTTGAGAACCAAGAACCACAGAGAAAATCCCAACACACTCTGCTCTACTCACTCTAGTTCACAAGGTTTAGCAAACCAAGTGAACTAGTTTCTTCAAAGATCGAAGAAGAAGCCAAAGGTAGAAGCTTTCAGGTGGATCGATCTTCGGCACAAGGAGACGACGGGGTGAAGCCGATCCGGACAACCATCGAGACTTGAAGACGAAAGAGTTCAAGAAAGAAAGGTATAACCCCCTAACCGAGTAGTTAACAACTCCTAGTTAGGTTGTTAGTTAGATATTTAACAAAGATCCGGTTTTGAGTCCATGTTACCACCTCTAGAAAATTATTTTTCGTCAAATTCCGCATGCCCGAAAGTACCAGGAGAGGTAGCATGGACTTACATATACACACCTCCAAATGCGCACAGATAAAAGAAAGAATGTATGCAAGTATATGTGTACGTGTATGTGTGGGTGCAACCACTACTCTAGGGTTTCGCACTATACTAAACCAAAACATCCTTATCATCCATAATCCATTATTACCATCAATAAACTTAAACAACACATAATAAATATACGTGTGTATACGTATTCGTATACATCACCACGGACTGCGGAGGTGCTATACGCCATCCACCCGACTTCACCCCGTAGATATAAATCTACTCACCTTGCGTCTTTATCTGTTGACGTCGCTACGCGTTTGCTTGTCGTCCCGAAGTCTTCATGGGGTACCTACACATTAACGTATCGCAAATGCGTATCAAAACCAATTCAAAACTAAAACGGCATACGAAACCCCAAAACGATACGCTATGTTCTATAGGTTAGAACCTATGGACAACGCCTTCCAAAACCATCAACAACTCTCGATATCGTCGTATGAACGCCAAGTAGTCGAGGTAAAACACCATACACAATTGCAGAATTAAAAATACGGAATACGGAAACACGAATCCAAAACAGCAACTAAGGAAATAGGCTCCAGATTTCACCCTAGGTCAAATTAGACAAATCTATACATGCCAGGGGCCTAATCTACACATGTAGGAGTTGCAGAACAAAAACGAGACAAAATGGGGCTGGTCTGGCCGCAAATTGCGGCCAAACAGAATAAATCTGCGGCCGGGAAAATGAGTTAGGGGCTGGGGTCTTGGGGTTAGCTTTCTGGGTGCCTGCACATGTCAATGTCCATTCAATATAATTTTCAGAGTCTCGGGTTGATAGCAGATCTCATATAAGCTTAACAGATTCTACAAACTTTCCGATATCGGTTTCTAAATCTGTATTCCGGGTCTTAAGTCTCAGGTTTGTGTCTCCATACATGCACTAGGGTATTTATATAACCTCTACTGAGCTCGATTTCATATTACAACACAAAATTTCCCATAACCCTAACTAGGTTTTCTTTAAGTCCACAAAATCAAACAATATCGGTTCAATCTAAACATGGGGTAATGGTAATCCATAAACTAAGCTTAAGGTCCAGAAAATACCTCATTTGGCAACTCAAGAATTTTCTTGAGTTGCCCCTAGTGGCTAACATCCTTGCTTCCTTGGTCCAATGTGTAGATCTTGTGCTTGTGCACACTTTTAATGAAATGGAAGTTGGGTTTTAGTGTTGTTTTAGAGGTGAAATGAAGGCTTGAACGTGGGAGGAAGAAGAGGCAAGGTTTCAGCTGAGAATGAGAGGAAGAGATGAGGGAGAAATGAGAGGAAGAAAATGCTAAGACTTGGTCAAAGTAAAACCCATTTCTCTCTCTCACCCATACCTCATATAATAAACCTTTTCTATTTCTTTTCTTTTCTTTTTCTCTTCAAAATCCTTCTCACTAGAATAGTAACCCCAAAACAAACCATGGTGAAAATGCACAAGTGTAGAAAAGATATGTGCATGTTTTGCACAAAATTGCTTAAAACCCGATTAGCGATTTTTAATCGCGATTAGCATTAAATTAGCATATAATTAATCGTAAAAACTTAAAAATAGCATAATTCTATAAAATACCCTGTTTTACAATTTTCCATAATTATTCCCATTTATTTGTATTTAATTATACCAAAATATTAAAATATTTAATAAAATAATATTAAATTACAAAAATTCCCAAAAATAATATTTTATTTTTTTGAAATGTTACAATCTTCCCCCCTTAAATAAATTCGGTCCCCGAATTTAAATTTAAACCCCCAATACTAAAACATTTCAGTAAAAATCCAAATTGTCGGGGCTCCGAAAACATCAATACATAGAGAATATCATAAAAATGTACTGCTCTATAAGAAATCAATCCCCAAAAATGTATATAAGAATACCCCGTGCGTCTGGTGCGCACTGTTCCCCTCCGAAAGACGGCGCGACAGACGTCTTGCCTGAGATTCGGGGCAGATGCTAATTGGTTCTATCTGTCTACCTCTCCGAAGATGCCAAGTTGATTTATGACACCGTGTATCGAAGGTCTAAATGATGCGTCCGATGTAGCAGACTTCGTCAGATTCCCCCTCGCTTGAGGGGTTTTTGATTGTGGGGACGCTCTTCCCTGCAGGCGCAAGCCCCTGCAGTTAATTACGCTACCGCATGGCGGTAACAACTTTCTCCTTCTCCAGATGGTCACTTCGTGTCGTGGGTGTTTGTTTTGTGTTTGGTTGCCCGTGGATTGTATACGGAGACTGAGTTATGTCGTTGCCCGTAGGGCGTGGACTAGTCCAAATCCGTATTATCTTAGATTTGGGTTTGGGGGTTGTGTTTAAGGATACGTTAGCCTCGTTTGAGACTAAGATCGACTCAAACGTTTGTTAAGGATACGTTAGTCTAGTTTTAGACTAAGATCAACTTAACAGGATCGTTTAGATCCTACAAGAGAGCGATTAGGGGAGCCCTGTTGTTTAGTTTAGTGACGTTGCGGTCAATAGGTATTTTAAGGACATTGCGGTCCATTGTTAGTTTTAAAACGTTGCGGTCAAGGTTAATGACGTCGTAGTCCGTGGATTTAAGGAATCCACAGTCCGATGTTAGTTTTAAGACATCACGGTCAAGGTTAAGGACGTCATAGTCCGTTGTTAGTTTTAAGATATTCCGGTCAAGGTTAAGGACATCGTAGTCCGTGGATTTAAGGACTCCACAGTCCGATGTTAGTTTTAAGACATTACGGTCAAGGTTAAGGACGTCATAGTCCGTTGTTAGTTTTAAGACATTCCGGTCAAGGTTAAGGACGTCGTAGTCCATGGATTTAAGGACTCCACAGTCCGATATTAGTTTTAAGACATTACGGTCAAGGTTAAGGACGTCGTAGTCCATGAGTTTAAGGACCCCACAGTCCGTATCAATGTGTGTGGTTATCGGGACCCGTCACCTCTTTGAAGACGTTGAGGAATTACAACGACAAGTATCAAAGGAGTGAAGAGATGTACCCTTACACCATGGTAGATTAAGTGATCTGTAGTCCAATTTGGAAACTAAGATCAATTATTATATTGTGAGCCCATTGGCCCAGTTGAGTTTGAATTGAGGACTTATGGCCAACTTGGGCTAAGTCCAATCATGTTTAGGATATTGGCCCTCTGTTGATTCATTGAAGAAGAGGCTTTGCCTCTGGAAACTTAGCCAATTGGGCTAAAGCTAATGTTAATCACTAGAGACCAACAGTGTTGAACACTGGGAAAAATTAACAAGTTAGTGTTAAACACTAAAAGATAATCAGTGTTGAACACTGGGAAAAGAGTTTTCAAATTAGTGTTAAACACTAAGAAAATCAGTGTTAAACACTGCAAATAGAGTTTTCCAAATTAGTGTTAAACACTAAGGAGAATCAGTGTTAAACACTGGATACAGAGGTTTAAATTTAGTGTTAAACACTAAGGCAAGAGGGGTCACGTGGTAACACGTGAGAGCGCCCTTCTTCTCTTTATTTTGTTCTACAGATAAGTGTTTAACACTTTCAGTTCTGAAAGCCATCACGTGCGAGCACGTGATGGGGCTCATGTTCTGGTTTATTAGAATACTCATTAGGGGTCACGTGGTGACACGTGAGGGCGCCCCAGAGTTCTCTTTTATTTTGTTGTTTCTTTATGTG
The DNA here is from genome assembly GCA_030015575.1 of Agapanthus africanus. Lineage (NCBI taxonomy): Eukaryota > Viridiplantae > Streptophyta > Magnoliopsida > Asparagales > Amaryllidaceae > Agapanthus > Agapanthus africanus. The sequence continues at coordinate 100,010,945 of JASDDO010000010.1, read as the reverse complement.
CTTCAGGGATCACGTGGGGCACGTGAGGCATTGCCTCAAAGTTCTCTTTTATATATCTTCGCAGCAGTCACGTGGTAACACATGAGGTGTCTACTTCAGAGCTCTATTCTGTAGGCCTTTGCAGGGGTCACGTGGTAGCACGTGACTCTGCATGTTTTAGAGTTCTGTTCATAGGGTTAAACCCTAAACTTTAGAGGACTTAAATTTTCTGTTTTCTTCTGAAGAATTATACTCTTAATAGGGTTAAACCCTAATTTCTTTTCTTAAGGGAATTAAATTCCTCTGAGTTTGAGAGAATTATATTCTCAATTAGGGTTAAACCCTAGTTCTGTTCATTTTGAAGGAATTAAATTCCTATAATATAGGGTTAAACCCTGACTTTATCTCAAAGGAATTGAATTCCTATCATTTTGTGAGAATTAAATTCTCTAAACTCAGTCCCTCCTCTGTGTTTTAGATCTGCATGGCAGAATCTCAACCCAATGAGAATTAAATTCTCAATTCATGGGGAGATGTGCACTTTGCAGATCCTCAACCAGAGAAAGAACTAAGTTCTTTTCTTTTCACAAGAGTTAAACTCTTTTGAGAATTAAATTCTCCTTTTAAGCCTCCCTTTTCTTTTCTTACCTAAGGTTTTCTTTTTGCCGAGAATCCGAAGCTCTCTAAATATATATATATATAAGAAAAAGATCCAAAAGTCTCAGGGTTTTAGAAAAAAGGTCTTCGAAAAGGGGTTTTTTCTCTTCTTTTCTTGGCTCCTATTTATAGGAGAAGGAAGAGAATCAATCTGCTTAGTAAATCTCTCATTAAGAGATTTTATTTGTATGTTGAGAGATTTGATTTATATTTATCATTAATCTAGGCCTTTAGATTGTTAAGTGAATTTTATTCACCATTGGATTTTAAATCCAAAGATATTTCCTTGTTATTTCGGTTAGATTTAGGGGGAAATCTTTCCAAGTCCAAGATTTTTCCATAAATTGGTGATATTTAATCACCTTTAGATTTTTAATCCAACGGTTCCAAATAATCATTCTCTATTTTGGAAAGATTTGAATGATCTCCTCTCAGAATTTAATTCTGTTAAAGAACAAGGCTTTTAAAGCCGGTCACGTGTGGCCACGTGACCCCTGGTCACGTGTAGGCACGTGACCCCTAGAGTGGGCTTCTCTTCTTCTGCGCTCTGTTCTCTGGCCGCTGCTCAGCCGTCACGTACCAACACGTGACCACTGGTCACGTGTGAGCACGTGACCTTTTCTGGAGCTTTTTCTTGAATGCGCTTTGTGCCGCTGCTTTAAACGTCACGTGCCAACACGTGACCATTGGTCACGTGTGAGCACGTGATGCCTCTTCTGATTCCTTTCCTGATTTTTAATCAGGGAACACGCACGGAAACCAAAATCCATATATGTGCCATACATGGGCACAAAACAACATCTAGGTGCAACGGGTATGAACGAAACATCTGTCATAGGAAACGTGTGTGCCTGACAGCAAAATCAGGTGCATTTGACATGCACGAAGAATTTCTATTTAGTGCATCTGGCGTGCACCAAAATCGTATATCAAAACACTAAGGGTGCATGAAAACTATGCTGAAAACGTAAATCACATCACTGGCATAAAATAGGCGTGAAATCACGATCAATATCTCAAATGTAATAACTATGCGCAAAATATAAATACTCAGTGGGTGCATAAAACAAATATCATGAAACTCAGTCATCAAAACTAAATCATGCAAACAGAACGCCCAAAATACCGAAATCCAAGATGACGGATACGTGATAATCGAATCACAAAATCACAAATCATAATACCATCGTCGGTAGTTCCTCCTTCAAGGTCGAGAAGGTGTCGGTGCATCCAATGCTAGCAGCGCTGTTGGAGATAGTGCCCTCAGAGTCAATTATTGGATCACATGTACGTGATTGCAATGATTGAGGGAGGACCTATCCTGGTAGAACAGTCTTACTCAAGATGATAGTATGCTATCTGGTTTATCTTTATCATCGTGTACTTCTTTAGGTGACCAGACAGGTCGCTATTACACGTTTATAGAGCCCCTAGGATTCTTGCTTGACTACCAGCAGTATGAAGGCGATCATATACGTGGGAGCTGGTAGTCTATAAGCACATCATTAAAAGGTCCCTAGTCGTGGGAGTTTCGAGAAAGGGCATCGATACTCCAGAGTAGACTAGTGTATACAGTCGAGACCCCGACGAGGGGCGGTGGCCGGTCTCACAAGCTACTGGTGTCAGTTGGTTCACCTAAGATGTATACAGGTGCTCATTGGGTTATGAGTACACCGGACAGGACTCGCCGGGAACCTGCTAGTTGGTCTTATACCTGATGTCAGATAGCAGTTCCCTGGTGACATGTGTACAGGTTAGTTCATCGACCTGAGGATCGTCATTTGTCTCGTGTGAGTTCCCACTGTACTTTGATTACTACCCTACCACGCTCAAAGGAGACGTGCAAACAGGTTTTAGTTGGGTACAGTCCCGAGCCACATGGAGGCAGTGAGCGGATCTACAGGGGTTCGTCTCTCCCGGTATTGGGGGTGAGATCGCGCTGTGTCTAGGAGAGCCAGAACATGAAAAGTCCTTGGCCAAGGCAGGAGATTTACTGGTAGGTATTCCAGTAGTATCTTAGGGTGTTCTGGGCTGATCTCTGACACGACTTGTACCGCTTTTGGGGTCTGATTTTTACCAACCCCCTAGGCCCGCCATGCGATGCTCATAGACGAACGGACCGGACTGTACGGATATTGTCACTGACAGACTCAGTAGGGTGTCAGGATGAGTTCGCTCATCGACTTCCCTTTTGGTCAATAGCTGGTAGCCCGTCACGTATGGCTAATACCTCTGACGTGCTAGTGGTTAAATCCACAGCCATAGTATTGACGAGTCTTTAGAGTCCCCCACATTCAGTTACTCAAGTTTTCGGGCGAAACGCTGTAGAGGCCGTATGGAGATATGGCAGGGTTCGATCAGATACGTGCGGTATTGCACGGATCAGGATCGGACGGTTAGTACTAGAGGCCGTATGGATATATGGCAGGGTTCGATCAGATACGTGCGGTATTGCACGGATCAGGATCGGACGGATAATACTAGCGGGCTTTGGTTTAGGCCGGATCCTAGTATAGTACAGTGTAGACTTTGTCTCATTGCATTTGTATTTCGGTCGGAATACAAATGCGGGTATATATATACAGTAGCGGGGTTTTCCTGTAATTTATTACGGGATCAGTTTTTTGGAGTTGCCAGTTTGTTTTCCGTTTCAGCCATATTTCTTTGTATCATTCAATGGCTGAAGATTGGTGGAAGAGGGCTTATTTGCATTTGTGCAAATAAGCATTGTGGAGGGTGGTCTTTGCATCTTGTTGTGTCATGATGATTCTTCCACCCTTGACTTTCTTTAGTCATCATGGTTTGACTTGTAGTGTCATGATGGCATGACTTTTGGTGATGGGAGTTGATTTGTTCTTGGAGTGTTGGATCATGGTTGTGATCATTTTACTTCATGATTATCATTATTCTCTTGCATTATTTTTCCTCCAACCTCTCTTGGACTTTTTCCCTCTCTTATTCTCCAAGAGGTGAGGCCGGCCAATGTTGTTGGGGCTGTCCCATTTTTGGTGTAGAGAGTTTTTCATCTCATATCATTTTTTGCTTCACCAAAAATTCCCAAGAAAAACTCTATAGTTCATCCCTCCACCAAAAGGCAACTTCTAATACCCCAAATGAGACATGAGTTCTACACTATTCTACAGCAAATCTTGGGCACGTCGACTCGCCAACTTCGTGCCCGAGTTGCCTCGGTCAAGAGGTGGGAGCCCGTAAAAGAAGCCGGCGGCGTGGTGCCCTTCCGGCGAGGAGGTGGAGACCGGACATTCCGCGGGAGATCGGGACGACGACGAGAAGACCGAAGGACACGGATCGCTCGGTATATCTCTCTACCACCTCTCTAGATAGCTAGGACTAGTTTAATGGCCCGATCCGGGTTTATAGTGCGCGGTGGTGCCGGTTTAAAGTTTAAAGAAAAGCATCGTTTCCGCATTCCGGCGTTGGATCGACGGCCGGGGCGCCGCCATGCACTTACAAGCGCAAGATATCTACTTACCTCTTGCTCACGGTCTGGCGTCCTCTGTCTCTGGGTCCTTATCTTCCTATAGATTACCAATCTCACGATCTATCGGCTCATCGGCCCTGTCAGGTGTGCTAACGGGGACGATTCCGTTCTGGCACTTCTCTGGTCATCTCTCGGTAAATCCTCACGACCACTCATAAAGCATTATATCACTAGCGTCGGCCTCTGGCTCTCTGAATGCACATCATACATCTGATCCTGGGTGCAAACATCATTGCAGCAGTGTCCTGGAAGGAATCCTGCTCAAGGTCTCTTCCGATCTTGCCTATGCCGGTCTGTACAGAGGTTGGTACTCTTGCATAATCTCTTCTCGCTCGATGGGCATCTGTGTCCTCAGCACAACATTCCCTCGGAAATTGGTCGCATCCCAACGCCTCTGTAAGCATATCAGGTCTCCGGTCTCGACGGAAAGTAATGACAGCTCGTCAGCGTCTCGCACGAACCTCTTGTCCCGCTTATCTGTATCATCGTCCACTTCGACGTCACGTCTCTATCTGCGCACTGCAATGCTCTCGGTTACGGTCAATCCGAAGTCTCTCTCAAATCTCCTTTCTGCCGAATTGCCCGGAGTCATCATCCTTTACTGAAGCTAATTCTTGTTCCGGAACGGCTGCATACTCATCGCGCCTTTTTCTGGAAGATATATCCATAAGCAATGCATCTGCGTGCATATCGCATCTCTGATGTCGGCGGAGTGGAACGTCATCTCGTCGAACTCTCTTGCGAACTCTTTACTTCACTCTGCTTCAATGTCGACTGATTCGGACTCGTCTCATCGTGGCTGCACGGACTACGCTCCAACGGCTATACTCGTATCTGGAGTCTCCCAGGCAGTGTGTCCCATCACAATATCCGAAAGATGTCGAACCATCCGATCGACTCGTCAGAACCTCATAATCCCCCAAGAGCTCAACATCATGGGTACAGTTTAATAGTATCGAGTACATACCACAGCATCAGTGGTCCAGCCGTAGAAGGGCAAACCCAAGCCTCACTAATGGCGCCGCGGAACTGCCGCAAACCCTAAGGTTCAAAGGCTTTCACACGGTCATTAAGTCGAGTTAGGATTTCATTCTTCTAGAAGGCCCATGGAATCGCCTGCATGTCTTTCCGTATACTTTAAACTTGAAAAATGGGCTCCTGACATTCGATCGTCTCTGTCGACACTCAACGTCTCCGCATGAAGTCGTCTCTAGCTGGAAGCAATCTATCTGATGACCTCGCATCGGGGTAAGCGAACGAACCACATGTCCTAGTCATTCATCCTCGGTGACTAGCGACTCACCATCATATCTCTAAGTATATGCTTAAGCTGCAGTAGCTCTAACATCTGGGGCGATATCTCGTCATTCGCAGCAACAACTGGCTCATCCGTCCGTACGCTGAACAGCGCCTCAATCATCATGAATAAGCGACCTATTAATGGTCATCACATCCTGGCTGGCCTCTATCAGTGGCTCAATCCTCTGGTACCGATCGGCACGTCCGAAAAAATCTTGTAAAAGCGATCAGTCAAACGCTCACGGCGCCAAAACACAATAAGACGACGCCTCTATATACAATCGTATGTCTCTGGAATCACGCCCTGGTCAGTCCTCGTCCACGACGAGCTCAAGCTGACGCAACTCGAGCCGTAGCTCACTCTGCCCGCGCAATCGCGGCAGCAAAATCGTAACCAGTATCGATGAGGATAGATCATAGGAAGGAATATAATACTGTGCAAAGAAATTTACATTCTAAGGTTTCTTAAGCGGAGTGGCGTGTCATAAGTATGCCGCGGAACATACGTACGGTACATCCCTCTACTCAAGCTACCTACTCCATCAACCAAGGGTCATCCTATGCGACGAAAGTTCGGGTATAATACCCCCTCGACTAAGTCTAAGTTCCGTAAGGTCAAGCCTAAGTTCCGTATATATATAACCGCCCTAGGCTCCACATAGTCAAACTTAGACTCGAACCAAGGTTAACCTAGCGCTCTGATACCAACTTTGTCACGACCCGAAAGAGCACGTGACTGGCCCTTAAACCATATGAAGTCTATAGGACTCCATCTGATCCAAGTAAGCCAAAGCCCAGAAATCTAAAACCATATTAAGAGTAAATAAGAAAACTGGTTTAAAGAAGTGAAGAAAAACATGTTTGAAGTCAAGGTTTCTAAATAACTAAGCCGAATATGCATTTTAAAAATGTAAAGTCTTTTCTAAAAATTTCGGCAGAGTTTCTTTTGTAAATACTGGCCCCGCACGGGGTACAACAAGAACAATATATATGTAATGATAAAAGGCATCCCCAAGCGGGAGCTAGCTCTTCGTCAATCGACGGTCACAACCACGCAAGCAGTATAATATACAACGCCGAATGGCGAGGGTCAAATCCAAAAGAAACTCAATAAGCATGAAAACCGCGATACTACTAAGCGCGACTCTAAGGTCGAATAATACATCACAAATGTCTAAGTCTGAAACAATATACAAGTTTTGGTTGATGGAATCTCTAGATACAATGAATAATAAATGTACAATGGTGGTTCTGATACAAAGAACCCACCTACCCAAGAAAGTCACCCATATAGAAGCAGTGTGCCAGAAAAGCCGCTATGGAAACTGTACGGCAAGAACCTGCAAGAACTGTGGCACAACGGAGGTGAGTTGCCAACTCGTGAATAGAAAATATCTACAAGCAGAGATCGAATGTATGACCATCCTAGGTTAATACAATCAGATATAAATAAACCTCAATATGAATAAGTCTGCAGCATGTTAAACTGGCAATGTAATCTCTATACATGAGTGTAGTACCAAGTGCTCGTGCCAGTGCCTCAGGTAATAGCATATCATAAATATGAGGTAAAATCAGTGTAATCAAATCTGTATGTACGTGGATCCCATCCACTTGTCACCCAATGACAATAACCATCATGCATGTAAATATCATCAGCATATGCAGGGAAATATGAGGATATAACCAAAAGCATGGAACCTGAGTGCCAAGCATCGACACTCGAAAACATCATGAAAACCTATGCCTAGCATCGGCACGTAAATCCTCATATATCGGGCATCCGTCTGTCCGGGTCAGCCCACTCTCTCGTATATCGGGCATCCGTCAGTCCGGGTCAGCCCACTCTCTCATACATCGGGCATCCGTCAGTCCGGATCAGCCCACTCTCTCATACATCGGGCATCCGTCAGTCCGGGTCAGCCCACTCTCCCATACATCGGGCCTCCGTCAGTCCGGGTCAACCCACTCTCTCATACATCGGGCCCCACCATGTACCCTCATACGGTACCACTCCTCGTATGGAGTATAAAATCGGGACCGATAAATCTCATGGTGGCAGCGTAAATATCATATCAAGGGAAACCGGGTTTTTCAAATAAGTACGTACCTTTCTTTGAAATTATCCACAGTTCCCAAATCCAGAAATATCATGAAAACGAATATCTCGATGCGTATAATCAGAAAGCATGATGTATGTGACATATTAATGAAATGCAAGTACAACAGGATATCATGCAACATGGAATAATAGTATGCACATACAAGGTCCTATCCTGATGCAATAATACTACTGTGTAGTGACATGGCAATTATCGATGATGAAGTGTGTGAGCCGGCAAACAGTGTACGTGGAACATACGCATCATCGATAATGGTGCCGGTGTCCTAACAGCATGACTGTAATATATCAACAGCACAAGCGATGCAATGCAAATAGCACGAATATACGGAATCGAATAATCAACGCAACAGTAAAGAATCTACCTCAAAAACTATATTATGCAGCCTTGCCTTTTGAAATAAGACGAATCGGGGTTTTTGGTAAAATAAGGGCTACGGTGTCTTAAGAACAGATGCTACGTTTGAAAATATCCGTAGAAACCCTTTTTGCCTATCTTTAAAATATCCCCGATTCGTTAGTTTTGCAATAGGTATGACTCGGGTCTAGTCCAAAGTCTACTAAGCCAAGTCCATCTGAGTCGATATATATATAAATATAATAGTCAGTAATCCCGCCTCAATAGTATCACAAACGATATAACATCCTCGAGTCATGAGCGCGGATCTATCATCAATGTAGGCTCGTACGGTAAATCGTCGTACGGCATCCCAATAGCTGGGTACAGGTCAATATCACATTCATCTCATCACATATCAGGTATCACTACCATCATATCACATAATCTAGGATACAGATCTAAGTCTAGTACAATCGATACCATCTACATAGGTATGAATGCAGGGTAACACACATGCCCAAAAGCCCGCTAAACCATTATGTCGTATCTCAAATATGAACTCTGTCATATCGCCGAATCTCACGGCCTCAATCAAATCACATCGACTCATCTCAATCCCACGTATCATACTCAAATCCCGTATATGAACACATAGTCCCATACCCATGTGTAGATATACACACCTCCAAATGCGCACAGATAAAAGAAAGAATGTATGCAAGTATATGTGTACGTGTATGTGTGGGTGCAACCACTACTCTAGGGTTTCGCACTATACTAAACCAATACATCCTTATCATCCATAATCCATTATTACCATCAATAAACTTAAACAACACATAATAAATATACGTGTGTATACGTATTCGTATACATCACCATGGACTGCGGGGGTGCTATACGCCATCCACCCGACTTCTCCCCGTAGATATAAATCTACTCACCTTGCGTCTTTATTTGTTGACGTCGCCACGCATTTGCTTGTCGTCCCGAAGTCTTCATGGGGTACCTACACATTAACGTATCGCAAATGCGTATCAAAACCAATTCAAAACTAAAACGGCATACGAAACCCCAAAACGATACGCTATGTTCTATAGGTTAGAACCTATGGACAACGCCTTCTAAAACCATCAACAACCCTCGATATCGTCGTATGAACGCCAAGTAGTCGAGGTAAAACACCATACACAATTGCAGAATTAAAAATACAGAATACGGAAACACGAATCCAAAACAGCAACTAAGGAAATAGGCTCCAGATTTCACCCTAGGTCAAATTAGACAAATCTATACATGCCAGGGGCCTAATCTACACATGTAGGAGCTGCAGAACAAAAACGAGACAAAATGGGGCTGGTCTGGCCGCAAATTGCGGCCAAACAGAATAAATCTGCGGCTGGGAAAATGAGTTAGGGGCTGGGGTCTTGGGGTTAGCTTCCTAGGTGCCTGCACATGTCACTGTCTATTCAATATAATTTTCAGAGTCTCGGGTTGATAGCAGATCTCATATAAGCTTAACAGATTCCACAAACTTTCCGATATCGGTTTCTAAATCCGTATTCCGGGTCTTAAGTCTCAGGTTTGGGTCTCCATACATGCACTAGGGTATTTATATAACCTCTACTGAGCTCAATTTCATATTACAACACAAAATTTCCCATAACCCTAACTAGGTTTTCTTTAAGTCCACAAAATCAAACAATATCGGTTCAATCTAAACATGGGGTAATGGTAATCCATAAACTAAGCTTAAGGTCCAGAAAATACCTCATTTGGCAACTCAAGAATTTTCTTGAGTTGCCCCTAGTGGCTAACATCCTTGCTTCCTTGGTCCAATATGTAGATCTTGAGCTTGTGCACACTTTTAATGAAATGGAAGTTGGGTTTTGGTGTTGTTTTAGAGGTGAAATGAAGGCTTGAAGGTGGGAGGAAGAAGAGGCAAGGTTTCAGCTGAGAATGAGAGGAAGAGATGAGGGAGAAATGAGAGGAAGGAAATGCTAAGGCTTGGTCAAAGTAAAACCCCTTTCTCTCTCGCATCCATACCTCATATAATAAACCTTTTCTATTTCTTTTCTTTTCTTTTTCTCTTCAAAATCCTTCTCACTAGAATAGTAACCCCAAAACAAACCATGGTGAAAATGCACAAGTGTAGAAAAGATATGTGCATGTTTTGCACAAAATTGCTTAAAACCCGATTAGCGATTTTTAATCGCGATTAGCATTAAATTAGCATATAACTAATCATCAAAACTTTAAAATGGAATAATTCTATAAAATACCCTATTTTACAATTTTCCATAATTTTTCCCATTTATTTGTATTTAATTATACCAAAATATTAAAATATTTAATAAAATAATATTAAATTATAAAAATTCCCAAAAATAATATTTTATTTTTTTGAAATGTTACACGGTTGTTGCGTTTGTCTGGTATGCCAGGGTTGCTACTGACAGTATGGTGTTCCGAACCACTGATCCCGCTGCTCTGGATCTCCCTCATGCTGCGGCTCTGGTGCCGGCTCATACTGCTGCACTGGTGCCGGCTCATGATGCTACTCTAGCGATGGCGATAAATGTGGAAGCATATTATATGAACTGAATATACCACCAATATATGAGTCTACAGTAGAAAATAAAGCCTGAGTATCTGGACCAGTATCAGTCGGATATAGATTTGTATCAATGATTGTATATGATGCAACCCACGAGCCTGTCGTTACATTAAAAATAAGATATAATTATTGACTCATAGCGCCGGATGTTAAAAACTAATATAACTTAAACAATTTAACTTACCATTTCTCGTTCCACGTGGTCTCTAGGCCCGTACTGCTGGATGTTTGGAAAGTCGTTAGGGGGAGCAGAAAGATATCTTACAGTGACACTCTTATACCATTGTAGATATGTTTCTGTAGCGTCGGTGGTTTTTTGGTCACCTATTTGCTGTAAGGCAATAATACGCTGCCTATCCTCCCATCTCAGCAAATATTGATGATGATACTCCCTCCAATCACGCTCCGCCTTTCCTTCTCGCATGTCTCCCTCTATTATCATAGGCGCAGGCGGCGGAAAAGGAATATGTTGCAATCTACTGAACTGTTGCAACACCCGGTCCGGTAGGTGCATGACCACGATGTTAATGCAGAGTAGTGGGCATCGAGCCCGCCAAACCGGCTCTCTTTCGATACAGATGCCGGATAATCCTTGCAGATGATCTACTGTATAAGGCGTCCACGTGAACTGCGCAAATAATATAGTACAAAAATTGTAATGAAACTAATTTAAAATTTTTAAACAAAGTTAATTACCTAATGTATGGTTATCTGAGTCGCCTCCATGCGATCCAACTCATCTCTATAATACTTAAGTACTCGACGAAGAGCCTTATAAGATTTCTTGTCACTCCACCAAGAGCCGAGAGTCTTTCCAGTGGTATCCACGGCAGAAATATTAATGCGATCTGGTCTTCCCATACACATGTGCTCCCATGACCAAATCTATATATAAAGTGTCAGATGATAAGAGAAAAAAACAATATTACAATTTTGCAAATGTCTGGCTGTTAAAAATAAGGAATGTACCTGAAGTAATGTAATGCGGCCATAAATTTTATTCTTCGTAGGAGCACATACCTTATCTACTTCCTTGTAAAGATAGGCCAGGACCACCGCTCCTCAAGCATACTGGCCACACACATCAAAGTCCGTAAGAAACCCAAGGTATAAAAGATAGACATGCGTTGCCGATTGGTCCGGCATCCACCAAGAACCGATCATGTACAGAAGTAGGCACGCGCATGTCTATCCAAGACATCATCGGTAGCTTCATCAGGGATATTAATAAATGTATCTTTGAGCCAGTTTAAACTGATCTTATACTCCTTAGTATAGCCTCCTGGTGCCTGAATTTTACAAATAATTGTTAATTAATATCGTTGTAACATACTTAAACTTATGATTAAAAAACTATGAATTAATACCTGTCTGAAAGCAGACTCAGTATATGTATCCCAATATGGGTGCTCGGTATCTGAACCCACAATTTTACCTCCGACCAATCCAAGCCTATTCACCCGTAAACCAAGTAAGAGGCTAATATCTGGAGTGTGATAATGGCCTCACCCCATCTAAGATGAAAAGTGTGGGTCACTTTTCTCCAACGCTCAACAAGAGAGGTAACGAGACTGTGGTCGATTTGGATATGACGAAGCAATGAAGCTTCATAAAATTCGGCTCTTCGAATCCGCTCGATTATACGATAATCAGCAACTTGCCACTTATCAGAACTATGTCCGACGACTGTAAGATTATCTCCACCCTGCAAAATTTAATCATATTATTTTCAACTATTAGAATTAAAAGAAATAGGGAATTAAAACAAATTTAATAAGTTTTGAATCTTTCCTCCCCGTGTAATATACTGAAAGATCTATGTTCATTTTGATTTACGAGCAATGATTTGTCGAGTAGTTGATTCTCCATTGAAATTATTTTGATATTACAATTACTGAAAGATTGAGACATTTGGTGGGTTTAGAAGGGAATTTGGATAGAGATGGTGAAATAAAGATAGTGAAAATCAGAGTGAAGAGGGCGGGGTTTTATAGGGAAAGGAGGGCGTGTTCTAAGAACCCGCCATCATCTTTGCCACAGAACTCTTCTGTTTTTTCCTAAAACATTGTGTTGTCAAATCTCTTCTGTTTAAAAATTATGTGTTATCATGTCATTTTGCAAAGAAGAGGGCGGGTTCTTAGAACGCGCCCCTTTTAATAATTTTATACCAGCGGGTTCCAAGAACCCGCCATCATCTCTTCTGTTTTTTCATAATGTCGTGTGTTGTCAAATCTTTTGTTTTTTCTTAAATCATATTGTGTTTTCAAGTCAAATCTCTTCTGTTCAAAAATTATGTGTTGTCATGTCACTTTGTAAAGAAGAGGGCGAGTTCTTAGAACGCGCCCCCTTCAATAATTTTATGCTAGCGGGTTCCAAGAACCCGCCCTCATCTCTTCTATATTTTCATAATTGTAGGGTTCCTAGGCACTCTTGTGAGGGTTCATAAGGCATCAAACATGCCCGAATAAAATTTTAGACGTGCCGAACAACCCAAAGCCGGGATCTTTGCTAGATTATTAGGGTTTAACATGCAAGTAAACATCTTTACTACTAAGTGTGAGGGATTACAACCTTTGTAGTCCGCTCCTTCGCTTCATAAGCTCCGAGTAGAAGTCCCTTCGCCGCGATCCACGATCTCCCGGACTCAAGAGAGGCTCCACGACTCGATCGATCCATGCTAGCTTGTAGTGTTCCGTTTCTCCGATGATCTACGTCGAAGATGCTATAACTCAAGCTCTCTCACTCTAATGAGGTGAACACCCTAATCTAATGGGCTAGATTAGATGAGGATGATAGAGTAGTATTTATGCTTTCTTTTTATATCATTTTCTCACAAGAAATCATCACAAAATGAATAACTAGTAAGCTTTCTCAAAGCTAAAGAGAGAAGAAGATGATGGAAAAAGAGTTAATCCTTTTGTGATGAATAGTAGAAGTGAATATATGATTGATCATGGAACCATGGTCAAGGATGATAAGGATAACCTTTGTAGAGAATAAACTAGAGCTAGGGTTTGGTTAGGTTAAAAAATGAGTCATGGATAAATATCAACCATAATATCTTAACCAAGACAAAAGGAATTCCTTCTAGAATGTGCAAGAAGGAGCTCACCCTAATCAAACCCTAATCTCATTTTATCATCACTAAACATGTTTCATTATTAATCATATCATGTTACTATAATATATATCACATATATATTATATATTTGTAACTAAAGAATATAATACAATTAATATATATCGCATATATATCAATGTATTATCCGGTGAGAAAATGAAATAATAAAGCGAGCCAATATTAGATAATGTAATACAATATATCATATATATTATTATACATTAAATCATCGAATCAACACTTGATCCGACAATCCGGCTATATCGAATATAACCGACTAATATATCATGTACCGATTCATCGAATCAACACTTGATCCGATGACCCGGTTCATATCTAAATATCGCGAGAATATAATACGGTATCTCATATCGCATTATCCTCGGTCCTGCACATATCACATATGTGCCTCTACTCCGTTTTGCCTGAGCCAAGAAACCTCTGTGTAGGACTCTAAAGAATCGTCAATACGCCAGTAGCAGGTGATGATCATATCAAACACCCACAAGCTGCAAGCGGTCAGCTAAACGTAACAGCCACCCAGGTATTGAGCGATCAGAAGATCAACAAGCTAGCATGTACGTTCTCCTGTGAATCCAATCAGTAACACTCCCGTACAGTCCGGTCTGTTCGTCTGATATATCGCATATCTAGTTTAGGGGTGGTATACGTCAGACCCCAGTAACCGATAAGTCGTGTCGATGTGAGGCTCATAACAGGTCGAGAAACTACTGGTAACACTTACCAGTAAATCTCTATATCAGCCCTGGCTAGGGACTTCCAGTTATAGCCAATCGAACACAGCACAACATCAACTCCCTATACCGGGAGAGACGAATCCCCTCCTATCGCTCATTGCCTCCATGTGATTCGGGACTGTACCCAAAAGCCACCGTTTTGCACGCCCTCTTGGACATGGTAAGGTGGAAATCAAAGCACAGTGGGAATCACACAAGACTCTATGACGATCTCGGGTCTACAGACTATCCTGTACCAGTGTCACCGGAGAACTGCCATCTAACGTGTGGTATATCACCATCTGGAAGTTCTCGACGAGTCCGTCCAGTGTACCCAGTCTCCACTAAGCACCCGCATACCATCCTTGATGTCCAACACCGATGGATATGGGATCATCCATCGCCCATCATATGGGTCAAGATGCTGTTGCGCCACGGCAGCGCCCCGGCCGTCTATCCGAGGCCAAAATGCGGAATCAAAAATTTTCCTTACTTGGAAACTGGCACTACCGCGGACAATGAAAACCCGGATCGTAACCATTAACCTAATGCTAGCTAACAAGAGATGGGAAGAGAAGTATACCGAGTGATCCGAGTCCTCCGGTCTTCTCGTCATCGTCCCAATCTCCCGCGGAAAGTCTAGTCTCCATATCGTCGCCTCCTCGCCGGAAGGGCACCACATCGCCTGCGTCTTTTACGGGCTCCCGCCTCAATACCGAGGCAACTCGGGCATGAAGCCGGCAAGTCGACATGCCCAAGAAATGCTGTAGAATGTGTAGGGTTGAAGCTATGTCTCATTTGGGGTTTGTTGCCTTTGAAGATGATGGAGGAATCAAGATAAGAAAAATGGTGCTTGCATTTTTCTTGACATGAAAAGAGATCAAAAACTACACTCTCAAAAATGAAGCTCTCTCCTTCTTCTCTCTCAAATGTCTTCCACCATATCATTATGAGAATGGTGGAGGAAAGAATACCAAATGCAAGAGGGAGGTGAGTGTAGGATAAAGAGAATGGTGACCATATCCGAAACATCATCATAACAATCTCACATCAACTTTCATCTCATCTCTAATCTTCATAAAGCAAGAAATGATTAAGGAAAAGAATGGTATCTAAAGATGCTATCATAATAAATACATTTGCAAGAAAACCCTCCACAATGTGTTATTTGCAAACTTGCAAATAACACCCTCCATCTTAAAAGTCCGGCCGGGAAAGAACAAAGGAAAATCGGCCGGAACGGAATGCAAACTGGCAACTCCAGAAAACTGGTCCAGTAATAAATTACAGGAAAAACCCCGATGCTGTGCATACACACCCGCATCTGTATTCGTACCGGATACAAATGCAATGAGACAAAATCTACACTGTACTAAACTAGGATCCGGCTTAAACCAAAGCCGGCTAGTAATATCCGTCCGATCCTGATCCGTGCAATACCGCACGTGTCTGATCGAACCCTGCCATATATCCATACGGCTACTAGTACAAAACTGTCCGATCCTGATCCGTGCAATACCGCACGTATCTGATCGGACCCTGCCATATCTCCATACGGCCTCTACAGCGTTTCGCCCGAAAGCTTGAGTAACTGAAAGTGTGGTGGACTCTAAAGACTCGTCAATACTATGGCTGTGGATTTAACCACTAGCATGTCAGAGGTATTAGCCAATACGTGACGGGCTGCCAGCTATTGACCAAAAGGGACGTCGATGAGCGAACTCATCCTGACACCCTACTGAGCCTGTCAGTGACAATATCCGTACAGTCCGGTCCGTTCGTCTATGAGCATCGCATGTCGGGCCTAGGGGGTTGGTAAAAGTCAGACCCCCAAAAGCGGTACAAGTCGTGTCGGAGTGTAGCCCAGAACGCCCTGAGATACTACTGGAACACCTACCAGTAAATCTCCTGCCTCGGCCGAGGGCTTTGCGTAATGGCTCTCCTAGACACAGCGCGACCTCACCCCCAATACCGGGAGAGACGAACCCCTGCAGATCCGCTCACTGCCTCCATGTGGCTCGGGACTGTACCCAACTAAAACCTGTTTGCACGACTCCTTTGAGCCGTGGTAGGGTAGTAATCAAAGCACAGTGGGAACTCACACGAGACAAATGACGATCTCAGGTCGATGAACTAACCTGTACACATGTCACCAGGGAACTGCTATCTGACATCTGGTATAAGACCAACTAGCAGGTTCCCGGCGAGTCCTATCCGGTGTACTCATAACCCAATGAGCACCTGTATACATCTTAGGTGAACCAACTGACACCAGTGGCTTGTGAGACCAGCCACCGCCCCTCGTCGGGGT
The DNA here is from genome assembly GCA_030015575.1 of Agapanthus africanus. NCBI lineage: Eukaryota > Viridiplantae > Streptophyta > Magnoliopsida > Asparagales > Amaryllidaceae > Agapanthus > Agapanthus africanus. Next base: position 99,994,260 of record JASDDO010000010.1, on the reverse strand, counting down.
CTCGACTGTATACACTAGTCTACTCTGGAGAATCAATGCCCTGTCTCGAAACTCCCACGACTAGGGACCTTTTAAGGATGTGCTTATAGACTACCAGCTCCCACGTATATGATCGCCATCATACTGCTGGTAGTCAAGCAAGAATCCTAGGGGCTCTATCAACGTGTAATAGCGACATGTCAGGTCACCTAAAGCAGTACACGATGATAAAGATAAACCAGATAGCATACTATCATCTCGAGTAAGACTGTCCTACCGGGATAGGTCCTCCCTCAATCATTGCAATCACGTGCCTGTGATCCAATAATTGACTCTGAGGGCACTATCTCCAACAATCTCCCACTTGCACTCAAGGCTAATTATTGCGATGTCGCATACTCACAGCCCGTGTGATACCGAACACCCAACTCCTCTACTAGTCAGTCTCACAAAACCCGTTTGCGAAACTATTGCGTTCGAGGAATAGCCTCAGTGAGTGGATCCGCCTTGATGTTTCTTTCTATGTCTCTCTATATCTCAAGTTCGCAGAGAATGCCATCTCCCGAAATGAGCCATACCTGTCTTAGAATGTCTGGATGTCTGATGGGACCTAGCTCATAAATGAACTCCAAATCCAAACTTCTTAGACTGTATCTTCAACCGAACTTAATCAGTATCCTGCGCCAAGCCTCCCTCAGTATTGCCTTGGACCACCTGTCCAAAATACTGCCCCCTCATCAGAAGGAAAACTATAACTCTGACAGCCACTTTGTCGTCCATGTCACCTTGCAAGCCTGGAATGATAACTGTCTCCCAAATGAGGCTGTCGTTATCATATCCCTAGAACATCCACTTATGTTCTAAAACTGCTACCGACTGTTTCTCCAGGATTGGATCAATGTCAACTTATTGCATCTAGTGCAAGAACAACATCTGGTGTGGTACTTGACATCTCATGATTGACTCAATTGCCTAAGCAAGTGATCTGTCAATCATGCGTATCCCTCTCCCCTTTAGTCTGTAAGACACCTTTAGAGAGGGTGACTCCATCACCTGCAGGTACACTACCGTGCCAGGAGTCGTCCATTCTAAATACTCATAGAATGCTGTCAAGGTACCCAGATTGGGAAACTACCCAAATCTAGATCTAAAACCATAGATCTAGTAACCAGAATGTCTGATATAATATCCAAGTCCTGTATGGAGAAACAACTGTGTGACAACCAAAGTACAACCGATCGTAGTATAGGAATATCACTTCCCACTCTGTGTATGTCATCCAAATACCATGACATTACACCCTACTACCTTCTCAACAGATCCATCCCCTATTCTGATGAAGTCAAACCTATGACTGTCACATCAGAAATAGATGATCTATTTCCGCTGTATCTGCTTTAGTCTATAAATAGACATAAGCCTGATGACCACCAATGCTTCCGCTGCTCCCACTAACTACGACAACCCTCTGCCAGAGTCATATAGACGTGCACTTCTAAAGCTAGTTTAGAACGACGCTATACTCATCCTCCTGCCGGGTCTCATAGTCTGGAACAACGGCAATGGTAAGTCTGGGTAAACAAGAACCTCCCTGCCACCGTCCTTGAGGCTACCGGAGTACCTCTCGGGTGCCTGAGGTTACCCACCAAATCTGCGGAGTGGCCAATGGAATGTCAATCCAGATTGAATCTTTAGGTTCCTTATCAAATCTTCAGTAATCGTTTGTGGTTCTAGAATTACTTCCAGTTCTACCATACTCCTACTGCTGTTTTCTGAAAAAATCCATTTTTGTTAAAACTGTGGCGAGTCAAGATGGTAGAAAGTCAACCCTTGTCATAGCCTGGGTCAACCCACAAACAGCCATTACAGAAACGTGCCTTGAGCTTTCCAGTGTCTGGTTTTAATCATAAGCCGGACAACTCCCCGTACCTTAACAACGTTAAGATATGAACTGTTCTATATCCAATATAGAACCAGAGGCACTGATTTAATTGAACCAGATTCAAATCATGCAGCTATCTCCAGTGCATGTCAACTAAATGGAAGGAGGCCGATCAGCGTTACTCAACTTAGGAATGCTTCCAATTATGAGTAACCTGAAAAAGAAGCAATTTCTCTTTATCATTACTATCAACTGAATACCATACACAAGTATCTACATCTTCGATCACTTTGAAGAATCCCGATACTTGCTACACCTGGTTCTCTACTCTATTCAAATACCTATAACTCCTCAAAACTTAGACCCTGTGTTTCTACGAAACACATGTCTAAGAACTAGAGAAGCTAAAAGTAAACAGAATATAGTATGAGGACCAACCCCTTCTGTCCTAATGGACACTGGACAACATACAATACTCTGTATAAGTCCGCTGAGTCTAACAACTCTTTCACTGTGTGTTGTAGGTTGAAAACTGTACTTATGGTTAAGAAGAATTACACCGCTGTTTAATGCTCCTTACCTAACTATCCACTGATATAGGTAAATGTCATCGACATAATATCAAAAGGTATATCTCACTCTATAAAAATAGACGTACAGATATATCAATTTGAAATTGGTGCACAACAGCGGATATTCAAAACCAAATATTTGCCGACCGGCAAACAGCCCAGATGATCTCCTCAAAAAATCACCGATTACAACGAATCCCGATATAATGAGGATGATCACCCTATTCCCAATAACTTACTCCCACTCATCATCTATAAAACCATACAGATGTGAGAATCATACCTGGTAAATACATACCCTGGAGCAAGTGTCTAATCGGGAAATCAGTTTTTATTTAACAGTACACAGTGAAACTGAAACATTGAAATGTTTCGATGGGGTATCCTGGTATTCCTAGTAATGCCACTACCATTATCCAGATTCACAACTATAACCGTATAATTCTTTGCCACCTCTCCAAATCCCTTTATATGTCTTTAGTCATTACCTTCTGCACACCCCTTTAGGCCAATTGGTTTTCTTCCTTCCCTACCGTTCGGCACCAGCCTATGGTTTGGAAGAAGACTATCCAATAAGCATAATGGGTGTACTGTCCTAACCCTAGGAGCACTCGCAATGCGAGAGAAGGTGAAGATAAAAGACAACCGAATAAACCTTATTCCTATTTCTCCTGGACTAGAATCCATCCCCGAACTGGAACAAGTTCCTTTCGAGTTCGTATATAACCATACGATGGAGTATCCAATAAACTGTGGATCTTCGTAGTGATACGGAGTGTCCTGGAGAAATACAAAGGTGATTTAGGATTGGCGAAGAAATACTTGGTTTGGTCGTGAATATCAGTCGCAATTTACTTTGCCCTCTTACTAATCCCTTGCTTTGTCTTAATCTTAATACCTTCTGCACACCACCGTTATGCTAATTGGTTTTCTTCATTCCCCACCATTCGGCACCAGCCTTAGGTTTGGAAGAAGACTATCCAATTTGCGTAATAGGTGTACTATCTCCTAAACCAAGGAGTACTCACAACCTGAGAGAAGGTAAAAGGAAAAGACAACTGAATAGTCCTATCCGTTTTCTCCAGAACCAGAAACCATCCTCGAAGTACTTCGAGTTCATATATAACCATACGATGGTTTTGTCCAATGGAAGTGGACGTTCGTAATAATACGGGGTGTCCCGGAGAAAAGGATAAAAGCAGGAGTGGCAAAGAGGTTTGCAACTCTGACAATCCAAAAGCCAGTGTTAAGAAGGTTCGGTCAACTTGGTCACTGAGTCATAGTCCAGGGTCGGGTCAATGGTCGCTGCCATAGAGAGAGAGAAAAGAAACACTCAGCGTGCACTCTAACCTAGATCAGAATGGTTACCAATTTATCTAATCAGGAAACCTCCCACTGTACCTCAAATTCTCCTCCAAACCTAAAAGAAGAATTAGTCAGGATCACCCGAGGAGTAAACCAACTCATCAGTGGGAATCGGGATCCAACTATCATCGCATGATAACGTGACGGAATCCATTCACGTCACCACACTCCAGAAGGTATGCGCATGCCTGGCAAGTTTCAGTTCTTTTGAAACTCCCGATGTGATTTTTACCCCAAGCGGTTTATGACCTTGACTAGGTCAACAAACCATAAACCGCCAGTCAAGTTCAACCCGTCATTATTCTGGATTGCATTAAACCCACCCGTACGTGCCCTTGACTAGGTCAACAAGGCCGCACGACTGTCTTAACCAATCCCACTTATGCAACAAACAAGTACTACTTAGCTACCGAACACTACGTCTTGACTAGGTCAACAAACGCAGCACGAATACCAAATAATACCTGTAGGAAATGACGGAGGGCTACGGCTGGTTTTTGGCGAAAAACCTTTAACGTAATGAACTTGATATCGTTGAAGGAACTGCATAGTTTTTATAAAAATATAGTAACGAAAGCCTTTGCTAAAGAGGTCACTCCCGGTGAAGGGATCTCGGCTCTTTCCCCGTAGAATGAGGTGCAGGATATTCCAACTGAATACCACGATGCAAAGCAAAAGTAATCGGCTATAGTGAAGTTAATGCCCTGACGCAAACTTCTGTCCAAGGGGTCACTCCCGGTGAAGGGATCTCGGCCCTTGCCTCGTCGACTGAGGAGCAGGATATTCCAAATGAATACCACGATGCAAAACAAAAGTGAACGTCTTTGTAATAACAGCTTTTTGAAAAGTGTTCCAACAACATCAGAATAGGTTTGTTTATCTTGCATTGATCCGAATCAACGCAGTCCCATCAAATGATCACACCACAAAGAACGAAAATATACTGATGTACGTATATGCCATCCGCATTCGCCACTGGGTCCCGTCATCACCCGTTAGGTTACTTAACTAACGACAGAGCGGGGACTGGACTAGCGCGGATGTAAAACATATACAACATCTACTAATATATATACCAATATATTATATTTCGCTCAAGGCGTGATAAAATGCAACATCACAGAAATGTACAGCATCACAGAACAATACAGATATCTGGAAGCCCCGGGTTTCACAGAGCCGCTGCTGAAACCCGACGTTCCCCTGGTGGTGTGGATAGCCTGTGCAATGAAATCCTAGACCCCTATGGGCGCGGCAAGTCACCCGCCAAAACCTTAAGTGAGGCAGCCCCCTTCAGCACCGTGAATGGACCACCCAGCACTTCACGGAATCCGGTAACTTGGGCACCCCTCCTGGGTCAACCTGTACCCCCTACGAGTGCGGCGAATAGCCCGCCAATCCAAGAGTGAAGCCCCTTCGAACCCGGCTATCCGTGCACCCCTCCGCGGGGTAATCCTAGTACAGAAAGTAAAATATACATACACCAGGTACATCGACCGCAACCAGGTCGTGCCCCAAAAGAATAATACAAACTGGCAGTGACGGCAGTCCACATGTCGGATGCTCGCCCCGCAATATCAAATGTACATATAAAACAAAACAGTACTAGCATTGCATCCAGGCTATCCCCCACGACCGATCCGCAATATCACAGCATAAACACAGAACATCAACGTGAAAATCACGTTCGCAAATCCGTCTAACCGGGCTATAGCAGTTAGACAGGATTTACCGATCAAGTGATATTCACGGTCGCAGATATAATGTAAATACTGTGAAATAATGTGTTTAAAATATCCAATCGATCAAAAATTAACAAATGGGCCCCCAAGTAAAACTGTAGCACTCACAGAAATTCTGGGCCCAATTTTAATATTCCAAAACCCCTATCTTAAGCCCAAAAGCCCACTGCAAAGAAATGACATCATGAACCCACTTTCCTGCGGTGGAACCGCGGCCAAAAGGGGGTCAAGGCCGCGGTTCCGCGGTCGTACGGAAAGATCATGGCACCAAATTTTTGCAGTGTTCTTAGGATTCTCTGTACATCATTCTGCAATCACCTGAAAAAATTTTCGAGCCCGGAAAAAATCGACAGAAAACTGATGCAAGCAAAACGCGGTTTTTGGAATTTTGGTCGATCGGATAAGTAAAACACATTAGAACAAGCTAGGCAAGGTTAATGGCGTGGCTTTGATACCATGTTGCGCCACGGCAGCGCCCCGGCCGTCTATCCGAGGCCAAAATGCGGAATCAAAAATTTTCCTTACTTGGAAACTGGCGCTACCGCGGACAATGAAAACCCGGATCGTAACCATTAACCTAATGCTAGCTAACAAGAGATGGGAAGAGAAGTATACCGAGTGATCCGAGTCCTCCGGTCTTCTCGTCATCGTCCCAATCTCCCGCGGAAAGTCTAGTCTCCATATCGTCGCCTCCTCGCCGGAAGGGCACCACATCGCCTGCGTCTTTTACGGGCTCCCGCCTCAATACCGAGGCAAATCGGGCATGAAGCCGGCAAGTCGACATGCCCAAGAAATGCTGTAGAATGTGTAGGGTTGAAGCTATGTCTCATTTGGGGTTTGTTGCCTTTGAAGATGATGGAGGAATCAAGATAAGAAAAATGGTGCTTGCATTTTTCTTGACATGAAAAGAGATCAAAAACTACACTCTCAAAAATGAAGCTCTCTCCTTCTTCTCTCTCAAATGTCTTCCACCATATCATTATGAGAATGGTGGAGGAAAGAATACCAAATACAAGAGGGAGATGAGTGTAGGATAAAGAGAATGGTGACCATATCCTAAACATCATCATAACAATCTCACATCAACTTTCATCTCATTTCTAATCTTCATAAAGCAAGAAATGATGAAGGAAAAGAATGGTATCTAAAGATGCTATCATAATAAATACATTTGCAAGAAAACCCTCCACAATGTGTTATTTGCAAACTTGCAAATAACACCCTCCATCTTAAAAGTCCGGCCGGGAAAGAACAAAGGAAAACCGGCCGGAACGGAATGCAAACTGGAAACTCCAGAAAACTGGTCCCGTAATAAATTACAGGAAAAACCCCGATGCTGTGCATACACACCCGCATCTGTATTCGTACCGGATACAAATGCAATGAGACAAAATCTACACTGTACTAAACTAGGATCCGGCTTAAACCAAAGCCGGCTAGTAATATCCGTCCGATCCTGATCCGTGCAATACCGCACGTGTCTGATCGAATCCTGCCATATATCCATACGGCTACTAGTACAAAACTGTCCGATCCTGATCCGTGCAATACCGCACGTATCTGATCGGACCCTGCCATATCTCCATACGGCCTCTACAGCGTTTCGCCCGAAAGCTTGAGTAACTGAAAGTGTGGTGGACTCTAAAGACTCGTCAATACTATGGCTGTGGATTTAACCACTAGCATGTCAGAGGTATTAGCCAATACGTGACGGGCTGCCAGCTATTGACCAAAAGGGACGTCGATGAGCGAACTCATCCTGACACCCTACTGAGCCTGTCAGTGACAATATCCGTACAGTCCGGTCCGTTCGTCTATGAGCATCGCATGTCGGGCCTAGGGGGTTGGTAAAAGTCAGACCCCCAAAAGCGGTACAAGTCGTGTCGGAGTGTAGCCCAGAACGCCCTGAGATACTACTGGAACACCTACCAGTAAATCTCCTGCCTCGGCCGAGGGCTTTGCGTAATGGCTCTCCTAGACACAGCGCGACCTCACCCCCAATACCGGGAGAGACGAACCCCTGCAGATCCGCTCACTGTCTCCATGTGGCTCGGGACTGTACCCAACTAAAACCTGTTTGCACGACTCCTTTGAGCCGTGGTAGGGTAGTAATCAAAGCACAGTGGGAACTCACACGAGACAAATGACGATCTCAGGTCGATGAACTAACCTGTACACATGTCACCAGGGAACTGCTATCTGACATCTGGTATAAGACCAACTAGCAGGTTCCCGGCGAGTCCTGTCCGATGTACTCATAACCCAATGAGCACCTGTATACATCTTAGGTGAACCAACTGACACCAGTGGCTTGTGAGACCAGCCACCGCCCCTCGTCGGGGTCTCGACTGTATACACTAGTCTACTCTGGAGAATCAATGCCCTGTCTCGAAACTCCCACGACTAGGGACCTTTTAAGGATGTGCTTATAGACTACCAGCTCCCATGTATATGATCGCCATCATACTGCTGGTAGTCAAGCAAGAATCCTAGGGGCTCTATCAACGTGTAATAGCGACATGTCAGGTCACCTAAAGCAGTACACGATGATAAAGATAAACCAGATAGCATACTATCATCTCGAGTAAGACTGTCCTACCGGGATAGGTCCTCCCTCAATCATTGCAATCACGTGCCTGTGATCCAATAATTGACTCTGAGGGCACTATCTCCAACAGATGCGTATACGCTAGTCTACTCTGGTGTATCGATGCCCTGTCTCGATATACCCTCGACTAGGAACAGTTATAGGATGTACTCATCGACTACCATGGCCCCACTAGTATGATCTCATCATAGTCCCAGTAGTCGAGTACAGATCCTAAGGGCTTTATCAACATGTGAGAGAAAGACAGTAAACCAGTACAAGTCAACATGTTAAGATAAAGTGAAACCAAATAGCATACTATCATGACGAGCAAGAAAGTACTCTCTATATATATCCAAGCATCCATCATAATATACATCATATGTACAACAATGGCCTCTAGGGCATATACATAACTAACAATCTTCCACTTGCACTAAGGCCAGCTGCTGTAGTATCTCATACCTAGCATCCCGAATAATCTCCCAAACTGTATCTGTGGAGTGGCCTTCGTGAGTGGATCCGCAGTGTTGTCCTTCGTATCTACTCTCCTGACCTCGATCTCTTGGCGATCAACTATCTCCCTGATCAGGTGATACCGCCTCAGAATATGTCTGGACTTCTGATGGGACCTGGGTTCCTTGGCCAAAGCCACAGCTCCATTGTTATCGCAATACAAAGGTATTGGATGCTCAATAGATGGAACCACACCAAGTTCACTAATGTACTTCTTTATCCAGATAGCCTCTTTGGCAGCATCGTTGGCAGCGATGTATTCAGCCTCCATCGTCGAGTCTGCAACGGTATCCTGTTTGGAACTCTTCCAACATACCGCCCCTCCGTTGAGGGTAAAGACAAATCCCGAGTGCGACTTAGAGTCGTCCTTATCACTTTGGAAGCTGGAATCGGTAAAGGACTCCACCCGGAGTTCTCCGTTACCATACACCAAGAACATGTCTCTAGTCCTTCGCAAGTACTTGAGAATGTTCTTCACAGCTGTCCAGTGACTCTCTCCAGGATCTGCTGATACCGACTCACTACACTTAGTGAGTATGCTACATCAGGTCTGGTACATAGTATCGTATACATGATAGAGCCTACTGCCGAAGCATAGTGTATCCCTTGCATGCGAGCTCTCTCCAAATCAGTCTTGGGAGACATCTCATTGGAGAGAGTGAGTCCAGATATCGTGGGTTGGTTCCTACGCTTGGATTCTTCCATACTAAACCTCTTTAGTACGGTGTCAATGTACCTGGATTGGGACAATCCCAGTATCCGTTTAGATCTATCTCTATAGATCATGATTCCCAATATGCAGGAGGCATCACCTAGATCTTTCATTGAGAATCTTTGTGATAAGAAGAGCTTGACTGATTGCAGCATAGGAATATCATTTCCTATCAAGAGTATGTCATCCATGTACAATACGAGGAAGACAACCTTACTCTCTGCTACCTTCTTATAGATACAAGGTGTTAGAGATAGTGCCCTCAGAGTCAATTATTGGATCACAGGCACGTGATTGCAAAGATTGAGGGAGGACCTATACCGGTAGTACAGTCTTACTCAAGATGATAGTATGCTATCTGGTTTACTTTTATCATCGTGTACTGCTTTAGGTGACCTGACAGGTCGCTATTACACGTTGATAGAGCCCCTAGGATTCTTGCTTGACTGCCAGCAGTATGAGGGCGATCATATACGTGGGAGCTGGTAGTCTATAAGCACATCCTTAAAAGGTCCCTAGTCGTGGAGTTTCGAGACAGGGCATCGATACTCTAGAGTAGACTAGTGTATACAGTCGAGACCCCGATGAGGGGCGGTGGCCGGTCTCATAAGCCACTGGTGTCAGTTGGTTCACCTAAGATGTATACAGGTGCTCATTGGGTTATGAGTACACCGGACAGGACTCGCCGGGGAACATGCTAGTTGGTCTTATACCTGACGTCAGATAGCAGTTTCCAGGTGACATGTGTACAGGTTAGTTCATCGACCTGAGATCGTCATTTGTCTCATGTGAGTTCCCACTGTACTTTGATTACTACCCTACCACGCTCAAAGGAGACGTGCAAACAGGTTTTAGTTGGGTACAGTCCCGAGCCACATGGAGGCAGTTAGCGGATCTGCAGGGGTTCGTCTCTCCCGGTATTGAGGGTGAGGTCGCGCTGTGTCAAGGAGATCCCTTACACGAAGTCCTTGGCCAAGGCAGGAGATTTACTGGTAGGTATTCCAGTAGTATCTCAGGGTGTTCTGGGCTACACTCCGACACGACTTGTACCGCTTTTGGGGGTCTGACTTTTACCAACCCCCTAGGCCCGCCATGCGATGCTCATAGACGAACGGACCGGACTGTACGGATATTGTCACTGACAGGCTCAGTAGGGTGTCAGGATGAGTTCGCTCATCGACGTCCCTTTTGGTCGATACCTGGTTGCTACGTATGGCTAATACCTCTGACGTGCTAGTGGTTAAATCCACAGCTAAAGTATTGATGAGTCTTTAGAGTCCCCCACAGACTGTTTTCTCAAGTTTCGGGCGAAACGCTGTAGAGGCCGTATGGATATATGGCAGGGTTCGATCAGATACGTGCGGTATTGCACGGATCATGATCGGACAGAAAATACTAGCGGGCTTTGGTTTAAGCCGGATCCTAGTATTGTATAGTGTAGATTTTGTCTCATTGCATTTGTATTCGGTCGGAATACAAATGCGGATATGTATATACAGTAGCGGGGTTTTCCTGTAATTTATTACGGGATCAGTTTTCTGAAGTTGCCAGTTTGTTTTCCGGTTTCGGCCATTTTCCTTTGTATCTTTCATTAGCTGAAAATTGGTGGAGGAGGGCTTATTTGCATTTGTGCAAATAAGCATTGTGGAGGGTGTTCTTTGCATTTTGTTGTGTCATGATGGTTGCACCATCCCTTGACTTCATCATTGATTGACTTTGGGTTCATGATGGTTGATTTGGAGTGAGGTTATGGTTGTAATGATTCTTGATCATCATCAACCTTTTCTCTCTCTTGATTATTTGGCTCACTCTTTTTCATTCATGCTCTCTCCACTCTTTCATTCTTCTTGATGAGCCATGGCCGGCCAAGTGGGAGGGGGGCTGTCCAAAAATTCTAGTGGAGAATTTTGATCTCTTTTGGCTTGCAAAATTCCCATTGCTCCATCTCCAAAAGCTTAGTTCATTTCCTCCACCATATGGCAACTTCCACAACCCCAAATGAGACAAAGCATTCTACAGATAACCTACAGCATCCTTGGGCACGTCGGCTCGCCAACTTCGTGCCCGAGTTGCCTCGGTCCAGAGGTGGGAGCCCGTAAAAGAAGCCGGCGACGTGGTGCTCTTCCGGCGAGGAGGTGGAGACCGGACATTCCGCGGGAGATCGGGACGGCGACGAGAAGACCTAAGGACACGGATCGCTCGGTATATCTCTCTACCCGTTCTTTAGTTAGCTAGGATTAGATTAATGGCCTGATCCGGATTTTTGTGCGCGGTGGTGCCGGTTTACATGTTCGTAAAAAGTTTCGTTTCCGCATTCCAGCGTCGGATTGACGGCCGGGGCGCCACCGTGCACTTACAATGGTATCAGAGCCATGCCATTAACCTAGTCTAGCTTGCTCTAACGTGTTTACAAGTTTGATCGATCGGATTTTCAAAAACCGTATTTTCAAAAGCACGGTTTCTGTCGATTTCATTTTGTGCTCCAAAATTTTTTCAGTACACTGCAGAATTATGTGCAGGGAATTATTAGCATTCTGTAAAAATTTGGTCGCGTAAACTCACTACCCCACCACGGAACCGCGGCCAAACCCATGCTTGGGCCGCGGTTCCGCCGCGACTTTCACTGTTCAGTGTACCAAAATTTTACAGAAAGCTCCTGACTTGAAAATTGGGGTTTTGGAATATTCTTTTTGGGTCCAGAATTTCTTTAAGCGCTACAGTAGTGCTTGGGGGCCCACTTAGGAAAATTTGATCGATCGAAAATTTTAAACACATTAGTTCACAGTATTTACATTATATCTGCGACCGTGAATGTCACTGATCGGTAAATCCTGTCAAACTGCTATAGCCCGGTTAGACGGATTTGCGAACGTGACATTCACGTTGATGTTCTGTGTTGTGCTATGATGTTGCGGATTGGTCGGTGGGGATAGCCTGGACGCAATGTTAGTACAGTTTTGTTTTATATATACATTTGATTTTGCGGGGCGAGCGTCCGACATGTGGACTGCCGTCACTGCCTGATTGTATATTATTCTTTTGGGGCACGACCGGGGTGAGGTCGATGTACCCGTTGTATGTATATTTTACTTTCTGTACTAGGATTACCCTGCGGTGGGGTGCACGGATAGCCAGGTTCTAGAGGGCAACGGGCCCGCATCTCATGGCATTGAGACGGAGGGGGCTTTACTCTAGAATTGGCGGGCTATTCGCCGCACTCGTAGGGGGTACGGGTTGACCCAGGAGGGGTGCCCAAGTTACCGGATTCCGTGAAGTGCTGGGTGGTCCATTTACGTTGCTGAAGGGGGCTGCCTCGCTTCAGGTTTTGGCGGGTAACTTGCCGCGCCCGTAGGGGTCTGGGATTTCATTGCACAGGCTATCCACACGACCAGGGAAATGTCGGGTTTCAGTAGCGGCTCTATGAAACCCGGGGATCCCAGATATCTGTATTGTTCTGTGATGCTTATTACATTTCTGTGATGTTGCATTTTATCACGCCTTGAGCGAAATATTATATATTGATATATATACTAGTAGATGTTGTATATGCTTTGCATCCGCGCTAGTCCAGTCCCCGCTCTGTCGTTAGTTAACTAACCTAACGGGTAATGACGGGACCCAGTGGCGAATGCGGATGGCATATACATACGTCATTATTTTCGTTCTTTATTGGTGTGATCAATTGATGGGACTGCATTGATTCGGATCAATGCAAGTTAAACAAACCTATTCTGATGTTGTTGGAACACTTTTTCAAAAAAAGCTGTTATTGCAAGGACGTTCTCTTTTGTTTTGCATCGTGGTATTCAGTTGGAATATCCTGCTCCTCAGTCGACGAGGCAAGGGCCGAGATCCCTTCACCGGGAGTGACCCCTTGGACAGAAGTTTGCGTCAGGGCAATAACTTCACTATAGCCGATTACTTTTGCTTTGCATCGTGGTATTCAGTTTGAATATCCTGCACCTCATTCTACAGGGAAAGAGCCGAGATCCCTTCACCGGGAGTGACCTCTTTAGCAAAGGTTTTCGTCACTATATTTTTATAAAAAGCTATCCAGTTCCTTCAACGATATCAAGTTCATTACGTTAAAGGTTTTCACCAGAAACCATTCGTAGCCCTCCGTCGTTTCATATGAATAGTCAATAAGTATTCAAGCTGTGTATGTTGGCCAAAGTCAAGGCACAGTGATTGGTAGCTATTGGGTATTCATATGCAGCATAGATAGATGCGTTGGTTTAGGACAGTCGTATAGCCTTGTTGGCCCTAGTCAAGGGCTTGTACGGGTGGGTTCAAATTAACCTGGACAATGACGGGTAGAACTTGACATGTGACTTATGATTTGTTGGCCTTAGTCAAGGTCATAAGAGCATGGGGCAAAAATCACATCGGGAGTTTCAAAAGAAACTGAAACTTGCCAGATATGCGCATACCTTCTGGAGTGTGATAACGTGAGCGGATTCTGTCACGTTATCATGCGATGATAGTTGGATCCCGATTCCCACTGATGAGTTGGTTTACTCCTCGGGTGATCCCGACTAATTCTTCTTTCAGGTTTGGAGGAGAATTTGACGGTACAGTGGGAGGTTTCCTGATTAGATAAATTGGTAACCATTCTGATCTAGGTTAGAGTGCACGCTGAGTTTTTTTTTTTCCCTCTCTCTTTGGCACCGACCATGACCCGACCTTTGACTATGACTCAGTGACCAAGTTGACCGAACCTTCTTAAACACTGGCTTTTGGATTGTCAGAGTTGCAAACCTCATTGCCACTCCTACTTTTACCCTTTTTTTTCCAGGACACCCCGTATTACTACGAACGTCCACTTCCATTGGACAAAACCATCGTATGGTTATATACGAACTCGAAGGAATTCGAGGATGGTTTCCGGTTCTGGAGAAAACAAATAGGATTATTCAGTTGTCTTTTCCTTTTACCTTCTCTCATGTTGCGAGTACTCCTTGGTTTAGGAGATAGTACACCTATTAGGCAAATTGGATAGTCTTATTCCAAACCTTAGGCTGGTGCCGAACGGTGGGGAATGAAGAAAACCAATTAGCATAACGATGGTTTACAGAAGGTATTAAGTAAAGACATATCAAGGGATTAGTAAGAGGGCAGAGTAAATTGCGACTGCTATTCATGACCAAACCATGTATTTCTTCGCCAATCCTAAATCACCTTTGTATTTCTCCAGAACACTCCGTATCACTACGAAGATCCACAGTTTATTGGATACTCCATCGTATGGTTATATACGAACTCGAAAGGAACTTGTTCCAGTTCGGGGATGGATTCTGGTTCAGGAGAAATAGGAATAAGGTTTATTCAGGTGTCTTTTATCTTCACCTTCTCTCGCATTGCGAGTGCTCCTAGGATTAGGACAGTACACCCATTATGCTTATTGGATAGTCTTCTTCCAAACCATAGGCTGGTGCCGAACGGTAGGGAATGAAGAAAACCATTTGGCCTAAAGGGGTGTGCGGAAGGTAATGACTAAAGACATATAAAGGGATTTGGAGAGGTGGCAGAGAAATATACGGTTACAGGTGTGAATCTGATAATGGAAGAGGTATTAATAGGAATACCAGGATACCCCTACGAAACATTTCAATGTTTCAGTTTCACTGTGTACTGTTAAAAGAAAACTAATTTCCCAATTAGACACTTGCTCCAGGGTATGTGTTTACCAGGTATGATTCTCACATCTGTATTGTTTTACAGATGATGAGTGGAAGTAAGTTATTGGGAATTAGGTGATCATCCTCATTATATCGGAATTCGCTGTAATTGGTGATATTTGAGGAAATCGCCTGGGTTGTTTGTCGGACGGCAAATATTTGGTTTTGAATATCCGTTGTTATGCACCAATTTCAAATTGATATATCTATACGTCTATTTTTATAGAGTGAGATATACCTTTTTGAAATTATGTCCATGACATTTACCTATATCGGTGGATGATTAGGTAAGGAGCATGAAACAGCGGTGTAATTCTTCTTAGCCATAAGTACAGTTTTCAACCTACGACACACAGGGTTTGAGTTATTAGACTCAGGCGACTTATACAGAGTATTGTATGATGTCCAGTGTCCATTAGGACAGAGGGGTTGGTCCTCGTACTATATTCGGTTTACTTATGACTTCTCTAGTTCTTAGATAAGTGTTTCGTAGAAACACAAGATCTGAATTTTGAGAAGTTATAGGTATATGAATAAAGTAGAGAACCAGCTGTTGCAAGTATCGGGATTCTTCAAGGCGATCGAAGATGTAGATACTTGTGTAGGGTATTCAGTTAATAGTAATGATTAAGAGAACTTGCCTCTCTTTCAGGTTACTCATAATTGGAAGCATTCCTAAGTTGAGTAACGTTGATCGGCCTCTTTCCATTTAGTTGACATGCACTGGAGACAGCTGCATGATTTGAATCTGGTTCAATTAAATCAGTGCCTCTGGTTCTATATTAGATATAGAACAGTTCATATCTTAACGATGTTAAGGTACGGGGAGTTGTCCGGCTTATGCTTAAAACCAGACTCTGGATAACTCAAGGCACGTTTCTGTAATGGCTGTTTGTGGGTTGACCCAGGCTATGACGAGGGTTGACTTTCTACCATCTGGAAGATCAATAGTGATATTGTTCTAGACTCGCCACAGTTTTAACAAAAATGGATTTTTTCAGAAAACAATAGTGGGAGTATGGTAGAACTGGAAGTGATTCCAGAACCGCAGTCGATTACTGAAAATTTGATAGAAACCTAAAGATTCAATCTGGTTTGACCTTCCATTGGCCACTCCGCAGATATGGTGGGTAACCTCAGGCACCCGAGGGGTACTCTGGTAGCCTCAAGGACGGTGACAGGGAGGTTCTTGTTTACCCAGACTTGCCATTGCTGTTGTTCCAGGCTGCGAGACCCGGCAAGAAGATGAGTATAGCGTCGTTCTAAACTAGCTTTAGAAGTGTACGTGTATATGACTCTGCCAGAGGGTTGTCGTAGTCAGTGGGAGCATCGGAAGCATTGGTGGACAAGGGGCTTATGTCTAATTATAGACTAAAGCAGATGTAGCGGAGAAAGATCATCTATTTCTGATGTGACAGTCATAGGTTTGACTTCATCAGAATAGGGGATGGATCTGTTGAGAAGGTAGTAGGGTGTGATGTCCTGGTATTTGGATGACATACACAGAGAAGGAAGTGAAGTTCCTATACTACGATCGGTTATACTTTGGTTGTCACACAGTGGTTCCTCCACATGGGACTTGGATATTATATCCGACATTCTGGTTACTGGATCTATGGTTTTAGATCTAGATTTGGGTAGTTTCCCAATCAGGGTACTTAGACAGCATTCTAGAGGTATTTTAGGATGGACGACTCCTGGCACGGTAGTATACCTGCAGGTGATGGAGTCACCCTCTCTAAAGGTGTCTTACAGACTAAAGGGGAGAGGGATGTGCATGATTGGCAGATCACTTGCTTAGGCAATTGAGTCAATCATGAAATGTCAAGTACCACACCAGATGTTGTTTTTGCAATAGATGCAATAAGTTAATATTGATCCAATCCTGGAGAAACAGTCGGAAGCAGTTTTAGAACATAAGTGGATGTTCTAGGGATATGCTAACGACAGCCTCTTTTTGGAGACGGTTATCATTCCAGGCTTCCAAGATGACCTGGATGACAGAGAGGTTGTCAGAGTTATAGTTTTCCTTCTGACGAGGGGCAGTATTTTGGACAGGTGGATACTGAGGGAAGGATGGCGCAGGATACTGATTAAGTTCAGTTGACGATACAGTCTAAGAAGTTTGGATTTGGAGTTCATTTATGAGCTAGGTCCCATCAGACATCCAGACACATTCTAAGACAGGTATTGCTCATTTCGGGAGATGACTTTCTCCGCGAACCTGAGATATAGAGAGACATAGAAAGAAACATCAAGGCGGATCCACTCACTAAGGCTATTCCTCGAACGCAATAGTTTCGCAAATGAGCTTTGTGAGACTGACTAGTAGAAGAGTTGGGTGTTCTGTATCACACGGGCTGTGAGTATGCGACATCGCAATAATTAGCCTTGAGTGCAAGTGGGAGATTGTTGGAGATAGTGCCCTCAGAGTCAATTATTGGATCACAGGCACGCGATTGCAATGATTGAGGGAGGACCTATACCGGTAGGACAGTCTTACTCAAGATGATAGTATGCTATCTGGTTTACCTTTATCATCATGTACTGCTTTAGGTGACCTGACAAGTCGCTATTACACGTTGATAGAGCCCCTAGGATTCTTGCTTGACTGCCAGCAGTATGAGGGCGATCATATACGTGGGAGCTGGTAGTCTATAAGCACATCCTTAAAAGGTCCCTAGTCTTGGAGTTTCGAGACAGGGCATCGATACTCCAGAGTAGACTAGTGTATACAGTCGAGACCCCGACGAGGGGCGGTGGCCGGTCTCACAAGCCACTGGTGTCAGTTGGTTCACCTAAGATGTACACCGGACAGGACTCGCCGGGAACATGCTAGTTGGTCTTATACCTGACGTCAGATAGCAGTTCCCAGGTGACATGTGTACAGGTTAGTTCATCGACCTGAGATCGTCATTTGTCTCGTGTGAGTTCCCACTGTACTTTGATTACCACCCTACCACGCTCAAAGGAGACGTGCAAACAGGTTTTAGTTGGGTACAGTCCCGAGCCACATGGAGGTGTTCACACCATAATATTGCATTATTATATTCCCCATTCTTATTCTTTTTATAAATAAACAGATGCTTTTGACGCATGTCTACTACATGTTACAGGTTACAGGTTCTTGGACAGGAAACAGTGAAAACGATGTAAAGACGATGAAAATATGGACTTTTGACCAACAAATGAGAGGATCTTAGTCAAGCCTACATCGAAAGACAGTTCACAATTCACAAAGCAAGATTCAAGACATCGACTCAAAGTGAACGGTTAAAAATCCATTGCAAATTGTTCACTAAAGATCTGGAACCAACCTAGAAGCCCAAATGGAAAAAGATATATAGAAATAAGAAGCCCAAGCCAACAAGAAGCATCCCACAAAACCTCACATTTTGATCTCTCTAAAGGGCCGCGGAACCGCGGCCCAAGCCTGCCATTGCCGTGGTTCCACGGCCGTCTGGTGCCCGTGCTTCGAGAAATTTTACCAAAATTCGCTTGCGGCTCTGAAAAGATTTCCTAAGGGCTATTTTTGTAATTTCAGACATGCGAAACAAATGTAACCCTAGGGTTTCCTATTCTTTATAAATAGAAACTCTAATCATTGTAATTCTTTATGCCTCCTTTTAATAATAAATTCCAGAATTCTTTTGGAGAGCATCGGTGTTTCATTTCCATTCAGAAATTCAGATCTGACAACCCTGCATGGATGATTGGAGGGATGCATCTGTAAGTAGATTTAATTTCTCGCCCTAGTTTAGATTTCAATTCTTTGCCCTAGGTAGATTTAATTTCATGCCCTAGGAACTTGTTTAGGGTTTAGCTTTGGGGAAGGATTTTGAGAGATGAGATATCTCATCCCTTTCTTACCCACCAAATATTTACAATAGGACTCCATGCATACACGCACACACCACGCCCTACGGCATCCTACCCCTCGAGGTAGCGGTGATACCGTAGTGTAAAGGCCCGGTTGCGCGCGTTTTCCATGGAGGTTAGGGTAAGGATCTCTAAAGGAAGGACAAGAACCTAGAGGAAGGAACACCTTCCCGAATGGATCTAATCCCCTTTATTGATAATTACCATAACTCCTCATAGATCTTCATTCGGGTATAGAAAGCGTTGAGATTTAATTGCATTTCCAAACCATCCCTAAACCTAACCCTAGCAAGAATAGATCTAGATAATCGTAGATAGATTAATTTAGGTTTGTAGATTTAATAATCAATCCGAACACCCTTCGGAATTAACTCGTTAGCGTGATTAGGAGATTCACAACATCCCTGTGGACCGACACGTACTCACCGGCTAGCTACATGCGACGATGTTCTTGATTGCGGTTAATAGATAGTTTTTGACACACGAATCAAATGGCGCCGTTGCCGGGGATGGCGTAGAAATTTCCTTTTCGCAATTTCGGGTTAATCTTAAAATTAAAAAATCATAAAAATCTGAAAAAATATAAAAAAAATATATCAATTGTTATTTTTGGAAGGGATACTTTGTTGTTTTAATTTTTGCAGGATATACAAATTTGGATCTGGAGATTTCCAGAAAGCAAAACAGGAAACAAAATATCGGAACAGAAGAGATTTAGAACAACAGAACAAGGAATTTTTTTGGAGACCCAAATCGCTCAAACCGCCGCGATTCCGCGGCCAAAACCCACCTTAGGCCGCGGAACCGCGGCCGTCTTGTCGTATCAGAGTATCAAAAAAATTTTGGCGACTCGTGCTGTTTAGACGGGGGCGAAAATGCGGCAATAACGCGTTTATACCGCGGAACCGCGCCCTTTTAGTGATATCATCCTCTGCAATTTGCACTGTAAGCTCCTCTGTTATTTCTCTTCTGTAATTTTTAATAAATTTTCTGAAAAATTCCTGCAGGATTTTGTGCACTTTAAAAATATATTCCCTTCCAAATAATGATCTTGTGCAGGATTTTTGGGCCTTGCTTAAAATGAAATTAGATTGCAAGTAATATTTTGCTGTTGCATATCTTGTGTTGAAAATCTTTTTGCAACAAAATTTTCCTAATAAAGAGAAAAAGAATAAAAATAAAAAGGACAAATCTTTTATAGAAACTTGCAAAAAAATTTGGCCGCAATTAGATCCTTGCACCACAAACCTTCTTTCTTTTCACCCTTTCTTACAACATGGGTACCCCACATAATAAATCATTAGCCGAACTTTGGTATTCCGAACCTAATTTTGCGTCGTATGTCAATTTATTCGGTCAATTTAAAGACGATCCCTCCTTGCCAAAAATATCTTTGAAAGATCAAATAGAGGCGTCTAGGAGAAACAGTTTGACTTTTCAACCCAGCTTGTGTCAACCAAGTCAACCTTCACCACCTCCATATGTTGACACCAATTTTCCAAGTCCTTTTGTCACTCCTAGGCCGATGTCCATTGTTGAGCATATTGCTCAATCTCGCAGTCGATCTTTCACCCCTCTCCACTCATCTAGTTTTAGGGATCCGCACGATTATTCACCTTTTTATCCATATGTTGACCCTACCCCTGTCTTACCACCCACTTCCTACCAGTCTTACCCGACCTTCCTACCCTCACTAGACACTGTTTCGACACAGCCATTAGGGAGTTTCACATATCCAACCAATTTCAAATATTTCACCAAAACCCCCTTACCACCCAAGTCTAGTTTGGAAGAGTCGTTGGAGGCGTATATCGCAGCAACAAACAAAGTGGTTAGGAATGTGGAAGCATCCATGGCCGCCCTTATGCAACCTAGTGAACCGGTAGCTAGTTTCCAACTAGCTCCAAATTTTTCAATGTATAAAGAGGCGGTTGGACAGAGTGAGAATGTGAGAGGATTTCCAAATCAAACCTACCCTTATCCAATTGAAGCCCACAACTCTGGTTTTCCATCGATTGTTCCAAATGATACACCAGTAGAAAATAAAAATGAGTTGTGTGATTTTGTAGTGTTTGATTTGCCAAATTGTGAGGAACCCCTTTCGAGTGAAACCACACCTAATCCTTTCGATCTTTACACCTCCACTCTAGAACCTAAATCGATAAATATCCATGCTTTTGATGAGGTGTCTAAGAAAATTGATTTTCACTTGATTGAGGATATAGACGCCGGGAATATTTCGGATGATGAACCTGTCGATTTAATTGAGATTTTATGTTCAAATCATCATCCCGAGTTATTAAATGTTTCTCCCGAATCTCATATGCGTCTTGACTTTGATGATAATGGCATGGATGAGTTGAATCTTGAGGAGAATTATAAGGATAGTATTGAGGAGAGTTTTGAGGATCATATTGAGGTTGAATCATTTCTGTTTGATGTGTCTGATTTTCTAATTCACCCTCTTGAACGTTTAACTAAATCACCATCCCTCCTTTCCATCGTTCCGACCACGCTTGAAGACTGTGACCTTGAAAAATTTTCCTTTGAATCTGACACAGTCCTCACAGACGATAACACTTACGAGTGTTTCACTTTTTCGGATGATGTTGATGACTCACCGCCCGAGTTTGAGTCATTTACATTTTCAGATGAGTTAGTTGACCCATCAGACTCGGTTGCTTACAGTAGTTTCGAACCATTAATGGAATCTTTCAAGTTCGAGACAGTTTACTACGGTGAGAATGAGACTATCCCTGATTCACTTCCTTTCGTCTTTCCCATTGTTCCGACCGTACAAGAGACCGTTACGCTTTCATCTCCTATACCAAGTTCGGCGTACCCATGTTTTCTTGCGAATCTTGAGGGATTTGCCCTATTGCACGACGAGTTGATAGATTAGCACAATCAGTTTTCACACTTCGGTCATCCCAAATTGCGCTAATTTATTCACTCGATTTACACCCTCAAGTTCGCGCGACCCTTCTTTCTCCTTTTCGCCATTCTTCTCCCCCACCGAGACCATATTCTACCATTCTTTTTTCCACACGGTCTCGCGTGTTTCTCATTTCTTTCCTCCACACCCCATTCTTGCACCAACTATACCATTACCACGATAAGATTTTTGAATGGTTAGTGTTAACCTTTGGCTTGTGTAAGGCCAAGCTTAAGTTTGGGGGGGAACCTTGTTGTATATATGTATATATCTTTTTGTTTTCTTTTTTCTATAAAAAAATAAAAAAAAATTCAAAACATTAAAAATATAAAAAAAATTATAAATAAATAAACAGGGGAGTGCCGGTATTTTGACCCTCTTGGTGTAGCATGACAGTGAGGACACTGTCAAGTTTAAGTTTGGGGGTATGCTCGGTACGTCTTCTTCCTTCGCATTCATTTGTACATATTTTTGCATGTGCATATTTATTTGAAAACCCATAAAAATTGAAAATTTTCAAAAATTATAAAAATTATTGTATTCAATTTTGGCTAATTGACTTGAGTTTGACAAATAGGTTAACTGGCTAGGAACAACTAGATCTTAGACTTAGTGAATTAAAAACCCTAAAAATAACATTCCTTAAAGTTTAACGGTAGAAAGTATATGCCTTGTAGTTTATTTAGAAATAGGCAAATTTTGGGTTCACTTCTTGGGCTAAGTCGAAACAAGGGAAGAGTATTGATGTTCTTATTAGAGTATAAGTTTGAAAAATAGTTCCTAACTTAAGTCTAAATTCTGAAAATGTATACCCTACAATTTGCACAATCACACACCTTGAAACTTGGAATAGTAGAAGAGACCTTGAAATGCTCTTGTCTAAAGTCCTTAGTACAATGAAAATAAAATATATAAGTGTGAATAAAGAATAAAAAAATGGACACTGGTTTTTGTGATTACTTAAGGCTGCAAAAATAGAAAAATATTTAGCGAGGGTGCTTCATCACCTAGTGCCTTAGACCAACTGGTCTGGGAGTCACTGCTAAAGCCTTGGGTGTTACAAGACTAGGAAGTACGCTTTAAAGTGCAAACGCATTTTGTAATCGGTCGTTGGTACCTCAAGAAGTATTAATGGTCGCATGAAGGATGTGTAAGCAAATTCATAAGTACTTTGGACAACGGACAAGGGTATGATTGCTTGATTTGAATTTCCAAGTGTAGGGGTGATCTATACACACACGTAGGGGTATGTGATTGGAATTTAGATAAGAGAGAGGAATGAAGAATAGAACTTGTATCTTTAATAGAGTTGATAGAAATTCCTAAGTGGAGATGGAACCCTAGAAGGAAAACTTAAGAAATGTCGAAAGCTAAGTAAGTCTACAGGATATATATAATCTTAAGTTAGATGATAAGGAAGCGTGAAAAATATGGGTGGATGATTTATGAGTCAAAAGATAATAGAATTCCTTGTTAGAAAACCTAATTGGAGAACAAAAGTCAATGGGCCGAGTTGATAGGATTTTGTGGGTGTAATCCGCTGAAAACCCTCAGGAGACAACACTCCTCCTACTATGGACACCTAGAGGTTTAACGGCTTGTTGCACGTGCTCAGTGCAATCGCGTTTCCCTGCGAAAGTGTGGTTAGGATTTTAGTGAATAAAAATAAGTTTGCTCGAGGACGAGCAAAAGATAAGTTTGGGGGTATTTGTTCACACCATAATATTGCATTATTATATTCCCCATTCTTATTCTTTTTATAAATAAACAGGTGCTTTTGACGCATGTCTGCTGCATGTTACAGGTTACAGATTCGTGGATCTAAAACAGTGAAAACGATAAAAAGATGATGCAAAAGTGGACTTTGACCAACAAACAGAGGACTCTTGATCAAGCCTACATCAAAGAACAGTTCACAAACTACAAGGCAACGCAAGGTCCAAGATTTCGTCTCGAAACAACAGTTAAAATCCATTACACTATTCACTGGCGATCTGGAGGAAACCTAAAATCCCAATTGAGAAAAAAACATATAGAAACAGGAAGAACAAGTCAATATAAGCCGGCCCAGAAAGTTTCAGAAGCTATATCCATTATTGGGCCGCGGAACCGCGGCCAAACCAGGCCTCGGGCCGCGGTTCCGCGGCATTCTTGAGCATTTAACAGTTGGAAATTTTTCCATATTTTGTTGGCGGCGTTGACTGGTCTTCATAAGGGCAAATATGTAATTGTAGACATGCGGGTCAAATGTAACCTAGGGTTTCCTATTCTCTATAAATAGGAACTCTAAAGAATGTATTTTCTTATGCCTTCTTTTAATAATAAATTCCAGAATTCTTTTGGAGAGCATCGGTGTTTCTTTTCCATTCAGAAATTCAGATCTGACTACCCTGCATGGATGATTGGAGGGATGCATCTGTAAGTAGATTTAATTTCTCGCCCTAGTTTAGATTTCAATTCTTTGCCCTAGATAGATTTAATTTCATGTCCTAGGAACTTGTTTAGGGTTTAGCTTTGGGGAAGGATTTTGAGAGATGAGATCTCTCATCCCTTTCTTACCCACCAAATATTTACAATAGGACTTCATGCATACACGCACACACCGCGCCCTACGGCATCCTACCCCTCGAGGTAGCGGTGATACCGTAGTGTAAAGGCCCGGTTGCGTGCGTTTTCCATGGAGGTTAGGGTAAGGATCTCTAAAGGAAGGACAAGAACCTAGAGGAAGGAACACCTTCCCAAATGGATCTAATCCCCTTTATTGATAATTACCATAACTCCTCATAGATCTTCATTCGGGTATAGAAAGCGTTGAGATTTAATTGCATTTCCAAACCATCCCTAAACCTAACCCTAGCAAGAATAGATCTAGATAATTGTAGATAGATTAATTTAGGTTTGTAGATTTAATAATCAATCCGAACACCCTTCGGAATTTACTCGTTAGCGCGATTAGGAGATTCACAACATCCCTGTGGACCGACCCGTACTCACCGGCTAGCTACATGCGACGCCGTTCTTGATTGCGGTTAATAGATAGTTTTTGACACACGAATCAGGAGGCAGTGAGCGGATCTGCAGGGGTTCGTCTCTCCCGGTATTGGGGGTGAGGTCGCGCTGTGTCAAGGAGAGCCCTTACACGAAGTCCTTGGCCAAGGCAGGAGATTTACTGGTAGATATTCCAGTAGTATCTCAGGGTGTTCTGGGCTACACTCCGACACGACTTGTACCGCTTTTGGGGGTCTGACTTTTACCAACCCCCTAGGCCCGCCATGCGATGCTCATAGACGAACGGACCGGACTGTACGGATATTGTCACTGACAGGCTCAGTAGGGTGTCAGGATGAGTTCGCTCATCGACGTCCCTTTTGGTCGATACCTGGTTGCCCGTTACGTATGGCTAATACCTCTGACGTGCTAGTGGTTAAATCCACAGCCAAAGTATTGACGAGTCTTTAGAGTCCCCCACAGACCGTTTTCTCAAGTTTCGGGCGAAACGCTGTAGAGGCCGTATGGAGATATGGCAGGGTTCGATCAGATACGTGCGGTATTGCATGGATCATGATCGAACGGAAAATACTAGAGGACTTTGGTTTAAGCCAGATCCTAGTATTGTACAGTGTACATTTTGTCTCATTGCATTTGTATTCGGTCGGAATACAAATGCGGGTATGTATATACAGTAGCGGGGTTTTCCTGTAATTTATTAAGGGATCAGTTTTCCGAAGTTGCCAGTTTGTTTTCCGGTTTCGGCCATTTTCCTTTGTATCTTTCATTGGCTGAAAATTGGTGGAGGAGGGCTTATTTGCATTTGTGCAAATAAGCATTATGGAGGGTGTTCTTTACATTTTGTTGTGTCATGATGGTTGCACCATCCCTTGGCTTCATCATTGATTGACTTTGGGTTCATGATGGTTGATTTGGAGTGAGGTTATGATTGTAATGATTCTTGATCATCATCACCCTTTTCTCTCTCTTGATTATTTGGTTCACTCTTTTTCATTCATGCTCTCTCCACTCTTTCATTCTTCTTGATGAGCCATGGCCGGCCAAGTGGGAGGGGGGCTGTCCAAAAATTCTAGTGGGGAATTTTTATCTCTTTTGGCTTGCAAAATTCCCATTGCTCCATCTCCAAAAGCTTAGTTCATTTCATCCACCATATGGCAACTTCCACAACCCCAAATGAGACAAATCATTCTATAGATAACCTACAGCATCCTTGGGCACGTCGGCTCGCCAACTTCATGCCCGAGTTGCCTCGGTCCAGAGGTGGGAGCCCGTAAAAGAAGCCGGCGACGTGGTGCTCTTCCGGCGAGGAGGTAGAGACCGGACATTCCGCGAGAGATCGGGACGGCGACGAGAAGACCGAAGGACACGGATCGCTCGGTATATCTCTCTACCCGTTCTTTAGTTAGCTAGGATTAGATTAATGGCCCGATCCGGGATTTTTGTGCGCGGTGGTGCCGGTTTACATGTTCGTAAAAAGTTTCGTTTCCGCATTCCGGCGTCGGATTGACGGCCGGGGCGCCACCGTGCACTTACACAAGGTTCATCTATATTTTTGATGAAGTCAAACTCTTTGACTACAACATCAAAACAGATGTTCCAACTCTGCGATGCTTGCTTTAACCCATAAATGGATTTAAGCAGCTTGCACACCTTTCCGCTGCTCCCACTATCTACGAAGCCCTCTGGCTGAGTCTTGTACACGCACTCTTCTAAATCACCGTTTAGAAAGGCGGTCTTAACATCCATTTACCAGATTTCGTAGTCATGGTATGAAGCAATAGCAAGTAAGATCCGGATGGATTTAAGCATAGCTACTGGTGAAAAGGTTTCGTCATAATCCACACCTGGTCGTTGACGAAAACCCTTTGCAACAAGTCTAGCTTTGAAAGTCTCAACTTTTCCATCTACACCAAATTTCTTTTTAAAGATCCACTTGCTCCCAATGGGTTTTACCCCTTCAGGAGCATTTTCCAAAGTCTATACTTTGTTGGTGTACATGGATTCCATCTCAGATCGCATTGCATCCAGCCATTTCACAGAGTCACCACTTGTAATGGCCTGCTCAAAACTAGTCGGGTCATCATCTTCCATGATGCAATCCTCGCTTCCACCATCAATGAGAAAACCGTAGTATCTCTCTGGTGGATGAGAAACTCTGCTAGATCGGCGGAGAGGCTGGGGTTCGTCGGGTACTACTGAATCCTCTGGTTCCACTAAATCTTCAGTTGTATTTTGTGTTGCTGGAACCTCTTCCAGCTCTATCCCATCGCCACTAATTTCTTTCGCAAGAAATTCCTTTTCTAAAAAGGTGGCATGTTGAGCAACAAACACCTTTTGTTGTTCACTGTGGTAGAATAGATATCCATATGAATTGCTTGGATATCCTACAAACTTACAAAGAACTGATCGTGCCTCGAGTTTGTCCGGATTTTGCTTTTTAACATAGGCCGGACAACCCCATATCTTAACTCTTTTAAGAGATGGTCTCTTCCCATTCCATATCTCATATGGAGTGGTAGGCACAAATTTAGTTGGAACTCTATTCAATAGGTATATGGCTGTCTCCAGCGCATACCCCCAGAAGGAAATAGGTAACTCAGCTGTACTCATCATAGAGCGCACCATATCTAATAGGGTGCAATTCCTCCGCTCCGATACACCGTTGTGCTGTGGTGTATAAGGAGGAGTAAGCTGAGAGAGAATCCCATTCTCTTTTAGATAATCTAGGAACTCATTGCTTAAGTATTCACCTCCTCGATCAGATCGAAGAATCTTAATACTTTTTCCCGTTTGGTTCTCTACTTCGTGCTTATATTCTCTGAATTTCTCAAAAGCTTCAGACTTGTGTTTCATCAGGAACACATATCCGAATCTTGAGAGATCGTCAGTGAATGTAATAAAGTAGGAAGAACCGTTCCTGGCATGCGTAGACATGGGACCGCATACATCACTTTGTACCAGTCCTAAGAGTTCGGTAACTCTTTCTCCGTGTCCACTAAACGAAGCTTTGGTCATTTTACCTTTGAGACATGAATGGAAAGTATCATAAGATGACAATTCGAACGGGTTCAAATATCCATCCTTATGTAACTTAGCCAGTGTCACGACCCACAGGATACGGAACGTGACTGGCACTTAGGTTACGTCACGACCCGCAGGGTACGGAACGTGACTGGCACTTAGGTTATGAAACGTCTCAAGACGTCCGTAAAAAGTAAGCCAAAGCCCAGAAACCAAAACCAAATAAGCAAAAGAATGAAGGAAAACCAATCCATTGAAAGCGAGTTTATCAAATAAGTCATGTAAAACCCTTTTTAAAAACAATACCAATTTTTCCGAAAATTTCGGCAGAGTCTCCTTTGTAAATACTGGCCCCTAAAATGGGTACAACAAGAATATATATAAATCCAACAAATAAGGCATCCCCAAGCGGGAGCTAGCTCTTCGCCACAAGGCGGTCACAAATCCCACGCAATATAAAATGACAACAAGCAAAGTAATCATAATGAAGCATAAGAAAACATCATGTCGACTCAAGTGAGCTCGACCCCAAAATACAGCATAAAAGTCCACAAACCTCACAGTCTCATCTCTAGGTCAATATACAATAATACTGGTAGATACAGTAGATGGAGTACACTAGATACAAAGAATATACAAGGTGGTACAAAATAGTAACATAACCCACCTATGAGCAAAATCTCGAGTCCAGGCAAAAGAGGCAAAAGAAGCAAGCGCACCCGCCGCTACTGTACTGACGGAGCGGACCTGCAAAAGGCTATGGCACAACGGGGGTGAGTTTCCAACTCGTGAGTAATAAATAACATCTACACAGGCTATCGAATGCATGCACACAAGCATCCTAGCATCTAAATACAGGTAAGGCAGGACATAATGGCAAGTATGTATGCAATATGGATATACTAGCAGGTATGAATGCAATGCGAATCAACTCGTGATCTGAATGTGTAAGTATAAGAAATCATGTTTTTCCCTTTAAGAATGTCTTTTGAAATACCATCACAATACCAATAGAATCAACAAGAACCTGTGTCCAGCATCGACACCTAAAAACTGTCTCAAATCTCATATCAATGTATCTCTGGCCTCAGCCGTCCGGCTGACCCATCTCAAATATCAATATCTCATCATCTAGCGGCCACGGTCGGTATCCTCTGGATATCCGCCGTCCCAAACAGTCACCGGTAGGTAATCCGTCCCCTGCCAGGCTCAACGTCAACACCACATTCCTCTTGCCCCGGGGTACCTTACCGGGCCCACCATGTACCCGTGCCGGTTCCTCCACTTCTCGACACGGATTTCCAAAACCACAGCAAACTCATGGTGGACGACACTTACATCACTAGAAAACCGCAATTTACATATTTTAAAAATATAATAAGTTTAGAAATTTTGCGGCTTTCACCCGAAATCCAGCAATATCATAAAATCTCAAGAAATCCTCATAAGTGCATATATCAGTGATAATGAATGCATATGGTATCAATAATCAAGTTGCGATGTGTGATTAATAGATTAAGCTTGAACAATTAATATGATGAAGTACATGCACATGAATAGCAATCCTACGGTTTCATTTTAAGGAATTAAAGGCAATAGCACAAGTTTAAGTATCAATTAGTAAAAGGTTTAAATTTAAATGTTATCTAGTGTGGTGGCATGGCAATTTACCAGGGTGTGTGTGTAAGCATGAATAGTGCTCGTGCTGCATATAAAAACCTGGCAATGGTGCAGGTTTCCTATAAAATGGTTTCGCATAGGTGTGTCAATATAATGCATGGATGCAGCAAATAATCATATACGTATTTCACCCCTAATTACTAACATCACTAAGAATCTTGTAAGTTACTAAAACTATCGGGCGGCTTGCGCCATCCAACGATAGTCCCCCGTAGATGTTACATCTACTCACCGGAATCCCTGGCTAGCTGTGTCCAATCACCGCTTTTCCCTTTCGCGCCGCGTCTGACGTCTCCGCGACCGAACCTGGAATTTACATCAATACCAAACATAAGGTTGCATATCAAGAACGACGCAAAACCCCAACGAAACTACTAATGTTCGCTAGCTAGGTACAACGTGCACAAAGTGCGCGGAACACACGTGAAAATCGCAAAAACTGCCAAAAAACGCCGATTTGGTCGCCCGGCAAAACTAAAACCCGGCTACTCAAAACTCCGCACTCACGCATCCTAAACTTCATGGGAGATGCTAAAAACATCCCCAAGGTATCACAAATAATTCACCAATTAATTTTAACAAAAACCTAGTAAGCACAAAACTAGCAATTTTGGTGCAAATATCGAAAATTAGCGATACGGTTATCACAATCCAACACAATATCCAACCACACAACAAGCAATCTACAAACACTATAATTACAACACATTTATCATGCTTCACAACCCATTTTCCATACATAAACCCTTTCTTGAATTTCCTAAAACAACAATTTACAACCAAAATCACACTTTTAAAATTAACTAAATTAGCATAATTTGAAGACCACATAAACAAGGTAACTTCTTTGATTTGGTTGTGTAGGAACTAGCAAGCAAAATAAATTTAATTAACCAAATAATGGTGTGCTAAAAAACCCTAGTTTAAAACAAACTACTCTTTTATAAACTAGATTAGAAATTAGTTAAACTTTTAACACTAAAACCATATAATTAAAGAATTTAGCCAAAAGAAATTAACTTGATGGAAATTATACCTCAATTTGAGATCTAGCAAGAATAAATTTGCTTCAAATGATGGCCTCAAGCATCAAGATCCAAGCTAGGGAGGTGAAGGAAAAGAAAGATGAAGGATGGGTTTAATTTGTAAGCTTGAAATTGCAATTTTGATGACTTAAACATGAAGAATTTTGAAGAAATGAAAAGAAAAGAGATGAAGAGGAGGGGGTGCAGGTTTCGGCCAGAGGAGGTAAGGGGAGGGTGTGGGTGTGTGGGGAAAAGTCATTGGTCAACTCCCCAAAAGTCAATGCACCATACTTTAACAACTATATTTAAAATAAATTCATAAACAACCCAATTTCAACACAAGAAAGAAAACCAAAATGAGGCCAGAAATTTCTGGACCTGAACAAGGTGGTGCTGTCCTAGGGCTGAAGGAAGAGAGAGAGGGGTTTTACAAAAGAAATTTTATGCAAAAAGACCCCCTACAAGTCAAAAATTGCAAGTTTTAGCTTAAAAGTCAATAAATTCGTTTCCTATCATAAAAATTTGTTAAAAATCAAAATAAAATACTAAAAATTTATGTTACAACTAGATTTTAATTATCATAATTTTAAGGATTAAAATTAGCCCGGAAAAATTTGTATTTATCGCTAATTTAATGTATTTTCTTACCGGCTTAAAATAATATTAAAAAATTGAAAAATAGGGAAAAAATTTTAAATGACCAAAATTTCATAAGTAACTCATTAGCTACTAAAAACAAGCAATTACTTATCCATTTTAGGTATAATTAGCCCTAAACTGCAAAATAACAAAAAAGACGGTTTTCGGAAAAATACCGAATTTTCACCGAATTTCAGGAAAACACCAAAACGACTTTTCAAGACGCTACAATCTTCCCCCCTTAAAAAAATTCGGTCCCCAAATTTAAAAATATAGCTACGCGTACCTTCGAAGAGATGGGGATATTTCTTCCTCATCTCGCCCTCGGTCTCCCAGGTAACCTCCTCGCTGCTCGGGCTACGCCAAAGGACCTTGACGGTTGGTATAATTTTCGACCTCAACTTCTTCACCTGCCGATCCAGGATGGCCACCGGCTGCTCTGCAAAAGAAAGGTCGCGCTCTAGCTGGATTGTCGGGTGCTGAATCGCATGCGAAGGGTCGTGAAGGTACTTGCGGAGCATCGAAACATGGAAGACGGGGTGAACATCGGGAAAGCTGGGAGGAAGAGCCAAACGATATGCAACTGCGCCGACACGCTCGAGGATCTCGAAGGGACCTACGAATCTAGGGCTAAGCTTCCCCTTTCGCCCAAAACGCATCACGCCCTTCATCGGAGAGACTTTCAGAAACACATGGTCGCCAACTGCGAACTCTAATCTACGACGGCGCCTGTCTGCATAGGATTTCTGTCTGCTCTGAGCCGCTCTCATCTGGTCTCGGATCAACTGTATCTTCGCTGTCGTCTCCTCAACAAGCTGCGGCCCCAAAATGCTGCTCTCGCTGAGCTCTGTCCAACAGACGGGCGATCTGCATCTCCTCCCATACAATGCCTCGAAAGGTGCCATCTGAATAGTATCCTGGAAGCTGTTGTTGTAGGAGAACTCCACTAGAGGTAAATGACGATCCCAGCTACCACCAAAGTCTAAAACGCACGCTCTGAGCATGTCCTCGAGAGTCTGAATGGTCCGCTCTGACTGTCCGTCTGTCTGCGGATGAAACGCTGTGCTGAAGCTCAAACGAGTGCCCAAAGCCTCCTGAAGTCTCTGCCAAAGTCGGCTGGTGAACTGGGTGCCTCGATCTGATACGATACAAGTCGGTACGCCATGTAGTCGCACGATCTCGTCAATATAGAGCTGAGCATACTGAGCGAAGCTGAAAGTGGTCTTCACCGGTAGGAAGTGAGCCGCTTTCGTCAATCTAACCACGATCACCCAGATGGAGTCGTACCCTCGACTGGTCCTGGGTAAACCCACAACGAAGTCCATCGAAATCTGTTCCCATTTCCACTCTGGAATGGGTAACGGCTGTAGCTCTCCTGCGGGCCTCTGGTGCTCGGCCTTGACTTGCTGACAAGTCAGGCATCTCGAAACGAACTCCGCAATGTCCCTCTTCATCCCGTCCCACCAGTAGGTCTCTCTCATATCATGGTACATCTTGGTGGAACCGGGGTGGACACTATACACTGATCGGTGTACCTCCTCAAGAATGTCGCGCCGCAATCCATCAGCATCTGGTACGCACAGTCTAGATCCATATCGTAAAATCCCCTGATCGTCAACCACGAACTCGGAAAATCTGCCCTGTCCCATCTGTGCCATGATCTCTGAGCAACGGTCGTCACTGCGCTGTGCCTCACATATACGGTCAAGCAACTGTGGGCATGCATGAACATGCGCGAGCTGTCCCCCTATCTGAGTGAACTCGAACTCAACTCGGCTGTCGCATAACATCTGCCAATCTGCTGACGACTGCCTCTGCACTGCGCGCAAAAAGGATAGACTACCCCCGGGCCTCCTACTCAACGCATCTGCCACCACATTTGTCTTGCCGGGGTGATATAAGATCTCGCAGTCGTAGTCTTTCACCAACTCCATCCAACGACGCTGTCTGAGGTTCGGGTCTCGCTGCTGAAATATGTACTTTAAGCTCTTGTGATCGGTGAATATCTGACACGGCTCGCCGTAAAGGTAATGTCGCCAAATCTTCAGCAAAGACCACTGCAGCCATCTCCAAATCATGAGTGGGGTAGTTCTGTTCATGCTTCTTCAATTGCCGAGAAGCATAAGCGATCACCCGGCCATGCTGCATCAATACGCATCCTAATCCCACTCGCGAAGCATCACAGTAGACAACAAATCCGCCTGATCCCGAAGGCAAAGATAATACCGGCGCCGTAGTCAAACAAGTCCGTAGCTGCTGAAAACTGCGCTCGCACTCCTCTGTCCAGACGAAAGGAACTCCCTTCCGGGTCAAACCGGTCAACGGTGCAGCTATACGGGAGAAGTCCTGAACAAAACGCCTGTAGTAGCCCGCCAAGCCTAGAAAACTACGGATCTCAGTAACCGATGTAGGTCGGGGCCACTGCTGAACAGCCTCAATCTTCTTCGGGTCCACACAAATGTCGTCTCTCGTAACCACGTGACCCAAGAATCCGACGCTGTCCAGCCAGAAAGCATACTTGGAGAACTTCGCGAACAGCTGGTGCTCCCTCAGAGTCTGTAACGTAATCCGCAAGTGCTGCTCGTGCTCCTCTCTGCTCCGGGAGTACACCAAGATATCATCGATAAACACGATGATGAACAAGTCAAGATACGGCCTGAATGTACGGTTCATCAAATCCATGAATGCTGCTGGGGCGTTGGTGAGTCCGAACGACATCACCAAAAACTCGTAGTGGCCGTAGCGCATGCGGAAAGCTGTCCTCGGTATATCCTCCTGTCGAACTCGCAGCTGATGGTATCCTGATCGCAAGTCGATCCTCGAAAAATACCCCGCACCCTGAAGCTGGTCGAACAAATCATCAATGCGCGGCAACGGATATCTGTTCTGAACGGTAACTTTGTTCAGCTGGCGGTAGTCGATACATAAGCGCAAACTTCCATCCTTCTTCTTGACAAACAGGACCGGAGCACCCCACGGAGAAACACTCGGTCGAATAAGCCCCTTATCTAACAAATCCTGCAACTGATCCTTCAGCTCTCGAAGCTCTGCCGGGGCCATCCGATAAGGCGGTAGAGAAATAGGCCCCGAGCCGGAAATCAAATCAATGCAGAACTCAACATCGCGCTCAGGCGGTAGCCCAGGTAGCTCATCAGGGAAAACATCAGGGAACTCACAAACTACCGGGACCCGGTCTAACGGAACCTCTGCAGCTCGAGTATCACAAATAAATGCTAAGAATCCCTGACATCCCTTCCGCAAGAGCTGACCAGCGCGAAAAGACGAAATTAAGCTGGGAAGGGTGACACTGCGGTCTCCCTGAATAACAAGGACTGGCTCTCCCGGAAAGCTAAATCTGACTGGCTTCTCATGGCAGTCCACCGAAGCATAACAAGTGGCTAGCCAATCCATGCCCAGAAGCACATCAAAGTCCAACATATCGAGGAGTATCAAATCAACTGATGAATCCCTCTCCCCGATACGAACGGAACACAAACGAAATACAAACCGAGCGACAAACGACTCGCCTACCGGAGTAACAACAACAAGCGGATGATCTAACGACGACGACTCACGGCCCAACATCGGTGCAAAGTGTGTAGAGACGTACGAATGTGTGGAACCTGGGTCGAATAATACCCATGCGTCGAAAGAACAAACTGGCAAGGTACCTGTCACAACGGCATTGGATGCCTGCGCATCCTGCGGTGTCAAAGAAAAACTCGGGCCTGTCCTCCACCGATAGCGGGCTGACCTCGACCTCGGCCTCTGCCTCCTCGTCCTCTCTGAACAGGACCGCCGCGTCCACGGCCTCTCGGTGCACCTAACTGGCATGGAGCATCGCCTGGGGTAGGAAGTAGGGCTCTCTGAGGAGGGGGTGGTGATGGTGGCAGGGTCACATGCGGAACTGTCGCTGCTCCCTGTCGTCTCACCGGACAGTCTCTGACAAGATGGTGCGGACTCCCGCACCCAAAACACCCTGGCGACGGCTGCTGCCCCTGGGGATAAGAACCATATAACTGTCCCCGCCCAAATCCTCTGCCAGGCCTATCTCTCGGAAAGAATCTGGCGCGCTGCCTCTGAGACGGTACATCGGTGCGAATCCTCTTCGGCCCAGAAACGGCCGAAGTCCGTGATATGCGTGCCTCCATCCGCAATGCCGTATCCATAGCAGCTGAATAAGTGTCGTAGTACTGGGCGCCAATGGCAAGATATAGCTGGGCATCAAGTCCCTGTACGAACCTCTTCACCATCTTCTCCTCGGTATCCACCAAATACTGAGCATATCGGGATAACTGTGTAAACTGGATGTCATACTCAGACACCGTCATCTCAGGTGTCTTGACTAAGGCCTCGAAGCTACGAGCTCTGGCGTCACGAACGCTCTCTGGAAGGAAACGGGCTAGAAAGACCGCTGTAAACTCGACCCAAGTCATAGGCGGTAGACCTACAACTCGACCTCTCAAGACTGACTCCCACCATGTCTGCGCGAGACCCTCTAGTCGGAAACTCACAAGCTCTACCCATCGATCATCCGAACATCTCAGCGAACGGCAGATCCTGGCTAAACTGTCAAGGAACGTCTGTGGGTCCTCCGCTGCCTCGGTGCCGGTGAATACTGGAGGTCTCAGCCTCATGAAATCCTGTAGCGAAACCGGAATGGCCACGGTGGTAGTAGTAGGAGCAGGTATCATGGTCGTCTGTGATGTAGTAGGTACGTCATCCGGCCTCGGTGTACGACTGGCTGCAACTAGGGATCCTACCATCTGACGTAGCTCCTGCATGCCTCCCATCATCTGTCGCAACTCCTCCATACCGGTCTCAAGCCTATCCATACGGCCTGGGGAAGTTGGATCGGTCTGTCCCTGCGGCGTAGGCATACCACCCTGCTCAGTCCTAGTCTCGGACGAGCCAGCTCGAATCTCGTCTCTGGCGGCAGCCCTCTGTGCCCTCGTAGCCTTCGGCGGCATAGTGGCTGTTACAGGAAAACGGATAGTAAGAACAGTGCAATAGGATCATAGGATACACGGAATTGAAGAAGGAATTTTCAAGCAAGTATACCCTAAAGTCACTTAGGCGGAGTACCGTATCGTAAGTATGCCGCGGACATACGCACGCTACGTTACCCTGCTTAAGTCACTTACTCCATCTACCAAGGGTCATCCTACACTCAAAAGGTAAAACCTATGGCTCTGATACCAACTTTGTCACGACCCGCAGGGTTCGGAACGTGACTGGTACTTAGGTTACGAAACGCCTCAAGACGTCCGTAAAAAGTAAGCCAAAGCCCAGAAACCAAAACCAAATAAGCAAAAGAATGAAGGAAAACCAATCCATTGAAAGCGAGTTTATCAAATAAGTCATGTAAAACCCTTTTTAAAAAAAATACCAATTTTTCAGAAAATTTCGACAGAGTCTCCTTTGTAAATACTGGCCCCCAAAATGGGTACAACAAGAATATATATAAATCCAACAAATAAGGCATCCCCAAGCGGGAGCTAGCTCTTCGCCACAAGGCAGTCACAAATCCCACGCAATATAAAATGACAACAAGCAAAGTAATCATAATGAAGCATAAGAAAACATCATGTCGACTCAAGTGAGCTCGACCCCAAAATACAGCATAAAAGTCCACAAACCTCACAGTCTCATCTTTAGGTCAATATACAATAATACTGGTAGATACAGTAGATGGAGTACACTAGATACAAAGAATATACAAGGTGGTACAAAATAGTAACATAACCCACCTATGAGCAAAATCTCGAGTCCAGGCAAAAGAGGCAAAAGAAGCAAGCGCACCTGCCGCTACTGTACTGATGGAGCGGACCTGCAAAAGGCTATGGCACAACGAGGGTGAGTTGCCAACTCGTGAGTAATAAATAACATCTACACAGGCTATCGAATGCATGCACACAAGCATCCTAGCATCTAAATACAGGTAAGGCAGGACATAATGGCAAGTATGTATGCAATATGGATATACTAGCAGGTATGAATGCAATGCGAATCAACTCGTGATCTGAATGTGTAAGTATAAGAAATCATGTTTTTCCCTTTAAGAATGTCTTTTGAAATACCATCACAATACCAATAGAATCAACAAGAACCTGTGTCCAGCATCGACACCTCAAAACTGTCTCAAATCTCATATCAATGTATCTCTGGCCTCAGCCGTCCGGTTGACCCATCTCAAATATCAATATCTCATCATCTAGCGGCCACGGTCGGTATCCTCTGGATATCCGCCGTCCCAAACAGTCACCGGTAGGTAATCCGTCCCCTGCCAGGCTCAACGTCAACACCACATTCCTCTTGCCCCGGGGTACCTTACCAGGCCCACCATGTACCCATGCCGGTTCCTCCACTCCTCGACACGGATTTCCAAAACCACAACAAACTCATGGTGGACGACACTTACATCACTAGAAAACCGCAATTTACATTTTTTAAAAATATAATAAGTTTAGAAATTTTGCGGCTTTCCCCCGAAATCCAGCAATATCATAAAATCTCAAGAAATCCTCATAAGTGCATATATCAGTGATAATGAATGCATATGGTATCAATAATCAAGTTGCGATGTGTGATTAATAGATTAAGCATGAACAATTAATATGATGAAGTACATGCACATGAATAGCAATCCTACGGTTTCATTTTAAGGAATTAAAGGCAATAGCACAAGTTTAAGTATCAATTAGTAAAAGGTTTAAATTTAAAGGTTATCTAGTGTGGTGGCATGGCAATTTACCAGGGTGTGTGTGTAAGCATGAATAGTGCTCGTGCTGCATATAAAAACCTGGCAATGGTGCAGGTGTCCTATAAAATGGTTTCGCATAGGTGTGTCAATATAATGCATGGATGCAGCAAATAATCATATACGTATTTC
Organism: Agapanthus africanus; assembly: GCA_030015575.1. NCBI lineage: Eukaryota > Viridiplantae > Streptophyta > Magnoliopsida > Asparagales > Amaryllidaceae > Agapanthus > Agapanthus africanus. The sequence goes on along the minus strand of JASDDO010000010.1, from coordinate 99,956,147 downwards.
ACCCCTAATTACTAACATCACTAAGAATCTTGTAAGTTACTAAAACTATCGGGCGGCTTGCGCCATCCAACGATAGTCCCCCGTAGATGTTACATCTACTCACCGGAATCCCTGGCTAGCTGTGTCCAATCACCGCTTTCTCCTTTCGCGCCGCGTCTGACGTCTCCGCGACCGAACCTGGAATTTACATCAATACCAAACATAAGGTTACATATCAAGAATGACGCAAAACCCCAACGAAACTACTAATGTTCGCTAGCTAGGTACAACGTGCACAAAGTGCGCGGAACACACGCGAAAATCGCAAAAACTGCCAAAAAACGCCGATTTGGTCGCCCGGCAAAACTAAAACCCGGCTACTCAAAACTCCGCACTCACGCATCCTAAACGTCATAGGAGATGCTAAAAACATCCCCAAGGTATCACAAATAATTCACCAATTAATTTTAACAAAAACCTAGTAAGCACAAAACTAGCAATTTTGGTGCAAATATCGAAAATTAGCGATACGGTTATCACAATCCAACACAATATCCAACCACACAACAAGCAATCTACAAACACTATAATTACAACACATTTATCATGCTTCACAACCCATTTTCCATACATAAACCCTTTCTTGAATTTCCTTAAACAACAATTTACAACCAAAATCACTCTTTTAAAATTAACTAAATTAGCATAATTTGAAGACCACATAAACAAGGTAACTTCTTTGATTTGGTTGTGTAGGAACTAGCAAGCAAAATAAATTTAATTAACCAAATAATGGTGTGCTAAAAAACCCTAGTTTAAAACAAACTACTCTTTTATAAACTAGATTAGAAATTAGTTAAACTTTTAACACTAAAACCATATAATTAAGGAATTTAGCCAAAAGAAATTAACTTGATGGAAATTATACCTCAATTTGAGATCTAGCAAGAATAAATTTGCTTCAAATGATGGCCTCAAGTATCAAGATCCAAGCTAGGGAGGTGAAGGAAAAGAAAGATGAAGGATGGGTTTAATTTGTAAGCTTGAAATTGCAATTTTGATGAATTAAACATGAAGAATTTTGAAGAAATGAAAAGAAAAGAGATGAAGAGGAGGGGGTGCAGGTTTCGGCCAGAGGAGGTAAGGGGAGGGTGTGGGTGTGTGGGGAAAAGTCATTGGTCAACTCCCCAAAAGTCAATGCACCATACTTTAACAACTATATTTAAAATAAATTCATAAACAACCCAATTTCAACACAAGAAAGAAAACCAAAATGAGGCCAGAAATTTCTGGACCTGAACAATGTGGGGCTGTCCTAGGGCTGAAGGAAGAGAGAGAGGGGTTTTACAAAAGAAATTTTATGCAAAAAGACCCCCTACAAGTCAAAAATTGCAAGTTTTAGCTTAAAAGTCAATAAATTCGTTTCCTATCATAAAAATTTGTTAAAAATCAAAATAAAATACTAAAAATTTATGTTACAACTAGATTTTAATTATAATAATTTTAAGGATTAAAATTAGCCCGGAAAAATTTGTATTTATCGCTAATTTAATGTATTTTCTTACCGGCTTAAAATAATATTAAAAAATTGAAAAATAGGGAAAAAATTTTAAATGACCAAAATTTCATAAGTAACTCATTAGCTACTAAAAACAAGCAATTACCTATCCATTTTAGGTATAATTAGCCCTAAACTGCAAAATAACAAAAAAGACGGTTTTCGGAAAAATACCGAATTTTCACCGAATTTCAGGAAAACACCAAAACGACTTTTCAAGACACTACAGCCAGTCGTGTCGCATTGATATGACCAAGTCTACAATGCCACAAGAAGGATTCGTTCATTTCTGAACTTTTCCTCTTGTGTGTGTTTTGTATATTGAGGACCGTATTTTGATTGAGAATGAATATGCCATTATGTAACGAGCCTGATGCAATCAACTTTTGATCTAGGAATATGTTCATAACATTATCCTTTACTACAAAATTATATCCTTCTTTACTTAATAAAGAAACTGATATAATGTTGCACATCATGTTCGGTATATAATAGCACTCATTCAGAATCAGTGTATTACGACTTGGTAATACTAGGTGATATTCACCAACTGCTTTGGCTACAATACTTGCACCGTTCCCTACTTGAACGGAATGATCATCTTTTCCCAGTTCTCTACCTTTATGTAGCCCATGTAACAATTTACATATGTGGGATCCTGATCCGGTATCTAATACCTAGGACGTAGGGTGAACTGAGAAACAGTTCTCAATAACTAACACACCTGAAGAAGATGCATCAACATGCATGTTCTTTTGGGCGGCGTGAGAATCCAGATATTCTACTATTCCATGTTCAGTCTTATAACTCTTATAAGAAAGAACGGGTCCAACGTTCCCCTGCTCGGTATAATAAGCGGGTTCAGTCAATACATCCATATTATTATCTTGATTATGGCCTGACATGGTCGCTACCTGGAGAGAGAGAGAGAAGAAAACACTTTAGCGTATGCTCTTGCAAGATTAGATTGGTTATTATCTTATCTAATCAGGATGTCTCCCACTGTTTTTATCAAATCTTCTTTCAAACCCTAAAAGGTAAGATTAGTCGGGATTAATTACACCCTACAATTTCGTCAATCTTTCAGCCAGATCAGTGTCGGTACTTGAGGGAGGTTCCCCGTGCTTTCGCACGGACCAAATTAAAGTAAACCTCGTTTTCCCAGAGGCGTAACCCCGTTAACACTTTTCTAGAAACCTACTTGATTGGCTAATTGTCCTGTGTAAAACTCTTCCAGGAGTAACACTTACTCGCAGTGGGTATCGAGATCCAATTATCTCATTAGGAGGTATGCAATCTCATTGCAAATTTCAACACTTGAAATTCCCGATAATGCTTTTACCCCTAGCAACTTATGACCTTGGCTAAGGTCAACAAATCATAAGTGCTAGTCAAGTTCAACCCGTCATTTCCTGATTGAATTTAACCCACCCGTACGACCCTTGGCTAAGGTCAACAAAGTCGTACGACTACCCTAACTTAATCACATCTCATATTTTAGCAAATAAATGCTAATTAACTACCGTACACCACTCCTTGGCTAAGGTCAACAAACGCAGCACGAATACTAACTAGTGTCTATCTGAAATGACGGAAGGCTATGCAGGTTTTTCAGAAAACCCTGAGCGTAATGAACTTAATATCATCGTAGAATCTAGTAGTTTTTGTAAAGGAGTGTTTTTGAGGCTTTTCTAGTTTCGCTAAAGAGGTCACTCCCGGTGAAGGGATCTCGGCTCTTTCCCCATCGAATAAGGTGCAGGGTATATCATATATACCGCTGTGCAAAGAAAAAACTATATAAGCTGTCAAAAACTAAACCGCGAGTTTGTAGTATCTGCCAGTTTCGCTAAAGAGGTCACTCCTGGTGAAGGGATCTCGGCTCTTTCCTTATCGAATAAGGTGCAGGGTATATCATATATACCGCTATGCAAAGCAAGACTGTAGCTACCCTTTTTATAAAGTTTTGATTCTACAACATCTTTTAGGTTTCTTTTCTTTTTATTAATCTCATTAATAAAATCTCATCAGCTTATGCTTCCTAAGCATCACAGAAGAAACGAAAGCAGTAATATTTATATATCAGCATATATATAGTATAAGCATTCGTCTCAGGCAGTAATATAATCTCATCACAGAACATTGCAGCAGAAGAACATATATAAAATATTGGATATAATAGGACGTCCGTGTTTTCAATACGAGCCTGTATAAAACACGGATTCCACGGTCGCGACGAATAGCCAAACCCACATCCCAGGACCCCTACGAGAGCGGCAAGTAACACTGTCAATTCTAGGGTTATGAGACCCGGTCTCGACTCCTCGAGATGGCCTCCCACTGGACCCTAGAACCCGGTTACTTGTGCTCCCCTCCTTGGGTCAACCTAATGCGGAAAAGTAAATAATATACACTGGTGACATCAACCTCATCCCTGAAGTGCCCAAATAAAAGAATATTACATACAAATGAATTTTACATGAATGAAAATAAAAACCCTCATCTCACATAAAACCCCCGGCTATTCAAAACACGACGATCCAATATAACATATCACAACAACACATGATATCTCATATCATCAACGTAAGTAAGTATGCATACACCGATCGTCGTTGACGTATAGCAACGAAAACTGGCAATACAACTACATACTACACTTACGGTCACAGAAAAGAAATTGTAAAACTACAATATTTGGAATCCACAATCACTTTAGACATCGTAAATCCGAAATATCACATACTTCGCATTTCATGCCTAACTCTATGAATTCCACATATTGTATCACATTCAAGATAAATAAACAGTATTAAACTTTCCGAACAGATAATCAAATACCCAAAATTTCCTAAATTGCTCAACACTTGAACGGAGTTCAATTAATCCCAGAATATGTCACAGTACCGGTGATCCAGCCGTAGAAGGGTCAAGCCAACGCCTCACATGTGGCACGCCGTACTGCCCCAAACCCTAAGGTTTAGAGGCAGTTCAAGACGGTCGCATAATCGAGTTAAGGTTTGTTGTCTTCTAGAGGGTCCACTGTTTTACTTGCACATTTTTCCGAAAGATTTAAACCCGATAAAAATTCAACACTTGAAAGTTTTTCGTGCCGGGAAAAAGTGAGTTAATGATATCCGCTCGAACTTTTTTACAGTTTCTAAATATCCGGAAAACATCAAAAAATTAAATTTTCCGATCGAATCAACGATTACAAAATAAACCCCAGAACACTCAACACTTGAGTCAGATTAAAAATACCCAAAAAATATAACATACAGAAATATAGAATACTGTGCAAAAAGATAGGACAATTTCCACTGTACGGCCGCGGATCCGCGGCCCAAGCAGGTATTGGCCGCGGAACCGTGGCGGTCCGTACGATTTGGCCTATCGTTTTTCACAGCATTTCTTAAAATTTCCTGCTGGTATTTTTAAGCATTTTTAATTCAGAAAAAATCACAGTTTTAAAAAATATCCAGAGAGGGGGTCGTTTCGGGGTTCGATCGGAGTTTTAACTTCGTATACACGTCGCCTAATGCTCTAGCTAGGCTCTGATACCACTGTAGGGTTCCTAGGCACTCTTGTGAGGGTTCATAAGGCATCAAACATGCCCGAATAAAATTTTAGACGTGCCGAACAACCTAAAGCCGGGACCTTTGCTAGATTATTAGGGTTTAACATGCAAGTAAATATCTTTACTACTAAGTGTGAGGGATTACAACCTGTGTAGTCCGCTCCTTCGCTATATAAACTCCGAGTAGAAGTCCCTTCGCCACGATCCACGATCTCCCGGACTCAAGAGAGGCTCCACGACTCGAACGATCCATGCTAGCTTGTAGTGTTCCGTTTCTCCGATGATCTACTTCGAAGATGCTATAACTCAAGCTCTCTCACTCTAATGAGGTGAACACCCTAATCTAATGGGCTAGATTAGATGAGGAAGATGGATTAGTATTTATGCTTTCTTTTTATATCATTTTCTCACAAGAAATCATCACAAAATGAATAACTAGTAAGCTTTCTCAAAGCTAAAGAGAGAAGAAGATGATGGAAAAAGAGTTAATCCTTTTGTGATGAAAAGTAGAAGTGCATATATGATTGATCATGGAACCATGGTCAAGGATGATAAGGATAACCTTTGTAGAGAATAAACTAGAGCTAGGGTTTGGTTAGGTTAAAAAATGAGTCATGGATAAATATCAACCATAATATCTTAACCAAGGCAAAAGGAATTCCTTCTAGAATGTGCAAGAAGGAGCTAACCCTAATCAAACCCTAATCCCATTTTATCATCACTAAACATGTTTCATTATTAATCATATCATGTTACTATAATATATATCACATATATATTATATATTTGTAACTAAAGAATATAATACAATTAATATATATCGCATATATATCAATATATTATCCGGTGAGAAAATGAAATAATAAAGCGAGCCAATATTAGATAATGTAATACAATATATCATATATATTATTATACATTAAATCATCGAATCAACACTTGATCCGACAATCCGGCTATATCGAATATAACCGACTAATATATCATGTACTGATTCATCGAATTAACACTTGATCCGATGACCCGGTTCATATCTAAATATCGCGAGAATATAATACGGTATCTCATATCGCATTATCCTCGGTCCTGCACATATCACATATGTGCCTCTACTCCGTTTTGCCTGAGCCAAGAAACCTCTGTGTAGGACTCTAAAGAATCGTCAATACGCCGGTAGCAGGTGATGATCATATCAAACACCCACAATCTGCAAGCGGTCAGCTAAACGTAACAGCCACCCAGGTATTGAGCGATCAGAAGATCAACAAGCTAGCCTGTACGTTCTCCTATGAATCCAATCAGTAACACTCCCGTACAGTCCGGTTTGTTCGTCTGATATGTCGCATATCTAGTCTAGGGGTGGTATAGTCAGACCACAGTAACCGATAAGTCTTGTCGATGTGAGGCTCATAACAGGTCGAGAAACTACTGGTAACACTTACCAGTAAATCTCTATATCAGCCCTGGCTAGGGAATTCCAGTTATAGCCAATCGAACACAGCACAACATCAACTCCCTATACCGGGAGAGACGAATCCCCTCCTATCGCTCATTGCCTCCATGTGATTCGGGACTGTACCTAAAAGCCACCGTTTTGCACGCCCTCTTGGACGTGGTAAGGTGGAAATCAAAGCACAGTGGGAATCACACAAGACTCTATGACGATCTCGGGTCTACAGACTACCCTGTACCAGTGTCACCGGAGAACTGCCATCCGACGTGTGGTATATCACCATCTGGGAGTTCTCGGCGAGTCCGTCCAGTGTACCCAGTCTCCACTGAGCACCCGCATACCATCCTTGATGTCCAACACCGATGGATATGGGATCATCCATCGCCCATCATATGGGTCAAGATGCGTATACGCTAGTCTACTCTGGTGTATCGATGCCCTGTCTCGATATACCCTCGACTAGGAACAGTTATAGGATGTACTCATCGACTACCATGGCCCCACTAGTATAATCTCATCATAGTCCCAGTAGTCGAGTACAGATCCTAAGGGCTTTATCAACATGTGAGAGAAAGACAGTAAACCAGTACAAGTCAATATGTTAAGATAAAGTGAAACCAAATAGAATACTATCATGACGAGCAAGAAAGTCCTCTCTATATATATCCAAGCATCCATCATAATATACATCATATGTACAACAATGGCCTCTGGGGCATATACATAACTAACAATAATGTCGTGTGTTGTCAAATCTTTTATTTTTTTCTTAAATCATATTGTGTTTTCAAATCTCTTCTGTTAAAAAATTATGTGTTGTCATGTCACTTTGCAAAGAAGAGGGCGGGTTCTTAGAACGTGCCCCCTTTAATAATTTTATACCAGCGGGTTCCAAGAACTCGCCCTCATCTTTTCTATTTTTTCATAATGTCGTGTGTTGTCAAATCTTTTATTTTTTTCTTAAATCATATAGTATTGTCAAGTCAAATCTCTTCTGTTCAAAATTATGTGTTGCCACTTCATTTTCCAAAGAAGAGGGCGGGTTCTTAGAATACGCTCCCTTCAATAATTTTATGTCAGCGGGTTCCAAGAACCCGCCCTCATCTCTTCTGTTTTTTCATAATGTCGTGTGTTGTCAAATCTTTTATTTATTTTTCTTAAATCATATTGTGTTGTCAAGTCAAATCTCTTCTGTTCAAAAATTATGTGTTGTCATATCATACTTTTGTCTTTTTTAAAGTAATTTGTTGTCAAATTTATTCTCTGAACCCAAGCTAATTTGCAAAGAAAAGGGCGGGTTCTTAGAACACGCCCCCTTCAATAATTTTATGACAGCGGGTTCGTAAAACCCGCCCTCTAAATTAAAATTAAGGAATGTAAAACTCCCGTGACTCTGACCCATTGTATTGTCAAATCGAATTTGTCACACGGGAATAGTGGGTTACAAGAACCCGCCCTCTCATTTAAAAAGGAGATAGCGGGTTTCTAAAACCTGCCCTCTAAATTAAAAATAAGGAATGTAAATAGCCCGTGACTCTTAATCCAATAGGCCGTGACTCTGACCTATTGTCAAATAGAATTTGTAGCGGGTTACAAGAACCCGCCCTCACATTTAAAAAGAAGAGGGCGGATTCTTGAAACACGCCCTCCTTAATATTTTAAATAATTTTAATTAATCCAAGACAAATCCGTGACCCCTTTACCACCAAACACCTATAAAAACCCCTCTCTCTCTCCTCCCATTTGCTCTCCATTCTGCTCCGATTTACATCTGCACCTCCTACAAAATCTTATCCTGCTCCGATTTGCATCTGCACCTCCTACAAAATCTCATCTGCACCCCTTCAAATGTATGTAAATTTATTTTAACGTTTATTTATTTTTCAATGAATATAATCATTATATAAGTTGTTAACCCTTTTTTTTATTGTTGGCTTGATATTATTTGATACAGATAATGACAAGTTCAAGTTTATTTGTTGTATGTAAATACGATGGCCATATTGTCACAAGTGCACAAGGTCCCGAGTATATGGGAGGGTGCACAAGAATTATGCTATTAGAACTATCAACGACTTATAATGAAATCGAGAATAAAGTGTTTAAAATCATAAAATACGATCCCCGTGAAATTAAGCTTAAGTTAAGTTGTATATGGCCTATGTTTAGTGGAAATCCATTGGTTGAAATTATAGACGATGCATCAATATCTTCGATGATAGATTTCGGTCTAGCAAACACCCAGCATTCTTTTGAACTTTTAGTTCAGAAGGAACAATTGGAAGTATTAGATGTCGCTCCAACGGGTAATTTTGATGGTAATACTGGAGGCAGTTCCTGGAGGTACGTTCCCATGGTTAATGATGATATCGTTAGTCTCAGTGGATACGACTATTTACAATATTATTCAAACATTCAAACTCAAGGGTAAACATTTTATAAATTCACTTTTTGTAATACCAAAATACTAATAAATTTTATATATTAAATACAGATTTTCCTAATCGACTGCTACAGTTGCATGCACCCCTGAAGAACAACAAGGATTACCATATACAACCTTCCAAAAGTAAATAAATCTGAAACAAGTGGTGATTATGTTTATATTCTTCGTCATACGAAAATATTAAGGAAAAATTATATAAGAACAATTTATATACTAAACGTAGATTTTCCCATACCTCCGTATCATTCCAACACGATCCAAGTAGCGCATTCCAAGCATGTTCGTCCATATCTTTCCGGTCTTTTCACCCCGAACCATCCACATTACACCGACCTCAACCATCATATATTGCCCCCGAGCCTTATGTTGCTACGGGTGACATTGATATGGGTGGCAGTGATGATGATGAAACTGATAAAGGTCATCAAGGGGAGGATAGCGTGGATTATGCCGCTGGATTGAATGAAATAGCATTGATTGATGATATGGCTGCGAATAATGATTTTGTGGAACTAGAAGATCCCGGCCTCGATCCGCTGGAAGATGATAGTTGGGTAGACTTAGCCGTTGCAGAAGTCAATACTGAACCCTATTTGGAAGCGACTGTAGTAAGCGAAGATCGCGTCACTGTTGGAGATATATTTCAGGAAAAAAGAGATCTTATTTGTAAGCTGAAGTCATGGGCTATTCAAAAAAAACGTTACATTTAAAACCGAAGAGTCAAATAAGACGTACTATACCGTGGTATGTACGAAAGCTTCTTAATGTAAGTGGATATTGCATGCATGTTGTTCCAAAAGAGCCAAAGCTTGGAAGGTCACGAAATACAACCAAGAGCATACTTGCATCAATTCTATTATGTTCAAAGATCATAGGAATTGCACTTTATCTTACATTTGCTCACTTATTATGCCACTAATACGTACAGATGTAACGATGCCTCCCCGAGAGATACGGCTCTACGTCAGCGGAGAGCACAAAATTCAGATTTTGTATGTGAAGGTATGGGATGCTCGTAGAAAGGTTTTATGCAAAATATTTGGGGATTGGGAAAACTCGTACAACTCATTAGTCCCTTTTATGGAAGCCATGAAAGTATCAAATCCGGGTTCCGTAGACCGGTTAAAAACCACAGAAACAGATGTCGATAGCTGTGTCGGGTTTCAAAGAATTTTCTGGTGCTTTGCTCCTTATGCGGCTGGTTTCACACACTGTCGGCCGGTATTGTGCGTGGATGGGACGTATCTATATGGTAAGTACAGAGATTGCATGTTAATTGCTACAGGTGTTGATGCTAATAACGGTATATTTCCTTTGGGATTTTCTATTGTCGAGGGTGAAAATATATCATCCTGGTCATGGTTTTTCCGTCAACTCAAAAGTATCTTATCTGTTATTGATAAAACAGATTTATACATCATATCTGATAGACATCTAGGAATACTAGCTGCAATGAGAGCTGTATTTCCGACGACCCCACATAAGTTTTGCCTACGGCACTTCAGGCAAAATTTTGATAGAAAATTTAAAAATTCAGATCTACATAAGCTTATGTACAAAGTCGTGAAGCGTCTGACTGTAACACCCTAGTTCATTTATACCTGTTCTAGTTCATGTATTTCTTTATTTATGGTATTTTCCTGATTTACTGTGTTTTGGGTGCGAATAGTATATTTGACATCTGTATTTGCATCCGACCCGACCCGCTTACTTGAAACCTGTCTTGATTCATATTTATGGTTTATTCTGGCTTGCTTTATGGATCCGTGCACTTTCATTCTTGCATACTGGCATTATAACTGGCATCTGCATTTTTTTAATAAAACATTTAAAATCAAGAAGAATATTTTAAAAATATCTAGCATGGCCTGCATGATACCCCTGACCCTGTGGTAGCATCCGCGCATCTTGTTCTCGTTCCGTTCAGTAAAACGGACTTGTTTGGATGGCTACGCGCACGTACGTGCATCCGTTCTTGGGGGTATGCATTTTCGTTACCCGGATATCCAATTTTAATTTTGGTCGGCACATATATTTTTCGTATTTTAAAACTGAATTTTAGACCCGACCTGGGCATGTTTTGGACTATGTTTGTATTTACCAGAATATCAAATTTTATTTATATAATATTAATTTTATAAACAGATACAAATTAAAATTTAGATAACTAATAAAAGATTTTTTTTAAATTTAAATTTAAACTAATTTCCTAACAAACTAACAACCCCTTTTTTCTCTCTCCTCTCTCTTTCTTTTTCTGTCTCTCTCTCCTCGTGCATATATATATTTATATATTATTTATTTATTTATTTATTTATTTATTTCCTTATTTAATACACAGCCTCTTCATACTTCTTCTTCTTCTTTCTTCTTTCTTCTTTCTTCTTTCTTTTTCTTGATCTTGTTTCTTGATTCCGGTGATCACCGCGGGAGCCGTGCTCGTCGCTGACGATCCGAGTGATCCAGTGAACGTACCTTGCCTGTGTGATCACCCTCTTGCCTTGCCTGGACCCGTCCCGTGTGCCGCGTGTGCGTTGCGACGATTTACCGACGTCGGACGTGCCGTGCGTATCCATCGCGTGATTCGATTGAGGCAAGTTTATCTTGCTACATGCTATGATATATACTACATCCATATTAATAATAATATTTCATGTTTAGTGTATTGTACATCCCATGTTATCATTTTACTGTTTTACGACGTCCGTTTGCATCCGTACAATTTATTTCATATCTAGTTGCATGCAGGTTAATCTTGCTACATGCTATATTACTATATTCTATATTCATTTGAATAATAACATCACATAATGATTAGTTTTGCATCCCACATTATCATTTTTGCATGTTTCACCATTTTCGGATATCCATGTGCATCCGTGCAAGTTATTTCATATCTAGTGCATGCAAATTTATCTTGTTACATACTATACTACAATATACTGCATCCAATTGAATATTTCCATTTCATATTATTTAGTTGTGCATCCCACATTTCCATTTTACTATTTTACTGTCTTCGGACATCCGTATGCATCCATATCGTTATTTACATATCTAGTCGCATGCTAATTCATCTTGCTACATGCTAGGTATATCATTGTGCATCCATATAAGTAAAATATTACCCGTTTATCATATTATACATCCATATTAAAGTTTTACTGTTTTCGGATACCCGTTTGCATCCATATCATTTAAAATATATATAACTGCATCTATAGATCATATTAATTCATGTTATTATTGTAGTTACACCCCATGCTTAATAATGTGCATCCCACTTAATCTTGAAACTGTAAATATAACCTTAATCGATAATTGTGCATCCATACCATTAATTATATATCTATTTGCATTCCAAGTCACGTTATTTCATATTACTGCTACATTAACACCCCATGCTAGATAATGTGCACCCTACATAGTCATGAAACTATAGTTGTAACCCCTGATAGTTATTTATGCATCCATATTTATTTGTGTATCCATACCATTAATTCTGCATAACTAGTTGCACCCCATATTATCTTAACTCATATTATTAATACATTAGTACCCCATGCTTGATATTGTGCATCCTACTTAGTCATGATGTAACCCCTGATCGATATTTGTGCATCTATGCTTTTATTGTATATCCGTACTTTCACCATGATTCAGTACTTGCTACAGTTTGATTATGAGCACCCGCTTGATACCTGTGCACTACTTGACATGACCTGATACACCACTACCTGACATGACC